>OZ020479.1:57437040-58769540 GCA_963971345.1 Andrena flavipes
GAGAGGGAGAGGGAGAGGGAGAGGGAGAGGGAGAGGGAGAGGGAGAGGGAGAGGGAGAGGGAGAGGGAGAGGGAGAGGGAGAGGGAGAGGGAGAGAGAGAGAGAGAGAGAGAGAGATGGAAGTAGTGAAATAAAAGTAAGGTGTTAGTTTTGTTAACGCGCTCTGTTCTGGTGTTAACCACTTCTTTACGAAACTGTTAACGTGCATTCGGTGCTAGTGTTCTGCGCATTCACTAAAACTTGAACTCTTTATTATAATTTTCATACACTGGAAGGAAAGCTCTCCTTGTTACTGGAATACAACACTTACAAATCTATCCTAAAACTAATTACTACTAAATCTTAAGCCTACTTATTCCTACTTAAATCTAAATGTGCTAACGCATTAAAACTCGAATTCCTGAATCGAACAATAAGAATTGTTTCCCAAAGTTAATCAAATGAATTGTTTCGCAAAGTCGAGTCTTTCACGCGGTTTCACAATAACCCGGGAACTCTAGCTCTAAGACACTTGCGGACCCAGCGACACGCACCTCACGATTTATCGTCACAGAGTGGTGCAGCTTCGCGCTCTCGGCAACGATCAGAGTGGGTCCGTACCGAAAATGCTTACGCCGCATTTTATCGCTCGGCCGCGCTACCGCGGGCCCGTCTATTTAACGAGGCGGTGTGTGTTTGTTCTCACGTCTATCCACCAGATTTCCGATTCAAACATTTAATCAATTTGTTTACGGAACATTCGTCCGCACAAGAAAACATGACATCCCGCATCTTGAAACATCTACAATTTCGCACAGCCGAGGGCTCTCCCTCAATGTTCATATTCCCCTGATTAGGGGAATCCCACAGTCGTTGGACTATCAGAAATTGTATTGGACTTTTGTTTTAATAGTAATTAATTAATAAACTGCACGTGCGACAAAACCGTGGGAAGGCGCGATCTCCTGCACCGGATGTAGGGTATACAATTCCGTCAGTCTTCTAAGAAATGACCCAGTCTGTGCATTCCCGCTGTAGCCGTTACTGATTATGTTACAATGTTTAACGCGACGGTCAGAGGTGTTCTCAACGAGGGTTCTCCCATAATGCTACAAGGCATTGTTGAAACGCTCCCTCTGCCGCTCACACAGAACGGATTCGGCACAACAGGAGAACCACTGGTCCTTTCGAACGCGACTATCCGGTGAGAACGCCGCTGCGTCAGCACCGCCTTATCTATTTCGCGGAGCGGCAATGCGTCGAGGCGACGATGCTCCAAGACAGGGGTTTTCATTACAGAAAGAATATTATTAATTAATAGGCAGGAGTATGATCAACAAGGGATTTCCCATAACGCTAGGCGTTGTTGGTGCATACCCCGCCTAAAACATTAGTCTTTCCTGAATGGTATATATGCCGAGCGTCTCACGCGTTCGTTTTTATCGGACGATGTCGGGCAATGTCGGCTTTTTACATACCGCGTCTTCAGAGGAAGGAAAGAGACAGAGCAATATTTTTAAAAGCTAAATACGGAGGAGAGAGAGAGAGAGAGAGAGAGAGAGAGAGAGAGAGAGAGAGAGAGAGAGAGAGACAGCAATACTTGGTGGTACAATAGCATGCATTCCATAGATAACAATTTTTTAAAGCGTCGCAGCGTCTCGCGCGATCGCGCGTAATGTGACTCCTCTGGAGCAGCTGTGCGGGGTGACGTCATTTGGCAGCGCGAAGAACGAAATAGAATTATGCGACGTCAGCAGAAATGTTTTCCCCCAACGCAAGCGCACAGTGGTTCGAGTATACTACATGCTAGCTGGACAAAATTATTTTTTGGCGGGTTTGGGTTCATATGGGGTCCAAATTGTTAGAAAACATACCTGATTTGTATTACAGTTTATTATTTAACTAAAAATAGCAATAATATAAAAATATGACTAATTCACTAAAGGAAAAAGGACAAAACGACAGTATTGTACATTAAATATAATTAACAATTATAACATTATGTCTATTCCTGTAATTTCTGAGTTTTTAAGTTATAAAACCTGGTTTTTGAACTCAGTTTTCTCTGCATCGCTATTAAAATAGTGTTTTACAATATGTTCCACGTCGATCCACGCGACAAGGGTTGAATGTACGGAAAGTAGAGACTTTCTAGTTTATTTTAATCAATCGGTCGATCTGCAAAAATTTGCAAAACTATATTTTTTTAATTGGTTTCGAGCGCGACGCTCAGTAGCACCACTCCGTGGATTAAAATAGTGTTTTACTATATGTTCCACGTCGATCCACGCGACAAGGGTTGAATGTACGGAAAGTAGAGACTTTCTAGTTTATTTTAATCAATCGGTCGATCTGCAAAAATTTGCAAAACTATATTTTTTTAATTGGTTTCGAGCGCGACGCTCGGCAGGAGAGAGAGCACAGTGGTTATATTTTTTCTCGGTATTGAGTTTATACGGGGTTTAAATTTTTAGAAAACAAACCTGATTCATATCACATTTTATTTTGTCACTAATAATAATACTATTATTATTTACGGGTATAACGCTTTAAATATATTATTACAAACATAAGAAATAAGAAAAACGTACTACTAGGTTACAAGTCGTTAATTAAGTTTAGAAATATATACATTTTTTATTGCTCCACTTTTTACAAAGTGTACAAAGTAGTGTCACTCCTAACCGCTTTCATGAATATTAATAGAATGAAAATATAACTAATACAATAAAGGTAAAGAAACCAAAACGACAGTATTATAATTTAACTGTGACTGTAAGTATGCCTTATAACTATTAATTTCTTGTTAATTACAATATGTACACGCTAATGTGATTCACTACTTGAATCATCAGTACCCGATGAACATTCACTAGATTCTGATGCTGATGATATCTCATTTTCATCAAACGGAATTTCTCCCTGCTGAGCAGTTTCAGTGTTATTATTTCTTAACAACTCAACTACTTCTGGGGTTAGGGAACTGAGCTTTGTTTTGGGCACTTCGCGAAACCTATTTATTAATGGGTCCGAAGTAATCAGTAGCATTGTTAATAAGTCACAATTAGTCTCCAATCTTCTTGTTTTTCGAGTATGTTTTTCTCTAAACCTACGACAATCTTTCTGGCGTGTTTCCTGGGCCTCTTCTGACATTTGCTCAATTGGAATTATGAAAAATTGAATCACACTTTTTGCGTGGAAAAACAACTTATGTAAGGTTACTGGCATATTATACCATGAGTATAGACTCAAGTACAAATCCTTGGTTAACCCTTATGTCAATAACCGGGTACCCGGGTGCCCACCTGGGCATGTTTTATGAAAAATTTGTATGTTCCCGTGAAAATTTCGAAATGGCCGTTTGGATCCTCGTTATTTGAACATTTTGAAAGAGGAATATGCTTTGAGACTTCGATATTTGATGTTGGAGTTGGAGAATTATCTCGTCAAAGTTTACATGCTGGTTCTCAATAACCAGGGTACCCGGGTACCCACCTATAGAAATATAAGGTTTATAAACGAATTCCGAATGAACGAAACAATTTACAATAAGATATCGTTGCAGGGATCATTCAGTAAATAAAACCAAATATTTATATGCAAAAAAAAACGAAGGAAAAACATGCTTTGTTCAAAATTCAATCACGAAAAGAACGGCATTTAGCAGCTGTCGAAGGCTGGAGTGTCAAAATAACTGCGCGCGGCTATCTACGGCTTAACATTCAAGGCCCATTTATATTATCTGGCCAGGTCTTCCTGGCTATCAGAGGCTTTGGCAACTTGAATGTAGATAGGAATTATCGACTAGAAGCGTAAAAACCCCAAAAAGACGCGGTAGAAAGCATTTATTTAAAAAAAAACGGAGGTGGGTACCCGGGTGCCCTGGTTATTGAAGAACGTAGGTATTTTGGTCATTGCCATAAGGGTTAAGGAGCAAAACTGTTCAAATTTTTCTATGTTAATAGAATGGCCACACGACAAGGTTCGTAATAAAATACCTAAATTGTTAATTAGTGTTACGTTTACTCCGGTAATTTCAGAAGTTTTCTGTGGAGTTTTAAAATTTTTTCGAGCTGTATTCCCATCGTTACTTGAACCAAAACCTCATTTTGGCTTGTCAACAATTAAGCCCATTTCTTTTCTAAATTTTTCTTGAACTTCATGTTTCCTTCTTTTTACTTCAGCTTTCTCTTCATTATTTCTCATTTGCCATTTTTTTATGTTTATTCGACGTGGAACATATAGAAAACACTATTATAATCCACGGAGTGGTGCTACTGAGCGTCGCGCTCGAAAACAATTAAAAAAATATAGTTTTGCAAGTTTTTGCAGATCGACCGATTGATTAAAACAAACTAGAAAATCTCTACTTTCCGTACATTCAACCCTTGTCGCGTGGATCGACGTGGAACATATAGTAAAACACTATTTTAATCCACGGAGTGGTGCTACCGAGCGTCGCGCTCGAAACCAATTAAAAAAATATAGTTTTGCAAATTTTTGCAGATCAACCGATTGATTAAAATAAACTAGAAAGTCTCTACTTTCCGTACATTCAACCCTTGTCGCGTAGATCGACGTGGAACATATTGTAAAATACTATTTTAATAGCGATGCAGAGAAAACTGAGTTCAAAAACCAGGTTTTATAACTTAAAAACTCAGAAATTACAGGAATAGACATAATGTTATAATTGTTAATTATATTTAATGTACAATACTGTCGTTTTGTCCTTTTTCCTTTAGTGAATTAGTCATATTTTTATATTATTGCTATTTTTAGTTAAATAATAAACTGTAATACAAATCAGGTATGTTTTCTAACAATTTGGACCCCATATGAACCCAAACCCGCCAAAAAATAATTTTGTCCAGCTAGCATGTAGTATACTCGAACCACTGTGCAACGCAGAGAAATAATAATTATTGAAACGTAGAATCTTAAAATTAGATGAGGAGAGATGGAGGACGAAGACGGGTAAATAAAATGGGTAAAAAAATGGAATATATAATAAAATGGAATATATATAATATATAATAAAAATGGAATATATATAATAATATATAAAAATGGAATATATATATAATATATAAAAAAGTAGAATATATATATATATAAATTGGGCGTTTTCCGGGCGCTCAGTCCTATTGGACCATTGTGCCCGAGCCCTTGCGGGCAGTCCTAGTTCAGAGGGCTTGCCGCTAGTCCGGCCTCTCGTGCGAACTCGAGAAGCCCGCTCACGGTCCAGTCCTCCAGGTTCGCCGTGCGGGGGAAGGCAGCTCCCAGCAATAGCTGTCTTTGGGCTGCCATGCCCTCGCACTGCGTCATAAGGTGAAGCGGCGTTTCGTCGCCCACCCCACACCACGGGCACCCTGGTTCCTGCACGATCCCAAGGCGCGCCAGGTGCTTCCTCGTGTGCCAGTGTCCTGTGACCATCCCCACGAGCAGTCGCAACTGCGACCTGTCCAGGCGGCTGAGTACCGCCCCTATCTTTTTCGAAGGCCGCTTCAGCAAAGCCTTCGCGTGTCCCATCTGTTGGGTCCGCTCCCAGAGTTGTTCGAGTTGCTGTCTAATCCAGCACCTCGTCCACTCCTTCACGGTCCCCATGGAGACACCTACGGTGCAGGACAGGTCCCGATTTGGTTTACATACCCCTTCTCGGGCCCTGTCGTTTGCCCCTTCGTTTCCCTTGATTCCGGCGTGTCCCGGAACCCATAGTAGACTGACGCGGTTGCTATTTGCCAATTGCGTCAGTGTGTCCACGCAGTCTAGCACCAGACTGGATCTCACCACTGTGTTGTGTAGGGATCCGAGTGCGGCCCGACTGTCGCTACAGATATAGATGTGCTTGCCCTCATAGCCCCTGTCCAGATTCAATCTGGCACAGGTCTTGATAGCCTGCACCTCCGCCTGAAAAACCGATACGTGTGGGCCCAGGGCGATGGATCTTTCCACCCTGGGCCTCTCCCCCCATATCCCGGCTCCGGTTCCGGTTTTGGTTTTGGAGCCATCTGTGTACCAGGTGAGCCCCCCCCCCCCCCGAGAGAGTAACTCCTTCTCGCTCTCTTCCCAGTCCCTCCTGCTTGGGAATCGAACGACGAAGTTATGTTTGAGGCGGTAGGCTGGGTCACATTGGTCTCCCCCGCAGTCCAGGGCCTCATGCGAGTCCCTTACGTCCTGCAGGATCGCCGCGTGCCCGTTCCTCGCGCCTTTCCATCTTCCCGCGAAGTGTATCCTCAGGGCAGCCTTCCTAGCCCCGGCCTCCGCAGCCAAGTGCGGTGGCGCCAGGTCCAGCAAGACCCCCATCGCCAGGGTAGGCGTGGTGGGGAACGCACCCGTCATCCCCAGCAGTGCCAAGCGATACACCTTGCTCAATGTCCTCCTGTGGGTGTACCTCCTCATGGAGGTCCACCATACCACTGAGGCGTATGTCAGTTGGGGTTCCAGGATGGCTGTATAGATCCATTTGACCACCCATGGTTTTAACCCCCATGTGTTGCCGAACATCCTTCTGCAGGCCCAGTAGGTGACGAGCGCCTTCTGGGTTTGCTTCGTGATGTGGCTTTTCCACGTGAGCTTCTTATCCAGGGTCACTCCCAGATATTTCACCTCCGAGGAGGTGTGTAGCTCCGCTCCGAAGATTGAGGGGGCCTTAAACTTTAGGTTCCGCTTCCTCGTGAACAGTACCATCTCCGTCTTGCACGGATTCACCCTTAGGTTTTGGTTGTGGCACCATTCCTGAACCAGTGTGAGCACCTTCTGCATTCTCCTGGCCATGCACGTCGGGCTCGTGCCTCTGACTGCAATCACTATGTCGTCAGCATAGCCCTGTACTATTACACCCTCTTCTCCGAGCCCACGCAGTAGCTCGTCCACCACCAGGGTCCACAGCAGTGGGGAGAGAACTCCCCCCTGCGGGCAGCCCCTGTCGGCCCGAGCCCTTATCGTGGTCCCTTCCCAGCTGGCCATCACGGCTCTAGTCCGCAGCATGTTGCGGATCCACCTTCTGATCGAGTCTTCGACCTTGAAGCTGTCTAGGGCCCTGCTTATGGCATCTAAGGATGTGTTGTTGAACGCTCCTTCGATGTCCAGGAATACGCTCAGGACCGACTGTTTCCGCTCCAGGGCCCCTTCTACCACCCCTACCAGGTGGTGGAGCGCCGTCTCCACGGATCTGCCGGCCTGATACGCGTGTTGGGAAATTTGTACTGGTCTTTCCACCAGCGCATGTTCCCTGATGTGCCAAAGCAAGGCAGGATTTAAAGATAAGGTCCAGTCGTTTTATCAGGTCCTCCCCCCCTTCCTGTAGAAGGGCGGGGAAGATCCCGTCCACCCCCGGACTCTTAAATCTCTTAAATGAGTTTATGGCCCATCTGATCCTGTCTCGGTTTACCACTCTAGAGGCCATCTCCCAGTCCTTCGGTCCCTCTTTCTCAGGTTCCGGCTCTTCTGTTGGCTGCCCCTGCTGACAGATCCCCGAACCTGGGAAGTGGACCTCTGTCAGGTGCTCCAAAATTTGTTGTCGGTCCTCCAGATACCTCCCGTCCGGGAGTCTGAGTCCGTTCAGTTTTTCCGAAGGCCCGGATGCGAAGACCCTTCGAAGCCTGGCCACTAGTGGTAGGGCCTCGGCTTCTTGGCAGAATTCCCTCCAGGTCTTCCTTTTTGCTGCTCTAATGAGCTTCTTGTAGGATCTATGGGCTTCCCTGTAGTTTTCCCATTCGATCCTCGTATCGAGCCTCATGGCTCTGTTTAGCAGCTTCCGGGCTCTGGTCCTGTGCCTACTCAGCTCCTGGTTCCACCAGGGTACCCGTCTGCTGCTCTTCCTTTGCTTGGCCGGGCACGACGTTTCGTACGCTTGGGTGATCGCAGCCTGCAGTTCCTCAACCGCCTGCTCGATCCCCCCGCCCGTTCTCGGGCGTCCGCAGTACCCCCCGAGCCTTCCTTCTAGCCCCTCTTTGTAGAGTTGCCAGTCGGTGGCCCTGGGGTTCCTGTAGATCCCCGTGGGCTCGTGGTTCGCGTCCCCCGCCAGTCTGAATTCGATTAGCCTGTGGTCTGAGAGAGTTACCTCCTCCGCCACTTGCCAATCCTTAATAGCCTGAGCCACCTTCTTGGAGCCCAGCGTGATGTCGATTACCTCCTGTCTTCTGGTGGTAACGAAAGTGGGCTTGGAGCCTCGATTGAGTATCTCCAGTTCCGTGGTCGAGAGGTATTCAAGTAAGCTCGTCCCTCTCTTGTTGATATCGGTGCTGCCCCATATGATGTGGTGCGCATTGGCGTCGCAACCCACCACCAGTTGCAGCCCCCTATTTTTACATGCCTCCACCAGTACTCTGAGTTCTCTCGTTGGGGGGGACTCCTCAGAGTCGTATGGTAGGTATGCTGAGCAGACCACGATCTTTTCCGTGTTCCCACCCATTTTTGGCTCTATTAGGACAGCTGTTAATGCAATGCAATGCAATGCAGAATTCTCCCAGCCTCAAGGCGTTTAGTCTTTTACTCGCGTAGACGCACGCTCTTGGGCCGGGATCACCGGGCCCGTGTATTACCGTGCCCAGTTTCGTGTTCAGTCCTCCTACTCGGCCCCTGATCAGCCAGGGTTCCTGTATGAGTACTAAATCTGTTTGCTGCCCCACTATGCGGCGGTCGAGTAAGTCCGTCGCCGCTTTGCAGTGCTGCAGATTGATCTGCGAGATGCTGATGTATCCTGCAGCCATCTTGACTGCAGTATTGCCCGCTCTCGCACGTGCTCCGGGGGAGATAGTGTGTCCCGTGTTGCGGTCCACTTTCCTATTTCCCTCCTCGCTTTACCGTGGTGGTCTCACTCGCCACCCCGGCAGTCTTGAGGAACTGGTACCTCAGTGACCCAGGACCGGTGGTCCTTTGGACTCCTCCCCGGGTCCCCGAGGGCCCAGCCCTCCCCAGCCCCTCGGCCTTCAGGGGTCTCCCCCTCTTCCCGCGGGTTGGCATAATTGCCTTTTGCGTGGGGGGTCGGTTCCCCACCGTAGGTGCGCCCGGGGTCTCTCTCCTGGTCGCCACCATTGTGGGTCCGCCCCTTCCCTCCACTGCCTCTCTTTGGAGTTGGTCCTGAGGTACCGGATCGGCGCCGGCGCTCGAGGCCTCCCCCGCTCCCTCCGGCCCGTCCCCTACCCTGACCTGGGGTGCCGCTACCTCCGCCTCAGGCGCCGCTCCCGGTTTCCCGTGCTCCACGCCGGTCCGGGCCGGGAACTCCCTAAGGAGCGCCCTGCCCAGCCCCACGTGGATAACGAAGCCCCGTTTGTTGAGCGCCCCGTGCGACTCCGCGTCCACCCCCAGAATCAGGTGCACGGATCGTTCCGCCTCCCTTCTGCCCCACACCCTCCATAGTTGGGTGCGGAGGTCCGGGTTTTGCCGACCGATCCGTTGCATTATGACTTCCGTCTTCTCCGGGGGTCCGGGGATGACGGTCGCCATCTTCCGAAGCCTGGGTAGGCACTCTCTCTCCATTACCTGAAGAGATGCGCCCTCCCAGGGCTTCAGGTTGGTTGCCGCTTCTTTAACCCACTGTTTGGCGGCGGCGTCCGTGCAGGTCACCCAGAGGATGCCCTGCAGGAATCTGCACTCTTCGAAGCGGGGGACCGCCATCCCCTTCGGGATGGCGTCCATCGCCTCTCCGAGCCCTCTCATCACCAGATCCCCCTGCTCCGGTGTTAGCGTGGACTCGGGGTAGTCCGATGGCGCTATCGCCATCTTCCTACCCCCCACCAGCGCCTCCTTGAAGCTAGAGGGCTCTGGGAAGATCTTCCCCTTTCTTTTTGCAGGGTGTTCGGGGGTCGAACCGTCGGTCTGCCGGGCCCTTTTCGTGCCCTTGCCCGTGGTCTCCCCTTCCTTCCCACCCTGCTGTGCGGAGGGGTCTGTTTGCCCGTCATGCGAGCCCACCTCCCCCTGCCCTGCCTTCTCAGAGGTCGGCGCTTCCGCTTGGGTCGCCTCCGAGGTGGTCCCGAGTAAAGCCAATTTGGCTTTCCGGGCCCTCCTTTTCGCCGCCCGCTGCGGGTCGCCTTCCTCTTCTTTGTCGGAGTGTCGGGCGCTGCTTCGGCGTTGTCGCCGTTGCCCTCGCCCGTCCTCCGTGTGATAGCTTCCGTCACGGTCGAGCCCGGTCTCATGGTAGCTTCCGCCGCGTGTACGGGAGATGTTCCCTCTTTCGAGGGCCCTTCTCCCGCCGGTAATTGAGTTTTTTCTTTTTTTAACAAATCCATAAGATTCCCACGAGTGTGCAGGAAATATACGGTCCACCCCCACAGAGCCTGCTATGTGGGGGTAAAGCTGATACAATGGGGGGTCGCCTGGTACCCCAATGGCATCGTTCGAGGCACCGTACCCCGGTACCATTCATCCCTCGGCACGATGGCTTCCACCTTGGATTGGGGAGTTGGTCCACGACAGGGCCTTCGCTTGCCACGTGGGGTTGTTAGGCCCCGGGGTTCGCTTATAGCACCCGCTAACCGTCACCCTCCACTGTCTCGCCCCCCCCCCCCCTCGACCCGGTCACCTTGCGGTGATCCAGTCCGCGGCGATCGGAGGAGCCGCTTCACGTTTCGGCCGTTCTCCTATCCGCCACCCGGAGACGCGCTCGGTTGGTGCTCAACCTGGATCGACACGGGTCGATCTAGTCCCCCGCTCCCCTTTACGGGGGTTGGGGGACCGCCGAGAAAAGGGATATAATAATAAAATAAAAAATAGAAAAAATTAAAATAGATATAAATATAAATATAAATATAATAAATTTAAAATTTTGGAGGGGGTGATGGTGGCGGCGATGATGATGATGATGATGATGGGAATGAGGAGGAGGAGGAATAATTGGCCATCAACCACCCAGGCGGTGGCGGTGACTGCGGCCCCAACGCATCAAATCGTGCGCGCAACCGCCGCACCCGCCCAACCATTATGGGGCCAATTACAGGCCCCAACCGCCGCATCTACACCTCGCGAGGTGCAGCTTGTTCAACCAACCACCCCCGCAATTCTTGAAGTGGTATGCCCTATAACATACAAAATATCGTTATAACATATCAAACATAATAAACATCCAACATGCAAAACACTGTAAAGTATTACATACTTGATGAGGCGGTGGCGGCGATGGTGGCGGGGTCCGCAGCGGCGACGACGGCGAGGGAAATGATGGCTGCGGCAAGTCCTAGAACCCACAAACATCAATATAATATTTATGGCTGTGAGATCGAAATCGATTTCAACGGTCAAACATGATAAAAACATAAAAATATTGTTATATACATATCTCGGGGATGTCTCCACATGGCTCGGGGGTTTGGGTTGGGGGGGCGATCCCCTTCAATCACATTTTTTTATTTAGAATTATTTTAATTAATCGTTGCCTGTTGAGCTTTGAAGTGCAACTGGTCTCGCTACATTTCCAGGCTCGCACAAGGGGACCCTTATCATGAAATCGAGAAGTGCGTAGCTTTGCAAAAGTGAGATGCTGTTGTTCTCTAGATTCACTTTCGCTGACCATTACATTTTTTTTCTTTGCACATATCATTTCGTTGAACCGTTTTCTCCTTCTTCTTTGACACATCATTTGACTAGATCTCACCACTTTGAATGTATATGAAACGTCTATCGTATCATTTTCAACGCCTAACGTACCACTTCAAACGTGAATCGTACGGTTTTGAACGGTTTTCAACGTGAATCGAACGGTTATTGAACGGCTTTTGAACGGGTATCTAATGCGAATCGAACAGGTTTTAAACGGGTTCCGAACGGGTATCGAACGGTTTTGAACGGTTTCCACATAATAATTACAACTATCGTCTTAATCTAGCGTACATGTAAGAAGTTGGGGAGGGTGAAGAAAAAAACATTTATGCATTAAAATTGATTATATTTTATTTAAGCATTTCTCTCTGGCGTTTAGACCACCAGTTGAATATTTTAAATACATTTTGCATGGCACAGTGTTTCGCGTGTCTGCCACATCGCAGTGTATTAACTACATTTAGCTTATTTAGTGATTTGATATCCTCGTAGTCAATGTCCAGCGTTTCGATGACCACGTCCGCTATCGTATTTTCGTCGAGGAAATCCATGAGCCAGTTGCATTTCTGCAGCCCTTTAACGTATATGATATGGGATGCGTCATCTTCTTCGTCGATCGCATCAGCTACAGCTTTCGTAATTAGCCGTTTAGCCATACTGTACGGAACGTCTCCATCGTTCCAACGTAGTCCATGATGTTTTGCCACCAGCCACCGAATGCTTGATTTGTCGGATTTCGTAAGAAGATATTGCGGCATCGAACTCCCAAAAATATAGTGCGAGAGAATTAATCCATTTCGTAGGACCACCACTTCCTTGACGACAAATCGTCTATCGACGACGAACCCTTGCAGGTCAACAAATGTTGGTACAGCCATCATCGGTACAATTTGGAGGTTCGTTTGCTTCCAAGACAGACGGGAGAATGCAGCCTTTCTCGTAAAGCATGTCGATTTTCACGATGAAATTTTATATGAATTCGGCACAGGAGAGGGCGGGCAAGTAGCGTGGCAATTTAATTGATTTTGCGCACCACGTTTGTCAGCGGATTGTATTCAACCACCCGATCGTGCAGAATCAGACAGTATGCCGTAGTATTTGCAGGTACATTCTCTTTACACTCGAATTCTATGCGCACGTCCACGGTGCCATTCTTGCTCGACTCATTTTGTCGCGAGCAATCAATCACCACGAGGGGGCCAAATTGTAAAAATTCAGCCACGGTGAATAATGCCTCGTTGCAACTATGTCCATAATACGATTTATGGAATTGTGTATACATGTTAAACAAGATGGCGTGCTTATTCTTGTCAAAGTCCAAGTTCAGATCATCGTATGGGTAAAATTCCGAGTCGAGAAAAAATTTATATTGGTCAATTTACAGTTGTTGAACATAGTATTCGCTCATCACATTCTTTCGAGCAGTCTGTAGAGCAAAGATAATGTATCGCGGCTTCTCCAGCTGCGCTCTTCAGCTCCTTCACAGCCCACGAATGTTTGGTCGTGCTCTGTAAGAGAGGATACTCATACAAATCCCACGAGTGAAAACAAATGCTCAGGTTTTGTCCACTTTCCAAAGCACGTAGCAACGATAGCTTATTAACGTCGTTCAGCGTCACATGAGGCATCCGCCATTGCACTTTAAGTAATTCTATTTCTGGTTCCAACATCGGCGATCCTATTAGAGAATTGTTATCGTTGCGTGATCGTATTAAAATCAATTCGTGACGAGCATTAATAATCATGCGTTTGTAGTCCTCGCAAAATCCCAGCAAATATTTGAGTGGGATGCAAAAATTAAAATGATTTTTCAATATTAGTCCATCGCGTCGTTTCAAGCCCCATCCTGCATTCTCCATATTTTTGTCTTCGTCGGATGTCAGCGATACATAGTTTTTAAGCGTGCTAGTTATTCCGACGTTTCTGTTGCGGTCAATCTCCACGCCATTCAGCTCGTATCGAATCTCATCGAATAAGAACGCCATGCAATTATTTCCCAACGTCACAGTTAACGCATCATTTAGCTTATTTATCTTCAATTTCCCCTCCACGTAGAGGGAACTTTCACACGGCAATGTGTATAAATACTGTTGCTGTATAGGTATTCTTATCTCATCGCTGTATCCAAACGTCATGTTGACGTATGGGTTGTACGTGTGAGTCCTGAGCTTGACGATGCGATCATCAAACGTCGGCTTCCCTCCAATGCTTAGAATGTCAGCCATTTTTTCAACTTAAATGCGCACAATGAATCCTAATGATTTCAAAAATGCAATGTTCGCAGCACTGAGCCTCTTCTTTTTAGCGCGTCGTCGTCGTCGTCGTCGTCGTCGTCGTCGTTGTTGTTGTTGTTGCTGCAAACAATTTCACTTGGAAGAAACGGGTTTCTGGAGTCGTTCAATACAAGCATCTCTTTCGTTCGCACCACATGTATTATTGTCGTCATCGTACGTGCAATCTGGTGGTAATCTCTTCACCTCGAAAATCAAGCAACCGTCCGTCTTGATCCACAACGCGTATCGTCAGATCCGAAATGACCTGTGCGGTGATTGGAAGGTAAATGATCTGTGCAGGCGTTTCCGATATCTTATATCCTGGTGGGACTCTTGGAGAAAATTCATGTATCGTATGTACACGCCTCCCATTGTTGTACGTGCCAGCGGTTACGCTACATTCTACGCGAATAATGTTCACGTTCATGATATTAATCGGATCGTCCGATTCGTGCTACCGTCCAGGTTCTAATACCCCATTCGTCGAGAATCCCAGTAGCGATCCAATGTTATTGGGCTTTGTGAAGTCTACGGCGAACCGGCAGTACAGTTCGCTTTTCATGGTGTTGTTGTTGGGACGCAACACAATAGGATACACATCATTGTCACTGTTATCGCCGGTGCCATCGAGATTTTGAGGATACCGTTCGAGTAATCGCTGCTTCAGATACTTGGCGATGGCGTATAGTTCGTAGGAGCCGTGGGGAATCGTAATGTATTCAACAGTGGTGTCGGCGATGGTGTTGTTTTCGGTGTCATAATTCACGACGAAGTAGAATTTATCGTTGCTCGAGTCCATGTTCGGTATTTTATGATAGGTTTCAAAGGTTGTTAGACCAAGTTCGTATTCATCGTCGCTCAAATCTATGGGTGGAAAGTAGCTCACCGCGAGGGTGCTACTCTTGCCGGTTAGAGTGAATGTTAACGACATATTCCGAGCTGTACGACTGGACTGGTACTGAATCAGAGTGGTGGGAAGTCAATCCTTAAATTTGGTGTCGATCGTTTGTAGAAAGCGTAGACATAGTTGTCCACAATTGCTCTGATTGTACTTCTGGTAAGACGAACGATTGTATTCAATTTCCACAGCATTTTTATCCAGATATTTTACCAATTCCTTGAGCGGTCGAAGATTCCCAAAGCTGTCGAAATATATAGCTCGACACCCTCTCTTCGCATATACCACCCAATGAGTCCCTGATCCCTCAGCATTGTCCAAATTTACGATACCGCTCTCGTTTCGACGTATTCCTCCGGCTGGTAACGCGTTTCGCATAAAAACACTTCTAAAGAATGGGATACGCATACGTTTTGCCAACTCCTCCAATTGCAAATGGGTAGTTACGCCCGCAGGCATTTTTATTTTCTTCTCGACGTTTTTTTTTCGTTTCGATATTCCCTGTCCGCGCTTGTACGGTGCGAGATAAAGTCCGCGACCTTCCATGGAGCGATTATGGCGTTGCATTTCCTGCAGCTGATGTTGCGCCGCCTTATTATCGTTGACCGCCTTGGCGATCCCCGCCGCTCCACCAGCTAACGATCCGAGGACACCTAGCAGCGGGAGAAGCGGTAATATACCACCCCGTTTTGCTACTGGAAGAATCCGTTTTTTTCGATGCTTTCTTTGGCGTCCTTTTGCAGGTTTTTGTTTTCATCTCCATTCCGATTTTCGTCTTGGCCTTCATAGCTGCCCAAACAGCTGTAGAAGCACCTCTTTCACCCAGAGTCGAGTCTCGCGCAACGATGCGTTTTCGCGCTTTGTCAGCGAGTACCTTATTTGCCGCGTGCCTTTCGCCGAGGTCGTTGGTACGCGAATACGCAATATCGTGTTCGCGACACGCTGCGTCCAACGGATTGATACCTCGATCACCTCTAGCCAATCGTTTTGCCAGATGAGTTCCTGGACCGCAAAACTGATGTCCCGGGATATGTAATTCGATAGGTAGCGCGTTTATCGCCCGATTTAACAAACCACGACCTTTCTTTACTCTCGTCGGTGACATTCGCTACAGTTTTTAATCAATGGTGCCGGACCGTCGATATGCGTTCGCTGCCAAGTGCGATTATAATGCTCCAGACACCGACGATGCTGCTGAACCTCAGGATCGGCTTTTATATGCTCGGGGAGCCTGTCCCACAACTGATCAATGTGTCTGCCAAATTCTCGCAGTAGAATAATCTTTGGTATATATTTCAACTGCTCAGAGGTTAGGGCTCGAATATCGAAATTATCCGACAGGACCAGAAGCATTTTGCATACTGAGCTGTTTTGCTTCGGCGCAGACCTATAAATAGGCCGCTTCGACGTATCAAAATCATTTTTCATGGTTCACGGACAGGATGCGATTCGTACGGCAACCTGTGGCAATACACGTGACAAATTTTGACGATAAATCGCAGCTGATGTCCCCGAAAACAATGCACAGACACAGTAGCATGCTGCCAAACACTATCCGCTGCCTCATTTGCGGTCCATCAAATTGTGGAAAGACCAACATGCTAGTGAGCTTGTTGGAAAGTCCTCACGGCGTCCGCTTCGAGAACGTGTACGTGTACTCCAAGTCGTTGCAACAGCCAAAATATCAGTATTTGGATAATTTATTGACTCCTATAGATGAAATTGGCTACTTTACGTTTTCGAATAATAGTGACGTCATCCCACCGAGCGAATCGCTTCCGAATTCCATTTTTATCTTTGATGACGTGGCATGCGACAAACAGGATACGATAAGGGAATACTTTGCAATGGGGCGCCACTCGAACGTTGACTGTTTCTATCTCTGTCAGACGTATGCAAAGATTCCCAAACATCTTATACGCGACAATGCCAATCTGTTGATTCTGTTTAAGCAGGATGGTACCAACTTGAAACATGTGTACAACGATCACGTAAACACAGACATGTCTTACGAGGATTTCTGCGCTTTGTGTCGTAATTGTTGGCAACGGGAGTATGGTTTCGTGGTGATAGACAAGGATAGCGCGATGTCCAATGGACGTTATAGAAAGGGATTTAACGAGTTTGCCGTACCGTGAGATGGTTGATTGTCGTCAAAACGTCGGGGGGACGCAACGTCTCCGGTGCAATGATGACTGATATCGATAGACTGGAGATTAAGGATCGCGAGAGAATAGCGAAGGAAATTGCAAAAACCAGCGAAGCCATTCGCCGGAAACATCAGGCTTTGAAGACCGGCAAGATGGAGGAAGATATCGCGTTGGAGAAATACTTCAAACCTATTGTGGAACCCTTAAAACATATTGTGGAAAATACTACAACGACAAAAGCTGACACATCGCCGCCGATGAGCACAGACGTTGAAAAGAATGAAACATTAACGCCTAAAACAAAAATCGTGTCGAAAGGGAACACATCGCGTAAGAGAAAGAAGAAACGACGCATGTCATCGGAATATTCACCCGTAACCTCCACACTAGTTCAATCGAAGCATAAACGGCGGAATGTCACATCAAACGAGTCTCCCGTTCCACCAGCGCCAATAAATACAATTCTTCGCGTATAATCGCTCTCAGCCATTGATGATGACGACGTTTTCGAAACTACTCCAGACGAGTCGTTTGCAACAACTATTAGACATCAACTCCAAACACCCGAGGGACAAGAAACGTTTCGCAGTCATTTCGGTCCGCTGGGGCAAAAATACATGAGCATGATCCTAAGTGGTAATAAGGATACAACAATGGACTATGTGTACGGCGTGTACTTTGGTAATAGTGGAACGATACTTGGGGATAAGGCTTTCGATATAGACAGGGCCGATAATATAATCATAGATGGTGTAAGATATGGAGGAACACCCGGTCTTTACAAACTGATTTTCAAAAGTATTCCCAACGATGCTGTGTACACCGATGCCGATAAACAAAAATACAAAAGTATACTGCTGGCGACGAATGCCCATAGACGCGATCATAATGTTAAATACCCCATATTTTGCAACAAGGGATACAAGCACAAGCATGTAATTGCACCTCTACTGCCCCGTGTGTCGACTAGTAGGGCGGGGAAAGGTCTAACGGTGTCAAGAGCCGTGGTGGTAAACGATAACAAGATCAATTACGTGCACTGGGACGATCTCAACGAGTTGGTGGAACGGTTGCGTTTGCTTGAAGCGTCGCGTCAGGCGGGTAACAACTCTCACGATCCCGAAATTCTATCGATTATCGAGGAACTCCGCCAGGTAGGCCTCATTATAAATTAAACCGCACGCCAATGATTTGCACTGTATACGTCGAGATGCCTATCAACTAATTTGGGGTATCGCTCGAGAAAAGTGGAGCAGCTACAATGGACTATTACAAATGGACCGGTCTGCTTCGAAATTACATGCGAGATAACGCTCTTTGCGTGACCGGTGCCGACTTTGATGCAAAATCACGCAAGATACGACGCGTAGCTCAGCCGGTGACCGACATCGATGCTGTCAGTAAACTATACGTGGAAAAGAGCATTAAACTTTTGCGAGAGCAGCAGGAAGAGGTAGAGAGGAAGCTGATCGTGTTTCAAAGAGATATGCTGACGTTGCAAAACAGCGTTCAAAAGATATCGGAGGCGTTGAATCCGCAGCGACAATGCGAAGGAGAATCATGCGAGACAGTTGAACTTGTCCTCGGGCCGACGGGGAGCACATAATGCACGTACACGATAATTATCACATCATTCGCGTCAAAGACACCTCTGCGATCAAACATGCAACCGTTATCGGAATCCAAGAGTAAAGAAGAAAAGCATGGCCACAAGAAGTGACGACTCGTTGACGAATTGCATGCTCCAGCTCGAAGACATTTCCCGCGGAGACGCGTCATAGTGCGTGGATACGACGATCTGTGACAAGCAGACATTGTAGAAATGCGACCATACTCGCGATTCAACTAGGGTCCCCACTACATACTCACCGTCATCGATGTGTTGAGCAAGTATGCATGGGCGTTGCCGCTCAAGACTAAAAGTAGCGCTGAGGTGACTAAAGCGTTTGCAAAGATATTTAGAGATCGATATCCTAAAAATTTACAAACCGATCAAGGAAAAGAATTTTACAACGCCGATGTGCAGAAACTCATGACAAAGCATCACATTAATCATTATTCTACGTATTCGGTGATGAAGGCCACCGTCGTGGAACGTTCCAATCGAACTTTGAAGAACAATATGTAGAAACTGTTTACGCTGAATGGAACCTATAGATGGATCGATTCGCTACCGCGTCTGCTCGCAGAATATAACGCGCGAAAAAACAGAACCATCGGAATGCGTCCTTGCGATGTTACCCCTGCGATCGCCGATAAGCTGCTAGCCACCGTATACAACAACATAAAGATCGCTGCTCCGGCGAGATTCAAGTTGGGCGATTTTGTGCGCGTGAGCAAATTTAAAACCATCTTCGATAAAGGCTATACGCCGAATTGGACAACGGAGGTGTTCAAGATAGCCAAAGTACCGGCAACTAATCCCGCGACCTATCTGCTGGTCGATTCCTGTGGAAAACCTGTTGCCGGAGGATTCTATGAACACGAGCTGCAACGCGTCACCGATCCTGATGTATATCTAGTGGAAAAAGTGTTGCGTAGAAAGGGGGATAAGGTGTACGTCAAGTGGTTGGGATTTGATAAATCACACAATTCTTGGATAAATAAAAATAATGTATTGTAAAATAATCAATAAATATAATTATACATATACATGTGTGAACAATTTTTTATTTTAACACGTTAATTCCACCATTTATAATTTCTATACATGTATGAATAATTTTTATGCAATAATTTCGCTATCTATAATAATTTCTATACATTTGCGAAAAATTTTATATTATGCAATAATTCCACTATTTATAATAATTTCTATACACGGGAATACAATTTCTATTTTACAATAAATACAATAGTTTCTATTTTACAACGGTATATTATAATATCCCCAGGGCAGAGTGTCGGTCGAATCGGGTACGATATGCTGCTTGTCGTCGTACGCACTTAGAGCGATTTTAGATTCCGAAATGGTGTACACTTTATGCAATTTAGACCGTATGCACGATTGTCTGCGAACCATTTCGATCTCCCTATGCAAACACTTCGCGTAGTCGTCGAAAGTTATCGTTCTGGCTATGACGTTGGTCTTGACGCCTTTCGCCGTTTTCGTATCTTTTTTACCGTCTACGCGAAGCGCATACATTTTCTCTCTAAGACCTACGAATTCGGTCATTATCGCACCGTTATTTTCGTCCTTCATCAGCCCTGGAACCTTCTTATTTACACGTGGCATATTATATGGATTGTCGGTAGGATAATCGCTCGTGTCGAATCTATCGATATTGCGTTTCATGGACACGTAGATATCGTCGCATCGAATGTGATAAATGAGGCTGTCTGTGTCTGTGTATAGAATTTTATAATTTGATCCGTGCTGGGGAGACATGTACTCGTGATGAAATTCGTACAAACAAATTTTTGATATGTCTAGAATGCACATACCCACGTATATTGGTTTGTTGAATTTCACCTCGAGTTT
The DNA here is from genome assembly GCA_963971345.1 of Andrena flavipes. NCBI lineage: Eukaryota > Metazoa > Arthropoda > Insecta > Hymenoptera > Andrenidae > Andrena > Andrena flavipes. Next base: position 57,457,359 of record OZ020479.1, read on the forward strand.
ACGCAATTCAACAGCTATTAAATTTTCCGAAAAAACACTTCTGCTGTGGAAATTCAGTTTCGCGATCATTGCCTCCGCAATGTGTCAAAAGCTTTACATCCACATGGTTTCGTACATTTTCCATAGTTTTACCGAATACTGCATTGTTCATCAATTTGTACAAATTTTTCTCAAAATCGTTTGTCGCGCTTGTTCTAAACCGTGTATTGAGTTCGATGTAATCGCGGAGCCAGGGGGATTGAGTGAATTGAAGCACGCGGTGTATCTTTGTAATACGAAGACCGTGACGCGTGCACTGCTGCAGGTTGCGATAATGGATTACGTAACGCTACTTATCGTATACCGTCGCGAGTAACTTGTCCTGTCTGCTGCCAGGCGGTTTGGAACGCGTCGGGCAGAATGGTAGATCGGCGTGAGCGTCGTGCAGACATTGCGGATATTCCAGATCTACCTCGAGAATGTATCCCGTGGGCGAATCGACCGGGATCGAAGACACGTTAAAACTCGCAACATCTTCGACCCATTGAAATTTGACGTATGGTAGGGGCTGACACATTGCCCATCCATACAAATTGTTTACGTCAAAGTACATCAAGTACGATGACTGTTCCGATGCGTCGTAAGATGGCATGTACTTGTTATTGGCATGTGCGTATCTTCCGGAACATTGGCTTAAATCCCCGGGTATACCGCGTTCGACAAACATGATCATATCGACATCGGTGAGCAATTCGAATGTAATTTTGGTATGTTTTAGCATAGCATCCCATGTGAAACCGGGTAGAGTATAATAATGTGCTGAATATAATCCATAGCTCTTGATACAACTTTCGCGAAAATTTTCAAAAATATCTGCCAATAACAAGACATCTGTTTTTAAATACAAGTCGCTGTATTCGCCCAAGGTTCTAATCCCGAAACGCTGCCAGACTGTCTCGGCGTGTGCGTGATCGCTCTCGGATACAGTCTCACCCGTTAACAAACTGTAGAATGATTCGCGCGGCGGTAAGCGTGGATCCTGCAGCTTGCTCGCGCAATCAAGGTATTCGTACGGAAATACACCCTTTCGCGTCAATAAATTGAAATCTTCGGTGGATAATGTTTCAAATTGGGATCGTAAAATTTGTAATTGATCTGTGCTGAGAAAAGATGCTAATTTGTTGAGACTGGTATTGAGAAATTTGTACGAATCGATGAATCGCAATTTAATATAATTTCGCGAGTCTGAGTCAGCCGTATCTTCGACATTTTTTGTGAATGAAATGTACTTTTCTTTAGCTATGCGCAATACGTCAACGCTGCCTTCGAAAGCGGTAGCTATTTCCTTGATAATAAAATGTGAATCGTAACCGGATAAATTATGGAAAACTACGGGGATATAAAACGCATTTTTATAATTTAAATTGCACTCCGAATGTGCCGGGCCTCTGAATCGTCCGGAGAGATGGCAATGATCGCGGACTCGTTTATCGCTAGCCTCGAATGGTTCTTCGCAAATATGACAGTGTGTTGCATCGCGAAATGTCGTCAACTGTTCGTTGGTTAAATCCAGCATGGGAACATTACTGGTCAATATGGGTTTGGCGAAGTTTGCAAAATTTTTAAGTTCGTCTACGAACCATGAAACACAATCCGCGTCGCGGCGACATCGATACACCGATAGTGATGTATCGTACGAGCAATGCATATAATAGGCTATACAGGGTGATTGGCTCGAAACGCCTGATCCGTTTGGCAACCGTGACGGGGTCAACCCCCCGTGGTGTCTCTCCGAAGTCATGACTTTCGACCCTTGAAGGGGTTGGAGTACCTATTAAGGAGTGAGAAATCTTCGAATTCCTCATTTTTCATCAGATCTGTGCAAGTGCGACGCCGTTGGATTCCTTATGTTTTTCTGATGAAAATCATACCAAATATCATGCAAATCGGACTACTTTGACACAAGCTATTTGTATTCCTTACGTAAAAGTTGTCCGATTTTCATGATATTTGGCATGATTTTCATCGGAAAAACACAAGGAATCCAATGGCGACACTTCCATATCCATACGATAAAGAATAAAGAATTATTTTATTTCTGAAACAGATACAGGACAATTCAAGAAGATGCGGCCTGGTACCCCGTGGCGAGGACAACCCTTCGCAGGGTCTCGCCCGATTTTTATGGTTTTTTCCGGAAAAAGGTATGAATCCTGGGTCGAACGTAGCGAATTGGGGACGAGTCCCCGCAGTCGAGGGTGGAATATTCATTACAGCGTATGAAGAAATTATTTTCTTCATCGTATCGAAAGGAAAGTGACGCCAATGGATTCCTTGTGTTTTTCCGATAAAAATCATGCCAAATATTGATTTTCATCAGAAAAACATAAGGAATCCAACGGCGTCGCACTTGCACAGATCTGATGAAAAATGAGGAATTCGAAGATTTCTCACTCCTTAATAGGTACTCCAACCCCTTCAAGGGTCGAAAGTCATGACTTCGGAGAGACACCACGGGGGGTTGACCCCGTCACGGTTGCCAAACGGATCAGGCGTTTCGAGCCAATCACCCTGTACTGTGCACTTTATGATGTTGATACGTGTGTAATTTGTTGTCATCAATTCGATGGCTATCCTCTGTTTTCTCGATGATGCACTCCAGATCAGCGTACACCACCAAGGGGAGGCGCTCCTTCCTGCAGTGGTTGTCGAAGCTGAGGAGATTTTTGCCTTCGCTGGGCAGCACGATGGCACAGTCGTTCATCTTGCCACAGTCCACTGCAAGCGCCTCCAACTTCTCGACAGATCTGAAGTCGTGCATGCATCTGTAATAAAACAAAAATTTTTATTTTTATTTAATTTATTTCGCGAGACATTTCAACATTTCATACGTTTCTATACATACCGATCGCAGATGAATTTCTTTCCATCATGCCTGCTCAGCTGCGTGCTCACGAGTCGGGACAAATTCTTGATCAGTACAAAGTGCCCTACATCACCGTGCTCTTGATTCGGTGTGTAGAGCAAGTTTACATGCCGATCCCTCTTTTGATTGGTGAGACGCAGTGGAAAGACCGCTGAACCTTTCTTCTCCTCGAAGGTGTAGACGCTGACGGAGATGTTGTTGAGCCGTTCAAAATTTCAAATTTGGTTCAGGGACATTGGAAACGCAATGCCTTGCAGATTTAGCACCAATGTATAGTGCGGATATGAACTTGGGCGATCAACGTGTCTTTCCGCAGGATGAAGAGCTGCGACCACTGCTCACGCGAAACACGCGTTGTCCTCGGATTGTATACTGATCGTGGCTTTCTTCAGCAATAAATCCCGCGGCAACTTGTAGCGGCATCTCGCGCGCAACGGATTGTATTTATTGACATTGATGGTCAGGTTGAGGATTCGTGTTAATGCCCATCCGCTATCGCGTTCTTGGAACTCTTCCAACGATGCCAGGGTGGGTTCGATAACGCATCGCTGGTACCACTCCTGCAGATCAGATGTGAGGAAGAGTTCGCAGTTTCGGGTGTTGATGCTTTTACAAGCACGCTTGTCACCCGCCACAAATTCGCCGTTGAACATCGTGTTCACTTTGTGGTTCCGCTGTTTCCTCAAAGCGCCTCGCACGTGCTCCAACACAATGGTCCCCGCATCCTGAAGGAAGTTGCGCGGCCCGATATAGTTCGAATTTAGCACTGCACCAGTTAACACGCGGCTATCACAAAAGTCCCGTGCTCGAATGTCCAGCACCTTCGCGCACGAAACGGCCGCGCAACGAATATTTCAACCCTTCGAGTCGCGAGATTCGAGCATCCAACGATTGCTGAACATCGATCGATAATCGCAGGCGTTTCACGCGGCTCTGTTCTTCCAACGATTCGATACACTCGTTGCACCGTTCTTCCCACGCGAGGTATTCTTCCCGCGAAATCAATCGTGTGGATTGATCCAACAATTGGCTTTCTACTTGCGCGAATTTTTCCATGGTCGTAAATGCAGTATGTCTTTTTTTCCCCGCAACACGTTGCAACGATTTGAGGCTTTGTGCAGTTTACAGTGCGCTTTTATGCATGATTTGGTATCTCTGTCTAACTCTTTCGGTGTACCTCCTTCCTCCAACAGATTGCATGTAAAAAGCCGATCATTCCCGAGATCATCCGAAGCCATTTCTGCTGATTCTGCATAATTCTAAGATTCAACGTTCCCAAAAGTATCATATTACATTCGACACGTGTCGAGACTTTTATGCATGATTTGCTATCTCTGTCTTACTCTTTGGCGTACCCCCTCCCTCGAATGCTGATACAATATACTCTTGCACATTGATGTGTACGTGTACGTGAATTTGTATAAAAGCGACGTTGGTCAGACCTGTGAACTTCATTACACCACGTTCGTTCGAGTGCTAAAGAGTATCGTTTGCGTTAACTTCTCCACCGATCAGTATAATCGTACATAGCGCATATCAAGATGTACAAACGTAGCTTCAACAATTCATCCTGTGCATCCGCCATCAATGGTGATTACCCCAATAAACGCTAGCAACAGGAACATCTTCATCAACAGTTCAATATGAGGTATGTACGCGTTATTATACACTTTTCACTTTTCACTTACTTCTTTCACTGTAAACGCAGGCGAACCGAGTATTAATTTCGTGTGCATGTTTCTTACAGTTCTGGATTCGCAACATCGAAACCAACAATCGTACGGATCCTGGGACGTGATTATCCGTTGCCCGCAACAGCGTATAAACGGCTCACGATAGGAATTCGCATTGGTATGGATTCGTGCCACGTCGAGATCGGCATAGTCGACAATAAAGGTGGCGAGTTGAGCTTCTCGATGTCTACGTGGAAGCTCCTACTGCAAAATGGGGCCAACATTCTTCAAAAATTACGCGACAACGTAACAACACCCCAGACCCACATTGAAATTGATCATTTGCGAATCGAATTCACGCGCATGCACAATGATCAACTCGTCAAAATCACAGATGATCGCGTTATCTTATACATGACAGAAGTTACGATGCGAAAACTGCTCGCGTATGAACATTGCATCGATCGTATGTTCACTTCGTTGACCGAAAATATGTACGCCGTAGCCAGTAAATATGCAACCTTCGTAGAAGTGCTACGTAGCTCTACCGGACCAACAGATTATGTAAAATTAATTTCCGCAAGCAAACACTTCGAACAGCATTCTTTGATTGATTGTGAATTGTTGGCGTTAGGATTACAGTCTATGCTGCATGATGTAAACTGCGTACCACTATAGCACGCGTATATGTTTTTTTAATAATAAATGTATGATTTTCACATCAATACTTGTAACGATTCATTTTTTTATAATATCCTTTCCGACATATTTCTCTGCGTTGGGAAAGAAATTTCTGCTGACGTCGCATAATTCTACTTCGTTCTTCACGCCGTGAAAATGACGTCACCCTGCCCGGCCGCTCCAGAGGATTCGAGTTACACGCGATCGCGCGAGACGCTGCGACGCTTTAAAGAAATTGTTATCTATGGAATGCATGATATTGTATCACCAAGTATTGTTGTCTCCCTCTCTCTCCTCCGAATTTAGCTTTAAAGTAACGCTTTGTCTCTTTCCCTCCTCCGAAGACGCGGTGTGTAAAAAGCCGACATTGCCCGACATCGTCCGATAAAAACGAACGCGTGTGACAGTCGGCATATACAGGGTGATTGGCTCGAAACGCCTCATCCGCCTGGCAACTGTGACGAAGTCAACCCCCCGTGGTGTCTCTCCGAAGTCATGACTTTCGACCCTTGAAGGGGTTGGAGTACCTATTTAGGGGTGAGAAATCTTCGAATTCTTCATTTCTCATCAGATCTGTGCGAATGCGACGCCGTTGGATTTCTTATGTTTTTCTGATGAAAATCATACCAAATATCATGCAAATCGGACTACTTTGACAGTAGCTATTTGTATTCCCTATGTAAAAGTTGTCCGATTTTCATGATATTTGGTATGATTTTCATCAGAAAAACATAAGAAATCCAACGGCGTCGCATTCGCACAGATCTGATGAGAAATGAAAAATTCGAAGATTTCTCACTCCTAAATAGGTTTTTTTTTTACTAGGAGGAAATCCCCACGGATACCCTCGGCCCGCGGGGGCGGGCCGGGAGTTATGTGGGACTCGAACCCACTAAAACCTCCTAGGTGATCTACCTCAGGGGACGGAGTTGAGCGCCTGAAGGGGAGGCCTTGCACGAGAACAAGCTAGTGATTTCATTCGCTTGCCCCCCCCCTTCCTGCGCATTCGCCACTCCGCCCCTAACAACCCCGACAGGCATGTCGGGGTCTTCCCTGGGGGAGATAACTCTTCCCCCAGATCTTCTCCGGCGACGCGCGACGGATCACACGCCCGCGTCGCCAATGGGGGGCCGCTGCTGCTAAGGTGGGTGGTGTCCCCCGACACCCCCCACCCCACGGCCTAACGATCGAGGCTGAACCCGACCCCGCTTTGCAACAGTCAAGGGGCCGGGCGGGGGCACTGGCTGGCCCAGCGGGCCGCTCCAGAGCGAGGGTGGCGGCCCAACCATGACGGGCCGCCTATTCGTCCCCCAAGCCTCGATCGCAACACGGAGCGGCTGTACGCGCCGCTCCTGCGGGGAGGGCTCGCTGTTTGTTCTTCGGGGCCCTCCCATTTCCACCCCGTCACCGCCACCGCGGAACACGCGCGCTACCACCGCGTGGCCAAAAGGACGGTGGGGTGGCCCACATACAAGTGGGGGGGGGCACCTTGCTCCCTCCCACTGGCACGCCCCCCACTCTCACTGAGGGGGCGGTGGCCGAGGACTGGTGTACGCCCTCGGCCTGTCTACCCCTCCCCCGTGTTTCAGGGGAGGTGAGGCGACGGCGCGGCCGGAGCCTAAGCGGCGGAGTGGGGCGACGCTATGAACTACGTCGCCGCTCTGCCTCCCCCGGCTCCGGGTCATCTGCGTCGCGCTCGTCGCCTCCTGGGGGCCCCGAGGCGGGACGGGTGTTGTTCCCGCTCTCTGTCCCTCTCCGCCTCTTCCTTCTCGAGCATAATTTGCTCGGTGAAGAGGGACATGGCCTCCCAGCAGTCCCAATCTCTCGCCATCCGACGCACGACAGTCGGAAGGTCGAGGTCGGGGCCCAGCTGCGCCTCGAGGACTCGGCGATCGTCCAGCCACTCTTGGCATCTGGCCAGAGTGTGATCGGCCGAGTCCTCGTCGCCCGAGCCGCAGCTGTGGCACCGCGACGTGGCCTCCCGCCCGATACGACACAGGTAATCCCCGAAACAACCTACACCAGTGATCACCTGTGTCAGGCGGAAGGTAAGCCTGCCATACCCACGCCCCGCCCATTCATCGAGAATGGGCAGAAGCGCCCCGACAACGCGACGCTCCCGATGTTCAGGGAGGGATAACCATTGGAGCCATTTGGCCTCCATGCGTTACCGGGCTTGGCCTCGAGCCACTACGTGTCCGTTGACCGCTGGGTCCCCCGCGTCGCGGAGCTCGCGAACGGCGGAGTACACCTCCGCCTCCATCTCCGCGAGCAGATGGAATGGGGGGAACGCGGCCAGAGCGGACAATTCGGCGTACGCCACCGTGCGATACGCTCGCACGGCTTGGAGGAGTGCTCTGCGGTGAACTTTCGCGAGGAGCTCCCGCCCCACGCGACACTCCTCCAGGTCACCGGTCCATATAGGCGCGCCGTACAGCGCCATGGACCGGATGACCGCGACGTATAGTCGCCGAATACCCTCGTGAGGGCCCCCGAGATTCGGCATGATTCGCCTAAAGGCGAAGACTTGCCGTTCCAGTCGGGGGCCGAGGGTCCTGAAGTGACTCGTAAAGCGCCAGTAGGTGTCAAGGGTCAGCCGAGATAGTTCAATGTTCGGCCGACCCTTGTGCAGGCCTCCCCGATCCTCAGGGACGCTCTGTTGGGGACACCACTCCCAACCCTGTCCGCGAGCCATATCGCCTGTGTTTTTTCCACGGCGACTCGCAGACCGAGCATCCCGATCGAGGCGATGACACGTCGCAGTGCCTCTTCCGCGAGGCTGATCGCGCCCCGCCACCGCCGCCCGGATGCCACCACCAGGGTATCGTCCGCATAGCAGACGAGGGACACCCCCGGTGATGGCATTTCCACCCGCAGCACCGCGTCGTACGCTAAGTTCTACAGTAGGGATCCCAGCACGGACCCCTGTGGAACGCCGCGGTGCACCTCGGTCGCCCCCCTACCGTCACAGCCGTCGTACGCGACCACCCGTCCGCAGAGATAGTCCCGGATCAGGCGGCGAAGGTAGAGCGGGACGCTGTGATACAGCAGCGCCCGCTCGATCGCCGCCCAGGAGACGGTGTTGAATGCGTTCGCTATATCGAGCGAAACAGCTACGCTCACACCGCCTCACTCGGCCGCCTGGCTGGACAGCGCCCGTACCAATCGAATGGCGTCGATGGTCGAGCGCTGCCCTCTGAAGCCGAACTGGCGGTCGGATAGATCCGGGCCTAAATAGGTACTCCAACCCCTTCAAGGGTCGAAAGTCATGACTTCGGAGAGACACCACGGGGGGTTGACCTCGTCACGGTTGCCAGGCGGATTAGGTGTTTCGAGCCAATCACCCTGTATACCATTCGGGAAAGACTAATGTCGGAGAGCCGACGTTGGGGGAGTTGGTTAGGCGGCTGACTCGTACCGCGGAGGTCTTGGGTCCGAGCCCCGTAGCCCGAGATTCAGTTTTTTCATTTATATTAATATCATAAATTAATGTTTCCCTCCTTACCAACAGGTTGGAGTCCAGGGTAGCACTTCTCACCCGCAGTTCCTCCTCCTCCTCGATTCGGTTTGGTATCGGTTCGATATCGATTGATTCGATATCCAGATCTCGCGCTTATACCCCCACCACTCCGCCATCTCTATGACGTCATCCGCCGCGGTCCGCTTATACCCTCACCATTCCGCCGCGGTCCGCCCACGCCAGCCGCCCCGCGCCCACTGCGATGGATTTCCTGTGACCTTGAAACTCAAATTTGAATTTTAAGGTCGGGGGAGGAGTGGAGGAAATGACCTTCAAACTCAAATTTGGGTTAGAACTGTCCTAGCCTTACTACTTACACGCAATCAGCGGACTACCCCTTTTTTCCTGTGTCTCTCCGCGAGGTGTATTGATGTTGAATAATAGTTTTTAAATTCTAGTTCCCCAAAATTAATCAGACTGATCGACCAGAGCATTTCGCCAGAGTCGCGGTTTATGACCGTATTGTCCCGCTAGTCGTCGGTAGAGAACGGTTTCCTACAGTTTGGGATAATTTATGACTTAATTGGTTCCACCTCGTAGCAGACGTGAATCTTCTTCTTTATAGCAACTCGAAGACTTTCTGCTTCTCTTCCCTTCGGACCCTTTCGAACCGATACATGTGGTGTCTGTTTTTTATCTCGAAGCAATGAGTACATTGGCAGTAGAAGGACGGAGAGCGGGCTTTTGTGAAAGTGTACGATGGTTCGTCCGTTGCACTTCTGCAAAACACGTGTGTTTCGAAAATATGCTGGCTTCTTTTTACCTGAAGCCCCTTGTACTGGTTGGAGTAAACTCATAATGGAACGAGAGAAACTACTTGGGGGTAGAGGAAGTTGCTTGGGAAAAAATCCTGTCAGTCAGCTAGTAATCTCGTCGCAGAAATGTACTCCGTCGAAGAGTATTACGCTATGTTCTGGGTGTACGCGCGGAACAACGGGGACCCCAGTGCTACCGTGCTAACGTTGACAGTGGAGTACCCGCGTATGGAAACCCCGAGCGAGGGAACGATTAGACGTTTAGCGTCTCGATTACACTCGACGGGGTCGATGATGCCGGGAGGTAGCGACGTGGGTAGACCCCAAGCCGCGCGGAACGTTGCGGTACAAGAGAACGTCCTGGAAGCCATCGACGAGGACCCGACCGTCAGCGTGCGCGACTTAAGTCGCCGCCTAGAGTAAGTCACAGTACAAGATAACTACAGCAATTATTAATTAAGGGAAACAAATGTTATCTAATAATGGATGTTTCAGCATTTTCTTCTAGTGCCAGCAGAATGACGATACACCGAACTCTGAGCGAGAACATGTTGCACCCGTACCGCTATGTATGGGTGCAACATTTGCACCCCGGGGATGCCGACCAGCGGGTTGAGTATTGAGTGTGGCTGTTGGGAGAAGTGCAGCGGAATCCGTCGTTCTGCAAATATATATTGTGGACGGACGAAGCAATCTTCAAGAGGGAAGGCTGCTTCAATTCCCGCAATCGGCATATGTGGAGCGACGAGAATCCGCTAGCGCTTCGGACACGCGCAGCACAAGTCCGTGAGAAAATTAATGTATGGGCGGGCATTTGTGGCGAATTTATCGTTGGGCCGTACATGCTGCCGGACAGGATGGACGGTCCTGCGTATAAAGTCTTTTTAGAGCATGTTCTGCCGGGTCTTATGGCCCATATTTCAAATGAGGTCCGACAGAACATGGTCTATCAGCAAGACGGGACTGGACCTCACTACGCCACAATTGCCCGCGACTACCTTAACGAAGCCTTCCCGGACGGGTGGATCGGCCGCGACGGTACTGTTGCGTGGCCCCCACGGTCATCGGATATGACTCAGCTGGATTTTTTCTTCTGGGGCAACCTGAAGGTAATTTCATTAGTGCTCTTAATTTTTTATAGGTATTCTTTTTTTACTTACGTTTTGTATTTGTTGTACAACAATCATTTCAGGATGAGGTGTACCGTCAGCCAGTGGATTCACTGGAAGACATCGTCATGCGGATTCATGCTGCGGTGGCAAACATTCCGCCAGAAACATTGCGAGCAGTCCAAAGGCAGCTGGTTGTACGTGCGGAGGCGTGCATAGACGCTGAGGGTGGCTACATTGAGCAACTGCTCAATTAACAGTAATCGGCCCCTTATGGGGCCACCAATTGTTATAACGTAGGAACAACACGTTCTGTGGAAAATAAATTAAATGATCAGTGTTAGTATCAGTGCAGTGAAGTGAATATTCAGTACATTAACCCGGACGCACTTGACGTTGCGAGCCTTACCTTCGGATGGTGTCCTGCGAATACCTGCGATCAGCTGAGCACTGGGCGCTACCCTACCATAAACGTTTTCGTCCACCGATGACCAGGATCGGTACAGTGACCCAGTGACACAGGTTTCCGAAAAGGAAGGAAAGGGATGTCAGAATGGGTGAGTTTTATTAAATTTATTGGTGATTATTAGGTGTAGAAATAAATTCTTTCCGATTTTAGGGTACAATAACAGTGCGATTTAAAAAATATGAAAACAACTCAATCATCGACATAATTTCCATTATTGTTCATTACCTTTTGCCATTTTTCTGGCAGCTTATGAATACCACCGCGATAGAAATTCAGTAGCTTACTGATTATGTAAATCCAGTCGGAAAAATTTATTCATACACCTAATATTGTTTAAATTTAGTTGTGTTGGCCGTTATTAAACTACGGATTTTTACCTCAATAACGAATTACGATCACATGTCGTAAATTTTCTGCTACATTGCCTTTTCGTTTATGCCTTATTTAGAAACGAAATTTACGTACTTCTTATCCTCTCACTTCAAATAATTCTTATTTAAGATTCTGCTTTTAAAAAAAAATGTGTAACGCGGTTTCCTTCGATGCATGCCGACTTGCTTGTTCGTACGTTCGTAGTACAAGCGCAGTCGCCTACCGCGTAGCCAACGCTACCGCGGCAGCTCGGACGGAAGGCGCGCGCTCTGATTGGTCGGGGTTTTTTGTTAATAGCTCCTTAACGAAGCTTCGGACAATATTTTCGCTAAGGAAAAAGTTGTTTCAAATCACCTCCTGAGTTACCCCTTCCAAGGAACTCCAACAATTTTGGGACACCCTGTATGGAACAGGGACGTTTGGGGATAAGCCGTATTGAAATTCAAACAAAAGCAGTTAAAGAAACTCTATGGCAGGCATAATTGACACTATTAAAGCGGACACAGGACCATTCGATTTTATGATTCGTCTTGATTGAAGTAATACAGAGTGGGAGTGGTATTGTAAACCGCCCGTAACCCGCAATAATGCAGCGCGCGGGTCGCTTACCTGAAACGGGACGCACCGCTTCCGTCGATGGATCCTTGCGGCGTTAATTTTAAACAATCCCTCTTAAGAAGGTGCTTAGGTGATACTCTACCTACATCAAGCAACATGGTAATATGTTTTTCTATGTTTTAGATTCCCAACCATCCAGGAGAATTTTGGAAAATAAGAATTTGTGTATATTCTATCACGAAAATGTTTTTTCAATTTGAAAAGAATATTAATCAAATAGGCTAAACCTTCTGGATAACATAAAACAAGAATGAACTCAATACGATAAATCAGTTTCGCAAATAAAAATTCTTAAGTAATAATGTTAATAATGTTTTCGTATGTTATTGCGAGAGATAACTATTGAATCATTATATTAAATTTTGCTGTGTAATTTGTTATTTCAGTTTAAGTTAAATACATATTTACATTTTGTTATATTTATATCTTCTGTTTTCAATTCACACTTGGACATACTTTTGAAATAAAAACATGACAAATATTTTCAATCATTTTCTTGTTATTTCTATTTTAACAATCATTTATTTTATATTAACTACTTCTATTAAAGTCGATGGTAGATGGCAAACATCTTCTTAACTTAGTGTTTCAAACACAACAATGCCTCGGTACATCGGCACAGTTTGGGAATGACAGTCTCAGAGTAATAAATAATTACAACAGTCTGTTTTCACAAACCCCGTCACGAGAGAGACAAACAATGAGAACGAAAGGAACAGCATACATACCTTCTCGGACTATTCAGCTAGGTCAAACTGAACCGAACTCACCCGAACTAAACCGAGCCAGAGCACTCACTAGTCGGCGGACCGCTCCACACATTAAGTGGTGACCGATCGACCGACCGGTCCTCGTTCGTCTCAGAACTACGGTCCCCGCTTCCCGACCGAAGTGTAATGGGTCAGGAGGCTTCGTTTCCCTTTTACCTCTCGCTACTACGGTCAGAAATCTTCCCACTTTCGTTACGGTTACTGGTTACATGACCGATATGTGACCGGTCTGAATTTCAGTTTCTGATTCGGTATCGACTCCCTGTCCGTAACACAAACCTATTATTTGTAGGGCGGTTTTCGGAATTGAAATCATCCCTTGAAAAAACTGCAGAATTTTGTTTTTCGTGGAATATCTCGATAACGATGAAAAACATTGAAAAGAAATTTAAACAAAAGTTGCACATTTTTTTATATCTACAGAAGTGCGTAAAAATAATTACCAAAAAAATCCATACATTTCAAGTTACTCCCACCACCAATCCTTAATTCGATAATTATTTTTATGCAGCTTTGTACATACAAAAAATGTACTTTTTTCAAAGTTCTTGAGATATTACCCGAAAAAGAAAATTCTACATTTTTTTTAAGAGATGATTTTAACTCCTTAAAACTGCATTACGGCACCAGCAAAAAGTAGGCTTGTGTTACGGATAAAGTACAGAAGTTGCATAATTTTCTGATTGTGAGTTTCCGAGTTGCCTAACTTCCGTTGTGAGATGAATAAATCTTCTGAGAGAATAGTCAAACAGTTTTCATAGACAATGTCCCACTTATTGAAGATGCTGTTATTGAAGATATGAAAACATGACAGAGGTAGTTGCATAGTTCAACGGGGGGGGGGGGGGGGGGGCGTGTGCGCTTGAAAAATATTACCTTCAAAATCGTTTTCATAGGTTGTTTAATATCATCAACGCTGTTTTCATATAATATCACACAGTTTTTCGTCACATTATGTCATAATATACATCTAAATAAGTTCAACGACCTACGAATTCATGTGAGACCTGCAGGATGATAATACATGTCTAAGTCAAAACAAATTACAAATACATAATAAAGTAAGAAAAAAATACGGTAGGTGTTTTAAAATTAGGTGGGTGAGCACGCTGGAAAGTGAGGTTATGGGATCAACGGTGGGAAAGTAACACGCGGTGCCCTGAGTTCTGAGTCAAAATAGACTGAGTCACTTTATTTATCGTCAATTGAGTCTAACGTGAGCACACAGGTTTACACTGAGCCGAAATAAATCGTGATTACATGAATTTCACACGTTGCGAGCTGATACAATGATGAACACGTCTAGCGCGACAAACGGTGTGAACAAGAGTGAACAAAGGGAACGCAGAAAACGGTTGAGCGTCTTCTCGAACAATCCTCGAGAATCGATCAAGAAAGTACGCATTATGATTGGGCCGCTCGCTTCACGTGGTGACCGGTGATTGGCTGAGCAGGTGACTAGGAGAATCGATCGCCGGATCGAACGTCGATCACCGGCGTGTTCCGCTGCCCAGTAGGTGTTGCGGTGAGCTTGTGTGCGGCGGAACAGAGAACTAATGGAATCTCAAACAGTAGGTTTGTGGTATTAAATCTGACAATCCCCCAGTTGTCTGATGTCGTCGGTCAGTATTTCCTCGATAGAAGAAAAATGAACCAAAAAGGTTAGGGGAGCCAAATTTTGAAAGAATTAAGTTTTTTCGAAAATGCTTTATCAGATATTGTTGGATATCAAACACGATAAAATTTTGAATAGGCCTTTTATTCGATATCTTTTCGCAGATAGGGTAAAGGACCCAATTACTGACAGTTTAAGCGTTGACGCTGACATTACTTTATAGTTTTGTACTTATAGACTAAAAGTATATATAATTCTTGTTATTTAGTATTGTTTAATATGTTTACTTGATCAACAAAATTTGGTGGATCTTAAAACTTCGATTTTTATGTATAAAATTATTAATTTCAAAAATATATTGCGGGATCTATTACTGACACCCTTCTGTAAAATAATTCGGCGCTGAGCGGAGAAGGCTAATCAAGGCATTGTGGATCAGCTTACGTTACCAAGGCTATGGTGACTACTCCGAAACACCGACGTCTTCGTCGGTTATCAAATGTTTAAAAAAACAATTGAGCCCGTGACTTCGACCGACGCACAGTGGTTTGGAATTAAGAATTTGGTGACATTTGTCTATAACTTTTGAACTATAAAAGATATCGAAACGTTCTTTGCGCCAAAAAATAGGAAAAAATTATCCCCTTCTAATGATGCATAACTTAATATTTTTTATATTTATTTATTTATTGTTTTTTAAATTTTTTTATGTTAATTGTTATAAAAAAAAATTGAAAGCTGTTTATTTGGTACCTTATTTAATACTCTTTTCAGTGGCTTAAGTTGCATGTTGATAAAACTTTTCGTTTTCAAGTTATAAGGAAAGTCGTATAGTAGAGGAAAGTAGTGAAAATCGCTTGTTTTTAAATTAAAGAGCAATCTTGTGCGATAAAATGGCATCTTTTATTAGTAATTAATGTAAATAATCCATTAAAAAAATAATGCTGAATGCAGCATGGTAAATTTTCGAAATTCTTTAGTTATCTTTAAAGTCCCAAAGAGTCCCACATTCTACCGAATTGAAATATTTTCAGCAAATCTTCCTCTATGTAATCGCGTAACAACCATTTCCAACTTCGTCCAACTTCTCAAATTAATACAGTTTAATGCCGTCAGTGTTACGCCGCGCCGCGTCGCGTTTTACGTATCACGTCCGCATCGTCCCAAATTCGTAGGCTTATCTACACCATAGTATAAACAAATCAAGTATCTATGGTCTAAACAGTTTCTTCGAACAAACGCCATACCTCCTTACGAATTTGGGACGATGCGGACGTGATACGTAAAACGCGACGCGGCGCGGCGTAACACTGACGGCATTAAACTGTATTAATTTGAGAAGTTGGACGAAGTTGGAAATGGTTGTTACGCGATTACATAGAGGAAAATTTGCTGAAAATATTTCAATTCGGTAGAATGTGGGACTCTTTGGGACTTTAAAGATATCCTCTCTTAAGGGGGGTCACTCAGGTGAAAATGAACTACCAGTAATTTTACAGATAAAAATCTGAAAATATTTATATCCATATTATTTTTTACGCTGAAATGAATTATGTAAGAGTTAATATAGTGACAATTTTTTTTTTCAAAATTGAAAAATAAAATATCGAAAAAATTATTTGATTGTAAAATCCATACCCTTATTTCTGCAGAATTGTATACAAAGAGTGCAAAAAAAATTTCAGCTCGAAAACTTCATTTTTGTCCGAGTTATAAAGTTTTTTGTTTTGGCGTAGTAACTAAAACGCTCCTGCTCCGTACGGTGGACCGTCCAAAATGAACTACCAGTTATTTTACAGATAAAAATTTGAAAATATGTATATCCATATGATTTTTTACGCTGAAATGAATTATGTAAGAGTTAATATAGTGACAATTTTTTTTTTCAAAATTGAAAAATAAAATTTCGAAAAAATTATTCGATTGTAAAATCCATACCCTTATTTCTGCAGAATTGTATACAAAGACTGCAAAAAAAATTTCAGCTTGAAAACTTCATTTTTGTCCGAGTTATAAAGTTTTTTGTTTTGGCGTAGTAACTAAAACGCTCCTGCTCCGTACGTTGGACCTTCCTCTTCTTGCAATGCCTGTTCTCTTCGTGATTGTGCAGTTCGTATCATTTTTCTTGCACGTTTGTATCTTTCTGAGGCTTTCTGTTTATACCTGCGTACTCGTACTTTGTGACGGTTTTGAACAATTTTCAATGATTGTTCGCTCATTTGCATATGGTTGTCCTTGAATGCATGTAATATTGTTTTCGTCCATCCTTCATTATATTCAGTGACTGCTTCCGCGACTGCAGCTTCAATAAGATATTTTGAAGGAAAAATATCCTTTGGGCACTTACGCCATATCATGCTATGCAAACTTTCATAAGAATTTTGCGTAAGGCATTGTGCACAACGACGGAGCAGTTTTTCATCGCTTAGTCTATTATAAATTGGTAATATTTTACCCAGAAATTGTTCTTTGATAGGTGTTCCTATTTTCTTAGCATGAGAACCAGGTTTTCTTCCTTTCGCAATTGCTGTCTGGTAGAAACACCACGATTCTTTACCCGGTGGGCACTTATCATGTTGTGGTTTCGTATCAGTTGAAACTGCGTGGTATATTGTCGCGTATATGGCAGCTTTCATAGCTGCAATATTGTTTATATTGCGTAATATTGCTTTTTTGTAATAATCTGCTAATTTTCTAATTGTAACTTCTTTCAGGGTACCCTGCCCTTTACCCCCTAAAGTAATGCCTTTCGTACGCTCCTGTTTTACCAAATAGGTCAAAGCTCTCCATAATCTTTTGCCAACGTGGTTCACACACTCTTTTTTTTTTCTATTTTTACGCCTTGTTCTAAAGCAGAATATCCATTGCCACTAGAAAATGGTTTGCAAATACGTACATTGATATCGTAGACTGAAGTATTCATATTTTTATTATGAATTTCATAAGAACAAATCATAGAATTTATTAGAGACTTCAACCACTTTTTCGCAGTATTTGCATTTCAAAACAATTTCGTGAGCTTGCCCATACGCTATCTCACACAATTGTAATTCCAAGGAAGCCTGGTAACATTCAATACATTTCATATGTGAACAAAGATTGTTCAGATTATGAATAGTAATAATTGCATATTGAATCTGTTTCGAACTACAATGATATACGGTCCGGGCAAATTGTCAAATTAGAGCCTAACGTTAGACACAAGATGTGGAATCAGTATAGAAATACTTCATCGGCAATGCTATTTGACCTTTTCCTATGTCATGTAAACACATGTATGGACTTCTAGTTTCAGTTTGCTTCAGATCTCTGAGTAAGTAAAGTGTAGGTCCTTATTCTTCTTCCTCGACTTTGTGACGACCACCTCATGGACGTCAGTCACGATCGTGGAGACTCGGCCGGTAATTCAGTCGGCTCGGCTCGGCTCGGCTCGGCTCGGCTCGGCTCGGCTCGGCTCGGCTCGGCTCGGCTCGGCCTCGGTCGGTTGCCGCCGCACGGCCGCTCGTCACTCGCCCGCTCGCTTCGTGACGCTACGTGACAACTTTAGAAATTTATCAATTCTTCAAAATGACTAGACCGAAGAAAAACAGACAATACTACCGTCAGAAACAGAAGAAACGATGGCAAAAGTTTTGGGTCAAACAAAATACTGTGGAGGATGACAACAATAATCTTAGTCCACAAAATTCTAGTAATACACATGATCCTTGTTTTCGTGTTGCTAGTTTCGTTCCTCATAATTCAAACGAGAATACAAGATTGCAAGCTTTATCAAAAAGTGCGATGACTGTATATCCTTGTGCTTCGAAACAGATTCAATATGCAATTATTGCTATTTCTAGTCTGAATAATCTTTGTTCACATATGAAATGTATTGAATGTGACCAGGTTTCCTTAGAAATACAATTGGGTGAGAAAGCGCATGGACTAGCTCACGAAATTGTTTTGAAATGCAAATACTGCGAGAAAAGTGGTTTGGAGTCTGTAAAGAGTTCTACGATTAGTTCTCATGAAATTCATAATGAAAATATGACTGCTTCAGTCTACGATATCAATGTACGTATATGTAAAGCATTTTCAAGTATTGGTAAAGGATACTCTGCTTTAGAAGAATTTAGTGCCATTATGGACATAAAGTGTATTTCCCAGTCATTGTATACAAAATATTCTGCAAATTTGAGATGTTCATCCATCAAAACATGTGCAGAAAATTTGCAAAAAATAAGGCACGAAGTAAAGAAACAGTATGAAGATTTGCATACTAGTGATCCTAGTTCTCCTACTGAAATATCAGTAAGTTACGATGGATCTTGGCTAACTCGTGGCCACACATCAAAATATGGAGTAGGTTGCATAATTGATGTGCTAACCGGTTATGTGCTGGATTATGCGGTACTGTCAAAGTATTGTAAAAGTTGTACATATGCAGTACGCGATTTAGACGAAAATTCTCCGGAATTTTCGATATGGATGGAAGGGCACAATGACTTTTGTCAAAAAAATCATACCGCTTCGTCCAATGCAATGGAAATGTTCGCAGCAGCGCAAATATGGCAAAGATCAGAAGAATATGGTGTCCGACTGAAAACCTTTATTTCTGACGGTGATTGCAAAACCGAGCAGTATCTAAATAGTCTACAAATATATGGGGAAGGCGTACAAATCGAAAAAGAAGAATGTGTGAACCACGTTGGCAAAAGATTATGGAGAGCTTTGACCGATTTGGTAAAACAGGAGCGTACGAAAGGCATTACTTTAGGAGGTAAAGGGCAGGGTACCCTGAAAGAAGTTACAATTAGAAAATTAGCAGATTATTACAAAAAAGCAATATTACGCAATAAAAACAATATTGCAGCTATGAAAGCTGCCATATACGCGACAATATATCACGCAGTTTCAACTGATACGAAACCACAACATGATAAATGCCCACCGGGTAAAGAATCGTGGTGTTTCTACCAGTCAGCAATTGCGGAAGGAAGAAAACCTGGTTCTCATACTAAGAAAATAGGAACACCTATCAAAGAACAATTTCTGGGTAAAATATTACCAATTTATAATAGACTAAGCGATGAAAAACTGCTCCGTCGTTGTGCACAATGCCTTACGCAAAATTCTAATGAAAGTTTGCATAGCATGATATGGCGTAAGTGCCCAAAGGATATTTTTCCTTCAAAATATCTTATTGAAGCTGCAGTCGCGGAAGCAGTCACTGAATATAATGAAGGATGGACGAAAACAATATTACATGCATTCAAGGACAACCATATGCAAATGAGCGAACAATCATTGAAAATTGTTCAAAACCGTCACAAAGTACGAGTACGCAGGTATAAACAGAAAGCCTCAGAAAGATACAAACGTGCAAGAAAAATGATACGAACTGCACAATCACGAAGAGAACAGGCATTGCAAGAAGAGGAAGGTCCAACGTACGGAGCAGGAGCGTTTTAGTTACTACGCCAAAACAAAAAACTTTATAACTCGGACAAAAATGAAGTTTTCAAGCTGAAATTTTTTTTGCAGTCTTTGTATACAATTCTGCAGAAATAAGGGTATGGATTTTACAATCGAATAATTTTTTCGAAATTTTATTTTTCAATTTTGAAAAAAAAAATTGTCACTATATTAACTCTTACATAATTCATTTCAGCGTAAAAAATCATATGGATATACATATTTTCAAATTTTTATCTGTAAAATAACTGGTAGTTCATTTTGGACGGTCCACCGTACGGAGTAGGAGCGTTTTAGTTACTACGCCAAAACAAAAAACTTTATAACTCGGACAAAAATGAAGTTTTCGAGCTGAAATTTTTTTTGCACTCTTTGTATACAATTCTGCAGAAATAAGGGTATGGATTTTACAATCAAATAATTTTTTCGATATTTTATTTTTCAATTTTGAAAAAAAAAATTGTCACTATATTAACTCTTACATAATTCATTTCAGCGTAAAAAATAATATGGATATAAATATTTTCAGATTTTTATCTGTAAAATTACTGGTAGTTCATTTTCACCTGAGTGACCCCCCTTAAAGTAAAGAATTTCGAAAATTTACCATGCTGCATTCAGCATTATTTTTTTAATGGATTATTTACAATAATTACTAATAAAAGATGCCATTTTATCGCACAAGATTGCTCTTTAATTTAAAAACAAGCGATTTTCACTACTTTCCTCTACTATACGACTTTCCTTATAACTTGAAAACGAAAAGTTTTATCAACATGCAACTTAATCCATCTGAAAAGAGTATTAAATAAGGTACCAAATAAACAGCTTTCAATTTTTTTTATAACAATTAACATAAAAAAATTTAAAAAACAATAAATAAATAAATATAAAAAATATTAAGTTATGCATCATTAGAAGGGGATAATTTTTTCCTATTTTTTGGCGCAAAGAACGTTTCGATATCTTTTATAGTTCAAAAGTTATAGACAAATGTCACCAAATTCTTAATTCCAGACCACTGTGCGACGGGCAGCCACCACTGAGTCTTGAAACGAACGGACGCTTGGAGACATCGTTACATTCTGCACAGAATTATTGCAATTTTACCAGTTTTGGCATAGATTTTCATTACCCTTCAAAATTCCTTACAAAATCAGAAGAGGGATAGTAACACGTGCGATACGTAAATAGCGCCGTCACGATATTTTTAGACATTTTTCAATGCAATTGTGTTGGTGTTACACTTAGTTTCTGCCAAATACTTTATTGTGAAACTTTTTAGCTACGCGAGACCGTTCGCAACACCGACGAGCTCTTGATGGCTCACGGCAGCGCTCAATTGAACGTTCACGAAATCATCTGCGAGATGATTTAAGGAGTCGTGCCTGAAATCGATCGGGGAGCCGTTCGTCCGATCATTCACGCCGCCGGGAACGTTCGGGGGGTGACAGAGGCAGGTCTCCATCGGAGGATTTGCAAAACACCGTATATAGACTAAAGCGGGAGTTGCGGAACCTTTCGTATAGACAAGTGCACGACGAATACTTAGTACCAAAGTTTGATCCCGGACACGACAGTGCTGATGTGGGACAGTGGCTGAAAGACGTCAACCGCCTTGTTCGACGATATCGATGGAGCGACGATTGTGTAATAGCAAATTATCGTCCGCAATCTGAAGGGACACGCGAGAAGATTGTACGACTAGGAGCAACGAAAAGATCGTACGTGGGATAGTTTCAAAGAAGTACTGGTGAAGTAGTTCAGGAAGCCTGTGCCGTTCGGGCGGATGCTTAATGAAGCTGCTTTATATGAAGCAAAACCGGGGCAGCGGCTGGGCGACGGTGATGAAAACATCACACGGTCGCTACGAGGAAAAAATATGAAGATGAAATAAAATGGGTAGTATGCCGGAGTCACCGTTTCCGAGAAAAACGAAATCTTCACGGATTTCGTTGCGCACTCAAGGAAGCACGTCCGGACATTGTGGGAAACCGTTGCAACCGGATTCGAAGGCGACCAGGGCCAAAGAAGCACCCCGACGGTTGGACAATACGCGTTTCAACTGCGGTACAGCAGGGCACGTGGCGAGCCGATGCTTCAAGACCCAGGCTACCTGTGGATCGTGTCAGGGACGAGGGCATCTAAACAAATTTTGTGTTCGTGCAAAGCGAATGGTCAATGAAACACAGGTGAATTGGGAACCAAATAATATGTTCTTATTGACACCAATTATAAATGGGCACAAAGTAAAATGCCTCGTGGATACCGGGAGCGCGGTTACTCTGTTACGGAAGCCGACGGTAATTTGTTGGGCATCAGAATGAACGAAGGATCTCGACTCAAATTGTGCGGGATACCGGCCCGGCGACGAGCAGCAACTTCACTGCCAACGTGACTATTAGGATAATGGAGGTAACCGCGAGCATAGTGGCAGTCATAGTCGACGCCAAAGAAATGTATTACCACGTAATTGTGGGACGAGATTTTCTTAATCAGAGGCACGAAATATTATTGAACCGAAACGATTGTGTTATCTATAGAGAACTATCCGATATAGAAGCTCGGCTTTGGGGTATCGAAGATGTATATACGGTGACTAATCAACCTGAGCTCGGGCCGTATATTTTCGGGGATGTATCGAACGTAGACCGGAAGTTGTGTCAGGAATTGATTGGTAGATATAGGGACCAATCGCAGGTAGGAGATCCCACCTTTAGGCTGTTATCGCATCCAGCGTTCTAAGAACGTCTACGACGAAGATTTTGCATGGGAAAACGCAGTGGCGTAACGGCTCATATAAAATTATTACATGCGACTGCGATCGTCGGATATGCGCCAGACGTAGGAGCCTGACGCGAGTCTGTTTGAGTATCAGCCTAGGTTACTCGAGAGGCAACACAATGCGAGGAGGGTCTGTTTCTCATTATACCTAGTCGCAGGCTGGGCACGGCGACCACCGGTCGCTATACTCCTCCGGGAGGAAGTCTAGCGACCAGTCGCACTGCGACCCATCCCAAGAAATAAGGAAAGAAGTCAGAATTCAAAAGATATGTATTTTTATTTTACCTGTAGACTACTAATATGAGCACCAAAAAACGGTTAAAATATCATGACGTCTACTTCTGATTTGCAATCACGTGTCTGTGATTGTATGCATTTTTCGTGCAGAATTTTAAATCGAGTCTTTTAATTTTTGGCGATATAAAAGAAAACAGTTTTTGAAAAAATTTTCCTATACAAATGCAAAAGCTTTTCAACCCAAATGATGCCACCCTTCAGTTTGCAAAATAAATACCTTTTTTGAATGTTCCTATATATGACTATATTTTTTATCAAAGCAGCATATCTCAGGAGTATAACTGTAATTTTTTTGCTAAAAGTATTAAACATTAAAAAAGTTATGATTTATTAAGCAAAAAACCTTTTTGTCAGAACTGTTATTGTTTCAAATTTTTTTTTAAACATGATGACACTTTAATTGTCAACTTTCAACAATGGGCATATATTCTACAATGTTCAAACTTTATCTCAGAATTTTTGAGACTTAATTTAACAAATAGTTTTTAATAGTTATTATTTGCGATAACAACTGATTGAAAATTGGCAGGGTCAGATTTGTCACGTCCCGGATGGAGGTCTTTAAGGGACAATGACACTGTGGGATTAATGGAACACAGGCGAGGATCTGAAATCCTGCACACTGAGAGTTGAGGGAGTTTAGGCGAGGATCTTGAATCCTGCACACTGGGGTAGAGGGAATTTAGGTGAGGAACTTGAATCCTACACACTGATCGACCAAGGAGGGTTAAATGACGAAATTATACCCGATGGACACCCGTTAGACTTTTGTGGTATTTTGTACCGATTCGGTAATAGGATTTACTGCTGCATCTATATAAGAAATCACTCGCAATGGTTCCGCGAAATCCGTCTAGGCATATGTCAGTACGCGGCCTGTGCAGGAGAACGTTTCGTAAACACTATAAGAACACTCGAGCTCGCGAACCGAGATCAGCTGTTGCAGCTGTCCGTTATGTTTGGGATCTTCGTAGCCGAAAGATTAACACAATGACTTGACGGGTGATTTAAATGGTTGTTTATTCAGTTTAAACATGAACGTTTACCATGCACTGCGTTAATGGTGCAGTAAGCGACGATTGTTAGCGTATGACATTTATAAATGTATATACAGTATAGGGTTTATGTATGGACATGAAATACAGTAAAAGATAATAAAATAGTATGAAATAAGCTTTTAGCGTTGACAAGACAATTGATAAGATCGCAGTATGCGTTAATAAGACAAATAGTATGGTTGCAATAAGCGTTAATAAACAAATAGTATGATCGCAATGAGCGTTAATAAGATAATTAATATGAAAAGCGAATAAGAATAATAATATGGAATGTGGGGGATATACAATGGTATTAATAGTAATGATAATAGCTTACAGAGATAGATGGATGATGTTGAAATATGGTAGATATGTAAAGGTTTAAAGAAATTTGTAGCGATCGACGTTATGTTCCTAGCTCAGGAGTATTCGTCGAAAGAGAGAGAGTACAAGGCCTCTTGGGTCCTTGTATTTATGTAAATTAAAAGATTGTTAGGGGTGAAGGGCGGTTGCGGTATGCAACCTTGACCTATTTCGGCACGTGTCGCGGTACAGGTTATTAATAGATTTGGTCTTCCGGGGTTTTTATATGGCCTTGTATGGAATATTAGTCGCTAAGTCTTCCGGGGTTCTTTTACATAGAGTTTTGAAAAGGGGATACTCAACCCATTGGGTGGATTGTGGGTGGTTTGATTGGAAAGAGGAAAAAGGGGTAGTGACTTCTTTGGTCATGGAGAGGTTGTGAGACGTGGTCTCCATTTAGGAGGGGTTTTTAGGGACGAGGGACTTGTATGTATTAGATTTGGAGTGATGTGGTCGTGCCACGTAAGGTGAAGAGGGGATTTGGGGGTCGTCGTTGACCATCTGGAGATGGGGACCACTAAGGTACATCGCCAAGGTGATCAGTGGTTTGGGGGAAGGGGTAAGACTTGAGTTTGGAATACTTTGATGGAGTGATTTTGTGAAAGACTTGTACTATTACCGCGCGAAAAATAGTGGGACGTCACAGATTGACCCAGTGTGACAACGGCGTTCGAAAAAGTAGGTGTGACAACCGAAGGTTAACTAACCACTTCTGTTCTTAATTCAAAAGATTAAAAAATGTCACTTATACCCCTTTGGCTGTAAGTGCCTAATGTATGATAGAAGAATAAATAAATATAATTAGAAATAATAAAGAAAGAAAAAAAAATGCCTCACCTGTTCTGTTTAATTTAATTGACACTTCTCTCTACACATTTTCTTTCCCTACGTACCTAATTCTTCTAGTCATTGCTCTGACAATCATAAAGGACTTATCCTCGATCAATTTTTTGCCCTACGCAGTCGAAAGCTGCAACTCCGTCGACATTTTAAACATTCATCACCCACACACAAAATGTGGCACTTCGAAGCACTTTACAGGTATGCGCGTGATGTTGCCCTGCTTCGTCCTCAGGACAAATTTGAGATCGATCCCGTATCTCTCGAATATAAACACGCGTTGGAATATTAAAACAAAAGCACGCGCTGACGTATTCAGATGTGAGAGAAGGTGGGTCATTGGGAGGATAGAATATTTTGAGCTACAATTTTTTCTATAATTTTTAAAATCTTTATTTCTGGTTTCTTTTTGGGTCTTCTTTCTGGGTTTTTACCATTTTTAGGAGCTCATATTATTAGCTTACAAGAAGTATTCGGGTCAGGCATGAATAACAGTGACGCTAAGCCTCGCCCATTCTGTACTTTGCGTTTCTATCTCCACTGCGTTGTATCAAATATTATAAAAGAATAAACACGATTTATTATTATTATTATTATTATTATTATAAATATATAAAAATACATAATCCTCCCACAACATTTGAATTCTGACTCGTTTCCTTGTTTCTTGGGATTCTGCCCCACTGTGGCAATAGACTTGGTCGCAGGTAGAAGTGTGTGGATCGTCCCGTGGCTCGGGTTCCTGGCTAGAGGTCGTACTTTTGACCCGTCGGGTACCCGGGTACCCGGAAATTACCCGGGATAACTTCAAGCAATTGAATGTAGTATTGTCTGTAGTATAGTCTGATGTTAGCCAAATATGATCGAACAATACCACATTCAATGGCTTGAAGTTGTTTCGGGTAGACGGGTACCCGACGGGTCAAAAAGTAAGACCTCTATTCCTGGCCCCGAGGGACGGTCGGTAAATTTCGGGCGGGGTCCCGATACTTTCGTATTGCTCGAGATCCCGACGGTTTCGGGATCCCGAGACACGATTCGGGCTACAAGCAAAGAATAGACTAGCAGTTTAAATGACAAGGTCAAGTAAAGGCAATTTGATTTCAAGTCGGCTCGGCAAAACTCGGACGCGATCGGCTCGAAAGCCAGCTATTACGAGAGGACCGAGACGAAAAGAATTATGTGCTTAATTTATATCAATACCAGAGTGATACGTTTTTACCTTTCTGTTTCCTGTTGAATCATAATTTGTATCTTATTATTTATTTACATATATATGTATTTGCATTGTTACCAAATAGTCTGTGAATACTGAATATGTCCATATAAGTACTTAAATAAATACAATGTTCAGAACTTGGGAAGAACACTATTTTTATATCGACAATACTTTAAAATCTTAATAAAATATACTGCATACTTTGTACTTTATGTAAAGGGGATATATAGGGTATTATCTTTTTTCGGAATAGGTTCAGATTTAAAATAGAAAATGTACGAACAACTATAAGCATACAGAAAGGAATATTTCATGGATGTTTCATAGTAACAACAATATACAGAAAGGCGAATATTTTATTATCTCAAATTAACGTGTAAGAAACATAATTTTTCTATGTTCTCAGGTAATAATTTTGATCTATTATTACTGGTAACGATATCGTCCGACCGCGTCCGAGTTTTGCCGAGCCGACCTGAAATCAAATTGCCCGCTCATGGCGGCTATGCTTGTAGCCCGAATCGAGTCTCGGGACCTCGCCCGATCCCGCCCGAAAGTTTCCGGCCAGTCTCGAGCACACCCCTGGTCGCAGGCAAGGAGATTCTGCCTAGGGCCGATCGCTGGGTCAAATCGCTGCGACCAATCGCGGGTAGGAGATCCCACCTTAAGCACTGAGATGCTGGGAACGTTCCGAGGCGAAGACGGTTGGGCCCGTGCGCATGAGGTGCAGAGTCAGCAGTTTTGGCGCTCTTTGTTCAAAGTCCCGAGTGCTGGGACCTACCCTGCGTTCGTTCGGCGCAGTCAACTGTCAAGTCGCTTAGTGCGCAGTTGTTCTGTCCGAGGGACATCGCTATTTGTTCAAAGGAGTCGTTGAGCTAGAGTTCCAGTGTTCAGTAGTAACGCGGAAAGACTCAGTCCCCGTAAACTCATATTATCGTTTCATTTAATCCTTAATACTTTTTAAATCCATTTCGTTAGAGAGAGAGAGAGAGAGAGAGAGAGAGAGAGAGAGAGAGAGAGAGAGAGAGAGAGAGAGGGAGAGGGAGAGAGGGAGAGAGGGAGAGAGGGAGGGAGGGAGGGAGGGAGAGGGGGGAGGGAGGGAGGGAGATGGAGGAGAGAGGGGGAGAGCGAGGGAGAGAGAGAAGGGGGAGAGGGGGGAGAGGGGGGAGGGAGAGAGGGGGGGAGAGAGGGGGGAGGGAGAGAGAGAGAGATCGCAGAGTGCGAAAGAAAGAAAGAGAGTAAGACGTATTAAAACCTAACAGTCTACGCGTACGAGGTCGGTGACTGTTTTAAAGTATGTTATTATGATCAACAATTGTCATTGAGTAGTGTACACCTTTTGAATTTCTCAATCTTATAATATCAAATGTTTTGGCCACGTCATTTTTCAGAAATTGGTTGTTGTCACCCGTGTACGGAGCTGACAGTTGATCGAATCATTGTGTATTACGGGAATTCTGCCTCGATAAACTGTCTTACCTTCCTTCCGCGGTTATCGCGTTTTTATATCATTTCCAATTCGCGAATGTACAAAATCAAATGCTCGCGTGGTAATTGATCCAACCATTGCGTGTCATGGGGTTTCCCTCGATCAATTATTGTCCGTCAATTGTTGTCTATCGTGTGACGTTCGAGGTTGTATGCGTCGTATGTTGGCTGTAGAATCCAGTTTAGCAAAACTGTAACCTCCGAAACCGCACCAAATATTGTAAAATTCTACATACCGCGATTTAACCTTTTCATTGTTATTCATAACGTAAAACCATGTAAATTCCCTATTTTTGTATCACTTTTGCTTTTCCTTTGCTTATTTGTAATACATGGTATAATCATATAAATCCGTCTCACCTTCTGTTCGGACCAGTCTCATCCAAGATACCACATCCCGATTGGACAACCTGTATGGGTTGTAGACGAAAGCCTTACCCAAACAATCTTAATTTTTGCTTCATAACTCTGGCTATAGTAAAATTATACAATCTCTTTAAATTCGTTAAGCGTTGCGTGAGAAAATTAGACTCAACCGCTCGGCCAATCAAAATTAACGCCCTCACATAACACCAGCACCAACGACCGTTAAGGAGGTTCGTCAATTTCTGGGTTTATCCGGATATTTTAGGAAATTTATTAACGGATACGCCACTATCGTGATACCGTTGACTGTTCGGCTGCGGAAAGACATCGTTTGGACATGGGCAAGACCACAAAAGCCGCAATTAAGCAAGCGCTTACAACCAGACCGATTCTGGCATTACACAACAGTGAGCAGCGTACAGAATTGCATACCGACGCGAGTTCGCTTGGGTTAGGCGTGATATTGTTCCAGTATATCGACGAAAGGGGCACAGCAGGTAGTGGGGTATTATAGTAATCAGACGACTCTTGACCAGTAGAAGTATCACTCCTATGAGTTGGAAACGATGGCGGTGGTGTTTACTTTACAGTATTTTCGTGTCTACCTGCTGGGGCTACAATTCAAGGTGATTACCGATTATAACGCGTTGCGCACAACCTTCGCGAAAAAGGATTTAATACCGCGTGTCGGGCGTTGGTGGTTAGAAACACAAAACTTCATATTCAAGGTGGAATATCGTCCCGGTTCACGAATGGAGCATGTCGACGCGCTAAGCAGGAACCCAATAACGACGCTAGATGTATGTCCGGTAGATATCACGGAAGCTGATTGGATTGTGGTCGCGCAGCTGCAGGAAGAACAGGTCAGTCGGATAAGGGACATATTGTCGGGCAATGTCAGGAACAACAACACAAAACAATATTTCGCAAATTATCTATTAGCCATCAATAAGGTATATCGACGTCTGGGTGATGGACGCAAGGCATGGCGTGTGCTGCGGTCGGCGCATTTTCAAATCTGTTGGTTGTGTTACGACGATGCAGGGCATTTAGGACTTGAGAAAACGTTGTTACGTATTCGGGATAATGTTTGCGAAGAAATACATTGGGGAGTGCTTGTAATGTCTTTATTATAAACGGGAGTCAGGAAAGACACCCCATTAAAAAGACGCCGGTGCCGTTTCACACCGTGCACGTTGATCTCGTTGGGCCATTCGAGATAAGCCAAAAGAAGATTAAGTATCTCTTTGTCATGGTGGATGCGTTCACAAAGTTTACAATTATAGAACCGGTAAAGGATACCAAAGGTAAAGGAGTAGTGAAGATATTACTTGCCGTCATACATTTATTTGGGGTTCCACATCGAATAATCAGCGATAGGGGAACGGCATTTACCGCATGGACATTTCGGATATTTTGTCAAATGTATGGTATCCGTCAAGTGTTGAACGCGGTAGCTACACCACGTGCTAACGGACAATGTGAGCGATATAACCGAACAATCGTTGCATCTTTGGCCACGATGGAGTAGTAGGGCTACACCGATTCCAACTCAAATTTGAGTTTCCCTCACCCCTCCCCCACCTTGAAACTCAAATTTGAGTTTCAAGGTCGCAGGAAATACAACGCGGCGGCGACAGATGACGCTATAGAGATAGCGGCGACGACAGATGACGTCATAGAGATAGCGACGGATGACGTCATAGAGATGGTGGAGTCATATAGCGAGAGAGCAGATACCGATAATCAATCGATACCGAACCGATACCGTAGTGCATGGAGGGGAACCGCGGGCGAAGTCGGTAAGGAAGGAACTATTCATTTTAAGATATTAATATAAATGAAAAAATCAGAATCCTCGATTCCCAAGACTCGAGAACCCAAGACCTCCTCGGTACGAGTCAACCGCCCAACCAACTCCCCCAACACCGGCTCTCTAACATTAGTCTTTCCCGAAGGGTACATATACCGAGTGTCACACACGCATACACACCGTTGCCCAACGCCAGAGCATAATAATTATCGGATGATGTCGGACAATGTCGGGAAAGATCGGCGTTTTTTATACACCGCGTCTTCGGGGAGGGAAAGAGAGAGGGAGAGAGAGCATTACTATTAAAACTAAATTCGAGAGAGGGAAAGAGACGGCACCACATACTGGTACAATCACATTTTATTCTGAAGCTAGCCAGTTTTTAAAGCGTTCCGATTTAACGTCACAGCGTATCGCGCAATCGTATGTAATTTGAATCCTCTGGGGCAGTCGTGTAGGATGACG
Source organism: Andrena flavipes (assembly GCA_963971345.1). Classification (NCBI taxonomy): domain Eukaryota; kingdom Metazoa; phylum Arthropoda; class Insecta; order Hymenoptera; family Andrenidae; genus Andrena; species Andrena flavipes. The sequence continues at coordinate 57,487,975 of OZ020479.1, forward strand.
TCATTTTGGCAGTGCGAAGAAGGCGCGAATCATAGAAAGAATTATGTGGCGTCAGCAGAAAAAATCTTTTCCATAGTAACAGACATTTATTTCCAATGCAGAGAAATAATAATTTTTAATCAACGATCCAGCGAACCATTATGTAACAAACGGAAATACTTTTTTCCGAACCAATATGTAGCAAGCATTCTAAAGCGTTCCAATTTAACGTCGCAGCGTATCGCGGGATCTCGCGTAATTTGAATCCCCCGTGATGGGACTGCCGTGCAAGATTACATCATTTGGTGGCGCGAAGAATCATAGAAAGAATTATGTGGTGTCAGCAGAAATTGGTGAGGCGAGAAGGAGGAAGACGGATAAGTAAATAGAGAAATAATATTTTTAAGAAATTTATTTAAAATGAAAAGAATATAAAAATATAAATAGAAATGGAATATAATTTAACATTTTTTTCCCTACGTGCATCAGCTAGAATATCATTGATGGCACATGCTACCAGTTCGCAATCTACAAAATAATCCTCGTCGCAATATTCGCTATCACGTATTATTTTAGCAGCACGACGCGTATCTAATGTTTCGCAGGCAGCATCGCTCTGTTACAACACGTTACCAACGGTTTTAAAGTTTGTTCTCAGATCTTTTGCAATTTGATACAGCCGCGGATACACATAGCTTACACTTGGCTCCAGATTAAATAAGAATGATACTGTATTCAGTTTGAAATACAAAGACTTATTATGTAGGGTCGTCTTTACAATTGAAGAAGAGAATCATAGAAAGAATTATGCAGAGTCGATAGATATTGATGAGGAGTGAAGGAAACAGACATGTAAATAGATTGTAAATACAAGCTGTCCCATCTAAAACTGGACAGTCCGATATCTCCTAAACCATTGGAGATAAAAATTTGAAAAAAAAATATGGAATTGCATGGTTCGATGGGGCTACCAAATTAGCCCAGACGAATTTTTTTTCGATTATTATTTTAAAAGATACGATGGTCAAGTTCGGTTTTTCAAATGGAACTATTTTTTTTTTGAAGTCCTGAGTTGATAGTGCGTTCCAAGACAAATTCAATAAGCTTTAATGTATACACTTGATTTCCACTGGTTTTTGAGATATTGCGCTTGCAAATTTACTGATTTTCCTTGGAAAAAAGCCTGCTGGATTAACAAGGACCGGGGTTGGTCTTACTGGCGCCACAGGTGGCACTGCCTGTTGAAAATGATACCTACCTGCCAAAGGTCTATGCCGAGACTGGCAGGCCCAAATGCTGGACAATTCTTTTACGCCAGAAATGCTACTTATAAGGGACGTTCGGCAACCTGAAAATTCAAAAAATTATGAAACTCGGTGTGCAAGTAGAGTAGTTCATCGGTAACACAATCCTATTTTTTGTTGGTGCCATAATGCAATTTTTAGGGGTGAAATCTGTTTGAAATTATAAAATGTTCTCAACTGTACACGCCGCTGATAAGTGAGGTTAGGAAGACAGTGAAGAAGTGCACACAACACAGTTGATTAAAAATGAAGTTAGTCTTTATTAAAATCAGCCGCGGTGAGCTTGAGCGTGTTTTAGAGTAGGTTAAATGAGTACAAGGCACAAGTGGTGAGTATAATGCGATGACCCATAAAACAATAGCACGTGGTGAGCCTCGTGGAAACCGGCGATTTTCACACGAGAGAATTCACGAACTTTACAATTATGTGAGCCACGCGACAATAAAGCGTTGATGAGCTGAGCGAGTGTGAACAAAACAGGACGTGAATGAATGCGCACAGTGTTAAAGATAAATTCAGCGAAGCAAACTAAGCGTCCTTCTCTAAACTCAATGTGAACGGTAATGAACAAGATGGATTATTCTTTCCGATACGCGGCGTCTGGAACCTTCTCGAGTATCGACCGACGTGGGGAAATATGATTGGTGGATCGATTGTCGCTGAGTTGTGATTGGTCAATCAATTGTAGATCAGCCTTGCATTTAGCTACCCAGGAGGTGCTGCTATGAGTTTGGGTGCGGTGATGAGGTCAACTAAGTGAATCTCAAAAAAATCACTCCTTGAAAAGAATTCAGAATTTTCTTTTCCGTGGAATTGTCACGTCCCGGGTGAGGTGTTTAGAAACAATGATTATGGGGGGGAGAAAGGAATGTCAGGAGCGAATCTGAAATCCAGCACTCTGATGGTTTTTGAAAGAAAGTCGGGCGCGAATCTGAAATCCAGCACTCTGGGGGTTTTTGAAGGAGAGTCAGGCGCGAATCTTAGAATCCAGCACTCTGGGGGTTTTTGGAGGAGAGTCAGGCGCGAATCTTGAATCCAGCACACCGAAGCTAGTGGGGAGATCTCGCGCGAATCTTAAATCCAACACTCTAATCGACCAGGGAAGGTTTAAAAGGTGAATACACACCCGGACGACACTTGTTTTGGTTTGGCCCGGTAATTGGATTTAACTTTGCATTCACATAAGAAGTTACACGTAATATTTCCGTGGAATCCATCTAGGCATACGGCTGTACACGGTCCATGCAAAAGAACGTTAGTAAACACTGCAAGCACTTTCGCGTTCGCGAACCGAGATCAGCTATTGCTGCAGGTTGTTTTGGTTTGGAGTCTTCGTAACCGAAGAATAGACACAATAGTTCGAAGCGTGATTTAAAGCAAAGATGTTTATTAGCTTTAAGCCTGAATATGTGCACAGGTAATGTTTATAGCAACATTAACATGAGAATGCGTTGGTCGTTAAGCACTTGCACATAACATTTATATAAATATGTCAATATAAGAATATGAACATGAAACACATGGAAATAAGCCAATGAAATTATATAAAACAATAAGCGTAATAATACAAAATATTATGGAATAGAATAAGCGTTAAGAATACAAAATATTATGATTGCGATAAGCGTTGATAAGACAAATAATATAGAAAGCAGTAAAAAGAATAATAATAATATAAGATAATATGGATGATGGTGATATGCAGTAGTATAAATGATAATTATAATTGCTTACAATGATTTATGATGGTGATGAACACTGAGCTTAATAATATAAAAATAAACTTCGTAACACGTTCACTGTGTTTCCTAGAAGAGGGTTCGTCGAAAGATTTTGTCGAAAGAGGACTTTTGTCTCGGTCCCCTCGTATTTATAAGGTTGTCGCGGGGGTACGCGCGGTAACGGCCTTGACACATTTAAAGGAACATCTAGACGCTGATGCATGTTGCAGTGAAACACTGATGCCGCATCACGGATGCAGCATCATGATACATGTTGCTACGTATGTAGATCGGTTTCCGTGTTTCAGCATCAGATGCAAAGGCTCCTACACACGCTGATGCAAGAGTCCGTGAAACACTGATGCCTGCATCACGGATGCCAGGCATCACGACTCTTGCATCAGTCTGAAGTCGCCTCCACATTACTGATTCCTGACAGTTTGTGACTTGATGCGGACGCTGAAACACCTTTTTAAAAATGAGTGATTCTTTCCAACACCAGTGTTATTAGCAATAATAGGGGGTGTATTAATTATAAAAAATAAAAAATTGAAAACCAAAAGAAAATGGGCAAAGAGATGGTTCATTGAGAGAAATAAATTTTCGACTTGTGCGTTACTAAAAGAATTGAAAGCAAACGAACCGGCTGATTTTAAAAACTATTTACGCATGAACGATTATGCTTTCGGGCATTTATTGGAAAAAATTCGACACCGCAGTGAAAATCGAAATACAATGATGAGGGATGCGGTTAGTGCAGAAGAAAGACTTATTGCAACATTAAGATATTTAGCTACAGGAAATAGTTTACAAGATTTAAAATTTGGGACTGCGATTTCTCCCCAATTACTGAGTACAATAATTCCTGAAGTATGTACTGCTATTTATGAGGAACTAAAGGATGAATATTTAAAGGTAAACCAAAATAGTTTTTAAAATCAGCCGGTTCGTTTGCTTTCAATTCTTTTAGTAACGCACAAGTAGAAAATTTATTTCTCTCAATAAACCATCTCTTTGCCCATTTTCTTTTAGTTTTCAATTTTTTATTTTTTATAATTAATACACCCCCTATTATTGCTAATAACACTGGTGTTGGAATAGAATCACTCATTTTTAAAAAGGTGTTTCAGCGTCCGCATCAAGTCACAAACTGTCAGGAATCAGTAATGTGGAGGCGACTTGAGACTGATGCAAGAGTCGTGATGCCTGGCATCCGTAATGCAGGCATCAGTGTTTCACGGACTCTTGCATCAGCGTGTGTAGGAGCCTTTGCATCTGATGCTGAAACACGGAAACCGATCTACATACGTAGCAACATGTATCATGATGCTGCATCCGTGATGCGGCATCAGTGTTTCACTGCAAAATGCATCAGCGTCTGGATGTACCTTAAGAAATAAGTCGCAGTAGGACTTCCAGGGTTTTTATAAAGGTGCGTCTATTATTAGGCGTATTTACGGCACGTACGCCAAATAATCGTCGCAATTATCCTTCCGAAGTTTTTATGACTGTGTAACGGAGATACTCAACCCATCGAATGCATTTTGGGTGTTTTAACAGGAAGGGGGTACTTGTGGTCTTGACTTGGAGGGTCGTAGAGAAGGGGTGAGGCGTGGTCTCGATTTAAGAAGTTTTTGGGGCGAAGGACTTGTTTAGATTTAGTATGAGGAGGGAATTCGTGCATCGTAGGGCGAATAAGTGAAGGAGGTTTCTTACCGACCATCTTGAGATGGGGACCGCTAAGGTACATCGTCAAGGTGATCAGCGATTGGGGAAAAGGGGTAAGAGTTGAGTTTGAAGGACTTTGGTGGAGTGATTTTAATATTTATGATAGAGACTTTAGAATGTTACCGCGCGAAAAATAGTGGGACGTCACAGAATACCTCGAGAACAGTGAGAGATATCGAAACGAAGTTTAAACACAACTTGCATCCTTTTTTTTTTATATCTACGAAACCGCGTAAAATAATTTTCGGAAAATCCATATTTTTCAAGTTACCCCCACACCAACCCTTAAAATTAAGTTTTTGTATTTTTTAAATATAAGCTGAAATACCTCTGGATAATCTCTTTTCATAGATATAAATAATTGTTGTGTTATATTTTTTTTGCAAACGAATAAAACCTTTATTACCGAATTTGAAGTCCATTTTGGTAGTTTCCATTAATAACATGGTTTCTTAAAACCATATTTAGGTTATTATTTATGTAAAGTTCAGACAGCTATCAATTATTTAAGCAACAATCAGAATGATAACAGCACATTCGTACATGCATTACTTGAAGTGTAATCTTATTAGGCTATTTTGAAACCACACGAAAAATAAATAATGCATGAAGATTTACAATGACTTTGCAAAATATATATGTTATTGAAATGGCGCAGAATCGCATTGATGCCGATAACTTTGTCGAACCTTCTGATTTGCATAATGCATATGTATATGAATTTTAAATGATCGTAAATCAATTTTACTTTTACATCCCACTTATAACATATATATAATATTACAGTTAATACTCTCGCGAGCTATGGAAGGGGAAGGCTATTCCTTCCAGGAAATCACGGTCGATTTTTTGGATCGTTCACTCTGTTCCTGACCACGGCACTAATTGGTAATATAACTTTCGCTTACGCACCTTGCTTGCGATTTACTTTCGAACTTGCCTCGAATATACGCTTCGCGACTCTGCTTCGTAAAATAAATTGATCTTTCTAATTCTAATTCTTATTCTTATTCTAAATTACTAATTAACTGTAAATAGTGTCTCCAGCGTGCGTGTAAATAATTGTTATTTAACTGGTGATTGACCTTGTACATAATTTTAATATGGTTTTAAGAAACCATGTTATTAATGGAAACTGCCAAAATGGACTTCAAATTCGGTAATAAAAGTTTTATTCGTTTGCAAAAAAAAATATAATAGAATAATTATTTATATCTATGAAAAGAGATTATCCAGAGCTATTCAGCTTATATTTAAAAAATACAAAAACTTAATTTTAAGGGTTTCCGAAAATTATTTTACGCGGTTTCGTAGATATAAAGAAAGAATGCAAGTTTTGTTTAAACTTCGTTTCGATATCTCTCACTGTTCTCTGAATTCTGAATTCTGAATTCTTTTCAAGGGGTGATTTCACCCCTAAAAATTGCATTATGGCTCCAACAAAAATAGGGTTGTGTTACCGACGAACAACTCTACTTGCACACCGAGTTTCATAATTTTCTGAATTTTCGGGTTGCCGAACATCCCTTGTTAGGTATATACATCTGCGGTATCGAGAAGCGCACCGTTAGTTTTATTTCGCACTTGCTTCTACGCTCGGATGGCCGGTTCTTTTGCGAGGGATGCAAGTGGGATGGGTTGGGTTAGCGGGTGTGAAAGTTACTAGACTAAATTTCAACCATAGGGAGCAGATTGTATTAGAACCAATCGGATTTGCATCCCTCACAAACGGTTGCTCTCTTGAAGAGGCCCTCTTCACAGCAATACCTCTTCCCCAATGCCCAGCTTCTCTCGCACGGAATACGTGAGCGCATGCTTTTGGACAATGGGCTACCCCTTTTCTTCCTGTGTTTCTCCACAACGCGTATTGACGGTGGATTGTAGAAGCGTAAATGTCTGGATGAATGTTATTGAATTCAGGAGACGATAGAAACACTTTATTACAAAACACACACGTACTATAATTAAAGTAAATCGTATTTCTCTCGGGCAGGAGACCGATTACACGGAGGGTAGTCGGGTCACACACTGCACAAATGATACAGGGTAATTCTGGAGGTACGTCCATCGAAGGATGCGGCCTAGCACTCCGTGGCGAGGGACAACCCTTCGCAGGGCCACACCCAATTTTTATGGCTTTTTCCGGAGAAAGGTATGAATTATGGGCCGAACGTACCGAATTGGGGCGGAGTCCCCGCAGTCGAGGGTGGAATATTCATTACAGCGTATTAAGAAATTATTTTCTTCATTGTATCGAAAGGGAAGTCACGCAAACGGATTCCTTATGTTTTTCTGACGAAAATCACACCAAATATCATACAAATCGGACTACTTTTACACGGGGAATACAAATACCTTGTGTCAAAGTAGTCCGATTTGCAAGACATTTGGTATGATTTTCGTCGGAAAACCCCAAGCAATCCATCGGCAACACTTCCATGTCCATACGATAAAGAATAAAGAATTATTTTATTTCTCAAACAGATACAGGGTAATTATGGAGGTACGCCCGTCAAGAAGATGCGGCCTGGTACTCCGTAGCGACGACAACCCTTCGCAGGGCCTCATCCGATTTTTATTGGCCCAGGGCCAACGGAGGAGCGGGGCGACACTAAGCCTACGTCGCCGCCAGACCTCCCCCGACCCTGGGTCATCCACCGCCACCCACCCTGGCGCGCCCTCTCCTCCTTCTGGCGCGCCTGCCCGAGATCGCGAGGCGGGCAGGGTGCCCCAACCTCTCGCGATCTCTCTCCGCCTCCTCCTTCTCGAGCATAACAGCCTCGCAGAAGGAGGAGACGGCCTCCCAACTCGCCCTGTCTCTCGCCATCCGACGCACGACCGTCGGCAGCGAGAGATCAGGGCCGAGCTGCAGCTCGAGGACCCGGCGATCGTCGATCCACTCCTGGCACCTTGCCAGGGTGTGATCCGCCGAGTCCTCGGCGCCCGAGCTGCAGCTGTGACACCGCGACGTTGCCTCCCGCTGGATCCGACACAGGTAATCCCCGAAGCAGCCGGCTCCGGTGATCACCTGCGTCAAGCGGAAGGTCAGCCTGCCGTATCTGCGCCCTACCCATTCGTCTAGAATGGGCAGGAGCGCCCAGACGACGCGTCCCTCCCGATGTTCGGGGAGGGAGAGCCATTCGATCCACTTGGCTCCCATGCGTTGCCGGGCCTGGCCCCGCACCTCCAGTCCATCCGGCGCAAGGGGGTCCCTCGTGCCGCGGAGATCGTGGGAGGCGAAGTAAACTTCAACCTCCATCTCCGCGAGCAGGTGGAACGGAGGTGACCCACCAAGCGCCGACAGTTCGGCGTGTGACACCGTGCGGTGACCGCGCGACGATGAACTCTGGCTAAGAGCTCTCGCCCGATGCGACAGTCCTCCAGGTCGCCGGCCCATATCGGCGCGCCGTACAGCGCCATGGACCGGACGACCGGCACGTATAGTTGTCGAACCGTTTCATGGGGGCCTCCCAGATTGGGCATGATGCGGTGCAAGTTGAATACCTGCCGCTCCAATCTGGGGCCCATGACCCGGAAGTGCTTCGTGAACCGCCAGTAGGTGTCCAGGGTCAGGTCGAGATATTTCATCGATCGGCCGACCCGGACGCAGGCATCCCCGATCCTTATCGACGCTCTGTTAGGAACACTGGTCCCAACTTTGTCCGCGAGTAACATCGCTTCCGTCTTCTCGACGGCGATTCGCAGACCGAGCGTCCGGATCGAGGCGATGACACGTCGCAGTGTCCTCTCCGCGAGGTCGATCGCTTCTCCCCACCGTTGCCCGGATGCCACCACTAGGGTGTCGTCTGCGTAACAGACGAGAGAGACCCTGTGTGATGGCATTTCAACCCGCAGCACCGCATCGTAAGCTAGGTTCCACAAAATGGGGCCCAATACCGACCCCTGTGGAACGCCGCGGTGCACATCTATCGCCCCGTCTCCGTCCCGGCCGACGAACGTGACCACCCGGCCGCGGAGGTAATTCCGGATCAGGCAGCGAAGGTAGAGCGAGACGCTGTGGTACAACAGCGCCCGCTCGATCGCCGGCCAGGAGACGGTGTTGAACGCGTTGGCGATGTCCAACGACACCGCCACGCTGACACCGCCTCCCTCGGCCGCCCGGCGCGACAACGATCGAGCCAGTTGAATGGCATCAACCGTGGATCGCTGCCGCCTAAAGCCGAATTGGCGGTCGGAAAGATCCGGGGCCGCGGTCCCCAAGTGGCCACAGAGGCGGGCAGCTATGATGCGTTCAAGCAGCTTGCCCACCTCGTCCAGGAGACAGATCGGCCGAAACGACGAGGGCGAATCGGCGGGCTTTCCGGTCTTACGGAGAAGCACCAACCTCGCCTGCTTCCAAGTTGAAGGAAACCTCCCGAACCTTAAAACCGCGTCGTACATGCGTCTGAGACCGGTTCCAAGGGCGCTCATGGCGCAGGCCCAAACACGCCCAGGCACTCCGTCCGGTCTGGGTGCGGCGTTCTTCGAACGCATCTGACGCACCGCGGACTCAAGCTCCTCCTCGTTAACCCCCGGGGCGACCGATGTATCGGCGCCCCGCTCCAGCCAGGGGTCCCCGGCTTCGTCGGCGCCGTCCTCCCCAGCGACAGGGGGAGGGGGAAATAACGTCGACAGAACTTGTCTAAGAAACCGGGGATCGAGACCCTCGGTGGCTGGGGGCGCCCAGGGTCCGAGTTTAACGGACACTGCCCTGTATGGGCGCTCCCAAGGGTATAGTATCCCCACGGATACCCTCGGCCCGCGGGGGCGGGCCCTTGGTTATGTGGGAATCGAACCCACTAAAACCTCCTAGGTGATCTACCTCAGGGGACGGAGTTGCGCGCCTGAAGGGGAGGACTTGCACGAGAACAAGCTAGTAATTTCATTCGCTTGCCCCCCCTTCCTGCGCATTCGCCACTCCGCCCCTAACAACCCCGACATGCGTGTCGGGGTCTTCCCTGGGGGAGATAACTCTTCCCCAGATCTTCTCCGGCGACGCGCGACGGATCACACGCCCGCGTCGCCACTGGGGGGGCCGCTGCTGCTAAGCAGATGGTGCCCCCCGACACCCCCCACCCCACGGCCCCGCGATCGAGGCTGAACCCGACCCCGCTTTGCGATAGTCAAGGGGCCGGGCGGGGGCACAGACTGGCCCAGGGGGCCGCTCCAGAGCGAGGGTGGCGGCCCAGCCATGACGGGCCGCCTATTCGTCCCCCAAGCCTCGATCGCAACACGGAGCGGCTGTACGCGCCGCTCCTGCAGGGAGGGCCCGCTGTTTGTTCTTCGGGGCCCTCCCATTTCCACCCCATCACCGCCACCGCGGAACACGCGCGCTGGCACCGCGCGGCTGCGGCGGCTCAAAAAGGACGGTGGGGTGGCCCACATACAAGTGGGGGGGGGGGCACCTTGCTCCCTCCCACTGGCACGCCCCCCACTCTCACTGGGGGGGCAGTGGCCGAGGACTGGTGTACGCCCTCGTCCTGTCTACCCCTCCCCCGTGTTTCGGGGTAGGTGAGGCGACGGCGCGGCCGGAGCCTAAGCGGCGGAGTGGGGCGACGGTATAAACTACGTCGCCGTTGTGCCTCCCCCGGCTCCGGGTCATCCGCGTCGCGCTCGTCGCCTCCTGGGGGCCCCGAGGCGGGACAGGTGTTGTTCCCGCTCTCTGTCCCTCTCCGCCTCTTCCTTCTCGAGCATAATTTGCTCGGCGAAGAGGGACATGGCCTCCCAGCAGCCCCGATCTCTTGCCATCCGACGCACGACAGTCGGAAGGTCGAGGTCGGGGCCCAGCTGCGCCTCGAGGACTCGGCGATCGTCCAGCCACTCTTGGCATCTGGCCAGAGTGTGATCGGCCGAGTCCTCGTCGCCCGAGCCGCAGCTGTGGCACCGCGACGTGGCCTCCCGCCCGATACGACACAGGTAATCCCCGAAACAACCTACACCAGTGATCACCTGTGTCAGGCGGAAGGTAAGCCTGCCATACCCACGCCCCGCCCATTCATCGAGAATGGGCAGAAGCGCCCCGACAACGCGACGCTCCCGATGTTCAGGGAGGGATAACCATTGGAGCCATTTGGCCTCCATGCGTTACCGGGATTGGCCTCGAGCCACTACGTGTCCGTTGACCGCTGGGTCCCCCGCGTCGCGGAGCTCGCGAACGGCGGAGTACACCTCCGCCTCCATCTCCGCGAGCAGATGGAATGGGGGGACGCGGCCAGAGCGGACAATTCGGCGTACGCCACCGTGCGATACGCTCGCACGGCTTGGAGGAGTGCTCTGCGGTGAACTTTCGCGAGGAGCTCCCGCCCCACGCGACACTCCTCCAGGTCACCGGCCCATATAGGCTCCCATATCTCTCTCTCTCTCTCTCTCTCTCTCTCTCTCTCTTTCTCTCTCTCTTTCCCTCCCCGAAGACGCGATGTATAAAAACCACCGATCTTTCCCGACATTGTCCGACATCATCCGATAATTATTATGCTCTGGCGTTGGGCAACGGTGTGTGTGCGTGTGTGACACTCGGTATATGTACCCTTCGGGAAAGACTAATGTTAGAGGTCTTGGGTTCTCGAGCCCCGTCGCCTTGAGGTTCTGATTTTATCATTTGTATTAGGGTAAACCCGGGTGACGCGGTCGGGTCCGAAAGTTGGTCGAGTCGCTATATTTCAGACTCTGTACGTAAAAATGAGTTAAAGTGCAGACCAATTCCTTCTCTAGAATCCAAACAGTTAAATGAATAGCGTCATTTCGCTTCCTTCTATGTTTTTCTTGATTTATAGGCTTTAAAATGTAAATGGGGGTTACATTTAACCTCTTTTATCAAACAGCGGTTGTACAGACTCGTATTTAAAATATACTTCTAAGTTTATTTTCGTTTAATATTTGGGATAATAAGATAGTAGAGACATTGAGGGACAATGCTGCCAAAGTATTCAACTCTTCCTGTCAAAGCTAACAAGAAGACCATCTCTCGCTGCAGAAAGGAGAGATGGCCGAGTTATGATTTCCTTATTATTTTTTTATTTTTTATTATTATTTTATTATTATTTTTGTTTATTTAGTTTATTTCTTCATTTTTGCATTCATTTGTCTTGCTAATCGCCAGCAGGTAGTTCACATTTTCTTTAATGTGTTCATTACTTGTTTAGCGTAAACAAATTAAATATCATTAAATTTGTAATTGTATTCACTCATAAATAATTCTGCTTTATCGTTTGTTAGTTTTCCATGGATAATTATGTCAGTTGTCTCTGCCAACGACGAGAACCGTTCCTCCCGGCACCTCGGGAGAGGTGGTCAGATGTCATGACTTCAGTTTTCAACCCGATTTACAGTAAATATTGTCTTAAAGCAAATATCGACCAGTTTTTCTGAATCAGCATAAAATTCTAAACATATAGATTTGTCCTGATAAAATAAGTAATGTCTATATTAGTTTTAATAGCCATTTTATATTAGGTCGCCGGCGTCTCCCGGGTTTACCCTAATATCTTAAAATAAATAGTTCCTTCCTTACCGACTTCGCCCGCGGTTCCCCTCCATGCACTTCGGTATCGGTTCGGTATCGATTGATTATCGGTATCTACTCTCGCGCTATATGACTCCGCCATCTCTATGTCGTCAGCCGCCCCCATCTCTATGACGTCTTCCGCTGTCATCTCTATGAACGTCATCTGTCGCTACCGCGTTGGATTTCCTGCGGACTTAAAACTCAAATTTGAGTTTCAAGGTTGGGGAAGGAATGGGGAAACTCAAATTTGAGTTGGAATCGGTGTAGCCTTACTACTCGATGGCCGCGGACGCAGATCCTCAATGGTGGGATGACAACATAAAACCCATACAGATCGCGTTAAATACGACTCATAATAAGGGTACAGGAGTTAACTCCTACGGAGGCGTTGATGGGTTATAAGGCTAGGTTTACCACGGAGGCGCGATTTTTACAAGAAGTGCAAACGGAGATTAAACGCATGGATCTACAGGAGGTTCATGATAGGATTTCCGACCATATCACAGATAATCAGTGGAAACAAATGCAGAGATACGGCAAGACCTGACAGGCAGCAACAATATATCACCGAGGAGATATTGTTATGATTGAAATTACTAGCGAACACGCGACGGGAGAGAGCAGAAAACTTTGTCCCAGGCTCAAGGGTCCGTTTAGAATTGTCTGAGTCCTTGTGAATGACCGATAGACTAAAACCATGGATTGCGGTGATATCTTGAAAAGAGTGTAGAAACAGTAGTTAACGAAGTTCGTTTGTAAATAGAGTTGTATTATATATGTTCTTTTGTATTCTACTACAATGAAGGCTGAATGCCGGATTTGTGTTGTGCGATTACTACAATGATGTTTATCATTGTGTTGTATGGATTTCGGAGTTGTACTACAAAGATGGCTGGATGCCGGATTTGTATTATGCGATACTACAATGATGTTGATCGTTGTGGTGTGTGGAGGTTGGCATGATACTAATGGTAGTAGTCATTGGACGGCTGGGCGTCAGATTAGTGTTGTATATATTGAAGGAGAGATATTGGAGAACATCGATCCTGGATGCAGGTCAGATGTAACACTTCATTGATAATTACGACAATCATAGAATGTGGTTGTTGCTAAGTGTGAAATGTACCGAACCGGGAAAGAGGAGCGGTATGAAGGGTTGACAAATTAATTTAACGACAAATTTCAGATTTCGATGGATGTGTTAGCTCTCGGATTGTATACTCAGATATGCTGTTGACTCTTTTGTTATAGAAACAATGCACCGCTTGAGGACAAGTACGTCATCAGTATGGACGAGTGTAAGATCATTCGGCGCTGCGTGGAGAAGGCTGATCGAGGTATCGTGGATCAGCTTACACTGCCAAGGCTATGGCGACCACCTCGAAACAACGACGCCTTCGCCGATTATCAAATGTTTCAAAAAACAATTGGGCCCGTTACTTCGACCGACGGGCAGTCACCATTGAGTCTCTAAAACGAACGGACACTTGGAGACATCGTTATATTCTGCACAGAATATATTACAACTTTATCAGTTTTGGCCTATATTTTTATTGACCTTCAAAATTGCTTACACTTCAAATGTATTGGACTGAATTACTGACACCCCAATTATTGCCAGCTAACCTAATACTGTTTATATAATTGTAACTACTGCTATGATAGTAATATCAAACTGCTTGAAACGCTTGCACCAATCACTGTTACCCAATTAGTAAGTAAAAAACTTAATGAATCGTTGAATTCCGTTTTTTATTACTTTCTATGATGCATATTTAAAACATCATATTTTGTTATGTTAATAGCTTAAATATTACAAATACAGCATTTGCTTTAACGAAGTCATCGTTTTCACTCTCCTGATATCCGCTTAAAATTTTTGATCATTTTATTTCAATTATCGAAGAAAAAGTTAAGTGCTCTTTTTGTATCGAATAAATAGCAGTTTCAATTGTATGCTAAATTTTTTTATGCATCATTTCACAAGATTTATTGGTTATTTTATGTAAAGCAGCTTAGGGTGACAGTAATCGGGTAGGTGGCAGTAATTGGATAGGTGGCAGTAATTGGGTCCTTTACCCTATTCACGATGATATGAAAACCCATAATTTTTTTGAGACCCATAATTAGTCACACGTATGATCGTTACATTGGCGAAACAAAAAATGATTACGTTATTAGCATCACTTGAAGTGCATACATTCGTGCAAACTTTCAATTTTTTTTAATTGTCGAGTTACCGAACATCCCTTGTGAGTCAGCGAAAGAGAGAATGAGCAAGATGCACATACATAGATTATGTGTCTGGTCAGGCCATGTAATGGCCTCGACAGATGTTACGATTTTTCGTACGAAAGTAGTTAAAAATTATCCAAATCACGTCGTATTTAGTTTTATTTTCATCGGCAAAATCTCGTTAGTATGTTAAAAATATTTTTATAAGAATAAAACCAAAAATATGAAAAATTTATTTTTATTAGTGGATGACTCGTCATTGCCGCATAATTCGGTTCTTAAATGTCATTCGCCAGATTATCGAGTTAAAGGCGGCAGTTCCTAAAATTTCTTGGTTGACGTTCATGGTACCAAGGGGAAGGGACCCCTAGTTGGAAGGGATACACATTTTGTTATTCTAAACAGAAACTGTCTTCCGTATATCGAAGAATTACTGTATATCATTATAGACTATTACTGTAAAACTTCCACACAAAATTTAGTTTGCCTGTGATAAATCAAACGAAAACCGGCAAATAACGACGAGCGAAAAGAACTTGCTATTTGGGAATTTTTTGTGGAAATTCTAATGTATATTTTTTGCAACTATTTGTTTAATTTAAAAATACATATATTCAGAAACTCTTGGTGATTTTGTTATAGAAAAATATGAAAAAATGAACGAATAGCAGCCACTCTTCCGGAAGCTATTTTTATAGCGGATCTTTGAGTAGCTATTACATTTTCCAGTATGGGAAGTTCCAAACCTTAAAATTAAAAAAAAACTGATATTTTGCCTACAGCCTTTTTTTTTTTACTAGGAGGAAATCCCCACGGATACTCTCGGCCCGCGGGGGCGGGCCGCGGGTTATGTGGGACTCGAACCCACTAAAACCTCCTAGGTGATCTACCTCAGGGGATTTGCCTACAGCCTACACCAGGCCCGCCCGTTTGGGTGTAAATACCTCCTCAACTTCTGGGACCCGGGCAACAACCAAGCGCGGAACTGTTACCTTGCTAACCACAGCATAGGTTTTGGGAGAATTGCAAGACTGTGCGACCATGTAGGTTCAATCCATGAGTCTACACATACAGGGTCATCGTTTAATCCTGCAACCTGCGCGCGAGAGAACTTGTAAAATGGCAACACCGCCTCACGGACGCATTCCAACACAACCATGCACCGTCCCGGCGTTCGGAGAGTTGCTAGCGACCGCTGGCCAGCAGTGATGCCCGAGCTTCGAGAATTTTGGACTGGTCTCTTCCAAATTAACGTTGCAAAGAACTGTTCAGAATTTCTCGGCCCGGGTTGAAAAATTTGGGACCTTTTTCGTATAACTTTTGAACTATAAGAGATATCGGAATGCAATTTGCGACGAAAAATGAGGAAAAATTATTCCCTCTTAATGATGGATAATTTAATATATTTTACGTTTACTTAATTTTTCTTTTATCAATTTTTTAACCATAATTGTTTAAAAAGCTTTTGCAAACTGTTTATTTGATAATGTATTTAACATTGTTTTTAAAATTCGTGTTGTTGATAAACAATAGGCTAGTTGTTTCTGTATCATTACTTCCATAAATTGAGAAATTAAATTTTTATTCAATTATGTGTTAGTTCTGCAGACCTCAGAATCTATTGTTCTGGTTTTCTTTTTTATGATTTTATCCTTAACGCGGTGCATACCTAGATCAGGTGTAAGGGGTAACTAATGCGGGCATGTCTTTGATTGTAGCGGTGTTTAAATTTTTTTTCTAGAATTTTTGTGTTTGAATGTTTTAGCTACTCAACGCCACGCCTATACCGGCTTCCGTTAATGTCATTTTTTGGAATCATGTGCCATTATTGTGGCTTTTACAAGCAAGTGATGAAAAATCTCTCCATACAAGGGTATAGCGCCGCAGTCAATCCTGTCGTAGCTAAAATTTTTAAAATTGAGACGGGTAAGAAATCAGTTGACATTATTTTCAAACCTCATTACAGTAATCTGGGGTGCGAGTATACCGATCATAAAAGCGGAGTGCGCGGCTCAACTACCTGGGCTGTGAAATTCCCAATACCTAGCTTTTTGCGACGCTAAAATTTTCGAAGCCCGGACATCACTCTTGTCTAGCGGTCGCTGGAAGCTCTCCGCTGGGCCGGTGCATGGTTGTGTTGGAATGCGTCCTTGAGGCGGTGTTGCCATTTTACAAGTTCGCGCGTGCGCAGGTTGCAGGATTAAACGATGACCCTGTATAAGAGGTGCGCAAAATACCTCTTGGATCTGGAAACTTCTTTGCGAATCAGAACCTTGGATCAGAAGATGAGCGTGGAGCTATTTCCTTGCTCAGCTCGACGCCGGGCTTTGACGCGGCGCCCAAAAGTACAAAGAGGTCTCCAAATCCAAATGGCTGTTTGTACACCTCTGCTGCTACATATTTAATAGTATATAGTTTTCTGGGTTTTGTAAATGATATATATCATTAAAGACAATTTTGTTCTTCTTTGAGAGGTATTTATTTATATAGTAATAACAATCTATATGTGTCATTCATTATGTGTCGGTGAAATTTTAGGATACGTTTCTATATTTTCAATTTTGTTGCTTCTTATACATGTGTACCATTCCGGTATTTCAGGTATGCACAGGGAGCCTTTTTCAGCGCCTAGCGGCAGGCGACCAGCCTTACGCCGTTACTAAGAGTAGAGTCGGTGAGGAGAACTGCAGTAGTGTAGGTGCGGGCTCGTAGGCGCGTGGCGTAAGTAAATATGGCTGGGTTCCTTGTGGGGCCCCAGTGCAGAGTAGGTCCCGTAATATATTTCTGTGAGGTCATGAAATTTCCAAAACATTTGCTACTGCCGGCATTTCGTATGACTTGACGGTTCGACTTTACTGATAATAAAACAATTATTGCTAATAATACTTATCTTTTCAGCGTCACAGAAAATAATTAGAAAGTTAATAATGTAGAAATAAATAACTCGGACACAAAGAAAACAAAATTTTAAGTAACGATATATATCATTTATAAAAGCTAGAACATGATATATGAATAAATATATACATATCTACAGTATATTTATAAAAGCTAGAACATGATATATGAATAAATATATACATATCTACAGTACGCATCTGGTGCTCATGATTGCACTTAGTGATATTTACAAGCAGAAAGTTGCATAACTAATAAATTTGAACACGTAACAATATACACGGGAGTACGCATCTGGTGTCTATCATTGCACATAGTAAAAGTCTTATAGCTGCAATATTATAAACACAATAGTATGTATATACACTGAACAATACACGCAAAATTCATGAAGAATGCGAGATGGAGTATGTATGTGAAATCGCATTGACCACATATAACTATAAATAAATTATAATAAAAAAATAAAGACAAGCATTTTTTATTAAAATGCACTAAAAAAGAAAAAATAATTTTGACACTTGTTGCACGTTTTTTTCCACTCGATTGCAAGCAGTCGAATTCGTCAATTCAAGTCTGTCCTGAGATCTAACCAGATTAAAAGTCAATACAAAATCATGCTGTTTAGCAATTAATTTTTGCATAAGTTTTAATGTTCAATTTTACGACCCACGATATTTTTTGATCATATGAGGCAATTCTTCTAAGGCAGTCATTTAGGCCGGTATCAAAATAACTTTTTCCTTTTTTAGCACATTTTAATAAAAGCTTGTCTTTAAAATTTATTTTCTGATAATTTATTATCATTAAACTGTCGAAAGCCATAAAATTTGGTGAAGCACCACGGGGGTTGACCTCGTTACGGGGTACCAGACGGCATTTCTTTGACAGGCGTCGCGAGACAATCACCACGTATATCACTTATAATCCGGTCGTAGACATGAAAATATTGTAGTGTCATCGGAACTACGTAAGTGTGCAAAATTTCAATTCGGTCGGACATGTGGGGCGGGTCAAAATTAGCTTACAAGATCTCACAAAATAAAATTCTCTAATAATAAAAGCTTGAAAATAAAAATAAAAACTTGCAAAAATGATCTATTGTTTCCAATTGCATAACAGTTTCTTCCTCGCTAAATATTCTATCCGCGGTGTTAGAGTACGACTGCTGCTTAAAAGCATACAGCATTTTAAATTATGGTCTGTCAAATTCGTACGATGTGGCGATTTTGCCGTCTTCATCGTGGAGAATAATTTCTCGCAGCAATATGTGGACCCGAACATTGCTAATACATTAAGAAATGTACGGTATAAACATGGATACATGGTTCTATCAATATTCCTGTAAAATTCTAAAATATTTGGCGAATCGACAAATCTTTTTCGCATTACTGCATTTGATCTTAAATTTTTTAAATCGGACTGCAATTGGGTTGTTGTCATTTTCAAGTCTGCTAAAAATGGGGAAATCACTGCATTTAATTCGTTTTCTATTTTATGCAGGTCCTGGTATCGCTTCGTAAACTCGACACCCAAATTATGTAACGCAGATTGATACCGATCAAATTCGGTATCCTGTGTGACTAGGGATTTTAATTTTGGGAAGTGGCTGAGATCTTTTTTTTTGTAATTGTGATGTCCACCTTTCAATTTTTTTTTTTAAATTCTTGAATAGAATTATAATAATCGTAAATAGTTTGATTTTCCCCTTGTAGTTGTTTGTTTAATGTATTTAAATGGTATGTTACATCTGAAAAAAATCCCAAGTCACACAGCCAATCTGCATTACATAATTCGGGTGCGGAATATCCTTCCATATCCAAAAAAAGAGAAATGGCATCTCGGATGTGGAAGAATCTTTCTAATGTATTTCCGCGGCTAAGCCACCGCACATCCGTATACAATGGTATTTCACCATAGTCGGAGTGTAAATCTTTCAAAAATGACTTGAATTGGCGCCGTCTCAAACTATTCATTCTAATATGGTTGGTGATTCTTAAAACTACAGACATTACATGTTTCATCTCGATACTATTTCCACATCAATTTTGTTGATGTATTGCACAGTGTATTGCGGTAATTTCCTGAGGAACTGCTAGATTTTTTAATTTTCTTCGAAGGCGACCAATGAAACCAATGTGTTTCCCAGTCATTGATGGGGCACCGTCTGTGGTGACGGATACTAATTTAGTCCAATCTAAATTTAAATTATTTACCGCCTCCTCCACACACAACAAAATATCCTCCCCTGTCGTGGTTCCTTTTAGCGAAGAGAAATCTAGCAGTTCCTCAGTTACAAATAAATTTTCATCGACCCCACGAATAAAAATTGCCATTTGCGCGGTGCCGGATATGTCTGTCGACTCATCTAACGCTAAACTATACGTAACGAAAGTTTTTGTCAACTCCCGTAACTGGCGCGTTACATCTATCGCCATGTCGTTTATCCGCCGCGTAACCGTCATCCGCGATAGGTGGATGTCTTCATATTTTTGCTGGTCCTCCGCATTTCCATTGGTTGTCGCCAATAAACAGTTTTTAACAAACTCCCCATCTTTATACGGACGAGATGTTTGAGCTATTTGAAGGGCGATTCTGTATGAGGATTCGAGTCCTTTTATAGTAGTGGCCCTATTATTAAATGTATTTTCCTACGACCAAAAAAATTAATTATTATAATGAAGCTTAAAGCAATGATTGATGATCGAAAGAAATTGGTAAAAAGCAAAGTGGGACACAGGGTTATTGCACGTTAAAAAATTGATCACTTTCTTTCGTCGATCTCAACAAAATGATCCAACACTGTATTGTTTCACTATCAATGTTTTTTTGTCCGTTTCAAAATACTATATTGTATTTGCAGTTATTTGAAAGGGGGTGGGATCTCTTTTCGAGAATTTATAACCGTTTTTATTTGTAATACAAATAATAATAATAATACGAGCTAAACTTCTAATCTTCAATTGGGCATTGTATTACGCGCCTCCTCCTTCAATCACCTCGTAGTACCTTCTACTTTATGCCAAACTCGCCACAAGGTTTACAGATAAAACCTAAAAATAAGCCTTGAACTCTGTCCCCAATGCCTGGTCCGTGTCGCTCCGTCCACGTCCATCATTCTTTTGTTTTGTGCCAAAGAAGCCACACGTGAATATTATCTATTTTATTTAAATAAATAAGAGATAATGGAGCATATTAAGAGAAAACGTAGTGTCGATGACACGGAGAGAATGTGTAAAAAACTGAAACGTATAAGAAAAGAGATGAAGAAGCAGAAGAAGGAAATTCGTCGGTTAAAAAGACACCGTAAGTGTAACCTCATTCTTCAGTTTCAGATAGGTGATCGACGCGATGTCTATCGATATTGATGATCGATTCATAAAGAAGTCATTTTATTTCCTTGGGAAATTAAAATGCTGGATAAATTTCCAGGGGAGAAACAAGTTTTCTCTATCAGTTCTAATGGGATAGCAACTGCGTCCAAATAGTTATTTGGTTACGAGAGACTCCATGGACAAATTCCAAAACGGAGAGGGCATAATTTGCCGTTTGTTGCAGACGTGAGATACGCTTCACGGTTGAGTAATTCTCTAATCCGTGTTCCCACAGGAGAAATTAATGTACAAAATGGAAGATGTGTCAAGGACGCATGCTACAAAGTACATTGGTGGGAAGCTAATATTTTTTTCATTATGTTAGTCGATAATCTGCTCTCAGGAAATGAGTATTCCCAAGGGGGACAATCAGCGCCTGAAAAGGAGGCTGAGTTTGTGGAAACGCAACCAGTGCCTGAAGTGGTGGAAACACCCACGCAGGAGCCTACATGTCATACGAGTCATTTTGTTTCCTTGAGAAATATAAATGCTGGATAAAATTCCAGAGGAGAAACAAGGTTTCTCTAGTAGCTCGTACAAGATAGTAAAATCCGTCCAAATAGTTATTTGGTTACGAGAGAGTTCATGGACAAGTTCCAAAACGGAGAGGCTAATATATAAATTGCCGTTTTTAAGCGTGAGATACGCTTCATGGATTGAGTAATTCTCTAATACGTGACCCCACAGGAGAAATTAATGTGAAGAACCCTCGCCCTCATTCCAATAGACAATCTGCTCTCAGGGAATGAGGGTTCCCAGAGGGAACAACCAGCACCTGAAAAGGAAGCTGAGTTTGTGCAAAGGCAGCCAGTGCCTGAAGTGGTGGAAACACCCACGCAGGAGCCTGAAGTGCAAGCGCTAGACGCAGCGTTATTGAATGCGTACATAAAGCGAGTGGACTCAGCGAATCCACTGGCACTTTCTCTGCATAAGGATATTATGATCAGGTGGAGTGATATCCTTAAGCAAGGCGGCAAAGTTGCATGAGCGGTCATCAAAAGACCTCAAGCTGGTGGGCAAGAATTCTTCCTCAGGCAGAGGGACAAAAAACTCGAAAGGCCCTTCTCATCCCTCGAATTATTACCGAGTGATTCGGAAAGAGCAGTGAAAATCGGATTTCCAGTTTCACTACCAGAAACGGGGGTCAGAGCAGAAGACCCCGAATGGCCGCAGACCGATTCCCAGCAAGGAGCAGAGCAATGCGACAAAAAAAAAATAGTAGCAACGCAGGTTAATACGCTGCTGTCAAAGGGGGCAATCCGTAGGTGTCATGAGGAGGAAGGACAGTTCATTTCGAACGTGTTTCTAGTGCCCAAGGCAGACGGTTCCAGCCGCCTTGTGTTAAATTTAAAAAATTTAAATGAGTTCATAGCAACAGAACACTTCAAGCTTGAAGATATTCGAACGGCTAGGGATCTAATGCAAGAGAACTGCTTCATGGCCACTATTGATTTGCGAGATGCATATCATCTCGTAGCAATTGCAGAATCATCCCGACAGTACCTAAGATTTAAGGGTAATGGTCAGCTGTTTGAGTATGGGTGCCTGCCTTTCGGTTTGAACACAGCTCCTTACGTGTTCACGAAAATTATGAGACCAGTGGTTCCCTGGTTGAGAGAACGAGGTTTTGAGTCGATTATTTATTTAGACGACATACTCATGTTCGGTAAGTCAGTGGAACAGTACAAGAACAATGTTCTTCGGATACGTTGGTTGTTAGAGAGGTTAGGGTTTGTGGTAAATGAAGCCAAAAGCCGGTTGACACCAACTCAGCACTGTAAATTCCTAGGCTTTATTTTAAATTCCAAGGAAATGAGGATTGAACTTCCAGGAAAAAAGACAGAACGTGCTTAAGTTAATTACCCGGTTTGAAAGAAGCTCTAAGGTGAAGATAAGGGCATTTGTGTCTCTAATAGGAACACTGTGGTCATGTTGTCAGGCAACTAAATATGGTTGGGTACATTGAAAAGGCCTGGAGCGCGAGAAATTTCTAGCGCTTAGAGCTAACAAAAATGATTGGGAAGACTCCTTGAGAATATCCGAAAGAATGCAACAAAAAATTTACCTGGTGGAAAACGAATGTTATGTCAGCATTCAATCCCATTAGAAAATCAAAATTCCAGGTAGAGATTTTCTCGGATGCGTCCCGAACGGAATGGGGCGCATACAGCAAAGGAGAGAGAGCTCAGAGGTTCTGGAATGAGACGGATCAACAGTTGCACATTAATGCTTTAGAACTCTTAGCGGTGTTCTTCGGTCTGAAATGTTTTGCAAAGGAATTAGGAGACAGTGACATTTTGCTTAGAGTAGATAATACTACTGCGATTTCGTATGTAAATCGAATGGGTGGCATTTAGCATAAAAGATTAAGTGATATTGCTAAAGAAATATGGATGTGGTGTGAGAGTCGCAATATTTGGATTTTTGCGTCCTACATCCGGTCTCAAGATAATACAATCGCGGACTTCGAGTCGAGACGACTAGAAACAGAAACGGAGTACGAGTTGGGTTCGGAAGCGTTTAGATCGATATGTCGGACGTTTGGAAGGCCAGAAATCGATTTATTTGCAAGCAGAGCAAATTCCAAATGTGCGAAGTATGTTTCGTGGAAGAAGGATCCGGGATCCGTGGCAATAGATGCTTTTACGATAGAATGGCGCCCTTACTATTTCTATGCTTTTCCCCCCTTTGCGATTATTTCGAAAGTATTAAAAAAGATTAATGAAGAAGGGTGTAGAGGCATTCTGGTGGTACCGAGATGGCCGTCCCAGGCATGGTACCCGAGGGTTATGACAATGTTTGATTCGCAACCTCTGGTATTTAAGCCTAGCAGTGATTTATTATCCTCTTCTAATAGGGAACCTCATCCACTGTGGTCCCAACTTTCCCTGGTGGCAGGAACATTATCAAGGAGTCCTACACGCGGAGGGGAATGATACAGGATACTGTTACGATTGCCATGGCATCTCTTACGGATTCTTCTCTACGTCAATACAACACGTCATTAAAAAAAAAAAAATGGTGGCAATTTTGTCAATTGACAGACACAGATGTGTACGAGGCTCAAATTTCGGATGTGTTGAAATTTTTAACGAGCGAATTTGAGAAAGGAGCTTCCTATGGTTCGATCAATATGAATAAATCGGCAGTGGCCTTGATTCTAGGTCCTGAAGTGGGCCAGGACGACCAGGTGAAGAGGTTCTGCAAGGGCGTATCTAATCTTCGCCCATCGCGACCGAAATATGATTCGACTTGGGATCCTAGAATAGTCCTGGAGCTAGTGTCTAAATGGCACCCGAACGAAGTATTGACGTTGGAACAGCTTACGTTAAAAGTGGTCGCGTTGACGGTTCTGACTACGGGACATCGGATGCAGACTTTAGCAAAAATTGATGTCCGGAATATTCAAATCAAGAAGGACATGATAGAAGTTAAGATCCCAGCCCGAGTGAAAACTTCGGGTCGTAATAGATCGCAACCGGTCTTAAAGTTACTCAGGTATGAGAAGGACTCTGCGCTTTGTGTAGCCTCGACAGTAGAGGCATACATATTAAGAACGAGAGAATTGCGAGGGGATGCCGTGAGTTTGTTCGTTTCGTGGAAGAAACCTTATAAGCCGGTCTCTTCGCAAACTTTGAGTCGCTGGATTAAGACCGTTCTGGAAAGCAGCGGTCTGGATACCACAGTTTTTTCGGCTTACAGTACCCGTCACGCATCGACGTCGGCGGCAAAAAGAGCCGGTATTAGCATTGACGTTATTCGAAAGACAGCAGGCTGGACACCCCAGTCACAGACCTTTGCAAAATTTTATGATCGAAGTATCGAAGTAAGCGATGGTACTAGTTTTGCAGAGGCTATTTTAGATTCAAAATAGAAAACTTTCTTCAGGTTTGTTTTTCTCAGTTTGTTAAAAAGTAAATATATATATATATATATTGTGGGATTACAAAAAAGAACTGACTCACGGGTAATGAACGAAACAGTATATATGTATATTTAAAAACAAAGACAAGACGAAACAACAGTGAACAATGCGATTGACCGCACCTCGCAGATCAAAACGCAGCGTAATATAATCTATATACTCTAAACTTGGTTGCAACTCGCAGACCGAAGTTCACTCACGTGCGCGTTTTTCTCGACTGCCGCTCTTCGTTAAAAGAAAATGCGTCAAACTCGCACTCTACGCACACACGCACATGCACACAAACACACACATACAGTTCCTTAAAGCTAAACAGTCCAATGCTGTATCTTAAGCTAAACAGTCGAAGAATATCGGTCCTCGACGGCGCCGACATCACTCGACGGGGTGTCGCTTTCGTCTCGACGCCTCGACACGGTTCCTCTGCCTGACATCCGACACCACAATATTTACATCTATGCATATGTGTTGCTGCCGTATACCTTTAAACATCTACGAGGTGATTGAAGGAGGAGGCGCGTAATACAATTGAACGATTAAACGAACTTATCTAAGTGAAGTTCTATCGTAATTGTATGAAGCGCCTCCTCCTGAAAATCAGTCCCTCCCAAATAATTCCCATATTTAACTTTGCAGTTAACCCAATTTATACGGCAGGTTGTTTTTTCTCTTTATCTTTAAAATAATGATGGACGTGGACGGAGCGACACGGACCAGGCATTGGGGACAGAGTTCAAGGCTTATTTTTAGGTTTTATCTGTAAACCTTGTGGCGAGTTTGGCATAAAGTAGAAGGTACTACGAGGTGATTGAAGGAGGAGGCGCTTCATACAATTACGATAGAACTTCACTTAGGTAAGTTCGTTTAATCGTTCAATTGTAACCGCACTTGGATTCACTTGGAGAAAGTATGAATCCAATTCATAGAAATTCTCTCTGTACAATGTATCTACAATAAACGTTTATAAAAGACGGAGTGATTTCGGAATTATTTAATGCGGCTACATTGCTACAAACTTCATTGTTTTAATGAGATTTTCAAAGTCGCCTTATCTTTTTAAAACTCTTATTTTACTTACAGAAAAGAATTCAGAAAATCGACTGGTACTTTTTCGAATCAATCCAGAGATGGGAACAGCATTAAACAAATTAACCGGTTAACTGGCAATGTACATACACGATCAAAAAAAAATCTGGCCAATTTTGCTTATGTATCATATATGATCAAATGAAATAACTTTTTTGATTTTCGAACGATTTGAATAAAACTTGGTATGTAATAGTTGTTGTGGGCGCTGAATCTGAATTTGGCATTGGAATTTAAAATTTCAATATGGCAGACTCAATATGGCCGAACGAAAATGACCAGCGAATTGTGGGAATTTTTATAAATTATTCGTACTGTATTCAATTTCATAAGTAAGCTCTTACTTCACAAATAAAATGCTTTTAATTAAAAAAAAAAGGTTTAGTAAAGAATTGAAAGAACTCACTCCTAAATCCTATTTTTTAGGGTTTGGGGGTGTCAGATGAGAAAAATAACCCCCGGAGTCGATTCAGCGACTCAAAAAAACCCTGTATACCAAATTTTGTGCGATTCACTTTATTTTTCGATGTTGTCAGTTTGGGCACGAATAGTAAAAGAAGCCGTGCCAGTTAACCGGTTAAGTATCAAAAGTTGAACTTCGAATATGGGTCATTCCACGCCAACTCAGACACTTTTCGGAGTAACATTTCGGATTTTGGTACAACTCGGATATGTTGTAGTCTTTAGTGATGCATAAACATATCTCGAAGGATTTTTGAAAATTTAAAAAATTGTGGATGTTACAGCTCTTTGAAATATAGTGTTTACTTTTTTTCTAAAAATTGTAACTCTTGAACTAACAAACCGACAAAAATGACCTTTTGAGTGCTTGCAGTGGAGATATAAGAGTACCTAATAAAAATTATTTCACTGGAAAAAAACAAATTTTTAACCATTTATTTTGCAATTCTTGTAAACAAATGCAATTTTATAATTGAAGGCAACTTTTTAAAAAATAGGAGGATATAGCCCTGTTTGTCCTCTTTATGGACATGTTTGGAACACGATGGAGACTTTAAAATTGGCCAAATGAAAATTATTTGAATGGAACGCTGCGTCAAGTCACTCCGGCTCGACTGGTCGCTCGGGCCGTGCGGTACTCGCAGCGGCCAAGCCCGCTATACCTGCCACTTTTATATAGGGTTTATTGCAAGGTTTATTGCCGTTTATAGTTACTAGAAACTCACTCTCTGTCGATGGCACTTATTGTTTGAAACATTTAAGTTGCCATTGTTCAATGGAAACCACGAGAAGGTGGTGAGTATTCTTCCATCGGGAGAGGATGGGGTGTGATGGGATTATGTTAAAGGATAAATATTTTGTCGTATCTTTGAGCGTCTTTTGGAATAAATGACCGGTTATGTAATTACTTATTTGATAATTGCTACAACTTTTGATTTGTCACTGTATGAATAGACTTTAGCTTTTAAATGAGACACTGTATCCGTTGGTATAAATGAATGAAAGTTTCGAGTTCCACAAATTGTTTTTGCAAGTCCACGTCTCTCTAGTAATAATCGTGAATGTTTTTGATATTGTTCTATTGAGATGAATTGAAAATGAATGTTTTGAATGTTGGCAGTCGCCCAATCAAACAATTTCTTTGGTGTCGTTATTTGTTCTTCTAGTGGTCTTTGTAAACTGGCTCGAGCTGCAAGACGTTTTAATGTCCCCCCAATACCATCGCATGCATTTTTGCCATGTGATGTTGCAAAAAAATGCCATTCGGCGTTAATTCCGAAATCTTCGAAATGGAAACTGAGATTCAGTAAATTATATTTATTTTTATATTGTGATGAAGCCCCATCGGAGAAATATTTGATTTTATTAATAGAAGTGCCGTGTGTTTGTTTCAAAAATTTAATCAGCTTTATTTGGAATAAATGAACTGCGATACTATCATGCTCTTTACAGTCTGAAATAATGACAAAGTTGTCATGCTGTAGACAATTATTGATTTTATAATAAGCAACGAATGGATGAATTGTAGCCTGTTTGTTTGACCAATGATAGCTCTGAATTTCATCCTGAATGACAAAAGAATAATTTTCTGCAAAATCTATAAACGGCAATAAACCTTGCAATAAACCCTATATAAAAGTGGCACGGCCCGAGCGACCAGTCGAGCCGGAGTGACTTGACGCAGCGTTCCATTCAAATAATTTTCATTTGGCCAATTTTAAAGTCTCCATCGTGTTCCAAACATGTCCATAAAGAGGACAAACAGGGCTATATCCTCCTATTTTTTAAAAAGTTGCCTTCAATTATAAAATTGCATTTGTTTACAAGAATTGCAAAATAAATGGTTAAAAATTTGTTTTTTTCCAGTGAAATAATTTTTATTAGGTACTCTTATATCTCCACTGCAAGCACTCAAAAGGTCATTTTTGTCGGTTTGTTAGTTCAAGAGTTACAATTTTTAGAAAAAAAGTAAACACTATATTTCAAAGAGCTGTAACATCCACAATTTTTTAAATTTTCAAAAATCCTTCGAGATATGTTTATGCATCACTAAAGACTACAACATATCCGAGTTGTACCAAAATCCGAAATGTTACTCCGAAAAGTGTCTGAGTTGGCGTGGAATGACCCAATATTGGTTTTTACCTTGAAAGTAAAGAAATTGTATTGCTCATATTTAAAGAAAGGATGCCATCAGGTTTAAAATTATTGTAAACCCCAGATAATACCTTGAAACAGAGCGTAAATATTGAACAGAATGATCCTTAGATTGTAAAATAACTTACTTTGTCCGAGATGTCTTCTTCCTCCTGTATTGCTCGTACTTTTAAAAGATGAATTTTTTGAAGACGTTGCTCACGCGTGAAATGTTTGTAGGCACTAGCATGACTTCGAGTGTAGTGCCGCTTCAAATTGAATTGTTTTGCACGTGTTAATGTCGTGCCACAAACAAGACATTTTGTACCACCTCTATGCTCTGTGAATAGCCAAGCCTCCTCCCACTTCCTGTTAAAAGTGACCAGCGCACCTACAGCTTCTCGTCTCGATGTGGACGCCATTTCCACTATATTTTTCACACTTATTACTTTGTACTTTACACAATGTACTTAGGACCGATTATCCAGTGACAGCTAGGTGTTTTGACTTTATAAACGCGCGCTTGGCTTACCATGCAGCACTGAAAAAAAAGCGGGACTGTTCCGTCTTATAGGCGAAAAGTCGGCCTGGAGGGAAGCGAAAATTCATTTTGTCGTTTACAGCCGCCAATTTCGTATTTTTCAAAACACAATTCATTTATTCGTTTACAACTAGATAATTAGCTGTTTTCAACGCGTTCGTCGGGAAACATTTGGCTGCCAGATGCTGAAAAGGGCCAATAGACAACGTACCGATTTTTTCAGGGATTTCGACTGCCTTCGCTCCGAGTTAATCCGTATATTGTTCTGTCGGCTGGTGGTACCTTGTCCACTGCCCATCCGCGAGGTAAGGCAATAAACCGCGGCCCTCGCGGGACGCTCTGTCCGATCGTTCCGGCTATAGGCACTGTACAACACATCAGCAAAACTTATGTGCAAAGAATATCGAGATGGAACCAGTTATGTGTAATCTTTGAAGTGCTACCTACTAAATAAGCTCAATTATATGGATAGTCTTTTTCAAATTAGTGGCACAAATGCATAAGTTTTGTCCACTGCCCATCCGCGAGGTAAGGCAATAAACTGCGGCCCTCGCGGGACGCTCTGTCCGATTATTCCGGCTATAGGCACTGTACAACACATCAGCATTTGTTGTGTGTGGAGGAGGCGGTAAATAATTTAAATTTAGATTGGACTAAATTAGTATCCGTCACCACAGACGGTGCCCCATCAATGACTGGGAAACACATTGGTTTCATTGGTCGCCTTCGAAGAAAATTAAAAAATTCAAAGATTACACATAACTAGTTCCATCTCGATATTCTTTGCACATAAGTTTTGCTGATGTGTTGTACAGTGCCTATAGCCGGAACGATCGGACAGAGCGTCCCGCGAGGGCCGCGGTTTATTGCCTTACCTCGCGGATGGGCAGTGGACAAGGTACCACCAGCCGACAGAACAATATACAGATTAACTCGGAGCGAAGGCAGTCGAAATCCCTGAAAAAATCGGTACGTTGTCTATTGGCCCTTTTCAGCATCTGGCAGCCAAATGTTTCCCGACGAACGCGTCGAAAACAGCTAATTATCTAGTTGTAAACGAATAAATGAATTGTGTTTTGAAAAATATGAAATTGGCGGCTGTAAACGACAAAATGAATTTTCGCTTCCCTCCAGGCCGACTTTTCG
This sequence comes from Andrena flavipes, assembly GCA_963971345.1. Lineage (NCBI taxonomy): Eukaryota > Metazoa > Arthropoda > Insecta > Hymenoptera > Andrenidae > Andrena > Andrena flavipes. Next base: position 57,518,014 of record OZ020479.1, read on the forward strand.
CCTATAAGACGGAACAGTCCCGCTTTTCTTTCAGTGCTGCATGGTAAGCCAAGCGCGCGTTTATAAAGTCAAAACACCTAGCTGTCACTGGATAATCGGTCCTAAGTACATTGTGTAAAGTACTGTTACGCCGGGGTGATTTCATTACCGGCCACCCCGACGCAAAGGAATTATTGAATAATAGACACGGGTGCACGACATGACTATATTTGAAGGTACAGAACCATACACGTCCGAACGCTAGGGCGTTCGGTACAAGACAGTGTTTTGGCGTCTTCCTGACAGTCTTCTCGAAGGGGTCGATCCTCTCCTGTCAGCCGCTGCGAGCACCAGCAGGCTATGCACGGGCCTATACCCGGTGCTCGCAACACTGCTCCCCCCTCTGGAAAAGCGGGCGTCCCGACCGCGTTGACTCCTCTTCGGAATCTTCGTACCCTGGTCTGAAGAAGTGGTCGTGCCGTCCGGGTGGCTTCCTCAGACCGCCGCCTCGGCATTCGCCTTCACGCCCCAAGGGAAAACCACCAAAAACCTGGGGCAAGGCGTGGGTACAACGGGACGGCTGGTAGGGTCTCCTCGTCGCGAAGTTCTCCAACGATGATTCCACTGCGTTGCGTTCCATCCAGTGGCGAAGCATCCTGGCCTCGTGTCCTCTGGAACTCCAGCGATGCTCTCGTCCCGTGTGTCCCGCGACGAAACCCTGCAGCGTCCTTCGGCAAAGGTTCAACGTCGACGTTCCTCCGAGGGTCCAATGACGTTCTCGCCTCTCCTCTGCGTGTCCCACGACGAGGTCCACAGCGCCGGAAGCCCAGCGACATCCTCGTCCTTGGAACTCCGGCCAGCCCGTCTTCCTCGCCGGGGCGTTTCAGCTCTTTATCCCGCGACGCCCCTGGAACTCCGCTCTGGAACGTCCCACGACGGCTCCGCCGCTCCGACGCTACATCCTCCTTTCGAACTCTGCTCCGACGATGCCCTTCCGGTGGCCTGGTCCGGAACTCCAATCCATCGATGACTCCGAAGTTCCTTTGAAAAAGGGGTAAAGAAACATTAACATTCTGTCTCACTCGTGAGAATCATGACATCAGAAACATTTCTCGAGCAAGACACTTCCTTGACTTTCAGCCGACGAACGGCCCATCCCGACCAACGACTCCACTCCTCGGGACTCCTCTCTCGGGGTTTTGGCGTTCCTGCGACGGTATTCGCCCTCGAACTCCCTCCGTCGCGACTTCGCACTCGGCCATCCTGCGACGATGTTCGCCCTCGAACTCCCTTCGTCGCAACTCAGCAGCTTCGCGCACTCCAGGCGCCTCCAAGCTGCCTCGGTGGTGCCGCGCTCCTGGGGACGCCGCTCGCCAGCAACACAACTGCATGGATCCCCGGCCGTCACCCAGAGCCGTACACCCACCCATGGTGTGGTCCGTGCACTCCCGGACGTCTCCACGTCTCCGCCGGAGTCGCACCTCCACCACCAATACTCCGACGCTCCCTCTACAGCGTCCTAACATGGCCTCTTGAGATAACAATTCCCCGGAACTGACGAGTCCCTCGATTCTACTTGCAGCTCCAAGTCGAATCGGCATTCCTGAACGTCGTTTCTGGATGGCATTCGACGACTCATGCTGTCCCCACGGAAAACCGTTCTCTCCGTCTCAGCAGAAATCAAAACGTCAACGTGTCAAAACGTCAATGTTGCTCGATACTCGCGAAAGAGCCAACTTCAGCGCGCTCCTGTCAGTCCTCGAGCGCGCGTCTCTTCGTCTTAGGCTTCATAGATAATCGTTTTCTACAGTACCCAATGTGAACGATACAACCAAAATCTGGATTCCTTTTCGTAGTTCGGCTTCCCAAGCCGACCCAGCAATAACCTCCTAATTTCCCTCTCCGGCTGTATCCTCGCTGAAGCCTCGCAGCCGCTCCGATGTCGGTGAGTTTCCACCGCCGTCGCCGCTTCGAATGTCCCTCGATGTCGGCGGGCCTCAGTCGCCGTCGTTGTGCTTTCTTGACTGTCCCTCGTTGCAGAGATGGGCATTATCTCGTTGTTGCCGCTGCTTCTGCGGCTGTCCCCCGTTGTCCTGCTGCAGACTGGTTCGTACGCAACGGCTCCTTGCGTATCGCACGCAACAGCTCCTTGCGTCTCGTATGCAAAGGCTCCTCGCGTATCGCACGCGACAGCTCCTTGCATTTCCTCGGGATCCGTGACTACGGATCCCACTTCTGACACCATTGTTACGCCGGGGTGATTTCATTACCGGCCACCCCGACGCAAAGGAATTATTGAATAATAGACACGGGTGCACGACATGACTATATTTGAAGGTACAGAACCATACACGTCCGAACGCTAGGGCGTTCGGTACAAGACAGTGTTTTGGCGTCTTCCTGACAGTCTTCTCGAAGGGGTCGATCCTCTCCTGTCAGCCGCTGCGAGCACCAGCAGGCTATGCACGGGCCTATACCCGGTGCTCGCAACAGTACAAAGTAATAAGTGTGAAAAATATAGTGGAAATGGCGTCCACATCGAGACGAGAAGCTGTAGGTGCGCTGGTCACTTTTAACAGGAAGTGGGAGGAGGCTTGGCTATTCACAGAGCATAGAGGTGGTGCAAAATGTCTTGTTTGTGGCACGACATTAACACGTGCAAAACAATTCAATTTGAAGCGGCACTACACTCGAAGTCATGCTAGTGCCTACAAACATTTCACGCGTGAGCAACGTCTTCAAAAAATTCATCTTTTAAAAGTACGAGCAATACAGGAGGAGGAAGACATCTCGGACAAAGTAAGTTATTTTACAATCTAAGGATCATTCTGTTCAATATTTACGCTCTGTTTCAAGGTATTATCTGGGGTTTACAATAATTTTAAACCTGATGGCATCCTTTCTTTAAATATGAGCAATACAATTTCTTTACTTTCAAGGTAAAAACCAATATTCGAAGTTCAACTTTTGATACTTAACCGGTTAACTGGCACGGCTTCTTTTACTATTCGTGCCCAAACTGACAACATCGAAAAATAAAGTGAATCACACAAAATTTGGTATACAGGGTTTTTTTGAGTCGCTGAATCGACTCCGGGGGTTATTTTTCTCATCTGACACCCCCAAACCCTAAAAAATAGGATTTAGGAGTGAGTTCTTTCAATTCTTTACTAAACCTTTTTTTTTAATTAAAAGCATTTTATTTGTGAAGTAAGAGCTTACTTATGAAATTGAATACAGTACGAATAATTTATAAAAATTCCCACAATTCGCTGGTCATTTTGGTTCGGCCATATTGAGTCTGCCATATTGAAATTTTTAATTCCAATGCCAAATTCAGATTCAGCGCCCACAACAACTATTACATACCAAGTTTTATTCAAATCGTTCGAAAATCAAAAAAGTTATTTCATTTGATCATATATGATACATAAGCAAAATTGGCCAGATTTTTTTTTGATCGTGTATGTACATTGCCAGTTAACCGGTTAATTTGTTTAATGCTGTTCCCATCTCTGGATTGATTCGAAAAAGTACCAGTCGATTTTCTGAATTCTTTTCTGTAAGTAAAATAAGAGTTTTAAAAAGATAAGGCGACTTTGAAAATCTCATTAAAACAATGAAGTTTGTAGCAATGTAGCCGCATTAAATAATTCCGAAATCACTCCGTCTTTTATAAACGTTTATTGTAGATACATTGTACAGAGAGAATTTCTATGAATTGGATTCATACTTTCTCCAAGTGAATCCAAGTGCGGTTACAATGCCCAATTGAAGATTAGAAGTTTAGCTCGTATTATTATTATTATTTGTATTACAAATAAAAACGGTTATAAATTCTCGAAAAGAGATCCCACCCCCTTTCAAATAACTGCAAATACAATATAGTATTTTGAAACGGACAAAAAAACATTGATAGTGAAACAATACAGTGTTGGATCATTTTGTTGAGATCGACGAAAGAAAGTGATCAATTTTTTAACGTGCAATAACCCTGTGTCCCACTTTGCTTTTTACCAATTTCTTTCGATCATCAATCATTGCTTTAAGCTTCATTATAATAATTAATTTTTTTGTTCGTAGGAAAATACATTTAATAATAGGGCTACTACTATAAAAGGACTCGAATCCTCATACAGAATCGCCCTTCAAATAGCTCAAACATCTCGTCCGTATAAAGATGGGGAGTTTGTTAAAAACTGTTTATTGGCGACAACCAATGGAAATGCGGAGGACCAGCAAAAATATGAAGACATCCACCTATCGCGGATGACGGTTACGCGGCGGATAAACGACATGGCGATAGATGTAACGCGCCAGTTACGGGAGTTGACAAAAACTTTCGTTACGTATAGTTTAGCGTTAGATGAGTCGACAGACATATCCGGCACCGCGCAAATGGCAATTTTTATTCGTGGGGTCGATGAAAATTTATTTGTAACTGAGGAACTGCTAGATTTCTCTTCGCTAAAAGGAACCACGACAGGGGAGGATATTTTGTTGTGTGTGGAGGAGGCGGTAAATAATTTAAATTTAGATTGGACTAAATTAGTATCCGTCACCACAGACGGTGCCCCATCAATGACTGGGAAACACATTGGTTTCATTGGTCGCCTTCGAAGAAAATTAAAAAATCTAGCAGTTCCTCAGGAAATTACCGCAATACACTGTGCAATACATCAACAAAATTGATGTGGAAATAGTATCGAGATGGAACATGTAATGTCTGTAGTTTTAAGAATCACCAACCATATTAGAATGAATAGTTTGAGACGGCGCCAATTCAAGTCATTTTTGAAAGATTTACACTCCGATTATGGTGAAATACCATTGTATACGGATGTGCGGTGGCTTAGCCGCGGAAATACATTAGAAAGATTCTTCCACATCCGAGATGCCATTTCTCTTTTTTTGGATATGGAAGGATATTCCGCACCCGAATTATGTAATGCAGATTGGCTGTGTGACTTGGGATTTTTTTCAGATGTAACATACCATTTAAATACATTAAACAAACAACTACAAGGGGAAAATCAAACTATTTACGATTATTATAATTCTATTCAAGAATTTAAAAAAAAAAATTGAAAGGTGGACATCACAATTACAAAAAAAAGATCTCAGCCACTTCCCAAAATTAAAATCCCTAGTCACACAGGATACCGAATTTGATCGGTATCAATCTGCGTTACATAATTTGGGTGTCGAGTTTACGAAGCGATACCAGGACCTGCATAAAATAGAAAACGAATTAAATGCAGTGATTTCCCCATTTTTAGCAGACTTGAAAATGACAACAACCCAATTGCAGTCCGATTTAAAAAATTTTAGATCAAATGCAGTAATGCGAAAAAGATTTGTCGATTCGCCAAATATTTTAGAATTTTACAGGAATATTGATAGAACCATGTATCCATGTTTATACCGTACATTTCTTAATGTATTAGCAATGTTCGGGTCCACATATTGCTGCGAGAAATTATTCTCCACGATGAAGACGGCAAAATCGCCACATCGTACGAATTTGACAGACCATAATTTAAAATGCTGTATGCTTTTAAGCAGCAGTCGTACTCTAACACCGCGGATAGAATATTTAGCGAGGAAGAAACTGTTATGCAATTGGAAACAATAGATCATTTTTGCAAGTTTTTATTTTTATTTTCAAGCTTTTATTATTAGAGAATTTTATTTTGTGAGATCTTGTAAGCTAATTTTGACCCGCCCCACATGTCCGACCGAATTGAAATTTTGCACACTTACGTAGTTCCGATGACACTACAATATTTTCATGTCTACGACCGGATTATAAGTGATATACATGGTGATTGTCTCGCGACGCCTGTCAAAGAAATGCCGTCTGGTACCCCGTAACGAGGTCAACCCCCGTGGTGCTTCACCAAATTTTATGGCTTTCGACAGTTTAATGATAATAAATTATCAGAAAATAAATTTTAAAGACAAGCTTTTATTAAAATGTGCTAAAAAAGGAAAAAGTTATTTTGATACCGGCCTAAATGACTGCCTTAGAAGAATTGCCTCATATGACCAAAAAATATCGTGGGTCGTAAAATTGAACATTAAAACTTATGCAAAAATTAATTGCTAAACAGCATGATTTTGTATTGACTTTTAATCTGGTTAGATCTCAGGACAGACTTGAATTGACGAATTCGACTGCTTGCAATCGAGTGGAAAAAAACGTGCAACAAGTGTCACAATTATTTTTTCTTTTTTAGTGCATTTTAATAAAAAATGCTTGTCTTTATTTTTTTATTATAATTTATTTATAGTTATATGTGGTCAATGTGATTTCACATACATACTCCATCTCGCATTCTTCATGAATTTTGCGTGTATTGTTCAGTGTATATACATACTATTGTGTTTATAATATTGCAGCTATAAGACTATTACTATGTGCAATGATAGACACCAGATGCGTACTCCCGCGTATATTGTTACGTGTTCAAATTTATTAGTTATGCAACTTTCTGCTTGTAAATATCACTAAGTGCAATCATGAGCACCAGATGCGTACTGTAGATATGTATATATTTATTCATATATCATGTTCTAGCTTTTATAAATATACTGTAGATATGTATATATTTATTCATATATCATGTTCTAGCTTTTATAAATGATATATATCGTTACTTAAAATTTTGTTTTCTTTGTGTCCAAGTTATTTATGTCTACATTATTAACTTTCTAATTATTTTCTGTGACGCTGAAAAGATAAGTATTATTAGCAATAATTGATTATTATCAGTAAAGTCGAACCGTCAAGTCATACGAAATGCCGGCAGTAGCAAATGTTTTGGAAATTTCATGACCTCACAGAAATATATTACGGGACCTACTCTGCACTGGGGCCCCACAAGGAACCCAGCCATATTTACTTATGCCACGCGCCTACGAGCCCGCACCTACACTACTGCAGTTCTCCTCACCGACTCTACTCTTAGTAACGGCGTAAGGCTGGTCGCCTGCCGCTAGGCGCTGAAAAAGGCTCCCTGTGCATACCTACGGTATTTCTTACTACTGTTACGAGCCGGGGCTGCGGCAATGCGAATGGCCGGCGAGTAGAGTATTTCCCAAGGAATACGGTTTATGAGTTTGTTAGTTAGGTGCGCGGACGAACCTGATGCGAAATCAGGGAGCCGCTGGGATTATTGACGGCGAGGACGGACCTGATGCAAAATCAGGGAGCCTCCAGGAATGGAGTCACACGCAGACGAACCTGATTCGAAATCAGGGAGCCGCAGGAGGGTGAAACGTCGTGAACGAACCCGATGCGAAATCGGGGATTCACTAGGATGTAGTTCACAAACGAACCTGGTGCGAAGCCAGGGAGCTGTTCGGAAGTTGATAGATTTACAGACGAACCTGATGCGAAATCAGGGAGTCGCAGGAAATGTTAGTAATGAGCGGCAAAATTGTATCAGTGGGCGAGTGCTACTAATATTATAAGGATAGCTGGGTAAAAGATGGATTTAACGAATCTACTCGATTTACACATGAACACCATAAATATATTGAATAGTCAATTATAATACAAATGTAAGTGTAGCGATTATTAATTAAATAAATTGTGTATGTTACCATTAGTTGCACGGTGTTGACGCACTGGCGATGCGGGGCGTACGAGTAGCTATTTCAAAAGTGCCAAATAGAATATAAACCGGACTCGCGGATTCTATGAGGTTAACTTTGATTCTGATTCCAAATTTATGGGGATTGAAACTTGGTAACCCAACATACATGAAAATGGTTAGACGTACGGAAAAACTTGTAGGACTTTTTTTGTAGAGAATTTCTTAGGCTATAAATTACATAATACCTATTTTGTCGAAAAGCTGCTAAATAGCAAGAAATTTGCGAAAAACAGTTTTTTTCAACCCTCTGTAAAATTTTTAGCGCCAGTCGGATTGATGGGGACTTTTGACATATTGTTTAAAACGACCAAATAAAGGCCCATGCCAAAATTCAGCTTGGTGGGAATTATTCCGAAGACAAATCCTAATTTCACTGGACTACTAGGGCGAGGGGGTGAGGCGGGGAGGGGGGTTACGAGTTCGTGGGTGAGAGGGATGACGTCACAGGGGAGGAGGATTCCAAAATGGCGTCGACTGAGTTCGTATGGGGAGGGTTTTGACGTCAAAGGGGAAGGGTGTTTCCAAAATTTTTCAAAATGGCGTCGCGCGCATTTCGTATTCGCACCACCTTTTTTTTTTTTTTTTTTTTAGAGAGGGGGGAAAATGCGTTACGCATACCCCGGCAATTAATTACCGGGGTTATGTGGGACTCCCTGCGCAGAACTACGCAGGTATACCCATTAAAAACCCCCCTCTAAACCCACCATCTTGTTGTTGACCCCATAGCGGTGCCCGGAACGTCTATTGTATTACTTCGGGACACCGCTACCTGGGGAGGTGGGGCCCCACAGTATACCGCCCAACAATTGGGCGGGTATCACTCACGCTCCACCGACCGTGCACCCCCGGTCGGTGAGCCTTATCACTTTTGGGGACTTACGTATCCTATTAAAACAAATTGTTAAAACTTAAAACCTACGGTGTAAATGGCCGATAAATAGAATAAATAAATATGTATATATAAAAATATAAATAAATAAATACAATAAATACCGGACACACACACACAAAGGCAATAAATAAGTTAAAAACAATAAATAATAACAAGACACGAACCGCTAAAACTGTGGACCCCTAACACAAAACATGGGGCGGGGAACCACAAACCACTATCCGACGCCTTTCCTTTTGCGTTTCCGCGCAAGTCGGCGCCTCTCCAACGCTTTTTGGGCGGCCGCCAGGCGGGCGGCTTCTGCTCTCCTGGCTCTAAGAGCCTTGTCCGCCTCCCGTTCCTTGTTTTGCCGATCGGTCATCACGGAGGTTGCAAAAACAAGGAACGCCTGCCACTTCTCGGAGGAGGCTGTGGCCGTTTCAATAAGGGAGTGGGGGTCGACTGGCCCCCCCAAGGCCGCGGCTAACGCCGCACGTTCGGTGTCATAAGATGGACATGACACCAGAACGTGCTCCGCGTCGTCGAGTGCTGCTCCACACTCGAGGCACGACGCGGCGGGTGCTTTCCCGATTCTAAATCGGAATTTCTGAAAGCACCCGTGGCCACTCATCAGTTGCATCGTGAAGTATTCCGCAGCAACTGATGGGCCAGGCGTAGCCACGAAGGTGTTGACCTTGGGGACCAGACGCTTCACCCAGGCTGATGCTGGGGATTGGTCCCACTCCCTCTGCCACTCGTTCATAGCCTCCTCCATGGCACTGATCTTATGGAGGCGGACTCGCTCCTTGAGAGCAGCCGGGTCGCCCCTAAACACGGGGTCGGCCCGGTCGGCCGCCTTAGCGTTGAAGATTCGGCGCCCCATTTTTGCCTTCAGATACAGTGGCATTCGCCCCGCTAAAACGCAGAGCGAATGGAATCCCACTGTCCTGAAGGCCGCGGTAAAACGTGTGAGGGCGGTTCGCTGGGCGCGGCGCAGGATCGCCCTGCAACCCACCGTCCTCAACGTAACCGCCCACACAGGCGCGCCGTAAAGTATGACCGACTCCCACACCGAGTAATAGAGCCTTCTCGCTCGGATGGAAGGGCCCCGGGTATTAGGCAATAAGCCTGCTAAGGCTCCGGAGACCCTATCCGCCCTCGCGGCAACTTCCTCCAGATGGGGTCGATAATGCCTAACGGAATCAAAGGTGACCCCCAGGTACCTGACCGTGGCAGCGGTGCGGATGTTCGCACCCAAAATGTTAAGATCAACGATCTTCTGGATCCGCTGCCCGGTCAGGAAGATGGCCTCGGTTTTTTGCCGCTGCCAGGGAAAGCCCGATTTTATCGAACCAGGCTTGAACCCTGGCCAAAGCGGAGGCCATCGTCCTGCTTAACTGGAGGAAGTCCGCGGCCGAGAAAAGCAGTGCCACGTCGTCCGCATAGGCGACGGCGCGGACGAAGCGGCCCTCGGCATCTACCTCGGTGAGGAGTCCGTCATACACGAGGTTCCACAGAAAGGGTCCTAAAACCGACCCCTGTGGAACCCCCGCCAATATGTCACGGACCACCGTGCCCTCCGCGGAGTGCACGGTGATCCCTCGCCCAGGGAAATAATCCCCCAACACGGTGCGTGTGTGGGGGTCTACGCCTCTCCTGCGTAATTCACGTAGAATTACGTCCCATCGCAACGCATTAAACGCGTTGCGTACGTCTAGGGACAGGAGGACGCAGATTCTCTGCCGGACTCGACTAACTTCCGCGAATTTAGCCACTTCTGTGGCGGCCTCTATTGTGCCGACACCCCGACGGAAACCATACTGGTTCGGATGGAAGGGATCCCTGCCGAGCTGCTCTTCGAGCAGGCCCTTTATCGAGTACTCCCAAACCTTTGATAGGGCTGGGAGTATCGAGATGGGCCTATATGCTCCTGGGCTAACGGGATCCTTCCCCGGCTTCGGGATCAGAATGACTCTGGCCATCTTCCACGAAGCCGGGATCCGACCACGCATCAGGGTGTCATTCACTAAATCGCGGATAGTTGAAGGGTCCGCCCGGGCCGTGATAGCAACGACCTCGGACGGGACCCCGTCGAGTCCGGGCGCCTTGTTGGGCTTGATGCAAGCCAAGGCGCGGCGTACCAGGTCTTCTGAGACCACAGGGGTGCGAGCCGAACCACGAAGCCAGCCGCGCAGATCCATCTGCGCGGACACGCTGGCGGGGGGGCGGAGAGGTCTTCCCGCGGGGGAGGGGGAGGCTGAGGGTAACGTAGCAGGAGCAGCTGCTGAAAAGGGCACCGCGGAGGTGACGAACAGAGTGTCGACCACCTGACCAATCTGGTCGGCCGACAACACTGTCCGCGGTGCCTTACCCTCAAGCCTAGCCATGACGATTTTATATGGCTTCCCCCACGGGTCGCCGTCGACCGTGCTCAGAAGGTCCTTCCAGAACCCCTCCTTGGACCGCCAGATCAAAACCTGTAATAGGCGTCTGGCCAAGGAGTAGGTCCGCCTCAGATCTTCGAGGCGGGGATCTCCCCACTTTCTTTTCCTCTGGAAGGCCCTTCTGGCGCTATTCATGGCTCTTCTGGCCTCGGCGATTTCCTCCGTCCACCAGTGGTTCGGCTTACGCGCCCTCCATGGCAGGCGTTTTTTAGCCATTGTCTCCGCGCAGACTGTCTCCAGTATACGCTGGATCTTGTCTGCACGGAGCTCTTCGGTAACCGGCGTGGTCGACACATTGTCCTCAAGGGGGGAGGGCCGGGCATCGCGAAGCGCCAGGTACCTCTCCACCACCGCATCGGGGTCCAAGTCCTTCGTGGAATAGGGGGTCCAGCTAACCCTCGGCCCTCTTGTAACGGAGGACCGGGTTAATGTGTGGAGCACGTACAGATGATCGGAGGCAGTGAAGTATCTCAGTACCTCACTGCTCCGTACGTGCCCCGCTAGCCCCCTATCCATGGACATGATGTCAATAAAGGAGGAACTCCGATTCCTGCGGAAGGTGGCCGGCTGATGTACGCGGATTGGTACCAGGCCAAGCCTCGCTACGGTGCCCAAACACGTGTGTCCCCTCCTGTCGGACTTTGTGCCTCCCCACGCCGGGGACTTGGCATTAAAATCGCCTGCCATGATGACCCCTTTTCCAGGGGTTCGGAGGGAGTCTATGACTCCCTCGACTTCCTCCATATAACGGAGGAAGTCCCGGTGTCCTTTGCTCGGCGGGCAATAGCAGCTCACCACGATCGCATTATCTACGACCGCGGTGGCTACTCCCTCCGCCGCCACTTGGGGGGCCAGGGAGGCGAACCTCCCGTTGAACCCGGTGATCCATAGCGCCGAATCACCCGTGGCATCCCCGAACCACTCAGGTAGTAATCTGTATGGCTCGGAGATAACCACGATGTCGACGCTTAATTGGCTGGCATTCTGAATCAGAAGGTCTTGTGCCAGCCGGCACCTGTTCAGATTAATCTGAAGAATTTTCAGGTGCATCACCGGGTTCTGGGCGTTCTCGGCCCCCCCGCCACCGCTTTCCGCCGTAGCGCTGGGCATGCCAGCGACGCGGTGACGTGTGCGGCCTTGGGACCTTTCATCCCTGCCGCCGAGCAAATAAGGCACCTCGCCGGGTTTTTGCATGATGCGATGGTGTGGTCTACACCACCGCATCTCCGGCACAACTCCCCCCCTCCCTTCTTTACCGCGGGGCATGCTACCGCCAAATGCCCCAGCTGGTGGCACGCATAGCAGCGTACCAACCTCGCTAGAGGGCGGGCCCTGACGATGGTAAGTCCCGTCCTAAAACGGACGGGCTCGAAGTTACGCGGCAGATGGGAGGAGGGAGCTTCGATAACCGCCACCTGGTTTCCCGAGGGACCTAGTCTGAGTGAGCGCACCCAGAGCCGATCAGCACCGACTCTGAGTGCCTCACTCAGATCCTTAATCAAGGTCTGGGAGTCGACCATAGGATCTATATCCCTGACCTCCAGCGATGTTTTATCCTGCAAAGGGGCGCAATTAACCGACCCCCTCGTTGCAGTGGTCAGCGCCGCGGACACCTCCGCGGCGCTCCCCTTGGCCTCCAACTCGAGGAGGACGTGCCCGAGGCGCGTCCTTTTGACCGCGGTAATTCCCGTGAGGGGGGACTTACCCAGGGTCACTACCGAACGGTACGTGTCTATATACGTGCCGCCCTCCGGGACGCGGATGAGAACCGCCTCGGGCCTCCTCCTCGGCGGCCTCTTTCTCCTCTTTTTCTCCTTCGGGGCAAGGGGGACCGAAGGGGTCGAAGGGGTCGGTAACCGCACCGCCCCAGGCGCGGGAGGAAGGGGTGCCTTCCCCACCGACGCCTTATTATCGGCAACTGGTCTAGCCACCATCGCTGGAGGTCCCATGGTCGGGTCCCTCGGGATAGGGGGAGGGGGGGGGAGGGCCGGTTGACGGCGGCCCTTCACCGGGGTAAATTGTGTGATACCCTTCCCCCCCTTCTTCACCCTATAGGTGTCCCCCACCTTTTTGGCTATAGGGGTGGGGCCACCTCCAGGTGGGGTCCCAACCCCGGTTAACGCCGGGGGGGCCCGACTTGGTCCTGGCGCCGCCTCTTTAGTCTTTAGCGGCCACCTCCGAAAACAGGCGCTTTTTCGTGCGCGCGCCGAGGGCCAGGTCCTCATGCGGGGAAGAGCGGAGCCGCTTCTTCGGTCCGCTAGCCTTTTTTCCGGCTGACGAAGCCGGCTTCGGGCCGAAGATTACGGTCCGCTCGACCGTCTGGCAACCCCGGTCCTTAGTCTGGACCGGGGTGACCGGGACCTGAGGGGGGGGGGTAGTGGCGGAGCAACCGCCATCTTTGTGCTACCCGTCCCCCCGTGGGTCACCCATCGGTCGATAGATTGCGTGGCTATCGCCTCCGCAATTAACGCCGATGCCTCCGTGCATCCCCGGGCCGCCTGCTCGACGACCCTGGTAGCGGTGGGATTAAGGTCCCCCGCTCCGCCGGCCGATAATTCCGCGCAGGCGTCGGAGAGCCCGCGCATCAATTCGGCCATGCGGGCGAGGAGCGTGGACACTTTCGCGCCAGGCGACTCCACCGCCACCTTCTTCTTTGGGGGGGGGGGGGGGGGCACCGGAACAATAAAGGACCCGGGTTGGCCGCACGGAGGAGAGGGCACGGTTCTTGTGTGCCCTCCGGCCCGGTCCACGGCCCTCGTTGCCGACTTGGACCTGGCCCTCGATGGGTCCACAGTGATCCGCGTGAGGGACACACTGGGGGAAAGACTAATTAGAGGCGTAGTCCTGTCCCCCGGGGCCCTGTCTCCACCATCCCTCGATCCCCCAGCCCCCCCGCTCGGGGACCTTTTAGGGGTCTCCGGCGGGGTTCGGTTGAGGGTCCTCCCCCTAAAGGCGTTAGATGGGGGAGGGGGGGTCTCCGGGATAATCACCGGATCATCTAGAATGATGATAACCCCCTCGGAGGGCTCCACGGTGGCCCTTTGGGGGGTCCCCGAGTTTCGCGCCGCGCTGACCTGGCGCTCGAAGAACTCCCCCAAGGTGCCACCCCGCGGATCACGGCGGGCCGCGCCTGTGGCCAATGGGGTGCCCTTATTGGACCTAGCGGTCCGTGCCGCACCCGCACCCGCTCCCACATTGGGGGAGTCCCTGGCGGACTCACCCCCACCTCCATCTTGAATCCCCCTCCTGGGGGAAGCCCCGTCAAAGACACACTCGTCGTCCGGATACGCGCCTGGTCCAGCAGCTGTGGCTTTTTCCGAGGGGTGCAATGGGGCTTTCGCCCCTCCCTCGGTGACGCAGGCCCGCTGCTTCAGCTCTGCGTCATCGGACTTACGTCTTACACCGCCCTCGCTGCCGACAGGGCGAGGAACGGGTGGTGGCCTGCTGCCACCGCTCGCCTGGTTTACATCCGAGGCAGGGCGAGACGGTTTCATCAGACTTTCAGTGTCTTAGGGGCGACGACCCCACCGCCCAGCGGGTTTACTCCAAACTCCGCCCGATGAGATGGCGCGCAGGCTTCCCGTAAAAACGGGGGGGACCCCAAGGCTGCTTGGTCCTAATCCCCGGCAAGACCCACCCGGTAGCCGGGCAGCCGACGACCCCGAAAGAAAAAAGAAAGAAAAAATGCCCCACCCCATACATCCCACCCCCCAAATCCAATATCCCACCGACAATTCCCACCCACCCCCCCCCACCAAACCCCCCCCCCCCACACACACACCCCACAATCCCAATTCCCCCCATCCACCCCAGCACAAACACACCCCCTACAAACTCCCCAACCCCCCAACCCCCCACAATACAAATACAAATTCTTTTCCCTTTCAGGATCACCGGCGGTACACATCAGTACCCGACGCCCCCAGCATCACCAACAGGTAAGTACCAGCGACGCCGGGCACGTATTCTTTGTGTGAAAAAAGTTATAGTGTTGCAGGAACCCGCCGGGGATGTAGTAGGCTATTACAATGGGGGGATCGCCAGGCCCCCCCAAGGGAGCTGGTCCGCGGTGGGGCCTTCGGTCACCACGCGGGGTTTTTAAGCCCCGGGGATCCCTTATAACACCCACTAACCGTCATGCTCCACCGACGCCGGTCCCCGCGGTCCGGACACTGTTAGGTGCCCGGCCCCCGGAAGCCTGCGCCGGCTTCGCACTTCGGCCGTTCTCCTATCCGCCACCTGGAGACGCGCTCGGTTGGTGCTCAACCTAGATCGGCAAAGCCGATCCAGTCCCTCGCTCCCCTTTACGGGGATTGAGGAACAGCCGAGCGTATTGGCACCACCTATTGGATGTTTAAGGTACTTTGGGTCCGCGTCGGTATTTGGGCCCGCCTTGGTAAATTTTCCAGGTTTTTTATACATTTCGTTTTGGCGCCACCTATTGGTTGTTTAAGGTACTTCGGGCGCGCGGCGCTGCCGCGCAATCACCGTACGCGTGCGTTTAAATCCCGTCTTTGATGATGATGATTTCTGAGAAAAAGCGTGGACCATGAGAAAAGATTTTTTCTGAGGAAAGATAAGGAACAGGATTGCACGCGTTTTCGTACCATATAATTATTATTATTATTACTGTAAATCAATCATCGTGATAGCTCATGGAATAAACATTACACTGCGCTATGCCATATATTTATATCTGAGCAGGATTGAACGCGTTTTGTTTATATTTGAATCGTGGGATCGATACAGCGCACGTGCAATGATGTATACATATAGCGATACTTATTGTAAATCAGTCGTCGAGATAGCCCATGGAGTAAACACGACACTGCATTCGAAGCTGATTTCTGAGATAGAGGGTGATATCTGAGCATTGACTTTTCCCAAGACCATGCCTCTAAGAAGTATCCTTGATGAAACACAATGACCCTGCCGCAATAAATTAGGCGTTGTGTTCACGCGGGCAACTAAGCGATAATTGTTCCGGGTAGAGTTCTGAGTATTTCCACGATCGAGAACAGAGCGACGCGTCAAGTACCCTTCTCGAGGGTCTGCGAGTCGAGCGGCATGGGAATGTGTCCGAACCCCCACCCCCTATTGCTTATCCGGAAACGCGATTGACATTCGCTAAGACCACGCCTCTAAGAATTAACATATGGATATGAATATGTACTAAAGGATATTAATATTAATACGTTACATGTATTGATGTGAAAGTAATACATTTATTATTAAAGCATATATATATATACTTCAGTAAGAATTTATTCTATCTCACGGAGGAATCATGCATGGAGAAAAGAGGATTACTTCTGGACATCTTAAAGAGAGCCGAAGGCACCCAAACGGCCAGCAGTTCAAAATCAAAAGTAACGGCTGTTGAGGTCAACGAAACAAAATCGCGCGCTATTTTGACTCGTGTAACGTACCGCTACCTACCGCCATAATTTTTTCCTTCTGTTTGCGTTACATATTGTTAAATTCCTTTATATTATACTTAAGATAGTATACCGCACATGCGAGTGCACGTTCAAGCAGCGCGCGAGAAATAGTGACGCGCAAGGCATGCGCATAGCCGTCTGTTTCAACAATGAACTCAGTGCCGCGAGTAAACCAAGCGTGCGTGCGCACATCATACGAATAACCGAACGCCGAATAAACGGAGCGTAGTGCGCGAATGGCGGGAACCGGAAGTGAATTATAATTGGTGCGCGAAACCATGCAACGAGTGATTGGTGTGGGCCAAGTACCACAAACCAGTATAAATACAGGCACGCCACCAGCAGAGAGCAGACTTGGTTCTGCCACCGAACCATACCGAGGTCGCTTTAACTAGCTCCTCAGTCTAGCAGAGTTATCAAGAAGTATTCTTAAGATTCCTAAATCTAAATCCGAGGTAGCTTTAATTAGCTCCTCAAATTCCTTCCGAGGTAACTTTAGTTAGCTCCTCAACTTCCTCGAGGTAGCTTTAATTAGCTCCTCAACTTCCTTTCTAGGTAGCTTTAATTAGCTCCTCAACATCCCTTCAAGGCCATTCATACTAAGCCCTCCACCTCATCTTCCAAAGCGTGGGCCAGCTGATAGGCACCAGAAGCAATCAACGATATTTAAGTTCCATCCGGGGACGCCCTAATGGACTACCTGGCTACCATCCGAGGTCGGAAGCCAAGACAACTTTGAGAGAAGGAATCCTCTCAACTTAAACATTACTAAACTGACCTAGCGTCAATCCTTGTACAATACGTCAAACCGACTTAGTGTCGAAGACTTTATGTTCATTAGCTATAATTATCGTACCGTTACACGAACTCTAATCTTAATTAACGTCTCAATCTAATCGGCATTCTTTATTACCGACCTAGCGTCAAAACCGAAATAAGACTATATACTTTACTACCGACCTAGCGTCAAAATCGAAATCGGACTATCTTTTATATTACCGATCAATAAGCGTTTACGTTATTACCATATAATCAATTATATTAATTTACCGACCAAGGGTCAAAAACTATTACTGATTAAACTACTTTTGTTACTTATTATCAAAAAGAAGGACTCTAGTTCGTGAAATTCATTTCTTTATCGCACGCCACCCGAATCAATCCCACAATTCCACGGGTAAACCGCTCTACTTGTGGAATCTCTGGTACTTAACGGCAACGTCACGTTCAAGAACGTTACACTCGTATTCCGTTGCTAACATTCGGCGGTCGATACACAGAATGGCCGTTCTTTCGCGATCTATCATTAATAATAAATGATGACGCACTCACCCCTGTGGATAGGCTCCACTATCTGAAGACTGCAGTCACAGGTGAGGCAGCATTGCACTGAAAAAATTACGCTACCACCGACCGCAATTTTAAACCGGCGTGGGAGGCACTACAGGAACGTTACGAAAATAAACGTCATCTTGTGCGGGCGCAGCTATCTACGTTGACGAATATGGCTCCTGTTGCTCGAGAACCAGCTGCGAAAGTGGAACGAGTGCTGTTCGGAACGTGTGACGTAATTGGGACCTTGAGTGAGCTCGGTCGGCCCGTTACCAATACAACTGATTAGTTAGTGCACATTACCGTGGAGCGGCTGGATCACCAGTCTCGTAAGGAATGGGAGATGTCACTAGGCCCATCCAGTGAACTGCCCACGTTCGACCAACTCAAGGTGTTCTTGAACCATCGTATCGGCACGATGGAGGCCCTTGAGGAGAAGCGTCGCGGCGGCAAGCCCAAGGATGAGAAGAAGTCAGCTGCGAAGGGCGCGAAAGTGCATCAAGTGTCAGCTCCATCAAATGCTGCGAAGGAGTGCACCTTGTGCCAAGGTAAGCACTGCGTGGCGTTCTGTCCATTGTACCAGCAGAAAACACCTGCGGAGCGACAGGAAATCACAAATTCGAAGCAGTTGTGTGTCAATTACTTGGGAAAACACAACCTCGCGTCGTGCCTGTCAGTGAAAAGATGCGAAATCTACGAGGAGAGACACCATCCCTCACTCCACGATGTGCTCCATGTCGCGTTCAGCATGCTGCACTGCCAGAGTTCCAGACGTTCAGGGTGATCCTCAGTACAGCCCGCGTGAAGTTATAGAGCTTCGATTCGCGACAGTGCGCTCGCTCATCGATCCAGTAGAATCGATGAATCCCTGGTGCAACGCTTGGGGCTGCGAAGTGCACGGTTACCCTTGATTGGCGTGGGCGGTGGGACGCTCTCGGTTCACCAAGGGCTGCACCAAGCTCACGGTCTCTTCCCTCCTCGGTGACGTGTGTCTTCAAGAGGTCTCAGCACTGATTCTTCCAGAGTTTTCCAGACACCGGCCACGGACATTTCCTGAGGAGAAGGAGTGGCATCGCCTACGTGACCTGCTACTTGCGGATCCCTGGTTTCAACGAAGCGATCCTGTGGAGCTGCTGCTAGGGGCCGACGTCTACAACAAGAATCTCCGATGTGGGGTTCGCTTGGGCGGCCCGAATGCTCCCGTGGCCTAGGAAATGTGCCTGGAATGGATTGTACGATCCTCTTAGAAATATGCGATCTCAAAGTTGTTAGTGTTATGATCTGGAACTTTTAGACCCGAATTGAAAGTAAATTTTACATTGAATGTGGAACTATGATCTTTTTTTGTGCTGGCAGTTATCTGATATGCTCTAAGTTAATATAGATTCTGGTTTTATTGGTTTATTTCACTTTTTACAACTATGGTAGAGGAGAATACACGATCTATATATTTTTTTTCTTCACCTAAGCAAATAGTTATGTTACGCAAATAAAGTTTATGTTATGCAAAATAAAGTTTGGAGGTTCTTGATGAAAGGCCCGTTGTATTTTCCTGCGATAAATTGCGATCTTACGAGTTATTGTCATTTCTTTGCCGTCCGCACCGTTTATGGAGGGGTACATTTATGGCATGGGATCGGATTATCGTGTTTCCCCTCATTAGTATGCCTCATTCTATACCTAAGTGATCTTGCTAGTTTCAAAAGTAGTACATTTACAGCATGTAGTAAACATCCGAAACAGGCAAAACATAGTTATAATGACTTATTCAGCAATAACAATAGATACCAGCGGACACCTACAGTCTATTGACCGTCATAAACCGACAATTCTTTGGAGCAGATGAATACGTATCAGCTGGTCAGTTGGAGGTATGAAATTGCAAATTGTTTTACAACTATTTTCGAAAAGTCCCTTGCTTCTCCTTGCACCGAAATTTTTATTGAGACAAGGGAATACGAAACACACCCCCATAAGCATTTATAACACGAATACATTACTCCCACTACATAAAGTTAACCAATAGAAACGAACCAAAGTTGGGGATTATAAGAAACAAACAGTCGTTGAAGCGACAGACATCAGTCAAACTTCGTGATAGTTACATCGATCTCCAAATCGAGTTTACACAATATCGGAATAGCGCAGTTTGTTTGTGCAATTTGTACAGTTTCATTGTGCAGTTTGGGCATACGTTGTTTTGAACTGTAAAAAGTGATAGTATTGGAAAGTGCTATGGAGCCAGTACTTGGAACTTCTCAAGCAGGTTACACTTCATTATCTAGGAATGAACTTGTACAGAAGTGCAACATACAGTGAAAGCTTTGGAAGACCATCGATTGAGTTTTCTGATGGCAGCTAAAGATCCAAACGAAGAAAGACTGTAGAAGTACGAGCATGTTTCAGTTCTAATGAGCTCTGTTACGCTGCTCAAATGCAGCTCAGAAATGAAAAAGAATTAGATTCTGCCAATGTTATAAAAGACATAATTTCCTCGCCAAAACGTGTTAACAAATACATAGATGCACAGAGGCAATCCAATCTCCTGATAAAGCCATACTCACGCGATGAAACATTATCTATAACAGTGGGGGCAAAATTAATAAAATATCAGTATAATATTATTAGAAATGCAGCCAAGATGCACAATAGCAAGTTGTACCCGTGTTATGGATCTATAACTAACGCCAGAAAGGACTGTTATCCCAAAAATATAATTGTTACTGAAGCATACGCAGAAGTACCTGTGCAAAGTTTGCTGGATCATGCTGAATCAAACGTTCTGAGGATACTTTAACATCAAGAGAAAATAATTACCGTGGACAAAAATAGTTTAACTAATCTTAATCTAATAGTTAAATGGAGCTGCGATGGGACATCCGGAATAAGCGAATATAAGCAAAAATTTGAAAACTCTACTATTTCCGATTCAAGCATATTTGCTTCATCTATTGTTCCGGTACCACTGATATCAGGTGATCTAAATAGTAGAGAAAAGATTGTGTTGTGGCAAAATACTCAAACATCCTCGCTCAGATTTTGCAGGCCTATTCGAATTGAATACATACGCGAGACAACAGATGTGATAGTACAATAAGTAAAAAAGATCGAAAATCAAATTAAGATGTTAAAGCCGACAACAGGGAAAATGAACGGTAACAATGTATCCATACGCCACACATTGCTATTTACAATGATTGATGGGAAGGTATGTAATGCGATAGCGGAAAATCCCGGAACTCAAAGATGTTACCTGTGCCAACTAACCTGAAAAGATTTTAATAACCTCGATTGGTAAAAAAACAAAAAGTCAAGGACGAGTCAAAAATGAGATTTGGATTATCGCCGTTACACGCCTGGATAAGATTGTTTGAATGTTTAATACATATATCGTATAATTTGGTCATCTGTCAGTGGCAAGTTCGAGGGAAAGACAATAAGAACAAGGTAGCGAAAAATAAGAAGAGAATTCAAGAATCTTTCAGAATTCGAATGGGTCTGCTTATAGATAAACCCAAGCCGGGATTCGGTACAACTAACGATGGAAATAGCGCTCGCCGATTTTTCACCAATTCTTCTGTGTCAGCAAAAATTACAAGAGTGAATAAAGACCTAATAAATCGTTTCCACGTAATCTTGGTGACAATTTCGAGCATGTACAGAATAAAAATAGATCTTTTTAAAAGATACTGCTTAGAAACTGCAGAGAAATTTGTACAACTATATCCGTGGTATAATATGCCAACGACTGTACACAAAATATTAATTCATTCTGCGGACATCATGGAATATGCAATACTTCCAATTGGGCAACTAGGAGAAGAAGCACAAGAAAGCCGCAACAAAAATATTAAAAGCTACAGACAACATCACTCTAGAAAATTTTCTAGACAGAAAACAATGGAAGATGTTTTCCATAATTTGCTTGTTTCTTCAGATCCCTACATAAGCAGAATGAGAAAAATATATCCCAAAAAGTCAGAAAAATATCCGAAAGATGTCATTCAGTATCTTGATACACCTGATACACCTGATGAAGAACAAGAACAAGAAGAGGAAGAGGAAGAGGAAGAGAAGGAGAAGGTGGACGAGGAGGAGGAAGAGAAGGAAGAGGAGGAGTAAGGGGAAGAGGAAGAGGAAGAGGAAGAGGAAGTCAAAGGAGAAGAAAAGGAGGAGGAAGAGGATGAGGAGGAAGAAGAAGAAGACGAAGAAGAAGGAGGGGAAGAAGAACAACAACAACAACAAGGACGACGACGACTACGACGAGAACAAGAGGAAGGGGAGGAAGCAGAAGAAGCAGAAACAAAACGAAGAAGAAGATGAAGATGAAGTACAAGAAGAAAAAGAAACAGTAGAAGAATATTATAATTAATTAATTACAATATTGTTGTTGAATATGTTGTTGAATTATTATACATTATTAACCCTTTGACTACTGTTGACGCCTATTAGCGTCCGACACATGTTGGCTTCCCGATACTGTTGACGCCTATTGGCGTCCGACACATGTTGACTTCCCGATACGAAAAATGTCGCTGTACCCAGTGGACGTCGCGAGTGAATTCGTACCGTACCGTACGGCCAGTGCGTGCCAAAGTCTCCCGTAGTCAAAGGGTTAATTAATTAATTATATAATTATTATACTTTTAATTACAATATTCTTCTCCTCGTAATATCTTCATGTGTTTTAAATTTTTATAGTTATAGTTAATTTCATTATTTTTATATTTAAACAAAATAATTTTTATATTTGAAATTTAACATTAAAATAGTACAATATTATCATTTTGGAGTCATGGTATTGAATTTTATTTCAACAATTTATCTTAGATTCAAAAATATTATGTTTGGCCAGCTTTCCGCAGAAACACGCTACTGTGCGGCGTTTGGAAAGATACCAGCACAACCACCAAATTGAGAGTGGTATTCAACGGCTCGATGAAGACCGGATCCGGTAAGTCGCTAAACGACTTTCTTCATACCGGGCCGAATCTTCTTCCGCCTTTGGTGGAGGTGCTCCTTCGCTGGCGGCAGCACGCAGTGGCATTCATCGCAGAAGTGGAGATGTATCGTCAGATAAGCGTGCACAGCGATGATTGGCGGTTGCAGCGGATGTTGTAGAACAATCACTCGGGCGAGGTGCCCCATGAATTCCAGCTGTGCACAGTTACATATGACCTCGCGTGTGCTCCGTACTTGGCAATCCGCTGCATCCACCAGCTTCCTGTCGACGAGTCCGCAAGGTTTCCTGTCGTGGCAAAGATCCATCGCCGAGACGTCTACGTGAACGACGTACTCTCTGGAGCCTCGAAGTTGGACGAAGCTCGCACAATCCAACGGGAGCTTTACGACCTCCTCATGGCGGGCAGCTTTCCTCTTCGGAAGTGGGCTTCCAATGCCAAGAACCTGCTGAGTGGCATTACATCGGAGGACCCAGGCGAGGCCCGGAGTTGGCGCTCCTACTCTTAGCACTGTGTGCTGGGGATCGATTGGTTGCCGTTTCTTGATTGTTTTAAGGTAACGGTGTCAGATGGCTCATCATCGTCGAGGTCCAGCATGCGGGCCGTGCTGAGCAAGACGGCCCAACTTTTCGACCCGCTGGGATGGCTTGCGCCAGTAACGAGTGTCGCCGAGATTCTGATCCAGACTCTGTGGTTGCTCAAGGTTGATTGGGGCACCCCGCTGCCCCCTCAAGAAGAGCAGCAATGGTCACAATTTGTGCTGGCGCTTCCAACACTCAATAGCATCAAGATTCCTCGCTGCCTGGGCTAGCTGCCTTCGAGTCGACTGGTGGAGTTACACGGATTTGCCGATGCTTCAGAACGTGCATATGCAACGGTGCTATTCATCAGGGTCGTCAACGCATCGGGAGATTCATCCTCCACATTGGTGACCGCCAAAACCAAGGTCGCACCACTGAAGCAGGTATCCATACCTCGATTGGAGCTCTGTGCCGCATGGTTGCTGACTCGGTTGACGTCACATGCACTTACCAGCCTAGAACTGGAGAAGGTGGACGTGCACCTGTGGAGCGATTGGTTAGTAACTTTGGAATGGATACGAGCCCCCCCCCCCCCCCCCCCCCGTTGGGTTACTTACGTGGCCAATCGGGTTTCTGCAATTCAGCAGGTGCTGCCACTTGCTATGTGGCACCATGTCCAAGGTAAAGACAATCCTGCAGACTGTGCTTCCCGAGGATTTACATCTTCTCTTTATTGTGTAGCGGGCCAAGCTGGCTCAACTCCCCAGATCTCTGGCCCGTCACAGAGATACCGATCAAGGAGCCTACTGTGGATTAGCGAATACGGAGCCTCCATTCACAGCTCACATCAGGTCGCTACATTTCTCGCTTCTCTGACCTTCGACGACTCTTCAGGGTCACTGCCCTGTGCTGTCGGTGACTGCCCGCGTTGAGAGGCATCAGAGGAGCACCCCTAACATCGACGGACATCCATGCTGCCGGAACGAGATTGGTCGGAGGAGTGCAAGGGCACGCATTCCACAAGGATTTCAGCAGTCAAAAGTAAAACAAGCCCATATCAACAAAGAGTCAACTGCTGAAGCTGAGTCCATTTCTGGACGAAGGACTGCTGCGAGTCGGAGGAAGATTGCAAGGCGCTGCACTGCCCTACGACAGAACTCACCCGTTGATTATTCTGGACGAGTCACCATTGGCGTCCTTGTGGTTCAAGGCAGCCCATTTCCGCTGTCTCCATGGAGGCGTGCAGTTTACGTTGGCGACGTTGCAGCAGGAGTGTTGGGTCCTTTGGTGGTGCAGCCGAAATCAGCGCAACAGCTGATCGGCCGATTTAAACGTGCGTGCGAGAGTATGTAAACACGGTGACACATCGTCCGGTAAGACGGTTGGCGACGTCACGCGTTTTTGCCGGATTCGAGCGTTGCGCGCTTCCGAGAATCCGGCAGTTAGTTCCTCGAACACCTGGAGTTCAGCTACACGCTCTCGCACGCACCGTTTCACGGCTATCTTTGTCGCCCAGCGACCCCCGCTTTTAAGAAAACGCGAAACGGCTTCCCAAGCCCTCGCGCCCAGCGCCTTGTACATAGTTGTACAGCTCGTGAATATTGTAAATAGCGTGTGTGAGTCGTGTTTATTCGTGCCGTCTTTCTGTGGTGATCGTCCTGTTACAAACGACGCCTCCGTGCCGAATAAAGAACTGTTCGTCGAAATTGTCGGAGGTCATTCCTTCCCTGGCCAGACCAGTGGCAATCCCACCGCCTCACCGGCATTCAATTAAACATTTGGTCCTTCGAGCCGGATTGCCTTGAAGAATGGCTCCCACGAATCGGGATGGAGACAGTGAAAGCAGCCCAAAGTCACCTCCAAGATGGCTGTTGCTGGTGAAGGAGATTCGCCTGCTCCTCCAAGGGTCCGTTCGCCTCCTCGCCAATTACAAAAAGATGGGGAGGGCGAAGTTCACGGAGGAGAACGCCGAGGACCGTTTGGCCAAGCTCAACGAGACGTGGGCCCGGTGCGAGGCCCTCAACCTGGAGCTGGAGCTCCTCCTCCCGGACGCCGAGAGGTCGGCGTGCCCGTTCGTCGCCCAAGAGGAGTTCGTCCGGGCCGAGGAAGAATATTGGGCATCCCGGGACTTCCTCAGGGACGTCCTCAAGTCGTTCCAGTCGCCGCCTACGTCCGGATCGTCGGAGGGAACGAACTGCGGATACAGCCGTGGCCTCGCTCGCCTACCAGCCATCGCGTTGCCGAAATTTTCCGGTGAGTACACGGAGTGGCCGAGTTTTCGCGATCTATTCACGTCGCTGGTCATCGGGGACGCAACCCTGAGTGATACGACGCGGCTGCAGTACCTGCACTCGGCGGTGGAGGGTCAGGCGGCCGAGACGATCGCCCACATTACGGTCACCGAGGCCAATTTCGCCACCGCGTGGGCCCTCATGACTCAGGAGTTTGAAAACAAGCGGGCGATCGTTTCAGCACACCTGCGTGACCTCCTCACCTTGCCGCCGATGGCCGGTGCGTCGGCCGCGGAGTTGAAACGGTTGCGTGCCCCCACCAATCGGGCGCTCTCTCTCCTCGCGAACCTGGGTCGCCCCACCGAGCATTGGGATGATGTCATCGTCGCTCTGACGACGATGAAGCTCGATCCGGAGCTACTGGAGGAGTGGGAGCTCTCGCTTGGCGTCAGCACCGACCCCCCCTCGTACGCGGAGCTCGATCAGTTCATGCGAACGCGAATTCGATCGCTGGATGCCTCGCGACTCGCGAAAGAGGCCGCCGCGCCCGATCGCCCCACAGCCGCGAAAGCATCGAGCAGCTCCGTCGCTCGGGTTTGCACCACGAACCCTGCCCCAGGCCCTTCGTCATCCGGGACGAAATCTCAGTGCCCTGTGTGCCGGGCGCGACACGCGCTGTACCGGTGTACGGCATTTAAAGCCCTCCGCCTCGAACAACGTCGCGAAGTCGCGGCAGACAAGCGCGTCTGCTTTAATTGCCTCGCGCCCGGCCACATGGCCCCGTCGTGCCCCGTCGCAGCCGAAATCAGCGCAACAGCTGATCGGTCGATTTAAACGTGCGTGCGAGAGTATGTAAACACGGTGACACATCGTCCGGTAAGACGGTTGGCGACGTCACGCGTTTTTGCCGGATTCGAGCGTTGCGCGCTTCCGAGAATCCGGCAGTTAGTTCCTCGAACACCTGGAGTTCAGCTACACGCTCTCGCACGCACCGTTTCACGGCTATCTTTGTCGCCCAGCGACCCCCGCTTTTAAGCAAACACAAAACGGCTTCCCAAGCCCTCGCGCCCAGCGCCTTGTACATAGTTGTACAGCTCGTGAATATTGTAAATAGCGTGTGTGAGTCGTGTTTCTTCGTGCCGTCTTTCTGTGGTGATCGTCCTGTTACAAACGACGCCTCCGTGCCGAATAAAGATCTGTTCGTCGAAATTGTCGGAGGTCATTCCTTCCCTGGCCAGACCAGTGGCAATCCCACCGCCTCACCGGCATTCAATTAAACATTTGGTAAAAGCGTGCTTACGCGCGTGTCTCAATTGTTTTAGATGGAGACAACAGACTCCCGTTCAACTCGTGGGTAATCTTCCTCGTGCTCGAGTTGTGTCGTGCAGGCCATTTCTGAAAATGGGCATTGATTATGCAGGGCCTAGTCTCGTCCGATCCGGCCAAGAACGCGGACAGCGAAGTGTGAAGGGTTACATTGCCCACTTCATTTGTTTCGCCACAAAGGCAGTGCACCTTGAGGTGGTGTCCGACGGGAATTCGGAACCTTTTCTGGCCGCTCTGAAGAGATTCGTGGCGCGCAGGGGAATATGCACGGAGGTTTACAGCGACTGCGGGACAAATTTCGTGGGGGCGAATCGCGAGTTACGAGCCCTCTTGCAAGCCACGAATCTCGAGAATCGTGACCTCCTCACGGCGATCGCCGCTGAGGGGATGGAACGGAAATTTAACCCACCTGCAGCCCCCCGTTTCAGTGGGCTGTGGGAGGCGGCTGTAAAATCAGTCAAGCACCACCTCCAGAGGCAAATAGGACAGCAGCGACTCACGTTCTAAGAGTTGTCCTCGATCTTGGCCGGAATCGAGGCTTGTTTAAATTCCAGACCTCTTGAAACACTATCAGACGACCCCGAGGACCTTCGGGCACTAGCTCTCGATCACTTTGTAATCGGCGGTCCGCTTATTGCTATTCCAGAACCGAATCTGAAGGAACTACCAGCGTCCAGACTCTCTCGATGGCAATTAATGCAGCAAATGTAACAGCATTTTTTACGGCGGTGGTCAAGAGAATACCTGAATACGTTGCAAACACGAACGAAATGATGTAGCCGAAGAGTGCCGTGAGTGCAGCCGAATATACAACCGGAGATGCTGTGCCTGCTCAAACAGGAACTCTTGCCATCGACGCGCTGGCCGTTCGCACGTGTGACTGAGGTGCATGCTGCTGCTGATGAACTCATTCGAGTTGTCACTGCCCGAAAAGCAAATGCGAAGTTCGTCCGCCCAATCAAGTTAATTCCATTGCCAAAAAACGAGGAATGTGTACGAGATGTGCTGGTGGTTTCTCCATTGGGGGAACATAACTTCAAAATTCGAAGCATGGAAACGTGCACTCACCTCGTCTCATTCACCGTGCTGGTTCCATTGTGTGTGTGCATGGTGCGGTCACTTCCATCGACGCACTTGTGTTCACTGCTTAATCTATGTTATACATATGTTCGTCCATTCACTGTATTCTTTTGTTGCAGATACGCGAACTCTGCCACTACGCGATTATCTACCGTATTGCACAGCACGCCGTCGAATTCTACACTGCCGCGTGAGATGACATCGACGGTGCACTCCTTCATCGTCCAAGACGACGTCATTGAGACACCGCCAATACGCTGTACGTGCTTGATCTGCTTCGTCATCTTCATTGACAAGGCAGGCGGGAGTGTTGGAGACTGAACGAGTAAACCGTCGACGTAAAACGCGTCACTAGTCGTGTCGTCTGCTACGCGCGGCAGCCGACTCGAGTTCTCGGTGAACCGCACCGATCAGGACTAATTAGGCCATCTCTGGGCCACAATGCGTAATTACAACTATTAGGTAAATCGCCTAGCGGCGTGTCATCACACATTATGTAATCACGCGACTTCCTGGAATTCACGTCTGAATTCCGGGAAGAATTTTTCTTCTCCATCGAGACGTTTTCGGGAGCACACGTGTAACGATTGCACGCCATATCTAACGATCCGTTGTAATCATCGCAATTACTCAGTTCGCGAGTTCATCCGTTCACTTTCCTTAAATAATCCTTTAAATATAATTTTGTTGTTTGTGTCTGTTTGTGTGGATCGTGAGTGACAAAATAGTTCGTGTAAATTAAAGAGAAACTTTTGGTGCTAAAGAGGTGCACTTTATTGAAATACGCTATAGTCTCTCCCTTTCTCATTCGAATGTAAACAGACAAGATAACAGACTAAAAAATGTAATCGAGGGACAAAAGCAAATTGTAAGAGCAAATACCGAGCTTCTCAACGAGACTATACATGACATACGAGACAACGAAAACACACTCTCAAACGCGACTTGGCAAATCCAATACTTACTCCAACAGACAAGCAACATTATTAAATTTCGAGAGAACGTAGACGGAACACCTCATACTAATAAACAGCGTCGCAGAACACTATTGCACGACTTGCAAGACTTGTTAGAATTCATTATGGATATAAAGAAAGGAGTCCTAAACCCACGATTAATACCACCAGCACAAATCATAACGTACCTCACTTCCGCACTCGCATATAATCCGAAAGGACTAGACTTCCCAATCGGAATAAAATTGGGAAACATGGACATCCTGAATGAAATCCTTACGCTCTCCACATTTGCGGACACCAAATCTATTAATGCAGTACTTTACTTTAATTTACTTTAATTATAGTACATGTGTGTTTTGTAATAAAGTGTTTTTATCGTTTCCTGCATTCAATAACTGGCATTCAGACATCTACGCTCCTACGATCCACCGGCCATACGCCTGGTGGAGGGACACAGGAAGAAAAGAGGTAGCCCGCTGTCGACCCGTGGTCCTCCTTAAAAATTCGAACAGATCCCTTATCTCTCGAATATCAACACGAGCTACAATATCAAAACAAAAGTATGCTTTGACGTATTCCGTGCGCGAGAACGTGGGCATTGGGGAGGATGTATTGCTGTGAAGAGGGCCTCTTCAAGTGAGCAGCCGTTTGGGAGGGATGCAAATCCGATTGGTTCTAATACAATCTGCTCCCTATAGTTGAAATTTGGTCTAGCAACTTTCACACCATTTAACTGTAACCAATCCAACTTGTATCCCTCACAAAAGAACCGCACAAACAAAAGTCTCCTTGCCCACAAGCTCTAAGTAAATTTTATGGCATTTTGAAACATTAACGGTGCGCTTCTCGATACCGTAGGTATACCTACCCAAGTAGCATTTCTGACGGAAAAGAATTATCCAACCTTTGGGCCTGCCATCCCTGGCGTAGATCTTTGGTAGGTAGGTATCTGTTTCAACAGGCAGTGCCACCCGTGGCGGCAGCGAGACCGCCCCCGGTGGATCGTAGGAGCTATTCCAACAGGTTTTCTTCCAGGGAAAATAAATAAATTTGCAAGCGCAATATCTCAAAAAACCAGTGGAAATCAAGGGTATATATTTATAAAACCGAACTTGACCATCGTATCTTTTAAAACAATAATCGAAAAAAAATCGTCCATGCTCATAAATTGGCCCCCTCGAACCATGCAATTCCACATTAAAAAAAAATTTATCTCCAATACTTTAGGAGATATCCAGCTGTTCAGTCTTTCCGCGGACACCCTGTATGTACTTCATTTCATTTAAAGCATGATTTTTCTCTAATACCAAGGTTTATTGTACGATCCTCTTAGAGATATGCTATCTCAATGTTGCTAGTGTTTTGTTCTGGAACTTTTAGATCAAAATTGATAGCAAATTTTACATTGAATGTGCAACTATCATCCTTATTTTTCAGTACAGGTAGCTACCTGACATGCTGTAAGTTAATATAGATTCTGGTATTATTTGCGTATATCACTTTTTTAGGGTTATTGACATTTATATGCCGTCCGCACCGTTTATGGAGGGGTATATTTATGGCATAGAATCTAAATATTATATTGATCAAGATGGAAAAGAAAACAACAAGAAGAAAATTATAATTAATTAATATTATATTATAATAATATTGTAATTAATTAATATTATATTATAATAATATTATAATTAATTAATATTATATTATAATAATATTGTAATTAATTAATATTATATTATAATAATATTATAATTAATTAATATTATTGTCACGTCCCGGGTGGAGGTCTTTGGGGGACAATGATACTGTGGGGTTAATTGGACACAGGCGAGGATCTGAAATCCTGCACACTGAGAGTTGAGGGAGTTTAGGCGAGGATCTTGAATCCTACACACTGGGGTAGAGGGAATTTAGGCGAGGATCTTAAATCCTGCACACTGGGGTAGAGGGAATTTAGGCGAGGATCTTAAATCCAGCACACTGGGGTAGAGGGAATTTAGGTGAGGATCTTGAATCCTGCACACTGGGGTAGAGGGAATTTAGGCGAGGATCTTGAATCCTACACACTGATCGACCTAGGAGGGTTTAAATGATGAAGTTATACCCGATGGCCACCCGTTAGACCCTTGTGGGTTTTTGTACCGACAAAAAAGCACTGCGTTAATGGTGCAGTAAGCGATGATCGTTAGCGTATGACATTTATAAATGTATATAAAATATAATGTTTATGGATGGACATGCGATACAATAAAAGATAATAATATAGTATGAAATAAGCAAATAAGAATAATAATATGAATTGCAATAAGCGTTAATAATACAGAATTTTATAAGATCCTAAGCGTTAGCAAAAATAATAATACAAAGCAATGAGTAATAGTATGAAATGCAATAAGCGTTAATAATACAGAATGTTATAAGATGCTAAGCGTTAGCAAAAATAATAATACAAAGCAATGAGTAATAGTATGAAATGCAATAAGCGTTAATAATACAGAATGTTATAAATGAAGATGATATGCCGTTGGACAATATGGTAATAGTAATTGCTTACAGGAGTTGCCGTAGAATGATTCGTAGATCACTTGCACAATTTTAAATATACGTATACTTCGCGGGTGTTGCTCCTTTGAAGAGTTCCGTAGAAGAGAGTTACAGCCTTATGGGTCCTTGTATTTATACACATTAAAAGATTGTTAGGGGTGAAGGGCGGTTGCGGTATGCAACCTTGACCTACTTCGGCACGTGTCGCGGTACAGGTTATTAATAGATTTGGTCTCCCGGGGTTTTTATATGGCCTTGTAAGGAATATTTGTCGCTAAGTCTTCCGGGGTTCTTTTACATAGAATTTTGAAAGGGGATACTCAACCCATTGGATGGATTGTGGGTGGTTTGATTGGAAAGAGGAAAAAGGGGTAGTGACTTCTTTGGTCATGGAGAGGTTGTTGAGACGTGGTCTCGATTTAAGAGGGGTTTTTTAGGGACGAGGGACTTGTATGTATTAGATTTGGAGTAATGTGGTCGTGCCACGTAAGGCGAAGAGGGGATTTGGAGGTCGTCGTTGACCATCTTGAGATGGGGACCGCTAAGGCACATCGCCAAGGTGATCAGTGGTTTGGGGAAAGGGTAAGACTTGTGTTTGGAAGACTTTGGTGGAGTGATTTTGTGAAAGACTTGTACTATTACCGCGCGAAAAATAGTGGGACGTCACATTATATTATAATAATATTGTGATTAATTAATATTATATTATAATAATATTATAATTAATTAATATTATATTATAATAATATTGTTATTAATTAATATTATATTATAATAATATTGTAATTAATTAATATTATATTTCTTTTCCCTTGGGCGTTTACCGGGCACTCAGTAGGGTGGAACGAAAAATAGGGGCAAAATATTTTTTTATTATTCAGGAGTTTTAATAGTGGGCAAAAGTTGTTTTTTATAATGGTATTTAAGCTGCCAAAGTTTGAACGTGATTAACAAATTTTTTAAGGTGCCGCAAGCCCTTCAAATATTAATATTTACTGAAATATTACTTTTTGAAAGGCTTGCAGCACCTCAAAAAATTTGTTGATCACATTTAAACTTTGGAAGCTTAAATACCACTATATAAGGCAACTTTTGCCCACTATTAGAAGTCATGAATAATAAAAAAAAATACTTTTCCCCTATATTTCGTTCCACCCTAGCACTCAGTCCTATTGCACATTGTGCCCCAGCCCGTACGGGCAGTCCTAGTTGGAAGGGCTTGCCAGTAGGCTGGTCTCGTGTGCAAACTCAGGGTTGTGTCCTCCAGGTTCAACGTGCGGCAGAAGGCAGCTCCCAGCAATAGCTGTCTCTGGGCTGCCATACCCTCGCACTGCGTCATCAGGTAGAGCGGCATTTCGTCGTCCTCCACGCACCGCGGGCATCTAGAACACTCAACGATGCCCAGGCGCGCCAGGTGCTTCCTCATGTGCCAATGTCTTGTGACCATCCCCACGAGTAGTCGCAACTGCAACCTATCCAGGCGGCTGAGTGTCGCCTGAACTTCTTAGCAGGCCACTTCAGCAGAGCCTTCGCGTGTCTCATCTGTTGGGTCCGTTCCAAGGTTTTAAATAAACTTCTTCTTGACAGAGGAGCTAATGAAAGCTACCTAGGTCTCGGTGGTTCGGTGATAGAACCAAGTCTGACTTTCTGCTGCCGGCGGGCCTGTATTTATACCGGCCTGTTGTACTTGGCCCGCACCAATCACTGGCTGCGCGATTTTGCGCATCAATGATAATTCACTTCCGGTTCGCGCCACTCGCGTACTATCGCGTCACTATACTTTCTAGCGCGCTGTTTGAAACGCTTTCGCACGCGTTGTATACTATCTTACGTCTAATATAAGGAAAAATTTATGGCGGTAGGTAGCGGTACGTTACATATTCAATAATATAAATGGTAATAGTGAATTCTTGCAATGATTAGCGAGATAATTTTGTTCACTGGTTTTAAATTGACTTTTGTTGTGGTTCTTTCGTAGACTATTGTTGAAAGAGTTTGTCGAAAGAGGACTTCTGTCTCGGTCCCCTCGTATTTATATGGTTGTCGCGGGGGTACGCGCGGTAACGGCCTTGACACATTTAGGAAATAAGTCGCAGTATGACTTCCGGGGTTTTTACAAACGGTGCGTCTATTAGTAAACGCATTTCTGTCACGTACATCAAATATTCGTCGCAATTATCCTTCCGAGGTTTTTATGCACGTGAAAAGGTGATGTTCAGCTCAGCGGATGGATTTTGGGTGTTTTAATAGGAAAGGGGTAATTGTGGTGTTGACTTGGAGGGTCTTAGAGAAGGGGTAGACGTGGTCTCGATTTAAGTGGTTTTTGGGGCGAGGGACTTGTTTAGAAATAATATGAATGAGGGATTTGTGCCTCGTAAGGCGAATAGGCGAAGGAGGTTTCGTACCGATCATCTTGAGATGGGGACCGCTAAGGTACATCGCCAAGGTGATCAGCGATTGGGAAAAAGGGGTAAGAGTCGAGTTGGAAGGACTTTAGTGGAGTGATTTTAATATTTATGATAGAGATTTTTAGGATAATACCGCGCGAAAAATAGTGGGACGTCACATGTTATAAATTGAATGAATACGCATTTTACATAAATGATTATAAGTGTAACTACGCCTCCTCTCCCCACGCCAGCCCTGCGGTAAACCAGCTACTCGGTCCACCCATTGTCCCGCAGGAAGCACGAGTTGAAGAATAATAGTTACATCACAACATTTTACAGTAGTAAGTTATCATTATTTTATTATTAGGTAATATCAAATCAACAATAATACTATTACCCGGCCGAAAGAAGATCCCTAGCAGGCGGTCTCGGACGGTGCAGTCCGCCGATATGACGATTGGTCGAGTCACCTATTCGGGCACACATCCAAAGACAGGGCACACGTATTTTGGTTATTGGCTGAAGTAGGCACATACATTGTCGCACCGCGCGACGAAGAAAGCAAACAAAACACATCGAGATCGAGTAGGATAGAGCGATCTGACCGACGAAAGCCAAAGCAATAGCGTAGGCATTTCAAACGGTTAATCATTAATATATAATAACATAAAAATTTCCATATTTTTCACAATATTTTCAGGAAAGTATTATCATTGGTTTCGTGAGATTCTTCTGATTCAAATGAGTCCAAACGCGATCTCGCACAGATCATTTTTATCAGCATAAACTCTAAGTACATAATTACAGTTCTTAAAAACAAGTATAATTTTAAAATTAAAAATAAATATAATTTTCATGCTTTCTTACCCTATAAATCTTCTGAGCTGCTGCTGCTGCTGCTGCTGCTGCTGCCGTCACTGTCATCCGACTCGCTGTTTTCAAAATTTAATTCCGTATTTTCTATTATTCGGTCGTTCTTCCAATATTCCTCTTCTATTTTTACTACATGATTACAAAAGTTCTCCCACTGGCTCTGTGTAATTTCGCTCAGAGCTTTTCGAGTAAATGTTTCCAAATCTTCTTTTGAAATTGTCGACGACGGATTCCTTTCTCGAATCTTTCTCTTTAATTGCGCCCAGGCCAATTCTATCGGGTTTAGATCGCACATATACGGTGGCAGTCTTAGTACGTTGTGGCCGTGTGATTTTATTAACTCGTCTATTTTGTACATTTTTTCGGCATTTTTATTCGTTTGCACCAGATGCATTAACTGAAATTTGGTCATTTTTTCAGTGCATGGAATTTTGTTTCTTTTTAACCACAATATTATATCGCCCTTCCTATTGCTTTTTGTCGGTGGCTTATTTTCTTGTACGGAATGGTACGGGGCGTTGTCCATAACTATTACCGAATTTTCAGGGATGTTCGGTAATAATTTTTCTTCTATCCATTTGTTAAAATTCTCGGCGTTCATTTGACCATGGTAGTCTCCGGTAGTGGTACCCGATTTGAAAATGAGGTCCGCACCATTTACAAAACCATTTTTCCCACCGGCATGGACAATTATCAGCCGATGGGAAGAACTATTATTTTTTAAAACCCCTAGCATATCCTCGCTGTGCCAACATTTGCTAAAACACAAGGTGTTGTCGACCCATGTTTCGTCCATATATATAATGTTTCTGTTTTCACTTCTATAATGTCGTAAAGCTTTTAAATATTTTTCCCTCCAAATCACAATATTCGGTCTTTCAATTAAAACCTTTTAATAATTTATACAGGCAATCTATTTTCCATGGAAAATCTATCCTTTCGCGTATTGCAGCCAACAATTTTGGAGCACTTGGCACAATTTTCTTGGAAATTTTTATGTTATTATATATTAATGATTAACCGTTTGAAATGCCTACGCTATTGCTTTGGCTTTCGTCGGTCAGATCGCTCTATCCTACTCGATCTCGATGTGTTTTGTTTGCTTTCTTCGTCGCGCGGTGCGACAATGTATGTGCCTACTTCAGCCAATAACCAAAATACGTGTGCCCTGTCTTTGGATGTGTGCCCGAATAGGTGACTCGACCAATCGTCATATCGGCGGACTGCACCGTCCGAGACCGCCTGCTAGGGATCTTCTTTCGGCCGGGTAATAGTACAAAGCATAATTAATATCCAAAAGTAATCAAACGCCCTAACCAAAATTATCTAAGTATTCTTATCCAATATCATCCATATAAAAGTACCGCAATATATCTAATATATATGATTAAACTATTTACGATGGATTTAATCTTATACAAGCTAGCTTGAGTTTATTCGCATGAACTATTTTAGTCTTATCTCTTCCTATAGCTATTTCAATAGTGAGATCGTTAAATATTTCAACTACCTTATATGGTTCTAACCAAATAGAATCAAACTTAGATTTCTTAGGTTCCCTAAGTAAATAAACTTCGTCATCTACAATAAATTGACGAGGATTTACATTTTTATCATACATTAATTTACTCTTTTCTTTTGCCTGTTCCAGATTGGCTGCTGCTGTAGCCTGAGTAGTCGTGATTTTAATAAACAAATCATCTAAATGTTCAACGAAAGTTCGTGGTATTTTCTGACGACTAAATGCTGATGGTATTATGGCTTTTGTGCCGAAAATAAGGTCATGAGGGGAGAAACCTGTAGCTTCATGCACAGAGGTGTTGTATGAGAATATCCCGAAGCGTATCCAGTCATCCCAATCAGCTTTTCCACAATAATGCTTTAAATAATCTACGAAAACGCGATGTGCCCGCTCAAGAGATTCCAATGATTGAGGATGATATTTTGCAAAAATTGCCCATTACTTTACTAATGAAATTACTTTCTTGGTCAGTTTGAATAATACGAGAACAGCTAAATCTACTTACAACCTGTTCTGCAAGAGCAACTGCAACAGTAATGGAATCCATAATTGGTATAGGAATAGCATCAGAATACTTCGTCAAATTATCTTGCAGAGTCAACAAATACCGATTTCCCCTGTTAGTCACAGGTAACGGTCCCACAATGTCCATTTGTACTTTCTCAAAAGCTTTTTGAAGGGTATCTGTTATGCGCATTGGCTGTTTAGTTTTAGCAGAAAGAATTTTATTTCTTTCACAGTTAGAACAAGAACGAACGAAAGTTGAGATTTCCTTCCCCATTTTTTTCCAATAGAAATCTTCCCTTATCCGCTTGAATAATTTAGTTACACCGTGATGGCCACCCGCTACAGACTCATGGTATTCCTGAATAATCGAAGGTCTTCGTGATAGAGAGGGGAAAATGATTTCCCCAGTGCAAACTATAATATTATATAGTGAACTATTAAATGTCTGCTTTAAAAGATATTCAAAAGAATTCCATTTAATAGGATCTATGTTATTCCCACTTTTAGATAGACTAATGGATGTTACATTTAGTGATTCCATTAAATTTTTAAGGGATGACAACGAAGACGCAAGATGTCTAACGTTCTGTTGTTCAACAGAGCTTACTTTAGAAAACAAATGGAAAAGGTATTGCGTTCCACCGGGAAAAACCATGGCCTCACCAACATGGACATTGTGCGCTTGTATTTGACCAATAGAGAATTTTCCTTGTGTTAACAAATCATTACTGACTTGTGAAGAAACTTGAAAATCAGTGGAGAAAAAATGAAGAAAATTGTCCTTCCGCATATAAAGATGATCTTTGCAATAACTGATACTTGGAAGCGGAGAAGGATGGGATGCTTGTACGGATGGAACTAAATTTGTCAGAAAAACTTTGAATTTATCACGGGTATACGAGCCATTCTCAAAAACATTTTCTACGGAGGATCGTGTCCATTCCTTACCAGATGCTGTCATACCTGAAGCAGCCGGCTCACCCAGATTCCGCCACAACCTCATTCGGGAAATACTAGACTGCGCAGAGCCAGTGCCACAACATGAGTCGGGAAAAAGGACCATCTGTCGAGCCTCCGCTTTGACACGAATCGGGGGTTCTTTGTTATCATTTTCTGGCAGAGCGCAGATCCCCCGAGATACAGGGACAGCCTCTAACGGTGCCTGTGACGGGGTGCCTTCAAAGTCGGCCTTTCCGTTGTCCGACAGACTCCCGAGTCGAAGCATGTCCTCAGTACCTCTGCGGAGCGATCCTCCACTCATTACGCTAATACTTAATTCTTTGGGAGATTCTCCTCCCTGGGGAATTGTTCCGATGGAAGGAATTGTCTCTTCCTCATTTGCTGTATAATACTCATCACTATCACTTGAGTCCGAATCCGAATGATTTGTTTTATCAATCTCATTATACCCACTACTACAGTCTCTATTTACAAGGAAAACTCCCGCTACTAAACGTTCATTTTCGTCTCCCGTAGAACCGCCAACGTCAGTGTCTTCGACCTCTTTAGAGATTGCAATTGGCAAATCGTCGGCTCCTACGACAACCCCTTGCAAACGCCTTGGAGGGGAAGCGTCCGTACTTTCAGTCTCAGTAGGAATTGTCAAACATTTGGATGGCAAAGGAAGGATATTTTGAGAATCGACAAGACCGGGTGGATTCCGGGATAATGCATCTGCATTCGAATTTATCTTACCAGGTTTGTATACCATCTCATAATCGTACTCATTTAATCTAATGCGCCATCTCATGAGACGGGAACTAGTGTTGTGCCGTGACGCCTGGGGATCGAGATTCTGGGTACGAATCTCTGGGTGCTCCTGGGCGTCCTTTACTATCGTCGTCCACGGGCTCCGTAGGTTCGGGTGATTGTGCCGGGACGAAAGGATTCGGTTTAGAACTCGGAGGTAGGAGATCGTTGCAGGTCGAAGAGTTGGAACTCACCGTAAGGTTTTGACAAGTTTATTTGATCCCGATCTGGGTGACAATGACACTGTGCCTAGTTTGGCATGAGTCTCGAAAAGTCGGGTAATGTTCCCGTAACAAAGCTTTATCAAGTCTGAGCTCGCATTGCTCGTACAACGTTATTATACCATAATCGGGACGAAACGGGGACCATCGGGGTATCCGCTTTTGGCCTGGTTTTTGGTGTTTCGCCATATGCTGACGGTCTTGGTGCGCTTCCGAAATCCCTTACGCGGTTGTGCCGGATTTCGGCCGTTCGATTGTGGCAATCGGTATGTGCGTGGTGTTGACACGCTTAGGTGTCGGCCCGGGCACAACAGTAGGATCTTTTACGTTATGCAGCCAAATCAGTGGTCGATGAGCAGTAATTAAAATGAATTTTTGACCATACAAATACGGTCGAAAATGTTCGATCGTAAATAAAGCTGCCAATAATTCTTTTTCAATGGTTGAATAATTACTTTCAGAGTTATTAAGGGTTCGAGATGCATACGTAATTGGGAGATCTTTCCCGATCTGGCCCTGACTCAATACGGCTCCTAGTGCATAGTTAGAAGCATCAGTTGTTAGGAGGAATTGCTGTTGAAAATTAGGAAATTGGAGCAACGGCTCCGAACAAGTAATATCGCGTAAAATTTCGAAAGCGAATTGGACATCTTTACTCCAGACAAAAGGTACTTCTGCCTTCAATAACCGTGTTAGAGGTTTAGCAATTTTTGCCATATGAGGGATAAAACGTCGATAATAACCAACTAACCCCAGAAACTGTTTAACATTCTTCCTGGTTTTCGGCTTAGGAAATGACTTCACAGCCATGATCTTCCCAGGGTCTGGTTTCACCCCCTCGGCAGAGATAACATGACCCAAATAATCAACTTCTCGTCGCAAGAATCGACATTTCTCAGGTTGTAATGTCAAACCGGCATTTTGCAACCGAGCCAAGAGAGTTCTTAGTTTCCGAGAATGCTCCTTTAAAGAATCAGCATATATGACGATGTCGTCCATATATACAAAAAGCTCAACTGCCTGTAAACCAACCAAAACCAAATCCATGCACCTCTGGAAGGTGGCTGGAGCATTTTTGAGACCAAAGGGCATCTTATTAAATTTATAGTGCCCATTAACGGTGAGAAAAACAGTCTTAGATTTAGAGTCGGAATGTACAGGAACCTGATGGAAGCCAGAGGCAAGATCGAGGGTACTAAAATACTTAGCGGCCCCTAGTTGATCCAAAATATCTCAAATATTAGGGATAGGATACGCATCATTGATAGTCTTCTCATTTAATTTGCGATAATTTATCACCATACGCCAGCGAGGTTTACCATCCGGACCAGGTTTTTAGGGACAACCCAAACAGGTGAGTTATAAGGGGAAGCAGATGGCCGAATTATCCTATTCTCAAGCAATGAGTCTAACTGTTTTTTAATTTGCTCTTTGTGAACTGGCGGAAACCGATACTGTTTCGTATTTATAGGTATCTCATCCGTAATTACTATTTTATGCTGGATTTTAGTAGTAGAATTTAATTGATCCGATGGCAAATAAAATTAATATGGAAATTCGTTCACGATTTCCAAGATACTAGCCCGCTCAGACTCACTTAAATCTTGCATATAGAGAAACTTCGTCAACCGAACGAGCCTAGCAGCATCAGCCTTGGACCCCCCCCCCCCCCTGATTTGAATTTCCCGTCCGAGCTGAACGTGGTAAAGGAGGAATTTCAATAAATTCCTCTAATTCAATGGGGGGTATCGAAAGAGTCACGCTGTCTTGGGTGGTATTAATAGCGAATATCCTAACAAATCCATTCTCCTGCGAGACCAACACCTCACCTACATAAACACCCGACTGTGTATCTAATCTCCTTATGTAACTCTCCTGTCTTTCAATGTTCCTAACAGGTACAGTTATAAGAGTTTTCATGCGAGGTGGTAAACTAACTGAAACCCCTGTACGGAGAGGTAATTCCTGCCCCCCAACCCGGAGACTATTAGGCATAACGTCTTTAAATATTATTATTGCTTGTTGTTGTTCCAAAAATGGAATACCCAGAATTCTTACTCCCGAAATCGGAAAGTCATCACTGACAATCTGGAATTTAACACCAACACCGAAAATTTCAATACTTACTTCACCGAAAGTTTTAAGACCCCCTTTATCGATACCGACTATTTTATAAATAACGTCAGTATCTACCAATAAACCCGAAATAATGCCTTTACGCTTGATTAGATTAAGTTTAAAACCTGTATCAATAAGGAAATTGCCAATTCCCGTCGAAGTTTAAGTGCTGCGACTTGGGTACATCAGCTTCATGTTTTATCCCAGTATTTTCCTTATCCCGTTTTTTGAAACAACGCGACTCGGTATGACCTGTCTTTCTACAAAATTTACATCTTAATCTGTCTGGAGCAGATGAATTCTGAAAATTCTTTTTTAATTGAGGACAATTTCTGCGGTAATGGCCCTCCTGGTCATGATGTAAGGACATAAGGTGTGCTCTTGCGCAGCCTTTCCAAATTAGCCAATAACGTGCCCTTCCCAAGATCGTCCATATTAGATTTCAACGAATACGATAGAATGAGTTTTTCAACATTTCGATACTGTGTCCGTACACTTGCATATGCATTTATATACATACATATTTTAATATGGCGGAAATTGGGAAGGCGCAGTAGAAGACGAAAATGAGCCGCTCAGCGAGCACAACTTATATCCTTACATCATGCTCCTGGTCACAATTGAAACATTTGGGGCTGGCAGTATCGGTAGTGATTACCTTAACGTCACGAAGTATAGCTGGAGATGAAAGTTGTTTATACAGGGTGTCCCAAAAATGCTGCGGTTCCTTGAAGGGGGTTATTCAGGGGGTGATTGCAAACAACTTTTTCCTTTGCGAAAATTCTCTCCGAGGTTTCGTTAACGAGATATTAACAAAAAGCACCGACCAATCAGAGCGCGCGCCTTCCGTCCGAGCTCCCGCGGTAGCGTTGGCTACGCGGTAGGCGACTGCGCTTGTACTACGAACGTACGAACAAGCAAGTCGGCATGCAAACCGCGTTACACATTTTTTTTAAAAGTATAATCTTAAATAAGAATTATTTGAAGTGAGAGGATAAGAAGTATGTAAATTTCGATTTTAAATAAGGCATAAACGAAAAGGTAATGTAGCAGAAAATGTACGACATGTGATTCTACGTATTTATCACAGCTCCATATCACATGGTTGATGTCCTCCGCTCCTTCACCACACTCGCATTCCGGGGATTCTACCATCCCCTTTCTATGAAGCGATTCCGCCAAGTTGTAGTGGTTCGCTCTTATTCTGTTTAGAATATTAATTTCTTTTCTTCCCCATCCCTTCATTTTCTTGAACCATGGCTCCCTTCTTCCCAGGTTATTTTCCCTTCGTGCGAAATATTTGATGCCTTTGTCTCCTCCTATCTCCC
The DNA here is from genome assembly GCA_963971345.1 of Andrena flavipes. Lineage (NCBI taxonomy): Eukaryota > Metazoa > Arthropoda > Insecta > Hymenoptera > Andrenidae > Andrena > Andrena flavipes. The sequence continues at coordinate 57,560,072 of OZ020479.1, forward strand.
ACATCCTCTCCTTTGATTTTTCCCACATTCTTTCCTCTAGATATACTTTTATATCTTCCCATGGTATCTTTATCTCTGTCTCTGGCTCGTTTTCTGTTTGTTCCTTTGCTCTCATATCCGCCTTCTCGTTACCCTCTATCCCGACATGTGATGGTATCCATGCTATTTGTAATCTTCCTATCCTTCTGACATCGCTTCTCCCTTCTCCTCTCCTATTTTGTTTCTCCCTTTCCAACAGTGCTTTCCTTATTTTCTTAATTCTTTTACTACCGCCTCTATCCTTTGATCCTCTCCTCATTTCTCTTCCTATAGTCCTGATGCTTTGTAACACGCTCATTGAGTCTGTAAAGATGATCACATCCTCCATTAACATTTCCTCCTTTGCTATTTCTATAGCGTATTCTATTGCTACCGCTTCCGTGGTGTATATCGTCGCTTTGTTGTCCATACTAATACCTCTCTCCTGCCAAGGATCTGTGGAAAATCTTTTAATTACAATGCCTACTCCATTGGCCCTCGCGTTTCGTCTTTTTGATCCATCCGTGTAGATTTCCACTATAGAGTTTACATTGTCTTGCCCCATCTACCCCTTGATTTCTCTTATTAGTGCCTCTCCGTCTGTATGCTCCTCTTGTTCCTTCCATATCTTTCCCATATTCCATTCCATTATCCTTTCCCACCTCTTTTCCTCTTCTTCTTCTTCTTCTTCCTCCTCATCCTCCGCTCTCTCCCCATCGTCTCCCCGTTCCATCATCCATTGTTCATTGGATTCCTTCTCCATTATTTCCTCAAGCATTTCAGTCTCTACTAGTGCCTTCCCCAAGAGTTGTTGTTGATTTCTCTCAGCATGTTCTCCCCGTTCTTCCTCGTAGTTTCTTATGGCTTCAAGTACTTTACTTGTCGTCCTACCTCTATGTTTTGCCACATATCTGTTAGCCATTAACTCCCATCTATTATCTATATCCATTATTCCTGCCTCCACCATCATAACATTTATAGGTGTTGACATCCGATAACCCATTGCTACCCTTATACCTGCATTCTGTATTTTTCTTACTTTTTCTATTAAGTTGTGGTTGTTAGTATGGTATATAGTTATTCCATATTCAATGACCGATCTTACCAGAGATTTATAAAGTATGATCATGGTCTCCGGATTGGCCCCTTTCCTTACATGTCCTATGTACCTTAGCATATTCATTCTCTTCCTTGTCTTCTGTATTATATATTCTATATGTTCTTCAAAACGAAGTCTCTTGTCCAGTATTATCCCCAGGAATCTCGTGCTCTCATCTTCTGTAATCACCTTGTTTTTAATTTCCAGAGATATCTTTCCCCTTCTACTTGTGTTGTACCTTTGGGTGAAGTTAACTATCTTGGCCTTCTCCTCCGCTATATCTAGTTTTATTTTTCTAAGATTTTCAACTAGTTTTTCCCCTACCTCTTTCATTCTTTCCTCATTTATCCCTATTGCATTACTCGATGTGTAAAATACTATGTGATCTGCATATTGTAGTATCCTAATATGCTCTCCTTTAATGTTTTCAGTCACGTCCGCGGTATATATATTATACAGTATTGGACTGAGAATCGCCCCCTGTGGTAGCCCTTTTTTCTGTATCCCCACTGTCGGATTTCCATAACTTTTGACACATTTCATTTCTCTATTGTTAATCCATGTTCTCGCGTATTTTACTATTTTCTTCGGACACCCTTTCTTTTCTAGACTTTTTATCAGTATTCCATGATCCACATTATCATATGCTCCTTTAACATCTACAAAAGCCGCCAGTGTATCTCTCCTATTTTCAAATCCTTTTCTTATGTCCGATATAAGTATCGATAAGTTATCCATTGTTGATCTTCCTTTTCTGAAGCCGTTTTGGCCTTCATCCAATATGTCTCTACTTTCCATCCATTCCACTATCCTTTCATTTATTATTCTTTCCATAATCTTCCCCATGCAATCCGTAAGTGAGATGGGTCTCAGTGATTTCTTGTTTGGTTTGTCCAGGAATATGACTATCGCCTTTTTCCACTCTCCCGGTATTTCCTGCTTGTCCCATATTTCATTAAATATATCTCTCAAAATTATCTTGTACCCATTCGACAGCTTCTTTAACACCCCGTAATCAATCCCGTTTTCTCCCGGTGCTGATCTAGGATTCGCTTTTCCCAGTGCTTTTTCTACTTCCTGTAAGGTTATCTTGCAATTCCATCTATCTTCCATTTCCTCTGTGTTCATTCCGTTCTGTCTTCTATTTTCTCCATTTTCCGCCTCCTCTACCTCTTCCTCTTTTTCCTCCGCCTGTTCTGGTTCCTCCACTATCCAATCTCGCCGCAATAGCTTGTTTATTTCCTCCTGTTCCATCTCCTCTCTCTCCTCTGTTGTTATAATGTTGTTGCAGTTGTTTGTCGTTTCGAATCCCTTCTGAAGTCTTTTTATTTTGCCCCATATGTCCGTTCCCCTCGTATTATGGTTGATTGATTTGGCCATTTCCTCCCACGATCTGTTTCTTTTGTCTTTTATTAATCCTCTCATCTCGTTCTCTCTTTTCTTTAGGTTTCGCCAATTCTCTTCATTTGGTTTTTTAACAAAGTCTTTTACTGCTTCTTTTCTGATTGCCTTCCCCTCTACGCACTCTTTGTCCCACCAGGGGTATTGTTTATTATGATTTTCTTTTGCCTTTCTTCTATTGTTGTTATTGCCACTATTGTTGATGTCAACCCTATTCCTCTCAGTGATTTTCTTTTCTCTCATTCCTCCTTCACCACTCACTTGTCCTATTCCCTCCGTAATGTTATTCATAAATATTTCATATTTCTCCTTCGTTGTTTCTGTATTCCTAATGCTCTCCTTGAAGTTCTCTTCTTGTGTTCTTAACCATGTTTCTAAATCGTTCTGTTTAATTTTGTCTGGGTTATATCTTTTTGTGCTGTACCTGATTCGGCTTCTCGTCAATAGTTCTCTGTTAATATGTAATTCAATTACTTGGTGGTCTGATCCTAGGGTTTCACCTTCCTCTACCGTGTACGAATCTTGGAATATTTCAAACGTGGTTATTATTAGATCCAAATTTGATGGCTTATATTTCCCTGAGCCTGTTCTAGATGTGGTTCTATCGTTGCAGATGAACATATCTTGTTCTTCCACCACCTCTCCTAGAATTATCCCTTCTTTGTCGTTTTTGTGACAGTTCCATTCTTTATTCTTAGCGTTAAAATCTCCCATCACTATTGTATCCACTCCTGTTCTCCTATTTCTAAACATTTCATCCCATTCTCTCTTATTCAGATTGAATCTGGGATTTCTATATAATAGTATAATATCTATACTCGAAGTCATTTAAGAAGTATTTTGCCGATCGACGAGTTTAGACCGGTTCTGCGCATATTGGCGCTCATTGGCTATGCCACCACCAATGGTCTTTCGGCTGCGCATCCGGTCTGCGCCGAAAGCATTGGCCTGGCGCAATTTAATAGAATACACGTTTTATTTGGTTACCCGGTATATGAAAGAGAATCGGAACAGTCGAAGAGCTCATTCTACATGCGCGAATAAAATACTTCTTAAATGACTTCGAGTATATTTCTTTGTTATCCATAGTTACTGTGAACCTCAATGTGCTGAACAGCGTTGTGAATGGGCCTTACGGTTTACGGTTCTGGCCCAACACCGTTCCCAGCGGTGCAGACGTGCAGACATCTTTCCGAGAGCGTTTGGTAGTCGATTAAACGTAAAATTATAACATAAAAACTCAAATATGAATATTTCATGGATGAATACTCGAGAAGCTATTAAAAGTTTCGCAAACGAGCTAGTATGCAACGAATGGTAAATAATATTGTAATTAATATAAGTTACGAACGTATTCATCCACTTCGTACGTATGACATAGTTTGCATATTTAATCAATGTTAAAGTTAGAATTGCCAATTCTAATTCACATTAATATGAACTTTGATTAATGTACTTGTAGTTTCTTCAGTCTATTAAAGAAATGCTTAAACAAATTATGGTAGTCGAGTGGAACAAAATAAGGCCAGGTTCACACAAAACTACAGTTTTTAAATAAATTACGTATGATTTTTCACCTGAATGCACTCTAACCTAAAATATAAGGATTTTGTTTAGAGTAATGTAAATTAAAATTGATAATTCAAACTACCTATGACATTACTTAAATATGTAAGATGTATGGATGGATACTTTTGTAGTTAATGTTATATGGATTTCTTTCAAGATTTTATCACTCCGTTAGCTCCTGTACATTTATTATATACAAGTTAAAATTTGCAAAATTATTATTAATGGTACATTGGCGTAGTACAATATTAATTTGAATTATGCAACTTAGGTTTTATATACTTAATATCGCTCATTTGCTGCAGCAACGATATAACCCAAAATTCACGATTTTTTGGGAATCTGGTTCAAAAGTTCTGTTAAGCAAGAACCTCTTTTTCTATATTAATAACTCAAAAACAGCAAATTTCGAGTTGTGTCATTGTTGCAGCAAATGGGCGATATGTATTTATGAAATAAACATAACATTAAGTCTTTTTACCTTAGTGGAAATGAGCCAATAGATGCAATGAGGTATACAAATTGTGGCCACTTTTTTTGCAAACAATGCATTGGAAATGATTCAATATGTATAAAATGCAATACACCTGTGCAACCTACTGAAATACATAGCGATCATATTATTAAGAGTCTTACGTCATATTGTAAACGATTTGCAGAAATAATACAAGAAAAGTATGCACATTTTAATCAATACATTTCATATATTCTTACATGAAATCTTCAAGTGAGATTAGTGATGGTTCTGAATACTAACAAAAGATTTTATTTTTTGCAAAATATTTGTAAATATTTATAATTCCGCTTATTTCAATCGTTTTACTCAGCAAATTCATATTTTTAAAATATATGTATGGTAGTTTCGGCATATAAATGTATACATAAAAGATAGTAAATATATGTTAGTTAATAATAATATAGCTATTTAAATTTAAATTTTACAGTATTCAATATAATATTTGAAAAAAATAATTTGTAGTATTATTGATAAACTTTAATGGTGTAAACAATATTTTGTCGATTTTAGTTAAATAAAGGTGTATAATAAAGTAGTTTATTTAACACAAGAATAATGTGAATTTCTCAGAGACTTGTGGAATGCAACATCAAACGTTTCAAGTACCTTACAAGCATCTTCGGTAATTATAAAAGCAGGATCTAAAGATACTTATATAAAATCTAAACAACTTTCTATACCAAAAAGAAATATAAATAAGTCAAATGCAAAAGGAGAAACACTGTTACATGTTGCATGTTTAAAGGTAAAATGTATACTTATACTAAATATTTCTGAAATTCTAATAAAATATAGCTTCGGTTACATATTTTTTTCAGCGTAATGAAAATTATATAAAGTCTTTATTAGCTGCTGGTGCAAATCCAAATACAAAAGATAATGCTAATTGGACTCCTTTAGTAAGTTGTTTGCATGATTATATTTTGACACAAAATATCTCACAAATGTATTTATGTTGCTTGTATCTTGCATTTTTTGTTTGCAGCAAGAAGTTGTAAGCTATGGATTTACCAATATATGTCAATTGCTTTTGCAATGTGGTGCATCACCTAATATACCAGGTGTCGAAAATAGAACAGCATTGCATGAAGCTGCTATTAACAATAGATTAGTAGAAGCAAAGATGCTTTTACAGTGTTTTGCTAAGAAGGATGTGTACGATAAACATGGAAAAAAGCCTATGTGTGTATTCTTTAAATGTATTTATGTTACAATATTTTTCATTTGTGTACATGTGCTAATTATTAATACTTAACTATTTGCTATCATAACAGCGTGAGTTACAAACATTAGTAGTTATTGCGTATATAACAAGCAATAACAAATTTATATGATTTTAGTTTCAGTAGGTATTATGCAGGTGCATGCTTATTTCATTTGCCAAATTTAAACATTCCTGTTATAACATTATTTTACATTTACTTTTGTAACCAGTTGTGTAAACAGTTTAATTGTTTGCTCTATGTTGTGGAACTTCAGTCTGAATTTTTTAAATAATATTAGTGTATTCAGCATTCACAAATTTTATATGTACATATACATATACATATATATATATATATATATATATAGATATATACATACATTCTTTATAGAAATATACATATAGGTATGACTGTTTTATAAAGTTGCTTCTAATGTGTAGTGTGGTATTTTTGTGAAACTGTTTTATGTACATGATGAAATGTATGTAGAATATATGTATCTTTATTGTTTATCTTGGGGTTACAAGAACTTCTGTTTCCGCTTTGCACCTTTTCTTAACTCTACTTTAAACCTATTTCCTACACTTATAACTATCTCTCTCCTATATTTACACTATTTACACTATATACAATCTCGCCTTATCGCCTTCGCATGCATCTCGCTCGCAACTCGTCGTCCTCGCTCGTTTCTTGCCGCCCTCGCTCGCATCTCGCTGCCCTCTCCCGCTCCCCCCACTCCTCCCATCCCTCCCTCGCTTATTCTATCTAAAGGCAGGGTCCCACTAGTGCAACCGCGCGCCGCGCACGACGTTTTCGTCCACTTGAAAGGGTCTAATTTATGAAGCCGCGCGCACGAAATGGGCCGACGCTCTGCCAGGCGCGCACGCGAATGCTTGGCGCGCACGTCGAAGACAGTAGAAAAACTAGCCTCCTTTTCTACACCTTGCTTTCTTTATCTAAATAAAGCCAACGCCGGCGGTTGTGCCAGTAGCCGAAACAACGCCTTCACACTTCATACTACCTACTTGAATGATGCCGTCTTTAACAGTTTTAAACGTTCTTAAGCCTGAGTTATTCCGTATATTGCTCTGTCGGCTGGTGGTATACACGGTCACTTCGGACCGGCACGTGCCGTAATCCACTGATGACTCGCGGGACAATACAGTTATAAACCACGACCCTGACGAAACATTCTGGTCGATCAACCTGGCTAAGTTTTGTCGGCAGATGTCCGGGTTTTCCTCCATGATATGAATAATGAAATATAACGTTTCATTTAAAAAAACCAAGTTGCTCTTTAAATCTGCTCCATTCCTCCACCTGTAGAAAAACTCTATATACCACATAATGTTCCCCTCCATATGAAACAACTTTCGTAACAACAATTTTTTAATATCTTCACTTCCTTGTAAGATATTTCACCGCATCCAGTTAAAGCGGACACACTATACAATTACAATTCAGTGTCACATATCTGCATATATAGTGTATTACAATTATGATGTATCTAGAAACAAGTACACCTCTCGCAGCAGTATAATTGTTGCTATTTAGAGTAATAATTATCATGTCATTGCTTGCTTTAATATCTAAACTAAATAATAGACCATAAACACACGTATGCAAGTTATACATATGTAGGAGTAAAGAGTACATTTGCGTTGAAAAACACACATTTTTCCAGTCTTTTCGACGATGCGCGGCGTGCATTCGCGTGCGCGCTTGGCAGAAAAATACCAGCATAGCGCGCACACGAACGCTTTCGATGCGCGGGTTGTCGTAAAAGTCGACCCTTTCAAGAGCTCCAAACTCCTCGAAAATCCGAGAAACTCGTAAATCTAACCCGTGCGCGGCGCGCAGTTGCACCAGTGGGAACGTCTTTCTGCAACAAATCGGCCTTGCGCGTCGAAAAAAACGTGCGCGGCGCGCGGTTGCACTAGTGGGACCCTGCCTTTACACTTTCCGCATTCATCCTTCCGTCCTTCTGTTTCCACAATCTCTCGCTCGCTCCCTCCCTCCCTCCCTCCGTCTTCCTCTTTCTCACTCTCTTTTGCCCTCTCCCCTCTCTACCCTCCTCCTTCTCCCCATTCCCCCCCCCCCCTGAATCCTATTCCTCTCCTCTTCCAGCGCTCTTAGCCACCCCTCCCCCTCTCCTTCTTCTCCCAACACTTCTCTTACTTTCTCTTGCCAGCTACTTTTGTCCCCCCTGTCTCTGCATCTCCCACTCCCCCTTCCCTCTTCCCTCTTCCAGCCTCATCTCGAAGTTCCACGCCCTTCTTCCTGCCTTTATCCGCAACTTCTCCCTATCCACCTCTTTCCTTACCATGTACCGCGGCGTTACTCTCTCCACCCCTAACACCCACCTTATGAATCTCTCCTGCGTCGCCTCCATCGCTTTCGTTTCCCACCAACCCCACCGTCCATACTAGTGAGTCGAATAAGGATAGCCTTCTCCTCACGTCGTTCGCAAACTTTCTTTTTCCGATACCTGCCTCATTGCCACTGCGGCCTATCTTGCCCTTGCCACCACCTGCTCCTCCTGCCCTCCATTCCTTCCTATCTCGTATTCCAAGTATATGAACTTTATCACCTCCTCTACCCTCCTTCCCTTCTAGCTCCAGCTTAGTTTCTTCCTTCTCCCCCCTCGTTTCGCGAACCTCATTATTTTCGTCTTTTCTACGTTCAATACCAGTTTATTCTTGTCCAGATACTTCTCTAGCCTTCCTATCACTCCCCCAACTCCCCTTCGTCCTCTGCCACCAACACCACATCATCCGCGTACGCGGGTGATCTTACCTTTTCCCCTCCGATCCTTATTCCCCCCCCATCCTCCCTTTCTCAATTCTTCCTCTAGGTTCGCCGTCAACACATTGAACATTTGGGAGCTCAGGGGACACCCTTGCCTTACCCCTCTCGCTGTCCAGAAGTTCTCCCACTCCTCTCTTCCTACTCTTACCCTACTCTTCGTCTTCGCATATAGCTCCTCTATCCTTCTTCTTAAGTCCTCACTTACCCCCCTCTCCTCCATTGCTCTCCATAGCACCTCCCTATCTACGGAGTCGAACACGGCTTTTAGGTCGATGAAAAACGCTATCATTTTTCCCCTTAGCTTCTCAGTCCTTTTACTTATCAAGTAATTTAGCACGTATACGTTGTCCACCGTTCCCATACCTCTCTTAAACCCCGTCTGATTTTCCGGAACCATTCTACCCTATTCCATTTCTACCACTAGCCTTTCTGCCAACACCGACGCATATACCTTATACAACGTTGGCATCACCGTCACCCCCCTGTAATCTTCTAACCCCACTCCTTCCCCCTTTTTCACGATCGGGACCACCACCCCCTCTTTCCACTCCTCTGGCCACCCTCCCCTCTCCATACCTTATTTATCATTCCCCATATCCACCCCTGCACCTTCATACCTCCACACTTCATTTGGTATTTGGTCTCTCCCCATTGCTTTATTGTCCCTCAACTTTCCCAATACCTTTGTTACCTCTTCCCACGCTATCTCTTCCCTTTCTCCCCCTCTTCTCCTCCCTACCTGTCCCCTTACTATTGGCCTTTCTACTCCTCCCAGTACCCTCATGAAATATTCGTTCAACTCCTTCATTTCTATCTTCTCGTTTATCCTCTTCTTCCTCTTCCTCCCCTTCCTCCCCCTGTTCCCTATCTCCCATACCTCTTTCTTATTTCTTACTTCCTCCATCTCTTTTACAAAACTGTCCGCCTCTTCCTTTTTCTTTTCTTCACATTTTTTCTGATACTGCTTTTTCAGCTCCCTGTACTTCTCAACTTTCGCTCACCCCTTTCTCCATCTTCTCAGCGCCTTTCTTGCTTCTCCTTTCGCTACCATGCTTTCCACCATCCCACTCTTCTCTTCTCCTTTCTCTCCCTCCCTCCTTCCTCTAGCCCCCGTCTCAACCTCCTCAATCCCTCCTGCAGCTCCTTTTCTAGTCCTAGTCCCCTTTCCTTCCCTATCCCCGCCACCTCGTCTCTGAATCTTTCCCTTCCCCTCGTTCCACCCACCCCTCCCTATCCCGCCTCTATTTCCCTCTCCCTTTTTTTCTTTCTTTTCTCTCCTCCCTTATCCTCACTATCAGCGGGTGGTGATCCGATTCTACCTCCTCCCCTACCTCTAAGCTCTCTATCCTACCCACTACGCCTACCTCCCTACCACATAGTCTATGACCGTCTCCCCCCTTGCCCCTGTATATGTGAATTCCCCCCTCTTGTCTCCTTTCATGGTCCCATTCAAGATCCCCACCCTCTTTCCTTCAGCCACCCTAACAATTTCCTCCCCTCCGCGTTCCCCGTTCCATCTTTCGAGGTCCTCAATCCCTCTTCCTCCTCTCCTAATGTCCCCCCTCCCTTTGGTCCCGTCCCGGCATTAAAATCTCCTCCTATTAGCGTCACTCCCTCTTTTTCCCCCTTTTCTGCCCACTCCCCCATTCTTTCTAGTTTCCTTTCCAAATCCCCGCTCACGTATACCCCTACAAAGTTCCACCCCTTTGCTCCTATTCTTGCCCTCACCTCTATTAATCCTTCCTCTCCTATTGTTATCCCCCTTTGCTTCCCTCTACTAGTTCCTTCCTTACCCCCGCCACCATTCCCCCTTTCGCCCTTCCCTTATTGTTGCTCCTTCTTGCTGCCTGCATTTCCCATACGAATCCCTTCGGTAGCTGCCCTCTTATCGCCCCCCACCCCTTCTCCTCCACTCACGTCTCCATCATTATTATAATGTCCCACCTTCCTATCCTTCCCCAGAATTCCGCATCTTTTCTTGCTAGCCCCGCTACATTCCACCATACTACTTCTCACCCCTTCCTTTCTTTCTCCCCTTTCTTCGCCGTCTTTCCCTATTTCCTACTCACTCCTACCCGCCCTTCTCCTGTGACCCTCCTTTTCCTTCCCCCGGCTTCCCTTGTTCCTCCTCCCTTGCTGCTTCCGTTCCCCACTCCCTCCCCTTTATATCCCTTAGCACCTCGTTTCTTTCGTCCCACTTCTACCAGCATCCTTCTATCATTACCCTATTATATTCCACCTTTACCCTTTCCCCCTCCTTCTTTTCCCCTCCGCTATTGCCTCTAGCTTTCTCTTCGTCTTCCTTTCCCGCCACGACAAATCTGCCTCTATCCTCTCTTTTCTACCTGCTAGCTTCTTCTTTTCCTCCATCCCATCACTCTTCTTTTCGTTCCCTCTTCCTTTAATTTGACGACCACGATCTCTCCCCCTCCCCCTACCTTTTTGACCGATTCTATTCCTTCCTGTATCCCCATTATCCTAAATAGCTCCTCCTTTTCCTCCTTGACTTGTCTTTCCCTTATCCGCCATCCCCCTTATCACAATGATCTTTCTTCTCTCTCCCCTTTCTTTCTCCTCCATCTTCCATTTCAGCTCCCTAAACCTCCTCTCCATCTCCTCCCCTCCGTCTTTAACACCTCCTATCCACCTCTGTTCCACACTTGTCTCCAGCTTTTCCACCCTCTCCCGCAGCAGCCGCCCTCCTGACCATCCTATTCTCTCTACCTTTTCTACCCTCATCCCTAGCTCTTGTACTTCCTTTTTTAATTCCTCCTTTTCCTTCTTCCATTTTTCCCCATCTTTCACATTTCATCCTTTAGCCCTTCTATCTCCCCCTTGAGCCACTCCTCCTGCCCTTTCGCCCTTTCCCTTGCCTCCTCTCTACATTCTGCTATCTCTTGACTCGTGTATTTTAACATCACCATTACGTCCCCTTCCTGTCCTCCTTTTCCTGTTGGGGATCTCGCTACCTTCTTACTTATCCTGAACGCCTTTTCCTTCTCCTCCTCTACCACTATCTCGCCTTCTTGCCTCTCCCTTTTTCTTCTTAGTAAATCTTCTATTCCACCAGAACTATTTCTTCTCTCCATTTTAAATCTTTTAGCACTCGTGGGCCTATCTTTTTTTGGCTTCCTCTCCCTTCTCTTCTACCTCCTTCCTTTCGATTCCCATTCCTTTCTATCCTTCTCCACTTTCCTCTGATCAATCTTTTTCCTTCTACGTCTTTTGCCTAACCCTTCCTTCTTCTACCTTGTCGACACTTTCCTTTTCCCTTTCGACTCTCTTCCTTAGCTCCTTCTTTCCTATCTTCCTCACCAGGTGTCGCCTACTACCTTTTTCTCTTCGCGCTTATTCTGCTCTTACTTTTCCGTATTTCTCCCTAACCTCCAAATTGCTCTTCTCACCCTTTTCCCCCGTCTCCCTCTATCACCTATTCTTCCCGCTGACTCCCTTCTACCTTCCTGCAACTCCACCTTTCACCTTCCCCACTCCTTTTCCTCTACACTCCACTCTCACAATCCACACTCTTCCACTTCTTTCAACGCAGCACTCTTACACTCCTCACTCAATCGCATTGGAAACGGAAGTCCTGTATGCAGAATGATTTTTTTCACGGTTTTACTAAAAGTACAGACAGTGGTAATCAAAATTTATCAGATAGCGAAGAAGATAATGACAATTACCACAAGGACAATGAATGAATTGAAAATATTGTACCAGGAATACATACTTCTAGTTCATAATTGGAGTCACCAATTATATTTGACTATACACATTAGGGTGGACCTTATTTTTCGACTTTCAAATTTTTTCAGGACACCCCCCAGGATTGTGTCATTTGGGGAAAAAATAATGTGTGCAAAATTTGAAATCGATCGGAGGACGGGAAACCGTGCCTCATCGCATTTGAATTTTTTTATTTTTGTAACTCGTTTTTCTCCATTGTAGTATATCGTTAATATACATGTTTATATATCGTTGAATTTATCGTTTTACGCTCTGTAACAATATACCTAGAATCAAAGTATAAGATTACATAAAAAAAATCATGACCTTGAAATCTCAAACTGACTTTCAGAAAAAAAAATTTTCGTTGGCATTATTTTTACCTTGCCAAACAATAGTACAACTTTTGTCTAAGAAATTTTTTCATATATTTATAAATAACAGATTTCAAAATTTTAACCGATACTTTCATTAAGAGTACATTATTGCAATAGATTTTATAAATATGGATTTTCTAGAATGGGAAAATGATCCCAATTATAATATTGGATTAAATATAGTAAATAATTCAGCAAACTCATGCAAGAGTTTAATTGTAACTATTCAACAGCCATCTGGACTTGTATCATTCAATACCCATTTCTTACAGATTTTTGTGCGCTGAATACGAATTCACAAACTGTTTCTCGCCATTAACCTAAGTTTTCGAAAAATTGTTTTTTAAAAAAAAATGCAAATTTTCAACTTTGAATGCCTTGTGTGTCGAAATAGTAATAGTTATTCGGTTGCTTGTTCCATCAAATTATTCTGTGAATTGCTGCGAACACAACGATATAAGTTATTATTGTATTATTATCATTTAAATATATTTAGACAACGATCAAAGGGATAATGCATCCGAAACGCACCAATTTTTGCAGATATCTTTCAATATATTTTAGAAACTAAGGGTCTAGAAGAAAATCTAACTAGTCTACGCGAAGCAGCAGATATTTTCCTCCGGAAAACATCAACAAAAGTGGTATGTCAGGTTTCGTCTTCAACACAAGTGCGAAATAATTTGGCAAAACGTTCAGCGATTTTGTCGCTGAGCGACAATGGATTGTCTTCTGTATTGAAAACAAAACGTGAGTTACCACTCTTCCCGGAGGAAGAGTGTCTGCTGCGTCATGTAGAGTAGTCAGATTTTCTTCTAGAACCTTAGTGTTTAAAATAAATTAAAAAATATCTGAAAAAATTGGTGCATTTCGGGTGTACCTTTCCCTTTAATCTGTTATTTATAGTTATATGAAGAAAAAAATTAGGCGAAAGTTATACTGTTTGACAACGTAAATATAATGCTAACGAAGAAAAGGAGTTTTTCATGGTTAATTTTTGAGATTTCCAGGTCATGATGTTTTTTATTTTATTATAGAGCGTAAAAAGGCAAATTTAACGATATATAAAAATATATATTAACGATATACTATAATGGAGAAAAACGAGTTACAAAAATAATAAAAAAAATCAAATGCGATGAGGACCGGTTTTTCGTTCTCCGATCGATTTCCAATTTTGCACACATTATTTTTTTTCCCAATGGCACAATCCTGGGGGGTCTCCCTGTCAAAAATCTCAATTAATTATTTTTCGACAAGAGTAACTAAGATCCACCCTAATATATATAAATATAGTCAGGGCCGGGCGCCAAATCTATAGAGGCACCGCCGCCTAATGTTCCCGAAAGGGCGCCGCTGTCTTAATGTTGACAGAAAGGTTTCAACAGTTGCATGACTATTCGAAAACATGGTCTTTTTTTGTATAACATTAAAAAAAATCCCCGAACGAAATGAACTTATGGTGTTTTGTGCTAAACTGCAACAAAAACTTGCTGTTGATAATAATTCTAATGTACACGGAAATTTATTGTGTGATGAGCTCATAAGTCTCAAAGATTTTCTTCCGGATAACGATGTTACGTCCATTAGCGTTTTACACTTTATAAAACATCACAATATTCAGGAACTGTATCCAAATGTATGGATTGCATTTCGCATTTTGATAACTATTCCTGTAACAGTAGCTAGTGGAGAACGCAATTTTTCAAAACATACATTAATTAAAACGTATTTACGATCAATAATTTCACAATCAAAATTTACTAACTTTGCTGCGCTCTCGATTGAAAATGAAATTGCCGAAAAATTAGATTTCGCTGACTTGATCCGTGTTTTTGCCAACAAAAAGACCCGAAAAGCTGAATTTTATTAAATTTCTGCTATTTTTAGATCCCATAGTTCAACTTGAATTCTCGGTCGAAAATACAAAAAAATACAAAATCTGTAAATGCTAAAAAAAAAAAATTAAAAATGAAAATAAAAAAAATTTAATGAAAAAAAATAAAAAAATACAAAAACATTTCATTCAGGTATATCCATTTGGATTCGTTAAGCAGAAAGCTGCTGGTTGATTTTCGTGTCGTTGCAGAGGCGCCATGATAATATTGCCCCGGGATGCTACAATAGCTAAAGCCGGCCCTGAATATAGTCAGAAAAAGTGTATTTATATATTAGGTCATCCCATCATATAGTGCTGGACACTATTTTTTACCGATCGGTCACGCAAAAAATTGAACGAAATTCCTGTAAAGTAAATAGTGATATATAAATGGCATTGTTTTAAACTATCCATTATTGGTTAGAAGAAAATGGCGTATTATTTCAAATTTACAAACCTGTAAACAAGTGACTATTCAAAGTGATAAACTTTATCAGCAAAAAATGTGTGCGTAATAAATTGGGCGTCGTTTTCTAATCTTGTATGTAAATTTTGTATATTCAAATTGTTTTTATCTGCCTTACTTATTAAGGTGCGTTCAAACCAAATGAACGAACGCTCGTTCGCGCCCCCCCCCCCCCTCCCTATATCAACAATGAAAAGTTGCAAGTGAAGATTGCTGTTTACACTAAATGAACATGTATTTTCTCGAAATTAGGTGCCAACGAGCATTCGTTCGTTTGTTTTAAACTCGCCTTTACTTGATTTCTAAGAAGATTGAATATACTTTTTCTTCGGCATTTATGTTTCCATTAATGTAGATATAATCATATTTTCGGCGATAGAGAGTGTCGAGCACTATAAGTATTACGGTTTTTTTGGAAGCTATGAATATGGGTGTTTTTCAATTTACACATACTGCGCATGAAATTGGTGGTATTGTACGATTCCCTAAAATTTCTCTCACTTGCCACCAATACGATGCCACTTCCATTGCAGCGAGCGGTGCAGCAATCACATAAACTCAGAGGAGAAACAGTCACTGCACCGCTCGTTGCACCGGAAGTGGAATCGTATTGGTGGCAAGTGAGAGATGTTCTACGAAATCGTACGATGTCACCAAATTCATGCGCAGTATACGTGAATTGAAACACATCCAAAGTTTGATATATGCCTACTTATATACTAAAGCCTTTACTTTTTGACCCGACGGGTACCCGTGTACCCGAAACAACTTCAAGCCATTGAATGTGATATTCTTCGATCATTTTTGGCTAACATCAAACAATACCACAGACATTACAATTTACAACATTCAGTTGCTTGAAATTGTTCCGTGTAGCCGGGTACCCGGCGGGTCCAAAAGTAAGGGCTCTATACACATATACTACCGTAAATAGGAACCTTCGGCAAAGTTATATCAAAACTTCATGAGTGTAGGTAGATCGAATATTGCACTTATTACAAACGTTCAAAATTGACATGGCGAAAGAACATACATATGCAGCATGTTGTGTTATGTGAGCGTAATAAAAGAAATCTTGCAACTGTAACGGTGAAAGATATGTCAGACGTGTATGGACAGATGATAAGTGCAAGCTAGTGTTAAACATCACTAAAAAAAATTCGATCTGGGAACTAGTCTCGGTGATGAACTTCATGCCGAGGGATCTGGAGAGTTTTACGGCGACCATTTACGGGTTATTATTGAACAAAATCCAATAGAAACTATTGAAGAATTAGCTCAGAAGTTTAATAATTCGAGCCATTCTGCAATAGTTGTTTACTTTCACCTTATATATGTACGTACCGAAAAAACCGCAGTACTTATGGGATGTCTAAATAATTTATACAGTTTATATATTTTAATTTATTTCATATACAATTTTTGTATTCTATATCACACAGAACTGACCAGCAAAAGTTTTTGTCCACAATATGTGGATGGTTAAGTGTTGGGAAAAATTATTAATTTATTAACCCAGATAGCACACAACGTCTATAAGCTGTCTTTAAGACGTCTTAAAGGCTGAAGGACGTCTTAAAGATATCTTATAGACGTTGTGTGGTATCTGGAATTATTGTTGATGTTCCTGCAATATCATTGCATTACTATATTCCATTACTCTAATTCAGAGACTATTGCAAACCATTCGGAGACTTATGGAACATTTTGAAAGAAGAAAATGAATTGGATGATACTGTTGGAAGAATTATAGATTTAAACTATACTTTAGACCAGTCATTTTCTGCTACACAATCAGTTGGTGCGTTTGTTATATTTGCATCAAATTTGCGGGAAGAAAATAATAAGTGTCTGCACGAGATGGCTGTTAAGCATAAAGTGAAAGTTACATCTGTATTTCGGTATGTGCATAATGTATATAATTGTTTACAGTATACTTCAAATATAAATTGATAATACAAAGGCAAGAGTTAGAAATATTACATACAAATTTATAAATGTTTTAGGTCAATTGTATCTCATGTCATAGTGGAAGCAAATAATCAAAATATTGTACAGTTATCATATAATGTAATGATGGCAATACTGCGTGGGATTTGGTTACTTAATAGCGAATGTAAGATTGCTCACAAGTAAATAACTTATAAAAGTTAGTAATTCACACACTCATGCAACATTTTCTTTTGATGTATTTCTTCAATATAAAAGGGATTCAATTAGCAATGGATGTAGATGATATATTAAAAGTGGATTTAGAACTATTTGAAATTAGTGGTGCACCAATTCAAGGCATTCCAAAAAAAGCCAGAGAAAGTGCCCAGAATCAGGTATAGTTAATTGCATACTTAACAAAGCAGGAATGCCCATAATATTTTGAAATTCGTGGTTGCATTTTTAGAATCCGGGTCTTTTCAATGAGTGTTATTTTTACTTTGATTTACAAGCAAATGATTCCTATTATGTAAGTGAGATGCAATTAACAAGAGATGACTTAATGAGGCTAGTGAAAGCAGGTAATGGGAAAATTCTCAAGAGAGAGCCAAATCCAGAAGATATAAAATACAGGGAACAAATTATTCCATTTCACATAGCCAATGAACCTACTCATCCTTTATATAAGTGCATTCATTATATTATATATGTACCAGGAAAAGATGAACCACGTATAAAATATAATATGCCACATATAAAAACTCTGCCACTTCTGTGGTTAATTGAATGTATAGAAAAATTTACATTGGTTGATCCATCACACATCGGTTTACTCTAAATTGTAGAAAAATTGTGTTATTGTGGTGTGTTATTCGTACTTATTTTGTTATTGCTACAGGCAATAGCCGTTGTTTAGTATCATTGGCCAGCATAATATGATTTGTTGCAATTTTGTTGAAAGTAGTTACATCTTATGAGTATTATACATTAAATATAGCATTCGAAAAAAAATATGTTTCTATTACCATAAGTTTTTAATAACATTTTAAATATTAAAAGTATTATAAATTTACCCAAAATATTTAATTTGTCACTTCATTTTGAAGAGGGGGAATATGTTGATTTTCTACTACGATTATGAAGGATCAACCGTTGCGCAAAGAACGATAAATTCCAAAGGGAAATATCGTACGGTATCTTGTACATTTACGGGTAAAGTACCGCTAGTCCCGCACATATACACCTGTGTGTAGCGACGAGAAGGAGGAAGTGAAAGAAAAACGCTACAAAGGAGTAAGAGAGAAGTAAGCAGGAAGGACAGTGAGGATATGGAAGGAGACAGGGGAAAAGAAGAGATTCCAATGTAGTTGAGAACGAATAATAAGAAAAGTTTAGTGTAAAGGAAGATGGATAAATGCAAAAGAATACATTAAGTTTAAGTTTAAAAAATAGACCGACCTCTAATTGGGTGTAATGAGCAAAAAAGAATTCTGCCAGTTGTATTAGAAATGTGTTAGGTACGGTACTCATATTTTCATGTATCTTCTATAAGAAAATATATATAAAATTATATGAATGTGTAGTATGTAAAATATAAAATAACATGTAATACAATATAAAACAAATAATTTAACAAGAAAAACGTTACATTTATTTTTGTTAAGACTATATTTACGTATTAAACAGTTTTCTCTGTAAAAATAAAGATGATTTACTGGAAACTATATCAATTTAATTTTCAATTTAATTAGTAACTACCAAAATTTTATTTTCATTGATTCCTCACTACATGTCTCTTTATATTAATTTATTTTGTTAATCAATAAAGTCAATTTACCGCTATGGTCTAAGTTTATAAATGCTATATCTTTTCATAACAACCAAATATTCCAGCCAATAAACCCTTCCCCCTCTTTCGGAATAATTCTCAGGGAGGTCGATCGCCGTCGACCGTGCTCTCTGTCTCTCGGTCTTCGGTCCTTTCTTTCTTTTTTCTGATCAGTGTAAAAGGGGGGATCCGCACCCTGACCCACAAGTGGGCCCCGGTACCTCCCTAGTCAGTCAGTCAGTCAGTCAAACAAGCCAAGCAGGCAATGCGGGCTCACATAATACCGTAGCTGTCGAACTTGCGGTAAAGTAGTTTGGTACGCACGTGTTCGATCCGGGTAACAGCACAGTGTGTCTCCCTTCAGTTGTTTTTGCGACTGACTCTTAAAATTGAAGAAGGAGAAGAGGAAGAGAAAGAAAAGGAATAAGAACGAGAGAGGCTAAAGATGATACTGGGAATAGCCTCTGAGGGCATCGTCCTTTTTCTCCTAGTTACCGGATCGGTCACTGCTCAGGACGATTCTTTGGCTGGTAGCTTTTTGTCAGGTAAATTAGTCATTTATTGCCTTTAATTATCATCATAGTCATCATTCGATCCTCTATATTTATGTTTTGCTGTGCTTTTGAAATTTTAGTTCTGTTTTTTAGTTTCTATTTTAATGGCTATTATGACTTCCTGTCTGAGAGCTCTAATGTAAATCAGTAGAAGCATAAAGATGTTTAAAGTTTGTGCGGGTTATTTCTGTATAATCCGTGTTAGTCAAACGACAAGTAAAATGTCTCGGTATAAAATTATGTAGATTAAGCATTTACTACACACAGATTTCAATAAATAAGCAACGATATTAATTGTTCTATTTTGTTTTGATGACTATGTATTTATATTTACAATACATTGACAATAACTATACAAGGTATCCCAGAATAAGTGGGAAATATTTTAGGGATGACCAGTACATCTAAATAATAAAAAATGTTCATATGTTTATATGGCCTATTTGTTTTTGTTTTCGAGTTATAGCGAATTTGATTTTCAATAAACTTTACTTGCTTACTTTCATAAGATATGTTCGAAATGACATCCTTGTATCTGAATACAAGCCTGCAGACGTCTGGCTAATGATTGTGTTACTCTCTCTATATGTCCAGCTGTTGCGCGGATGTGCTGGAAACCTTGTTCAATTCTTTCACAAAGAGTTTCAACACTATCAATAGGCTTTCTGTAGATAACAGATTTCAAATAAATATAACTCGAAAAGAAAGTCAAATAGGACATGTTTATATGAACTGTTTTTATTGTCTAGATGTGTTGAATTCACCCCTACAATAGTTCCCATTCCTTCTGGGCCACCCGATATATACTTATTTATCTGCTTATATACTGTTGCTTATTTATGATACAATCTGCTCAAAAATATTGTCAACCATGATAAGCTACATAATTAACTATTACATTGATATATAATTAACAACACTATGCGCCTAATAAATGAACATTTCACAATTAGTACCACACTCACGTGCACGCACGGACGCCTACACATTGTTAATTTAATATACAACTATGAAACGATACCTTCCCTACATAGTTTATGGATATTAGTCTATACATAAGGATGTTATATTATCCCATCTAGAGTATTTTGACTCGTACATTTTTACTTTCTTTAATTAAAAATCATGCTTTTTATGTGCTAAACAACGTTTTTATCACTCTTTCTTATGCATTTTAAATATTAACTTTGTTTTTCTAAAATGACCTTCAAAAATTTTAAATTTGTATCTGCTTACCTTTATTTACAAATCCATGGCAAGTTGCCCTATAATTTTTTTTCTACAGCACAGATACAAACAAAAGCAAAGCCTGGCAAGTTTTAAAATTAACTGTTCGGCGTTTAATGGTGCGAATAGTTTGATAAAATTAATAAATACCAAATAGCAATTAATAGTAATTTGTACCACACAAAGCTTTGAAGAATAGAAATTCATACGTAGTACCTAGACATATGTTACGCACGCTAGTATAAGTAGTATCTGGAATGATGCGATTGTCCCACTTAAGAATTGTGTAACGGAATGCGAATGACGCTTAGTCAGTCCACTGTGGTGAGGAGGTCGTTGGCAACTTGAAAAATACACGGTGATACACATAGAGCTGCCAAATACTTGAAATATTCAAGTACTTGAGATTAAAATCCAGTAAAACTTATTTCTTCCGAATCAATCCAAGTACTCAATTATCCAAGTAATACTTCAAATAGCTACCTTGAATAGTTGAACAGGCTTGATAAAATTCGATCTTTTTGAATGATTTGAGTGGCTTGACTGTCTGAATTGGTTGTTGGCATACACGCCATTTGATTTCAAATAAATAATTTAATTTTTTTTGAGCTACTGGATCAATTTTGTTTCACCCAAAAATTCTAATACCACTCGAAAATCCTAGCCAATAATAGTAATTATTATATTGCATATTTTTTAACATACACATATGTATGTATGTACATTAACAATCCCTATTAGCAATCTGCCAGCAGATTGATGGCAGGGTCTGCCGTGATCTGCCGGCAGCTGCGGTACAGTCTACGCACAGTTCGGCGGTCTCCAGCTATCGCCACACCCACAGGAGCGGTGGTAAAGTGTACGTGAATTGACGCCAGCGCGAAACAAGTCAAGTGGCGACATCACGAAGCGAATGTGACGTCCGAAGTGTCGCCAAAGAGAAGATATAATCACAAAAAAATAGATGGAAATATATAATTACAAAAAAGTAGAAGAAAATATACAATATAAAAAAATATGTGAAATCAAAATGAGCTGCAAATACATAAAGGTGCTTTCCAACTGCGCTTAAGATGACATAACTACATATACACAGCTAAAATGCTGTGTTCATACATTCCATTATTTATATTACGGACATTTTAATTAACCCATCAAAAAGAATCCCATTTAAAAAGATTGTCGTAAAATAATTAATAGCTTTGCAAAATTAATGATATACAAAAATTGCGCCAATTATAACAATGGTTATTTATACAAAAAAAATGTATTAAATAATATTAAGCAGATATATTTTTATACAAATAAATACTTTAATACGAATAAATATTTTATTCAAAATACTTGACGCTGCGCAACCGAAAAAAATGTTAATTGTCTTGGTACTAATAATTTACAGTAAACATACACATACACATATTAGAAACGCAGTCAGATTTATAACACAATAAAAGACAAAAAAAAGATGTCCGCGGTCTGGAAGTCAAATTCTTTTATTCTAATGGGTTAATTATAATGTCCGCGATATGCGTAATAGAATGTACGAATACAGCATTTTAGCTGTGTCATTTTAAGGCTCCCCCAAACCAACGCGAATATTCGCGCCGTGCGGCGGATTCGCCGCGGATCAGATAAGGCACCCATAAGCGACACGTATAAAAAACTCTGATCCGCGGCGGATACGCTCCGCGTGGCAATATTCGCGTTGGTTTGGGGGAGCCTTTAAACGCAATAAGAAAGCATCTTTATGTACTTGCAGCTCATTTTGATTTCACATATTTTTTTATATTGTATATTTTCTTCTACTTTTTGTGATTATATATTTTCTTCTACTTTTTTGTGATTGTATATTTTCTTCTACTTTTTTGTGATTGTTTATTTTCTTCTATTTTTCTGTGATTGTATATTTTCTTCTATTTTTTTCTGATTGTATATTTTCTTCTATTTTTTGTGATTGTATTTTCTTCTATTTCTTTGTGATTTATTTGATTTCACGTACTTGGCGTAATTTTTTTAATTTTTTAAAGTTTTTTATGGGGATCTTTTTACAAATATAATTTGCACAGGGAATGACTTCAGATAATTTTTAATATTATAACTTACAAATTATCGCGGGACATAATTAAGGATAAATTCTACGTATGTTTAACAACTACGAAAAGAAACCATGTGCACCGCATTACCGATCTATATGTATTATATGCATAGTATTTTGTAAATTTAAAAAATTATTTTTGATCCAGGCTCCACTATGAAATTCTTATGTAAGATGACAGTGGTATGTCTAGGCCGGTTCTAACCCAAATTTGAGTTTGAAGGCCATTTTCCCCACTCCTCCTCCCGACCTTGAAATCCAAAATTAAGTTTCAAGGTCACAGGACATCCATCGCAGCGGGCGCGGGCGAACCGCGGCGAAGTGGTGGGGGTATAAGCGGACCGCGGCGGATGACGTCATAAAGATAGCGGAGTGGTGGGAGTATAAGCGCGAGATCTGGATATCGAATCAATCGATATCGAACCGATACCGAACCGTATCGAGGAGGAGGAGGGGAACCGCAGGTGAGAAGTGCTACCCTGGACTCCAACCTGTTGGTAAGGAAGGAAACATTAATTTATGATATTAATATAAATGAAAAAACTGAATCTCGGGCGACGGGGCTCGAACCCAAGACCTCCGGCGGTACCAGTCAGCCGCCTAATCAACTCCCCCAACGTCGGCTCTCCGACATTAGTCTTTCCCGAATGGTATATATGTCGAGCGTCACACGCGTTCGTTTTTATCGGACGATGTCGGGTAATGTCGGCTTTTTACATACCGCGTCTTCGGAGGAGGGAAAGAGACAAAGCATTTTTTTAATTCGGAGGAGGGAAAGAGACAGAGCAATATTTTTAAAGCTAAATTCGGAGGAGAGAGAGAGAGAGAGAGAGAGAGATAGCACTACATAGCGTCGCAGCGTCTCGCGCGATCGCGCGTAATGTGACTCCTCTGGAGCGGCCGTGCGCACAGTGTTCGATGGGTATAGGGAAATGGACAAAAATTGATAACTTCCCACTAGAGTAAAATTTTTGAAAATAAATTTCATATTTATTTATAAAAGGACTGTTTTTATACATCTTTGATGTTATAATTTTTTTTCATAATTTTTTTTCAATACATGTAAGGTAAATGCGTGTAATAAGGCCCATCAGGTAATATTGCTTTTATTATATATTATGCAAAATATATGTAATGTGTTGTGTTAAGGGCAACAACTCCATTTGGGGCAAACTTGGGTAGCTAAATAAAACATGAAATTTCTAGCCACTGCAAAAGAATTTAATAAACATTACTTACTCATATTTAAGCCAAACAATACTTTCAAAATGTACGTATATATGTATAGCACTATATTAACTTAGAAAACTCGGTGAAACGCTGTGTGTTGGCTGTGACTGCTCTTCCAGAACTGAAGAAAGCATCCATGATGAACAAATGCCAATACATTGTAAAGTAAAAAATACATTGTTTGAGAACAGATGAATGTGTAGACTAAACGTCCGGAATGTACGAGTAGCCCTACGCAGCGGGCGCAGCACGGGCCCGAATGGCCGGCGTAGCACGGGCATGAGCGGCAAACGTCTTAATAATGATTTTTACTTTGTTCTGTTTCGGGCAAATTTGGGCAGTTGAAATTGACGGGAATATAAAGCTTAATGTCCCCTAAAGTTTTATAAAAAAAATCACGGAGGTACTTTTTGGTAATTTTTTTAAAAGTCTCCTTGAAGTTGATAAACACTTAACATAAAATATTCGTACAAATTGTTAGGATAGTAAAAAACTGACTTGGCAGTTTTGAAGGTATGACAGTATTAAACACAACTTTTACAAATCAAATGAAAAGCATAAACAATCCGCCTATGGAACGTGTTTGAAAAAATGCACCGAGATTTGGAATAAATTTCTAGCGCCATTTTTTACAACAAATTGGTAAATTGAGCAAAAGTTATGGGTAGCATTAAAAACTACGTTTCTTTATTAACATTTTAAGATACAAGAATTTGTGCATCGAACACTTCGGATTTTTGACTTTTGTACACTACGTCGAACACTGTGGTGCGGGGTGACGTCATTTGGCAGCGCGAAGATCGAAATAGAATTATGCAGCGTCAGAAAATCTTAAAATTAGGTGTCGAGGTGGATGACGGATAAATGAAATTGTGAAATTCTATATGTTTACGATATATATTGTTACAAATAATGTGATAATGATAATGATAATAGTATAAAAAAATGGAAAAATAAAATAAAATATAAAAAAGGAGAGAAAAAATCTGGATAATAATAAAAAAAAAAAAATATAAATCTAAATATCGTCGCTGTCGTCGTCCATCGGTGCCGAAGGTGGTGAGGATGGTTGCGGCCACTCCGGTGGGGGTGATGGGTTCCGCGCATTTCCATGAATCACCTGCACAGAGATTCAAAAGTTGATATAATAACGATACATTAAACATAATAAACATCACGCACATAAACACAATGCAGAATGTTACATACCTGCGGAGGCGACGATCCAATTAATATCATGAACGTGAACATTATTCGCGTAGAATGTAGCGTGACCGCGGGCGCGTACAACAATGGGAGGCGTGTACATACGATACATGAATTTTCTCCGAGAGTCCCACCACGATATAAGATATCGGAAACGCCCGCGCAGATCATTTACCTTCCAATCACCGCACGGGTCATTACGGATCTGACCATACGCGTTGTGGATCAAGACGGACGGTTGCTTGATTTTCGAGGTGAAGAGATTACCATCAGACTGCACGTACGACGACGACGATAATACATGTGGTGCGAACGAAAGAGATGCTTGTATTGAACGACTCCAGAAACCCGTTTCTTCCAAGTGAAATTGTTTGCAACAACATCAACTGCAACAGCTCTGATCACGCTAAAAAGAAGAGGCTCAGTGCTGCAAACATTGCATTTTTGAAATCATTAGGATTCATTGGGCGCATTTAAGTTGAAAAAATGGCTGACATACAAAGCATTGGAGGGAAGCCGACGTTTGATGATCGCATCGTCAAGCTCGAGACTCACACGTACAACCCATATGTCAACACGACGTTTGGATACAGCGATGAGATAAGAATACCTATACAGCAGCAGGATTTATACACATTGCCGTGTGAAAGTTTCCTCTACGTGGAGGGGAAATTAAAGATAAATAAGCCAAATGATGCGTTAACTGTGACGTTGGGAAATAATTGCATGGCGTTCTTATTCGATGAGATTCGATACGAGCTGAATGGCGTGGAGATTGACCGCAACAGAAACGTCGGAATAACTAGCACGCTTAAAAACTATGTATCGCTGACATCCGACGAAGACATAAATATGGAGAATGCAGGATGGGGCTTGAAACGACGCAATGGACTAATATTGAAAAATCATTTTAATTTTTGCGTCCCACTCAAGTATTTGCTGGGATTTTGTGAGGACTACAAACGCATGATTATTAATGCTCGTCACGAATTGATTTTAATACGATCACGCAACGATAACAATTCTCTAATAGGATCGCCGATGTTGGAATCAGAAATCGAATTACTTAAAGTGCAATGGCGGATGCCTCATGTGACGCTGAACGACGTTAATAAGCTATCGTTGCTACGTGCTTTGGAAAGTGGACAAAACCTGAGCATTTGTTTTCACTCGTGGGATTTGTATGAGTATGCTCTCTTACAGAGCACGACCAAACATTCGTGGGCTGTGAAGGCAGCTGCGCAGCTGGAGAAGCCGCGATACAGACTGCTCGAAAGAGTGTGATGAGCGAAGACGTTACTATGTTTAACAACTGTAAATTGACCAATGTAAAACTTTTTCTCAACTCGGAATTTTCCCCATACGATGATCTGAATTTGGACTCTGACAAGAATAAGCACGCCATCTTGTTTAACATGTATACGCAATTCCATAAATCGTATTATGGATATAGTTGCAACGAGGCATTATTCACCGTGGCTGAATTTTTACAATTTGGCCCCCTCGTGGTGATTGATTGCTCGCGACAAAATGAGTCGATCAAGAATGACACCGTGAACGTGCGCATAGAATTCGAGTGTAAAGAGAATGTACCTGCAAATACTACGGCATACTGTCTGATTCTGCACGATCGGGTGGTTGAATACAATCCGCTGACAAACGTGGTGCGCAAAATCAATTAAATTGCCACGCTATTTGCCCGCCCTCTCCTGTGCCAAATTCATATAAAATTTCATCGTGAAAATCGACATGCTTTACGAGAAAGGCTGCATTCTCCCGTCTGTCTTGGAAGCGAACGGACCTCTAAATTGTACCGATGATGGCTGTACCAACATTTGTTGACCTGCAAGGGTTCGTCGTCGATGGACGATTTGTCGTCAAGGAAGTGGCGGTCCTAAGAAATGGATTAATTCTCCCGCACCATATTTTTGGGAGTTCGATGCCGCAATATCTTCTTACGAAATCCGACAAATCAAGCATTCGGTGGCTGGTGGCAAAACATCGTGGACTACGTTGGGACGATGGAGACGTTCCGTACAGTATGGCTAAACGGCTAATTACGAAAGCTGTAGCTGATGCGATCGACGAAGTAGATGACGCATCCCATATCATATACGTTAAAGGGCTGCAGAAACGCGACTGGCTCATGGATTTCCTCGACGAAAATACGATAGCGGACGTGATCATCGAGACGCTGGACATTGACTACGAGGATATCAAATCACTAAATAAGCTAAATGTAGTTAATACACTGCGATGTGGCATACACGCGAAACACTGTGCCATGCAAAATGTATTTAAAATATTCAACTGGTGGTCTAAACGCCAGAGAGAAATGCTTAAATAAAACATAATCAATTTTAATGCATAAATGTTTTTTTCTTCACCCTCCCCAACTTCCTACATGTACGCTAGATTAAGACGATAGTTGTAATTATTATGTGGAAACCGTTCGATACCGTTCGATTCGCGTTCAATACCCGTTCGATTCGCGTTCAATACCCGTTCAAAACTGTTCGATACCCGTTCGATACCGTTCGATTCGCGTTCAATACCGTTCGATTCGTGTTCCATACCCGTTCAAAGCCGTTCGAAACCCGTTCAAAGCCGATCGATACCGTTCGATTCACGTTCGGTATCCAATCAAAGTGGTACCATTCACGTTTGATGCATGTTCGAAGTGGTACGTTAGGTGTTGAAAGTGGTGCGATAGACGTTTCATATACATTCAAAGTGGTATGATCTAGTCAAATGATGTGTCAAAGAAGAAGGGAAAGGAGATGCATGTGAATATGGATGAGTATGGTCAGCGAAGAAGATAAGTACATGGAGGAAGGGGATAGTCAACGAAGAACAACATCTTACTTTTGCAAAGCTATGCACTTCTCGATTTCATGATATGCGTTTAGATGCGTGAGCCTGGAGATGCAGCGAGACCAGTCATCTTCAAATCTTTGTAGACAACAGTCGTATTGCTCATCAAGTGTTTTTTTTTGTGATAGTTTGTGAAATAAAAAATATGGGGCATTATATATGTCCGACCGATTGATTGGGATGACGCAGAGGTATGTACTTTAAAATATTTTAACATACAGCGTGTTTTAACCTTTGAATTCGAGGTAGATTAAAATCAGACGGTCGTGTCAATATTATATCGCGGGTTCCTATATTCTAGGACTCGCCACCACCTTCACCTGCAGTTTCTAGCGAGTGGGGCTCACCACCCCCATCGCCACCAACGCCGCCGTCACCCACGTGGTCGAGTGACTGGAGGTAACATCTGTCACCGCCCCCATCACCCCCGTCGCTCCAGGGGTCGAGCGAATGGGGGCGGTCATCACTGCAGAACCCGTCGCCACCGCCTCCGCAAGTGTGTAGAACACTACATTGTTTTGCACGTTTGATATTTATTATGTTTAATGTGTCATTATTATATCACCGTTTGTATCTGTGTTCTAGGATATATCGTACATGGATGTGGATGGTGACGATGATGCATCGCCTCCAGCTCCTCACCATCCTCACCATCCTAGAGTGATGACGGCGATGGCCGCGCGACGGCGGCGACAGCCTGCGCCATATGGGCGGCGCCCGTCACTGTGAAACCCGTCGCCATCGTCGTAATTTTTTCTTTCTTTATATATTTTTTTTATTATTATCCAGATTTTTTCTTTCTTTTTTTATATTTTATTTTATTTTTTCATTTTTTTATACTATTATCATTATCATTATTACATTATTTGTAACTATATACCTTTTTTCATTATTTGTAACAATATATATCGTAAACATATAGAATTTCACAATTTCATTTATCCGTCATCCACCTCGACACCTAATTTTAAGATTTTCTGACGCTGCATAATTCTATTTCGTTCTTCGCGCTGCCAAATGACGTCACCCCGCACGGCCGCTCCAGAGGAGTCACATTACGTGCGATCGCGCGAGACGCTGCGACGCTATGTAGTGCTATCTCTCTCTCTCTCTCTCTCTCTCTCTCTCTCTCTCTCTCTCTCTCTCCTCCGAATTTAGCTTTAAAAATATTGCTCTGTCTCTTTCCCTCCTCCGAATTAAAAAAATGCTTTGTCTCTTTCCCTCCTCCGAAGACGCGGTGTGTAAAAGCCGACATTACCCGACATCGTCCAATAAAAACGAACGCGTGTGACGCTCGACATATATACCATTCGGGAAAGACTAATGTCGGAGAGCCGACGTTGGGGGAGTTGATTAGGCGGCTGACTCGTACCGCGGAGGTCTTGGGTTCGAGCCCCGTCGCCCGAGATTCAGTTTTTTCATTTATATTAATATCATAAATTAATGTTTCCTTCCTTACCAACAGGGTTGGAGTCCAGGGTAGCACTTCTCACCTGCGGTTCCCCTCCTCCTCCTCGATACGGTTCGGTATCGGTTCGATATCGATTGATTTGATATCCAGATCTCGCGCTTATACTCCCACCACTCCGCCATGTCTATGACGTCATCCGCCGCGGTCCGCCCGCACCCGCCGCCCGCTGCGATGGATTTCCTGTGACTTTGAAACTCAAATTTGGATTTCAAGGTCGGAGGGAGGAGTGGGGGAAATGGCCTTCAAACTCAAATTTGGGTTAGAACCGGCCTAGACATACTACTGATGACCCACTAAACTCAAAAATCGACATGAGACAAAATCCTGTGGATACGTGTTTGAGATATCGCCCGATGAATATTTTGGTAATTTTTTAAGAAGACGACCCGACGTTTTAGGCCATATCTCGCGTTAGAGTTGACCGATTTGATCGCGACGCATCTTAAATTAAAGGCAATTAAATTGCATACCATTCATTTCTACAGTGCTTTGCAATCCGATCAATAATTTAGACGGAATCAAGCGAAAATTAAGAAAAATGTAATGTTTTGGGGGCGAAATTGAATTCGAAAATTTACTACATAGCCTGGAAGACAGAAATTATCATGTGGCGTCCAGTTTCTTATTTTTTACGTTGTAGGACTTTGGTAAATTAATGATAGCCGTTTTGTAGATAGAATTAATAGTTATAATTTGAACCACACTCCCTAATAATTCTAGTACAATATTATAGTAAACGGAAAAAAGAATACTGTAACTAACTACTGAACGTCTGCTCGCTTCAAGCATTCGCTTTGTTCTCCCGTTACTCGCTACGACGCGTTCACATAAGTCTTCGCACTCGGAAGGCGGCGCAGTATTTGAATATCGCTTACAGTTCGGCTGTCCTGATTTCAGGGTCGGCTCGACCATGTACATTATTACAATTTTGAGGATCAGTCTCAGTTTCAGGATTCATACATCGAATCCAGGGCTTCATTCTATCAGGACTAAAGGTCCCCGCAAATGGCTTGTTACTTAATTCAAATCCCGCAACATCACCGATAATATATCTGTCATTATCAAGCACCTTTTTCACCTCATACGCCCTTTGGACTTCGGTAGTAGCTTATGGTTTACTCCCGCCGTAGTTACAACATTTGTTATCATCACATAATCGCCTACGGCATAGACTCGCGGCTTCTTATGCTTTTGGTCGTAAACATTATAGTCCTGTAGGCGCCGATTTTGTACAATAGCATCGCTTCTAAGTTGGTCGCGGACTACTTCGGTCTCGAGGACAGTTCGCAAGTAATCGCGTAAATCATCATCAATGAAACCATATTGTTCATAGCCAAACAGTTGTAACGTACCGCTACCTACCGCCATAAATTTTTCCTTATATTAGACGTAAGATAGTATACAACGCGTGCGAAAGCGTTTCAAACAGCGCGGTAGAAAGTATAGTGACGTGCAACACATGCGCATAGCCGCAGATTCAAACTACAGATTCAGTGCCGAGAATGAACCAAGCGCGCGTGCGCACATCACACGACAACCGGACGCCAAATATTCCGAGCGTAGTACGCAAGTGGCGCGAACCGGAAGTGAATTATAATTAGTGCGCGAAACCGTGTAACAAGTGATTGGTGCGGGCCAAGTACAACAGGCCGGTATGAATACAGGCCCGCTGGCAGCAGAAAGGCAGACTTGGTTCTATCACCGAATCACCGAGACCTAGGCAGCTTTCATTAGCTCTTCTGTCAAGAAGAAGTTTATTTAAAAAATTCCAATTCTAAATGTCCCTCTCGAGGCAGCTTTAGTTAGCTCCTCCACCACTAACCGAGGCCTATACAACTACCTACTCCAAAGCGTGGGGCCAGCTTATAGGCACCAGAAGAAATAACCGATCTGAGGGAAGAAAGTAACTAATTAAACTTCTATCTGGGAACGCTCTAACCAGCTACCTGGCTACCATCCTAGAAAGCGTGAGCAAGCTAATAGGCAACTGGAAGCCATTTCAATCAGAGAGAAGGAAATCCTCTCACAATTCTACGTACAAATCAACCTTGCATTATCAACTTAACGAACTCTATTCTTTATTACCGACTTAGCGTTCTAACCTAAAAACGACTATAAACTTTATTACCGACCTAGCGTTTAAAAACCAATCACTTGCGATACGTCGTTACGTACAGACGTCTGTTCAATTGTCAAAACTCATATAACTGAGAACCTTATATGTTCATTATAGACCAAGTGTCTCTACCATTTATTTTGAATAAATCTTTTGTTACATATTGTTAAAAGAAGGACTCTCGTATCTTGAAATTCATTTCTTAATCGCACGCCACCCGAACCAAATCCCACAACTTCACAGGTAAACCGCTCTATTTGTGAAAACTCCTGTAAAGAACGACAACGTCTCGTTCGAGAACGTTACACAGTAGTAAACTAGGTGTAGTGTCAATGGCCTTATGAAGGGTATTGTTTATAGAAAATTGGGCCTTAATTAAAGCCTTATCCCAAGTTTCATCCGTTCAAATCTTCGTTAATATGGATCGTAAGAAACGGTTGATTCGCTCAATCTGGCAATTAGCCCTTGGGGTTGCACTGTCCACTTTAACATGTGTAATTTTTAATTCGGTTAACAAATCAGAAAATTCATGAGAAGTCAATGAGCTACCTCTATCGGAGATAATTTGTTTACAATAACCAAAATGTCGAAAATACTGCTTTAAAGAGGAAATGAGTTCCTTAGTAGCGGTCGATTTAACAGGGTACATGGTAATAAATTTGGTAAAAGCATCTATAACCATAAAAAAGTATTTGAAACCTCGTTTTGTTTTATCTAGTGGGCCATAATGGTCCACGTGGATAGTTTCAAAAGGTCGAATGCCTTTATCATAAAGGTGCAACTGGCCTTCAGGCTTTCCCGCGGGGACAGAATATGTCAAACATTTGTAACAATTGACGATGTGTTCCTTCACCTGCACACACATGCCTGGAAACCAATAGCACTTGACAATCAGATCGATGGTCTTCTCTAAACCTACATGCCCAACACTATCATGGCACATTTGTATGACATCACGTATCATTGACTCCGGAACATACAATAGAAGATTCTTATCATACTTTTTATATACTACGCCGTTTCGCAACTCGAATTTATCGCTCTCGCGAATTTCTAGTTCTTTATGAATATGTTTGATCAGTTCACGGGGTCTTGCAATTGTTTATAAACTAAGATTTGTTCAAAAGATAATGGTTCAATCAACAGTACATTTCTGCTCAACGCATTCACATGACGCATGCGATCGGATGTCCGATGGAAATAGCTTGCCAGACCCAAGAATCGTTGCACCTGTTTAGTCGTGGTCGGTTGTTGGAATGACTGAATGGCTTCAACATTAGATTTGTTCATAGTTACTCCGCTTTCTGAGATTTTGTAACCTAAATACTCGATATTCCGCTTCGGGAAATGACATTTCCGGAAATTAAGCCTTAAACCATGCTTCGACAATAATTCCAGAACGTCACGTAAAATGCTCACATTTTTCTCGACGGTGCTGGTAGCTATCAAAATATCATCGAGATATATAAGGACCTCTCCCGCATCAAGTAAAGGTTTGAAAACTAGATTAATAAACCGCTGGGATGCAGCTGGCGCGGTAGCCAGTCCAAATGGCATTTTAACATATTCATACTGACCGTCCGGAGTGACAAAAGAAGTATACTTGATAGAGTCTTCAGCCACCGTTACTTGATGAAATCCATCTTTAAGATCAAGAATAGTATAGTAAGAACTGCTTGCTAGGCGAGCAATTAGGTCCTCGATCAACCGAAGGGGGAATCTATCCTCAATAGTAAGCTTATTCAATACACGAAAATCAACACACAATCGGGGACGCTTACCCTTCCTCTTAATTAATACTATCGGACTACAAAAACTAGAATTGCTTGGCCTGATTATCCCTCTTTCCAATAAATCGCGGATGATCTCCTAAACCTCATTTCTCTCGTGCCAAGATAAGCGCCTTGGAGTAAAATAAAATGGCTGACCTGAGTCTACGAGAGCGATAGTAAACTCATAATCGACCTTGCCAGTACCATCTTCGGAATGTACATAAACATTGAGTATGGTTAACAACTCATCCTTTGTCTTATAAGAAAGTGAAGGATCTAGATCCTCTGCGACAATATCCAGTTCGTTAGTACTTTCAGCAACCTCTATATTTAAAATATCAGTAACAGGTTCATTATGTATTAACTTTAAAGAATCAGTCTCACTGAGAATTAGGGTTAATCCTGGCTGCCGTATAAACTCCCGTCCTAACAAGAGTGCATAAGTCATAGTGGAATCAGGTACAACAGCAATTCTTACCGTAAAAATACGATCGGATATTGATTTGACACGAATCCGAGGCGTGATATACCCACTTACTATTAAAGGCGACTTGTTTAACCCTCCATAATTGGTTCCGCCCTTCTCTCGTGACATTTCATAATTACTAAAATATTGTAAGTAAGTACTCTCGGTAACAATGTTAATGGCACTGCCCGTGTCCACAAGGGCTTCGACAAAATAATCGTGTTCCAGTGTCCTCCGTTACCAGCACACAGCATCCGTGAGTTGTCTCCGTCAGCGGAGTCCTAATAGGCAGCTTTCCTTTCGGCTCAGCGGTGCGAGGCACTTCTTCTGGTGGTGATGCATGGGGTAGTTCGATAAGAGCAGTTGTCCCACTGGTGGATGCCTTCGGTTGGCTCTCGGTCGTAGATTTGAGGCAATTTCTAAAACTGTGACCCGCTTCTCCGCATGTGTAATACGCGCCTTTCTCTCATCTTGGTTTGGGACACGACGAGGACCAGTGTCCCTCCTGGTCACAGTTAAAATACCGCACTATTGTCGTGCTAGTGTGCTCCCCGGCACTAGAGTACGTTTTATTCTTTGGTTGTGAATTCACAGCAGCGTTCTTCTTGCTATCGGGTTGCTGGCTAATCTTCTCGAAAGCATTCAACAATGTTGAAGGAGATTTCAAACATTGCATTCTTGCTTGATTCCGCAACAATGTATCAGAAATACCGTCTACTAGAAAGTCTATCAACTCTTCCTCCTCTATGGCTATACGGTTGGCCATAATAACTTTGTCATGATAATATTCGCTGAAATTTTCATTTGGTTTCCATCGTCTATCTTAAATTTTTTTTCTCAACGTCAACTTACTGGGTTGATGGTCAAACATCTTTTTCAATTCAGACAAAAGCATCTCGAGGCTCATCTCGATATGTTCTGATTTAGAATGCAACCATTGCAACGCTCTATCTCGTAATTTTGTCCCAATCAAAACTTTAGTGGTATTATCATCCAGGTCAAAAGTAGTACGTAATTGTCTAACCTGTTTTTCCCAAGTAGGATATGTGTATCCTGAACCATCGAAGTCACTCAGCATGTCACCTAGAGCCTTGGTGCCCACCTGTGGTCTATCGGAAACACTTAGTACCGATCGTGGAGAATTCCTCAAAATCTCGTTCTCTCGACGAGCCAATTCAAGCTCCCTCCGCATTAGGTCTGCTTCCCGTCTCATGAAATCCATTTCAATGGCTGCCGAATTTCTTACTACATCAATCGTTGCTTCACCTATATCACGTAGGCTCTCCTGACTACCAGTTTGTTCATCATCGATATTATCTCCTGACGTAGTTTCCATCCAGGTATCATTAGGACGAGCTGTATCCAATCTGATTAACAACTCAGTTTTGCTACCTGAAGCAGAAACGCCAATGCGCTTCGCTGCGCTTCTTAGTTGCACCAAGGTCAGATCATTGCGATCCATTTTTTTCCTTAAAACAGACGTTTCTAATTTTTCTAATAAAATTCGTTCAGCAAACAAGATTGCTACGACAATAATCCTCTCAACACGTGGTTTTCCTAACCTATAACCGCACGTGGTCTCTTTATCCCACTTCTGAGAACTGTAGGAGTTTGGTAAATTAATGATAGCCGTTTTGT
This sequence comes from Andrena flavipes, assembly GCA_963971345.1. NCBI lineage: Eukaryota > Metazoa > Arthropoda > Insecta > Hymenoptera > Andrenidae > Andrena > Andrena flavipes. The sequence goes on from OZ020479.1 coordinate 57,595,546, forward strand.
AGATAGAATTAATTGCTATAATTTGAACATCACTGCCTAATAATGCTAGTACAATATTATAGTAAATAGAAAAAAGAATACTGTAACTCAAGCATGGAACTAAAGTGAACGTAGCGGCTGTTTTTCGGAGGCAACGCCTCCTTTCTTCCGCCGCGCGTCTTGGCTCCCGCGGCGGGCCTAGGAGCTTCGAGCGCCTCAGACCCGTACCATATGAACCGCGCGTGGCGCATTGGGGCGACACCCGTATCAATAGATTTCCGCATCACCCATGGGGTACTATTATCAATGCGTTTTTGTTATCAGTGGTATCCCCTGTAGGTCTATTCCACTGTGTCACGCGATAAAAATGGAATCAAAATTTTTAATACGTTTGGGAAAACTTAATTTTCGCGCACGTTTAGACGTGCTGGGCATATCTAAAATATTGCGCGCTATTTGAATATCGCTTACAACGTAGAGTGCACACTTTTACGAAGAAAACAAGCCCAACTTGATCAAAATCTATGCACAAACAATAAAGTTATGGGCGATAGAGTCGAAGTGCCTATTTTCATCTTTCTCCCTATTTTCGCATTTCTTCCTGTTTCTTGGCGAATCCAAATTTAAATGTATTTTATTTTATTTTTGAAAATAAATTCTATCTCTTTCTGTTTCTTTTGCCCGCATTGAAATCAGTTCCCTTTACAAGGATCAGTTTCTCTTCAAGGACATGTTAACGTCTATATTCAGAGAATAAAGACGTAAAAAGCATGTTATAGCAAAAGATCGATACGAATGAAATTATTACAAACAGCACTACATACCGATTTTCTTATAGTTCTCGAGCAAATAATTGATGATTTTCACAAACTCTGGGCTTTTATTGTTGCCAAGAAAGCCAGCGACGACCAATTGTAACAAATTGAATGCAGCATCTACATTTCACGATAAATGCAATTCAAATTGCTCACTTTCCAGCAACTTTTTGATCTGCGGTCCATCGGAAACGCCTTTCTTGATCTTGGCGTCGGAATGTGCGGGAAAATGGTCTTTAAGTATATGAATGCATCACCTGTTTGTAATAATTTCATTCGTATCGATCTTCTGCTGTAAGATGCTTTTTACTTATTTATTCTCTCAATATAGGTGTTAACAAGTCCTTGAAGATCCATTACCTCCACTTGCCTTTGGATTTCTTCCCAACAAATCTTGGTGTAGTAATCGATGAACATAGCAAGCATCTTCATTAGCAGATGAAAAGTATTGAGAGACCTAGCCAAGGATTCTGGAATGAATCAATAATGGGTGACTACGACTGGTTCCTTGTAAGAGAAACTGATCTTAAGGGGGTAGACACGGGTAATGCAGCGCGCTGTATACCGACACAATCTGGCCCGAAACATGGGTCTCGGAAATTACGTTGTTTGTCCTTATATGAGCAGATTTTGGGTTGGGCGAGGTCTCATTCGAAAGAGGAAGGTTCAATGCAGCCCGCTCTGGTCATGGCTCAACGAGATTGTGTTGATATCTGATAATACGAGTGTTCAAAGTAGAGAAAAAATCAACAAAATACACTCCCAGATTCCAAGTATTTGTAAGTCGCTAAAAGAGTGTTATGACTCAAACGATGACCAGAGCGGGCTGCATTAAAGCTTCCTCTTTCGAATGAGACCTCAGCCAGCCCAAAATCTGGTCATATAAGGACAAACAACGTAATTTCGTGACTGCATTCCCAAATCAGAATTCCGCCATATTGGCGATAATACAGAGCAAATCACGTGACAAATTTAGTTTAGCTAGTGGATGCGAGATGGCCCCTATTCGGGAGGACTGCCAACATGGAATCATAACAAAATTGAAGCGTTAGCTGGATACATGTGCCACAGTAAAAGCGTGCTGCAGTCAATGTATGAATTTTCGGACGATTGTAGGTTAGGTTATATGCATTTTAGGCATATAACTACTGGGAACTGTGAACATTTACTAAGTTAACGCTTTTATTGTAACACATATATCACTTGAAATCGCTGTCGAATTTATGTTATAATTATATGGCCACATTATTTAAAATAAAAAAAGAGATTGGAACTTTTTTACTAATACTGGAAATATTGATTTACTGATATCATATTTTCAGAATGTGTTTATTCGAAGTTTCCTTTGTTTATTCGAAGGACTTTCATCTTGGGCTTCGAATAATTTTGCATCTTTAATTATATCTTTATCCTAAGGTCGTATTGAGATATATTGGTCGATCGATTCGTTTTCGCGAACAGCGATCGAGGAGAAATCAGCCACCACCATCTGACGATCGTGGATTTGTCAATTGGTGTTACGTGGCCACCCAAGGGTATGGTGGGGTAATGGGAATGCTGCTCGGCTCCGTCTGAACGTAGCCGTGAGGCTGTTATTTATTCTTATTGTTAGCGTAGTAGTTGTGTGCATTACGAAGCTATGCGTAGACCCATACGAGATGAAGCTATCGAGACAGAATCAATGTTCTGACCAATAAAGCTCCTGAACTTTTTCGGAGCTAAGGCACACCTATTCTGATGTGTGTATTTCTACGCTGACAGCTCGATTTGGCCTATACACACCAGAAGCTTGGCGCTATCCCCACCACTTCTCGCTCACTCTTATTCTGCGAAGGCGAGAGTGAGATAAAACGAGAGGGAGTCAGAAAACGTTGCGAAAAGGAGCACCGAGGCAGGCAAGCAGTACCAATGGTGGGAGAGTACGCGTTGCGAAACTCAACAGCCAATATATCTGAATGTAAAGTCTCGTTAGCCGCTCGCTGGTCGAGACCGGCGTTGAGCCCGTATCATGAACGGAGCGTTAATTCCGAGGCTGAGTTTCTCGCTTCTTTCTAGCCGAAGGGAGGAGCGGGATGGAACGCTTTGCGAGCGCGGCGGGCGATTTTACGAAGCGATTCCCGTGCTCACCATAAGCGCTGACAACTATCGGGCACGCCCGTCGCGCACACAAAGGACGGAGTGTCAGGCGTCCGAAAGACGGAGCGAGACAAAATATCAACGCGTCGTCTATCTCATACTGGCCTCGCTCGCTTTCAATGCCTTCGCTCGTTCTCTTTCCATCTCGCTCTCGCCTTCGCCGGACAAGAGTGAGACAGAATTGGTGGGAATAGCGAAAAGTCCGTATTGTGTACACCAAACCGAGCCCAAACGATCTTAGATCAGCGCTGTCCAGCGTAGGGGCCCCTCATGCGCCTGCTTCCCCTTCCAATCTTTATCTCGCACAGTATGCCTTCGGTTATCAAGGAGACCCCGCGACGCTACGAAGGCTGCCACGATGGACTAGCCGGACAAACGTCTTCGCGGTTAGCGTCGCGCGGTGTCCCTGGCAACGCGGACGAGAGTGGGAGAACCCCAACCTCCCGCGGGAGCGACCTTGAAGAGTGCTGATCTTAGATGCTCGAATAACCGACGAGAACCTTTGTGGCCCGAGTCACACGAGATCGCTATTGCTTGGCGATGTGTCATCGATTATATAGAAACAGAATTTTTTTCATCGTATCAGTATGAAAGTGACACGAATAGATTCCTGGCATTCTACCGATTAAATTGACGAGCTTTCAATTCTGCAAACAAATTTTCACGTCATTTCCTTAATGATGATCCGAATGATATCATTTTTGGGGCCAATTTGATCGAGGAAACATGACGAATCGATTCACGTCACTTCCATAAAAATCTGATTAGAAATGCAGAACTGAAGATTTGTCACTGCTTAGTGCGTAAAATTGTATGGCCCCGCTGGATTCGAGCGTCGAAACCCACGAAACTTAGCGAAGGAATGTTAGCCTTCTATAGAACTCAAATCGGGAAAGACTTTGTTGAGAAACTTTACACATGTATATTCACGTCAAATAAATACTTCAATTGTAAAATTTTGACGACAAACTATTGTGGAATTTCGCCAGTTCTTACATATGCAACACTTGGTTGGGAATTCCTGATCCCAGAGTTTCATGCATTTACCTATTGAAATGTTGCTTCAAGTCATCGGGAAATTGCATTGCTTCTTCTCGTACATACATATATCTGTTCGCGAGTAGGTGTCACGAGTGACGCGGCTTTGGTTTTCCAAATAAATGCACATTTATTAGGACCTTCGGTCGACGGCGACTTGAGTCATCCAGTACTGAATATGAAAATGTTCATATTTCTCATTACACCTTGATAAGAGTGTTACCACCGATGGATTGGTGAGTTTATGTCCACGAAAATGAGTCGAGACGCGAAGCAATTCGATCTATTTTTCCTTATGAATACATGATTAGGACACACACACACACTACATTCACTAAAAATAGACCGAATTGCTCCATGTTTGGCATCATTTTCATCAGTAATGCAGTGCTCTGGTGAAGAACATCGTAATACGGAGCTAATATTCTAGGCCCTAGAATCTACGATATTGGCAATTTACAGTTGAAACGTACGCCGCTTCACACTATCGTTTCTTAGCATTTATACGGGGTGAGTCTCTAGCTAGTGATAGGGGAAGGAAAATGCAGCAGGGGGCGATGTGGGAAAGGATAGGGGACTCAGGGTACAATAGGTGGTACGGAAGGGTGAAGGGGGATGGGCTGTCTGGTTACCTAAAGAAGGGGTGGGGGGAAAGTAGGCGGAGAAGGGTGGCCAGGTTCAGATTGGGTAACGAGATGAGGGGGGGGGGGTAGGTACTGGGAAGCAGAGTTCTGCAACGGGCGGATATATCGCGGGTTTACCCGTCCGTTACCCGTCCGTTTTTCGATTCACCCGACCCGCCTGGACCCGCCGGCGGGTAAGTGGGTCAGCATCGATTTCTATCCGCCCATACCCGCCCGAAGCTGACGGAACTTTTATCTGACTCGCCCGTATCCGCGCTATATCCGCTAATACTCGCGCTACGCTATACCCGCTAATACCCCGCGCGTTCAAACCAAGTTAATATTTTGTTTATATTATAATTATTAACAAAGGGAAAGTAACAAAAATTCCAATACTGCAGAAAAAATAGTCAAGAAATACTCAATGGCTGCATTACATATTGCACTCGCAATCTGCGTTCCTTTAATAGCATAAGCTATAAGCGGTCCAGAATTTAAATTACATTTTTGCATGTATCCATAATTTCTTGAATTTGATACAATGCATTCCATACTGTTCATTCGTAGAATAAAATAAATCCGCGTCTTGATATAACAACTGCCGAATAAAGTACCAGTAAATTCGGAATTGAAGTGCAGCTAAAGGCACGGGTACGAACGGATAACAGTGCGACTACGGGTGAGTAAAGTATGCGTCGCGACAGCTTCGGGCGGATAGAAATCGACGCTGACCCGCTAACCCGCCAGCGGGTCAGGGCGGGTATGTGTAGCTTGGTAACGGGTATCACCGGGTGAGTGCAGATACGGTTACGGGCGGGCGGGTGAATCGATGTCACGGCCGGGTGACGGGCGGGTCAAACCCGCCCATTGCAGAACTCTGCTGGGAAGATAGATAGAAGAGGAGGTGTAGGGTATGTGGAAGGGGGGGATGAGACATGGGAGCATGTGTGGGAGGAGTGCATGGGATGGGGGAAGAGAGGGGGTCGCAAGAAATGGTGGGAGAGGTGCTTGGAGACGAAGGGGAGGGGGAGGAATGAATGAGGAGGGTAGAGGAGAGGAGACAGTTGTGTGGAAATGGGAGAAAAGGAGTAATGGAGTGGAAATGGGAGAAAAGGAATGGAATGGAAGGGGGACGAGTGGAAGCGGAGGTCCGGGGGCGGATAGGTGTGCGGAGGAAGGGAAGGGAGAGCGAGCGAGCGAGCGAGCGAGCGGGCGGGCGAGCGGGCGGGCGGAGCGGATTCGCAATTTGTATATATTGTATATTTTGTAATGTTAAGGAATTAGGGTAAGCTAGGTTAAGTTGAATTAAGCTAATTTAAGTTAGGCTAAGGTGGTGTAGGGAAGAAAATGTAAATTGTGGAGGGAGCAAAGTAAGAGGAGATTGTAACCCTTAGGGGAGCAATAAAGAGGTATATCCATACTTTTGAAGTTACCCCTACCACCAATCCTTCATTCGAAAATTACTTTTGAAGTATGGCACCAACAAAAAATTGGTTTGTTTTACGCACGAACTACTCTACTTGCATACAAAGTTGCATAATTTTCTGAGTTTTCGAGTTACCTTGTTAGATAGTAGAATTAGATAAATTGCTTGCACGATCACGCTTACTTTGACTGAAACATTTATGACAAGATATTTACATACAAGACAAAGCACAGAATTATTAATCATAACTAGACTCATCTTAGAACGTAATACGAAACTTAAAGCAATAAACTAATCTAAGGAAACGACGTCTGAGATCGGACAAAGTTATTTTTTTGAATATGTCTGGAGCACGGGAAAATTTGCGCAATCGCTGGCTGTGTCAAAGTGTACAGTATATGGTTCAAAGGTTCGCGAGACTCTGCCAACTAATCGTGACGAGTACACGCCGCAGACCTGGCTTTTTGTCACTTGAGTATCGCACCCAAAAATACGCATTTGTACATTGGATAAGGATTCACGGCGTCGAGACAAAGGACTGCCGCGTGTTAGAACCGGGTGATAGTGTAAGTAGGTGAGAGGCTCACCCACAGATAACTGTGACAGTCCTCGCCGCGATCGCCAACACATAGTTATCGTGGTTTCACTTCGCATTGATTTGAAGTGCGCGCTTGAAATGATCGCGATCACCCGTTTTATTGGCTACCGGCATCCGGCATGTCAGCCAATCTCTAACAGAAAAAAGTAGTTGTGTTATCAATTGTGGCTCATAAATGATTCAGTCAAACTGAACACAAATTTTCATAGTCAAGGTCATTTCAAAATCATATTGTTATAAGTTAAAAGTAGTGGCTCAATGTGAGCTGTAACACCAGCCATGACGTAACAATCATAATATTTGCTCTGTAAACTAAATAATTGAGCTTTTGACCGAAAATTTTTGGAGTAATGCTGTTATATAAAACCAACTGTTGTAAATATTCATGTTTCGTAGTATAACGTTAAATAGGTATGTTTGTGTAGCTCTACTTTATAACACGTTTGAAAGTTACATATTGCATGAATATGAGTATTTAAGCCTATCAATTCAAGAATAATATTATAAGGTCTTCGTAACTTGGGTTACGTCAGCCTTAAGCGGTATATTGTACAGAGTCTTTGAATGTAAACTAACATTATGAATTAAAAACTACGTCTAATAAAAGTATAACATGCTGGAGTATATCTTACCATCAAAAAGAATCCCATTTAAAAACATTTTCATAAATTAATACAAGTATATAATCCCATAAAAAAGAATCCCATTTAAAAACATTGCCGTAAATTAATACCCATCAAAAAGAATCCCATTTAAAAACATTATCGTAAATTAATATCCCATCAAAAAGAATACCATTTAAAAACATTGTCGTGAATTAATATAATATAAATATAAATTTCTTAATGTGCTATATTTAACTTTACGAAAGTAATGATGTACAACAATTACGCCAATTATCATAATGGCTATTTATACAAAGAAAAAATGTATTAAATAATATTAAGCAGATATATATTTATTCAAAATACTTGGCGCTGCTCGCCGAATTGGTGTTGCTAAACTGATTAAATATGTATAAATTGCATTAAAATATTTTTCTTTCTTTGTTCTGCGTGCGTGTGCATATGCTACATAGGATAATAGAATTACATATATGTAAAATAAATCTGACTGCGTTTTTAATATGTATATGTATATGTTTATGTATTTTTGATTGTAAGGGAGTTATTGTAAATTATTAATTAATTAATTAATATTAAAATCGAAGCGCCAAGTATTTTGAATAAAATATTTATTACGCTAGAAATTTTACTTGTTTGACCGTCCACCCCCTCGTTATTTCCCCGGATTGACTCGGCAGACCGGCGATTTCGCATTCGGTAACACTAATCCAACAATAAGAACTGTGACTGCATCGAGTCACGTTGACCCCTATACAGCCAGCTCTCGGTCTACAATGTCGCCAATAAACCGCGCCTCGCTGAGTTTCGTGGAAGTGACGAATTCCACGTTCTGCATTTCGTCAAAATGGCGTCAATCGATGTCGCGCCGATGAAAATGGTACCACGCTAACTTCGTTAAAAATAGTCCGATTTACATGACATGATTTTAATCGGGAGAACGCCAGGAATTCATTGGTATCACTGCTATATCGATGCGATGAAGAATAAAGAATTTTTTCATATGGCGTAGCGAATCTCGTCGCAAGCGTCGAAATCCTCGAAACTCAGCGAGGTGCGGCTTATTGGCGACATCGCCTTTGAATACTCTAGCCAGAGAGTCACTCTGTATAATAGTACACAATATAATACTTACATTTTCCTGATTCTGCATGTAGAACGTCGAACATGTTCGGTCGCTTGCAAGGGATTGACTGCCAGGGATCGACGGGCCCCATCTTTCGCTGATGGAGGGGGAAACATCTACAGGAGCAGTGGTTGTGGGTGCGTGAACTGCGCCTGCATCAGTCACGCACACATAACCACCGCTCCTGTAGGTGTTTCCCCCTCCATCACTGGTACCTCGAGCTCCGCCGATTTCTGGTAATTTAGGAGCCCGGCGACTATCCCCACAATTTCTTAGAATTCTTTGTTCGAGAGTGAGCGAATTCGAGCAATTATTTGGCCTGTACTTCCGAATGGCCCCAATGGCCGATCGACACGCGGTTTGGGGTGAGGGGTGGGGAAGGGGTGTGAATCGCGAATCTAAAATTGTAGCTTCGGGTATTTATTATTTTCCGAAATATTAATAAAAATTGTTTATTTTTTTTTGCAAAATTTTTTTAGACGTGCGTGCAGGCCTCCCTATCCGGGAGCCCTTACGTCCCCCAATTTTTTATTTTTGAAATTTGTAACCACGGTCTCGTTTTTGGCATCGCCGAACTCACATCGGTACGCTGTCGTTCTTTCCGCGCCCCACCCACTGGTCTAGCCCCAACCGGTGGCTGATTGAGATGAAACTTGGTGGGTATTATGAGGGGGGTGGACCGACCCCAAATACCAAATTTTACTTTCAGCAATTAATGCGTTCAAGAGATACAGAAGTAATTGGGTATAAAAGGGTACACATTACCAATTTTTTTTAATCACTTTACCACGGTCCCTCCTCTTAAGGGGGTAGACACGTCACGTGACACGGGCGATGCACCGTACTGCAATACCGACAATCTAACCTGAAACATGGGTTTGTGATTTTTCGTTTTTCGTCCTTATATGAGCAGATTTTGGGCTGGGCGAGGTCTCATTCGAAAGAGGGAGATTCAATGCGGAGCGCTCTGCTCACCGTTTCAGTCACAAAACTCTTTTAGTGACCTAAAAATACTTAATTAGGTAAACACGCCACGTGACACGGGTAATGCAGCGCGCTGCATACCGACACAATCTGGCCCGAAATATGGGTCTGGGAAATTACGTTGTTTGTCCTTATATGAGGAGATTTTGGGCTGGGCGAGGTCTCATTCGAAAGAGGAAGGTTCAGTGCAGCGCGCTCTGGTCATCGTTTGAGTCACAAAACTCTTTTAGTGACCTAAAAATACTTGAATTCTTGCGGGTGTATTTTGTCGAATTTTGCTCTACTTTCAACACTCATATTATTAGATATCAACACAATCTCGTCGAACCATGACCAGAGCGCGCTGCACTGAACCTTCGTCTTTCGAATGAGACCTTGCCCAGCCCAAAATCTCCTCATATAAGGACAAACAACGTAATATCCCAGACCCATGTTTCGGGCTAGATTGTGTCGGTATACAGCGCGCTGCATTACCCGTGTCTACCCCCTTAACAATATTTCTGTTGACTTATACCGACATAACACATTCCACTTTCCAATTTGTCCCGGGTATTAGCTTTGGTTTGGTTAGATCGGGGCGGGGCGCGCGCCCGCTCGCGGGCGCGTAAAGCATGGTAGCGAACCGATGTGGGTTTGACGATGCTAAAAATGAGACTGTGGTTACAAAATTTCAAAAGTGGAAAATGGGCGGACGGAAAGGCTCCCGGGCAGGGAGGCCTGCACCAACGTAGAAAAACATTTCCAAAATAAATTAACAATTTTTTATTAGTATTTCGAAAACGAATAAATACCCGAAGCTACAATTTTATATTTAGGGTTCACACCCCCTCCCCCAAACCTCATCTCGATCGGCCACTTGGGCCATTCGGAAGAATATCTTTTATTCGATGCATTTATTCGAATTAAACCTTCGAATAAAAAAAGGTAATTATGCAGAACAGGTGTTTCCTCACCGATTTTAATTATTTTTGGATAAGGTGAATGTCCCAATTTCTGCTCATTTAAGAAGTTACTCGTCATAAAGAAGGTGTAAAAAATTTGTTTGTGATCAAAATGTGCAGAGTAATTGATTAATTCTTTAATAATAAATCAACAAATTCAAATACTATTTAAGAAAGATATTTCAAGATGTTTAACTATTAGTAATTTGTAATTAAATATATAATGCTCTAAATGTCCGTATTTCTGCTCATGAAAAATAGCAATATATGTATTGCCCCAAACTCTCGCTCGTTTTCGGATTCTCTCACTCTCGAACAAAGAATTCTAAGAAATTGTTGGGATAGTCGCCCGGCTCCTAAATAACCAGAGTTCGGCGGGGCTCGAGGTACCACTGATGGAGGGGGAAACACCTACAGGAGCGGTGGTTGTGTTGGGTAAACTGCGCCTGCATCAGTCACCCACACGTAACCACGGCTCCTGTAGGTGTTTCCCCCCTCCATCAGCGGTAGCTGGTGCGACGTCGGTCCCTGACCGACTGTTTGCGTTGCCTGGTTTGCAGAGCGTCATTTGTTTCAGAACGCACCACAAACGAATCTTCGGATTCACGTTTCAAGTCCACGGTTCGCATTTACGTTTTTTCGTAACGGGCAGTAGGATTTTGAATTGTGTTGCGTTGTGTTGTATTGTGTTTGTGTTGTGTTTGTTGGTTTAGTATATAATGAGTGACACTCAAAATGTGAATATGCAGGATGTGCAAGAAGATATGGATAATAATTCTCCGTGTCGTCCGCGAAAATTACGTCCGTCCGCAAGAAGATTTTCGAAACGAAAAGTACATCGCCAAAAGAGAAGATCTTCAGCCCTTCAGAAGAAAGAAGAAAACGTAAAAACGGCAGACGACACTGACGTAGGACAACGTCCAAAAGAAGTGGCCGAGGAGTGTATAGTAGAGGGACCATCAGCATCCGATGGACGAAATCATCTACATCAAGCGGTAATGTACTTGCCATCTGATGAAGATACTGATACGGCCAGTTCGGGAAAAACTGAAGAAGCGCTTGAAGACTTTGATATAGAAAGTAACGAAGAAGAAAACTTCGTTATAGAAAAAATTGCGAAGAACGAGCCGCAAGAGCAATCGCGGCTCTAACAATAAATAGCAACGATATAATGAATTTCGCAAATGTGCGTACTCAGTTGCAGAAAATACGTCAGCATGCAAAACGTAGCGGAGACTGTGGCATTGAACACCTACGAATAACTGGTGTGAAACGGTGTGGCTTCAAGAGCATCTTCAGCGTAACGTGCACTTTATGCCATTACAAAGCTGAAATCCGCAATCAATCGGACGAAGCCGAAGAAGTGGACAGCAATCAGGCCGCCGTTATTGTAACAATTTTATGTGGAGGCAGTTATACCCAGCTGGAACACAGTTTTGCAGGAGTGAACATACGTTGCATGTCGAAGAAAGACTTCGTAAAGAATCAAGATGAATTCATCAAGTCTGCAATTGCCACTGCAGAAGAAGAGATGCTAGCAGCGGCTGAAGAAGACATACGTTTGGCGATTGGAAGAGGCGACGTTCTTCCCGGATCAGGAACCCCTCACATCCCCGTTGTGGCCGACGGAAGCTGGATGAAGAGATCCTACCGCAGTGGATGTTACGATTCTGCGTCTGGAATCGGCGTGATATCACACGAAGAAAGTTTTATTTTACGGCGTTCGAAATAAAGTTTGCAGAATTTGTCGGATTGCTACGAAAAAGGAGAAAGAACCCCGAAAGCACACATGTTTCAAAAACTGCAACACATCTCGAGCATCGACCGCCATGGAAAGCGATGCTATAGTAGAAGGCTTCAGTACTAGCGTAGAAAAACGTGGGCTCGTTTATTCTACTTTGATTGGTGATGGGGACAGCAGCGTATATAAGAAGATTATTGATGCTGATCCATATAAGAGACAGATTCGCGTAAAAAAAATTGAATGCACGAATCATTTGTTGCGAAACTTCTGCAACAAAATGAAAGCGATTGTGAAGAAGACTACACCTGGACCATTGAGGCAAGCTGTGGAAAGCAGCATTTGCCGGATACGCACGAACGTCGTAAAAGCCGCAAAGTTTCGATACAATCAAAATGTGTCAATCGAGGAGAAAACGAAGAATTTGTATGACGACATACAGAATGTTCCGAGCCACGTGTTTGGTGAACACAGAGTGTGCATGACTCAAATATTTCTGCGATGGAAAGATTAAAAAGAATCAAAGAAACATCGTTCCAGAATTGATGAATATTGGTGTGTACCAGGACGTACAAGAAATACTTCGTACACTGTTAGCTCATGTGGAGAGCTTACTTTACAACAACAATAATAACGCTGTGGAAAGTTTGAATGCAATAATTGCCAAGTATATTGGCGGAAAAGATTAAATTTTGCCGAAAGAGGATCCTATACAGGAAGATGTGCTGCTGCTGTAGTGGAGTACAACAGTAATCAAGTGCACTTGCGATTGAACGCGGTAATGAATAAGAAAACGCCCGAGCTTGTTCGCCAAATGAAAGAAAAGAAGAAGAAAGAAAAGGAAAAGAGAGCTGCAAAACAGAACGAAACGAAGGTTGCGCGATATGTGCGCAAGCAATTGCCCTCGCGGAAAGATTCTGATTATGGAGAAAATGCACAGAAGCCAGACATGCCATCCGAAATGTATGAACTGGAGCGGGAAAAGTATATGCAAATGCTCAGTGACTGGCAAGAGAAAAGACACGCTATTGAAGATGAAACCATCGGACAAGCAAAGAACCGCAGATGGTTGCAGTATAAGTCCAAATTGTTGACTGCATCCAATTTTGGACAAGTGTGCCGCCGTCGACCTGACACGCTTTGCGCAAATGCAGTGAAGTCATTTCTGTATCCGAGGATAATTGCATCCGCGGTGGAATACGGGAAAGTATGCGAGAGAATTGCTCGCGAAGAATTGAAGAAGCAATATACAGATATTGCAGAATGTGGCATTTTCATCGACAGCTGCATCCCCTTCTTAGGAGCTTCACCGGATGGAATCATCGGTGAAGAGGGTATTATGGAAATCAAATGCCTCAAATCAGCGGAGAACTTTTCGCCGGAAGAAGCTATTGAAAGAGTAGCCGCTGTCAGGCGCATATTCATACGGAAAACAGGTATTTCAATGAACAAAACGCATCACTATTTTTATCAAGTACAAGGTCAGTTACATATTACTGACAGAAAGTACTGTATATTTTGCCTTTGGACCCCGAAGGGGCTGAAATCTATAAAAGTAGAAAGAGATGATGCATTTTGGAAAACAGAAATGGAGCCAAAATTGGTTCAATTTTATTTAGAATGCATGCTACCCGAATTAATAGATAGTCGGTACAATAGGTACATGCCTATTCGGGAGCCACAATTTATACTAGCAGAGAGAGCTAAAGAAAAGCCAAAAAGCTTGTAAAAGCGAAAGAGGTCTCCCTCCGAAACTAATGAAACTAATGTATCGGTCCGGCGTCGCACCGCGCTATAAAGCGCGGTACTACTGATTTTGTCAGTGGTCACAAGTGCCAGCAATGGCACTTGTACTCGCGGATCCTACGATCACGCGAGTCGACCGACGCCGCCGTCGCTTTCCCAAGAAAGTGACGAGGGAAATAATAAATTTAATCCACCCTTTAATTTTTTCAGACACATTTCTAAGTTCACAGGAGCAGACAGACGGAATCCGGTTCGGTCAAAATGCGCCAGGCTGATACATACGGGCGTCGCAGGTATGCATGATGTTCGACGAATTATTGAAACAAACTTTTACTTTTATACCAAACTTACCGAAATGTCTGCGATCATTTGTTACAGGCGGGAATTTTCCCAAATTACTGCAAACATGGTGTATGGGACAGTAATGCCGGGACGAATGGAATAATAAGTACCATATTTCAGGTAAAGTTTAACAGCTCATAAATCTACAGTAAAATTTTATACGCTTATGAAACAGCAATTAAGTATTTCATAATGTGTTACAGATCCACACTGCCTACGTTATCTTTTGGTATGAGCGACCTGGCAAAATTGTAGGAGGACCGTCAGTGGAGAAGAGGAATTACACAAAATGAGAGAAGATAATATTACAGTATTGTCTCGTTAGCGGATCGCATCGCGAACACAGAGCCCTAATTCCTAGTGTTCGTTTCTCGTTTCTTTCTGGCCGAAGGGGGGAGCGAGATGGAATGCTTTGCCTGCGCGACGGGCGCGGACGCAAAGGACGGAGTGTCAGGCGTGTGAAAGGCAGAGCGAGACAAAACATCATGCGGTCGTCTATCTCGTACCGTTCTCGTTCGCTTTCGGTGCCTCTCGCTCGCTCTCGCCTTCGCCGGACAAGAGTGAGACAGAAGTGGTGGGGATAGCGAAAAGTCCACATCGTGTAGTCTAAACCGAGCAGCTAACGAAACAATACTGTATTCTTCGAAAAATATACACTTTTTTATCTGTAATTGTCCATTTCGAAGGGGCGAAAGCTAGAATGTCGAATTTCAATTCTCCAATGAAGTTGGATTGATTTATTGTGATGACTGTAACTTGATTAGAGACAAAAAGAATATATAAAAAAATGTTCTGTTAAACGATTTTGTCAAAAAGGAACTAACAACTAAAAATTACTTCTATTCTAGTACTACAATTTCGATGGTGTTTTCTAACTTTAAATAAAAACGTGGAGCAGGATATTTCATATCAGAATATGAATCAATTTAGTACAGCATCAAGTGTCGAAATGAATTTATTACGAGATATCCTGCTCCACGATTTTATTTAAAGTGAAAATAAACCATCGAAATTGTAGTATAAGAAAATAATTATTTTTTAGTTTGTAATGCATTTTTAATAAAATCGTTTAATAGATCTTGTTTTATTTTCTAGTTTTTAGTGTTCGTGGATTTATATTTCATAGTTCAAACATCTGTACAAATATCTTTTATTGCTGTATGCAGTTTAACAGTTTGCTTGAACCATACAGTGCTAAAAGTTGGTAAAGAATGCGGGTGGTTGATTTTAAGTTGATTGGATTTGTGGTTATGGGTTATTATTTATTGGTGACTGGGTAAGTTTTTCACCCCCTTGGGTTTTTTTCATAATTTTGTATTGTCATCCAAACTACGCACCCCTGCAAAATTTCAAGACAACTGGATGGTTGGAAGTTGATTAAAATTGAGTTTCCAGATTTGAATCAAACATACAAACAAACAGGGGATCGTAGCTGAATAAAATTGATTATGAGACATTCCAAAATATACGTATTGTTAGTACTGATCACTAGTTTATATTGATAAATTTTTACAATTGTGAATAACAATTCCGAAGAAAAGCATGTACAAAAGTATTAAATTGAAATACACTTTTGTCCAAATTCATGTTTTAAAAAAATGATTACGTTATTAAATTTGTATTTAAATAACAGACAATTCTTGTTGATAAAAAAGATAATTTGATGTATAGTTAGATAGAAAAGAAAGCGTCATATGTTTTTAGAAGAGTTATAGCATTTTAGATTTCAATACGATCGGCGTGTTACACTTCGGTGATGTACCTTATTCAAATTGTATACTTTGAAATTACACATTGATTGTACAAAATATTACATCCTTCTACGTATAAATAAAAACTATTGATACGCAAATTAGTATTGTTTCAGTGATATGTTTCCTAACTTCACTACCCAACCTCTCTATCTTTCATTATTGCTATCCTCCTTTACGTTCAGCGAAGCTCTGATGCTAGACGCAGCAATCGGACGCGCTACATTTACAGCTGATGCAGGAGGAAACACCTACAGGAGCGGTGGTTATGTGTGCGGAACAGCGCCAGTTACGTCAGTCACGCACACATAACCACCGCTCCTGTAGGTGTTCCCCCCTCCATCAGCTGTAGTTGAAGGCCGCTGATCCCTGCCTAGACGTAGCTCTCGTGCCGTATTCCTCCAAGACTTCTCAGTAAAAGGAGCTGTGGCAACAGCGCGGCGGAGATAGGGAGAACAGAAAATGTGGCAACTATGCGTCACAAATTCGTCTACATAGAGTACCTGGAGATGTCACCTCTGTACAACTTCTTTTTACCGACCGCATTAGTTTCATTAGGGTCCGTCTGTTTACAAGGGACGCTTCGATCGATTCATACCATAACAAACTTGAGACGGCACCCTTAAATGGGATTCTTTTTGATGGGATTATATACTTGTATTAATATTAATTTACGACAATGTTTTTAAATGGGATTCTTTTTGATGGGATTATATACTTGTATTAATTTACGAAAATGTTTTTAAATGGGATTCTTTTTGATGGGACTATATACTTGGCGCTCTTTTTGTACCTTTTTTTTAAAAAAGGTAATTTTGTGGGGATATCATACATTTTGTAGTGTTTATGTATATACGGAAATCGTGAAGCGACTAGTCACCCGAACGCAGCGGCTTTTTGTCTTTATCGCGAGTGGCCGATTTCAAGTCGTTTGAATTTATGGTTATGGATTATATATTTATTATTAGTATTAGTACTTTTTTTACCCCTTCCCCGAGGTTATTTTATTTTTAATATATTTTATTGTCATCCAAACTATGCACGCCTGCAAAGCTACAAGACAATTGAATAAGGTGGAATTGGTTTAAATTTGAGTTTTCAGATATGAACCAAACAGACAAGGAGCAAACAGGATCAACACTGAATAAAATCGTATAATTAATATAATACTATGTCCCATTTATTTTTTTTTCTCTATAAGCTTTACATAAAAACTCTAAATTGCTGGTATAAAAATATCTGTAAATTTAAATGCAGTGCAATTTGTTACAATATATATTACGTTGTATATGCATGGTATTATTTTGTACATGCATGGTACAAATTTCCAGAAACTTATGCGAAAGAAGATGCTTCTCTGTCGAACCTTCTCTGGACAACTTCCAAGTCTGCAACTCTACGTACGAAATCGATTTAAAAAAATTTGGCGTCTTACCTTGTTAATTAAGATAATAATTCAGTCTCCTATTTAGTGTAAAAACCCATGACATTTCAATTTCGGACAACTTCCATTATTTGACACTTAGCACTTGGTAGGTTATTTATAATATCTCTGTCTAGCTGTCAAGTTACAACAACTTGTTACGCGATTTGTCGAAACCCACATCCAATGAGCGACGTGCCTGCGAGACATTTCCTAGCCCTTTCTAGGACGAATTGTAGGACGATGACGATGATGATGCTGAATCTTAAGAACATAAAATTCAGCAAATTACAACTTTACATCGAAATATCTCAGCTCATAAGACCCATAGGAACAAAACGAAGATGCTTTTCTCATGTGAATCAAACCCAAGATATCCATTAAAACCATTCAAAATCTAATCGGATCAGCCGTTATTGAGATTCGGAAATCTCAGGGTTCTTGATAGCGAGTCGTGGCGTAAAGAGCCACTCTGTGTCTCGCGCTGCGCATATATATATATATATATATATATATATATATATATATATAGTAGTGTCTCTTGATTGCCACCGTGTCCTCAATGTAACGTTTATATTGTGCCTTTTCTTACAATAATCTATCATAAGTTTTATTCAAATTTTGTATATTCACGTCGTTAAGTGGGTAAGTAAAAACAATATAGATTGAGATTTGTCATTGGCCTGAGTCGATTACGTTAGAAGAGGCACATACATAACATGCACATAACACTTATTGGGAAACCTGGCAGAGTGAGCAGTAACTTAACACAGCAAATACAATAGTATTTATCTTTATTGATACAATGCAGAAATAGTGATAGTGATGAATATAAGAAATAGTATTCGTGTAAGAATCGCGTGTAGCACCTACTGCGTCTGGAGAAGGACTGACTGGGACAACCACGGTCCTCGGTGGTTGTTAAGCCCTCAAAGAGGCCGAGTGGTGCATAAGGCCATAAATGTGACACCGACAGTGTCCAGACCTCGGTCCTCTGTTTATAGCTCGTATCGTTGTTACGCTGTATACGCTAACAACACTGTCCAACACGATTTTTGGTCTGCAATATCCGCTGGGTGATTCTTGTACAGTTTTTCGCTCTGAACACAAATCCGAAAGCAGAATTGCTCCATCACCTTCAGTTTTTGAGAAAATCGATTTTTAAAAAAATTGCAAATTTTCAACTTTGAACATCTTTTGTGTCGAAACGGTAATAGTTATTCGGTTGTTTTTACTTCAAACTATTCTATGAACCCTCCCGAATACAACGATATAAGTTATTATTGCATTATGAACATTTAAATATGTTTAAACGGCACCGCGAATTTTGCCAAACTATTTCGCTTCTGTATTGAAAACAAAACGTGACTTACCACTTTTGTTGATCCTTTCCGATGGAAAACTGTCTGCTGCATCACGTGGGAGGGTCAGATTTTCTCTGAGACTCTTAGTTTTGGAAATAATTTGAAAGATATCTGCAAGAATTGGTGAATTTCGGGTGTCCTTTTCCCTTTGATCGTTGTTTAAACATATTTAAATGTTCATAATGCAATAATAGCTTATACCGTTGTATTCGGGAGGGTTCATAGAATAATTTGACGCAAAGAACAACCGAATAATTATTACTGTTTCGACACAAAAGATGTTCTCAGTTGAAAATTTGCAGTTTTTTCCAAAATCGAATTTTTCAAAAACTGAGAGTGTTGGCGACAAACCGTTTGCGGATTCGTGTTCAGGGCGAAAAACTCTACCAGAATCACCCAGTGGACATTGCGGAACAGAAAAAAAGTAGTTAAGATAGTTATAGGATGGTGTCGCAGTGTCAAAGAGGAGAAATAATAAGAGGCGTCACTCGACAAGGACAGAAATAACCTAGGGAAATCACTAGACAACCAATTTAAATGCCCATTCGGCAATGATTAGTAAACTTCGGCAATAATCAGCCAATTGCGGTGAGGTACATTTAGCGGATTTGAATATCCCGCTCGAATAGACAACCAATTTAAATGCCAAGGTTAAGTAAGGACTTCAAAGGTTTCGCTTGGAGTGACGCCTCTTATTATATCTCCTCTTTGGTACTGTTTAATTAACTACCGTTATGTGTTTGGGCTGGCAGTGTCCAGCGGTAGGGCCCCTCAGGCGCCTGCTTCCCCTTCCACAAAAATGATTCAAATTTTTCTTTTTTTAAATTGAAATAATTTTTTATTAAAATTTTAATGTCTTCTCTATAAGCACCGTAAAATTACTCTCCATCCGTTTACTACTTCCATAGATATAATTTACTGAAAAAAAGTTAGCACTTACCTTCAAACAGCTGTAAAATCGACATTTCTCAACATTTTGAAAAATCATTTGAGGTACATTGAAATATCACTTAAGACTACAACATTCAAATTTCAGCAACATCCGAAATGTTACTTCGAAAAGTGTCCGATTTCTCGTGGAATGTCCCTAATGTAAAAGAACATTTTGATCTATACAACCTCATCCACACGCTGTTGTATTAAAAAATTACACGCGATTACTCGCGACGAGGGCCCATATACTTTGCGTAGGGACCCGAGAACAGGTAGTATATGCGCGCGGGGTCCCGCCTGCGGAATGAAATTTGCATGTCTTGTTGAAACGCACATCCAGTTCCATTTTCCTAACATCCAAAACCAGCATTCATGCATCCCATCATACCTTATACCTATACCGCGCAAAATGCAAATACAAAACTCTTTTCATTAGAATCATTAAAAATGATCAGAATTATATCATGTTTGGTATCACTTTCATTGCAAAAACTCCAGCAACCCATTGGTGGCACTTGTATCGCGATTTAATATTAATTATAGAAATTCCCGTTTTCATTACCGAGCGGTCTATTGCTGGCCTTGTCTTTATGAGTCTAGGGTCTAGGATCCATGAAGCGTGTGGTGCGAAAGCTTCGACCCGAGAACCTTTCACGGTCATAAAAAAAGGTCGACCCTTTCATTTTTCCGTGATTTCAGGATTCCGTCAGTCCAAATGCCCAAATATCGTTGGCAACCAAATTCTAGTTTCACTGAACGGATAGGGATTCTACACTAACATCTGCTGACATCCCTGACACGGACAAGTGTGCGCTGCTCCATTGTAAAGCACGTAAACGATATTTTTTAACACTGATCCTGACGGCTCGGAACTGACGGGTGCGGAGTAGAGCTGTAATTATTCGACCATTCGAATATTTGAATGATTCGAATAATTTTGAATACAAATAATTTCTTCGAATATTCGGAGCGATCGAATTTCGGATTGTACGGAATAGGAATCTGAAAATGCAATATTTGTACATACTTTATCGTGAAATTCTTTTCATATTGGCCTTTACAATTATTTGTTTTTGAAACGATACATTTGGAATTTTATTAATCTTTGGTTCTATGAATTTTGCAACGAAAGGTATAAATTCTTTTTACCTTCTGGGACCTAGTGTATTTAAATGTTGTATCATAATGCTCATTAAGTGGGTAGACACGTCATATGATCTGGCTGGTTTGGCAGATCGGTATTACAGCAGGTTTTTTTCTGCACAGAAATGGTAATACCCATAGATACGCGGCTGCCTGGTGAACGCGAGAGGGAGCTGTTTGCTATTTCCATATTCTATTCTGAATGTGGAAAGAAATTCTCAGCTGTTGCGTTCTACTTGTAAACATTTAAACGGAAAGTCTGCTAGTACTGCAAACGTAGAAAATTCATTATACATTTTAATTACTTGAAATTTGGTTATACTACAATATGCTACGTTGGCAGTAAGGAATTATAAGTGAAAAGGAAAAATAGATGAGGTGATGTCCCCAGAAAATGAAGTTTGTTAGGTTAGATATTTGTTGTGTCAAGGTGTCTGGGATCGAGATTCTGGTTAAGAATCTCGTGTTGCTCCGGATCGTCCTTCACGGTCGTCGCCCAAACGGTCTCCGACGGTTCGGGTGAGAATGCCGGGACGAAAGGATTCGGTTTGAAACCGAAGGTAGGGGATCGTTGCGGGTTAAAGAGTTGGAACTCACCGTAAGGTTAAACAAGTTTATTCTGTCCCGATCTGGATGACAGGCTATGCGCGTACTGTACCGGTTAAGCGCTGATTACAAAGACCCTGTCTCCTAGCTTGTAGGAGGTTTTATAGCTAATTCGGGGCGAAGCGGGGACTAGAGGGGTCATTGCCTTCGGCTCGCTCTTCAGCGTTTTCGGCAAAACGCTGATGGTGCTCGCGGGTTAATGCCCGCGCTTTGGCACTCGCGCGTGATATCGGAATGCGCGGCGGTTGTAACCTCCGATCGTTGGCTGGGCTACAATATCCCCCCCCCCCCCCCCCCCTGAGTAAAGGTTGTTTAGGGGAAATTTTACAATTATCGGAATTTTCCCTGCGCCCTAAAGAGTCTCGACCGCGGCGTATATTCTGTCCGCGACGGTCTCTCTGTTGGGTGCTGCGTTAAGCGAGGTTGTCGATCTTCTTGTCTTCCCTCTTTTCGCCGGTCTGGGAATTTGTAGTTTCCGGCGCAATTGGTAGTCGCGTGTTAGTAAATAGATGACGAGTAAAATAAGTACATATTACTACCACGATAGTTGTCGTTGTCGGATGTACAGTTTGCAAAGTCACTAGTCCTGGTTCGTAGTTGCTATTAGTTAAATCGCTTTCTATTGTCATGTCCCGGGTGAGGTCTTTGGGAACGATGACAATTGGGGGAAGGAATGAATGTCAGGCGCGAATCTATAATCCGTCACACTGAGGTTTTGGTAGGAAATTTAGGCGCGAATCTATAATCCGTCACACTGAGGTTTTGGTAGGAAATTTAGGCGCGAATCTATAATCCGTCACTCTAATCGACCAGGGAAGGTTTAACAGGTAAATACACACCCGGAGAACACCCGTTATACTACATTGTATTTATTTTGGTTTTGAAAGTTGCATCCACCGTTGCATTCACACAAGAAATTACGTGTAATGCTTCTTTTAAACCCGTCTAGATATAGGTCTATACAAAAGAACGTTTGTAAACACTACTGGCACTCTAGCGTTCAGGAATCGAGATCAGCTGTCGTTGCAGTTTGTTTTGGTTTGGGAATCTTCGCAAACAGAAGACTAGACACAATAACTCGTAACGTGATTTAAATAGGAATTGTTTATTCAATTTGATGCACTGTTGGTATGATTTTTGCGTTATAATTATGCGCTAGGCATTTAGCATTAGCACATGACATTTATAATATACAATGGTTATTGAAAGCGTATGAATATGAATATGAGTTGCATATGAATAAGTAATAAGCAATTGTTATTGAAAGTAATAATATGAAATCGCAATAAGCGTAGACAAGACAATGCAATAAGCAATAATAAAGTAAATAATATGAAATTGCAATAAGCGTATACAAGACAATGCAATAAGCAATAATAAAGTAAATAATATGAAATTGCAATAAGTGTTATCAATACAATGCAATAAGCAATAATAAAGTAAATAATATGGAATTGCAATAAGTGTTATCAATACAATGCAATAAGCAATAATAAAGTAAATAATATGAAATTGCAATAAGCGTATACAAGACAATGCAATAAGCAATAATAAAGTAAATAATATGAAATTGCAATAAGCGTATACAAGACAATGCAATAAGCAATAATAAAGTAAATAATATGAAATTGCAATAAGCGTATACAAGACAATGCAATAAGCAATAATAAAGTAAATAATATGAAATTGCAATAAGCGTAGACACGAAATATAATAATAATAATACAAAATAATAAGATGAAGAGATATGCAGTGTAAATGGTATGGTTTAAATGCTTACAATGATTTATGAGATGAGTTTGGTCACACTATTTTAAATATAGACTTTCTTAGCTTACTGAGATGATTCTCTCAATTGTTTTCGTCGAAAGAGGACTTCTGTCTCGGTCCCCTCGTATTTATAAGGATGTTGCGGGGGTACGCGCGGTAGCGGCCTTGGCACATTTAATAAGTGGGTCACGGTAGGACTTCCGGGGTTTTTATAAACGGTATGGCTATTAATAGACATATTTATGTCACGTACGCCAATTATGTGTCGCAGTTAGATTTTTGGGGTTTTATGACTGCGAAGGAAATACTCAACCCATCGAATGGATTTTGGTTGTTTTAACAGGAAAGGGGTATTTGTGGTTTTGATTTGGAGGGTCGTAGAGAAGGGGTGAGACGTGGTCTCGATTTAAGAAGAGTTTGGGGCGAGGGACTTGTTTAGATTTAGTTTGAGGAGGGAATTTGTGCCTCGTTGGGCGAATTAAGCGAAGGAGGTTTCGTACCGACCATCTTGAGATGGGGACCGCTAAGGTACATCGTCAAGGTGATCAGCGATTGGGGAAAATGGGTAAGAGTTGAGTTTGAAGGACTTTGGTGGAGTGATTTCGTGATTTATGATAGAATTTTAGAATAAGACCGCGCGAAAAATATTGGTACGTCACACTATCTTGGTTAAGTTGGTTATACAGTGCTGAGAATTCAGATGGGCTTTTTAGAAGTTTATCTAATTGCAAACGCGTGAGGGGGTGCGCAGCTTCGCCATGTTGTGTTTTGTTTATTTCCGTCGTGATATCGTATCGCTGTGCTGTTGGCTGTTCGAAGTCCTGACTATATGCTGTTTGTTGCTTTTTTATTACTACGTCCTTACTTCGGATGTCACAATTTCCCGTAATCCTGAGAATTTCTGTCTTATCTATGTCGATGTGTCTCGGATTGGTGCGCCGCGAAAAATCACGTGTCCGCGCGCGAGGTGCCTATCCACGTCGTGTAGTTTACCGCGATATGTTTTATTTCGCAATTTTTTGGATATTTGTCCGAGGGTTGCATCCACAGGCTTGCTTCGCACTCGAGGTCGTTATTTAAGCTGTGCGCGATCGTTGGTCGTTCGCAATAATATTGTGCGGCTATTTGTTTACATATCTTTAGTTCGTCATGATTTGTGAGTACATACTGATTGTTGCTCGCATCGATTACGAGTATCGGTGTTCTTACGACTAACAGCGCGTATGTGCTGTTGTGTAGGAGGATCGGGACTGGAGTTGCCTCGATCACTGTGAAAGTTTGCGAGGAAATTAGGGGGACGGTCATTACTGCTATTAATACAGTCTTATCAAAATATGCGGTGATCGATGACAATTTTTCGATCACGTTAGCGTTTTCTAGCTTCGGTGCTATAGGAAACGTGAGTCCGTCTGGGAGGTGTTTTACGGCGGTTTGTAATAATTTTGTGATTTGTGCGCTTGATAGTACGTTTGTGTTGATGATGCGTCCTGTAAGGCCCGTATAGTATTGCAGCACGTCGTCTACGTCTTGAGTTAGGTCAGGCAGTAGGTCATTTAATGTGTTGAAATGACCTTCAAAGTCAGCTCTTTGTGTTTGTTATATTAACGCCGTGTCCATTCGCGTATGTAGCAGTCTCGCTACTATTTCTTCGTTTTTGTTGGGTTTGTTAATAAACTTACATACGTTTTATTATTGCGTTTATTGTTAGACGCTCTACACGTGCTGACGCTCTGACTGTGTTTCTCATAGTAACCGTCCAGACCGTCCGTAGCGCTATTCGCTTTTTCCTTTACACTCACGCATACCATCATACATATTATTCTCTATGTACATATCTATATACAACAGTTTTGTTGTATCGTTTTTTCCGCGTTTTGTAAATGGTGTAGTGTATTGTTTATTATTTGGATTTGTTTTTTCATAGCAGCCATTAATGTGTTTTGTGTTCCGTCTAATCGCGATAAGTGGTTGTTCATCTGTTCGGCATCGCTGACGTCCATAATCCCGAATATGATTTTTGCTAAAGACCCTAGTCCGTTGATTAACCGGCGTCGCTTATCTGGAATGTAAGTAGGCATTTCTGTCACCTGCTCTATTCTTTTATACAGTTTTCTTGCTCTTCTAAGTAATGCGCTCAACCGGTAACCGCACGTTGGTTGTATCACGATTTCGCTTTCGCATCGGTGCTGTATCTCGTTTACATAAGGAGTTAATTGCCGGTTCCTTTCAAGGAGAGTGTCCGTTTTTAGGTGGGTCATGATCTTCCAGGAATTGATTACCATGTGAAGTTTCCCAAGGTGCATAAAGTGGACACCTGCTTTATGCTTAAGTGGTGATAAAGCATACAAGGCCTGGCCGCCAGCCCGCGCCGCTTCGATTACGCTTCCCGCCAGTGCGGTCATCCTGAAACAGTGAAGTCGGATTTTATCTCCTCCTAATTTGACTGATTCGCGCCTGCTCTATATATCGGCTTGATCGCGAATTTTGCTTATTATAATCGTTTCGTTTATTCAGTCAAGTTTTATTGCTTTTGTGGTCGGAATGTATTCTGAAAATCTTCGTGCGGTAAGTACCATTGCTGTTTTTTTTTTATGATTGTTTTATTAGCTTTCATTCGACTTTCGGTTCCGGACGCGAGCGTGAAAGGATTGTGTGTTTGGTGCTGCAAGTTGGATGAAGGAAGAGTGAGTGAAGAGATGAAGGAAAGGATAGGGAGTGAATGGTGGAGGTGAGGTAGAGGTGAGGAAGTGAGGCGGTTAAAGGGAGTGTAATGGGAATAGGGCGTGTGGCGAAACAGAAGCGAGAAAAGGGGTCGATTTGTAGGTTAGGTTGGGAGATAGGTGCTGCGTGGCGGGAAGAGGGAGATAGAGGAGCAGGTAGAGGGATCTGTCGGACAGGAGAGGAATTAGGAAGGAGCTGGCAAAAAGGCGGGAGAAATGGAAGAAAGGATAAAGCGATAAGAATAAGAGGGCAGCGGAGGGTAGAAAAGTGGGGAGTGGTTAAATGGAGGGGAATAAGGGAGAGGAGAGAAGGGAAGGGGGAACGGAAATGGAGATGGAATAGGGAAGGAAAGAAGGGAGGAAAGGGAGGAAAGCAGAAGGAAGGAGAGTGTGAGTAGTGCGAGTAGTGTGGGTAGCAATGCAGGGAACTTGAATAGCTACTGGGGGAAAAATAGGAAGGAGTGGGAAGGGGAGGAAGGGTCGGAGGAGGAGAAGAAAATAGGTTTCAAAAAGAGCGTGAAGACGATGTGATCACCGGTGGAAAGGAGGAAGAGAGGGGGGGGGGCGAGAAAAAAGATGAGATGGGAAAGGTGGTGGAGATGCTGAGGGAACTGATGAAGGAGGTAAGGGTGGGGAAAGAGGAAATGTGGAAAGAGATGACGGAGATGATAGGGGAGATGAAGAAGGAAGGGGAGGAAAGAAGAAAGGTGATGAAGGAGTGGTGGGAGGAAAGGAGGAGATGGGAGGAGGAGAGGAGAGAGGAGAAAAGGAGGAGGGAAGAGATGGAAGAAAAGTTTGAGGCTGGAAGAGAGGGATGAGAGGGTGGAGGAAATAATAAGGAAGGTGGAGGGTGGGGAGTATGTGGAAGAGTGTAGGTTAAGACTGAGGAGGATGGAATTAAAACATGACAAAAAGGAGAGGGAGGACAGAAGGAATAATGTGGCGGTAAGGGGGGTGGGGGTGGGAGAAGATGTGGAAAAAGAGGTGAAGGAATTATGGGCGGGGATGGGAATGAAGGATGAAAGAATAAGGGAGGTGAGAAGGGTAAGGAGAGCGAGAAACGAAGGGAGCGGACTGGTTTTGGTGAAACTGGCGGGCAGGGAGGAGAAGAGGAAGGTGATGGAGGCGAGGAAAAAACTGAACGGCAGGAGGGAAAGGATAGATGATGATTTAACGGAGGAAGAAAGGAGGGGGAGGTGGAAGGTGGAAAGAGAGGCGGAGAAGGAAAGGGAGGGGGGGAAGAAGGTGCAGGTATGTTATATGAAAATGTGGTTAAATGGGAAGATGAGAAGGTGGAATGAATTATGGGAAAGGTGGTGTGATGAACAGCGAAATGAATGTTAAGGGAAAGGGGGAGGGGGAGGGGAGGATGGGGGAAATAATAGGGGTTGAAGGGAGATATAAGGTCGCATTTTGGAACGTGGCGGGGTTGAGAAACAGACAAGGAATTTTGGAAAGGATTAAAGGAATGGGAGGTGGTTGTGATGAGCTAAACGTGGGTGGAGGAGAGGGAATGGGAGTATGTAAGGGACAGATTGCCGAAGGATTATGTGTGGGAAAAATAGTTGGCCAGGAGGGAAAGCAAGAAAGGAAGAGCGATAGGGGTAATGATAATGGGGGTGAGAAGGGGACTCGAAATAGGGCGGGGCAAGAAGGGGGAGGGGAAGGTATAATGGTGAGGAAAGTGAAATTGGGGGTGGTGGAGAGTTATAGGGATATATGTAAATAAGCATTTGCAAAGGAAGCTGGGGGAGCTCGGGGAGTGGATAGAGGAGAGAGATGAGGGAGTGAGAGTGGTAATTGGGGGAGACTTTAATACGAGGACAGGGAGGGAAGGGGAAATAGTATGGGAGGAGGGAGAACAGAAGGGGGGAGTAGAAGGTCGAAGGATAAGGTGGTAAATAGAGAGGGGAGGAGACTATGCAGATATCTGGGGGAGAGGGGGTGGGGAATTATGAATGGAAATGAAGAAGGGGACGAGGAGGGCGAATGGACATATACAGCGGGGAGGGAGAATTGGGTGATAGATTATGTAGTGGGGAACCCACCCCGGTGGTGGTCTGGCTGAGGGGGGAAAAAAGGAATCGGGGGAGAGGACGAAGAAAAGTGGGGGGAGGAGAATGGGGAGAGGAAACTGGACGGTGGAGGGAAGGGAGGAATTTATAAGGAAATTTGGTAAAAGAGATGGGGGAGGAAGAGGAATAGAGGAGGAATGGGCGGAGTTGAAGAAAAAGAGTGAAAGGGGCAATGGGGAATGCAGAGATAGGGGGGCAGAGGGGAAAGAAGGGGGGTGATGGGACAAAGAGTGCAGTGAGGAGAAAGGAAGAGTGAGGAGAGAGCTATGCTGGTGGAGAAAGGAAGAGGGGGATGGGAAGGATTATAGGGAGACGAAAAACGAGTACAGGAGGATATGCGAAGAAAAGAAGAAAAAGGAGGTGGATAGGTAGGTGAAGGAGGTGGAGGGGATAAGAACGGAGGGGCAGGTATGGAAGGTCATAAATAGGGAGAGGAAGAGGAGAAGGGGGGTAAATGTAGAGATAAAAATAGAGGAATAGGATGAGTACTTCAGGGAGATACTAGGGGGGGGGGGAGTGGAGGGTAAGAAAGGGGGTAGGATGGGGAGGGGGATATAGAAAAGGAGGAGATAAAAAGGGTGGTGAGGGGGTTGAAGTATGGAAAGGCGATGGGAGGGGACGGAATACCAAATGAGGATTGGAAGTATGGGGAGTGGAGGCGGAGGAATGGCTAGGGGAGGGGTGATTAGAAGAGTGGAGGGTAGGAGTGGTAGTACCGGTGGTGAAAAAAGAGGTGGCAAAAAGGGTAGAGGAGTACAAACGAGTAACGCTGACACACAGAGCATGTAAGGTGTATGCGTCTGTGTTAGCAGAAAGGTTGAGGTAGAAGGTAGAGGAAAAGGAAATATTGCCACCAAGTCAGGCGGGGTTCAGGAGGGGGATGCAGTGGACTGTGTGTATGTGTTAAATTATTTAATTAACAGGCAGGTGAAAAGGAAAGGGGGAGGCTGGTAGTGCTGTTCGTTGATATGAAGGCAGCATTTGACTCAGTTGACAGAGAGGTGTTAGTGAGGGCAATGAGGGAGAGAGGAGTGAGGGAGGGGTTGGTGGGGAGGTGTGAGGAGGTGTTGAAGGAGACGGTAAGTAGGGTAAGGGTGGGAGAAGAAGAAGGGAAGGACTTCTGGACGGCAAGGGGGATGAGGCAGGGGTGTCTGTTGAGTCCCAGCCTGTTCACGTTGTTGTTGGCGGATATGGACGAGAAATTGGAGAAAGGGGGTGGGGAGGGGTGAAGGTGGGGTGAAGGAAAGTATATACTTTGGCATATGCGGATGATATTGCGGTGCTGGCGGAAGACGAGGAGGAGATGAGAGGGATGATGGGGAAGATGGAAAGATATCTGGATAAGAAGGGGCTGCAGGTGAACGTGGGGAAGACGAAAGTAATGAGGTGTAGAAATGGGGGAGGGAGGTGGAAGAAGGTAACGTGGAGGTGGAAGGGAAAGGTGATGGAGGAGGTAAAGGAATTCAAGTATCTGGGTACTCGCTGATGAGGAACGGGGGGTAGGAGGCACATGTAGGAGAAAGGGTGAGGAAGGGGGCAGCAGTGATGGATCAGGTGTGGGGGATAGGGAAGAGGCGGTTTGGGAAGGACTGGGGGAAAGGGTATGGCTGTTTGAAAAGTTGGTATGGGCTACGGTAAGTTATGGAGTGGAGGTGTGGGGGTGGAAGTGTAGAGACAGAGTTGAGGGGATGCAGGAAAGGTTTCTGAATTTGGTGTTGGGGGTGGAAAGGTGTACACCAGGACACATGGTGAGGGAGGAGTTGCAGAGGGAGATGTTGAGGGGGAAGGCGGGGATGAGGGCATGGGGGTATAAAAGGAAGTTGGAGGAGGGAAGTGGGGGGGGGCTGGCACGGAGATGTTGGGAGGAGATTAAGGGAAGAGCAAAGAGGGGGAAAGTGCTGGGAGGGTGGGAAAAGGAAAGGAAGGGGGTGGACAATAGAGGGGATAGAAAGAATGAGGGGAGGGGGAGCTGAGGGGGGAAGAATGGTGAGTAGGGAAAGAAGAACGCAGGTGGAGGACAGATGGAAAAGGATTAGAGAGGCGGAGTATAATAAGTGGTATAGGGTGGTGAAAGGGGAAGGGGTGCCAGGATACTTGAGGAAGGGATGCGAGGAAAGCAGGTGGCAAAAGAGTTGGGGGGGGGGGAGTATTGGAAGGAGGAAGGAAAGAGGAAGTGCAGGGTATGCGGATAGGGAGAGGAAACATGGGAACATGTGTGGGAGGAATGTATGGGTTGGGAGGAGGGAGGGTGGAGGAGGTACTGGATGACGAGAGCGGGGGGGGGGGGAGAAGTGGATGAGGAAAGTGGAGGAAAGAAGAGGGGAAGGAGTCGAGGAATGAGAGTGAGTGATGGCGTGCGGAAGCGAGGGTCAAAGGATAGGGAAGGGGGTGAAGGCGCGTGCGTGACGGAGGAGAGCGGGCGAGCGAGGGCTAGGAGCGTGTAGGTTTAAGGCAGCGGCTTCCAACTTGCCTCTTGAGAGGCAAAAGCCGTCCCCCACCACCGTCTGTCGTCACCATGACGCGAAGTCGCGGCCGAGTCAAAATAACTAATCCGATCTCTTCCCGCGTGGCGCCTGAGTTTTCTTGTCTACGGAACTGTCGCGGTCTCCTTTTTAGCGTCGCGAGGTTTCCTTGACAACAAGTCACGCTGCTCGAAAGAAAGGTTGGAAGAGGAAGCAGGTGCGTGAACAGCCCCTACGCTGGAAGGCGCTGATGTAAGTACTTGGCGTCGAGACGCTACCGCGGTTCTAGATAACAAATCTCGAGGCGACAGAAGATATCAAGAAATTCACAGTGGAAGAAAGAGTTGAATCAGACCATGTGCCTCTGATTGCAGAACTATATAGGGGAAATAAAAGGAGAGAACGAAAAGGAAAACAGGAGGAGAGGTGGAGAGAGAGAAGAGTCTGGACGGAGGAAGGGAAGAGAGAGTTTCAAATAGAATTAAACAAAATAAGCTTTAATAGGATGGAGGTGAATCAAATGGTAGGAGAAATGGTAGAAAAAATAAATAATGCAGTACAGAAAGAAGTAAAAATTCAAAAAAATGGAAATTGGTCAGCTTTAAATGGTGGAATTCGAATTGTACAAAAAAGAAAAGAGAAGCCAGGAAAGCATTGACGAATTGGAGAAGGGGTAAAAAGACAAAGAACACTACCAGAAGAAAAGAAGGGAGTACAAAAATGTGTGCGAAGAAAGGAGAAGGGAATTACAAGAAAACACAGAAAATGAGATAATGCAATTAAAGAGAGAAAATCAAATATGGGAATATATAAATAAACAAGGAAAGAAAAAAACAGTAATCTCCAATAAAATTGTCTTGAAAGACTGGAAGGATTACTTTAAAACATTGCTAGAAGGCATCGAATGTAAAAAAGAAGTAGGAGATTTGGAAGAAATAGGCAACACGAAAGGAGAAGCGAAAGAGGAAACAAATCAGGAAATTAAAAAAGAAGAATACTATAAAAGCCAACTGAGAAATGTGAACCAAATTCTGGACAACAAAAGGAGTAAGACAGGAATGCCCACTGAGTCCAACGTTATATACAATATATATAGCAACATATATATATATATTTTCCTTGGAGGCAATCATGAGGAAAAATCAAGCAGGAGGAGTCAGAGTAGGAATAGAAGAAATCTGGACTCTAGCCTATGCGGACGATATAGCCGTACTAGCAAATGAACCAAAGGATCTGAAGGACATGATACGAAGATTCGGAAAATACCATGAAAGGAAAGGGTTGCAATTGAACGCAGAGAAGTGATAGGTGCTGATTTTCCATAAAGGAAGAGGAAAGAAGAATAGAGAAGAATGGGGCTGGCAGGGGCACAGACTGGAACAAGTATAGGAGTTCAAATACTTAGGGTATAATTTCAAGAAAAATGGGGGCAGAGAGATGCATATAAGGGAAGTCACAAAGAAAGCAAGAATAGCAATGGGACAGATATGGGGAATAGGACAAAGAATGTTCAACAATAATTTTGAGAGAAGAATGAGAATATTCAGAAGCATAGTGAAAAGTATCTTGCTGTACGCGTCAGAAATTTGGGGATGGATGGAAGCAGAAAAGGTGGAGAAAATACAGGAGAAATACATAAGGACTTTAGGTTTGAATTTCAATACACCACCATATTTAATTTTGGAGGAAACAAAAACGGATAAAGTAAGGATAGAAGCGGGGAAAAGAGCAATAAAATATGAGGAGAAAGCGAAACGGCTGAATAAGAATAAAATAGTACAAGAATGCTGGAGAGAAATAGACGCGAAGAAAGCAGAGAAAAAGTCGAAATGGGAGGAAACGAGAGACGCATACTACAGGCAAAAAATGATAGATATCCAAGAAATGGAAATAGAAAGAAGGAGAGGAAAAGAGTTTGCTGAGGAACTAGCGCAAAGAGACAGGGCAGAGCAGGTTCAATGGCAATATGACAGAATACGAGGAGGCAGATATAACGCACATTACACAAAAATCAGGGATAACCAGAGAGCAAGTTACCTAAACGGAATTTACAGAGGCAGATACCAAAGCATGATTGCAAGGTTGAGATGTGGGAACGAAGAGCGATGAAGTAGGTACTGGAAGGATGAAATAGAGATAGTATGCAGACTATGTAATGGAGCTAAAAAGACGTTGGGTCACATGCTACAAGACTGTAAGGAGCTGAAAAGAGAAAACTCAACGATCAGAGGGATACTAAAGGGAGAAGAAGAAGGAGCGGAGTGGATACCTATGGTTCTGGAAAAAGGAAAAAAAGAAGAACAAGACGAAGGAAGAAGTCAAACAAAAGCCCAATCATGAGTTAAAAGTCCCAAAAACACACTTACACATAACACATGTAACCCCATTTTGAGGCCGAAAGGCAAATAAATAAACCTATTTACTACTACTAATACTATTAAAATATTATCGGGATTTAGAAAAATTGAATATAGAGGTTTTTGGGATCGCTGAATCTGAATTTGGCATTGGAATTATAAATTTCAATATGGTAGACTCAATGTGGCCGAACCAAAATGACTAGCGAATTGTTGGGATTTGTATAAATTATTCGTATTGTATTCAATTTCATAAGGAAGCTCTTACTCCCGTAGTTAGACATTTTCCCAGAGAGACGATTCTCCCAGAGTGTACCCCATTATAGACAAGAAAACTTCAAAAATAAAAAATTAAAAAAAAAAAAAAGGATCAGTGAAGAATTGAAAAAACTCACCCCTAAATCCTATTTTTTAGGGGTTGGGGTGTCAGATGAAAAAATAACCCCCGGAATCGATTCAGCGACTCAAAGAAGCCCTGCATCCCAAATTTTGTGTGATTCACTTAATTTTTCGTTGTTGCGATAATAGTTGCGATTATAGTTTTGGCACGAATAGTAAAAAAAACCCGTGCCAGTTAACCGCTTAAACACTCATTATCCCAAAAAATTAATTTGCTTCAAAATGGCAGCTGTTAAAATTAAAATATCGATTTTCGCTGCAAAAATTGCTTAATTTTCATCTGCAAAATAAAAACTACGCAACGGAAATGAAAAAGCCACGAATAAGGACAAGATTTTTATATATAGAATAAGCCTACAAAAGCTGAATTCATTCGATGCAGCCGTTCTCGAGATATTTTGGTCACCGGTTCTAAAAATGTAGTTTCGTGAAAAACGTGTTTGAAGTTTTAAGGGTGCTGTCTCACCGGGCCTTGAATGTGTGTGTACGCTCACACAAGCTAGGAAACGCGTGTACGTATACGCGATGTAGTAAACAATCCGTTTCAACCAACTTACGTCGTGGAATCGGCAAGAAGGAAGCTTTTGCGGGTATAGTTGCCTCCAGCAGACATCCGTGCAGACGGGTCTAGTGCGTTTGAACGCTAATAAGCACCGTACGTTGAAATAATAATGAATTTATGATTCGAAAAGTGACAGAATTGAGGTTCGAGTACATTAGCGCCACCAACGGAGAAGCCTTGAAGCCTCATTCTGTCACTTTTCGAGTCATAAATTCATTATTATTTCAACGTACGGTGCTTATTAGCGTTCAAACGCACCAGACCCGTCTGCACGGATGTCTGCTGGAGGCAACTATACCCGCAAAAGCTTCCTTTTTGCCGATTCCACGACGTAAGTTGGTTGAAACAGATTGTTTACTACATCGCGTATACGTACACGCTTTTCCTAGCTTGTGTGAGCGTACGCACACATTCAAGGCTCGGTGAGACGGCACCGAGCCTTTGATCGGATAGTCTTTTATCAAGTTAGGTTTACATCCTTCAGGACGTGCCTATACTAAAAGTCGCAAAGCTCCGGTTATTTTGGTCAAATCAAATTGAAATTTTCACACAATTCTTTTGAGATGTTGTACTTTAAGAAAATGTCAAAACCCCAAAATTCATTTCTCCCATGGACCTAAGAATGAAATGGACGGACTAAGCTCGTGTCAGTAGGGGGGGGGGGGGGCAGGGGGTGCATGATACTGCGCATGAGGTGGTGGACGATCCGTCATTGGTTGATGAAAGTGACATATCATCGGTAAGAAGCGTTGCCTCTTTTATATTTTTTTATGGTTAAGTTTGTCGTTTGAAACGTTAATACGTAATTGCAGCATTATATTTTGGTCTCTTAAGACTTGGTAAAACTTATGCCACTCGTCAATTACGGGGCTTATGTGTAAGTATATATATATATATATACAGGGTCATCGTTTAATCCTGTAACCTGCGCGCGCGCGAACTTGTAAAATGGCAACACCGCCTCACAGAGGCATTCCAACACAACCATGCACCGTCCCGGCGTTCGGAGAGTTGCTAGCGACCGCTGGCCAGCAGTGATGCCCGAGCTTCGAGAATTTTGGGTTGGTCTCTTTCAAATTAACGTTGCAAAGAACTATTCAGAATTTCCCGGTCCGGGTTGAAAAATTTGGGACCTTTTTCGTATAACTTTTGAACTATAAGAGATATCGGAATGCAATTTGCGACGAAAA
Organism: Andrena flavipes; assembly: GCA_963971345.1. Lineage (NCBI taxonomy): Eukaryota > Metazoa > Arthropoda > Insecta > Hymenoptera > Andrenidae > Andrena > Andrena flavipes. Next base: position 57,630,419 of record OZ020479.1, read on the forward strand.
ATGAGGAAAAATTATTCCCTCTTAATGATGGATAATTTAATATATTTTACGTTTACTTAATTTTTCTTTTATCAATTTTTTAACCATAATTGTTTAAAAAGCTTTTGCAAACTGTTTATTTGATAATGTATTTAACGTTGTTTTTAAAATTCGTGTTGTTGATAAACAATAAATTGAGAAATTAAATTTTTATTCAATTAGGTATGCGTTAGTTCTGCAGACCTCAGAATCTATTGTTCTGGTTTTCTTTTTTATGATGTTATCCTTAACCTTCCGGTACTCGCGCGTGTGCACGGAGTTCAGTTTTTGGCTGATAAAACCGTTTTACCGTGATCTATTGTACCCAGAACCCCTATGTATTCTTCCAGCGGACATTTTTGCATAATGCCACGTACTTGTCAGGTTCAAATTCAGTTTGCAAGTGTCTCTGATTGAACGAAAACGAAAGTATTGCCGCGTATCCCGCCGGCGAGCGCGCTCGTGTACTCACAAGTTTTCCAGTTATCCGCCTCTGATTGCTTTGATTTTTGGATATGTTTTAGAGGACAGAAAAATAAGATATACGTATTTTTTTATTTTGGCCTGTTTGCATGTTTAGGGGGTGAAACCACCCCTCAATGGTTTTCCAGGTATTCGCCTCCGATTGCTTTGATTTTTGGATATGTTTTAAAGGACAGAAAAATAAGATATACGTATTTTTTTATTTTGGCCTGTTGTCATCATTAGGGGGTGAAACCACCCCTCAATGGTTTTCCAGGTAATTCGCCACCGATTGCTTTGATTTTTGGATATGTTTTAGAGGACCGAAAAATAAGATATACGTATTTTTTTATTTTGGCCTGTTGTCATGTTTAGGGGGTGAAACCACCCCTCTATGGTTTTCCAGGTAATTCGCCACCGATTGCTTTGATTTTTGGATATGTTTTTGAGAACAGAAAAATAAGATATACGTGTTTTTTTATTTTAGCCTGTTTGCATGTTTACGGGGTTGAAGCTTCCCCAAGGTATAAAATTTTTAGGTGATCATCTCCGATTGTTTTGGTTGTTGGATATGTTTTTCCATATGAAATTTGACTCAACAAAATTTTGTACCCCTTATGAATTTTGAGGGGTGGTTTCACCCCCTAAAGATGACAACAGGCGAAAATAAAAAAATACGTATATCTTATTTTTCTGTTCTCAAAAACATCCAAAAATCAAAGCAATCGGTGGCGAATTACCTGGAAAACCATAGAGGGGTGGTTTCACCCCCTAAACATGACAACAGGCCAAAATAAAAAAATACGTATATCTTATTTTTCGGTCCTCTAAAACATATCCAAAAATCAAAGCAATCTTTGGCGAATTACCTGGAAAACCATTGAGGGGTGGTTTCACCCCCTAAACATGCAAACAGGCCAAAATAAAAAAATACGTATATCTTATTTTTCGGTCCTCCAAAACATATAAAAAACCAAAGCAATTGGAGTCGTACTTGTGAGTACACGGGCGCGGTCGCTGGCAAGATACGCGGCATACTTTCGTTTTCATTCAATCAGAAACACTTCCAAACTGAATTTGAACCTGACAAGTACGTAGCATTATGCAAAAATGTCCGCTGGAAGAATACATAGGGGTGCTGGGTACAATACATCACGGTAAACCGATTTTTTCAACCAAAAAGGTTAATAATACGTGACCGTGCACTCAGTGCACGACGCGAGTGCTCGTGTTACAAAAATAGAAGGTTAACGCGGTGCATACCTGGATCAGGTGTAAGAGGTAACTAATGCGGGCATGTCTTTGATTGTAGCGGTGTTTGAATTTTTTTTTCTAGAATTTTTGTGTTTGAATGTTTTAGCTACTCAACGCCACGCCTATACCGGCTTCCGTTAATGTAATTTTTTGGAATCATGTGCCATTATTGTGGCTTTTACAAGCAGGTGATGAAAAATCTTTTCATACAAGGGTATAGCGCCGCAGTCAATCCTGTCGTAGCTAAAATATTTGAAATTGAGACGGGTAAGAGATCAGTTGACATTATTTTCAAACCTCATTACAGTAATCTGGGGTGCGAGTGGTATACCGATCATAAAAGCGGAGCGTGCGGCTCGACTACCTGGGCTGTGAAATTCCCAATACCTAGCTTTTTGCGACGCTAAAATTTTCGAAGCTCGGGTATCACTCTTGTCTAACGGTCGCTGGCAGCTCTCCGCTGGGCCGGTGCATGGTTGTAGTGGAATGCGTCCGTGAGGCGGTGTTGCCATTTTACAAGTTCGCGCGCGCGCAGGTTGCAGGATTAAACGATGACCCAGTACATTATATACTTACATATGAGCCCTGCAATTGACGAGTGGCATATATATATTACTTTTATATATATATTTATATATTTATATATATATACTTTTTATATATATATATATTACTTTTATATATATATAAAAGTAATATATAAGTATACATATATATGTATGTCATATGTATAGTTTTATATACATAATCATATTTTAAGACATCCTATATAAGCATACGTTTCAAATAAAACGCGACGCATGCGTACTACTCGGCCAATCACAAGCCGTCCACCACGACTTCTCTCCCCCCGATCGACTAGCTCGACCCCCTCGTCTATGTTGAGATTTTGTGCACCGTCCATTTCATTCTTAGGTCCATGATTTTTCCGGATTTTGCAGGTGGGCATAACCCCTTAAAGTTTTATATGAGTGCCGAATGACCGGGTGTTATCCATGATTTGCCGCTATTTAAATGCCTTTAACTTTGGGAATTTTAGGTATATCACAAAGTATTTTTAAACACATATTCCTAAAAGGTTGAACATTCGAAAAAGGAAATATAATAAAAAAAAGATTTTTAGACCAGAATCTCCCCTAAAGGAGGCAGACCACTGCAAACGGACACCCAGACGCTGATGCATGTTGCAGTGAAACACTGATGCAGGTTTCATAACTCTTGCATCTTGCCCACGCGTCTAGCTAATGAGCAAGATGCTAGTTCCGCTTCTAATGCTGAAACACGGAAACCGATCTACAGACGTAGCAACATGTATCATGAAACCTGCATCATGATGCATGTATCAACGTTTCACTGCAACTTGCATCAGCGTCTAGAGGACCCTTAAGAGTCCGAAATGTAGGGTGTTTTTGGGAATTTATTTCAACCAAATAAAGCAAACAAATCAATGTATTGCTTAGTATAGTTAATAATGTACATATTGAAGGGTAAGAATTTTTTTTCAATCAAATTCATAAATCAGTTTTCTGTATGCTCAAACTGTAAACGCCAAACTGTGCGCTGCGGCAAAATTGTGCTTGTCGCGTTGACAATGTCCAGGCCATATGGTTAATCCGAAGTCAAAAAGACAAAAATATTTGGAAACTAGAAGCCTACTTCTATTACATGACAATAAAAAAGTCAAAATCGCAACAAAAAAAAAATACAAAATGGCGAACCACTGAAAAAAATCATATTTTCGGGATATAAAGTTGGGGAAATGTTGATAAAAAAAAATAGAAGCAGGTCGTTAATTGAAAAAAACTGATCGTCATGTAAAAGCGACGGGTGTTTCGCACAATAAATGCCCTTGCTCATGTCAATTGGATATATATTTTTTTCTGTAGACTTTTAACGCGGCTAAAAAATGTAATTCAAAGAAAAACGAGTTCAAAGTTCCGCGCAGCTCGCAATGAGTCGCGCGTTTAATACTGCTTCACGGAAAATACTGTATCTCCGTCAATTTTGCGAATTTATTTATAAAATTTGAAGAGAGCATTCTTGAAACGCACGTTTTTCAGAAAACGTGAATAAGAAAAATTGATTTTCCCAATTTTTTAAAGTGGTGTGCCCCCTTAATGCAGTTCATCATTTCCTTTAACAAGTTTAACATAACACATAATATAGTGTGTTTCTTTGTCAGGTAACAACTATTAAACGCATTTTATGTGTCATTTGACCACGTAGGTCAGAATGCTCCAATAAGATTTAAAGTACCTATACTCGAGGTCATTTAAAAAGGAACTTGCCGACCGACGAGTTTAGATCGGTTCTGCACATGTTGGCGACGAAACAAGTTACTATTGGCTATACCACAAACAAACGCTCCCTCGGAGCCAATGATCGCTTTCTACATGCGCGAATTAAGTTCCTTCTTAAATGACCTCGAGTATATATACTTTATCTGTTTATGTAAATTGAAATAACTGCTGGTCATTATATTCGGCACGTAACTTTTCAACGAATTTTTTCATGATTTCACAGGTTTACTAGATTCTATAACGAGTACAGCGAACAGTGCTGATTGTCCAGGAGTGTGTGTCCATGCATTTGCAACGTTAATATGTTACGAAGTACTTGAACATGTACAATGCCCTACTAGTATGCGATGTTGTATCGAAACTCCTATAAACAATACTGGAATTTCTGAAAGTATTCTCGATAGTAACGACCCAGCTTCAACTATAGATACCACTGTGAAGACGATCACAACGACAACAAGTGCAACCACAAGTGCGACTATACCTTCAACAACTACGACAGTTACGACTGCGTCCTCTGTAGCTACGCTGAAAACAACTTCTGTATGTTTCCAAAATTATAGTGCATATATTAAATCGACGTGCGTTACGAAAAGTAGCACGTTTCAATTTTCTTATCAAAAACGGCACTTCGTCGTTATGAAAACTATCACGTTTCGATTTTCGTTGCGAAAACTAGCTTATTTGAACGGTTTGCCAAGAAAAGTAGCACGTTCCGACTGTTGATACGAAAAGCAACATATTTGAATGGTTGACTACGGAAAATAGCATGTTTCGTCTATCGCTGCGAAAACTAACACGTTTGAGCGGTTTGCCACGAAAAGTAGCACGTTCCGTTTGTAGCGAGGAAAAGCAGCACATTCGGATGGTTGGCTACGAAACATCGAACGCGTTAACTTAAATATCTTCCGAGGCGATTTTTATTCAGTAGTAATTTAATTTATAAAACATTAAAATACCGTGCTTAAATTATGCAGATTAAAATTTTCATACGCGTTTCCTTTTGGAGATTAGATGGAAAAATTATTTATTAAACAATATTTTCAAAAGTTTAATTCTTCGATACAAAATGCACTTCAACAATTTAAACTACCCACGCGCCGAAAAGTGATAGTTTCTGGAGTATAATCCAAAACCTGCTATTCTTCATGGCGAAACAGGTTAATGTGCTAGTTTCCGCCGCAAAGTACAAAATGTGGTATTCATCGTGGCTAAGCAGACAAATATGTTTGTTTTCGCGGTGGAAGGCCAAACGCGCTAATATTCGTCAGAAACGATGAAACGTGCTTCTTTACGTGGCAAACTGAAACGTGCTGTTTTTCATAAGAGAAATGAAGCGTGCTACTTTTCGTAACGCACGTCGAAATATAGTATGTAAGGCCGTCTGTCCACGGAGCGTCGCGTCATAGACGCGTATGCGTAGAGAACAATCATACGAGGCATCTATCGATCATTGATCTGCATTTGTCAAGATGCCCGGCGTACGATTGGTCTCTACGCGTACGGATCTATGACGCGACGCTCCGTGGACAGACGGCCTAACTTTAGCAAATAAATTTAACGTATACCAGATTTTTAAATGGAGGTTTGAATATTTAATGAAAAAATTAATGTATAACATTAAAGTATGCTTGTTTTTTTTTCAGTATTATCAGAAGGAATCAGTTAACAGAACATCGAGTATGTATTTTCTACCTTAAAGGGCATACTAATTTCACATATGCATGGGTGTAGAATAATAAATATATAATAAAGCAGTTACACACTGTAGGGCAGTAATTTTGACCACCTGGAATATCTCCAATTTTTTTAGAGATATGCGAAACCTTTATTTACAAAAGTTGAACGGCACCAAAGAGGGCATAACATAGCAGTAATAAAATTGTTGTGAGTGGAAGTTTGGCTCTTTTGTCATACCAGGCTTTTGAACTGGTGTCCGTTTGCATTGATCATTACAATATCAAGAAGTGATGTGAGAAGTGGCAATATTATCTCGATGCAAATGCATACCACTTCGAACACCTTATATGAAACAAGGGTCGCCGCGTTACATCGTTACTTAATATCGAATGACCTTTTAGGTACTATAGGTCGTTGAAATCGTCTAAACATCCGCTATTTTACTAGAGATAACAAAGTATAGCTTGTAATTTAAAAAGAGAGAGGTGACCTTGAAGTTTTCAACAAGCCCGCAGCAACAAAAATATTATTACGTGCACGTTATGACGCCCACGACACCATTCAACTTTTGTAGGGTAAGACCGGGAGAGTCCGACCACTTTTTGGAAAAGAAATTGTAGCATCGTTCATTCTCACATTTTTGTCGTTTTAGGTACATTAAAGCGAAGCCCAAACAATTTAGGATATATATAATTTATGGTGTACGATAATTTCAAATATTTATTTTCATTTTTAACCAAAGACATTGGCACTGCAACTGGTCGGTGTCACCCGCATGTCGGGATTAGACCGTTCACCCACTACGGGTGAGACCGACCTTGAAAAATAACAAAAAATAGCTTACAAAAAGTATAATATACGAAGAAGTTATTTGATATGTTATTTCTTCTTCAGTTTTTCATGTAAATCACAAACATTCTGATACTTTGAGCATCTAGTATAATGAAACCAACGGCTTCAGTGCACACATTTAATTCAATCGTCAGTTTTCGAGATTTCGAAATAGTTTTCTCCGCATCCCACGTATTTGTTTTCGTCCAAGGTTTTTAATGACATATTACTATCTTGTAGAATGGAATTTTCGCTCCCTGAATCTGAAGATAGGTTTACAATAAGAAAAACACATGTGGTCGGACTATCCCATAATCAAGGGAGTGAATCGACCACCTTGCCAAAATAAATTAAAAATGAATACATATGTATTGTTGGGGTGACACTGTAGTTTTATGCGTATTATATCCCCCAATATAGGTATAGTATAAATAAACTTACCTATCTTTCAAATATCACCAGCACTGTAACTTGGTCTAGAAACTTTCAGACACGCATAAAGTCGTAAGTGTTTCCTATAATTTAAATATGGATTTGTGACAATGGTCAATGCAAGATTAACAACAAGCGCATTCATTTCTTTTGCGTCAATGACACACAGTGCCCTATCTTGCATCAGTCTTAAAATATGAACACTGGCCGAACTTTCCCGGTGGTCGAACTCTCCCTAACTTACCCTAAATAAAGTTGTTCCATATCGCTAAAATTAACGGAAACATTACCAGAGCCGTCTTAACAGTATTTTAGGCCCTGGGCAAAGCAATACACTTGGGGCCCCTGCCCATCCATGGGAATAGGACTTAAAATCAGACCCTGACGACTGCTCAGCGTGGCCATGTCTAAAGACGGTACTGAACAGTACAGGTGGTCCAAACTGTTTATACGGCACAGATACTCTCTGTAATTAAACATTACACTTTTAAAGTGACAAATTTAAAACGTAGAAGAACCTTTTCGCCACATTTCCTTTTAAGATAAGATATTAACAAATGCAGTTGACTAACGAAAATCTACTTTTTGCAGCAAAATCTTGTTCAGGAATTTGCATGGCGGAGAGAATTGCCGACTACTGTGATGCCGTTTTAGTAATAGACACATTGTGTAAGCCAGGATATAAATGTTGTGTATCCAGAGATGCGTTTGGAGATTTCCCTCCACCTGAATTACTAGTTATCGATCGCACAAATTCAAGTCGTTTCGATGAGAAGACTGACTTCAGTACACTGTACAAGGTTCCTTTGTCCTCGACAACTATGAGACCGAATGTGTCTATCTCTATTAACATGCCTACAACCACAGCTGCCATGACCGCAATCACAGCAACATACCCAACGACCACGACGAAACCAAAGATTACGGTAAAAATGCCGTGCAAGGGTGAATGCGTTAGCGGATTCTTCGCTCTTCTCTGTGATAAAGTGGATGGGGAAGCTGAATGTCCTGATGATGGATCTTGTTGCGTGATTGATGCATTTTTAAAAACGGTAACTAAACAGAACATGCTTATTCCAGTCACTTTAGATCAGGCATGGAACTAAAGTGAACGCAGCGGCCGTTTTCCGGAGGCAACGCCTGCTTTCTCCCGCCGCGCGTCTTGGCCCCCGCGGCGGGCCTAGGAGCTTCGAGCGCCTCAGACCCGTACCATATGAACCGCGCGTGGCGCATTGGGGCGACACCCGTATCAATAGATTTCCGCATCACTCATGGGGTACTATTATCGATGCGTTTTTTTTTTGTCAGTGGTATCCCCTGTAGGCCTATTCCACTGTGTCACGCGATAAAAATGGATAGGAAAAACGCGTTTTACTATCAAAATTTTAAATACGTTTGGGAAAACTTCATTTTCGCGCACGTTTAAACGTGCTGGGCATGTTTTGCCTCCGGAAAACCGCAGCGGCCGTTTTGCCTCCGGAAAACAGCCGCTGCGTTCACTTTAGTTCCATGCCTGCTTTAGATAGTTACATACATCAATGATTTCTCTAAAAAGTTATTTATTTCTTTTAATCTAATTTGTTTTCATTTCATAATACGTGGGTACATTTAAATATTGTGAAGGAAAACCTACATTTTTTATAATACAATACATTTTTTTTTTAAAATGGCCGTACATATAGTGAACAGTATCATGTATAGGTATCGCGAGCGAGTCGCGGACTCCTACGACACATCGAAAAGACCTTTATTGGGCAGTCAGGCCCCTCTTCACTCTTTATTTCTGTCCGAGCCGTCGTATTCAAATGGGCGTTCAAAATTGAATGCATACATATCTGCATACTTAGATGTAACGAAATAGCTCCACGCTCGACTCGTGATCCAGCGCCCAGAATCGCAAATAAGTTTCCGGATTCAAGAGGGTTTTTGTGCACCATGGCTTGCATGGATGCACAGTCTTGCAGTTCTCCCATAATCTATGCTGTGGTTAGCAATGTAATAGTTCCGTGCTCAGTTGTTACCTGGGTCCCAGAACTTGCGGAGGTATTTGCTCTTCAATGGGCAGGCCTGCACCTAACCGTTCGCATAAAGATATAAGCAAAGATAAAAAATTTATTCGAAGCTCAAGATGAAAGAGCTTCGAATAAAGAAAGTATCTGTGGCCATCGGATGAACTCCCGTCGAATAAACTGATTTATCCTTCACGCTTTGAGTTAAGATAATTCGGGTTATTTTGATTCGACTGTTATGTTTTTAAATTGAAACAATACTCTTAATAATTAACAAATACTGCTTATTCCATAAGAAAAACTTATTCTGCCACCGATTACAGTAGATCCTCGCTGAGCGGTCAGTTTGGCCTACACGATAAAGACGTTTAGCTATCCCCACCAATTCTGTCTCGCTCTCGCCCGGCGAAGGAGAGCGTTTCAGAGGGACTCAAAACGAGCGAGGAACGGTACGAGACAGACGACGCGTTGATATTTTATCTCGCTCCGTCTTCTGGACGCCAGATATTCCATTCCTTATGTGCGCGACGTTACCTAATAAAAATTATTTCACTTAATAAAAATGAATATTTGACCATTTATTTAGCAATTGTTCTTAACAAATGCAATTTTATAATTGAAGGCACCTTTTTAAAAAATTTGAAAAAATAGGAGGATATAGCCTTGTTTGTCCTCTTTACGGACATGATTTAAAAAACGTGGACACTTTAAAATTGGCCAAATGAAAATTAATTGAATGTAACGCTGCGTCATATCGCACCGGCTCGACTGGTCGCTTGGGCCGTGCGGTACTCACAGCGGCCAAACGGCTGTACCTGCTACTTTTATATAGGGTATTAATGAGGACCGCTGTAAGGTTTAATACCGTTAATAGATAATGGAAACTCACTCTCTGTAGATCACACTTATTGTTCGAAACAATTTACTACCTGTGTCCTGAGTCATCCTGCATTTGTTTTATTGGTCCTTAGACGTATTCAATCTTACCAAGGGTGAGGTTTGTTGGTTTCTTAGTCTCTGTATGTCAGTGCCGTTCTTACAGCCAAACCTTGTAGACGTGTCCGTTCGTACTGCGAAAGTTCAAAATGGTGCGAATGGAGTGTTGCAATCCTTTTGCGAAACTGACAATGAATCACACCAAGCATCTTCAAAAAGATATTAGGCGTGTTACGGTAACATTGCAAAAGAAGTATCCAAATCTTGAGGCGGGTAAGTATGTTTGCAGTAGCTGTCGCTTAAAATGTGATCTTTTGCCTGAGTCTGAAATTTTAAACATTCTTGTACACGAAGAACCTGTAGCATCTAGTAGTAATATCGTGTCATTAGAACCTTGAGATAATGATACTGACTGTGAAAGTACATATAAAAATGTGGTAAAGCGTGGTGATAAATCAATGATTACCGAGTCAACAATTTTTCTGACGATGATCACGATTATTTCTCTCAAGAAGTGTTACCCAAATTGTGAGAAAAGTACAATAAATTAACAAACTATAGCAATCTGTTACATCTTCTTACTAATCTTCCTCAGCCGTGGAGTATTAGACAAGTGCTACAAGATATAGAATGTACTAAGGTCGGGGTCAGATATCTTGGCCGGTGAGGTTCGTGAGAGGTATTCTCCCACCACACAGTTTGCCTGCCTCGGTACTCCTTTTCTCGCCGTTTTCTAACTCGCTCTCGCGTTCGCAGAACAAGAGTGAGCCAGAAGTGGTGGGGATAGTGCCAAGCTTCTGGCGTATAGGCCAAACCAAGCTATCAGCGTAGAAATACACACATCAGAATAGGTGTGCGTTAGCTCCAAAAAAATTCTGGAGCTTTATTGGTCAGAACATTGATTCTTTCTCGATAGCTTCATTTCGTATTGGTCTACGCACAGCTTCGTAACGCACACAACTATTACGCTAAGAATAAATAACAGCCACACGGCTACGTTCAGGCGGAGCCGAACAGCGTTCCCGTTACCCCAACTAACAAATCCACGATCGTTAAGTGGTGGTGGTTGATTTCTCCTCGATCGCTGCTTGCAAAAAAGAATTCACCGGCCAATATATCTGGCCCCGACCTTAAGCACATGGCAATCGTGGCCAAATAGTTACATTTAAGAAAGTGTGCCATTATCTGATTCTACCATATTCATGGTGCAATCATTCTCTTCCAGTGACGAAGTCAGTAGAAAAAAGACTGTATTTCAGTTAAAAGAGACGGTTTAAAAATGCATATACAAAAGCGTTTGCTCTTAAATAATTTAAATGAATTGCATTCTGTTAAGAATCGAGTAAATTTAGTGTATATTTATATTTAGTATATTTAGTGTACTGTACAGGTTGAGTACCACTGTACCATCCTCGCACGGCGAGCGAAGCGTTGTTGTTAAACAGAAAGATTTCGGCTCTCGAACAAGACGGTTCGAGGTACACGGCAGAGGTACACGGCATAGACTTAGAACATTGTACACATAAAATTATATTGTAAAACTATTAATCCCATAACGTCTCAAGAATCATTTAAAAGCAACCACACAACCTCGTTTTCCAACACATTCATTTATTTAAAGAACACAATCCGTCGGTAAACATCGGATTTAGAAAATTTTCTCAGCTTCGTCCAGAAAAGTGTATACTTGTAGGAGCCAGTGGAATATATTCTGTATGTGTATGTGCTATACATCAAAATGTTAAATTACTATTTTCTGGTGCAGAACTCCAAAAATTGCTTCCTGTATTCTCTAATTTTTCATGCACATATTTACACAGATTTTGCAGAAAATTATTCTTTTGTTATTCAGGATGAAGTTCAGAGCTATCATTGGTCTAACAAACAGGTTACAATTCATCCATTCGTTGTTTATTATAGAATCAATAATTGTCTACAGCATGACAACTCTGCCATCGTTTCAGACTGTAAAGAGCATGGCAGTATCGCAGTTCATTTATTTCAAATAAAGCTGATTAAATTTTTTAAACAAACACACGGCACTGCTATTAATAAAATCAAATATTTCTCCGATGGGGCTTCATCACAATATAAAAATAAATATAATTTACTGAATCTCAGCTTCCACTTCGAAGATTTCACAATTAACGCCGAGTGGCATTTTTTTGTAACATAACATGGCAAAAATGCAAGCTATGGTATTGGAGGGTCATTAAAATGTCTTCCAGCTCGAGCCAGTTTACAAAGACCGCTAGAAAAACAAATAATGACACCACAGAAATTGTTTGATTAGACGACTGCCAACATTCAAAACATTAATTTTCAATTCAGCTCAATAGAACAATATCAAAAACATTCACGATTATTACTAGAGATACGTGGACTTGCAAAAACAATTTCTGAAATGCGAAACTTTCATTCGTTTATACCAACGGATACAGTGTCTCATTTAAAAGCTAAAGTCTATTTAAATAGTGGGAAATCAAAAGTTGTAGCAATTATCAAATAAGTAATTACATAACCGATCATTTATTCTAAAAGACGCACAAAGATACGACAAAATATTTATCCTTTAACATAATCCCGTCACATCCCATTCTCTCCCGATGGGAGAATACTCACCACCTTCTCGTGGTTTCCATTAAACAATGGCAACTTAAATGTTTCAAACAATAAGCACCATCGACAGAGAGTGAGGGTGCAGTAACTATTAACGGTATTAAACCTTGCAGCGAATAAGGATACAAATAAGGAAACAAATAAGGATACAAATAAGAAAAAAAACAAGGATACCTATAAGGTTATAAAGATATACTTAGTAATGGTTATATATACATGGCTATATAATGGTTATACAATGGCCAAACTCCTCGAGTCTGCCTCGGTAGGACGACTGACTCTCAGAGTCGAACGCCGACGGCTCGGCGCTCCCGCGGTGTTGCCAAGCCTTACGCCCAAGCGAGCGTCGAGAACAAACTACGCAGCGATCATGCCCTACGCGTGGCACCTTGCTACGCAAACAAACACACCGTGTCCCCTACACTATATAAAAGTGGCAGGTATAGCCGCTTAGCTGCTGCAAGTATCGCACGGTCCGAGCGACCAGTCGAGCCGATGTGATATGACGCAGCGTTACATTCAATTAATTTTCATTTGGCCAATTTTAAAGTGTCCACGTTTTCTAAAACATGTCCGTAAAGGGGACAAACAAGGCTATATCCTCCTATTTTTTCAATTTTTTTACAAATGTGTCTTCAATTATAAAATTGCATTTGTTAAGAACAATTGCAGAATAAATGGTCAAATATTCGTTTTTATTAAGTGAAATAATTTTTTTAGGTACTCTTATATCTCCACTGTAAGCACCTAAAAGGTCATTTTTATCAGTTTGTTAGTTCAACAGTTACAATTTTTGGAAAAAAGTAAACACTATATTTCAAAGAGCTGTAAAATCCACAATTTTTGACATTTTGAAAAATCCTTCGAAATATGTTTATATATCCCTAAAGACTACAACAACATAGGGTAAGCGGGCCAGTAGCTGGACCGGATCCAGCAGATGGACGAATCGTTGGTTAATCCTTAATATTGAAAGAACTAGAGTTTTAATCTATATTATTGTTTTTTTATTTTGTACAAAAAACGTTTGTTGGTTTATAAAACATTCACATATTTATCGAAAAAAAATTTGTAAGCGAAAAATGTATTTGTATCTACGAATTTACGCCACCATGAATTTACGCGAGTCACTTCATGCGTGAAACGTCTGACCACATTAGGCTAGAGATAACCTCACTTTATTTGCGGTCTGGGCCCATAATCTGTTGCACCGTTTTCTGCTAATGAAGACTCCATACGTTTTTAGTTTTAATCTAGGTACCTACTATAGCTAATAAGTCTTTTATTCATCAAGCCAGACACCTGTCCATCTATTGGTTTTGAACTGTCCATTTGCTAACCCTATCGTCCATGTACTGGTGATACGGGCTATGAGTAGAATTTTCATCATTTTATCCTTAAATACATTAATTGTTTTACTTGCAGTTATTTTTTTTCTTTAAATTTGTACATTTCTACGTGCAATGCGTTTGAGTTTTTTTTAATACAACAGATATTTCTAAGAAACACGCTGATCTAAACATCGGAATCAGCTAAACTGTCCATCTACTGGCCTGCTTACCCTATCCAAGTTGCACCAAAATCCGAAATGTTACTCCGAAAACTGCCCGACTTCGCGTGGAATGATCCTATAATAAATGTGAAAGTGTGTTTGGACGTTTGTTACTCAAGCACGTCGTAATTACGCAACGGATCTTTCTGAAATTTTGTATATACGTAGTCTAGGACCGGAAATAACATATATGATACTTTTTATTCCGATTTTTTTAACCTATCTGGACCAAATATTGCGTGATTTCTCTCCAAACCTTGTGGAACATATTTGTTACCATGGAATCTGGACACCCTTCCCCGTCGCCCTTATTTCATCCCCTGGACACTTTGTGGCATGAAAGTTCTACCCGGGCAACTTCAAATTTCTGTCACCAAAATCTAATGAATTCGCGCGTTCCTGCATCAATGATGCACTTTGAACAGAAAAGACAGTCCTACCTTTCGTTTTAATCAACAATTGATGATTTCAGTACAAGCGTTCCGCCGTGAAAACGTCGGGAAAAAACGTGTAATTTCAACTCTCAAAAAAGGTAAGGGCTTAGCGGGCATCTTTCGAGGAACGACTTCTTTAATGACTGTATAATCATTGTTAAAATAACACAGTACAACAGCCATCCGGACTTGGAACATGCAATAGCCGTTTCTTATAGGTTTTCGTGCCCTGAAAACGAATCCGCAACCCGTTTGTCGCCATCACCCTCAGTTTTTGAGAAAATCGATTTTGAAAAAAACTGCAAATTTTCAACTTTGAACATATTTTCTGTCGAAACGGTAATAGTTATTCCATTGTTCGTTGCGTCAAATTATTCTATGAACCTTCCCGAATTCAACGATGTAAGTGATTATTGCGTTATGAACATTTAAATATGTTTAAACAACGATCAAAGGGAAAAGGACACCCGAAATGCACCAATTTTTGCGGATATCTTTCAATTTATTTCCAAAACTAAGGGTCTGAGACGAAATCTGACCATCCCACGCGATGCAGCAGACATTGTTCCTTCGGAAAGCGTCGGCAAAAGTGGTAAGTCTCGTTTCGTTTTCAATACAGAAACGAAAGAGTTTGGCAAAACGCGCGGAGCCGACAGTGGTAGTCAACGGCGCGGCGGCACGCGCGGCGGCCAGCGTAGGTAGGTAACCCAGCCGCTCACGGTAAGCCTCTCACAGTGCTACAATATTGTATTTGGTATTTATAAACTATTTAATAAAAAATTATTAACTATTGCATAATAAACTATGTAGGGTAAACCAACCAGTAATTGACCGCATACCAGTAAATGACCATTAGGCAAAGAAATGTCAATTATAAATATTAAATATTTATATGTTTATAAATGGAGTGCAGTTGCACTTTTAATATCCCATATTTTTAGTTACGCGTATTAAACAAACATTAATAAGTACAATTCTTATTAACAGTATGCGGTCATTTACTGGGCTCCTCATTCAACAACTGGGTCATTCACTGGTTGGTTTATCCTAATAAATTTTTTGTAATTTCAAACTTTGATTTTTTGAATATGCAAGGTGTCGGCGCTATGTGTGTACAATTTGCCGGTTTGGCGTTCGGTAGCGATCGACGCCGTCGCGTGAAAAACAAACGAAATTCGACAAAAGCGCAAGATGCCGCGACGGAATTGGTTTCAGTGTTGCGGTGCGTCGATCGGGGATATCGGGTGGCGTACATTGTTAGCGTTGATTTATAATTTAGTGATAGTTTTAATTTAGTGCGGTTAGTTGAAGTGACAATGTTGCGTGTATGTGTAAATAGTGCAAATAAGTTCTGTTACATATGTGGTGAAATAGTTTTAAAGCATTTACGTAGGAACATAACAAAGCCAATTGAGGACACCTACAAACAATATTTTAAATGTAAGCTGGGAGATCAGGATAAGGATTGGGCTCCACATGTGGTTTGTAATAGATGTGCCACATGCTTGCTAAGGTGGATGAAAAATGGGAAAAACAAAATGCCATTTGATGTACCAATGGTTTGGAGGGAACCGACAGATCACGCTACTGATTGCTATTTTTGTTTATCCAATATAAGTGGATATACTAACAAAAGCAAGAAAACACCTGTCTATCCGAATGTGCCATCAGCTCTACGACCAGTGCGGAGTGAAGATGTATCAGATGCAACTTTTCCTGTCGCTGCAACTCTACCTGACGCTGTAACTCTCCCTATTGCCTCAACCTCCGCTGAAATTGTAAATTCCGATGAAGATAGTTTTGATCAAGCAGATACGAATTTTTTATTGGATGACCGCATACACCTTATGGATCAAAAAGATTTAGATGATTTAGTGATCGATTTAAATCTATCAAAAACCAAAGCAGAAATTTTGGCTTCTAGATTACAACAATGGAATTTACTTACACCAGAGACGAACGTAACACACTTCCGGACAAGAAACAAAGAGTTACAGAAGTGTTTTCTTTCGTCTGAAAATTTGTGCTATTGTCCTAACGTGAAGAGTTTATTTGATAAATTAGGTTTTGAGCATCGACCTACAGAGTGGAGGCTCTTCATAGATTCCTCGAAGAAAAGTTTGAAGGCAGTGCTACTTCACAATGGCAATAAATATCCCTCAGTACCGATCGCATACGGTATAAAAATGAAAGAAACGTATGAAATATTCAAAACACTCCTGAACAATATCAAGTACAATGAATATAAGTGGAATATATGTGGGGATTTAAAAGTCATTGGATTGTTGATGGGCCTCCAAAGCGGATATACAAAATATTGTTGTTTTTTATGCGAATGGGACAGTCGTGCCAGATCGTCCCATTATAAAATTAAAACGTGGCCAGCAAGAAAAGCATATGAGCCGGGAACTAAAAACATAACGTATAATAGTTTAGTTGACAAGGAAAATATATATCTGCCACCACTGCATCTTAAACTAGGAATTATGAAAATTTTTGTGAAAGGGATGAACCACGATGGAGCCGCATTCCAATATTTACAATTAAAATTTCCAGGTTTATCAGAAGCAAAAATAAAAGAAGGGATTTTTATCGGACCACAAATTCATGCACTAATGAATGAATTTAACAGAATTATGTCAGCTAAAGAAAAAAAAGTGTGGACAGAATTCAGAAACACGTGTACAAATTTTCTTGGTAACTATCGGGCACGAAACTATAAAAACATTGTAAACAGACTTATTAAAGCGTGTGAAAGATTGGGTTGCAATATGTCCCTCAAAATGCATTTTTTGCATTCCCATCTTGATTTTTTCCCCGAAAACCTTGGTGATGTGAGTGATGAGCACGGGGAACGATTTCACCAAGACGTGTCCGTGATGGAAAAACGTTACTACGGAAAAAGTAGCATCGCAATGTTGGCAGACTACTGTTGGCAACTCCAAATGAGTAGTAAAATAACACATAAACGTCAGGCAAGAAGACAACACTTCTAGGTATGCAATTAATTTCAGTCTTCTTACTTTTATTAGAAAATAGTTTATAAATAACAAATATAATACTGGAGAACGGTAATATAGTCACGTGCGATATGCACTTCTGTTACACTGACGTGTTTAATATAATAATGTAAAAAAATCACCATGACAATGAATTTACCCCGTCGTATAATATGACATTCACACGAACAATTCTCTTGTATTTTTAATACATTGGGAACTGATGTAGGTACCTAACTGTACACACATAGCGCCGAGACCTTGCATATTCAAAAAATCAATGTTTGAAATTACAAAAAATTTATTACATAGTTTATTATGCAATAGTTAATAATTTTTTATTAAATAGTTTATAAATACCAAATACAATATTGTAGCACTGTGAGAGGCTTACCGTGAGCGGCTGGGTTACCTACCTACGCTGGCCGCCGCGCGTGCCGCCGCGCCGTTGACTACCACTGTCGGCTCCGCGCGTTTTGCCAAACTCTTTCGTTTCTGTATTGAAAACGAAACGAGACTTACCACTTTTGCCGACGCTTTCCGAAGGAACAATGTCTGCTGCATCGCGTGGGATGGTCAGATTTCGTCTCAGACCCTTAGTTTTGGAAATAAATTGAAAGATATCCGCAAAAATTGGTGCATTTCGGGTGTCCTTTTCCCTTTGATCGTTGTTTAAACATATTTAAATGTTCATAACGCAATAATCACTTACATCGTTGAATTCGGGAAGGTTCATAGAATAATTTGACGCAACGAACAATGGAATAACTATTACCGTTTCGACAGAAAATATGTTCAAAGTTGAAAATTTGCAGTTTTTTTCAAAATCGATTTTCTCAAAAACTGAGGGTGATGGCGACAAACGGGTTGCGGATTCGTTTTCAGGGCACGAAAACCTATAAGAAACGGCTATTGAATATTACATGTCCGAGAAAAAGTCAAATTTTGTTGTACTGTGATAAGTGACAAGGGCCCAATGTTAAGATTCGTAATACGTCCAGTCATGTCGAACCTGATTATGTTGTGTTTCGGGGGTGTTCAATAACTGGTGCGACGAATGCATGGTAATACAGTTGACCTCTCGTAATTTCCGTGCTAAAAGCCCGCAATGAAAATTGATTTAGATGTTTGGAGGCACAGTGCAATGACCTGCTTTTATATGGGTTCGGATACGGTTAACTGGGGGAACATTGATAATAGTTACGGGGTAACATTGGCATTTACATAACATCTATTAAAAAGGAAAAGGAAAAAATTTTATGCATTTTCACATTTGTAGTACAATCACAAACGATGCAATGTTATAACAGGATACGTAAACCAAATTAAAAAAAAATATATAAAATAGCATTGAATATAAAAAGAAACAAATTCAAGTCTTACAAGGGGAGTCCACGGTGAGATACACATCGATTTTGATGAGCCTTGGCACGATGGATCTATGTCGAAAATAAGTAAATATATGTCCGAGCGTTTCTGCCAATGGGCCTTAATAACAGAGATAATTGTATGTAAATTATTAAACATTTCATAGCGCCGATGGAAAGCATAAAAGCCATAACCTTAATTTAAAAATATGCTGTTGAGCGTTTGGTAAGACGTCGGCGTGGCGTTGTTACGATCGTGAGCTCGATTCTGCTTGTGTCTACATATTTTTTTCATACTTTATTTTTTTTACACTTTATTTTTTCCGCACTGTATGAACAGTGAGAAAAAAGGTAACGGTAGTAACGCTCACTAATTCTTTTAAATGTATAAATACAATTAAATTTTTTTTTAACGTGGGGAAATCTTCAAAAGACACCCCGACACCTCCAGAGGTGAATCCCCCGAGGGCGCCAGGTAAAAATCCCACACTATCCTGGCGCCCTCGGGGGATTGCTCTCTGGATGTCTTTTGAAGATTTCCCCACGTTAAAAGAAAATTTAATTGTATTTATACATTTAAAAGAATTAGTGAACGTTACTACCGTTACCTCGAGAACCAGGGAAACTAGGAAAGCGGGGAAGGGGAGGGGAGAGAGGAGTGGGAGCGAAGGAAGTGGAGGCTGCAAAATAGCGTTTTGGAACGTGGCAGGACTGAGGAATAAAGATGAGGACTTCTGGAAGGGGTTGGAGGAATGGGACGTCATGGTTTTAAGCGAAACGTGGGTAGAGGAGAAGGACTGGGGATACGTGGAGAGAAGGATGCCAAGGGGATATGTGTGGGAAAGTCAGTGGGCAAAGAGGGAGAGAAAGAAGGGAAGGGCTATAGGAGGGATGATGATGGGGGTGAGAAAAGGGCTGGATGTGAAAGAGGGAGTGGTCAGAGAGAAGGAAGGGATAATGGTGAGGAAGGTGAGGATAGGGGGGAAGTGGTGGAGAATACTAGGTGTGTATATAAACAAGGATATGCAAAGGAAACTGGAAGAGCTGAAGGAGTGGACAGAGGAAAGGGAGGTTGTAGTAAGAAACGTCATCGGGAGGGACTTTAACGCGAGGACAGGGAGGATAGGAGGGGAGGTACGGGACACGGAAGAAGAGGGTGGAGGCAACGGGGGAAGCAGGGAGTCAAGGGATAAGGTGGTGAGCGGGGAGGGGAAAATGCTGTGTAAGTTTATAGAGGAGAGGGGTTGGGAAATACTTAACGGAAATGTAGAGGGAGACGAGAAGGGAGAGTGGACATATACAGGAGGTAGGGGAAGTTCGGTGATAGATTATGTGCTCGGAAATGAGGGGATGGGAGAGAGAAGAGTGTAGCAGATAGGAAAGGAAGGGTGAGGGGATGTGAGCGAGGGAATTGGACGGAGGAGGGAAGGACGGAGTTTGTAAGGGAATTTAGGAAAAGGGCAGACAAAGGGAGAGGAGTGGAGGGAACTGAGGGAAAGAATAAAGTGGGCGATAGAAAAAATGAGAAAAGGAAGGGGTAGGGTAGAGAGAGGAGGGTGGTGGGACGAGGAGTGTAGGGAGGAAAAAAGGATGGTAAGGAAAGAGTTGAGGAGATGGAGGAGGGATGGGGGAGGGTGGGGGAATATAGAGAGAGTAAGAGGAGATATGGGAGGTTATGTGAGGAGAAAAGGAAAGAGGAGGTAGTGAGGTGGGAAAATGAGTTGGAGGGGGTAAGGGTGGAAGGGCAAGTGTGGAAGGTGTTAAATAGGGAAAGGAAGAGGAGAAAGGCGGCAGATGAAAGGATTAAAATGGTGGAATGGGAGGAGCACTTCAAGGGAATGCTAGGTGGTGTGGAGTGGAGGGTGAGAAGGGGTGGGAGAGGAGGGAGGAGTGAGGATGGGGAGGAGGAAATAGGAAGGGAGGAATTAAGAAGGCTGATTAGGAGGTTAAAGGAGGGAAAGGCAGGGGGAGGGAATGGGATTCAGAATGAGGTGTGGAAGCTAGGGGGCGCACAGTGGTTCGAGTATACTACATGCTAGCTGGACAAAATTATTTTTTGGCGGGTTTGGGTCCATATGGGGTCCAAATTGTTAGAAAACATACCTGATTTGTATTACAGTTTATTATTTAACTAAAAATTGCAAAAATATAAAAATATGACTAATTCACTAAAGGAAAAAGGACAAAACGACAGTATTGTACATTAAATATAATTAACAATTATAACATTATGTCTATTCCTGTAATTTCTGAGTTTTTAAGTTATAAAACCTGGTTTTTGAACTCAGTTTTCTCTGCATCGCTATTAAAATAGTATTTTACAATATGTTCCACGTCGATCCACGCGACAAGGGTTGAATGTACGGAAAGTAGAGACTTTCTAGTTTATTTTAATCAATCGGTTGATCTGAAAAAATTTGCAAAACTATATTTTTTTAATTGTTTTCGAGCGCTACGCTCAGTAGCACCACTCCGTGGATTAAAATAGTGTTTTCTATATGTTCCACGTCGAATAAACATAAAAAAATGGCAAATGAGAAATGATGAAGAGAAAGCTGAAGTAAAAAGAAGGAAACATGAAGTTCAAGAAAAATTTAGAAAAGAAATGGGCTTAATTGTTGACAAGCCAAAATGAGGTTTTGGTTCAAGTAACGATGGGAATACAGCTCGAAAATTTTTTAAAACTCCACAGATAACTTCTGAAATTACCGGAGTAAACGTAACACTAATTAACAATTTAGGTATTTTATTACGAACCTTGTCGTGTGGCCATTCTATTAACATAGAAAAATTTGAACAGTTTTGCTCCTTAACCCTTATGGCAATGACCAAAATACCTACGTTCTTCAATAACCAGGGTACCCGGGTACCCACCTCCGTTTTTTTAAATAAATGCTTTCTACCGCGTCTTTTTGGGGTTTTTACGCTTCTAGTCGATAATTCCTATCTACATTCAAGTTGCCAAAGCCTCTGATAGCCAGGAAGACCTGACCAGATAATATAAATGGGCCTTGAATGTTAAGCCGTAGATAGCCGCGCGCAGTTATTTTGACACTCCAGCCTTCGACAGCTACTAAATGCCGTTCTTTTCGTGATTGAATTTTGAACAAAGCATGTTTTTCCTTCGTTTTTTTTTGCATATAAATATTTGGTTTTATTTACTGAATGATCCCTGCAACGATATCTTATTGTAAATTGTTTCGTTCATTCGGAATTCGTTTATAAACCTTATATTTCTATAGGTGGGTACCCGGGTACCCTGGTTATTGAGAACCAGCATGTAAACTTTGACGAGATAATTCTCGGACTCTAACATCAAAAATCGAAGTCTCAAAGCATATTCCTCTTTCAAAATGTTCAAATACCGAGGATCCAAACGGCCATTTCGAAATTTTCACGGGAACATACAAATTTTTCATAAAACATGCCCAGGTGGGCACCCGGGTACCCGGTTATTGACATAAGGGTTAACCAAGGATTTGTACTTGAGTCTATATTCATGGTATAATATGCCAGTAACCTTACATAAGTTGTTTTTCCACGCAAAAGGTGTGATTCAATTTTTCATAATTCCAATTGAGCAAATGTCAGAAGAGGCCCAGGAAACACGCCAGAAAGATTGTCGTAGGTTTAGAGAAAAACATACTCGAAAAACAAGAAGATTAGAGACTAATTGTGACTTATTAACAATGCTACTGATTACTTCGGACCCATTAATAAATAGGTTTCGCGAAGTGCCCAAAACAAAGCTCAGTTCCCTAACCCCAGAAGTAGTTGAATTGTTAAGAAATAATAACACTGAAACTGCTCAGCAGAGAGAAATTCCGTTTGATGAAAATGAGATATCATCAGCATCAGAATCTAGTGAATGTTCATCGGGTACTGATGATTCAAGTAGTGAATCACATTAGCGTGTACATATTGTAATTAACAAGAAATTAATAGTTATAAGGCATACTTACAGTCACAGTTAAATTATAATACTGTCGTTTTGGTTTCTTTACCTTTATTGTATTAGTCATATTTTCATTCTATTAATATTCATGAAAGCGGTCAGGAGTGACACTACTTTGTACACTTTGTAAAAAGTGGAGGAATAAAAAATGTATATATTTCTAAACTTAATTAACGACTTGTAACCTAGTAGTACGTTTTCCTTATTTCTTATGTTTGTAATAATATATTTAAAGCGTTATACCCGTAAATAATAATAGTATTATTATTAGTGACAAAATAAAATGTGATATGAATCAGGTTTGTTTTCTAAAAATTTAAACCCCGTATAAACTCAATACCGAGAAAAAATATAACCACTGTGCTCTCTCTCCTGCCGAGCGTCGCGCTCGAAACCAATTAAAAAAATATAGTTTTGCAAATTTTTGCAGATCGACCGATTGATTAAAATAAACTAGAAAGTCTCTACTTTCCGTACATTCAACCCTTGTCGCGTGGATCGACGTGGAACATATAGTAAAACACTATTTTAATCCACGGAGTGGTGCTACTGAGCGTCGCGCTCGAAACCAATTAAAAAAATATAGTTTTGCAAATTTTTGCAGATCGACCGTTTGATTAAAATAAACTAGAAAGTCTCTACTTTCCGTACATTCAACCCTTGTCGCGTGGGTCGACGTGGAACATATTGTAAAACACTATTTTAATAGCGATGCAGAGAAAACTGAGTTCAAAAACCAGGTTTTATAACTTAAAAACTCAGAAATTACAGGAATAGACATAATGTTATAATTGTTAATTATATTTAATGTACAATACTGTCGTTTTGTCCTTTTTCCTTTAGTGAATTAGTCATTTTTTTATATTATTGATATTTTTAGTTAAATAATAAACTGTAATACAAATCAGGTATGTTTTCTAACAATTTGGACCCCATATGAACCCAAACCCGCCAAAAAATAATTTTGTCCAGCTAGCATGTAGTATACTCGAACCACTGTGGGGCGTAGAGGTGGAGGAATGGTTGTGGGCAATGTGTAACAGGGTATGGAAGGGGAATGATGGTCGGAAGCATGGAGGGACTGGTTGGTAGTTTCAGTGTTGAAGAAAGGGGCGGGGGATAAGGCAGAGCACTACAGGGGGATAACGCTAACGCAAACTGCGTGTAAAATATTCGCGTCAGTGTTGGCGGAGAGGCTGAGGGAGGAGGTGGAGGAAAAGGGACTACTGCCACCGAGTCAGACGGGATTTAGAAGGGGCCTGGGGTGCATGGACAACATCTACGTATTGAACTATTTGATCAATAGACAAGTGGGGAGGAAAGTGAGGAAGATGGTGGTGTTGTTCATGGATCTGAAGGCGGCGTTTGACTCGGTAGACAGGGGAGTCTTGTTGCAGGCGTTGAGGCTGGTGAGAAGATGTGAGGAGGTTCTGGAAGAGACGGTGTGCAAATTGAGGATAGAGGAAGAGGAGGGGGAAAAGTTTTGGACTGCCAGGGGGGTAAGGCAGGGGTGTCACTTGAGCCCTAGTCTATTCACGCTGCTAATGGCGGACATAGATGAGGTTTTGGACAAAGAGGGGTGGGGGGCGTGAAGCTGCGGGGTAGGATGGTGTTCACTTTGGCGTATGCCGATGACGTGGCGGTACTTGCGGAGGATGAGGAGGGCATGAGAGGGATGGTCCCGAGGCTGGAGAGGTACATGGAGGGAAAGGGGCTGGAGGTCAATATTGGGAAAACGAAGATAATGAGGTGTAGGAAGGGGGGGGGGGGGTTCGGGAGAAATGCTCTTGTACAACGTGGACAGATTATTTTTGTGCTGGTGAAATCCTTCCAGACACACCGATAGCTCGTTGTAATACTTGAAAATTGATTCCCAGTCAGTGCTGAACCTGAAAGAACGTATCAAAAACATCTTAGCTTATTATCAATCAGTCGTTCTAATCTGTTTCAATTTGATTACGAGGAACGATATATAACTGTTTCAATATATTCTGCATGGCCCTGAGTCCAGCCTTGCGGGAGGCATAGATCGAGGATATGATCTGATCCGCATCATGCAGCTGCCGCTGGAAAATGTAAGTATTCCAATTGCTATCATCGGATATTTGATTGAGTAGTACATGCATCGAATTTTTCTGCAATTCATTGGTGCTATTTATTAATAGGGAAGTAGCTTTCATAAGGGGAGTGAAGCTGCATAAAGATTATACCTCAAAATGTTCTATTTGTAACAACCGATTTGACGATTGCGTACGCTTTACACATTTCAGCATGTTACGAATTTACCGCTCATCAATATAAGGAAATCTACACTGCAGAATACTGGTTTCGCGCAGCGATCACACTGTAGATCGGTACAAAACCGGCAAGCAAAGTGCTAAGACCAATCGCGAAAGTGCTCCAAGCAATTACCAGAGTTGCCAACTTGAAATCTTACTATTAAGGGTGCCGTCTCACTGGGCCTTGAATGTGTGCGCACACTCGAGTGGGGGAGATGGAAAAAGGTGCAGTGGAGGTGGAAAGGAAAGGGGCTGGAAGAGGTAGGAAGGTATACGTACCTAGCCTACACGGTGATGAGGAGCGGGAGGCAGGAGGCACCCGTAGAGGAGAGATTAAGAAAGGGGGCGGCGGTGATGGGGCGGGTGTGGGGAATAGGCAAAAGGAAGTTTGGTAAGGATTGGGGAAAGAGATTGTGGCTTTTCGACAAGCTGGTGTGGCCGGTGGTGGAATATGGAGTGGAAGTGTGGGGGTGGAGGGAGAGGGAGAAAATAGAAGCCTTGCATGAGAGGTATTTGAGGTGTGTGCTGGGAGTGGAGAGGAGCACGCCGAGGTATCTGGCGAGAGAGGAGCTTCAAAGGGGGATGTTGAAGGGAAGGGCTGGATTGAGAGCGTGTGGGTTTGAGAGGAAGCTGGAGGAGGGGGGGGGGGGGGAGATAAAGGAAAGGGCGAGAAGGGGTAAGGTGTCGGATGGCTGGGAGGTCGAAAGGAAGCAATACCTCAAGGGAATGGGGTGGAAGGTGGAGGAGGTGGAAAGGTTGAGGGGGGGGGAGATAGTAGAGAGAGACAGAAGGCTACAGGAGGAGGATATTTGAGGAAAAATTTGGGGAGCGAAATATAACAGATGGTATGGGGCGGTAAAGGGAATGGGAGTGCCGGGTTTATTCGTTCGATCGCAGATGGTATTTCGTTTACCTATGCCAACCTACAGGAGCTGTGGTTATGTGTGCATAAACTGCACCTGCGCCAGTCACACACACATTACCACCGCTCCTGTAGGTGTTTCCTCCATCAATGGTAGCTGGAGTCCGCCGATCCCTACCAGACCCCACAACGCACTGCACTTGCCCTTCAAGCACTTGAAAAGGTGTGTATTGTTGTATCAGGTCTCGAGGACCGTCTTGGACACCAAATGTTACGGCTTTCGACCTTCGAAGGGGTTGGAGTACCATTAAGAAGAAGTGAGAATTGTTCAGGATTTTCGCATTTCTCATCAGATCTTTGGAAAAACGACGCTAATCGATTCCATATGTTTCGCCGATGAAACTAACACCAAAAAACGACGTAATTCGGAGCATAACGAAGGAAATTAGATGAAAAATTGATTTTCATAATCGCCATGTAACTTCGTTAAAAATAGTCTCATTTAGTCAAATTTGGTACGATTGTCATCGGAGAAACATAAGGAATCCAACGGTGTCACTTCCATGTCTATACGATAAAGACTGAAGAATTATTTTATTTCAAGTGCGCTCGAACCAAAGTGGGGCCCTGATCGCTGCGCGGGTGGAGTCTGGCCGCCGGCCGCTGCCACCGGCCACTGCCACCGATCGCGGCTAGGAAACTTGACCTTAAGGGGGTACTGGCCAATAAAGCTCCTGAATTTTTTCGGAGCTAAGGCATACCTATTCTGATGTGTGTATTTCTACGCTGACAGATCGATTTGGCCTATACACACCAGAAGCTTGGCGCTATCCCCACCACTTCTCGCTCACTCTTATTCTGCGAAGGCGAGAGTGAGATGGATCGAGAACGAGTCAGAAAACGTTGCGAAAAGGAGCACCGAGGCAGGCAAGCGGTACCAATGGTGTGAGAATACGCGTTACGAATCTCAACGGCCAATATATCTGAATGTAAAGTCTCGTTAGCCGCTCGCTGGTCGAGACCGGCGTTGATCCCGTATCATGAACGGAGCGTTAATTCCGAGGCTGAGTTTCTCGCTTCTTTCTGGCCGAAGGGAGGAGCGGGATGAAACACTTTGCGTGCACGGCGGGCGATTTTGCGAAGCGATTCCCGTGCTCATCGTAAGCGCTGACGACTATCGCGCACGCCCGTCACGCACACAAAGGACGGAGTGTCAGGCGTCCGGAAGACAGAGCGACACAAAATATCAACGCGTCATCTATCTCGTACTGGCCTCGCTCGCTTTCAGTGCCTTCGCTCGTTCTCTTTCCATCTCGCTCTCGCCTTCGCCGGACAAGAGTGAGACAGAAGTGGTGGGGATAGCGAAAAGTCCATATTGTGTACACCAAACCGAGCCCGAACGATCTTAGATCAGCGCTGTCCAGCGTAGGGGCCCCTCATGCGCCTGCTTCCCCTTCCAATCTTTATCTCGCACAGTGTGCCTTCGGTTATCAAGGAGACCCCGCGACGCTACGAAGGCTGCCACGATGGACTAGCCGGGCAAACGTCTTCGCGGTTAGCGTCGCGCGGTGTCCCTGGCAACGCGGACGAGAGTGGGAGAACCCCAACCTCCCGCGGGAGCGACCTTGAAGAGTGCTGATCTTAGATGCTCGAATAACCGACGAGAACCTTTGTGGCCCGAGTCTCACGAGATCGCTATTGCTTGGCGATGTGTCATCGATTATATAGAAACAGAATTTTTTTCATCGTATCAATATGAAAGTGACACGAATAGATTCCTGGCATTCTACCGATTAAATTGACGAGCTTTCAATTCTGCAAACAAATTTTCACGTTATTTCCTTAATTATGATCCGAATGATATCATTTTTGGGGCCAATTTGATCGAGGAAACATGACGAATCGATTCACGTCACTTCCATAAAAATCTGATTAGAAATGCAGAACTGAAGATTTGTCACTGCTTAGTGCGTAAAATTATAAGGCCCCGCTGGATTCGAGCGTCGAAACCCACGAAACTTAGCGAAGGAAAGTCAGCCTTCTATAGAACTCAAATCGGGAAAGACTTTGTTGAGAAACTTTACACATGTATATTCACGTCAAATAAATACTTCAATTGTAAAATTTTGACGACAAACTATTGTGGAATTTCGCCAGTTCTTACATATGCAACACTTGGTTGGGAATTCCTGATCCCAGAGTTTCATGCATTTACCTATTGAAATGTTGCTTCAAGTCATGGGGAAATTGCATTGCTTCTTCTCGTACATACATATATCTGTTCGCGAGTAGGTGTCACGAGTGACGCGGCTTTGGTTTTCCAAATAAATGCACATTTATTAGGACCTTCGGTCGACGGCGACTTGAGTCATCCAGTACTGAATATGAAAATGTTCATATTTCTCATTACACCTTGATAAGAGTGTTACCACCGATGGATTGGTGAGTTTATGTCCACGAAAATGAGTCGAGACGCGAAGCAATTCGATCTATTTTTCCTTATGAATACATGATTAGGACACACACACACACACTACGTTCACTAAAAATAGACCGAATTGCTCCATGTTTGGCATCATTTTCATCAGTAATGCAGTGCTCTGGCGAAGAACATCGTAATACGGAGCTAATATTCTGGGCCCTAGAATCTACGATATTGTCAATTTACAGTTGAAACGCACACCGCTTCACACTATCGTTTCTTAGATTTTATACGGGGTGAGTCTCTAGCTAGAGTCGTCAAACGCGATGCTCGCCAACAATCATGTGTCTCGCTGAGTTTCGTGGGCTTCGACGCTCGAAACCAGCGGGACTATACAATGTTGCATGCTAAGCAGTGACGAATCTGAAGTTCTGCAATCTCTAATCAGATCTTTGCAAAAGAGACGTCAATCGATTCCTTACAATTTTATATATGATGTTTGTTCATAACTGCTTTCTGCATAAAACGTGTAATAAGTGTATTTCATGTTCTGTTTCGATGCTTTGTTAGTAAAAAAATCTCTAACCTAACAAACTTCATTTTCTGGGGACATCCCCTCATCTATTTTCCCTTTTCACTTATAATTCCTCACTGCTAACGTAGATTACTGTAGCATAAGCACATTTCAAGTAATTAAAATGTACAATGAAGTTTCTACGTTTGCAGTACCAGCCGACTTTCCGTTTAAATTTTTATAAGTACACGCAACAGCTGAGAATTTCTTTCCTTATTCAGAATAGAATACGGAAATAGCAAACAGCTCCCTCTCGCGTTTACCGGGCAATCGTCGATCTATCGGTATTACCATTTCTGTACAGAAAAAACCTGCTGTAATACCGACCTGCCGAATCGGCCAGGTCACGTGACATGTCTACCCCCTTAATAAATATGAAAAAGATTTATTTCATTATATGTTGTATTTACTGAGAAAAAAATCTTTAAAAATAGCTTGATTTTTCGACCGTTCACAGTGGATTACCCCCTTAAAATAAGAACATCTTATTTTGTCAGTGGACAAAAATGATACATTTGGTTCCCAAAAATTAATCAGGCTGATCGGCCAGAACGTCTTGCCAGGATCGCGGTTTATGATTGTATTGTCCCGCGAGTTGCTGCGGCGCTTAACAACAGTACCTACGAGCGGGTCCGATGCCATCGTACGTACTACCCACCGACAGAGCAATATACGGATTAACTCATTGTCAGACTGAAGAATGCCTAAAATTCTTAAAGACAGCTTAAAGACGTTTTAACAGATATTGTCGAAACGTTCTTGGGAAAATATGAGAGGAATGAATTCTCGATTGGCTCTGAGCCCCCTTTTGTCCCAACGTACAATGGACGTCAAGCTCAAGAATAGAGAAAAAATTCATCATCTCTTTTTTCCAATCAAAATATCGAATTGTATCAAGCTACTTTTAAAAAATTTTTTTGTTTTTTTTTGGCGGAGATGCCTAGAAAACTATCTAGTACTGGATCTGAAGAAGTCGATAAAAAGTTTAAAACATCTTCGTGTTTATTGCAATGAGAATATTTTGCGCGTACAATATTTCTGCACTTTCCATAGTAATATAGGTATATTTATCAAATTATTCTAGTTTTATTGGAATTATTGACATCATTTTTTTAAATAACGTCAATCCTCTGTATGAGTTGTACAGGTATTAATACTTTCTTTTATGAACTTTCTTAATTATATTCCACAGTTTCAGTGCGAAAAATGTGATGTTGAATTTCCCCCTGTTTCTTGAGATTCAGTCTCGCTGTGCTCCTAATTACTCCATTATTGGTAAATATTGCCAAATCTTGTTTTCGCAGTAGCAAGGGCAAATATATGTTTCCTTATGGAAAAAAGTAATTATATGCTAGTGCTTATCGGAATTGATACTACTGTCACGTCCCGGGTGAGGTCTTTGGGAACGATGACAATTGGGGAAGGAATGGGTGTCAGGCGCGAATATTAAATCCGTCACGCTGTGGGGTTTTGTGGGAATGCCAGGCGCGAATATTAAATCCGTCACTCTGAGGGGTTTGTGGGAAGTCCAGGCGCGAATATTGAATCCGTCACACTGAGGGTTTTGAGGGAATGCCAGGCGCGAATATTAAATCCGTCACTCTGTGGGGTTTTGAGGGAATGCCAGGCGCGAATATTAAATCCGTCACGCTGTGGGGTTTTGTGGGAATGCCAGGCGCGAATATTAAATCCGTCACTCTGAGGGGTTTGTGGGAAGTCCAGGCGCGAATATTGAATCCGTCACACTGAGGGTTTTGAGGGAATGCCAGGCGCGAATATTAAATCCGTCACTCTGTGGGGTTTTGAGGGAATGCCAGGCGCGAATATTAAATCCGTCACACTGAGGGTTTTGAGGGAATGCCAGGCGCGAATATTAAATCCGTCACTCTGTGGGGTTTGAGGGAAGTCCAGGCGCGAATCTTAAATCCGTCACTCTGTGGGGTTTGAGGGAATGCCAGGCGCGAATCTGTAATCCGTCACTCTAAACGTTAAAGGGGAATCAGGCGCGAATGTCAAATCCGTCACTCTTAGAATTTCTGGAGGCGATCAGGCGCGAATATTGAATCCGTCACTCTAATCGTTAAAGGAAGGTAAATATACACTTGGAGAGCACCCGTTATATTGCTTGTTTTGTTTTGGTTTCGGTAACTGGATTTACCGTTGCAGTTATATATATAAGAAACCACGTTTAGTTTTTCGTGGATTGCACGGCTCATGCAACAGTATGTTTGTAAACACTAGAGCCTTTCTCGCGTTCACGAACGGGAATCAGCTGTTGTGACAGCTTGATTCCGTTTGGGAATTTTCGCAAACAGATGACTAGACACAATAAATCGTAACGTGATTTAAATGGAATTTGTTTATTCAATTCGATGCACTGTTGGTGATTTTTACGTTTGGTTATGCTCCAGGGATTTATCATTAGTACATGGCATTCATTATATACAATGGTTATAGAAACGTAAGAGTATGAATATGAGTTACATATGAATAAGTAATAATCAATTGTTATTGAAAGAAACAATATGAAATCGCAATAAGCGTAAACAAGACAATGCAATAAGCAGTAAATAAAGTAAATGATATGAAATAGCTATAAGCATAGACAAGAAAATGTAATAAACAGTAAATAAAGTAAATAATATGCAATAGCAATAAGCATAGACACGAAAATGCAATAAGCAGTAAATAAAGTAAATGATATGAAATAGCAATAATATGAAATAGCAATAATATGAAATAGCAATAATATGAAATAGCAATAATATGAAATAGCAATAATATGAAATAGCAATAATATGAAATAGCAATAATATGAAATAGCAATAATAATACAAAATTATGGTATAAGGATGATATGCAATGAAAAATGGTATGGTTATTAATGCTTACAATGAGTTTCGAGATGATTATAACACTAAATATAATAAACTTTCTTGTTTTAACAATGGTTCGTCTTCGAATTGTTATCGTTGAAAGAGGACTTCTGTCTCGGTCCCCTCGTATTTATAAGGACGTTGCGGGGGTACGCGCGGTAGTGGCCTTGACACATTTCGGGATAAGGCGCAGTAGGACTTCCGGGTTTTTTGTAAACGGTATAACTATTAATAGACATTTTTATGTCACGTACGCCAAATATGTGTCGCAGTTAGATTTTTGGGGTTTTATGACTGTGAAAGGAGATACTCAACTCATCGAATGAATTTTTGGGTGTTTAATAGGAAAGGGGTTAAAGTGGCTTGGACTTCATGAGTCGTAAAGAGGGGATTGAGACTTGGTCTCGATTTAAGAGGGATTTGTAACGAAGGATTTGTTTGAATTCATATAAGAGGGAATGATTCGTGCCTTGTAGGACGAATAGGCGAAGAGGGTTTTGTAACGATTATCTCGCGATGGGGATCTCTAAGATACATCAGCGAGGTGGAGTTTGTATCGATTATCTTGTGTTGGTGACCGCTAAGGTATAACATCAAGGTGATCGACGATTGAGGAGAATGAGGTAGGAGTTGTGTTTGTTAGAGTTTGATGGAGTGATACTGAGGTTTACGAATAGAATTTGGT
Organism: Andrena flavipes; assembly: GCA_963971345.1. Lineage (NCBI taxonomy): Eukaryota > Metazoa > Arthropoda > Insecta > Hymenoptera > Andrenidae > Andrena > Andrena flavipes. The sequence goes on from OZ020479.1 coordinate 57,662,965, forward strand.
ATAGAACCGCGCGAAAAATCGTGGGACGTTACACTACACATTTCGGTTCTGCTACAAAAAATTCTTATATTTCATTGAAATTCAAATGACTCGATTTAAAATTTTGCACAAAATAAAAACATACAAAATTTGACACGTGTTTACACATAGATCAGAAGTAGCTGTAATGCTATTTTTCCCTTTTTTAGTAGCTCATATTCTTAGTTTACAAGTACAAAATAACATAATCCCATAACCTTTGGGTTTCGACTTATTTCCCGGTTGTACAGTTTGGAGGAGTCAAGTTTTGGCCACCGACGGCGAGTCGCAAGTTAGGAGATTTTGCCGTAATGGCGGAAAACAGACAATCATCGCATTGTGTTGCGTTTCGCGGTGCCTAGGTAGCTGCTAAGGCAGACGCGCTGACAGAGCGGTCGAAAACGCGTCTAGGAACACAGATGTATGCTTATCCATAAGAGCGGTGCTTAGGAGTTGGCCGCCGCACAGTGGTTCGAGTATACTACATGCTAGTTGGACAAAATTATTTTTTGGCGAGTTTGGGTTCATATGGGGTCCAAATTGTTGCCTAATTGTATTACACTTTTTTATTTAACTAAAAGTAGCAATAATATAAAAATATGACTAATTCACTAAAGGAAAAAGGACAAAACGACAGTATTGTACATTAAATATAATTAACAATTATAACATTATGTCTATTCCTTTAATTTCTGAGTTTTTAAGTTATAAAACCTGGTTTTTGAATTCAGTTTTTTCTGCATTGCTATTAAAATAGTGTTTTACAATATGTTCCACGTCGATCCACGCGACAACAGTTGAATGTACGGAAAGTAGACACTTTCTAGTTTATTTTAATCAATCGGTCGATCTGCAAAAATTTGCAAAACTATATTTTTTAATTGTTTTCGATGGCGACGCTCGGCAGGAGATATATCACACTTGTTATATTCAAATTTTTAGAAATCAGACCTGATTCATATCACATTTTATTTTGTCACTAATAATAATATTATTATTCTTATTATTATATTAAAAAAATATAGTTTTGCAAATTTTTGCAGATCGACCGATTGATTAAAATAAACTAGAAAGTGTCTACTTTCCGTACATTCAACTCTTGTCGCGTGGATCGACGTGGAACATATAGTAAAACACTATTTTAATCCACGGAGTGGTGCTACCGAGCGTCGCGCTCGAAAACAATTAAAAAAATATAGTTTTGCAAATTTTTGCAGATCGACCGATTGATTAAAATAAACTAGAAAGTCTCTACTTTCCGTATTTTTAACCCTTGTTGCGTGGATCGACGTGGAACATATTGTAAAACACTATTTTAATAGCAATGCAGAAAAAACTGAATTCAAAAAACAGGTTTTATAACTTAAAAACTCAGAAATTAAAGGAATAGACATAATGTTATAATTGTTAATTATATTTAATGTACAATACTGTCGTTTTGTCCTTTTTCCTTTAGTGAATTAGTCATATTTTTATATTATTGCTACTTTTAGTTAAATAAAAAAGTGTAATACAAATTAGGTATGTTTTCTAACAATTTGGACCCCATATGAACCCAAACCCGTCAAAAAATAATTTTGTCCAACTAGCATGTAGTATACTCGAACCACTGTGCGCCGTGGCAACCCATGTCTAGGAAATCCTACCTTTAGGTGATCAACTACTGTATCGTTTACCCAAGTTGTTCTATTTATACAACCATGCTTTAAATTTGAAAAATTCATTTCTTCCTGTAATTACAGAATGGATTACTATTTTTAATTGTACTTGTAGTACTGAATACATAGAAGCCTTATACTTTTTAGCTATTTTCGCCATTATTATATGAATTGACGAAGTAGTACTGACCAGTTCGATAACAATCGCTTTTAGATGTTGTTAATTGATGTCCTGTCTCTCTTTCGCACAGTATGTTCTAATATTTAAGATGTTTGGATATCTGTGGTAAACCTTTCAGGAGAAGATTCTGCAGGCCAAAATAGGAACAAAATTGCGGCTTCAATCTTTAGTTATCGATGTTTGAAAATGAGGCTCTGGAATTACCATGTAGAACTCATACGTACCCACCTCATCGATACTATGACCTACGGTACCTTGCAATGCGACACGACGTTCTTGCAAGAATGTATAAAAATAGCACACCTGCCTACTCTGCCTGATCTTCACCATGTTGGACGGGAAGGTAGCACAAGCTGTGACAGGAACTACATCATCAAGTAACTGCTTTATTTGTAATGCTCGCCCTTCCGAAATGAACAATTTATCTAAAATTAAGAGCAAGCCATCATATGAAGAAGCTTTGCAACTAGGTTTATCGCCTCTTCATTGTAGAATAAAATGTATGTAGTACATCCTTCATCTCGCGTACAATTCGAGTTTTAAAAAATGGAGAACTTCAAAAGCTACTCTTCCAATTAAAGAAGCCGAAAAAAAAAAACGAATTCAAGAAGAATTCGTTAATAAACTGGGGATCCGTGTTGATTTTGTACGACAAAGATACGGTTCATCAAATACAGGAAATACATCGAGGAGATTTTTTGCTGACCCATCTTTGACATCGGAGATAACAAAAATCAATGAGGATTTGATTCGCAAATTGTCTGTCATCCTTAAAGTTATCAACTGTCATCATGCAATTGCTCCAAATAAATTTGGATCCTATGCGCAAGAGACTGCGGAATTAGCTACCCAGATGTACCCATGGTACTATATGCCCTCTACAGTGCACAAAGTGTTACTCCATGGTGCCGAAGTTATAAGAACAGCAGCTCTTCCGATCGGACAGCTTTCTGAAGAAGCGCAGGAGAGCAGGAATAAAGATTACAAGATCTTTAGATTGAACCACGCTAGAAGAAATTCTCGCTCGACAACGAATGAAGATGTATTTCACAGGATCTTAGAATCATCTGACCCATATATTTCTAGTTTGCGACCCGCACTAAAAAAAAAAAAATACTTACCAGTAAGTGCGGAAGCTCTGGAATTATTAATTTAATTAGTTAAGGTATTGTTGTAGAGGATTATTAATATTTTAAGATAATTATTTTTTGTATAAATAAAGTAAAAAAGGTTTACTTATTTTTAACTTTTGCTGTCCCAAAGTCCTATTGACGACCAAATGGTGAAAAGTAAATATTGGTAAAAAAAAGTAAAAGAAAAGTGAAAGAAAAGTAAAAAAAAGATAGTGTGCTGTACGGGAAATTAATACTATTTTGATTTAAATTTTATGTATTAATTTACATAAATCAGTTGTAAATAATATATATACATTTATTAATTTTACTTATTTTACTTTAATTATTTCAGTTAAATTTTGTTCCTAATGAATAAATTGGTTTCAGACAAGTTTCAATTTTTTTTTTAAATTACAATTCACTGGCTCCGCAAAAATATAATAAAGTTACTCAAATCTTGTTTTCAGTGTGATTTCCCAATGTATTTTTCATGCATGTTGATAGGATCATTAGTTTAAAAATATTGAATTTTGTCCGCTTTTTGGCCATTTGGTCCCACTGTGCGCCGCGCGCTCGTTTCCTCGCAATGGGACGCTACGTCACAGCACAGCCATACGTGCCATGATTGTTCCGTGCGTCCGCGAGTGTCATTAAAACACTCACACACACCGTGATTATTTTACTCGCTAATCAGAAATAATGGTTACTACTTTCAGGGGTGAATCTACATCTCTGGATCGGTGGGCATTTGTAAAAGAAGCTTGCCGCAAAATTGTTTATAACATTATAAATGTAAGATCGAAAATAAGTTTGTTATGTTAAGTGGCAAAATAACAAAAGAATAGAACAAAGGAATAGATAGGAGAACTAATTATTACAAAAACACCATAATACACGTGTTGGTCTCGCCATGCGACTCAATGTCATTGCCATGTCCAGTTCTTATCCTTACGTCGTTCTACTGTGCGCAGCCCGTCGCCCAACGACGTACTCCGCCGACTCATGCCGTTGCCACACACACTCTCTCATTCCGTTACACCTGTACATAAATTTATGTTAAAGTTGTTTCACCGAAGTTTAAAAAAAACACTCTGCCGTAAAGATACGGTTTCAACGCAAGAAATTGTTAAAGTTTACCCAAAAATTAGAATATGTAAAGCCACTCAATGAGCGGTTTTTTAAACTTTTTTCTTCTCATTGAGTAGAGCGCGTTGATGTAAGAAACACCTTCAATATAAATTTTTAATATATGAACAATTCTGCGGCATGTTATCCAAATATGTAGAAAGCCCTGAAAGCAGTGACCATTACTTCTGATACATCCGTACACATGGACATTTCCGAGTAAAATAATCGTTGTGCGTGTGTGTTTTAGTGGAAACTCGCGGATGGGATAATCGCAGTGCGTGTGTATGTACAAGTGCGGGTGATTTTCGAAGACAAAATTGTGTATTGAAAGTGGCATTTACCCTTCCTATTTGTGAATCCCGGTGGACGGGTTTTGATATGCTCTTTTCGATTTTCTAGAGTAGACATGTTTCATGGCGTACAATGTGACGCGTGTGCTTTTTCATAGATTGTCGCGAGAACGTCGTGCTGCATTGCAAGGTACTGTAAGGAAAAGTTTGGGCAATATGGATAAGTATGTGTTCTACATGGTAAATTTGTCGTGCGTTCGCCGCGACTGCACGTACTTGACGTAGCCAGGGTCGCACCGGCCGCTGTTGCCGAATTGCCGCGATTCAAGCATTCCAGAGCCCAATTTTTATACGTCGATAATGAAAAACTGAAGCCTTTACCGCAATTTCGACACTTTTGATTTTCGTCTTATTTTGGTCTGTAGAATTACCCTTAAGTTCACCACCTGTAGCAAAACACCTTGTATACCTACAAAAATTTCTAATTGTTATTCGGCAAGAACAGGAGACTCACTAGTATTACTGTGGGTGTTTTTACACCCCTGATTAAACAACCTGTATCTCTGTTGAAACGTCAGCATACTGTTACTGAAAGGGAAACCTTACATCTCGAAGCCTCAACTAATAGTTTATGTTATAAACAGTCACATAAATTTAATATCAAGTATTCATACTTGAATAATAATTAAACTTAAATTACTTTTGAATGTCGCGGTACTGTATGTTGTAATTAAATAATTAGGAAACAACAACAACGATTCGTCCAACCACAGTGCCACCGCAACCAAAATTACAACCATGTGCTGGGTTTTGTCTCTTGACCATTATGGCAGCCTTCTGTGAACGGCCAAACGTGATACTAGCGAAGACATCAACCTGCCAATCGGGATCAATCTGTTGTGACAACACAAGAAGCTCGTCGCAGGTGATTCTATTTCTTCTTCTTTTTTTTTTTGTAGAACTCTTTCAAGGAACAAGTAAATGGAGGCAAGTAACATAATGATGTAGAAAAAAGAATAAAATATTGGTGTACATACAGATAAGAAACAAACATAGTAACACCGTTTTCTTCGTATCAGATTCCGAGACCCAGGCCAAGGCCCACGCAGAGACCATCGATTACTACGGTTTCTTTACCACCAGATCCTCGCCCAGAGTGTCCTGGATCCTGCATTGTTTCCTATTTATCTTTCACGTGTTTCAGTAAGTAATCAGTCTCTTTATTGTTACAATTTCTCATGTAGTTTAACACTTTAAGCGGCACCAGCTTTATCGAAGTAAAAGTTTCTAGTTGTTTGGACTTTTCCGATCAGCTGCTTCAGTCGAAAAAGTGTTATCCAATTCAGAGTAAATTCTAAATTTCTATATTTTCTATTACACACACACACACACACACATAATAGTAAACCAATGGATAGGCAATGTCTCCCCGATTAAAATGAGTCCAAGCATGACACCCTATCCTATAGATTATTTGTAACCGAATTCAAAGAGAAAGAGGTTCTCAGTTCGTGGTGTTTGTATGTATGTATGATATTAACCGATTTCAAAAAGGAGGAAGTTATAGATTCGAGCTGTATGTATTTTTTTTTATGTTTGTCCCTGCATAACTCCTCAGCACATGGACCGATTTTGATAATCTGTTTTTTATTCCCAATATCCATCTCCTGCAATTTTTGTCAATTTGGAATAGGGTTCTTTCAGTACTGGTTAATCATAAAGACTACTGCCACCTCATTATTATTATTTTATGTATGTATGCGCATATCGCTTCAACATGTTGTGTCAATATATATAAAATTAAAAAGTCAAAAAAAAAAAATTTAGAACAAATTAAAACAGGCTTCAAAAAATAAAAATGAATTAAAAAGTAAAAAATAATTTTTTCCCATTCGGCATTCGAAATGCTTCTGAATTTCGTAAAACAATTTTACATTAGGCATAAAAATAGTCCCATTGAGATTCAGTTTAGACTCATTTCCATAACGAAATACTCGTAAATCGATCCCTGATACTCTCATAGCCCGGTCAAAATAGCCCAAAAAATAGGGGTAAGGTTGCATTAATTCCCATAGAGCCGAAATTCGGTACGAATGTTTGGAATACCATTATGAATGAAGTGTGAAAAGTCCCCATCGATCCCGCGTCTGCAAAAAATTTTATTCAAGGTCAAAATTCCCAAAAATGGGTTTTTCGCGTTTTTCAGCCAAACGGTAAGTTTTATCATAAAAATAATTCAGACAAAAATTGTACTTCGTGTAATTGTCTATAAAAATTGTCTCTACACTTTTTTTTCGTAAGACTTGCTGTTTGCGAGATATAATCATTCAAAAAGTTGAAAAAGCTGTGTTCTTCATAATATGCACACGTTTCCACGCCACCTGTGAGGTATTGTACTTGACGCGTTTTTCTTTAAACGTGGTTTCTCCGGTAGGCCTATTCCACGAACTATTGTAATCCTGTTTAATTCAACATATTATACTATTTAATAATGAAAAATGGAAATTGTTAAAAATAATCGAAGCGGTGTGAATTTTAATGCATGGGAGTAAATTATTCGTCTGATTCATAACCATCAAATACTTCTGCTTCCTCTTGTTCTTGTTCTTCTTGTTCTTCGTCTTCTCGTTCTTCTTCTTCTACTTCTTCCTGCTGAGTGCAAATAAATCCTTCCAAGAGCGATGCATCAGATGTCTCCTCGCTGATATCGTATGAACCCCCTGCAGATGGCGATTCAACATTGGAACACGACTGGCCTTGACAATTTGTACATGTTAATGAACAAAACAATCCAACTTTTTTGCAGCCTGAAATATATACATCTAAAAGTTTATCTGCTTTTGCAACGTGTCAAAATCACATTTTATTTTTACACGCAATAAGTGGCTGCGATACGACATCAGCATTTTACAGAAGGGGTAAAAAATCAATTCTTAAAATGTTTGAGAAACAAGATTTAGTTGGTTGTGCTGAAGTTTTTAAAAATAGTGACTCTACTTCACAAGAAGTAATCACCAACGAAATCCACTTTCTTCTTTCCATCTACGGAGCTACGAAAAAATTGACCTGCTTAGATAAGTTCCGCTACGTGTGTTTTGTAAAAAATACTCGTAACAAAAAACGAGTGCAATTAGCTTGTCTTCCTCCAACCTCAGCATCTGCCCAACAACATCTATTTCGGGTATATTATCAAGTCCAAGTGTGGCTTGGTAATCAACTAGATCCAAAAGACTGGGGTTGGAAGTTGATCGGCAATACATTGGAACCAATCCAGACTTTACTCCCACCTGCACCGGAAAAACTCCTCAACACAATTTTTTGCAATTGTAAAAAGGGATGTAATGCTAAATGTGGCTGCAAAAAAGTTGGATTGTTTTGTTCATTAGTATGTACAAATTGTCAAGGCCAGTCGTGTTCCAATGTTGAATCGCTATCTGAAGGAGGTTCATACGATATCAGCGAGGAGACATCTGATGCATCGCTCTTGGAAGGACTTATTTGCACTCAGCAGGAAGAAGTAGAAGAAGATGAACGAGAAGACGAAGAACAAGAACAAGAGGAAGCAGAAGTATTTGATGGTTATGAATCAGACGAATAATTTACTCCCATGCATTAGAATTCACACCGCTTCGATTATTTTTAACAATTTCCATTTTTCATTATTAAATAGAATAGTAAGGTAAAAGGCCCAATTATGGCACAGATGCTAGAGAGGGATATGATATTTTCAATGATTTTAAATAATTAAGCACTTAAATGTCGCGAGTTTGTGCGTTATTCAATTATTTCGTGTTTTCTGAAGTAGAAATAATCGTTGTTCTGTAAGTATAACGTTAAAAAATAATTATATGATTGAAAAATAGGAGTGATGTACACGTTCGTATTTATGGCACAGCATTAAAGCCCGTGTCCCTGGTGTTCCATACTGTATGTCCCTATTTATGGTACAGATAAAAACATAAAAACCACTATCTTTTCTCATATTTTAGTTTGTGTTTTCTTGTTTTTTATAAAAATCATATATATATATATATATATATATATTTATGTACATTAGTTTTTAAGAAGAACAGGGTTGACAAAATAATAAACAATCATAAAAAAATATTTTTAGAAATTATACTTTATTTATTTTGTTTCTTTAATTTTTTTTTGTATTTCGGTCATTTTTTGTTGCAGTTTCTTTTTTCTGCAGCAATTTGTTTTTTTTCCTCCTGCAGAGTTTTCTTTATGGCAATTTTTTCTTGCTTAATTTTTTCTGTTTGGGCTTTGGCTTTATTACTGTTTCTAGTATTTACCATGATTGACTAAGAAGTTTTGCCTGAAACAACTTATTCTATAAATAAATGTAATTTCAATCTACTCTATTCAGGCATACAATATTTTATAGGTTAGTTTTACAATTTTCAAACAAAATTTCGTAATACACTTACTTACACTACGTTTGATGAAAATAAAGGTGAAATATAATGATTATTTGAAGTTACAACGAAAAAAGCTTAAAATTAAGACCTTTTTTAACTAAATATTGTATTATTTAGACTTCAACTTTGCTATGCCATAAACCGGGACTAGACGGAAATCAACAGGTCCATGGCACATGGAACAAGCGAATTATCGTGCCATAAATACGGACTTCTACAAAGTCAATGTACATATTATGAAACAGCTGTATAATTAATAAAATCACCACCAGAATTCGATTTTTTTTTAATGAATTACAATCTACGACTTTTCAGCTTTCGAATAAGCTATTAAACATCTTTTAAAATTATTGAAATTTGATAATATGCTTGAAACAAAGAAGTTAGTGTATCTGTACTTCAACTCAAATAGCAGCTAATTTTGTGCCAACTTAGAGACATGGACACTTCAACATTTTTTTTTATGTTAAATGCATTGATACAACATTTATATTCATACACATACAAATGATTGGATAGTAATGTGTATAAATATAATTTTATTTAAATTATTATATATACATTTATATAATATTATTCATTTTTTCTTGTAGTGTTTCATAAATTGGGACACTGTGCCATAATCGGGCCTTTTACCTTATGTTGAATTAAACAGGATTACAATAGTTCGTGGAATAGGCCTACCGGGGAAACCACGTTAAAAAAAAAAAACGCGTCAAGTACAATACCTCACAGTGGCGTGGAAACGTGTGCATATTATGAAGAACACAGCTTTTTCAACTTTTTGAATGATTATATCTCGCAAACGGCAAGTCTTACGAAAAAAAAAGTGTAGAGACAATTTTTATAGACAATTACACGAAGTACAATTTTTGTCTGAATTATTTTTATGATAAAACTTACCGTTTGGCTGAAAAACGCGAAGAACCCATTTTTGCGAACTTTGACCTTTAATAAAATTTTTTGCAGACGCGGGATCGATGGGAACTTTTCACACTTCATTTATAATGGTATTCCAAACATTCGTACCAAATTTCAGCTCTATGGGAATTTATGCAACCTTGAATGTCTATTTTGACCGAGCTATCATGAAAGTCTAATAGAAAATATAGAAATTAAAATTTTCATTAATTGATGACTCATTCAACACTCAGTTGTCGGGCGAACGAAGAGCCACTGAGATGGCAAGGCAGAAAGCGAACTTTGAGCTGAATTTATTTTGAAAATAAACATTCGGGGATTTTCGGAGATTCTAAAAGTATTAATAAAAAGTTAATGCAGTTGAATTTCCAAATAGTTCTACGAAGTCATAAAGTTAAAGAAATGTACAAACAGTTCATATTCTTAAAAAAATGGACAGTGTGTATTCAAACTGTTCAGGAATTCTGGTGCAAAAATTTATTAGTGGATTCTAGGGGTAATTCTGAATTAGGAAGAATCCTAGGTATCCCTAATCGACCGAAATTGCAGGAGATGGATTTTTGTCAAACTTTTCACACTAATAGGTCTATAAACGGGACTTTAATTCTAGGTATTAGTTTCTCTGCAGGCTCGGGGAGTGAGAGCGGGAGGCTGTTACAGTGCAAATTTCATGAAATACATCGATGGTCATAACTTTTCATCAAAAACCGATATTAAAACGTATCTTATATAAAAAAACGCAAAAAATCAAGCTTTTTAATAATATATACTTTTATACTCTTTTATTGTATGCTAATTAAAAAGGATATTTTTCGGGTTCAAAATCAGATCTCAGAATGGACTGATGTTTTTGTACGAGGGATCGGAAACACCCAGAAAAACATTTTATGTATCAATCACATATGCTTGCAATAGTACGCCATTCATTAGTTATTCAACAAATAGTCTAATATATAGTGTACAAGTATGATTTTTATATATAACAACGATACTATCTGGAAGTAGGAACTCTAAAAACCGTAAAGTGTTTACTTCTACTTTCTTCATATTTTTACTAAGGAATTCTAAGAATGTGGTCGAGAATCACTAAATCTTGTCAGAGAGGTGCTGGGGGATAATTTTAGATGGTGCTGCAAGCGCAGGAATCGTTGGTGGGGGTAATGACAGATGGTGCTGTCCGTCATTTGTGTGTTGGTGGGGGCTAAGGCGTGCCAACTGTTGCCACGTGAATTCCCTAGGATCGATATACTAGCGCCATCTGTCTGATTGTTGATGAACATATAATGTTTCAGTACGTGCAATCGTGTGCGCATCAACTTGTATGTTTTTTTACCTGTTTAGGTTGGGAGGGACTTTCGCTGGGGTCCTCCCCAATGAGGTCATGTGGATAGTTGGGAAGGACCACAGCGAATGTCCCTGCAAACCTGAACAGGTAAGAAAACATACAACGTCTAATCTGTGCAAGTGGTACTCGGTGGCCTCTTTCAGCTGGGATACGCTGTATACTTAGGTATATACACACATGTACACATACGCAAACACACGCTATACACTGTTACGTGCCGGTTACTTTTTCAAATTCATTTCTAAAATTCTCATTATATAGTCGATTCGCAGATGTTGACGATTGATTCAACCACCACGTGTTATGGGAATTTCCCTCAATCAGTTGTCGATTATCTGTGAATATTCTTAACAGTTATAATTTACTTCACATGAAGCCTGTCACGCCACGGCATATTCTCATGAAAGATTATTGTTAATGATCTTCCAATGCCGTCGACGTTCCTAGAATGCACATTGTGATAAGCATTCCGAAACCTCAACATTGTAGTAGACCATCTTATATTTTTCACTTATATTTTTCTTCCCTGCTAAATTTCTGATACACTATGATTGACATCTGATCCAACCATTGCGTGTTGTGGGAGTTTCCCTCAATCAATTGTCAATGATCTACGAACCAAATTATAATAATAAATTATATGAGCCGTTACGCCACTGCGCTCTTCCATGCGAGAAATCTCTAACACCGTCTACGTTCTTAGAACGCCAGACGCGATAACAACCTGGATATTTAGATGCTGGGAACATTACGAGCGACGACGGTTGGGCCCGTGTGCATGAGGTGCAGAGTCAGCAGTTTTGGTGCTCTTTGTTCAAAGGCACGAGTGTTTGGGCCTACCCTGCGATCGCTCGTGGCAGTCAACTGACAAGTCGCATAGTGCGTGGTTGCTCTGTCCGAGGGATATAACTATTCGTTAAAATAGTCTTTGAGCTGGAGGTCCCATCTTGTCTTGTAGTGCGTGGAAGGACTCAGTCCCCATAGAGACTATATATATATTTTTGCGTTTTCACTGTTTTAAATTCTACCGTTTAAACCTTTATTATATTCTTGCGGTTAATACTTAAATACAATATGTTGAAAATCAACATCGATATTGGTGTAGCGTGTGAAGTGTCCTGTGGAGAGAGGTCACATAGAGTGAGAGTAAGCCATTCAAAACCCTAACAATCTTCGTGTAAAATCGGTGAGTGATTTTTAATATGTCATTCTATAGAATAGACAAATAATCCAACTATCTAATGAGTTGTGGATTTTCCTCGATAATTTGTCTAATTCCTTTTCGCGCGTACCGCATTTGTGAATTGTTTCGATCACACTATTTTCCTCGAAACTATTTATCTAGAATGTGTGGTATCACACAACCGCGCGAACATTGATCCAACTCACATAATGAGTTGCGGGGTTTCCCTCGATCAATTGTCGTCCGTAAAATACTTGCGTTAAATTGTAGCACCGGACCAATATTATTCATCTCTTACGTTTATATTCGTGATCATTTGCGACTCTATTCAAAACCCATGTAGATTTCCCATTTTTGTACCACCTTTAAACATTTCCTTTTTGCTTATTTTGTAATACATGGTAATATTTACTTAAATATCGTCTCATTCAGTTCGAACCTGTCTATACCAAGATACCACATCCCGATTGGGCAACCTGTATGGATTGTAGACAAAAGCCGTACCTAAAATAATTCTGATTATTGCGTAATAATCTGATTATGTCAAAATTATAAATTCTCTTTAAAATTCGTTAAGCGTTGCGTGAGGAAATTAGACTCAATCGCTCGGTCGTTTAAAAAATCAATGCCCGCACGTAACAGCTAAACTGGTGGCAGCGGTGGGATACTGCTTTTGTCAACCCCGTCCGTTGTGATACTTTCTGAGACGTTCGATAATATACATATGTGATTTAATTGGTATGCTTTGCATTTTTATTTGCTTGAAAGGTTTAGGAAAATACCGTGATATCGAGCTCTGTGAATTTGGCACCTCCAAATTCGAATTTTTAAAAAAACGCGATGGCATTCGTTTGTTCACGTTTGTCCAACAAAAATTTTCATTTATCCACCCATATAAAACAAGTTATTAACAAAAAAAAATTTTCACCAGCACCCCCATGAAAACTTTTTAATAATTTGATGGGGGGATATGATTGTCCATCATTTGTCCACGTTTGTCCAACAAAAATTTTCGTTTGTCCACCCTCCAAAAAAAAGTTATCAGCAAATTAAAAAATTTGTCATCAGCACCATCCATGAAAACTTTTCAACTTTTTAACTGAGGGATATGATTGTCCACGATCTAGCATCATTTTTCCACCAAAAATTTTCATTTCTCTAACCCCTAGAATCGAATTGTTAATAAAAATCGCGAAAAAATAAGGTCCTGGCGAAGCGATCGCATATAAGTTAGATTTTTCATTAATTAAACGATTAAATCGTTTGTCCAACGATTCATTTTGTTAGTTTAGATGTAGAAGACGTATGTCCACCCAATGATTTCGTTTGTCCACCCTCCAGAATTGAATAAATAATAAAACTCTATAAAAAGATGCGTCCTGGTGAAGCGATCGCATATAAATTCGATTTTTTTGGAATATATTATCAAAATCGATTGTTTTTACCGTAAACGTTTAAGGTGTTTGGTGGCATATTATCCAAAAAATTTGCACTCACTTCGTCGCGTAACTGTATTCGAACAACACTTCAATTTGTACTCCTCATCGAACACTTCACACTTTTCACATATATGCAACACGTTCAGAATAACGCATGGGTGCATCAGCACTTTTATAGGCACTTTTCACAAACGACCACAATGAAATTGCAAAACGGTAAGTAATATAACTCTCACAATTACTTCATAAACCGTAAATGAACGTACGATCTCACCAAAACTTTTCTGCAACGTTCGCCGTTTAAAAGTGTCGAGGCAATTTTGAGGTACATATAGCTTGCACCGACAAAGTATTTCCCTAATATACAAGGAAGATTTTCACCAATTTTTACACTGATTAATAAATAATTGAAGAAGATATGACGTTATATATAAATCTCGCGCGCACCACGGTCGAAGAAACATTTTTTGTTTATAATTTTTATCTCGAATACTAATGATTCGACAGAAAAACTGCAAATAGAAAATATGTGTGCCGTGATGAGCTTTACATATTATATTTTTTAAAATCCAGTGCAACAAAATTTAAGTGTCCAATTTTTCTTAGCGTTTGGACAATACTTTTTGACATTTTCGAGCGCTAGTCCCCTTATTGCATCCGAGCATTGAATTATAATTACATTTTAATTCTGTGAAAGTTGGATTTCTTTATTATTAAGCGTCCAGTATAGGATTTTAGTTCCTCCTTCTCCGTTTGACCTGCTTACCAGAAATTTGTATAGATACGTAGTTACTTTGTAACGCGGCCGGCACCGCGGACCCCTGCTGAAATCGAAACAAATGCCAGCGATACTCTTGTTACGAGCTGGGGCTGCGGCAACGCGAGAGGCCGGCAAGAAGGGTATTTCCCAAGGAATATGGTTTATGAATTTGTTAGTTAGGTGCGCGGACGAACCTGATGCGAAATCAGGGAGCCGCTAGGATTATTGACGGTGAGGACGAACCTGATGCGAAATCAGGGAGCCTCTAGGAATGGAGTCAAGCGCGGACGAACCTGATTTGAAATCAGGGAGCCGCAGGAGGGTGAAACGTCGTGAACGAACCCGATGCGAAATCAGGGAGTCACTAGGATAAAGTTCACAGACGAACCTGGTGCGAAACCAGGGAGTTGTTAGGAGGTTGGATTATTCACAGACGAATCCGGCGCGAGACCAGGGAGCTGTTCGGATGTTGGTAGATTTACAGACGAACCTGATGCGAAATCAGGGAGCTGTAGGATACGGACGAACCTGATGCGAAATCAGGGAGCCGTAGGAGGGTGAGGTTGCGTGGACGAACCCGATGCTAAATCGGGGAACCACGGGGTTGGAGAAGATGGTTTGTTGTGGTAAAGGGTTTGCGAACGAACCTGATACAAAATCAGGGAGTCGCGAGAAATGTTAGTAATGCCTCGCAACTCTAAATTAAAGTTGATACAACTTGAGCGGTAAAGTTGTATCAGTGGGTGAGTGCTACTAATATTATAAGGATCGCTGGGTAAAAGATGGATTTAACGAAATCGACTCGATTTACACGTGAACACCATTCATATATTGAATAGTCAATTATAATACAAATGTAAGTGTCGCGATTAATAATTGAATAATGTGTACAAGTTACCACTAGTTGCACGGTGTTGACGCACTGGCGATGCGGGGCGTAAGAGTGGCTATTACAATATGCCAAATAGAATATAAACCGAACTCGCGGATTCTATGAGGTTAACTGTGATTCGGACGAGGACTTTAGCCCGATCTTACTGAATTTAACCAACTCTGTACGAGCGTGACACGACGTGACTCTACGCGTGACTCTATAGCTTTGAACCAACGAGGGTAGAAACCAAAGGGTTTATATACTCCCAAAAATGAGTGGGGGTTCATTAGGAATTTTCCATATAAGGAAATCCTTCGGGGTCGTCGTTGTGTCACTCCCGTTCCCATGGTCGTGATCCAGATGGTCGAGATCATGACCCCCTAAGTGATGTGTTTGATAAACGAAAGGATTTTAGGGCGTTTTCTCTTCGCAGACGCGAGCTCGAAAAATGGTTGAAAGCGGCGTATAGGAAATTCCACATACGTAACACTCTCGAATTCTTTCCAACCACGTACTTCGAAAGTCAGTCAATGTTCACAGACCACTTTGGTGAGATCATACGTTCATTTACGGTTTGTGAAGTAATTGTGAGAGTTATATTACTTACCGTTTTGAAATTTTATTGTGGTCATTTGTGAAAAGTGCCTAGAAAAATGCTGTTGTACCCATGCGTTATTCTGGACGTGTTGCATATATGTGAAAAGTGTGAAGTGTTCGATGAGGAGTACAAATTGAAGTGTTGTTCGAATACAGTTACGCGACGAAGTGTGTGCAAATTTTTTGGATAAGATGCCACCAAACACCTTAAACGGTTACGGTAAGAACAATCGATTTTGATAATATATATTCGAAAAAAATCGAATTTATATGCGATCACTTCACCAGGACGCATCTTTTTATAGAGTTTTCTTATTTATTCAATTCTGGAGGGTGGACAAACGAAATCACGGAGTGGACAAATGTCTTCTACATCTAAACTAACAAAATGAATCGTTGGACAAACGATTTAATCGTTTAATTAATAAAAAATCGAACTTATATGCGATCGCTTCGCCAAGACCCTACTTTTTCGCGATTTTTAATAATTCGATTCTGGGGGTTGGACAAATGAAAATTTTTGGTGGACAAATGATGCTAGATCATGGATAATCATATCCTTCAGTTAAAAAGTTGTAAAGTTTTCATGGATGGTGCTGATGACAAATTTTTTAATTTGTTGATAACTTTTTTTGAAGGGTGGACAAACGAAAATTTTTGTTGGACAAACGTGGACAAACGAATGCTATCGCGTTTTTTTTAAAATTCGAATTTGGGGGTGCCAACTTCACAGAGCTGTGATATCGACATCTAATTTATTTCCAGCGAACTTATTTTCAACTTATTTATATATGTTGTGTATATTCATTAAACTAATTCGAAAAACCGCTAGCGCGTCAGGTAACGCGTCCGCGAATTTATCAGTAACAAACGCGATGATGACGTCTATGGCGGAATGCTTTGCTTTACGCGCTAGAAGCATTTATTCGGAGCTTGCCGGATGAGATAGCCAGGGTCGTAGACGCGCGCGATCCAAAAACTCTAGAAGACGCGTTAAAACATGCGACGCGAGTCGAGACGCGAATGAGGTCTGGAGTAATACCGACTGGAGATCCAAACAGACTGTTTCTTTCAAGACAGGATGATTCTCGTTTAAATCCCCGTTCAGATTCCCCTGTTCAAAGTAATTCACGTCAAAGCTTATTCACTTATCGCGATTCGCAAAATCAAAATTTTGGAGACTCTCGTTCGCGAAGCCCGAGTCCAAACGCGACTGGAAATTTAGATTTTTCAAAATTCCCGACAGGTATTCTTAAACCTCCACGAAGTAATTCGGAATCGCATAGATATCCAGAACAGCATGGTTATCCTACCTATTCTCCGTATCCATACATACCTTATCCACCAGATTATCCACCGTATCCTCAGGATCCGCGTTTTCCAATAAATTCACCGTACGCACAAGCTCCGACGGCTCAACAAATTACCGAAATTCATCACGAAATTCGAATCCCGATTCTCGGAATTCCGTAGGATTTCGCGAGTCTAGACCGTACTCGTCGAATCAAAATCGTTCATATTCACCGATTCAGAATCGTCTATCTTCCCCCAAGCAAAATATACCGCAGAATTCGTCAGAACCGCAGAATAATTCGGATTTAAACTTCCGAGTAACTCCTCGAACTAATTTCTGCAAAAGGATCAACAATATTAAATTTGGGTTGTAATGACGAATCGCCTGTTGTAAAATTGACCGCGGAATAATTACGATATACAAATGCAACATTCTTGATCGATACGGGTTTAGACATAAATGTAATAAAATTAAACGCATTGCACGAAAAAGTAACCGGCACGTAACAACATTATCAAATATTTGATAGTGGCCCCACAGAAGGGTGCTCACCTTTTCGGCCAAGACATATTGCTTGTCACCGAACGGACTGAGGGTTGTCTTTATTTTTTTTCTTTATTATAGAGGGGTAAAATGTCATTACGCATACCCCGGCAGTATTGCCGGGATTATGTGGGACTCTCCGCGGATTGTGCGGTCTACCCACTAAAAATCACCCTCCGGTGCTCCTTCCTCGCATGACTGCCTTAGAACAGGTCGGTACTTCCCGGCATTACTTTAACCTCCCCCCCCCCCCCCCTCCTTGACGGTGGCAACGCTCCTTCTTGGATAAATAATTTATAAATACCCGGAATCACACATACGGCGGACAATAAATAAATAAATACTATACACTCTATATATACCCTGTGTAATTATATGTACAATTCACTTCATTTAATTGGGTTAGACCGACGGTCCGCCTCACAATCCTTTGGGCTAATGCTCCCCTTTCCGCGCTTTCCTCCAACACTCGGCTGCCCTTCTAGCCAGTTCCTCTCTGATCAACTACAGCCTAGCTTGCCTCGTGTCTTGTTCATTTCTCTTTGCGTATCGGCATGGTATTTCATGACCTTACTGGAGAAAGCCCTAAACTGCGCTCACTTTTCTGGCACCTCCGTGGCCAGACTAATCACCGAGTCCGTATCCACACCTGCCCCAACGCAGACTCCAGCTCTGTACTGGTCGCCTCATACCTTGGGCATTTGGTTAGGACGTCTTCGGCGTCGTAGATCGTGTCGCTCCCACAGTCCCGGCAGATGCTATCCGCTGACTTCCCAACCCTTTTCTTGTACGCATTAAACACGTCATGGTCAGTGAGGAGCTGCATGATAAAGTATTCCATCACATGACTTGGCACGCTTTTCGAGACGAAGATGTCTGCCCTCTTCACAAGCCTCTTCCAGTTTTCTGGGTTGTAGTTGGACCTATCGCGCTGCCACTCTACCATCGCCCTGTCCATTGCTGCCCGACGATGGTCTACCTCTCTTTCTTTCCGCAGTATCGGGTACAATGTCAACGATGGATTTTCTTTATCCGCCACCTTTGACTCATACACCGTCCTCAGCATACTAACATTGATATGGAGGAGGAGCCTTCTGGCCAGTACGCAGAGAACACAATACAACACCGTCCTGTAAGCCGTGGTCGTTTTAACAAGTAGATCCTCTGCGCTCTCCTAATAATAGTCCTATTCGCCTCATACACCAGGGACGGGGCCCACTCCTGGAAAGCATATGGCACCACTGACCCCCAGACACTACAATAAAGTCTCCTCGAATGTTGCGAGGGGTCTCTCATATTTGGCAGGGTCGCTGACAGGGCACCCACTAGGTTCTCCGCCCTAGCCGTTACCTTACTTAAGTGTGGTCTGAATTTTCGGAGGTTATCCAGAACCACACCGAGGTACTTCATCTCCACCGCCGTGGTAACCGTGTTGCCTAAGGTGTGGTGATCCACGATCTTTTCCGTCCTTCTCCCTGTAAGGAAGATCGCGTCTGTTTTTTCGAGTGCCATTTGCAAACCGGACCAGTGTAACCATTTACTCAGCTTCTCCAACGTCCCGACCCTCATGCTCCTCAGCTGATTGAAATCCCTGGCAGAGAAAAGTAGGCCAAGTCATCCGCATAAGCCATTGCCTTGACGTGCCTGCTCCCATTTAGGGCTTTCAGTACTCCGTCATAAACAATTTTTCATAAAAATGGACTCAACAATGAGCCCTGAGGGACCCCTGCCGGTATGTCAAGGTCGCTCGTCCCTTGGGGATGTGGATCCTAATCCCCCGGTCCACGAAGTATGACTCCATGACCTTCATCACTAGGCTCGATGTTCCCCTCCTCTGCAGCTCCCGGAGTATGATGTCCCACCTGATTACATTACACGCGTTGCATATGTCGATCGCGATCATCAGACAGATCCGCTGCTTCCCTCTGCAGTCATTGGCGAAACGGGCCACTTCCATCGTGGCTTTGATCGTACCTGATCTTCTTCTAAACCCGTACTTGGTCGGGTGGAACGGGTCCCCTTGCCCGTCTGTGCCTTCAAGACCCCCTTTATCGCATACTCCCACACCTTGCTAAGAGCCGGGAGTATGCTAATGGACCTATACCCACCTGAGGTCATTAGATTCTTCCTAGGTTTGGGAATTAACACTACCCTCGCTCTCTTCCATAGTGCTGATATAGTGCCCCTCCTTAATGTGTCCCTCACGACCTGCAGCAGGTCCTCCTGGTGAGTCCTCAGGACGCAAGATACGACCTCGGACGGCACCGCAACAAGTCCCGGGGCCTTGGTGGTTGTCTTGATTTTGGCCACCACCTCCGCAATAAGGTTGACAACGCATGTTCAACGCGCGACGTGCTCCAGTGGGACAGCGTTTCCGTTCTTCTCATTAACAGATGTTCAGTTATCCCCTTAACCTTCAGATTTTCCCTTCAGCTTTGCCATGACAACTCTGTACGGTTTTCCCACGGGTCCGCGTCCACCGTAGTACAGAGTTCCACCCACAGGCGCTCTTTGGATCCCCATATCTGGATTTGCAGAAGTTTCCTGGCCCCTGCGTAGGCTAATAATCCGCTGCACTCCTCCGTATCCGGTGCCTTCTTCTTTCTTCTTCGTTGGAAAACCCTCCTAGTCTGGTGCATTTCGCGCCTTGCAACCGCGATCTCAGCACACCACCACATTGGGCTTCCTGGTCCCAAGTGGAAGACCCTTCTTGACCAGCACAGCGCGCGTAACTTCCCCCAGGAGGCGTTGGAGTTTGCCCGCTGCCGGCTCATCCCGCTCCCCTGCGGGCCTGGGGTGCACCAATTCCACATCCCTCAGTTCTTCGTACTTACGGATAATGGCTTTCAGGTCAATATCCTTAACCGAATACAGGATCCACTGCGGAACTGTAGCCGTTCTCTTCGGCGTTGCTAGGATGAGCATCACATACCAGTGATCCGATGCTGTATACTGCAGAAGGACCTCGCTTTTAGTTACTTTCCGGGTTGAAACTCTATTTATAGACGTAACGTCTATAAAAGAGGAGCGCTTGTTACGCTGGAAGGTATATCTGCCCTCAACTTTTATCGGAATCAGGCCAAGTTTGTCCAACATGCCCAAACATACCTATCCTCGTTGAACCACTTTTGAACCACCGATGATGGTTTAAGATCCCCCGCGACCATGATACCCTTCCCGGGCGCCGCCAGACCGCTAATAATCCGCTCCAGGTCATTGCAGAATGTCTGGAATTCTGCCATCTTCTGATTCGGAGAATAGTAGCAGTTCCTCACCACCGTGTCCTCTAGTTCAACTGCCACAATACCCGCCGCCGCACTAACCGGGGTCAGAGTCGCAAACTTTCTTCTGAATCCCGTGATCCACACCGTTGAGTCACCAGCCGCGTCGCTACTCCGCACTTGTCGACTTCTCCAGCTCTAAGAGCACGTGCCCCAGCCTCGTTTTCTTAATTCCCTTGATCCCTCTGAGGGTCTCCTTCCCCTTCGTGACTGCCAGCCTATAGGTCTCAAGAAAGAACCCCCCCCTCGCCTTCGCTCTGGCTTACGAGCCTTGGGGGGGCTTAGGGGCCTTACCGGCCCGCGGAGTTGTGTCGGCCTCCGTGCGGCACTGCTGTTGCTGCCTTAGTACCTGTTGACCTTCGTGCTGTCGCTGCTGCTGTTGCCGTAACAGCTGTTGCAACTTCAACCTTTGCTACTTTCTCAACTGACGCTGGAACAGCTGTTGCTGTCTTTGCTGTTGACTAAGCTGCTGCTGCGGCTGCCGTCGTTGTTGACAAGCCCCCCCCCCTGAGCGCTGGTAGAGTTCCACCTGCATCACTGTCCCCTCGCGCCTTTTGACGCCGTTATCCAAAAAGGGAGAGTGGGGGGGGGGGATTTGCCCCTTCCCCGGCCGGTACGTCTGCAAACAGACTCCTCGCACCCCTTCGCCGACACCTTCTGAACCGCTTCTCCGGTCAGGGCCTTGATCGAAGCTGTCGTCGCAGCTACCAGCTCCCTGCAGGCCAACGTAAGATGGCTCACTAGGGATGCCACTACTTCAAGGAGAGCATTCCCACCTTCCGGGCTGGCCCTGCGCACTTCTCCAGGGTGTTGAGGGGGGGGGGGGGGCACATCAAGCCCGTGAACGCTACCACCTTCTTCTCAATCTTCCTCCGCCTTTTCACGATGTCCATCATTGTATTAGTGAAGTTCGACCGGATTTTAGCTCTGTTCTCTGAGAGCCAGGTAGTTGAAACCTGGGGTACAGGTTAAATTGCAACCGTGCCTCTTTCTCTGTCCCTTCAATAGGGTTGAGATGCAACTCCGCCGAGAGAGAGGTGGGCCGAACCCCTGAAGGCACCCACTGGGAGGGTCGCCGAGCAAGGAAGGTTCGTCATGGTCAGTCACCGTCGTCTCATCGAGCAATAGAAACACTCCGCAGGGCATACCATTCAACATTTCCCATCAGCACAAGTTGGTCACGTCGACGTATATGAGATAAATGAACGGTTCCGACGTGTCGTACGTAGGCGACAGGTACTTATTGTTGGCGCGCGCGTACCTGCGCAAGCATTAACTTAGACCACTGTTTATGCCGAGCTCCACGAACAACAGCATGTCTATGTTTGACAGATGCTCTAACTGGACGCCGGTGTAATTGAACATCGCGGCTTACGTGAAACTCAGTAACGTGTAGTAATGCGCCGCAGTGGGTTTAGATCATAGCTCGCAATACAGTTGCGGCGGTAGTTTTCGAATACGTTCGTAAGCAATGACATGTCCGTTTGCAAGTACAAAGCACTATATCCACCCAATCACTGCACGCGAAAACTATCCTACACGTGCAGGATATTCTCGTAATCGGACTCCGATGCACAGAGACTCGACGTAAGTAGTACTCTAACCATAAGTAGTACGGGAAACCACTTGCTTTACGGCGTCCTGGTAGGACGCACAAGCCCTGTCTCTCGACTTATGGTCGTGCTTCTTCCCGCCCGCTTTGCAATTGGAGCAGACCGGAGGCCTGTTCTTCTGCTTGCAGGTGGAAAATGTATGCCCCTTTTCGGAGCAGTGACCGCAGACCTCGTCTGATCGGCAGTGTTTGGCCATGTGGCCAAACGCCTGACACTTGAAGCACCGTGTCACGGTGATGTAGTCCTGGGGGTTGGAGTACCAGTAAGAAGAAGTGAGAAATGTCCAGGATTTTCGCATTTCTCATCAGATTTTTGCGAAAACAAAGCCAATCGATTCCATATGTTTCACCGATGAAACTAACACCAAGAACGACATAATTCGGAGCATAATTGGAAATTATGGAAAACTTAATTTATACAATTTCTCACTGGCTTCGTTAAAAATAGTCCGATTCACATGAAGTTGTAACCTCTCTCCGTGGAGGTTAGCTATCGAACGGGTGTTCGGGGTGGTCGAGTGAGCGAGGCAAGGTGAACGGAGTAACGGTTCTTTATTCTTAACGCTAAGGTACAAAGTCGCCCGGCCAGGTCTGTGCTGGCTAACAGAGTTAGTACGGCTTAACCTATGACTTAGCCTAGCGCGGCGGAGTGCGGGCGGCGCGTCCCGATCGCGTTCGCGTTTTCGAAACGTTGCACAGTGGTTCGAGTATACTACATGCTAGTTGGACAAAATTATTTTTTGGCGGGTTTGGGTTCGTATGGGGTCCAAATTGTTAGAAAACATACCTAATTTGTATTACACTTTTTTATTTAACTAAAAATAGCAATAATATAAAAATATGACTAATTCACTAAAGGAAAAAGGACAAAACGACAGTATTGTACATTAAATATAATTAACAATTATAACATTATGTCTATTCCTTTAATTTCTGAGTTTTTAAGTTATAAAACCTGGTTTTTGAATTCAGTTTTTTCTGCATTGCTATTAAAATAGTGTTTTACAATATGTTCCACGTCGATCCACGCGACAACAGTTGAATGTACGGAAAGTAGACACTTTCTAGTTTATTTTAATCAATCGGTCGATCTGCAAAAATTTGCAAAACTATATTTTTTAATTGTTTTCGAGGGCGACGCTCGGCAGGAGATATATCACACTTGTTATATTCAAATTTTTAGAAATCAGACCTGATTCATATCACATTTTATTTTGTCACTAATAATAATAATATTATTCTTATTATTATATTAAAAAAATATAGTTTTGCAAATTTTTGCAGATCGACCGATTGATTAAAATAAACTAGAAAGTGTCTACTTTCCGTACATTCAACTCTTGTCGCGTGGATCGACGTGGAACATATAGTAAAACACTATTTTAATCCACGGAGTGGTGCTACCGAGCGTCGCGCTCGAAAACAATTAAAAAAATATAGTTTTGAAAATTTTTGCAGATCGGCCGATTGATTAAAATAAACTAGAAAGTCTCTACTTTCCGTATTTTCAACCCTTGTTGCGTGGATCGACGTGGAACATATTGTAAAACACTATTTTAATAGCAATGCAGAAAAAACTGAATTCAAAAACCAGGTTTTTTAACTTAAAAACTCAGAAATTAAAGGAATAGACATAATGTTATAATTGTTAATTATATTTAATGTACAATACTGTCGTTTTGTCCTTTTTCCTTTAGTGAATTAGTCATATTTTTATATTATTGCTATTTTTAGTTAAATAAAAAAGTGTAATACAAATTAGGTATGTTTTCTAACAATTTGGACCCCATATGAACCCAAACCCGCCAAAAAATAATTTTGTCCAACTAGCATGTAGTATACTCGAACCACTGTGCGTTGCGGCGGTAGAGGTAGGAGTGGGGGGGGGGGGGGGGGTGGTCGTTCTGGTGCCCTGGCTGTTGTCTCCACCAATGGCCCTGACCGGGAAGTCTTGAGTCCGTTCGCCCAGCGGATATAACCCGCGGGAGAAACGGAGACTGTAGGATGTCCTCCAGAGCAGACAAAGTCTGCTCCTAAGATTGACGGTGGATATCGACCTGCGTCTAGAAGTCGGCGAACTCGCGTTCTTCTAGGAGCCGTAGAGGTGGGGGAGACCAAAACTACACAGCAATACCGCTTGCGTTTACAAGAGATTACTGGGAGAGCTCCGACCGTTTGCCTATAACGCTCGTGGTAGACTCTGCCTGGCGGGCCCGTCGCGCTGGCCTATAGTGAGCGCTGTGGCATCTTCGCCAGCGAGAGCGCCGCTCGGCGTGTGGCCATCTCGCGGCCGCGCTCGGCGGCGACGGGCCGCGCCAAGCGCGCGTAGTGGGGGGAAGGTTCGCGTCGCGCCGTAACTAACTCGTTACAAAGTTTGGTACGATTTTCATCGGAGAAATATAAGGAATTCATCGGTGTCACTTTTATATCTATACGAGAAAGAATAAAGAAATATTTTATTTCTGAAACAGGTATGAATCCTCGGCTGACCCCAGCGAATCGAGGTTGGCGACCCACAGTTGAGGGTGAAATATTCATTTCAGCGTATTAAGAAATCCTTTATTGTTTATCGTATCCATAAGGAAGTGACAGCAATAGATTCCTTATGTTTTTCTGATTAAAATCATACCAAGTGTCATGTAATTCCGACTACTTTTATAGAAGCAATACAAGTCATAAAAGCATTTTAGTAGGTATTTTTTTACCTTATTGCTTGTATAAAAATAGTCCGATTTACAACGGCACGGTTTGAAGAATGTACCTATATTTATCAAATTGTTTTAGTTTTATTGGAATTATGCTGTTATTTTTTTTATATAACGTCAAACCTTTGTATGAGTTGTATATTAACACTCTTTTTATGAACTTCCTTAATAATATTCGGCATTTCCAGTGCGAAAAATGGGATGTTGCATTTTTCCCCTATTTCTTGGGATTCAGCCCCACTGCACGATATAGAATACAGGCATTATTGGCAAATATTTCCAAATACAAGGACAAATATATATTAATTATACAACAGAAAAGAAATTTGCTTGGAAGTTCCAGGAAAGTAACTAAACAGCCAATACTGATATTTTTTCAATAGATTTCTTATGGAAAAAGAACTATATGGAACTAATTATTCGCTATTACTTTGCAGAATCGATAGGTACTACTGATTTTGGTCCTCAAAAAATATTTTCCTTTTATATCAACCAAATTTAAACGACTCAATTTAAAATTCTGCATAAAAAACATACAAAATTTGATACATGTTTACACATACAGCAAAAGTAGCTGCCATGATATTTTTACGTTTTTAAGACCCCATATTATTAGGTTATAAAAAATATACAAAGACATAATTTCATAAGTTTTAAATTCTGACTTGTTTCCTTATTTTTGGGGATTCTGTCCCATTGTGGATATGGACCGCGGGCGGCCAGTCGCTACACTGTTTCTGGAGCAGTGTAGCGACTGGCAGCCGCAGGCCGTCGAGCGGCTAGTAGATTCTACCATAATGGCGGAAAACAGACACTCATCCCATTGTGTTGCTTCTCCAGTAGCCTAGGCTGCTCCTGGAGCAGACTTGCATACACTGTAGCAATCTGCTGTACCCGCGCACGGTCGAAGTCGCAGATAGGAGAACAGATGAATGCTTTTCCATTGTATCAGTGTACCGCGGCGCGCCGTTCATTGGAAATGACACCTTAACACTTGCTATCACGCGTACGGATAAGGAAAATGAACCGACCATTCGTGTTTTCTCTCAAAATTCAATTGATTATCGGTTGATACCGTGGCTCTCGTCCGTGGTTTTTCGTTCTCGCGAACAAAGAAGAGCACGCCATCGATTCCGGGTATTATTACGTTTTTAGGGAATCACTGAATCGATAGTGCGGTCGAGGCGAGGCTGTCACGTTGTCTTTAATGCAATCGGTTCGTCGATTTCGCGCTTTCCGCAAAACGTGACTTTACGGCGGGACGATTTCGCTGAATCGTGTGTGGAGGGGAATGTGGCGGCGAGCAATAAACAGGGGCAATTAATGATGGGGCGCATTTAACATATGCTATTTCTTTCGAACCACAGGTCGTTCGACTTTTGCGAACTTTTCCAACTGATCCAACATCACGAAAAGGCGCATAACGTCCAATCGAAGCACCGTCGAATAACATGGATACGACGCTACCCAGTTTACGTTCCAAAGAACTGGATAAAATCTGGCCTACGACAGACAAAAAAAAACGTCTTTGTACTGGATGTTGATCACTGCCTCTTTCGCTACGACCATGCACGGAAACAGCACGTCGCATCCGACTCTATGCGGATTATGTGTGTTCACGTTCACCAGAAAATTCAGAATGACCCTTAGGCTCCATCCACTGTAATGTTCCTGAAACTCCTTCATCACGGTCAACGTACAAGTGATCATCGCGCTTCGCGTATTACTCGCGCACATTCGACGTCAAGAGCAGCACACGATTTCACGTGCCGAAACATTACATGTCCGTCTCATTCTTCAACATAAACACAGCGTTCAGTAATGGTGTTCACGACTACGCTCGAATGTTCCACGATAGCGTGCTCAATACGCGAGATCACCGTTCACTTGCGATTGCCGTCGTTGCAGCGATCAGGGTGCTAGCATGTTCAAAGGCACGTATTGAAATCATGCAAGAGAGAGGGGGGGGGGCAGAGGGAGAGGTTCCGTTCACTCGAAGAGGTAATTGCAATTTCTCTCTCTTTTTTTACACTATATCCCACCTTTCTCTACCCAAACGACTCGAATCTTTCGCGGTAGCGACATGCTCCCGAGTGCCTTACGCATCTGACAGATGGCGCTAATATATCCGTCCTAGGAAATTTACGCGGTAACCGTTCGTACGTCTTAACTCCCATCAAATGACACAAATGACGTGCAGCGTTATCTGTTATTACCCCCATCAACAACTCCTGCGCTTGCAGCACCATTTGAAATTGCCTCCTCCACCTCGCGAATACCACGCTGTGTCATCTGCGACATTCCTCCCTACAACGATCTCAACCCTCCCAGCGCGGTCACCACCTCGCCACCATTAGATCTCGTTTCGGCATAGAGTACCAACTTTTTCTTTACAGTTGTATAGTGCTGTAACTACATGAGTTGTGGCTGCAGTTGGGCTTAATTAATACATTTTCCCACTGTGAAAATTCTTTGACCATTTCGAATATTCAACTTCTGCTCAATGTTTGATTAAAGTCCGAGCGAACTGGGTTAATGTTTATTTCAAGTTTGCAATTACACCCTTCTGTGGCCGTGAAGAACAGCTGAGGATAGTCAGTCCTTACCGACTGTGTTATCTATCACGCAAAAACTGTTCAGAATCGAAGTTGAATTCTATGTAACAGCATATAAGATCCTTTTGTGTACATCAGGAATGCTTATCTAGTGGCCCGCAATAGACCGGGGGCACCTCCGCGTTTCTGCCAAGCTGAACGGCCCCCTCCATACTTACCAGACTCTGCCGATCGCAGTCGAGAAGAGGAGAACAGAAGGAGAAATTCGCCTGCAATCGTCAGAGTTTAGTAGGTATTAAGGGGGCCGTTCAGCCTGGTAGCAACGCAGCAGATGCCCCGGTGGCTTTATGGCCACCAGTTAAGGGGACCGTCTCCTTTTTGTTTTGGTCCCAATCGATCGAAGCGTCCCCAGTAAACAGACGGACCCTAATGAAACTACTGCTGTCGATAAAAAGAAGTTGTACAGGGGTGACATCTCCAGGTACTCAATGTAGACGAATTTTTGACGCATAGTTGCCACATTTTCTGTTCTTTCTGTCTCTGTCGCGCTGTTGCCACAGCTCCTTCTATTGAGAATACTTGGAGGCATACGACACGAGAGCTGCGTCTAGGCAGGGATCGGCGGACTCCAGCTACCGCTGATGGAGGGGGAACACCTACAGGAGCGGTGGTTATGTGTGCGGAACTGCGGTGCGTCCTACACGCACACATAACCACCCCTCCTCTAGGTGTGTCAGCGGCAGCTGGAGCGCGCCGATCCCTGGTTGTATGCGTTACGAAACTATGCGTACACCAATACGAAATGAAGCTATCGAGAAAGATTCAATGTTCTGACCAATAAAGCTCCTGAATTTTTTCGGAGCAAACGCACACCTATTCTGATGTGTGTATTTCTACGCTGACAGCCAGAGTTGGGCATTATTCGACTAAATTTTCATTCGAATATATTCGTATAAATCCCCAAAATTTATTCGTGAATAACAAATAACGATCGTCCGTTGTGTTCGCCGGACTCAACCCTCGGCCAAGTAGATTCACATTTTTGCACTTGTTTTACACTTTGAACACTCAATGTCTGAGATTTTGTCAAATTGAAACACGTTTACATAGTGCATGTGAAAATAAGAGGGGTTCAAGTTGTCACATTTTGTTACATTCAAAATTGTTTTACAAATACAGACCCTCAAAGTACACAACTTTCATCGATTTTTTTAAAAATTACCTTTCGAATTTGATTATATAAAATTACCTTTCGAAAATGATTATTTACTTCCACCTTATTTTCACATGGACTCTAACATATTTCAATTTGAACAAAATCTCCAGGACGACGGGGAGGACATAGCCGTGGGGGAACAATATTTATATTTACTCATAAAAATTTATTAAAATGATTGTTTGTGTTGTTTGTTTTGATAAAATGTAAAACTTCCACATTCGCTATCGTATCGGCATGAACGTTTAACATACTGCTGATATTTTCCAAATGAAAATGAATTTAAACAGGGTATAAATCGGATTATTTTTAGCATTTTTAGATTCGAAATGTAACATTTATATTTAATTATCAAGTGCAGTTCTAGAAATAATAAAGAAATAAGAAATAAAACGGCACGTTTCACATTTTATCAACACTGTATGCCTCTCCAACCGAGATTACAAGCCGCCGCCGAACAGCCCAAGTCCACGCTGGTCGGGACCGGCGTTGAGCCCGTATCGTGAACAGAGCTTCTCTTCTTTCTGGCCGAAGGCGGGAGCGAGATGGAACGCTTCGCCTGCGACGGTCGCGAACGCAAAGGGCGGAGTGTCAGGCGTGTGAAAGACGGAGCGAGACAAAACACCATCCCGTCGTCTATCTCGTACCGTTCTCGTTTGCTTTCGGTGCCTCTCGCTCGCTCTCGCTTTCACCGGACAAGAGTGAGACAGAAGTGGTGGGGATAGCGAAAAGTCCACATCGTGTACTCTAAACCGAGCAGCTAACGAAACAATACTGTATTCTTCGAAAAATATACACTTTTTTATCTGTAATTGTCCATTTCGAAGGGGCGAAAACTAGAATGTCGAATTTCAATTCTCCAATGAAGTTGGATTGATTTATTGTGATGACTGTAACTTGATTAGAGACAAAAAGAATATATAAAAAAATGTATTGTTAAACGATTTTGTCAAAAAGGCACTAACAACTAAAAAATACTTCTATTCTTGTACTACAATTTCGATGGTGTTTTTTAACTTTAAATAAAAACGTGGAGCAGGATATTTTATATCAGAATATAAATCAATTTAGTACACCATCAAGTGTCGAAATGAATTTATTACTTATTATTAAAGTGAAAATAAACCATCGAAATTGTAGTATAAGAAAATAATTATTTTTTAGTTTGCAATGCATTTTTAATAAAATCGTTTATTAGATTTTTTTTATTTTCTAGTTTTTAGTGTTCGTGGATTTATATTTCATATTTCAAACATCTGTACAAATATTTTTTATTGCTGTATGCAGTTTAACAGTTTGCTTGAACCATACAGTGCTAAAAGTTGGTAAAGAACGCGAGTGGTTGATTTTAAGTTGATTGGATTTGTGGTTATGGGTTATTATTTATTGGTGACTGCGTAAGTTTTTCACCCCCTTGGGTTTTTTTCATAATTTTGTATTGTCATCTAAACTACCCACCCCTGCAAAATTTCAAGACAATTGGATGGTTGGAAGTTGATTAAAATTGAGTTTCCAGATTTGAATCAAACGTACACACAAACAGGGGATCGTAGCTGAATAAAATTGATTATGAGACATTCCAAAATATACGTATTGTTAGTACTGATCACTAGTTTATATTGATAAATTTTTACAATTGTGAATAACAATTCCGAAGAAAATCATGTACAAAAGTATTAAATTGAAATATACTTTTGTCCAAATTCATATTTAAAAAAAATGATTACGTTATTAAATTTGTATTTAAATAACAGACAATTCTTGTTGATAAAAAAGATAATTTGATGTATAGTTAGATA
Source organism: Andrena flavipes (assembly GCA_963971345.1). NCBI lineage: Eukaryota > Metazoa > Arthropoda > Insecta > Hymenoptera > Andrenidae > Andrena > Andrena flavipes. The sequence continues at coordinate 57,693,903 of OZ020479.1, forward strand.
GAAAAGAAAGCGTCATATGTTTTTAGAAGAGTTATAGCATTTTAGATTTCATTACGATCGGCGTGTTACACTTCGGTGATGTACTTTATTCAAATTGTATACTTTGAAATTACACATTGATTGTACAAAATATTACATCCTTCTACGTATAAATAGAAACTATTGATACGCAAATTAGTATTGTTTCAGTGATATGTTTCCTAACTTCACTACCCAACCTCTCTATCTTTCATTATTGCTATCCTCCTTTACGTTCAGCGAAGCTCTGATGCTAGACGCAGCAATCGGACGCGCTACATTTACAGCTGATGCAGGAGGAAACACCTACAGGAGCGGTGGTTATGTGTGCGGAACAGCGTCAGTCACGTCAGTCACGCACACATAACCACCGCTGCTGTAGGTGTTCCCCCCTCCATCAGCTGTAGTTGAAAGCCGCTGATCCCTGCCTAGACGCAGCTCTCGTGCCGTATTCCTCCAAGACTTCTCAGTAGAAGGAGCTGTGGCAACAGCGCGGCGGAGACAGGGAGAACAGAAAATGTGGCAACTATGCGTCACAAATTCGTCTACATAGAGTACCTGGAGATGTCACCTCTGTACAACTTCTTTTTACCGACCGCATTAGTTTCATTAGGGTCCGTCTGTTTACAAGGGACGCTTCGATCGATTCATACCATAACAAACTTGAGACGGCACCCTTAAATGGGATTCTTTTTGATGGGATTATATACTTGTATTAATTTACGACAATGTTTTTAAATGGGATTCTTTTTGATGGGATTATATACTTGTATTAATTTACGAAAATGTTTTTAAATGGGATTCCTTTTGATGGGACTATATACTTGGCGCTCTTTTTGTACCTTTTTTTAAAAAAGGTAATTTTGTGGGGATATCACACATTTTGTAGTGTTTATGTATATACGGAAATCGTGAATCGACTAGTCACCCGAACGCAGCGGCTTTTTGTCTTTATCGCGAGTGGCCGATTTCAAGTCGTTTGAATTTATGGTTATGGATTATATATTTATTATTAGTATTAGTACTTTTTTTACCCCCCCCCCCCCCCTCCCCGAGGTTATTATTTTTTTTTAATAATATATTTTATTGTCATCCAAACTATGCACGCCTGCAAAGCTACAAGACAATTGAATAAGGTGGAATTGGTTTAAATTTGAGTTTTCAGATATGAACCAAACAGACAAGGAGCAAACAGGATCAACACTGAATAAAATCGTATAATTAATATAATACTATGTCCCATTTATTTTTTTTTCTCTATAAGCTTTACATAAAAACTCTAAATTGCTGGTATTTTTTTTCCTGGGCGCTTTCCGGGCACTCAGTCCTATGGAACCATTGTGCCCGAGCCCGTACGGGCAGTCCTAGTTGGGAGGGCTTGCCACTAGGCCGGCCTCTCGTGCGAACTCGAGAAGCCCGCTTAGGGTTGTGTCCTCCAGGTTCGACGTGCGGTGGAAGGCAGCTCCCAGCAGTAACTGCCTTTGGGCCGCCATACCCTCGCACTGCGTCATTAGGTGGAGCGGCGTTTCGTCGTCCTCCCCGCACCGCGGGCACCTAGGTCCCTCACCGATCCCTAGGCGCGCCAGGTGTTTTCTCGTGTGCCAGTGTCCTGTGACCATCCCCACGAGTAGTCGCAGCTGCGACCTATCCAGGCGGCTGAGCGCCGCCCCTATCCTCTTTGAAGGCCGCTTCAGCAGAGCCTTCGCGTGTCTCATCTGTTGGGTCCGTTCCCAGAGTTGTTCGAGTTGCTGTCTGATCCAGCGACTCGTCCACTCCTTCACAGTCCCCATGGAGACACCTACGGTGCACGACGGGTCTCGATCCGGATTACGCGCACCTTCTCGAGCCCTGACGTTTGCCCCTTCGTTTCCCTCGATTCCGGCATGCCCCGGAACCCATAGTAGACTGACGCGATTGCTGTTAGCCAATTGCGTCAGCGCGTCCACGCAGTCTAGCACCAGACTAGATCTCACCACCGTGTTGCGGAGGGATCCCAGTGCGGCCCGACTGTCGCTACAGATATAGATGTGCTTGCCCTCATAGCCCCTGTCCAGATTCAATCTGGCACAGGTCCTGATAGCCTGCACCTCCGCCTGAAAGACCGATACGTGTGGGCCCAGGGCGATGGATCTTTCCACCCTGGGCCTCTGCCCACATATCCCGGCTCCGGTTCCGGTTTTGGTTTTGGAACCATCTGTGTACCAGATAAGTCCCCCCGGAGAGAGTAACTCCTTCTCGTTTTCTTCCCAATCCTTTCTGCTTGGAAAGCGAACGACGAAGTTATGTTGGAAGCGGTAGGCTGGGTCACATTGGTCTCCTCCGCAGTCCAGAGCCTCGTACGAGTCCCTTACGTGCTGCAGGATCGCCGCGTGCCCATTCCCCGTGCCTTTCCATCTTCCCGCAAAGTGTATCCTCAGGGCAGCCTTCCTAGCCCCGGCCTCCGCAGCCAAGTGCGGCGGCGGCAGGTCCAGCAAGGCCCCCATCGCCAGGGTGGGCGTGGTGGGAAACGCACCCGTTATCCCCAGCAGTGCCAGGCGATACACCTTGCCCAATGTCCTCCTGTGGGTGTCCCTCCTCATGGAGGTCCACCATACCACTGAGGCGTATATTAGTTGGGGCTCCAGGATGGCCGTATAGATCCATTTAACCACCCATGGTTTTAACCCCCATGTGCTGCCGAACATCCTTCTGCAGGCCCAGTAGGTGACAAGCGCCTTCTGGGTCTGCTTCGTGATGTGGCTTTTCCACGTGAGCTTCTTATCCAGGGTCACTCCCAGATATTTTACCTCCGAGGAGGTGTGAAGCTCCGCTCCGAATATTGAGGGGGCCTTAAACTTTAAGTTCCGCTTCCTCGTGAACAGTACCATCTCCGTCTTGGACGGATTTACCCTTAGGTTTTGGTTGTGGCACCATTCCTGAACCAGTGTGAGTGCCTTCTGCATTCTCCTGGCCATGCATGTCGGGTTCGTGCCTCTGACAGCGATCGCTATGTCGTCGGCATAGCCCTGTACTATTACGCCTTCTTTTCCGAGCCCACGCAGTAACTCGTCTACCACCAGGGTCCACAGCAGTGGGGAGAGAACTCCCCCCTGCGGGCAGCCCCTGTTGGCCCGAGCCCTTATCGTGGTCCCTTCCCAGCTGGCCGTCACGGCTCTAGTCCGCAACATATTGCGGATCCACCTTCCGATCGACTCTTCGACCTTGAAGTTGTCTAGAGCCCTGCTTATGGCATCCAAGGATGTGTTATCGAACGCTCCTTCGATGTCTAGGAATACGCTCAGGACCGACTGTTTCCGCTCCAGGGCCCCTTCTACCATCCCTACCAGGTGGTGGAGCGCCGTCTCCACGGATCTGCCGGCCTGATACGCGTGTTGGGAGTTTTGAACTGGTCTTTCCACCAGCGCATGTTCCCTGATGTGCCTATCCACCAGTCTTTCCAGCGTCTTCAGAAGGAAGGACGTTAGGCTGATAGGCCTGAAGGATTTGGCAGAATCGTAGTCCTTCTTCCCTGGTTTGGGTATGAACACGACTCTGGCCGTTCTCCATGTTTTGGGTATATACCCCAAGGCAAGACAGGATTTGAGGATAAGGTCCAGTCGTTTTATCAGGTCCTCCCCTCCTTCCTGTAAAAGGGCGGGGAAGATCCCGTCTACTCCCGGACTCTTAAATCTCTTAAATGAGTTTATGGCCCATCTGATCCTGTCTCGGTTTACCACTCTGGAGGCCATCCCCCAGTCCTTCGGTCCGTCGCTTTGAGGTTCCAGCTCTACTGTTGGCTGCCCCTGCTGACAGAATCCCGAGCCTGGGAAGTGGACCTCTATCAGGTGTTCTAGAATTTGTTGTCGGTCCTCTAGGTACCTCCCGTCCGGGAGTCTGAGTCCGTTCAGTTTTTCCGGAGGTCCGGTTGCAAAAACCTTTCGAAGCCTAGCCACTAGTGGTAGGGCCTCGGATTCATGGCAGAATCCCCTCCAGCTTTTTCTTTTTGATGCTCTGATGAGCTTTTTGTATGATCTATGGGCTTCCTTGTAGTTTTCCCATTCGACCCTCGTGCCAAGCCTCATGGCTCTGTTTAGCAGCTTCCGGGTTCTGGTCCTGTGCCTGGTCAGCTCCTGGTTCCACCAGGGTACCCGTCTGCTGCTTTTCCTTTGTTTGGCCGGGCATGACGCCTCATACGATTGGGTGATCGCAGCCTGCAGTTTCTCAACCGCCTGCTCGATCCCCCCACCCGTTCTCGGGGGTCCGAAGGTCCCCCCGAGCCTTCCTTCTAGCTCCTCTTTGTAGAGTTGCCAGTCGGTGGCCCTGGGGTTCCTGTAGACTCCCGTGGGTTCGTGTGCCGCGTCTCCCGCCAGTTTAAATTCGATTAGCCTGTGGTCGGAGAGTGTTACCTCCTCCGCCACATGCCAATCCTTTATTGCTTGAGCCACCTTTCTGGAGCCCAGCGTGATGTCAATTACCTCCTGCCTTCTGGAGGTAACGAACGTGGGCTTGGAACCTCGATTGAGGATCTCCAGTTCCGTTGTCGAGAGGTATTCGAGTAAGCTCGTCCCTCTCTTGTTGATATCGGTGCTGCCCCATACAATGTGGTGGGCATTGACGTCGCATCCCACCACCAGTTGCAGCCCCCTATTTTTACATGCCTCCACCAGTGCTCTGAGTTCCCTCGTTGGGGGGGACTCCTCAGAGTCGTATGGTAGGTATGCTGAGCAGACCACGACCTTTTCCGTGTTCCCGCCCATTTTTGGCTCTATTAGGACAGCTGTTAGGTCCCTAGTGCAGAAATCTCCCAGCCTCAAGGCGTGCAGTCTTTTACTCGCGTAGACGCACGCTCTTGGTCCGGGGTCACCGGGCCCGTGTATTATCGTGCCCTGTCTCTCGTTCAGTCCTCCTACTCGACCCTTGATCAGCCAAGGTTCTTGTATGAGTACTATGTCTGTTTGCAGCACCACTGTGCGGCGGTCAAGTAGATCCGTCGCTGCTTTGCAGTGCTGCAGATTTATCTGCGAGATGCTGATGCATCCTGCAGCCATGATGGCTGCAGTATTGCTCGCTCTCGCACGTGCTCCGGGGGAAGTAGTGTGTCCCGTGTTACGGTCCACTTCTATTTCCCCCTTCGCTTTACCGTGGCGGCCTTGCTCTCCACCCCGGCGATTTTGAGGAACTGGTCCCTCAGTGACCCCGAGTTGGTAGTCCTTTGGACTCCTCCTCGGGTCCCCGAGGGCCCAGCCCTACCCCACCCCACGGCCTTCAGGGGTCTCCCCCTTTTTCCGCGGGTGGGTACCTTCACCTCCTTCGTCAAGGGGAGTCGGTCCCCCCCCGTGGGTGCGCCGGAGGTCTCCCTCGCGGTCGCCCCCACCGAGGGTTCCTTCCCTCCCCCCGCTGCTCCGCTCTGGGCTTGGTCCTGAGGGGCCGGGTCGGCTCCGGTGCTGGGTATCGCCCCCGCGCCCGAGGCCTTCCCCACTCCCCCCGGCCCAATCCCTGCACTGGCCTGGGGTGCCGCTGCCGCCGCCCCCCGCGCCGCTCCCGGTTCCCCGCCACCCCCGCCGGTCCGAGCCTGGAACTCCCTAAGGAGCGCCCTGCCCAGCCCCACGTGGATGACGAAGCCCCGCTTGCTTAGCGCCTCGTGCGACTCCGCGTCCACCCCCAGGATCAAGTGCACGGATCGTTCCGCCTCCCTTTTGCCCCACACCCTCCATAGTTGGGTGCGGAGGCCCGGGTTTTGCCGGCCGATCCGTTGTATGATGACTTCCGTCTTCTCCGGAGGTCCGGGGATGACGGTCGCCATCTTTCGAAGCCTGGGTAGGCACTCTCTCTCCATTGCCTGGAGAGATGCGCCCTCCCAGGGCTTCAGGTTTGTTGCCGCTTCTTTTAGCCATTGCTTGGCTGCGGCGTCCGTGCAGGTTACCCAGAGGATGCCCTGCACGAACCTACACTCTTCGAAGCGGGGGGCCGCCATTTCCTTGGGAATGGCGTCCATCGCTTCTCCGAGCTTCCTCATCACCAGATCCCCCTGCTCCGGTGTTAGCGTGGTTTCGGGGTAGTCAGATGGCGCTATCGCCACCTTCCTACCCCCCACCAACGCTTCCTTGAAGTTGGAGGGCTCTGGGAAGATTAGCCCTTTTCTTTTTGCAGGGTGTTCGGGGGTCGAGCCATCGGTCTGTCGGGCCCTTTTCAGGCCCTTGCCCGTGGTCTCTCCTCCCTTCCCACCCTGCTTTGCGGAGGGGTCTGTTTGCCCGTCATGCGGGCCCACCTCCCCCTCCGTTGCCTTTCCGGAGGTCGGCGCTCCCGCTTGGGTCGCCTCCAAGGTGGTCCCGAGTGAAGCCAATTTGGCTTTTCGGGCCCTCCTCTTTGCCGCCCCGCTGCGGGTCGCCTTCCTCCGCTTAGTCGGAGTGTCGGGCGCTGCTTCGGCTTTGTCACCGTCGCCCGCGCCCGTCCTCCGTGTGGTAGCTTCCGCCACCGAGAGCCCGGTTTCAACCGCCGCGGCTAGCGCCGCGTCAGTCTCTGCCGGTCCCTGTACGGTGACTTCCGCCGTGTGTACGGGAGATGTTCCCTCTTTCGAGGGCCCTTCTCCCGCTGGTTTTTCTTTAGTTGGGTCGCTTTCCATACGATTCCCACGAGTGTGCAGGAAGTATGCGGTCCACCCCCACAGAGCCTGCTATGTGGGGGTAAGGCTAAATACAATGGGGGGTCGCCTGGTACCCCAAGGGCATCGTTCGAGGCACCGTACCCCGGTACCATTCATCCCTCGGCACGATAGCTTCCACCTTGGATTGGGGAGTTGGTCCACGACAGGGCCTTCGCTTGCCACGCGGGGTTGTTAGGCCCCGGGGTTCGCTTATAGCACCCGCTAACCGTCACGTTCCCCGACACCCCCTTTCGCTACGGCCCGGTCACCGTGTGGTGATCCAGTCCGCGGCGATCAGAGGAGCCGCTTCACGCTCTGGCCGTTCTCCTATCCGCCACCTGGAGACGCGCTCGGTTGGTGCTCAACCTAGATCGACACGGGCCGATCTAGTCCCCCGCTCCCCTTTACGGGGGTAGGGGGACCGCCGAGAAATTGCTGGTATAAAAATATCTGTAAATTTAAATGCAGTGCAATTTGTTACAATATATATTACGTTGTATATGCATGGTATTATTTTGTACATGCATGGTACAAATTTCCAGAAACTTATGCGAAAGAAGATGCTTCTCTGTCGAACCTTCTCTGGACAACTTCCAAGTCTGCGACTCTACATACGAAATCGATTTAAAAAAATTTGGCGTCTTACCTTGTTAATTAAGATAATAATTCAGTCTCCTATTTAGTGTAAAAACTCATGACATTTCAATTTCGGACAACTTCCATTATTTGACACTTAGCACTTGGTAAGTTATTTATAATATTTCTGTCTAACTGTCAAGTTACAGCAACTTGTTACGCGATTTGTCGAAACCCACATCCAATGAGCGACGTGCCTGAGAGACATTTCCTAGCCCTTTCATACTCCCCTCTTGCCTAGAAATGTAGGACGATGACGATGATGATGCTGAATCTTAAGAACATAAAATTCAGCAAATTCTAATCGGATCAGCCGTTATTGAGATTCGGAAATCTCAGGGTTCTTGATAGCGAGTCGTGGCGTAAAGAGCCACTCTGTGTCTCGCGCTGCGCATCGTCCCTGCGTAGTGACGATGCGCAGCGCGAGAGATATATATATATATATATATATATATATATATATATAGTGCCACCGTATCCTCAATGTAACGTTTATATTGTGCCTTTTCTTACAATAATCTATAATAAGCTTTACTCAAATTTTGTATATTCACATCGTTAAGTGGGTAAGTAAAAACAATATAGATTGAGATTTTTGTCATTGGCCTGAGTCGATTATGTTAGAAGAGGCACATACATAACATGCACATAACACTTGTTGGGAAACCTGGCAGAGTGAGAAGTAACTTAACACAGCAAATACAATAGTACTTATCTTTATTGATACAATGCAGAAATAGTGATAATGATGAATATAAGAAATAGTATTCGTGTAAGAATCGCGTGTAGCGCCTACTGCGTCTGGAGAAGGACTGACTGGGACAACCACGGTCCTCGGTGGTGCATAAGGCCATAAATGTGACACCGACAGTGTCCAGACCTCGGTCCTCTGTTTATAGCTCGTATCGTTGTTACGCTGTATACGCTAACAACACTGTCCAACACGATTTTTGGTCTGCAATATCCGCTGGGTGATTCTTGTACAGTTTTTCGCTCTGAACACAAATCCGGAAGCAGAATTGTTCCATCACCTTCAGTTTTTGAGAAAATCGATTTTTAAAAAAAATTACAAATTTTCAACTTTGAACATCTTTTGTGTCGAAACGGTAATAGTTATTCGGTTGTTTTTACTTCAAACTATTCTATGAACCCTCCCGAATACAACGATATAAGTTATTATTGCATTATTAACATTTTAATCGCTTTCAGTGCCTCTCGCTCGCTCTCGTTCCATTTCGCTCTCGCCATCACCGGGCAAGAGTGAGACAGAAGTGGTGGGAATAGCGAAAATTCTACATCGTGTACACGAAACCGAACCTGTAATGAGACAGTACTGTAGTATCTTTTATTTGAGTTTATCCAGATATTATTATTATTATTATTATTATTATTATTATTATTATTATTATTATTACGGATTGTTTACAACACGCGTATACGTACACGCTTAAGTTAGCTTGTGTGAGCGTACGCACACATTCAAGGCCCGGTGAGGCGGCCCCCTTAAGCATCTCAGATGTACATTATTGTTAATAAATGGCGTTGGAATTAATTAAACCTTAATAATCGTGTTAGTACACAGTCTTAGAGAGTTATGTATCAACATACACGGACGGATTGCACTTCGAATCGCAATAATGTTATATTATATGTAATATGTAGTACAAATATAAGTAGTACATTAATTTCTCGTAATAAACCCGACGAACGGGGCTGGTGGCGGGCGAACGACGCGATGCGGAGTCTATTCCCTTAGAGTAGTATATGGTCTCAGTCTATTCCGTGCGGCCGATGCCGCAAGTGAGAAAACCCAAGAGCCGAGCGAGAGGGAACGAAAGAGTTGACACAAAGTTGCCGTCAACTCTTTCGTTCTCTCACGCTCGACCGTTGGATTCCATGAAATGGTGGGGATAGTCACCGGGCGTACTAGGCATGGTAAAAACATGACCATAACGAGGACTTACTCTATTAAGCTAATATTCGTTTTTAATATAATTTTTCTCATTTTGATGAAAAATTTTCCAAGTTTATTTAGAGAAAGATTACTTGTGTCGGCCAATTTTGAAGGGATGTTTCAATTTGGTTGTGAATTGAGCCAAGGTTGAGTGTGAGTGGAGTCTTAGACAGTTTAGAGTTAGTCAATGTACAGTCTGTAGTGAAACACTTCGTCAATTGTTTATTAAAACTCAATGATTGTTTGTGAGTCGGCACTGAGTGAGAGTTGGCACAGTGATAATTCTTATCACTTCACTGCAGAACTAGTGAAAATTGATTAACCGCGCGGATGCACCACGTGGCGTCCAAACAATTACATTAATTGAGGAACTTGAGTGTCCGTGTATGAATTTAATGTACTGAGTGTAAGAATGAGTGTCAGTTTAAAGTTGTGAGTACTATGGTTGGGAAAGGTATACGATTGTTTTGAAAATTGCAAGAGACGTTTTCTGACCGTTACGAGCAACGAACAATACAAGAATGTGAATATGGCGGACTTCCGCTCGCGCGTCTTCTCCGTTCTCTTGGATCTTTGAAGCGGCGCGCTGATTGGTTGATCGATCCACGCTGATTGGTCGATCGATCAATGCTGATTGGCAGCTCGCCCAACGATCAGCGTCGCTGAATCGCGATCCGTGAGGTGCTGCTATGAGGATGAATGGGACGGTGTGGGGAACTAACTTATTCTCAAACACAATTGTAAAACGATTTATAAACTAAAATGTATAACTTGCGATTTTCTTCCTTCAGTTTTATTAAACCTTTATGTAGGTATTGCCTAAGAAAGTATGGTCAAATATTAGAGTCTCTGAATGTTTATTTTGAAAACAAAGGAACCCCGGCAATCGCTTTGTGTCTCCCTATCTCAGACAGCTCTCGAAAACGTGAAGCGGGCAACTGCCAACCAATAGCCGAGAGTAAGGCCTGCGTGTGAAATAAATCTTGCTTTAGGGACAATTAAAATTTTTGGATATATCATCAAGTGTACATAATAGTATTTAGTTGTAATGAATGTAGTTATGGGGTTTTCTTGATGAGAGTGAGTCTAAGCATGAAACGATTTAGACTATTTTTAAATATGTGTAATTCGAGCATCCGACTGAATTCCGTGGACCAAATGCACATTATATACGATTATAAATAGTCTGAACAATATTTTTTCAGAAAATCTTGCACATTTATTGATAAAATGTGTAAAAGATCAATAAAAATTTTAATTTTCGTAAAAATTTACTAATTGGAAAACGTTCATTCTTCGCGTAGTCGTCGCATTTGGCTGCCAACTGACAAACGTTTCCTGCATTTAGACGAAGGCTGTGAGCTCTTCTTTCCCAAATAAACAATGGGGAACTGTTAGAAAATATTTTTGATGCTTTCTAGAGAATTTAGACTTGAAAACACGCCAATGCCAGACGACAGTAGAAATTCTCCCGGCGTAGAAATACGCCGTCGCCAGAGAGGGGGTTAATATTATTTGAAACTCTTTTTTTATTTACATTTCTAGTTATTCTGTATGCCTATCGCAGGGATGCTTAACTGGTGGCCCACGAGCCATCTCGGCATAGAGAGGGCACCTCCGCCTTGTTGCCACTCTGAACGGTCCTCTCTATACCTACCAGACTCTGACAATCGCAGTCGAGATGAGAAGGAGAGAAGGAGGAATTCAACGGGCACCAATTAAGCATCCTTGGTCTATAGCATTCCTAGTTAATCCATAACTTTATAGCATTCTCTTTACACCTATTATTTGTTCATTAAAGAAGACTAAACAAAATTAAGTACCTTTTTCATTAATTTGCAGGAAATGCTGAACTCACAAGTTTGTTCAAGTGCAAAAAGCAAGGACACCGATGCTGTGCACCAAAATCGTTGATCCGAGAATTCCTTGGCGGAAATTCGAGTGAGCCAGTTTTAAGTAATAGAAATGATACCATGTATGTTACGTCAAGACCATACACCACGTCTATCACGACCACAATATGTAAGTTTTGAAAGAACGTATATACATACAGTTTGGCTGTAGCTATTACATACTTCTTACTTGCAATAACACAGAGTGTGCAGCTGCTTCCCATGAAAGCGTTCACAGTGTGTTTTATGGCTACAAATGAGAATTTTTGAAAAGTAAAGTGGAACAACTCCACGTTGTACTACGAATCTGTTTAAGTGTTTGTATGCTTTGCACTCTCGTGTGATTGTCCATTTTCGGAGTTTGCTGTGCGGCTAATATTCTGTAATTTGTATATGCTTATCTAACTCTATAGATCCCTCCATCTATAGAGTAGGATTGTGCAGTTGGGAGCCGTAGACCTCCTTAGGTTCTCGGACCCGGCTTAGAACCGAGCGCGGAATTGTTACGTTGCTAACCACAGCAAAGGATAAGGGTAACTGTAAGTCTGTATGGACGTGCAATACCATGCACACCATTGCAGTTCCCCCCATCCATGCTGTGGTTAGCAACGTAACAGCGCCGCACTCGGCTCTAACCCGGCGGCTAGTATCGCAAAGAGGTCTCTGGCTACCGAGCGGCTGTTTGTATACCTCTACTATAGAGTCTAATTTCGTCAATCAAGTCGTTGTCCAGTCGTAACCTCCCCTTGTTAGAAAGCTGTTTTGAGCCGCAAGATTTTAACAAGTATGCACATACATACTATACATATTTCCAAATTCAAAATTGAAGTTATAACACTTTCGTATTATCTTTAGCCATAGAATGTACTGGTACATTTTCTGTACAGATCTGTGACACATCTTATATATTTTTCATTAATGAATTTAGAGGTCTGCAACGGGCGGATTTAATCCGCCCGGACCCGAACTTTCAATAACTCACGATACCCGCGGTTAACCTGCCTATACCCGCCCGACGCCGCGCAGTGCTTATCCGATCCGCCCGTAGCCCCTTCAGATGAATCGGATCAGCATGATTGCCATGAATTGTCCTGACATAGAAGATTATCAGTGAAAGGGAAATACCTACAGGAGTGGCGGCAATGTATGCGTGATAATGCCGTAACGTACAAATTACCGCCACTCCTGTAAGTGTCCCCCCTTCACTGACAATCTTGTGTGCTAGGACGATTTACAGGGTGTCCCACGGTAGACTGGACAGCGCGATATCTTCTAAAGTATTGGAGGTAAAAATTTGAAAAAAATATGGAATTGCATGGTTCGATGGGGCTACTAGCTTAGCCCAGACGATTTTTTTCGATTATTATTTTAAAAGATACAATGGTCAAGTTTCGTTTTATAAATAGGACTACGTTTTCTGAACACCTGAGTTGATAGTGCGTTCCAAGATAAATTCAATAAGCTTTAATGTATACATTTGATTTCCACTGGTTTTTGAGATATTGTGCTTGCAAATTTACTGATTGTCCCTGAAAAAAATTCTGCTGGAATAGCAAGGACCGGGGTCGGTCTTATTGGCGCCACGAGTGGCATTGCCCGTTGAAACCGATACCTACCTGCCGAAGGTCTACACCAGGGATGGTAGGCCTAATGGCTGGACAATACTTTTTCGTCAAAAATGCTGCTTAGGTAGGTACATCTGCGGTATCGAGTAGCGTACCGTTATGTTTCAAAACATCATAACATTCACTCGGAGGGATGTAAGTTCGATTGGTTAAGTTAAGGTCGAGTTTCCTAGCCGCGATCCGGCGGCGGCGGCCAGCGGCTGCAGCCAGTGGCCCGTGGCGGCCGCCAAACTCCGACCGCGCAGCGTTCAGGGTCCCACTTTGGTACAAGCGCATTTAAAAAAGTCTACGGCTAATTATTCATACCTACTTCAGAAATAAAATAATTTTTTATTCTTTATCGTTTCGATATAGAAATGACACCAATGGATTCCTTATGTTTTTGCGATGAAAATTATATGAAATTTCATGTAAATCGGACTATTATTAACGAAGACAACTTGAAATGATATAAATTATTTTTTCATGAAATTTTCTTCATATGGTCCGAATTGTGTCGTTCATGGTGTCAGTTTCATCGTCAAAACACAAGGAATTCATTGATGTCATTTTCACAAAGATCCGATGGGAAATGCAGAAATCCTGGACATTTCTGACTTTTTAATGGTATTCGAACCCTTTCGAGGGTCGAAAACCATAAAATTCGGTGAGGCACTGCGAGAGGTTGTCATCGACACGGACGAAACGTTGTCCTCATCACGGCCTCCATCGAGTTAGGTAAACGACAAACAGCTGTGGTCGTTTAGTCGAACCCTATTCCGTCGTGCTTATTATTAGTAATATTCACCAAGTCCACCATCAATACGCCTCGCGGAAAGACACAGTAAGAAAGTGGTATACTTTATAAGATACTAGTACTGGATTTGAGTAAAAAGATAAAAAGTTTAAAACATCTTCGGTTGTATTGCAATGAGAATATTTTGCGCGTATAATATTTCTGCACTTTCCATAGTAATATAGGTATATTTATTAAATTGTTCTAGTTTTATTGGAATTATTGACATCATTTTTTTAAATAATGTCAATCCTCCGTATGAGTTTTATAGGTATTAATACTTTCTTTTATGAACTTTCTTAATTATATACCGCAGTTTCAGTGCGAAAAATGTGATGTTGAATTTCTCCCTATTTCTTGAGATTCAGCCTCGCTGTGCTACATAGAATACAGGTAATTACTCCATTATTGGTAAATATTACCAAATCTTGTTTTCGCAGTTGCAAAGCCAAATCGATGTTGATTATATAACAAAAAGAAATTTGCTCGGAAGTTCCGGAGGGTAACTAAAAAGCAATTAATTGCTGATATTTCTCCAATGGGTTTCTTATGGAAAATAACTGTATGTAACTAATTATTTGTTATTGCTTACCAAAACGATATTACTCATTTCGGTTCTCAAAAAATTATATCATCACGATTTAAAAGACTCGATTCAAAATTTTCCACCAGAAAAAACATACAAACTTTGACACGTGTTTATACACAGATCAGACGTAGGAACCCCTATTATTAGTTTTAGAAGAAATATATACAAAAAACATAACCCTATAATTTTCGAATCCTACCTTGTTACCTTATTTTTGGGATTCTGTCGCACTGTGGCGTAGGATCGCAGCGGGGCCGCGACTATGACTCACTTTGGAGAAGTCACGCGATTTGGCGCCGTGGCTAGCCGCCCGGTTGTAGATTCCGCCATCATGGCGGAAAACAGACATTCATCGCATTGTGTTGTGTATCGAGTAGCCTAGGTTGCTGCTGTAGCAGACGCGCGGCCGCAGCCGCTTGAAAACGCGGCTAGGAAAACGGTTGCATGCTTCTCCATAAGAGCGGTGCTTAGGATTTGGCCGCCGGCCGCGGCTAGGAACTTCGACCTTTAGGAGTTGTGAAAGTTGCTAGACCAAATTTCAACCATAGGGAGCAGATTGTATTAGGACCAATCGGATTTGCATACCTCCCAAACGGCTGCTCCCTCGAAGAGGCCCTCTTCGCAGCAATACCCACCTCCCCAATGCCCACCTTCTCTAGGAATACGTCAACGCATGCTTTTGTTTTGATATTGGAGCTCGTGTTCATATTCGAAAAATACGGGATCTGTCCGAATTATTATGGAGGATCACGCATCGACAGCGGGCTACCCCTTTTCTTCCTGTGCCAAGAGAGAAGACACGCCATTGAGGATGAAACCCTTGGACAAGCAAAGAACTGCAGATGGTTGCAGTACAGGTCCACATTGTTGACAGCATCCAATTTTGGACAAGTGTGCCGCTACCGACCTGACACGCATTGCGCAAATGCAGTAAAGTCATTTCTGTATCCGAAAATAATGAGTGCACCCGCGGTGGAATACGGGAAAGAATGCGAGAAAATTGCTCGCGAAGAATTTAAGAAGCAATATACAGATATTGCGGAATATGGAATTTTCTTCGACAGCTGTATCCCCTTCTTAGGAGTTTCACCGGATGGAATCATCGGTGAAGGGGGTATTGTGGAAATCAAATGTCCCACAGTAAGCCGGACTGTGCAGACCGACCGGACCGTGTGGATGCACTCAGCGTTAGGCCGGACTGTGCAGGTCAAACCGTCAGTTCGGCCGGAGCGTGTGTGGCGGCCTTTAGTGACATACGTGTTGTATAACTTTTAAACTATAAAAGATATCGGAATGGCGCCAAAAAACATAAATTGAAAAAATTATTCCATTATAATGATTTATAATTGAATATATTGTACGTTCATTTAATGTTTTTTTTTCATTTTTTTTTCAACTTAATTGTTATAAAAAATTTGAAAACTATTTATTTTGTAGTTTATTTAATGTTCTTTAACCGTTTAAATCGCTTGTTGGGGAAAGTTTTAGTTTCTGATTATAAGGAAAAACCAAAGAGTACTATTAGAAATTTTGACGAAATCTACAGTTTAGTTAAACATTAATATTCATTTATTATTAATTTATTCAATGGATTTATTCATTTCAGCGTATTAAGAAATTCTTCATTCTTTATTGTATCGATATGGAAGTGATACCGATGGATTCCATATGTTTTTCCGATGAAAATCATAAAAAATTTCATGTAAATCGGACTATTTTTAACAAATTGAGCTTGAAATTATTTAACCGATTTTTCATATTTATTTCCTTTATTATGGTCCGAATTATGTCGTTATTGGTGTTAATTTAATTGGTGATAGGCGCCGTTTTCGTAAAGATCTGATGGAAATTGCGGAAATCCTGGATATTTCTGACTTTTTAATGGTATTCCAACCCTTTCGAAGATCGAGAGCCAACAAATTAGGTGAGGCAATGGAGGATCCTGTCTTCGCCACGGGGTACCAGGCGGCATCTCTTTGACAGGCGTCGCTGGAGAATCACCCTGTTGTATACATTCAGTAGATTTCGGTAGCAGAAAGTTTATTTTTCCTGCCCAATCCGGACTGTGCAGGCCTGTCGGAGCAAAATCGAAAAATGATTCGGTTGGCCTGAGGCCGAATGTCACTTGAGACTCCCTATTCTCCCTAATGCCAAGCTATATTTCTCGCGATCGTCGCCAGTTTAGACAGAGACTCGTGGCTCGCGACAGCTAAAGATTGAAGGACAGAGAATGTTTAGAGTAGTGGAGACTAAAGGTTTGCCTGCCATATGATACTGAGGAAGGAGCCTCGGGACCCTCGACCAAAGGAAAGTTAGAAAAATTGTTGACTTCCGTATTTCTCATCAGATTTTTGCGAAAACGAGGCCAATTGATTCCTTATGTTCCGCTGATGAAAGTGACACCAACAATGACGTAATTCGGAAAATAATAAAGGAAATTTCATGAAAAATTCATTCCCATAACCTGAAGCTAATTTCGTTAATAATAGTCCGATTTACATGAAATTTTGTATGATTTTTATCAGAAAAACATAAGGAATCCATCGGCATCACTTCCATATCGATACGATAAAGAATAAATAATTATTTTTTTCTGAAACGGCCGGAGCGTGTGGATGCACCATCCAGCCAACCTGCTAGGCCGGACGGTGCGTGTGGAGGCACTACGGCCGGACCGTGTGTGGCCGCCTTAACTATTCCTATCCCGACCACTGTGCGGCGTCCGGCCGGCCTGCACAGTCCGGCCGGACCGTGTGTGACGGCCTTAACAGTTATTAGTGACCGAGAACAATTTCAGTCGTCAATAACAGTTATTAGTGACCAAAAAATATTTCCGTCGACTATAACGGTTATTAATGACTAAAAAATATTTCCGTCGACAATAATGGTTATTCACAACCAAAATCATTTAAAGAAAGATATTAATTCTGTTGAGAGACTTTGAATATTTGGTACCAAGTCACGTGCTCCTCTGAGGCTCTCATTGGTCACAGCGAGCAGAGCACGACGGATGTCGATAGATCGCACTTACTTCCGTCAAAGTAATTTGTATCGATTAGGCTGTGTCATTTTCCAAAGTACAAAAGTATTCTGTATCCATCATATCAATCTTAAATATATTACCAAATTAAAACCAGCACGGTGGCCAGTAGTGTCTTTGTCAATTACCTTTAATAAATTCTTATGCTATAACTTTTCAAATTTAGGTTACAACAGTTATGGTCTCTGGGGGAACCACGTGACGTGCGTGAGAGAAGAACGTGTGTATGCAGACAGGTGAAAGAAATACACGAAAAGTGTGGCAAAAGTGCGCAGAAAATAACGAGGTTTGGTGAAAAACGCGGGGAGAAGACAAGGTTCCGGTGGAAAGTATAAGCGACAGTTAATAAAGTGTCGAAGGGTGAAATAAAAGGTGAAGAAGAGAAGGTATGAAACGAGTGCACGAAGTGTAAGAGACGTGGCAAGGATAAGTGACATCTACAGGAGTGGAAAAAGTAAGAAGACAAAACGGAGACAGCAGTAGGTAAAGAAGAGCAGAGACGCTAATGAACCGAGCAGGCGAAGGCGGGGAAGTGCAAAAGGAAACGAGAAGAAGGGGAAGACCATCGTTGGCAGAACAGCTGGGAAGAAGCAGAACGAGCAGCGTAGGCTCGATACTGGACACGTTCAAGAGGAAACGGGAGGGCGAGGAGGAGCAGGAGAGGTTAAGGGCCGAAAAGGAAATAGAGGAAGAATTCCTAAAAGCGAGGAAAATAGGTAGGTCGCCTCCAACGAAGAAAACTGAGGCAGTTATAGGAACTGCAGTATCGCCGGTCTGCCAGGAGACAGAACAGGACAGAGAAATGGATAAATTAGACAAATTGATAGAAGTAGTGATGGCAGTTAAGAATGAATTGGAGGAGCTGAGAAAAGATAATAGGGAGCTGAGGGACGAGTGGAAGAGGAGGGATGAGATATGGGAAAAGGAAAGAAAGGAAATGAGAGGTAGGATAGAAGTACTGGAGGCCAAGAAGGATCAGGCAGAGAGGCTGACTGAAAGACTGGAGGGGCTAGAAGGGAAGGAAGAGGCTAGAGAAAAAAGAGAGAGAAGAAATAATATTACCCTAAGAGGAGAGGATCTACCGCGGAAAGAGACGCCGAAGGATACGGTGGAGTATGTGTTAAGGCACGAATTACAGGTAGAAGCAGAAATCGAGGAAGCTTACTGGGTAGGAAAGGGAGAGAAAAGAGGGCTACTGATAGCGAAGTTAAAAAACTGGCAACAGAAAAGAGCAGTAATGCAAAAGAAGAGTACATTGAAAGATAAGAGGCTGTTTATTGACAATGATCTGACGAAAAAGGAAAGGGAGATACAAAAAAATATTAAAGATATTGCCAAAGCGGAAAGGGAGCAAGGGGCAAAGGTGAAAGTTGGATACAGGAAAGTAAAAATCAATGATAAGACATTTATTTGGAAAAAGGATGGGGGACTCAAGGAAGTAAATTTTTGGAGTCGGCAAAGTTCTGTGAACCTCTAAATTATTGGAAGATCACAGAGCTTACAAGGACAACCAACGCACGACAAAAGACAGTACCAACACCCGTTCCCCGCGCGCCTGCGTATGCAGATATGCGGGGAGAGGGGGTACACAGATTTGGGAAAGGAATAGATACATTTAAAATAGGCTACTGGAATGTAGCAGGTTTATGGAGCAAAGACAAACAGTTTTGGGATTTCTTAAAAGATCTCGACGTAATAGGATTAGTAGAAACGTGGATTGAAGAGAAACAATGGGAAGGTTTGAAAGATAAATTGCCACAAGAATTCTCATGGAAATGTAAATATGCCACTAGAGAGAGGAAAAAAGGGAGAGCGATAGGCGGAATTATCACTGGTGTAAGAAAGGGCATAGAAGAGGAGGAAGCGAACGCAGGAACGGAACATATTCAAGAGCGAAGAATCAGGATACAAAATGAAAAATGGAGAGTAATAACAGTGTACAGCAGAGATATGAAGGAGACGAGAAAAGAGCTAGACCAGATAATAGAGGACAGGGAGGTGGAGAAACTGATAATCGGAGGAGATTTCAATGCGAGAATCGGACAGGAAGGAGGCGACTTTAGAATAGAAGAAAAGCATGACGTAAGGAGATCAAAAGACAAAGTTAAAAACACGGAGGGAAAGGTGTTATTAGAGATGGTGGAGGAAAGAGGATGGAATATTCTGAACGGGAATATGGAGGGAGATGAGAAAGGAGAGTACACATACACGGGACCGAGAGGTAGCACGGTAATAGATTATATACTAACAAATGTCGAGACGAAAGAAGATATCAAGAAATTCACAGTGGAAGATAGAGTAGAGTCAGATCATATGCCTCTGATAGCAGAGCTATATAGGGGAAATAAAATGAGAGACCGAGGGGGAAATCAGGAGGGGAGGTGGAGAGAGAGAAGAGTCTGGACAGAGGAAGGAAAGAGAGAGTTTCAAATGGAATTAAACAAAATAAAATTTAATAGGACAGAGGTGAATGAAATGGTAGAAGAAATGGTAGGAAAAATAAATAAGGCAGTACGGAAAGAAGAAGTAAAAATAAAAAAATGGAAATTGGGCAGCTTTAAGTGGTGGAATTCGAACTGTACAAAAAAGAAAAGAGAAGCCAGGAAAGCACTGAGGAACTGGAGAAGGGGCAAAGGAGACAAAGAAGACTATCAGAAGAAAAGAAGGGAGTACAAAAAAGTGTGTGAAGAAAGGAGAAGGGAATTACAAGAAAGTATAGAAAATGAGATAATGCAACTAAAGGGAGAAAATCAAATATGGGAATATATAAATAAACAAAGAAAGAAAAGAATAGGTATTTCCAATAAAATAGATTTAAAAGAATGGAAGGATCATTTTAAAGCATTGCTAGAAGGCGTCGACTGTAAAAAAGAAGTAGAGGAGTTCGAAGAAATGGACAACACGGAAGAGGAAGAGGAAGAGGAAATAACAGAAGCAGAAGTAAAAGAACAAATCAGAAAATTAAAAAAAAAGAAAGCAGCAGGGGAAGACAAAATAGAAAATGAAGCTTGGATTTACAGTAACGTGAAAATAGTAAAAAGGATCACAGAAATTTTTAATAAAGTGTGGAAGGGGGAAGGATTCCCGGAGAGGTGGAAAGAAGGGGTGATTTCACCAATATTCAAAAAAGGAGATAGAGAAAAAGTAAACAACTACCGGGGGATAACGATCCTAAACACAGCCTACAAAATATATGCTATGGTCCTAGAAAAAAGATTAAAAGAGGAACTGGAAAAGAACCACATAATATCAGAAACGCAAGCAGGATTCAGGAGCGGTAGGTCGACAACAGATAACATTTTTATTCTGAACTATGTAGCTAACAGAGAAATACAGAAAAAAGGGGGGAAGCTATATACGTTTTTCGCGGACCTAAGCGCTGCATTTGACAATGTGGATAGAGTAAAACTTCAGAACATAATGAAGAGAATGGAAATAAGTAAACGCTTGAGAATGAGAATCGGAGAAATTTACAAAGAAACAAGAAATACAATAAAAGTAAACGGAGAAATGTCATCCAAATTCTGGACCACAAAAGGGGTAAGACAGGGATGCCCACTGAGTCCAACGATATTTACAATATATATAGCGGACTTAGAAGAAACCATGAGGAAAAACCAAGCAGGAGGAGTTAGAGTAGGAAAAGAAAAAATCTGGACTCTAGCATATGCGGACGATATAGCGTTATTGGCAAATGAACCAAAGGATCTTAAGGACATGATACGCAGATTCGGAAAATACCTTGAAAGGAAAGGGTTACAACTGAACGCAGAGAAATCTAAGGTGCTGATTTTCCATAAAGGAAGAGGAAAGAAGAAAAGAGAAGAATGGGGCTGGCAGGGGAGCAGTCTGGAAGAAGTGAAGGAGTTCAAATACTTGGGGTATAATTTTCAGAAAAACGGGGGCAGAGAGGTGCACATAAGGGAAGTCACAAAGAAAGCTAGAATAGCAATGGCGCAGATATGGGGAATAGGACAAAGAATGTTCAAGAACAATTTTGAGAGAAGAATGAGAATATTCAGAAGCATAGTGAAAAGTATCTTGCTGTACGCGTCAGAAATTTGGGGCTGGATGGAAGCAGAAAAGGTAGAGAAGATACAGGAGAAATACATAAGGTGGACTCTAGGCCTGGACTTTAATACACCAGCATATCTAATCTTGGAGGAAACAAAAACGGACAAAGTAAGGATAGAAGCGGGGAAAAGAGCAATTAAATATGAGGAGAAAGCGAAACGGCTGAACAAGAATAAAATAGTACAAGAATGCTGGAGGGAAATAGACGCGAAGCAAGCAGAGAAAAAGTCGAAGTGGGAGGAAATGAGAGATGCATACTACAGGCAGAAAATGATGGATATCCAAGAAATGGAAATAGAAAGAATGCGAGGAAGAGAGTTCGCTGAGGAACTAGCGCAAAGGGACAGGGCAGAGCAGGTCCAATGGCAATACGACAGAATACAAGGAGGCAGATACAACGTACATTACACAGAAATCAGGGATGACCAGAGAGCAAATTACTTAGACGGAAACTACAGAGGCAGAGACCAAAGCATGATTGCTAGGTTCAGATGTGGAAACGAAGAGCGGGGGAGCAAGTACTGGAAGGAGGAAAAAGACACAGTATGCAGATTATGCAATGGGGCTAGAGAGACGATGGGTCACATGCTACAAGACTGTAAGGAGCTGAAAAGAGAGAATTCAACGATCAGATCGATTCTAAAGGGAGAAGAAGAAGGAGCGGAGTGGATGCGAATGGTTCTGGAAAAAAGGAGAAGAAAAAAAGAACAAGATGAAGGAAGAAATCAAACTGAAAGCGCATCATTGAGTTAACAGTCCCAGAAACACTTACACACTTAACACATGTAACCCCATTTTGAGGCCGAAAGGCAAAAAATAAACCTATTTACTACTACAGTTATGGTCTCTGTAATATAAAGAAAAATTTTAAATACAAGTTTTTATTAAAATGTACGAAAAAAGAAAAAATAATTTTGATACCGACCTAAATGACTGCCTCAAAAGAGTTCACTCATATGGCCAACAATAAAAGCGTGATGCGTAAATATTGAATGTTAAAAGTTATGCAAAAACTAATTGCTGAACAGGCATGTTTTTGTCTTGACTTTTAATCTGGTTAGATCTCAGGACTAAATTTGAATTGAGGAATTGGACTGCTTGCAATCAAGTGGAAAAAATCGGGCAACAAGGACGCTCTAGCAGAATGCGAAACCTAGCGTATCAAAATACGTAAAGTAATAAATATTTACGCCCCACGCTTTTATTGTTGACCATATGAGTGAACGCTTCTGAGGCAGTCATTTCGGCCGGTATGACTTTTTTTTCTTTTTTAATACATTTTAACCCTTTTAGTGCCGGGCGAAATAGAGGTGCCTATGCGAAAAAAACCGAGAAAAAAAAATGCGAGTAGTAAACCGCTACAAGGCGCGAGCCGATATATCGGCTCTGGCACTAAAAGGGTTAATAAAAGCTTGTTTTTAAATTTTTTTTATTATAATTTTTTCTTACAGACAACTGCATGCAGAAAAAATGAGACATGCTACATTTTGTAACGCGCGTCGATATGTTATTAAACTCATCATTCTGAACAACATTTCCTTTCAAACTTTTTAGCGGTCGGCTTTGGTTTACGAAATATTCGCAAAAAACTTTACTTAACACTAGAATTACCGAGTTTAACAGATACATCGGTTCGCTCTCATGCTTTACGTCCCCCTGCCCTAATCTAGCCCCAACCAATACTAATACCGTCGACTATGAAACAGATTTGAATATATTATGCCGAAAATTTTTCATATGTTTTTGATAACATATGTCAAGGTCATTGAAATCGGTGTGAAGGTAACTTTCAATATATTATGCCGAAAGCTTTTATTATTATCTACGAGCCTGATGGTGACCGTCAAAAAGTTTAAACGTAAATGTTGTTCAGAATGACGACATTGACACCATATGTGAATGGTTATTGAAATCGGTGAAGACGTAGCTTATCGACAAATTTACCATTTTTTTTTTACATCAAAGTATTCTGCGCGTTGAAAAAGGAAAATATTTGAAAGAAGCCATATGACGCAAGGGAACCCTTTGGTCAAGAAAAATTGTTAAAGATTTCGGAACGACTTGATTGTGTAGAGTTACACGTATATGTAGGCATGGGCCCATCACTACTCTGCTGCTTGATACGAGACACATCATAAGATTACCAAAACATATTAATCATTTTTTAATTAGTTATTATAGGAAGTGTTCAAAATGATAAATGAAATCGTATCTCTGTACACAAAGTATCCCGGGTATACAGTTGAAAAAAAATTGGAAAGTTGAAAAAGTTAATACAAGCCCATATCTGCAAATAATTTATTAGGGAATTATAAGATAACAGAGAGAGATACAATGCTTTTCCGTTGTGTGGGTCTGTAGAGTTGCTGTTTGATAAACAAATGAAGAAATTTTTATTTTGCTTCGAAAAATGCTATATTAATTTGACATCGGGACACCCTGTATCTAAATTCTCGCCGCTATTATAACTTTCATTCCTACCGCTTATAGCATTGTAGGGTAAGCAGGCCAGTAGCTGGACGGGGCCCAGCAAATCGTTGGTTAATCGTTAATATTGAAAGAACTAGAGTTTTAATCTATATTATTGTTTTTTTATTTTGTAGAAAAAACGTTTGTTGTTTTATAAAACATTAACATATTTACCGAAAAAAAATTTGTATGTGAAACATGTATTTATATGTACGATTTTACACCACCATGCGCGAGTCACTTCATGCGTGAAACGTCTGGCCACATTAAGCTAGAGGTAACCTCATTTTATTTGCGGCCTGGGCCCATAACCTGTTACACCGTTTTCTGCCAATTAAGACTCCATACGTTTTTAGTTTTGATAAAATAAACTGTATTTTAACAAAAAATAACTTAATCTAGGTACCTACTATAGCTAATAAGTCTTTTATTCCTGTAGCCAGCCACCTGTCCATCTATTGGTTTTGAACTGTCCATCTGCTAGCCCTGCTAGCCCCATCTACTGGTGATACGGGATATGAGTAGAATTTTCATCATTTTATTCTTAAATACATTAATGATTTTACTTGCAGTTATTTTTTTTTCTTTAAATTTGTACATTTCTATGTGCAAAGCGTTTGATTTTTTTTTAATACAACAGATATTTCTAAGAAACACCTTGATGTAAACTTCGGTATTAGCTAAACTGTCCATTTTCTGGCCTACTTACCCTACTCTTATTTCACGCTTACAAAGGGAAGGCACACCTTCTGCAATCGGTTCTGGAATGACTGGGTGGACATTGTAGTATACATCTAGTGTTACAAAACCATTAAGGATTTTATTAAAATGAGCATTCGTTTTTGAGAAAGGGTCTAGCCGGATAAGCATAGTGAAAAGTGCCCTTGAACCGATTTTAGCTGGCAATGCACCTATCAATAGTGTAGTACAGGAAAACATTGTACACCAAGTTTCAACCCCCTATCTCAACCAGGAGGGTAGTTATAGGGTAAATTCGAATTTTCGGTTTTTGCCATATTTTCCCTATTTAATGGTCAGCAAAAATTCTTAAAAAAATCTGAAATATTGTACACATGATTGTGTATGATTGTGAATTTTTTCAGATTTTTTCGTTGCGACTGCTAAGTGTAAGAAATAAAAAACGCAAAAAAATGTCGAAAAATGCAGATTTCGTGTTGAAGTTTTCGAGCGACTAGATTTTTAATTTTACAGTAGTTAGATATTGACATGACTATTATCTACAATTTTTTTCAGATTTTTCGGTAAGGTGCGCCATAGTTATAAAAATCAGAAAACGATTTTTTCGAGATATTTCGCGTGAAAACGTGATAAGTAGGGGAGACCGGGGCTAGTTGTTACACTTTTCAGTTTTTTATTTTTTATTTTTTTTGCATTCCATATTTAATACTATCAATGACTCTTACTTAAAGTACGTTCTTTCCTCTACCGATGACCGCTATGGAATGTAATTAAACGAAAACCATGACTTTGAAACAAGCCATTTTGAAAGTCGAGACATGTTGTAACAACGTGCCCCGAGTAGGGGCAAGTTGTTACACAATACGGGGCAAGTTGTTACACAATCAAATTTTACGAAACGAGGCTTATTATGAGTAATATAATTATATTTTCTTGGACAAAAGTAAATTTATTAATGTTAAGAATTCTTTTACAATAAATATACAATAAAAAATCGATTTTAAAAATAATAAAAACTACTGAAATCATTATCGTCAATTATCGTCGTCCGTTTCATACGGGGACTCGCAAAAGACGACTTTCATTACGAAATGAAACAGAGAGCCACCATAGTGGCGTTCCGTCCCCGAAAAATCATTTAGCGGGAAACTACTATAGTGACTCGTGGTAACTAAAGCATTAAATTAATAAATTAATAAATTAATTACTAAATACAATGTAACAACATGCCCCTTTCGCTCTGTTACAACGTGCCCCTTTTCGTATGTAACAACATGCCCCTTGTCTTGTGTAACAACTTGCCCCTTGTCGTGTGTAACAACTTGCCCCGGTTGACACCATTGTGTATAAACAGCTATAAGTTCATACCAGTTGGGTGTATTCTTATGTTCGTGGTGCTAATCTGTAGCTAAAAGAACACTGATTCAAACCTGGTAATAGTCATTTACATACATTTATCTGTCTGTTCGGTAGAAAAGATTCAAGTAGAAAGAGAAAAATTACTATTAGTACCGAAAACACAAAAAACTGTAATAAAGTGACAACGCGTGAACCGATTACAAACACACAACATATACAAGTGTGTATGGTTGAAACACATCAGTCACTTCATCGTCGAAGAGATAGTCCAAGCGAAAAAATTTATAACTGCTTTGTAACAACTTGCCCCTGTAACAACTAGCCCCGGTCTCCCCTACTTTCAATTTTTGCATTTCCGTCATACAGTGAATGCATTATATGATTTTTAATATCTCTACATTCTACAGAGTAATATGTAAACGAAGGGAATTAAGTTAATATGATTAATTGGAAGTGTATACGCACCATATATCATATGGTACGAAAGAATCATTCAGCGCCGAAGTTAGCGAAGTGGTTAGAGTGTTAGACTGCAAAACCGCTGCATACTCTCTTTTGTCGTAGGTTCGCACCCCACCAAGGTCCAATTTTTTTTTTCATGATATAAAATTTTTTCATCGTTGATTACATGACAATACACGATATTCATTTAAAAATGTTTCTAGAATATTTTAAAAATATTTTATCATAAGATTTCCATAAAAATAATTCTAGCTCCGGATAGTTTATAATATTTTGTCAAATCATAATATAATACTCATTATCAAACAGTTACGGTGGTAAGTATTCTTAAAATAAATATAAGTATCCTAATTATAGAGTTGAACATAAAAAGCTAAATAATTCTATACCTAATAGAATACGCCGCCCTCATTCGATTATGGTCGCGGTCCGTTCACTTAGTGCCTGATTCTCTGATCAATAAAATAATATAATATAACATAATATAACAATAGTATAACATAACAACGAAAATATAACAAAAATGCAATGCAATGCAATATAATATAATATATTATGATGTAATAAAGCATAATAACAGCTGTACACTACAGCTAGCTTATGGCAATATTTTTACGTTTATTTTTTTAAATCAGCCATTCATCGGACGCACTGCGACCACAATCTAATGAGGACGGTGTACGTTGATAAAAGAATGGTGAATCCAACCAGTGGATTCAGAATACGTATCATAAGCCAATACCACACATCTATTCCATTGACAAAATATTATAAACTATCCGGAGCTAGAATTATTTTTATGGAAATCTTATGATAAAATATTTTTAAAATATTCTAGAAACATTTTTAAATGAATATCGTGTATTGTCATGTAATCAACGATGAAAAAATTTTATATCATGAAAAAAAAAATTGGACCTTGGTGGGGTGCGAACCTACGACAAAAGAGAGTATGCAGCGGTTTTGCAGTCTAACACTCTAACCACTTCGCTAACTTCGGCGCTGAATGATTCTTTCGTACCATATGATATATGGTGCGTATACACTTCCAATTAATCATATTAACTTAATTCCCTTCGTTTACATATTACTCTGTAGAATGTAGAGATATTAAAAATCATATAATGCATTCACTGTATGACGGAAATGCAAAAATTGAAAGTACTTATCACGTTTTCACGCGAAATATCTCGAAAAAATCGTTTTCTGATTTTTATAACTATGGCGCACCTTACCGAAAAATCTGAAAAAAATTGTAGATAATAGTCATGTCAATATCTAACTACTTTAAAATTAAAAATCTAGTCGCTCGAAAACTTCAACACGAAATCTGCATTTTTCGACATTTTTTGCGTTTTTTATTTCTTACACTTAGCAGTCGCAACGAAAAAATCTGAAAAAATTCACAATCATACACAATCATGTGTACAATATTTCAGATTTTTTTAAGAATTTTTGCTGACCATTAAATAGGGAAAATATGGCAAAAACCGAAAATTCGAATTTACCCTATAACTACCCTCCTGGTTGAGATAGGGGGTTGAAACTTGGTGTACAATGTTTTCCTGTACTACACTATTGATAGGTGCATTGCCAGCTAAAATCGGTTCAAGGGCACTTTTCACTATGCTTATCCGGCTAGACCCTTTGAGTTCAAAGTTTTGCGCGAAACTAGTAGTTCAGTTGCTCAAACGTTGTTTTCAAGCAACGGTCGTAGCTGCGATAGTAAGGTTTTCGGCTACGGTGCCGGAGATCTTCGGTTCGATTCCCGTGCTCCGGTCTTTTTTTTTTCTTTTCTTATCGTAGTAATGCAATTGCTGCACCTAAAATTATTTTGCGTTGTAATGGCTGCGATAAACAATTTTTATTTTGTTCCAATAATGATGTTAATAATATATAGTATTACAATAATACTACATACAGTATTATGATTATAAATTACAAGTATAATACAAGTACAGATATAGTATCGCGCAAAACTTTGAACTCAAATTTCTCGAAAATGAAAGCCCATTTTGATAAAACTTAATGGTTTTGTAACACTAGCTGTGTACTACAATGTCCACCCAGTTTCATTCCAGAACCGATTACAGAAATTGTGCCTTCCCCTTATTAGCCGTTAACGTCGAATGCGACATGAAAATGGTAATCAGGCTCTAGAGCCTCAAAATCGAGTGACACAGAAGACAATAGAGTGAAGGGTCTATTCTATACCTGGTGTGTAATATCGTCAGGTTTTTTCCTCAAGCGCCTATCCAAGAACACTGAATCAAGTGGGATTTTGGTATCGCTTTCTTTTATTTAAAAGCTTGGAATTATGAATTTCAAAGCCATTTTTTTTTAGTTGATTCCATTTGTACTCAGGCTACAAATCACTCTATAGACATCATATTGTCTTCTGTAGACGAACTTGTGGGGCACCCTGTATAATATGATATATTTTATAATTTATGCAATAAAATGTGTACTTAAAACCTATATCGAATTTTTTGTTCCAATATGCTAGTGGTTTCATATAATATAGGAGAAATATTCTTCATTTTATAGACGAAACAACAGCCGTAACCACAACTGTGAGAAGTCCAGTATATAGCAAGTATGTATGTGGTGTAAAAGGAACTTCTCGTGGACCAATTCAAGCTCGCAGCTTTGAAAGAGGAGCACGCGTTGTTGGAGGAGAAGACGCAGATGCAAACGAATGGTGTTGGCAAGTCGCTCTCATTAATTCGCTTAACCAATATCTTTGCGGGGGTGCGCTCATTGGAACACAATGGGTTCTCACGGCAGCACACTGCGTCACAAAGTAAGTTTTATTATAATTGAAGAACAGTTAAAAAATTGATCAAGGGAAGATGCCACCTTAGACCAGTCCTGAACTGCTGAATGCCCACCGGGCAAAAATTTTCGAGAGCGTGGGGAAAGAGTGTCGCATGCGCTAAACCACGCCTTCATGAACAACAGTGCCGTGGTGGGTAGTGTTCGTGAAGTGTGCCGCTGAATGTCAACAACCCACCTTACAGTTTAGGCTGTGGTTACAGTAGACGTGTTTTCGCGCGAACTGAGCATCGCGCGCACCGCGCGATGTTGCGCGACATCGTCGCCAAATTTCGCGCGAAAATTTATTTTTCAGAAGTACATGGCTGTAATAGATATTTTTACTCGTATATGACAATAGCCAAAATGGATACATCGTTTTTTAGAGGTGCTTTTCCATTATCCGCACGCCACAGTCATCCCTAAATTACTATTTTTTATTATTCAAAATCTTTGTTTGACAGCTGCATCAGATCTGTATATAGTGCGAGGTTAGACATTGTATATGTGTATGTAGTGTGACGTCGTAGATATTGTAGATGTATTGCTGTACAGAGATTGTCCCCGGACTTCGCGCGACCAAAAACAAAATTGATTTGATATTGCCAGCGAAAATCGCCTATCGTCGCTAGGCATTTGCAATCAATTTCTCGCGTATATATTCGAGCTCGTTTAAGAAGGAACTTAATTCGCGCATGTAGAATGCGATCATTGGCTCCGAGGGAGCGTTTGTTTGTGGTATAGCCAATAGTAACTTGTTTCGTCGTCAACATGTGCAGAACCAATCTAATCTCGTCGGTCGGCAAGTTCCTTCTTAAATAAGCTCGAGTATAGATAACTATGGACGCCGAAAAATTAATTAATGCGACAAAAGCACCTCTAAAAAACGATGTATCTATTTTGGCTATCGTCATATACGAGTAAAAATATCTATTACAGCCACGTACTTCTGAAAAATAAATTTTCGCGTGAAATTTTCGATGCTCAGTTCGCGCGAAAACGCGTCCACTGTAACCACAGCCTTACACGCATATCTACTACGGCAGCTAGTGGTCACAGGGTGGGGGAACTGCTCACGCGTCGCTCTTCGCTTTGCTCACAAGCAATCGAGAGCGCTCTTGCCCGTCACAGCCTGGCTGTGCACGCCTGCCTTAGACGAATGGAAATCATAGGTTTATTTAGCAATTTTTTTGTTATAATAAATTAAATGGACAATCTTATTGATGGCATTTATTGTACATCTATTGACGATTAAAATAAATTTTTTGTTTATTTTTTTTCAACAAAGTGACGGGACTAGAACCGCTGTGCGGTGAATTTCTTTAATCTTTACAATTGACTCGCCAATCGGGGTTGCGCATTTCTCTGATCTGCTGTGCCCATGAACAGAAATCAAAAAAATTTCATGTTCTACATCAGGCATGGGAATTAAGTGAACTTGACGGCCGATTTCCAGAGGCATCGTCTCCTTTGTCCCGCCGCGCGTCTTGGCCTCCGCGGCGGCCGAGGTGCTTCGAACGCCTCAGACCTGTATCTTATGAACCGTGCGTGGCGCATTGAGGCGACACGCGTATCAATAGATTTCCACATCACGTTTTTTTTTTTTTTTGTTAGTGGTATTCCCTGTGGACCTATTCGTCGCGTGATAAAAAACAGATTGAAAAAACGCGTTTTACTATCAAAATGTTAAAGATGTTTGGGAAAACTAGATTTTCGCGCACGTTTAAACGTGTTGGGTAAATCTAAAATATTAACAGGGAGGGTTGACGATGCTGTACATATAGGGAATTCAATCCCGGTCATTATTTAGTATCCCGGGATTGAGGGATTTTTTAATGTCTATCTCGGGATTCCGGGACTAATCGGGATTGGGTATTAGAAAACTTTAGTAATTAAAATGATTTATTATATGCTAAAATCCTAAATATTTATTTAAAGTAAACGAACTTACTTTCTATCATTAGTCTGAAACATAAGCTGAACCCATTTTTAACAATAAAAATAGTAGAACAATGACTAATAATAAAGTCTCAATAAGTAGATAATATCAGTAAACCATTAAGAAAATTTTTGGAAATGCGAACGAGGAAACAGCAAAGCACCTAAAGTACATAACTATACCAAAAGTTATTTTAGAAGGAATCCACTGACAGACAAGTTCAGACCTGTTCTACGCATGTTGGCGCTCATTGGTGACGAAACAAGCTACTTTCGGCTATACCACAAACAGATGCTCCCTCGGAGCCAGGGAGCTCATTCTACATGCGCGAATAAGTTCCTTCTAAAATGACTGAGAGTATACAAGGTTTCGACTTTACGTGATCAGACAAGTTTCGATTTGCAATTCGCGCAATTTCGAAATAACGGAAAGTGAGAATATCATTGTTAAAATAAATGTAGTTTAGTTAGTTACACGTGACTTAAAATTATTATTTAAATAAATCATTATTATTATTTTCCTTATTGTTATGAAATGACTATGTTTATTTATTCTGTTTATTTTTATATTTTTTTAGATGTTCATAAAGTAATTTACATTTTTAAAAAATCCCGAAATCCTCGGGATTAGTTATATCAAATCCCGGGATTTTTGGAGTCCAAAAAACAGCCGCGTTCGCGGGATCCCGGGATTGAATTCCCTATGTACGTATCAAAGATGAAAGCGATGAATCGTTCAGCCGTGTGTGCTGTTCTGTCTTAATGCTACGCATTTTCGAGACCGGAATTTTTTTTTTTATATTAGAAATTCGTGAGCTCACAGTTTTGTTACTCAGTGGGATGCTCGCAGCTTCTTCAAGTGTTATACACTTCCCGAAGGAATTAACCAATTCAATGAAACATTTCTTTACTAATTCACCCTTGGTTAACGGTTTACCCTGCTTTGCTATTAGTAGAGAAATTTATCAGAAGCTATGGGAGATTTTTTCGACAAAGAAGATTATTAAAAAATACACGTATGACTTTCTTGATATTGTTACTTTTTGCGCTCATGGTAATATGACTTTAATGTACAAGAGTAATAGAACATCAACAAAATTATTATAATCACACAAGTAACGGAATACAATCTCATAAGCAAGGGAATGTGTATCGGTATGTCTGCTAGTAATGGCGGCTGGCTCTCGAATGACAGGTTGACAGGTAACACAGTACAACAGCCATCCGGACTTGGAACATGCAATAGCCGTTTCTTATAGGTTTTCGTGCCCTGAAAACGAATCCGCAACCCGTTTGTCGCCATCACCCTCAGTTTTTGAGAAAATCGATTTTGAAAAAAACTGCAAATTTTCAACTTTGAACATATTTTCTGTCGAAACGGTAATAGTTATTCCATTGTTCGTTGCGTCAAATTATTCTATGAACCTTCCCGAATACAACGATGTAAGTGATTATTGCGTTATGAACATTTAAATATGTTTAAACAACGATCAAAGGGGAAAGGACACCCGAAATGCACCAATTTTTGCGGATATCTTTCAATTTATTTCCAAAACTAAGGGTCTGAGACGAAATCTGACCATCCCACGCGATGCAGCAGACATTGTTCCTTCGGAAAGCGTGGGCAAAAGTGGTAAGTCTCGTTTCGTTTTCAATACAGAAACGAAAGAGTTTGGCAAAACGCGCGGAGCCGACAGTGGTAGTCAACGGCGCGGCGGCACGCGCGGCGGCCAGCGTAGGTAGGTAACCCAGCCGCTCACGGTAAGCCTCTCACAGTGCTACAATATTGTATTTGGTATTTATAAACTATTTAATAAAAAATTATTAACTATTGCATAATAAACTATGTAGGGTAAACCAACCAGTAATTGACCGCATACCAGTAAATGACCATTAGACAAAGAAATGTCAATTATAAATATTAAATATTTATATGTTTATAAATGGAGTGCAGTTGCACTTTTAATATCCCATATTTTTAGTTACGCGTATTAAACAAACATTAATAAGTACAATTCTTATTAACAGTATGCGGTCATTTACTGGGCTCCTCATTCAACAACTGGGTCATTCACTGGTTGGTTTATCCTAATAAATTTTTTGTAATTTCAAACTTTGATTTTTTGAATATGCAAGGTGTCGGCGCTATGTGTGTACAATTTGCCGGTTTGGCGTTCGGTAGCAACCGACGCCGTCGCGTGAAAAACAAACGAAATTCGACAAAAGCGCACGATGCCGCGACGGAATTGGTTTCAGTGTTGCGGTGCGTCGATCGGGGATATCAGGTGGCGTACATTGTTAGCGTTGATTTATAATTTAGTGATAGTTTTAATTTAGTGCGGTTAGTTGAAGTGACAATGTCGCGTGTATGTGTAAATAGTGCAAATAAGTTCTGTTACATATGTGGTGAAATAGTTTTAAAGCATTTACGTAGGAACATAACAAAGCCAATTGAGGACGCCTACAAACAATATTTTAAATGTAAGCTGGGAGATCAGGATAAGGATTGGGCTCCACATGTGGTTTGTAATAGATGTGCCACATGCTTGCTAAGGTGGATGAAAAATGGGAAAAACAAAATGCCATTTGATGTACCAATGGTTTGGAGGGAACCGACAGATCACGCTACTGATTGCTATTTTTGTTTATCCAATATAAGTGGATATACTAACAAAAGCAAGAAAACACCTGTCTATCCGAATGTGCCATCAGCTCTACGACCAGTGCGGAGTGAAGATGTATCAGATGCAACTTTTCCTGTCGCTGCAACTCTACCTGACGCTGTAACTCTCCCTATTGCCTCAACCTCCGCTGAAATTGTAAATTCCGATGAAGATAGTTTTGATCAAGCAGATACGGATTTTTTATTGGATGACCGCATACACCTTATGGATCAAAAAGATTTAGATGATTTAGTGCGCGATTTAAATCTATCAAAAACCAAAGCAGAAATTTTGGCTTCTAGATTACAACAATGGAATTTACTTACACCAGAGACGAACGTAACACACTTCCGGACAAGAAACAAAGAGTTACAGAAGTGTTTTCTTTCGTCTGAAAATTTGTGCTATTGTCCTAACGTGAAGAGTTTATTTGATAAATTAGGTTTTGAGCATCGACCTACAGAGTGGAGGCTCTTCATAGATTCCTCGAAGAAAAGTTTGAAGGCAGTGCTACTTCACAATGGCAATAAATATCCCTCAGTACCGATCGCATACGGTATAAAAATGAAAGAAACGTATGAAATATTCAAAACACTCCTGAACAATATCAAGTACAATGAATATAAGTGGAATATATGTGGGGATTTAAAAGTCATTGGATTGTTGATGGGCCTCCAAAGCGGATATACAAAATATTGTTGTTTTTTATGCGAATGGGACAGTCGTGCCAGATCGTCCCATTATAAAATTAAAACGTGGCCAGCAAGAAAAACATATGAGCCGGGAACTAAAAACATAACGTATAATTGTTTAGTTGACAAGGAAAATATATATCTGCCACCACTGCATCTTAAACTAGGAATTATGAAAATTTTTGTGAAAGGGATGAACCACGATGGAGCCGCATTCCAATATTTACAATTAAAATTTCCAGGTTTATCAGAAGCAAAAATAAAAGAAGGGATTTTTATTGGACCACAAATTCATGCACTAATGAATGAATTTAACAGAATTATGTCAGCTAAAGAAAAAAAAGTGTGGACAGAATTCAGAAACACGTGTACAAATTTTCTTGGTAACTATCGGGCACGAAACTATAAAAACATTGTAAACAGACTTATTAAAGCGTGTGAAAGATTGGGTTGCAATATGTCCCTCAAAATGCATTTTTTGCATTCCTATCTTGATTTTTTCCCCGAAAACCTTGGTGATGTGAGTGATGAGCACGGGGAACGATTTCACCAAGACGTGTCCGTGATGGAAAAACGTTACTACGGAAAAAGTAGCATCGCAATGTTGGCAGACTACTGTTGGCAACTCCAAATGAGTAGTAAAATAACACATAAACGTCAGGCAAGAAGACAACACTTCTAGGTATGTAATTTATTTCAGTCTTCTTACTTTTATTAGAAAATAGTTTATAAATAACAAATATAATACTGGAGAACGGTAATATAGTCACGTGCGATATGCACTTCTGTTACACTGACGTGTTTAATATAATAGTGTAAAAAAATCACCATGACAAT
This sequence comes from Andrena flavipes, assembly GCA_963971345.1. NCBI lineage: Eukaryota > Metazoa > Arthropoda > Insecta > Hymenoptera > Andrenidae > Andrena > Andrena flavipes. The sequence continues at coordinate 57,729,061 of OZ020479.1, forward strand.
GAATTTACCCCGTCGTATAATATGACATTCACACGAACAATTCTCTTGTATTTTTAATACATTGGGAACTGATGTAGGTACCTAACTGTACACACATAGCGCCGAGTCCTTGCATATTCAAAAAATCAATGTTTGAAATTACAAAAAATTTATTACATAGTTTATTATGCAATAGTTAATAATTTTTTATTAAATAGTTTATAAATACCAAATACAATATTGTAGCACTGTGAGAGGCTTACCGTGAGCGGCTGGGTTACCTACCTACGCTGGCCGCCGCGCGTGCCGCCGCGCCGTTGACTACCACTGTCGGCTTCGCGCGTTTTGCCAAACTCTTTCGTTTCTGTATTGAAAACGAAACGAGACTTACCACTTTTGCCGACGCTTTCCGAAGGAACAATATCTGCTGCATCGCGTGGAATGGTCAGATTTCGTCTCAGACCCTTAGTTTTGGAAATAAATTGAAAGATATCCGCAAAAATTGGTGCATTTCGGGTGTCCTTTTCCCTTTGATCGTTGTTTAAACATATTTAAATGTTCATAACGCAATAATCACTTACATCGTTATATTCGGGAAGGTTCATAGAATAATTTGACGCAACGAACAATGGAATAACTATTACCGTTTCGACAGAAAATATGTTCAAAGTTGAAAATTTGCAGTTTTTTTCAAAATCGATTTTCTCAAAAACTGAGGGTGATGGTGACAAACGGGTTGCGGATTCGTTTTCAGGGCACGAAAACCTATAAGAAACGGCTATTGAATATTACAAGTCCGAAAAAAAGTCAAATTTTGTTGTACTGTGTAATCGATGTGATCACCTTCTTCTCGCTGTCTCTTGTCTTCGTCGTGAGCACCAGCAGGCCATGGATTATATCCATAGGGTGCTCGCAACACTGCTCCCCGCTCTCGAGAAGCGGTCGTCCTGACCGCTGCAGTTCCTCTGTTGCCTGCAGCCGTACCCTAGTCCGGAAGGGTGGAAAGGATGTTGTGCGCTGTGTGGCCCCTTCCGTCCGTCGCCTCAGCATTTGCCTTCACGCCCTAGGGGAAACCACTCCAAAAACCCTGGGCAAGGCGTGGGTACGTGGATCCCGCGTCTCTGCCCTCGACTTCCGTCTTCGCACTTGTGTTCTTCTTTCTTGCACGGCGTTTCTCTTCTTCGACGGCGCATCTTCTTCTTGAGTAGAGGCGGGCGAGAAGGTCCGGTTCGTCTGTTGGTCGGGGCTCTTTTGACTTTTTAGCCGTCGAGGTTCTAGTCGATACTCCTGCAATGGCTCCGCTCTTTGTCATCTCGTTCTCCTTTTTCCTGGTTCTTCCGGTGTTCTCCTACTTCGGCTCCAACGGGTTTCCCGGAACATCCCTCGTTGATTCCGTCGGACGTCCCTCGACGGTCGCAGCGGGTAGTGGTGCTGCATCCTCCGGATCCTCTCGACCACTACTCGGAGTTCCCAACCGTTGTTCAGGTGTCCTCGCGTTCTAGGTAGTCATAATGCAGAAACGAACAAACATTAATTTCTTTTCTCGCAAGACTCCGTGGGAGCCAGACAGAACCGGGAAGACGGAAAGGCGAATCGGATCCCGAAAGCAGGGGGTCACACGACATGAGCATGCTATCGGTCCGTTCACCGATCAATCCGTCCAGGATTGCCAGCTTGTTTTCGTTCTTTTTTCTTGTCCGCCTCCAGTTATCCAATCCTTGGCTTCCTGATGGCCCCATTCCTCTTCGTGACCTCGTGGTGCTGTTCCAGGGGACCGTCTCGGTGCAGCTCGTCAGCGGTCCCGTCTACGCGATGTCCCCTCTGACCTATCCGTGCGACTGGGTCGCACGTCCGTCCAGTGATTGGGGACACCATTTCCCGTCTGCTGTCCACCTCATAGGAAGGGACCCCTTGGTATTCACTGTACTGGGGACGCGGCCAGGATCCCAGCCAGGAGGGTAGCGGGGTGGTTCCACGTATGTCCGCACCCTGCTGTGGACCACTATACTGTTGTGGCACATTCGGGGAATTCGGACCGCATCCAAGCCGCGGTAGCAGTCCCCCGACACCTTGTCCCTCGTCATGGGGTATCGTGTTCCCTGAAACAGACTCAAGAGCGCGGTCCGGGCTACGAAGGCAGCCCAGTCCACCGAATTAGCTTCAACTAATCTTCTTTCTTGAGTCTTCTTCGCATTTTGCGTCCCTTGATCCTTGGAAGTCTTCACTCCTCTTGGCATCGTCCCTCGTATCTCACTAGGCGACGCAGATGGACCACTTTACACCTCTTCTGGTACGCTGGATCCTTTTAATCTTCGTGGCTGATACAACCACACCTGTTCTTCAGGTTGGAATTCCACCACGTAGATATGACCGGCACACCAAAGCTCCAACCTTGAACTAACGCCCCTGGTGTACACTGGACTCATCACCCTGGGCTCTCTCTCTTATGGGTGTGGGGTCGCCGATCCCGCAACGGTATTCGCCCTCGAACTCCCTCCGTCGCGACGCGTCGTGGATCTATCGACTTTATTCATCCTCGAACTCCCTCCGTCGCAACTTCGTACTCAGCCCTGCTACAAGGGTATTCGCCCTCGAACTCCCTCCGTTGGGCCTTCGTACTCAGTTATCCCGTGACGATATTCGCCCTCGAACTCCCTTCGTCACAGGTCTGTAACTCTACGCACTTCCAGCGCCTCTTCGTTACAGCAGATCCGCACGCTCACACGGCCGCACTAGCTCGGCTCCAGGTGTTGTCGACCGGTGCTTTCCCCAAGTCTGTCGAGCCCAGGTCCCGCTGTCTGCAACGGCCTAACTTCTCCCATTCAATTTCTCAATTCTCTACAGTCCCTCCGGAGATGCCCGGTCTTTCCACACTGCCAACAGATTTTCTTCGTGTCGTCCTGAGATCCTTCGATCCTCCCTATCTTTTCTCTCCCTTCAAAAGTGTCGTCAAATTCAGTTCTCCGTTTTACTGGATCGCGATCTCGAATTTCGGGATCGCGAGACATCGCCTCGACGGCTTCAATCTCCAGAGCCCTGGTTACAGCGGCTCTTAGAGAGTTGAACCCGCCAAGTCGCAATTCCCGCTGTATGACAGAGCTAGATAATGCCGTTACAAATTGCGATGCGGCAAGTTTGTCGCGGGTTTCCGCCGGGTAATCGCTGGGTAAAGCGGATTGCGGTAATCGTTCTATTTTCGTGGCGAGCGAGGAGATGCTCTCATCTCTTCACTGTCTATGGTTCTGGAAGAGTACATAATTCAAATTTGACAAATTCCTCGCCCCGTAGCGGAATTCGAGCGCAGCAACCAGTTCCTCGAAGTTCTCACATTGGGCCGCGGAGAGTGTCGTAAGAATGCTCCTCGCTGTGCCCCCCCAGGGAAGCGATCAAGGTTGTAGCCTTTATTTGGTCATTCCAACCATTTGCGCACGCTATCGTTTCAAACTGTATCCTGTACTCTTCCCACGATGTTTCCCCGTCGAAAATAGGTGGCTTCACCGCATATCCCAGGTTAAGTACCCGCGATTCTAATAAAGGAGCAGTACCCACATTAAAAGAAAATTCCTATTGTATATGATTAGTACAGCCTATTGGAATACGTTATTGCTAATAACTCATTTTCGAAAAAAAATGTGGGTTAGTCCGTTGTTACTCTCACTGACTCAATTATATGGCAAAATACAAGAGATGAGCATTACTTAAATAACCCAAGCCAATTTTTATTTGAAGCACTACCTATGATTGAATTAATTTAATTATGAGGAATTCAATGAAGACTCGGATGCAATAAGGGGACTCGGATGCAATAAACAAACCGTAAATAGAAAAAATATGTGTCGTAACGAGCTTTACAACACTATATTTTTTAAAATACAGTTTAACAACATTTAATTCTCCAATATTTCTTAGCGATCGGACAATAATTTTTCCCATTTTCGAGCGCTAATCCCCTTATTGCATCCGAGCCTTCACATTTTCGGCCATGAATAATTTTCTCGCATTTATCCGTATTTTCTCGACTAAATATATGATTCTCGACTAAAGTATGAATAAATACGAGAAAATTATTCATGGCCGACGGATGAAAGACCTTGGAATAAAAAAGTATTCACTAAATACATGAATTTTAAATATTCATTAGTTTATTGCATTATATAGAAAATTTGAATTAAGGGGGGATTCTACCTTCTTGTGTCGAAAAATCGGTGATTTTGGTGAATTTTTTGTATATAAACGGTTTGACAAATTAATTTGCGGTTTGACAGGCTGTTTTATTGTATCTTGAGCTATTGTTATAAATTTTTATGTGACGGTAAAAAAAAGATGTGGTTGATACAGAGCGCTGACTTGAGGCGTTGAAAAAAAATGGGGTGGTCCTGTCATTAACGAAAAATACCCTAAGGATAATCTGAAACACAAAAACGAAAGAGATTTTTAATCTGTATGAATGTGGCTATCGATGGTAGTAGATTCATTAACATAAATAAAGAAATGTTAAAATGACAGGCTTCTGAATATGATGAATCGAATTTTTCTCAAAAATCGGCAGAACTTCATTAAGTAAAATTAGGAACGGTTACAAATACGGCAATAAATCGACTACTATAGATAGACAGACGCTTGTTCAACATGCATGTAAAATTTCAAGTTGTTTGCTTTATTGATTGGCGATTTCTTCAACGCCAGGTCGAAAAATGTAGTTTCGAGACAAACTGGGTTTAAAAGTTTATATTATGTATAAGGATAGAAATTGACTATTTACCATTATTTAACCTATTCCAGAGCCATAAAGGACTCTTTCTACTTCCTCGTACAGTGCTTCTTCGTTCACTGCTTCCATTCTGCGGCCAGTTCTCCCCTCTTTACTTCCGAAAGAGTGTCGCTCCTCAGCCTTTTGTCGCGTTTTACTGACAATGAGTATGCGTGTGTTATACGACCAATTTTCACTGCCATAGCTTCCATTATCTTCAAAATGGATGAGAAGCCCCCATTAATAACAGAAGCAGCAATGAATGCTGCAATTTACGTCGTTTTTAGAGAGTTAAATGTATGCTTTGGGGCCATTATCCAAATTGTACTATTAAACTTTCGTTTGCATTTTGGGTGTGGCCTCCGAGGCATCGTACCAATAAATCCCTCGATGACAGGCTCTCATAAATGGGCTGAATTACAGTTTGCACTGTATCGGCTAAAGGAGGGGGCTGGTCGAATTCGTCTTCTTTTCCTTCGGCTTCTGCGTGACGCCACTTGCACCATGAATCCGATTCAGGACGACAATTCATGTGCATTGGTTTCTCATTTGTGGAGCATTTATAGTAATATGTTACCCAAATTTCTTTTCGCATCTTGTCAACCGACTCTGGATGTATCCGTATCGCTAAACCGTAATACTGTGATAAATCGCATATCAGTTTGTCCGTTACTTTTCCGGAACCTTTACCGCCGATACCTTTATTACTTCTTTTGGCACTTCTAAGTCTCGACCCCATTCTCTTTTGCACGTGCCCTACGCATTCACTTTTCTTTATTGTGACTTCTCCGTACGGTTGTGCATCTGAAACTCCTTTGAAAGTTTTAGAATCTCCATCACCAATATAATTAATATATTTGGCGCAATGAAGCTGTTCGGATCTGTTGAACATTTCGATGACACCATCTACCTCCATTTTGCCTGCGCTTCCTACGTGGTTTACACTGAATGATTCTTGGTGTAGTTCGAACCATTGATCATGATCCTCCGTTTCAACTTCATTCCTACGTAGTGCACACGCATGGCAGTAACGTGACTTGACCACTAAGTCTAATATTTTATTAGTATATTTCCCGATTAGGGTAACCACTCCAAGTAATGAGGTAAATCCCCTTTTACTCCACGAACTATCGCTTGACACGATTAATTCTTCTACTGTATTTCCAGCCTTTGCATTATTCTCTTTCTCCTCTTTTCTCGCCTTTTCTATGACTACGTCGAAAACGGATTGGTTAGCATTGTAGACATTTTCAACAGCTACATAATAGGCATTAATTGACAGTCCCTTACAAATGTCCATCACTGCACAAAACATGTTCAGTCCAACAACGCCGACGCCTAAAAGACGCATAGCAAACACTATCCTGCGATTAATTTCGAACGATTTATTGTTTACTTTCGGAGAAGAGTTCACAAATCCTAAGCCTTGCTCACCTTTTCGACCAAACTCCACTTCACCATTACATTTCTTACATTTCAAAAATTCGCAGAGTGCCAAAAATTAAATTAAAATGAATTATTGAATAATCCAGCATCAGATGCACAGTTACTTCGCAATCACCACTATTTCTCATTTTTTTGCGGAAGTACTCGTGAACTCTGTCCCGGTTTTCTTCGTGTGCGCATTCCCTCTGAATTTTCTTTTTGCGAATTTATTTCCTAGGCGAAGCGAGCCTGATTTTTTACACTTAGTGTCTTTAGACATCTTCTCAATTAGACAATCAAATGATGTGTTTGCATGGACGTTAGAACCGACCGTCCTCGCCAGGAGGTGCCACGCGTTCCGACATCTACTTGCGTACCGCTCGCTTTAAAACGCTATAACCTCACCAATTTTTCAAATTTGGCTATAAGCTTTGCAGAGTGTATACACAAGACTCATATCTTTCAGAAAAAGCAAAAAAAAAAAATGCAATTTTCCGGCCCAACAAGGTATCCCCCCTTAATATAAAAAATTATTGGTTTTTCCTCCTCTTCCTCGTCTTCCTCCTCTTCCTCCACTTCCTCCACTTCCTCGTCTTCCTCCTCTACCTCCTCTTCCTCCTCTTCCTCCACCATATTTCCATTCTCTTAGTTGCTTTTTGAGCTCGCTGTTCTGTAATATAAAAAATAAACATAAATCTTAAAACTTTCATTAGAATGTAATAAATGTTTGCGTGAGATTGTCTACGTATCTACATACCTGCTTCTGAAATTGCAACGCGATCTCCATCCACCTAGGGCGCGGAGTCGGTTCCCTCCGCGGACTTGGAGTCCTGCTACTCGTTCGACTCCGTCTGCATGACGGAGTCCTGCTACTTTTTCGCCTCCGTTCTGGGGACGGAGGTTTGTCTACCGCCTTCTTTTCGCCGCCTTCTGTTCCAGATATAAAAAAAAAGAGTCGAAGAAACAGTGAAACTATTGAACGTAATAGATATGTAAGTGATGCAGAAGAGTCAGAGTTAGCTAAAATGTAATCTAATTACAAATTAGAAATTACGATTAAAATGTAATTGCGTAATGAATTACCTACACATTATTTTCTGTAATTGTTAATTCAGGTAGTTGACCGCAATTAACGATTGTAGAAAATAATGTGTAATTGTTAATTTAGGTAGGTGACAACAATTTTGTTCAACTGAATTGAAACACAACCTTTGTTACAAAGCCTACATACCCTTTTTTCTTTCTTCGTTCTTTAGCCAATATTTGCATGCCCTTGTTTCACTACTTAGTATAAATTTTCCTATACTTATTAATTCTCCTCTCGTATAGTTTGAATGCAGGAGTTTAAATTTTAAGTCTGTTCGACTTTAAATATCTTACATGATTTGAGTTCAGATCGACGCGAACCAGATCGGTCTCTATCTATATTTATCTAATAAAATTTTGTACGAATGGGCTTAATTTATAAATTATTTTTTGCTATATTCAATAAAACATTGGAATGTTATATTTATTTAGAATAGGTGTTTATCTTGTGATAATTGTTGGATGGGCTTCAAATTCTAATTATTCAATATTAGGAGCGATTGAGTCAGTTTCTTATGAAGTAAGTTTATTTGTAACAATAGTTTCTGTAATTTTATTAATTAAAAGTTATTCATTATTGGATTTACATAAATTTCAATATTAAATTTCAATATTATAATAAATTTATTTTATTTTTAATTCCAATATCACAACAAGAAAGCCGCGAATAGGTCTTTTAAAATCGGAGATCAAGTGCACGACGAGACGCTAAGACGCGGACGATCAAAAAACTAACACCCGCGTGGATAGGTCCCTATACGATTCAAAACACGCACGATAACAATAATTACAGTATAAAGAGAGACAAACAATCCGCGTTCACGCGAACCGACTTAAACACTTTATAGAATTGGGCAGAAATAGGGAAATGGTCGCAGTTATGAAGGAAAATAACATTACGCAAAACTATTATGTAGAGTAACAAAAGAAAAGCAAATTTGGCTCCATATCAAAATGACACAGTACAAAATCACACATGCAGTTTAGGACACATCATAATAGTGCACAGAAAAAAGTGCACATGCAATTTTGGACACATGAAATTTATAGTGCACATAAAATTTAGGACATATGCGATTTAGGACACATGCGATTTAGGACACATACATTTTAGGACAAATGCGATTTAGAACACATGCAGTATAACGCACAATTTCTTTAGTAAACATCAGGATAGCCCACAGCATGGTTTCACACAGAAGATAGTGTACGTACAATTTAGAACATATGCAATTTAACGCTCATTTCTTTAGTGCACAGTGATGGCGCACACCAAGATTTCGCGCACAACCGTCTCCTCGTCGCCGTCGACTGTTTCACAGCCGATGGAATTAGTATTGGTTGGGGCTAGATCAGGGCAGGGAGGTGTGCGCCCGCTCGCGGACGCGTAAAGCATGGTAGCGAACCGATGTGACTTTGGAGGTGTTCAAAATGAGACTGCGGTTACAAGTATCGTGCGATGAGGTCAATATCGCTATTGTTAACAAGGTCATCATTCTGAACATTTCCCTTTAAATTTTTTGGTGGCCGGCTTTGGTTTACGAGATATGCGAGAAAAACTTAACATTAGAATTACCGAGTTTAACACATACTCACATCGGTTTGCTACCACGCTTTACGCGCCCCCCGCCCTAATCTAGCCCCAACCAATACTAATACCGTCGGCTGTGAAACAGATTTTAATATATTATGCCGAAAGTTTTTCATATGTTTTTAACAACATATGTCAAGATCATTGAAATCCGTGACGAGGTAGCTTTCAATATGTTATGTCGAACATTTTTTATTATCTCCGAATCTAAGGCCGACCGCTAAGAAGTTGAAAGGAAAATGTTATTCAGAATGACGACTTTGACAACATACGTGAAGGTCATCGAAATCGACGAAGTCCCAATTCCCAGCCAAGTTTGCCGTGCTATCCTCTTGCACGCTAAATAAAATGTGCGTCAAACTGCATTTGTTCTAAATCGCATGTGTCCTCAATTGTATGTGCACTATTTTCTGTGTACTGTCTTGTGTTTAAAATCTTGCTGTGCGTTAAACTGCATGTGTCCTAAATCGCATGTGTCCTAAATTATATGTGTCCTAAATCGCATGTGTCCTAAATTGTATGTGCACTTATAAAACGCATGTGTTCTAAATCGCATATGTCCTAAATTGTATGTGTCCTAAATTGCTTGTGTCCTAAATTGTATGTGCACTTATAAAACACATGTGTTCTAAATCGCATGTGTCCTCAATTGTATGTGCACTATTTTCTGTGTACTGTCTTGTGTTTAAAATCTTGCTGTGCGTTAAACTGCATGTGTCCTAAATCGCATGTGTCCTAAATTGTATGTGTCCTAAATCGCATGTGTCCTAAATTGTATGTACACTTATAAAACGCATGTGTTCTAAATCGCATATGTCCTAAATTGTATGTGTCCTAAATTGCTTGTGTCCTAAATTGTATGTGCACTTATAAAACACATGTGTTCTAAATCGCATGTGTCCTCAATTGTATGTGCACTATTTTCTGTGTACTGTCTTGTGTTTAAAATCTTGCTGTGCGTTAAACTGCATGTGTCCTAAATCGCATGTGTCCTAAATTGTATGTGTCCTAAATCGCATGTGTCCTAAATTGTATGTACACTTATAAAACGCATGTGTTCTAAATCGCATATGTCCTAAATTGTATGTGTCCTAAATTGCTTGTGTCCTAAATTGTATGTGCACTTATAAAACACATGTGTTCTAAATCGCATGTGTCCTAAATTGTATGTGTCCCAAATCGCATGTGTCCTAAATTTGATGTGCACTATAAATTTCATGTGTTCAAAATTGCATGTGCACTTTTTTCTGTGCACTATTTTGATGTGTCCTAAATTGCATGTGTGATTTTGTACCGTGTCATTTTGATATGGAGCCGCAAATTTATTCAACAGAAAAGGGGGAGAAATTTTTATATCATTCTGCTATCAAAAATACATTATTATGGGAAATACTGATAACACCTAATTAAGTATTCCAATTCCACGCCTGGGTAGGCCGGGCAGCCTCCAGCAGATACCATAATCGAGGCCGCGGAGCAGGCCCGAGGAAAACGTCCCCATGACGTTCTAGAAACACCACAGAACTTGCTGCCATAGATACATATATACGAGGAACAAGCAGCGAGAACTCACCAAATAGCGCTCGGACACCCCATGCGCTCTCCGCGTCCTCCCAAAATTCCGCCTCTCGGAAAAACTGGTGCCAATCCGCCCGATATTGTCGAACGGCCTCCATATATTTGATGTTCACCCAGCCCGCTGAGGCAGGATGCTCGAAACTCTATAATAATCCAAAACAATCAACTAACCACAAGAATAAATCTACCCGCACAACACACGAAAAAATCCTCACTGCTCACGTACAATTAGCGCGAAGATAATGTTTTGTGGAGTGTTCATTATGATCGACAACATCTTCACGAAGGAAATCAGAACGAAATGAGAGGCGACCAAGAAAATCGAGTCCCTCATGAAGACGAAATGTCCTGCGTTACCAAAATTTTATTTCCACACACGCACGAGGAAAGACTCTGGGAAACGCCGACTACATCTCGACATTATAATTTACAGGATTTTCGTCCTACAAACGGCGATACTACCGGCAGGATGAACAACCCCCGGCACAGATTTGACTATAAAAGAATTCCAACACCACCCCGACACTTACTTCGAAAACCTAAGCGATCTGCAAATTTATTGAGATAGCTGGAAGTTAGTATTACACGTAGCCATATCTTACATCTACCGACGCGAAGCGAACCTCCAAACTGCGCTATATGATATACGTGTGCAATGTAAGAAGAACCTTCTACCATTCAATACTTACTCAAACAGACAAGCAACATTACTAAAGGGTATAGCCGGTTAAGATGGTCAAATGTGCCCCCGAACCGAATTCAAATCGCGATGAGTCATTCGAAAGATTATAAAAAAAAACGATTTGTGCGAAGTTTCGACTTTGTATCTCGATCGGGAGGGGGGGGGGGGGGGAGTAAAGGGTAAAAATAGAAAATCAAGTTTTTGCCGAATTTCCCCTATACCAGCAGATGAAAATTTTTGAAAAAATTCAGAGGCATATCTGTTATCGGTGCACATATTAGGGAAACGTTTCGGATTTTCAAATTGAAAAACCAAGTTGTGAATAATAGAAAACGCCAAAAAATGATGAAAAATGCTGGTTATGTATCGAAGCAGTCTTAGTAGTATAATTATATTTTTACTGTAAGTCCGTGTCATTAGGGCCCTTTGCACGGACGTTCTTGCGCACGGTCCGGCGCTCCACGCGCCGCGCGGCCCGCAAAAGTACGTGAAGCCGGATCGTGGCGGTCCTTCGCACAGGCCAGGGGGTCGTATCCGTCACTACTTAGAGACAGCGAGTTCGGGCTTCCATTTCTACGTGGACTCCACATGCTTTTTACACGATCCACCTCAGTGGTGTATTGTGTACTACCTGTTCGATGTATATCATCGATCTGCGAAACGATCGGCAAGACACGATCGCGATATACGTTCGCGAAAAGTATACAAATTCCTCGATATACCTGGCTTATAGAGGATATCATAAATGCTGTTACTGTAAGGTACATTGAAACATCTGTTTTTACGAAGCTATATTTGGTTGACCTGAAGGTGCTACAAATTATGGAAATGGTTTATGACTCAATTATAACGAGCGTAAAATTTTACAAGGGTACATTAAAAAATGTCCAAATGTTTTCCCGGCAATGCGTTGGCACATGAAATTGCAGTTAACACATTCAGTGTTGTGACGATCATAATTATTACTATTGACGGCAATAATTACCATGTCGTTATTTGTTTTAATATAAAAACTAATATTGATAGACAATAAATACACATAGGTATGCAAATGATGTTATATGTAAGATAAATGCTGAAGAGATGAAGTATGCAAGATGTTTTGAAGAAAGGGGGTAGTCTTCGGGTTGCGCGTGATACGGGCGTCCTGCCCGCTATACGATTCAGTCATAATTTTCGCCTGTATAATGTTGGTATCAATTGATGTGATGCAAAGTGTACGGAAAAGCAGCATGCCCACGCCATCTGTGAGAGCTCGCCGATAATTAGGCGATTAGTGACGACGGCCCGCTGACTCATGTAGAGCAGCGATCACGGCCCCTCCCATCGACTCGCGATCGATGGAAGGGGAACTTCTTCCTTCCAGGAAATCGCGCTCGATTTCCTGGATCTTCACTCTGTTCGCGGTTCTGCTACGATTAACAAGGTTTCTTTGCTTACACTACGCGCTTCACTTTGTTCGCTGTTCGCCTTCGCGACGATTCCCCATCTGCTGGGTAACTTGCTTCGCACTTACTAGCTGCTTACTTACTAACGCTTGCTCGGACATAATTGTAGTTAAAACAGTTAAGCATTTTGGTGTAAATAGTGTACATATTTTTCCTGTGACTTTGTACATAAATTCAAACACTAACTGTAACCTTGGCTCGTCAACTCTTAAATATAATTGTCCTCGTGCTCCTGTAATAATTGCTAATTACTTGTGCGCCTTAATACGCTTATCGCTTCCTAGCGCCGATCCGTTAATTCGCTTTATAACACAAAGCCTTATGCCATTACAAAACCGCAGTGCATCAAGATTACGCATCAGTATCACTGGAACGCCTAATTCGAGTGTAAGTTTATGCGACGGTGTCCCGGAAAGTTCTAAAGAATTTAAAAATCGATTGGGTATTGAACGGTCTCATCTTGATTCATTACTGTATCAATCGAATAAAATGACTTGGCGTCTCCAGGAATTAAATTTAAAATCTGCTGATTTATTTCTGCCATTTTGTCATTTTTTGGAGCGAAAATTGCCCTGCCACATAAATATCCTTCAGATCGATACAAATTCCTGTGGGAATCCGTTTTGGCCGCCTTGTACACGGGCGTCGCGGCCGACGCGCGGTCGGACGCGACAGCGCCTGCAGTCGCGTTGCGTTTTTGTTTTCGAGGCGAGATTGGGAGAAGAACGAGGCGAGCACGGCTCGTGAGTTGTCCGTTAGAATTGTAAGGCGTCGGAGCCATCTTGGCAATAAAACTATAATTATTCATGAACGAGCTCGCGCAATCACCTTAATATTCCCACCCCCTTCCTGATCCCACATTCCTTATGACCGGAAAAACTTTTTCGATCAATTCATTATTATTTTGTACAATATTGCACATCGTTAAATTCACCTTTCCACTATAGTCTGTAACCAAACTACCTTTGCCAATTTTAATAGTCCATCTGCAAACTCTCTCGCTGAAGGATCATTATGGAGATGTAGTCTCATATTTGTTGAAAGGGACATTTTCTTCACACTCTCCCAAAGATAAGACCTTTTCAGGCAAGCATTTAATACATCCGCTGGGGTACCTCTCGTAATAACTGCAAGAGTTTGTCTGAAATCGCCAGCCAATAATACTACAATGCCACCCATCAGCCTTTGATCGCTTCGTAAATCTTTTAAACTGCGATTTAGCGCCACTACCGCTCGTTTGTGCGACATCGTAGATTCATCCCAAACTATTAATTTGCATCGCTGTAGCATGGCCGCCCTATCGCTATTTTTGTTAATATTGCATTTCGGCATTTCTGTGCGCGCACAGAACAGTCTAAGTCCAGTGGAAGTTTTAAAACTGAACGTGCTGCGCGGCCGCCGGTAAGAAGTGTGGCCGCAATCCCCGAAGAGGCAACCGCAATACTAGCGTGAAATTCACTTCGAATTGTAGCCAGTATCAAATTCAATAAAAAAGTTTTACCTGTGCCGCCTGGTGCGTTCAAAAAAATCAGTGCAGGCTCATTCCTCCTTATTTTTTGTATAACCAAATCAAAAACTGATTTTTGTTCAGCTGAAAGACTTGGAGCCAATGATGCAACCTGTCGCTGTAAGTCTTGTACGTCGTAATTGAGCTCCCTCGCTAAAATTGAATTTATACTTGAGTTGCGAATAGGTCTTCGTATTCCGAATTCTCCGATGTTTTTGTCACACATTAGTATAACCCAGTCTTCAATGCTTCATATCTATCAATGCTTCATTGTAAATAGAACCATTGTAAAGGATGTTTGGATCCTGTAGTTTTTGATGCTAAAGAATATCCTCAGACATGTCATCTTTATGAGCAACCCATAACTGCTGCAGATTCGTCAATCAGCATGCAGATATCATTATAGAAAACAGTTGATGTGGTGCTTCGTGCATAGTCGCGTTCCAGTGAGCATCATTTTCTAACAATCCAAGAATTTCGTAGGCTTCGCGATATGTATTGTATTCAATACCATTTACGACTTTTAGGTCTCGGAAAGATGTTGGCCCTTTAATGTTGTGTAGCAGCATTCTCAGACAGAAACAATCGAAGTTACTAATGTGCACTGTATAAACACGTCCGAGAGCATCGCTTTCCCTTCACGCGCCGCTTCCAGTCCTTGGTTGATGAGTTCCATGTATAATAACGTAATACTTCAGAGTAATATAAAGTTTTTGCAAAGAGATCATTTTGGCATAATTGGAAAAAGGCTGTTAACGTTGTTCTCTGTGGATTTCTCACGCGTTCTTGTAAATTATTGTTGTTAAAATATACACCTTCTTTATTCTCAAGATGTACTGCGAGGTGCATTTCTGCAGGATGTCGTTCGTGTAAAGGTAGACCCAATATTCGCCAAATTACTTCATTGCTACTTACATACCTCCCCGATTGGAATATTTGAACCTCGTCTACCTGTTATGTATTCATTTGTCCTTTTTGAAGATTGAAAACAGCTTGATCCGAACATTTACCGGGCTGTCCCCGTTTTTTGCCATTCAATGGAATACATGAAAGCTTGAGTTTCCCCGTAAATTTGTCCTTTAGTTATTGCTGAAATCAGTTTAAAAATGAAGTATGTTCAAAATTTTAATGAAATCCGTTCAGCCGTTTCGGCGGGAAAGAAGGACAAACAAACAGACAACGTTTCACTTTTATATATTAGTAAAGATTGAAATCCACTCTGGTCTGAATTATATATATTGTCAGGTCCGATTCTGGCACTCAAAGGCTTTACTTCCTTAACAAAGTCTGTAGCTCCGACTTTTAATACTTCATCGTCTTCTATTGTTGTTCGTGTAACAAATTTGGTTATTATTCAAAATTAAATTGGTTTCATAGGTTTGAAAAATTGACCGAACCAGTGCGCTGAAACCAATTTAATTTTGAATTATCTCATATATACGGTCGAAATTCTAATCAATTTATTTTTAAATTTGGTTATTTTCAATGAAACGATGCGATGAGCTTTTTAAAATTATTTACCCATTTTTTAGAAGCTTTAAAAAACATGTTATCATGACCCTGCTCCTTATATGCCTTCAAAGCCCATCGTCGAATATCTCTGTCATGTAAAATATAACCGGCATCAATAACTTCCCTCAAATTTTATATTACATGCTCGGAAATTTGTGCTAATCTTTCTCGTTTGATTCCTCCTGCTTCAATGTGATGAGCCTATTGCCGTAATTGCCGTTCAGAAGAAACATATTTAAAATTATGTTGAACTGTATTAAGCATACGCTTTTTTCCTCCGCCATTCTAAAATGCTGCTGCTCCCCGCTTATAGTCGACATCAACATCTTTATCTCGTTGAGAACAAACTCCTGTATATGTTTCTTCAGACCAATTTTCTTCATTATCATCTCCATCAACAGCTTCAACTTCACACTCTTTAAACTGATCCAGAAAGTCCAATGAGAACTCTTCCGAAACTTCGACTACATTAAATTCAAATATGCTATCAAGCTTGCTTTTAATAGCTATGCTTTTAATTGTACTTCCTCCCTTGTTACAGGAGTTTCCATCAAGTACATACTTTGAAAAGTTACTAATAATAAATTGATCACGTTCAGCGGATTAATAATCATTTTTAATCGTTTTTGAATTTTTGATTTTTATCGACTGTACCCCATAATATAACAAAACAACTTAGAGCGGTCGGTACTGCACGACTCTCCGTTAAGGTCGAGTTTCCTAGCCGCGATCCGGCGGCGGCGGCCAGCGGCCGCGGCCGGTGGCCTGTGGCGGCCGCCAAACTCCGACCGCGCAGCGTTCAGGGTCCCACTTTGGTACAAGCGCATTTAAAAAAGTCTACGGCTAATTATTCATACCTACTTCAGAAATAAAATAATTTTTTATTCTTTATCGTTTCGATATAGAAGTGACACCAATGGATTCCTTATGTTTTTGTGATGAAAATTATATGAAATTTCATGTAAATCGGACTATTATTAACGAAGACAACTTGAAATGATATAAATTATTTTTTCATTAAATTTCCTTCATATGGTCCGAATTGTGTCGTTCGTGGTGTCAGTTTCATCGTCAAAACACAAGGATTCATTGATGTCATTTTCACAAAGATCCGATGGGAAATGCAGAAATCCTGGACATTTCTGACTTTTTAATGGTATTCGAACCCTTTCGAGGGTCGACAGCCATAAAATTCGGTGAGGCACTGCGAGAAGTTGTCCGCGTCACGGACAAGACGTTGTCCTCGTCACGGCCTCCAACGAGTTAGGTACACGACAAACAGCTGTGGTCGTTTAGTCGAACCCTATTCCGTCGTGCTTATTATTAGTAATATTCACCAAGTTCACCATCAATACACCTCGCGGAAAGACACAGGAAGAAAAGTAGTTCCCGCCCGCGGGCTGCGCGTGGTCACGCCAATGTAAATATTGCCAAATCTTGTTTTCGCAGTTGCAAAGCCAAATAGATGTTGATTATATAACAAAAAGAAATTTGCTCGGAAGTTCCCGGAGGGTAACTAAAAAGCCGATAATTGCTGATATTTCTCCGATGGGTTTCTTATGGAAAAGAACTGTATGTAACTAATTATTTGCTATTGCTTATCAAAAACGATATTACTCATTTCGGTTCTCAAACAATTTATGTCATCACGATTTAAAAGACTCGATTCAAAATTTTTCACCACAAAAAACATACAAACTTTGACACGTGTTTACACACAGATCAGACGTATCCGCAACGATATTTTTCCCCTTTTTTTAGGAGCTCATATTATTAGTTTTACAAGAAATATATAAAAAAAAAACATAACCCTTGTTTCCTTATTTTTGGGCGTAGGATCACAGCGCGGTCGCGGTTATGACTCAGTTTGGAGAAGTCACGCGATTTGCCGCCGTGGTTAGCCGCGCGGCTATTAGATTCCGCCATCACGGCGGAAAACAGACACTCACCTCATTGTGTTGCGTCTCGAGTAGCCTAGGTTGCTGCTGTAGCAGACGCTGAAAAACGCGGCTAGGAAAACGGTTGCATGCTTCTCCATAAGAGCAGTGCTTAAGATTTGGCCACCGACCGCGGTCGCTGGCCGCCGCCGCCGACGTCGGTTAGGAAACTCGACCTTTATGTAGACTTTTCTAATTGTCTATAAATCGGATTAGTTTATTCAGGATAATATATTGCAATTAGTTAGGTTAAAACTATTGCGACGTATGTCGTGTTTTGGATTATTTTCGTCGGAAAAATCTCAACAGTCCATTGGTATTATTTTCAAAAAGATAGGACGAAAATTATGTAAATTGAGATTTTCGTAAGTGCACAATACTATATTGTAAGATAACGCGTGCATCAGTCAAATGAACCCCAAATCGCCGCCACCCGTCCTTTGTGTTCGGCGCTAGACGCTCGACCAGGCTCGATCCTCGGCGATTCGAATAAACACGCTCGATGCTGACGAAAGTTATGCGTGGCTGTATTCGAAGGCTTCGAAAAGATAAATGCTACGGATGAAAAATTTATTCGACGCATTTAATCGAATAAAACCTTCGCATAAAAAATTATCGTTAATCGTCGAATAAATTTTCATCGAATAAAAAAAATATCTTCATTCGTAGAATAAATTCTCATTGAATAAAAAAATTATATTCATTCGTCGATTAATTTCTCATCGAATAAAAAAATTATTTTCATTTGTCGAATAAATTGTCATCGAATAAAAAAATTATCTTTATTCGTCGAATAAATTCTTATCGAATAAAGTTATTTATTCGTTGTTCTTCGAATAAAGATGACTTCGATTATTCGAGGCTCGAATAACGAATAAAAATTATTTATCTTTTGCTCGTTATTTGAGATTTTTATTTAGAGATGTACATGTATCGACATCCTATATCTGTCGACTGTCGCTACCGCTATCATTTAAGGCCGTCGCCCATTTCGCCGAAGCGAAGCGCGGCAACCAAAGCGAAATGTTCGTCGGCGCTGTTCTATCATATAGGCGATGCATGATCGCTGCTGTTCTATTATATGAGCGTGTTCGAGTGTTCAATGTGATTGAGGATTCTTAGACAGGTTGATTTTGAATGCACTGAGTTTGCGGTGAATAGCACTTTGTCTTCTTTATTTTAAAACAATGATTGGGAGTGTACACGTGGTCTTTAGATTATATTAATCCTTACACAGATTGAGGTGATTTGATGATGATTTTAATCGCGTGGTGGCCCATTCCGAGGTGTTCTCGACAATTATACTAATTGGGAACTTCAATGAGTGTGCAAAAATCAAGAGTACTAATACGTGATTCTCAAAGGAGTTTGCGAAAGAGATTGATTCTAATGGCGGACATCCGCTCGCGCTTCTTTTCGATTCCTTTAGAGCAGCGAAGCTGCTCTCTCATTGGCTGATCGAGTGGCGCTGATTGGTTGATCGATCAGCGTTCATTGCTGACTCGCCCATAGATCGATACTGATTTGGCGACTCGAACATCGACCGCGTCGCTGACTAGCAGTCCGTGAGGTGCTGCCGCGAGTGTGAGTGTGGCGGCGTGGGGAACTATTTCATTCCCAAACAGAGCGTGGTCGCCGCGCTTCGCTTCGCGGCGCTTCGGCCTAGTGGGCGATGACCTCTACTCGACCCTCGGCTAATCCAACCTAACCTGAAAAATACTTCATTAATATCTCATCACGTCAGAGATGGGCATTATATAGATAAAAAATTATTTAAATAACGTGTCGAATAAAAGATACTTTATCTTTATTCGTTATTCCAATGCTCGAATAACACGGTTTATGTTTATTCATCACGGATAAATAAATGTATTCGATGTGAATTTATTCAACGGCGGAAGATAATTTTTTTATTCGAAGTGAATTTAGTCGAAAGATAATTTCTTGATTCGAGGAACTTTTACTCGAACCGTCGAATAAGGCTTTTATTTTTATCCGTAGTTTATTCGACTTTTATTCGACGGCTTTGAATAACTTTTGACGCGCGGCTTGTGATCTTGGTTCGAACTTCGGCTGCACAGTCATACATTGTTGCTTGCGGTGGATTATACTTATATTAATAGGATGTATGTAAAACTTCCACATTTTCTATCATATCGGCATGAACTTTTCAGTAACATACTGTTGAGATTTTTTTAGATGAAACTGAATTTACACACGATATAAATCGGATTATTTTTAGCATTATGTTACATTCATATTTAATTATCTATAGTTCTGGAAATAATCCAATTTATACCGTGTTTGAACTCATTTTAATCGAATGAATCTCGCAACTTTATTAACAATAACAGCTCGAACCAACATCACACGCCCCCGCCGAACAGTCCAAGTCCTCAGCTTGAGGGGAGATCGCGCGTCGAAAGTTATTCGAACCCATCGAATAAAAGTCGAATAAACCACGGATAAAGATAAAAGCCTTATTCGACGGTTCGAATAAAAGTTCCTCGAATCAAGAAATTATCTTTCGACTATATTCACTTCGAATAAAAAAATTATCTTCCGCCGTCGAATAAATTCACATTGAATAAATAAATTTAATCGTGATGTTTCGAATAAAGATAAATCGTGTCAATCGAAGCTCCGAACAACGAATAAACGTAAAGTATCTTTTATTCGAGTTTATCTAGATATTATCTTTGCCTATCTCTGCATCACGCCCGCAATATTTTCTAAATTTAAAGGCATTTTTCTTATGTAAACCGCATATAAGCCTTCGAATAAGACCAAATTCAATAAAATTGTGTCAACGCATAACAGAGATATCGTAATATAGTCTCATGGATCAGTCCGAATTTTTTGAAGATTTTTCTTCTTCAAGCCAAATTTTTGTCGACATAATACGTATACGCGTTACACGCACGCCTTCGACCAAAAGAAAGTCTAACACATGTTTCGTTTGTCAATCACTGTCTTCATTATGTAATCCACTCCGAATTTTGACAGCTTATCGGCGAGTTATAACCAAATTATAAACGTGTTTTTACAACCAAAATGCAATCTCAAACACAAGGTAAGTTGTCGAAATTTGAATTGCGACATGTTTGTATATCATCAAACTGTTTTTATTTGTAACTAAACTGAGGATTTTATGTATATGTAGATAATCGAAGCGTAAACTAATGGTGTGACCTATGCTAGGCTATGTATGTGTTAGGGGAGACCGGGTCTAGTTGACTAATTTTTAACATTTTTAATTTTTATAAATACACCATTGGTATTTTGTTGACTTGCTGCATACCAAAAATTTACAAATTTCATTAAGTATGCAGGCTTAATTTTTTGTATTTAGAGTAGTGTGTTACGTCCTGAAGGGACTTGCTGTAAATCACCTCGAGCGGTTGGAATGATTTACCGGGTTCTTGCTCTATCAAAGGGCTGAAGCCCACCTTAACTTATACTTACCAAGGAAGGAGAGGGAGAGAAGGGGTTCAATCAATATTTGATTCGGAATTGGAGGTTAAAACAAAAGAGTAAAATATATTCTTTGTAAGATAGAATCTGCTTACATACCCTAGGGACGGCGCTCCGTCCCAGCTGTCGCTCGTTGTGCTCTCAGGTAGCACGCGGCACGCTTGCCGTCTAAGGTTCCGCTCGCTATCGGGGTCTCTGGCCCGTGCGTAGGTCGTGGTCGCTCGCTGTGCTCTCGGATGGCACTCAGAAGACGGTGACTAGCGCCCATCGTACCGCACTATCTCTAAACGTCGGATAACTACGCGGTCCTACGTCGGTCACGATTAACGCGAAGGGCTCTCCCGGCTAGGCCGTTCTCGGTGTATCGGACGGAGTTACCCTTCTAACGAATTACTATCGGCCGAGCGTGCTTCGCGGAATCTATCCGGAGACGTGGTCGCGGTATCTAGACGGCCCTTTAGTCCGTCGTGACTTCCTAGTTCGAGCTCCCGAATTCGAATCCTCAATATCTCTTCATCGATCCCGGTTCTGGGCCGTGCCTCGATCAATCCTCGCGAATGGGGGAAACTGCCGCGTCGGCAGTTGTCGCTCGCTGCACGCGTCGGAAATTCCCGGACCAGGGCCGCTGAAGGTCACGTTGTCCCTACGGCTGTCGCCACGCGACTCAGCACAACGTGACTGGCATGCGTGAGGCGATTCCGCTGAATCGCCGTTTACGGAGTAAAGCGACGCGCGGACAGCAAGCACGGAAAGGGCCAGAAGGGCCCATGTAACAAGTGAGACGAATAAATCAACAAACCCCGGCTGTGGAGTTAGTCGTATATGTATACTACGACCAATAAATTTGTTTTATTTTTTCTTCACTGCTTCACAGTGTTATGTTTTTTTTATTAATTATCATGGTGCTAGATACTGTAATTACTTTGCACTTGTTTGTTATGGTCTATTTGGAAGGCCTGAGAGTTTGAAGGGAGGATATGATGTAAAACTGGTAGGGGTGAGTTTGGAAGGATTTTATGGTGGGGGAAGTGGACTTGAGCAGCTAAACTTTTTGCCTCGACTGTATGTTGAGGATAAAAAATGCAATTTTTAGTGGTATTCCTATGCTTAAAGTCGGTATCAGATATATTGGCTGAATGAATTCGGTTTCGTAAGCAGCGATCGAGGAGAAAGTCGCCACCACCATCTGACGATCATGGATTTGTCAGTTGGAGTTGCGTGGCCCTCGCAGGAAAGGATGGGGTAACGGGAACGCTGCTCGGCTCCGCCTGAACCTAGCCGTTTGGCTGTTGTTTATCCTGAGAATAATAGTTGTGTGCATTACGAAGCTATGCGTAGACTAATGCGAAATGAAGCTATCGAGAAGGAATCAATATTCTAACCAATAAAGCTCCTGAATTTTTTCGTATCTAACGCACTCCTGTTCTGATGTGTGTATTTCTACGCTGACAGCTCGGTTTGGCCTACACCCCAGAAGCTTGGCACTATCTCTACCACTTCTGGCTCACCCTTGTTGTGCGAAGGCGAGAGCGAGATGGAACGAGAGCGAGTCAGAAAACGTTGAGAAAAGGAGCACCGAGGCAGGCAAATTGTGTGGTGGGAGAATACCCCTCACGAAACTCACAGGCCAATATATGTGATACCGACTTTTATATATGTATTCTCATTATTAATGCTCGAGAGAACAATAGACATGAGATAATACTTTGATGGGACATAAAAGTATATATATATATATATATATTCATATCACACAAGTATTTTCAAAGTTATCCAACTATTCTTAAATCGCTTATTAAACGCCTGCATTATCTCGCTTGTTTGGTGAGCAAATAAGAGAAAAGTTCGATAATTATGTAAAAAAATAAAAAGTTCTAATAAGGATAAGTTATACCTGACAGTTCCCGTCTCCTCCTCTATTTCCACCTGATATATTTGCCCCATGTGTAATTAGAGACAATAGTATATAAATTATCTTACTTTCTTACTACGCGTCGCGTATTATTTCCTAATACATGTTAGAAAAACATTGCTCGTCGTGCAGCTTAAGGCACGTTACAATGGGATCCAAAAGTTCTTCGATTGTAGCGGAGCACAGTTTCGCAATACAATACTTGAAATTCTATGGAAAAAAATATGGATTATGCTGTTTCATAATTATTTAAACATCCAGGTCAGATTTCACGTGAAAACTCGAATTTTAGAAAAGATTATTAATATTTTTGTTTATAACTTTTTTCTAATTGTTTAAACAATTGATAAAGCCTTTACGATTTGATAGATCTAATTAACAGAAGTAACTTTTGTCTTGAAACATTTTTCTAACTCTTATCTATTGTGTGTTACAAAATAAAATCGAAAAATAGCCGAATCTTCAGCCAAATCTACCGATTTTGGACAGCAAAAAAATTGCCTTGTAATCAGAAGGAAATCTCCTATATATCCACAAAGTTTCAGAATTTTTTGATTTTTCAGGTTCGGGATCTTCCCTTGTCAGTCCAAGTGCAAGTGTTGCATGTATTATCAACACACGTGTGGCTATCGTCCCTACCAGAATTATGATAAAATATTTTGTTTTTAAACTTTCACAGACTTTTAAAATTGAAAAAATGTGCGAGAATAGAACTTTAATTTTCCAACCGCCGCCATTTGCTTAATTTTCAATATATTTGATCATTCTGGTAGGGACGATAGCCAAATACATACAAATAAAGAATCTCTTTACATTTTTTGTTTCTGATCACTAGAACGAGCCTAATCATGGTCACAGTGACCCCATTGTTTTTTCACCATTACTTTAGAGCTGTCAACTGCGTTTGATTTTAATCTTTTTCTATTAACAAAATTTGTATATATATGCTCTTTATTGTTTCGCTGGGATTACAATCTCCTGCCTTACACTTCTCCTTCCTCCGCCATTGCGCCCATAGATCATGATGAGTTTAACATATACTGAAACCTCTTGTCTGACAAAATTTGTAAAAATTGTTCAACATGTAGCAATAAACTAAATAAAAATTAAATTTGTGGGTTATTTGTAAAAAAATTCCAAAATAACGCGACGAAAACGCCTCGTCAGACCAGAGTACGCCCTTAATATACTTTATTTCTACTGTAGGCTGATCCTAATTACACTTGTGAGTAATGATTATTGTTTCGACCAAAAGCAACGAATCGCACCGCTGACACATTGTGGTTGTAGTGCGTTTGTAGTCTATTTTTATCGTTAACGATCATCGTGACGCATCGATCATCGCTCGACAACCGTAAGTTCCTTAAA
This sequence comes from Andrena flavipes, assembly GCA_963971345.1. Lineage (NCBI taxonomy): Eukaryota > Metazoa > Arthropoda > Insecta > Hymenoptera > Andrenidae > Andrena > Andrena flavipes. The sequence continues at coordinate 57,753,310 of OZ020479.1, forward strand.
GAACACCGTTGTGACAACCATTTCGCCGAATCCGTCTATGCTCTCGCGCCCATTGCGCTTCGTTTAGATTCGAAAAACCAGGACCTTTTTCTCGCATTACGCCCACGCTCTGGTTATCCACGTTGTGTATACCGTCCGTCTGTGTGTGTGTGCAAAGTCAGTTTTAATTGTACGACGTCAGTGACTGACAGACGACCAGTTGAATATGGTTGAATACACGTCCGTGCGACGTGTACTTCTATCATTTGCTGGCCTTCCAACCGAGACGCTCCAGCGCTGGAGATTCCGAACCGCTATTCGCGGTAACAATAATTTGGGGCATTCAGAGCAGCAACGGACTAAGCCACATTTTTTTTTTTCGAAATTAAGTTAGTGGTAATAATGCATTCCAATAGGCTCTTCTAATCATATAAAATAAGAAAAATAATTTTTGTTTAATGTGGGTTAGTCCGTTGTTGCTCTCAATGCCTCATTTAACCTAAACTAAATTAACTTAAATTAGATGCGAAGGTTAATGTACAGCGAACCTGAACGCACTCGACGGATTTTGCTCGCATTGTGATCTGTGTCTGCCACTGCGGTGGAGCGATATTTATTGCTCGGCATCTCTCGAACGATCGATTTCGGGAAGCGTTGATCCACGCAGGCGCAATGGTACGACGGGATCCGCGCAAGGTTCTGCTCGAAGCTTCTCGGCGCTTCGAACGCCCACGCCAAGGAAATTCTCGCCAGGGCCGCCAGGAAATTCCTACTCGCAGTGGAGAGGGGCCATGCCACGCGTGGCCGTGACAGCGATGTGACGTTAAATCAATCGACGTCAAATCGGTTCCAAACCAATCAACACGAAGGTTGGTTTCCCTTCCACTACAACAGGGGTGCACAAGGGAGCTGTTTTAGCGCCTAGCTGCGAGCAACCCGTTTGTCCCGTTGCTAAGGTTAGAATCGGTGAGGAGAACTGCAATAGTGTACGTGCGTGCTCGTAGGCTCGTAGCGTCAGTATATATGGCTGGGTTCAAGTCATACCAAATGTACGTACACTACTGCAGTTCTCCTCACCGATTCTAACCTTAGCAACGGGACAAACGGGTTGCTCGCAGCTAGGCGCTAAAACAGCTCCCTTGTGCACCCCTGCACTACAAGTAGGGTTTTCCTGGCAGCCCCGATTCTCGTAAACACTCGAGGAAGCCGCTACAATTCAATAAACACGAATTATTACAATTCACTGTGGGGATTCTAATTGTTTAACCGCTTACGATTTCCATATGCCTAATACTGTGAGAAGCCACTACTCGGGCCGTCCTACGGAGCCACTACTCGGGTACAACAAATTTCTAGATTATAGGAAAAGTGGATGATGATTATTATTATTATTTATTTAAACGGGACTAGTCCTTGGTATACAAATTGTACAGTTATAAGTACATATGTGAGGTAATATCTAGATACACAATTTCGTCGATGCAGCAGTTATCGATTAATCGGTAAAAGTAAATTTTTGCACAGTGGTTTGAAAGAGCGATAATGACTTGGTAAAGAAGTCTAGTACGGATGAAGTCTAGTACGGATATTCGCATAAATTATTTTTTTTATTCTTCTTTGCAGCATTGTGAGATCTGGAGACGCAATTTATGTGAGAGTAGGCGATCACGATTTGACTAGAAAATATGGAAGCCCTGGTGCTCAGACTTTGCGAGTAGCAACGACTTATATTCATCATAATCATAATAGCCAGACTCTGGATAACGATATCGCATTATTAAAGCTTCAGGGACAAGCAGAGCTCAAAGATGGTGTTTGTCTTGTATGTTTACCTGCACGAGGAGTCAGTCATACAGCTGGTAAACGATGCACTGTCACTGGTTACGGATATATGGGAGAAGGTAAGCTTTTATATAATATCAAAACTTTTGTACTTTAATACTAGTGTCATTCCACATCAAATTGACCAGTTTTTACGGTGAATGTTGGGGATTTTGTTGGAAGTAAAATATTATCTAGTCCACTTGAAATTAGGAACCCTTTAAGGGGGCGGTCTCATTTTTTTTATGGTCCGAATCGATCGAAGCGTGCCCTGTAAACAAACGGACGCTAATGAAATTACTACGGTCGATAAAAAGAACTTGTACAGAGATGACATCTCCAAGAACTCTGGGTGGACAAATTTTTGACGCATAGACGCCACATGTTGTGTTCTCTCTTTCTCTGCCGCTCTCTTTTTATCTAGAAGCCTCGAAAGAACACCGCACGAAAGCTGCGTCTAGCGTCAGAGCCTCGCTGATCGTAGCAATAATTGTATGATTAAACGAACTTACCTAAGTGAAGTTCTATCATAATTGTATGGAGCGCCTCTTCTTAGATGATCGACATGTAGTACCTCTACTTCGCACCTGTCGCCACAAGTTCAAAGCTACGACTTCAACAAAAAATTCCCCCCACGCCGCTGCACAGTGGTTCCAAAGTGACTTTTTGCGGTCAAAATTCTGTATCTCCGTCAATTCTCAACCGATTTTTGATTTCTTTGGCTCATTTTGTAGGGGATTAAATTTGCTATAATATGAAATACCTGAATTGCAACCAAAACGGTTTTTTTCTATCCTTTTTTGTGACAAAGTTGGATAAAAACTATAGTAGAACAATCTTTGGGGCTAATTTGATAAGATTTTGCTTATCTAAGTAGTTATTTTTACGTAAAATCTTCAATTACCACTGGGCAATAGCGGAAACATAAAACTGACGATCTATTTGCTAAAATGTCACACAGTAGTTTTCCAAAATTTTCTTTAGGGATTAAAAAAAACAAATTCTGAACTCTTGGTTCCGAAAGAACGAGTTTATTAACCAGTTTTTTCATATAACATTAAAACGAGATAAAATAAAAGAAATATTAATTAAACAATTCAAATTTAAACAAGTTATTCTTCTTCCACATATTCTACATCTTCATAAGTAGACAAAAGATATTTTGCGTCTTTTTCTAGTTCTTAATGACTGTACTGTTTCGAGGTTGTTTTCATCATTGTACAAATCTGGGAATCTTCCCACCAAAAAAGACTTAGTTTTAATTTCTAAGTGGGGCTGTAATTGGTGAGATGTCGGAAGAAGCCCAGGAATCTAGGAACAAAGATTTTAAAAGATTCCGACAATTTAATGCCAGAAAAAGTTCGAGGTTTTCGACAAATGAGGATATAATACATAATTTATTAATAATATCGGATCCTTTAATTTCGTATTTGAGGTCCCAATGGCCAACTGCGTCTGTTGAACTAAAAAAAGACGCAAAATATCTTTTGTCTAATTATGAAGATGTAGAATATGTGGAAAAAGAATAACTTGTTTAAATTTGAATTGTTTAATTTGTTTCTTTTATTTTATCTCGTTTTAATGTTATATGAAAAAACTGGTTAATAAACTCGTTCTTTCGGATCCAAGAGTTCAGAATTTGTTTTTTTTTTAATCCCTTAAGAAAATTTTGGAAAACTACTGTGTGACATTTTATCAAATTTAATTCCCTACAAAATGAGCCAAAGAAATCAAAAATCGGTTTAGAATTTATGGAGATACAGAATTTTGACCGCAAAAAGTCACTTTGGAACCACTGTGCGCTTTCCGTGGGCCCAGTAGCTTCTACTGTATCACCGCAACCTATGGGGTACTCTGTGCATCTTATGTACGCAGAATTTGGGAATATATAGGGTGAGATTGATCATCTCAGAAGAGGCGCTCCATACATTTATGATAGAACTTCACTTAGGTAAGTTCGTTTACTCATACAATTCTATTTCGCACCACTTCCTCGAAATCAACATGTAAATGTTTAAAGCTAGTTGCGGTGAAGAAGGGGCATTGATTAACAACCCGGAATTAACTTTTGAATTATATGTATAGCTATTGAAAAGAAAAAATGCCTGTATATATCTATGACACGGGCAAATACTTATATTTGCTTAGATATATTATTATTTATAAGGAACCTAACACCGACCTTGCAAATTGGTCGCTCCTGTCGCACAATCGTAGGTCATGGAACCTGCTAAAAGTCGAGGATGTTTCTGTCCATCCCGCCGTTCTTCTAATAGTGTCGAGATCTACACCCTTACGTCGTGCCGTAGACGTGAACGCGTGACGCGTAATATATGCTGTAAATCTCTGCGTATCGATACCACTCTTAGTAAGCATGGTCTTAATCCACCGGCAACCAGGGTAGTTTTCCTCCACAAGGGATGTGGTTCCTTGCTGCAAGACATCAAAAGGTTAATGTCTGGTGGGAAGTGCAGTGTGTCTACCGCCAACATAGACTTGAACACCGGAAATCAGGGTTGGGTCTCCCACATTGGTATGACTAATGTACCGCGAGATCTCTCACTCTTAATTTTTTGTAAAACTCTTAATATGATCGAGAATGGAGGAAAAGCATAGAAAAAATATGGGTTCCACGTTATCGTGAGTGCATCGATCGCTATGGCACCTGGATTCCTCCTCCAGGAAACATACGTGTCACATTTTGTGTTTGCTCTACTCGCAGAAAGGTCAATATCCGGTTTCCCGAAGGTAATTTCAGAAAATGCTTCTTGAGACAGCTCGTATTCCGTCTCACTCTCCAACCTTCTTGATTCTATGTCAGTCTCCCAATTCATTCTTGAACATATGTATGACGCAAATATCCATAAGTTTCTCCTTTCACACCACTTCCAAATCTCTTTTATTATTTGATTTAGATTATTAAATTAATATAAGATATGGCTGTTGTATTATCTATTCTTAACAGGATCTGAAATCCCTTGATGTTCTTAGCAAAACACTTGAGTCCCAAAAAGGCCGCAAGTATTTGGAGGTAGTTAATATGAAAGCTGCGATCTGTCTCATTCCAAAAACCATGCGATCTTTCTTTATTGCATACCGCTCCCCACCCGGATCTGGATGCATCCGAACATATTTCGAGATCATATTTCATCACTCGAATCGGATTTCTTGCTAAAGCAATATTAGATTTCCACCATCTAAAATCCTCTTGTAATTTATGAGGCAGGGCCATGTAACACTCGTACGATTGCTTAGATTTAAGTAATGCCAAATACTTCTCACGTTTAAAACTTTTTGTGTATGCCCATCCATAGTTAACGCCGGTGCAGGCTGTGCCGAGAATACCAATAAATTGTGCGAAATCACGTATCTTGCACGCACTGGTGGTACTGAACCGAGAAATAAGATTTTGTACCTTTTCCTTCATAACCGTCGGTAGTTCAATTGTCATTCGAGTCGAATCAAAAACTAACCCCAGATATTTACATTTCTGTGACGGGGTCATTTGACTTTTCTGGTGGTGTATAATGAATCTCAAGCCTTGTAAAAGCGAGTTTGTCTCTTCTATATTTAGGGAGCATGCCGTATAAGAATCTCCCATTAGAAGAAAGTAGTCTAGATAGACTACAACTACAAAACCGTGCGATCTCAAATATGAAACTACTGATTTCATTATTTTTGTGAATACATTCGGAGCCGTGCTAAGTCCAAAAGGCAAACAAGTAAACTCGAAAAGTTCGCTATCGAACTGGAAACGTAAAAATCTCCTATCTGCCTCATCAATGGGTATCATATATGCATCTCGTAAATCCAGGGTAGCCATGAAGCTACCCGGGCTTACCAGTCTAGCCACTGTCCTATACTCTTCGAGCTTAAAATGCTCGGTTTGTATGGACGTATTAAGCTGCTTCAAATTCAGAATAAAACGGCTAGAACCATCGGGTTTCGGGACAACAAAAATTTTCGAAAGGAACTGGCCTTCCACATGCCTACACTTTACCACTGCTCCCTTTTCCTGTAGCTGACCAATTAAGGCAGTGATTTCAACCCTTTCTTTATTAGACTAGTGAGTGTTTTTAGGCGTTTCATATTGGTGGGGGCGAATAGCAAACTGAATTTTATACCCACTTAGCCATGACAGTACCCTAGGGTCTAAAGTAAATATTTTCCATTTCCATTTGAAAAATTTAAGCCTACCGGCAAAAACTCTTACCGGTTGGTCTAACCATGTCGATGATAATTCGACTCCTTCCTCCTGTCCGACCTGTAGTATGGTTTCCGTCCTGTCTTCCGCGCCGTTTCTGCATTCTTCCGCCTGCCCGAAGTCACGGCTACATTCTTTGTTCGAGGTTGACGGGGCGGGTTCTTTAAGTTTTTTGTATCCTTTGGAGGTTGGTTCTTGGCTAATGGTCTTATGTATTTACAAGAGATTTCCATAGATTTCCTCGATTTTAGCTGTTCGTCCAGATCGGATCCGAAGAACCACTCGTCAATTACGGATACATTTAAGGTTTCGTTAACTGCGGCGTTAATGTTAGCCAGGATAAGGTTCCGGCGCACTAGGGATTCATCGTGATGCATATCCACTAGCAACCTGGTTGAATCGCTTAGAAGTTCCACGAGGGCCAGATTCTCCTTATTGTTCGCCAGGCTGACTGACAGGCTGATTTTCTTCTGCTTGGCCACAATGCGGTCATCTCGTTTGATGACCGCCTCCTGCAAGGGGATTTTTACCACCGCGTTTAATTTTGGTGGATTGGTCAGGTTGTAGTTGCTGTGGGTGGATATTTTTTAAGAATTGCCGCCCCATCATTTGCTGGTAGTCCGACTTTAACGATTTCCTCCCATCTAACTGTAATTTCTTGGTACATCGGGGGAGTTAGCACCTTCTCCAATGGTATACGTTTTCCGAAAATTCTTAGTACTCCCTCATCTAAAGTTTCCTCTTTTTTCGACGTGCCAGCCTCGATATTGTCCTCGTTAGGTGTTTTATCTGGCTGAACGTCTTGTTCCTGAAACACGTATCTCGCCGAATCTCCGTCTGAGCTAATCATGTAACTTACGAAGGGGAAGATTAGAATAAAAGGGGGTCGCAATTCTGCATCACTACGTTTACATAATTGTCTATACACATTTATGCAGAGATCTTATACAGGGTGTCCCAAAAATGCTGCGGGTCCTTGAAGTGGGTGATTGCAAACAACTTTTTCCTTTGCGAAAATTCTCTCCGAGCTTTCGTTAACGAGATATTAACAAAAAGCACCGACCAATCAGAGCGCGAGTCTGACGGCCGAATTCGCACGCTAGCGTGGCTACGCGCCGCACTGCGACTGCAAACAAGAAACTCGGCATGCATGGAAGAAAATTTCGTAGAATGGCAAATGAAAAAGACGTAACAAATAAAATCGAATATGTTGTCATAGTTTGTTTGTTATTTAAAGTGAATAATGAAAAAAAGATAAATGGATTAAAATAACGTGTAACGTAAAAAGACGAATACACAGCTTTTTTTTTAGAAAATTCGAAAATAATCATTATTTGAAGTGGGAGGATAAGGAATAAGTAAATTTTCTTGTGTTAATAACTTAGCCACAAAAAGGTAATGTAACAGGAAATTAACGAAAAGTGATCGTAGTTCGTTATTGTGATAAAAATCCGTAATTCAATAACGGCCAACACTGTTGCTGACAACGAATAAGTCTGTTTAAAAAGCCCGAATAAATATTTTCGTACGGGAACTTTGAGCAATATCGCCGGAAATAAGCCATAGCTTGCGTTAAATTTAAAAATGAAAGATCATCAATAAAGTAACTAAAATTTACCCTTGTCAGAAATTCACCTGCAGCTTGAAATCCTGTGTCACTGGGTCACTGAACCGACCCTGATCATCGATGGACGAGCCCCGTGCACAGCTGGTCCTAGGTATACGACACAACCCGAAGTTAATGGTCGCAATGTCAGGTACGTCTAGGTCAATGTACGGAATATTCACTTTACTACACGGCTACTAACGCTGATCACTTAATTTATTTTCCATGGAACGTGGTTGTTCCTACGTTATAAAAATTGGTGGAAATGAATTTTTACTTGGCGTTGGGAACCGTAGGTATTTCCGCGCAAATTCTCACGCTGCAGCACTTGCGTCCCTGTAGTTCGGGGGGTACACCCAGAACATCGCGTAATACTCTTGAGCAGAGAACATTTCTGCGACGTGATTGCTTGCTGACTGACAAGATTTTTTCCAATCGACTTCTTCTACCCCCAAGTACTTTCTCTCGTTCCAGTATGAGTTAACTCCCACCAGGACAAGAGGTCTTAGGTAAAAATAAGCCAGCACATTTTCGAAACACACGTGTTTTGCAGAACTGCAACGAAGAAACCATCGTACACTTTCACAAAAGCCGTTTACTGTCAATGTACCCATTGCTTAAAGCCCATCGTCTCTCGCACGGAATACGTCTACGCGTGCTTTTGTTTTGAAATTCGAGCGCGTGTTTATACTGGAGAGATAAAGGATCCTGTTTCGAATTTGTAGGAAAGACGACGCAGGCGGGACTACGCGCAGTCAGCGGACTACCCCTTTTCTTCCTGTGTCTCTCCGCGAGGCGTATTGATGTTGAATAGTATTTTTTAAATTCTAGTTCACGAAAATTAATCAGGCTGATCAGCCAGAGCATTTTGCCAGCGTCGCGGTTTATGACCGTATTGTCCCGCTAGTCGGCGGTAGAGAACGGTTTCCTACAGTTTTGGATAATTTATGACTTAATTGGTTCCGCCTTGTAGCAGATGTGAACTCAGGACATCGGAAAACGAAAACAGGAATGGTATGCCTTTTCTTCTTTATAGCAATTCGAAGACTTTCTGTTTCTCGTCTCTTCGGACCGTTTCGAACCGAAACACGTGGTGTCTGCTGTCTATCTCTAAGCAATGGGTACATTGGCAATAAAAGGGCGCAGAGCGGGTTTTTGTGAAAGTGTTCGATGGTCCGTTCGTTGCACTTCTGCAAAGTACGTGTGTTTCGAAAATGTGCTGGCTTATTTTTACCTAAGACCTCTTGTCCTGGTGGGAGTTAACTCATAATGGAATGAGAGAAACTACTTGGGGGTAGAAGAAGTCGATTGGAAAAAATCTTGTCAGTCAACAAGCAATCACGTCGCAGAAATGTTCTCTGCTCAAGAGTATTACGCGATGTTCTGGGTGTACCCCCCGAACTGCGGGGACGCAAGTGCTGCAGCGTTAGAATTTGCGCGGAAATACCTACGGTTCCCAACGCCAAGTAAAAATTCATTTCCACCAATTTTTATAACGTAGGAACAACCACGTTCCATGGAAAATAAATTAAGTGATCAGCGTTAGTAGCCGTGTAGTAAAGTGAATATTCCGTAAATTGACCTAGACGTACCTGACATTGCGACCCTTAACTTCGGGTTGTGTCGTATACCTAGGACCAGCTGTGCACGGGGCTCGTCCATCGATGATCAGGGTCGGTTCAGTGACCCAATGACACAGGATTTCAAGCTGCAGGTGAATTTCTGACAAGGGTAAATTTTAGTTACTTTATTGATGATCTTTCATTTTTAAATTTAACGCAAGCTATGGCTTATTTCCGGCGATATTGCTCAAAGTTCCCGTACGAAAATATTTATTCGGGCTTTTTAAACAGACTTATTCGTTATCAGCAACAGTGTTGGCCGTTATTGAATTACGGATTTTTATCACAATAACGAACTACGATCACTTTTCGTTAATTTCCTGTTACATTACCTTTTTGTGGCTAAGTTATTAACACAAGAAAATTTATTTATTCCTTATCCTCCCACTTCAAATAATGATTATTTTCGAATTTTCTAAAAAAAAAGCTGTGTATTCGTCTTTTTACGTTACACGTTATTTTAATCCATTTATCTTTTTTTCATTATTCACTTTAAATAACAAACAAACTATGACAACATATTCGATTTTATTTGTTACGTCTTTTTCATTTGCCATTCTACGAAATTTTCTTCCATGCATGCCGAGTTTCTTGTTTGCAGTCGCAGTGCGGCGCGTAGCCACGCTAGCGTGCGAATTCGGCCGTCAGACTCGCGCTCTGATTGGTCGGTGCTTTTTGTTAATAACTCGTTAACAAAACTTCGGAAAGAATTTTCGCAAAGGAAAAAGTTGTTTGCAATCACCCCCTGAATCACCCCCTTCAAGGACCCGCAGCATTTTTGGGACACCCTTTATAACCATATACAGTGTTTTCTCCGTATATGCTCGATTTTATGCACGAGATACAAGCTTGTCGCTATTCCCACCATTTTTGTCTCACTCTTGTCCGGCGAAGGCCAAAGCGAGATGGAACGCGTTGCGTGCGCGTCGGGCACGAGCGCTATAACTGCTCGACGCATGCGCGCCACCATCGCGCACGCAAAGCGTTCCATCTCGCTCCCCCCATTGGCCAGAAAGAAGCGAGAAACGAACACTCGGAATTAGGTCTCTGTACAGAATATATGCTTACCGCCGGTCCCGAGCAGCGAGCAAATACGGAGACAATACTGTATTGGTTATATTCGTCTTGCTTGCGAGACTACTACACGTAGATTAGAGTCTGCGCGAGGGTCATGTTTCATGATCTATCTGTATGTAATAGGTTAGAGCCCATACTAATGGGACAAGCATTCAAAGAATTATTTTCTTTCTTACAGGTTATGTTTGTCTTACGCGTGGCAGCGTACCTCTGGCGGTGGGACCGTTACGTAACCCTACATAGGTTAGAAAAAACCATGAATCTCTGCAAGAATCGTCGCACACAGATTAGAGTCTGCTTGGAGGTTTTGTTTCCGGTACCATGCGTCTGTTATAGGTTAGAGCCCATAACAAACGGCACAAACATTTGAAGAATTAATTTCTTCCCTTACAGGTTAGAGCCTGCAGGGTCTTGCTTTGTTTTTCACGAAAAAAAAACGCAGTCCTGCGTTTGGGTCACCGCGCCACGCTACATTTGTAGGTTAGAAACACGTATCTTGTGACATTCGTTACACACAGGTTAGAGCCTGCGATTCGCTTCTTTTCCCCTCTTGTGAAATCTCAATTTCGACTTACTGCTTGAGTCCGATCCTTCCGATGAAGTCGTTGAAACCCTACGATGTCTGGAGCGTCGATGTTTCTTTTTCTTTTTAATCAACTTCTCCAACGAATTATTAAATTCGGTTTCATGTTCCGCTGGTCTCTTCCGATTCATCTTCTTAGTACAAAAGTTATTCCTTACTCGTGTGGCACCTTCGGCACAAAAACGAAGAATGATGTAAAAACTACTGCGCCCACGGACGGCGGCGTGGGGAGAATTTTTTGTTGGAGTCGTAACTTTGAAATTTCGTGACAGGTGCGAAGTAGAGGTACTACATGTTGATCTCGAGGAAGAGGCGCGAAATACAATGAAAGTTGAGAGGCCCGGGAGGGTAAGAATGAAAGATGGAAAGATACCAAACCTGACACAATTTGACCTATTATTATTAACAATATCATACATAAAATTTATTTGCAGAATTGAAAGCCATTTTCGTTCAAAGTAGTCCGATTTAAATTATTTTCGGTCAATTTAATCGACAGAATCACTTTCATATTGATATGATGGAAAATAAAGAAATTCTCTTTCTGCATAATCGATGGCACATTGCCGAACAACTCCAGGCGAACAGGAAATTCGGAGATCTCAAGAATGAAGGCCATCGATTAAAAAAATTATGTGTAGTAGACGGATGTTTTCCCGTAGAATAAACTGATGCATCCGTGGCCTTTCAAATAAAACTAACTCTGGGTTATTTTTATTCGACGACAAATAAGGATAAAGTCTCTTTAAGGGAGGTTTCTGCCTTGTTGGGCCAAAAAAATGTTCGATTTTTCACCGACTTTTCATGCGAAAAGTATTAAATATAGAATCTTGATAATTGGTATGTTGACTAAGGGGTATTTATTGAACATAAAAATATTTTTTAAAAGTTTGACAAAACATGGTAGTGTTAGTGGGAAGTGCCACGTATGTCGGTGCGCGGGCGATGATATTCTTCGCTTGCGGAAGTCCTAAGTCCCGGACAGGTGATCTGAAGTATAAAAATGAAACATTTTTACTTTGTACAATATTGTGTATAAGTTGAACTTTAATATTAACATTCTATATTTAATACTTTTCGCATGAAAAATTGGAGAAAAATCGAACATTTTTTTAGCCCAACAAGGCAGAAACTGTTACGAGGTCAGAGGAAATGGGTTGAAAGAAGTCGTGGACCACAGCAAAAGCAATGTACTTTTAATAGGTTATTAGTAAACATAAGACCACAATGGCGGATACGCCATGCTGCGCGAAAGAAGAAAGACAGCCATAGAGTACAAAGTAGAGTGACGACCGCATGGGCATGCCCGGTACCCGCAGATGGCGCAAGATGCGTATCGCAATATAAAAATATATATAGTCCACATATAAATTTTCTATTCCCTACAGAAACCTCCCTTAATTTGATACTTTATTTAAATAATTTATGAAAGAATACTAATTTGCGTATCAATATCCCTTCTAAATTTCGCAATTCTTATTATCTTCTCTCATTCTGTGCAATATTTGTGTTTGTTTTTAAAAAAATATATGATTGTTCAATGATTGTTTTTTTTTTATTTAATAGAATATAAAACTGTCACATTTTCTATCGTATCGGCATAAACGTTTCAGTAACATACTACTAAAATTTCCCAAATGAAAATGAATTTAAACCCGGTATAAATCAGGTTATTTTTAAACGTTTTTATTCAGCTTCGATTCTCGGTTTGTTTGTATTTTTGTATATTTGATGTGTACATGGTTCAAATCTGGCAATTCAATTTTAACCAACTTCCAACTATCGAGTTGTCTTGAACCTTTGCAGGCGTTCGTAGTTTGGATGACAATACAATATTAAAAAAAAAAGAGGAAAAATTACCCAGTCATCACTAAATATAACCCATAACCACAAAACGATTTGGAATCAGTCACTCGCGTTCTTTACGAAAACGACACAAAGCTGCTTCATTCTGAACGCTAGTGGAATCGCGATTTCCATAGTAAATACACAATTTATATCGAGAAATGATTCGTTACATTCGAATAGGAAAAAATTTGAGTACAAGAAAAGTATTATTTTTCAGTCCTTAGTGCATTTTTTTAGTTTTCAGTACATTTTGAATAAAATCGTTGAACATAAATTTTTTTTATATATTTTTTAACATTATTAGATTAGAAATTGCGAAGCCTTCGAATAAAAGTCGAATAAACTACGGATAAAAATGAAAAGCTTATTCAACGGTTCGAATAAACGTTCTTCGAATAAAAAAATTATCTTTAACCGCCGAATGAATTTACTTCCAATAAAAAAATTATCTTTATACGTCGAATAAAGTCACTACATATAAATTTATTTATCCCCGGTGTTTGGAATAAAGATAAATCGTGTTATTCGAGCTTCGAATAACGAATAAACATATAGTATCTGTTATTTGAGTTTATCCAGATATTATCTTCGCTCATATCTGTTGTCCAGCCGTGTCGCCGTGATGCATTCAAGCCTCACTGACGACAAAATAGTAGGGGAGAGTGGGTAGGTTTAGGTCAGATTTCAATTAATCTCTGATATTGACCAAAACGAGGGAGAAACACGCTTCAAATGTGAATAATTGTAACCTCGTTCCGTGGAGGTTACCAATTACGGACGGGCGTCGAGAGAATAAGGCAAGGTGAACTTGGCAAACAGGATCTCTATTCCTAGAGTACAGGTTCCCCGGCCAGGTCTACGCTGGCTTACACCGTATTCTCGGCTTATACTAGACCTTAAACTACATCTGCGTCGGGTCGCGGGTGCGGCGCGTTCGCGGTGGCGCGACGTTCGGCTCGTTTCGGTGGTAGCGGTAGGAGTGGGGGGTATTGGTCGTTCTGGTGCCTTGGCAAAATACACCTGCAAGAATCCAAGTATTTTTAGGTCACTAAAAGAGTTTTGTGACTCAAACGAGGACCAGAGCGCGCTGCACTGAATCTTCCTCTTTCGAATGAGACCTCACCCAGCTCACAATCTGCTCATATAAGGACAAAGAACGTATTCTCGTAATTGCATTCCCAAATACGAGTTCCGCCATATTGGCGATAATACAGAGCAAGTCACGTGACAAATTGAGTTGAGCTAGTGGACACGAGATGGCGCCTACTCGGGAGGCCTGACAACGTGGAATCATAGCAAAACTGAAGCGTTAACTGGATACACGAGCCACAGTGAAAGCGTGATGCAGTCAATGCATGCATTTTCGGACGATTGTAGGTTAGGTTATATGCATTTTAGGCATACATTGACTAGGAACTGCTGGGAATGACTACAATTACTAAAGCTTTTACCGTAACACATACGTCACTTGAAATCGCTGTCGTATTTATGTTATAGTAATTGAGACAGTTAGAGCAACAACGGAATAACCTGCAAATCAATTTTTCCTAATGTACATTGATGGCTTCGGGCACACATACCTATTGTATATCCACATTTAGCGTTTTTTGAGAAAAACAGGTTCAAACATTCTATTTTGATCGTGAATTTACCTTTCTATTAATTCACGTACGTAGACGAATTTCTTGTGTCAATTCGCGACTACGCCTCCAACATCAAACTAATGGCGGTGGAGAAGGTTGTTGAATAAAGTAAATAACAGCACGAGTTTGATATAACGAAAAACAGTATATTCTAAAAAAGGTGGTGAATGAATGTCTTTACGCTTGATGCGTCTTGTACAAAGGTGGTTTGCAAATCGACGTTGACTTGTCGAAAGTTCCTCTCTCCAACACGAGAAAAACGCATCCCCTACAGCCTCTGTGCGGGCGGAGCCCTATCAGTTGTTGGAACTATAGATCCTTATTGGTGATCACCCAATGTAGGCGTACTCTAAAAGCCTCAAGGAGAGGGAAACGCTCTCCCACGACTACGGTCTATACATTGTCACCTAGAAGACACTGTCCAGATGCCCAAGTCAATGTTTGGGCCCGAACTATCTGGCGTCTGCCAACGTAAACCTTTTGTAATTTACGATTACCCTTCTCGGAGACGGAACACATTCAATGGTACTTTATAAATAAATACTTTTTACATTATTGTATTATCATATATATGTAATATAGGTATCACTGAGAATATGTAATTAGTAGTATAAGTTAGAATCTACAAAATTATAGTAATAATTCGATAATAATACTTGGAAGATGGACATGCTATACGTAACTAAGTACAGAGGAGGACCGAATGATATTGTATAACAATGAAGGAAAGGAATAATACTGGAAATAATCTCATTTGAATATTATATTTATTTTGAAAGTAACAGGAATGAAAGAGGTAAAAGTGTAATTTTTATATAGCAGGAAGGAACAGTCAAGCACTATTTGTTGCATATAAAAACTCAAATTTCATAAAAAGTGGACATACAATATGTGTGCACTAAGCCATCGATATGATTAGTAAAGCCTATTGGAATACGTTATTGCTAGCTAACTAAATTCCGAATAAAAAGGTGGCTAGCCCGTTGTTACTATAACTGCCTCAATTATATGGCAAAATACCAGAGATGGGCATTACGTAACCCATCTCTGGTATTTACAAACTAACAATTCATCAAATCAAACTTTATAAGTAATATTCTATTATTATAACAATCAATTTACACGTATCTATCAAAGAAAATGTAAGAAAAATAATTTTACTCTCAACTTTTTAAAGAAAACAAGAGCAACGTTTCAGATTATCTAAAAATGTCCAACCTGCATTCGCCAGAAACGTTTTCATGTTTACCGTAAACATTATTTACAGCGGTAAACGCATCAGTGGCTTGCATGTCGGAGCCATTTAGACTTTAGAGAACTGAACCGTTTTGAGACCCAAAATTATCGACTTTCAATTTTTTTTATACGTCTGAAAATGATTTGACGTTTAAATCACAGTAAATAACCCGAGTCAATTTTTATTTGAAGCGCTATTATTGAATTAATTTAACCATGGGGAATTCAATTGTTGGCCATGAATCATTATCTTGTATTTATTCGTACTTGCTCGACTAAATATATGATTCTCGACTAAACTACGAATAAATACGAGAAAATGATTCATGGTCGATGGATGCAAGGCCTTCGAATAAAAAAATTATTCACTATATATACGATATACACTTATTTATTAGTAATAAATCAATTAAAATAAAACACATTTTTTGCTTCTCTTCCTCCTCTGCCTCCTCTGCCTCTTCTTCCACCTTTTCCTCCCCTTCTTCCTTTTCCTCCTCTTCCTCCCTAGAAATACATTAACTCCCGCATACCCCTCTTCATTTCGGTAATCTGTAAAATGAAGAATGAATATAAATCTTATGTTAATTACTGCAATAATGTCTAGACGTTTCCACACTTTCGTGAGAATGTCAGAAATTAAAAAAACATCGTTTTCTGTGAAATCGTCTACCTATCTACATACCTCCTTCTTTAATCCCATCGCCATGAATTTGTAAGCGGCGGCAAGTTCCCGGCTACTCCGCCCCGACGACGGAGTTCGGCCGCTGCTACTACTTCTTCTGGACGGACTTCGCCGTTGGAACGGAGTCCGTCGTCGTCTCGACGAACTCGGCTCCGGAGTGCGGCGTCGTCGAGACGGACTCAGTTCCGGAGTTCGTCGTCGTCTCGACGAACTCGGCTCCGGAGTCCGCCGTCTTGCTCCTTCGGATAGAGCCCGTTTCCTTCCTCGTGTATTTTCTTGAGCAGACATCTAAAAACGAGTCGAAGAAACAGTGAAACTATTGAACGTAATTAAAATGGATTTGAAAGTGCAGTAGAGGAGTAGACGTTTATCAATTTGGTACATTCGGGTAAAATATAGGCTTTCTTTAGCCAAGATTTAGCTCATGAGGGGAATCTTCAGATTTCTAAATGCTGGAATATCCAAGTTCGATAGCTTTGAAATTCAAACATTTCCAAAATTTGTAATTGTGAGGTTATTAAGTTTCAAAATATCTGTATTTTCAAATGTCCAACATTTGTGATTTTAAAATTTTCGATTTTTTTCACTTCTGATGTTTACAACTGTTTAATTTTCATCACTTTTCTTCGGTTTCAACTAAAGGAAGCCTATATATATATATATATATACACCCGAATATATATACCTTTTCTAGACATTTCGCCGGTAAATTATTTTTTCATTCTACGTGAGAATGAATACACGAATCTCTAAGCGTGAAGCTGCGTATGGACAATGCGAGGATGCCGCGCGCGGCATGATTACTTTGCGAGGTAGGCTCGTGCGACAGTCTCGCGCTACCTCCAGTATGATATTTGCATCGCCCGAGCCATGCGATTTTTGATCTTGGGGCCGCGAGACACCTTTGAGCACGTCGAAAAATCGACGACTGATGCCTCGTAAAGTATAATCATGGTCGAAGTAGTCTCCAGACTCTCCACTCCGCGAATGCTGTGCCATGTGCCATGCGAAGCACCCCCGCAATGGCGATACGCAGCTTGAGAAACACGCGGACACTCAAACAATCACAGTTCACACGATAGATTTTGCACAAAAAATTACAACAATACTATGACGGTAATCGGAAACTTTACCCGGGATATGTCTAAATACAGTCTTGTTTTGGAAGTACTAAAATGTAGAAATATGTCAGTTGTTATAAAAGTGGCGCCGGTCGAAATTTAAAAAAAAAAATTGCTCTGTACGTTTATTATCTATCACGTTGATATAATACGTAAAAATATAAGTGAAATGTTACACAAGCGTGAAGAGAATTATGTGACTTGATACACTTTAAAAAGGCTCTCGCAGGGGCATCAGCTATTTATGATGTATAAATATTGATTCTTACCAATATTAAAATCTTGCACAAATAATCCTGGACCGGTAGTTTTATGTGCCAACAGCGGAGAATCTATAGTATAACAGTGTACAAAAGTAAACATATAGGCATGTTAGAAGTGATAATAATAATTAACAAACAAATATTAATTTTATTAACAATATTATTAAGTTTATTGTATGCAACATACCTATGACAGGTATAATTTTATTATGTGCTCTTCAAAATTCACAGCTATGTAATTTTATTTTACACGCCACAATTTTAGTCACTTCAAAATAAATTTCTGTATATGTACGTACTATGGTCGGATGGAAAGAAGCAGGCTGGAATGTCACAGGGGCGAGAGGGATCTTCGCTCGCATTGGCTCCCGCCGCCCGTGTCCCGTTTACTTACTTTGTATTCGTTGACGTTGTCGTGCCAGCCAATAGGGATATACTATTCGGACCCTAGAGTTTCTCGACCGCTTCTTTCGATCCGAGCACAGTACTTACCAACAATACACTCGTTCGTACGTAATCTAAGAGCTGTGGCTTCCGATACTGGCTCAATAAGTAAAGGATTTATACATATAACATAAAATATTGATATGTATGTTGTGCATTTTATGCTTTGTTATAAAATAGCAGTGTTGAATTCGACTACATACCTGTCACATGTTTTGGGGGGGGGGGGGGCTGGGTATTTGATTTTTATTTGTTTTTCAGTTTCTTCATTAGATTCGTCATCACTATCGTAATTTATAACTTTCCTCTTCCTCTTCTTTTTTCCATTCTCTTCTGCCTCAGTTAATATTTCCGAATCACTTTCTGCTTTCTTACACTTTTCACGTGCTTTTATCAAATCATCTGTAAAATAATTGTTTTACTTGTATTTCCACGCAAAAAATTATTACATTCATGTAAACCAAAACCCTCACAAAGTTCTAATAAACATTTATGAATTGTTTTAGAATAGAAATTTACATATAATATATAAAAATGAAACGTCAGTGTGCATGTAACTTGTTCACGCCTAAATAGCTTTGTGCACTGCTACTACAAGTAATTTTAAGAAAATCACGAACTCACCTGTTTCGTAAAATATACATTTTATAGCATAAACTTTCCAATTTTCATCAGGCAGCGTTCCTGTTGTCAGGTACTTGTTGAATTTCGACATCAATTTGCATGGCGGCCACAAGCATTCTTTTTTTCGTGGAGTGAGCCACTCGTCCCCTAACAACACTTAGTCCACCATCACCAGATAACTCTTCGCATTCAATAACTTTAAACATTTTTCACCATAAAAACTTTAAAATGTGAAGTAGACCAGAGCCCTGCAACGGGCGGGTATATAGCGGGTCAACCCGCCCGTTACCCGTCCGTCTTTCCTTTCACTCGACCCGCCTGTGCCCGCGGCGGATAAGTCGGGTCATCGTTGATTTATATTCGCCCGCGTCGCCCGAGACGCCCGAGTCCAGGGGGTGGACAGTAATATATGGCGCCGTGCAGAAACATAGTTCATCCTGTTTTGAGTATACGCTAGATGGTGTTGTCCCCCCCCCCCCCCCCCCACGTCCTTCACTCCGCTGGCCGTAGGTTGCGTCTGTCTTCGTTGCACTCAGTAACCAGTTCAAACTTCAAGTCAGTTGCACGTGACCGCCATTTGCCGCCTTCCACTGTCATTTGCTGTCATTGTATCTTATTAGATTTTCAGCAATTTCAGCAATTTTCAGTGACATTTTTGTCGGTAAAGTGTATTCAAGTGTATTTATTGTGTTGTGTTTGGTAAGGTAAGTAATTGTGCGTCGAAAATGAACGTGAAACGAAAGTCAAATGACAAGCAGAAGTGTGCTGTCCTGGATTGTCCATCAACTCGACAGGTAAAATCTCATCGTTTTCCAAATTCTACAATCACTTCGCAGTGGATTGCAGCAACGGGTAATCCGCGATTGCTAGGCTTAACGTCCAAGCAAGTTCACGATGAGCGATATGTAATTTGTCATTTACATTTTAATCCACACGATTACCAATGCAGTGAACGGAGAAGGCTGAAGGAAGGAACAGTACCTTCCTTGTTGCTGCCTGACAAAAGGGAAAGCAGTTCATCATCAGAGGAAGAAGATGAGAAAATTGATGTGGAGAGGAAGGAAGATACACCGTCAACTGCAGATTTTTCACCAGTGACATTTGGGAATTTGTTTCCAACATCAGCCGAAGGAAGTTCTTATAGGCAAAGCTCTTCCCTTGCAGTCGCTGAATGTAGTGACTTCATTTTTCCAACGACGCCAAAATCTACCGTAAGTAACTTTCCCAATATAGAATGTGATAATTTACTTCCCGGACCCAGTTCCACTCAATATTCTGAAGATAACAACATACATAAAGCCACAAAATCTGGACCGTGTAGACGCTTAATTTGGAAAAGGAAAGATTTAGATGAGAACACAAGAAAAATGTATCAGCACGTGTTACAAGCAAAGAAGGACATGGATAATTATAGGACCAAGAGCTTACGATATGCAGATCGTTTGAAGAAGCTTCAGAACAATGCGAAGGCCATGGAATTCGACGAACACTTAGGAGATCTTAGTACACTGCAGAGGAACTTTGTCAGCATGATACTCAGGAATGCTGGTAAACATAAACATGGACGACGATACACGCCAGATGAAAGGCTCCTATGTCTGTCGATCTATAAAAGATCGGCATCTGCATACAAATACTTGTGTACTTTTCTCCCAATTCCTGCTCCAAGAAGAGTTCGCCAACTATTAAATCACATTCGTTTGGATTGCGGTGTTACAAAAACAATGAAAGACTGCTTAAAGGAAACAGCCAACCGCATGATGGATCCACTGGATAAGGTATGCGTACTCATGTGGGATGAAGTGTCGCTAATGCTGAATGTGCAATACTGTGCCGAAAAGGACAAAGTTGTTGGGCTGGAAGATTGGGGTACAAATCGGACCTCAAAGTATGCCGACCATGCACTGGTTTTCATGCTGCGAGGCATAAAAACTGGTTGGAAGATCCCAGTCACATACAATTTTTGTGCTGCACAAACAACTTACGAGAAACTAATATGTTGCATCAAGGAGGTCGTCCGAGCTGTTACTGAAGCCGGTTATACAGTCGCAGCAACAGTATGTGATCAAGGTTCCTCCAATATGAATGCCATCAAGACAATGCAACAAGACACGGACAGAATTCGAGAGCAGAAAGGAATTAAAAAGTATTGGACGATCCTCATCGATGACGTCGAATTTATTCCGCTGTACGATGCTCCGCACATGCTGAAGTGCATGCGGAACAATTTTTTGACCAAGGATATAGAAATCGATTTTGATAGACCACATTTGAAGAAAGAAGATAGAAAATTTGCAGCGTGGAACAATGTTATTACAGCTTACGAAATCGATGTTTATTCGGATTTAATTGAGCGACACGTACCGGATTTGACGGATCAACACGTTTATCCCGAAAAAATAAATAAAATGAAAGTCAAGCATATGATGCAGATTTTTAGTAAGAAGATGTCTTGTTTCGTCGACCTCCTTGCAAGGACAAGTGCACCGATGAAGACCAGTATTGGAGACAGGAAGATGCCAGCTGAGGGAATCCATACGGCTTACTTCCTCCATTTAATGAATGGGATTGGAGACGGGACAAATGGTGTTAATTGCGGAGATAATCACCCCAAGAGGATACCGTGGTCTGCAAAAAGTTACCACGCCGAATTTTTCACGAACGTAAGGAGACAATTAAGAAGCATCAGATTTATTAATTCCAAAACCAAGAAAGCAGTTAAAACAGATATTCCGTGCCTGCAGAATTTGATGGATACTTTGCAAGGTTTCCAATTGTTATGGGAGAAATTAGAAGGAATGGGCTTTGAATCTTTTGCCACGAGGAACGTCAATCAAGATCCACTAGAGAATTTTTTGGCAATGTCAAGAGCCACGATTTCAGATCCAACAAGCCTACGTGTTACCAATTCGAGGCCATATTCAAATCGTTGTTGATAACAAGTTTGACGTCGAAGCACTCGCCGGGATACAATTGCGAGGACGATAGCGGAGATTTTCTTCTGCCGCAATATACAATGCTACTTAGTGGTACTGAATATCTACCAGATGAAGTGGACGATGAGGAAATCGATGAGAACCAAAATGAACACCAAGCACGCCTTGCCAGTATGAAAGAATTTAAAATTTACAATTCTGGAGGCATTATTAAAAGTATTAATAACAACCTACCTGCATTAACAGGATGTGCGACATGTTTTGAATCTTTTCAAAAACAGTCGTCTAAGAGGCAAGGAACTACGTGTTTTACAGACCAGCATTTACTTGCAAAACGATATTTAGGAAGAGTTATCAGTAAGAATATCTCCCACAAAAGAATGGGCAATAAGTTGCAACGCATGATCCAGCGTATGCTAGAATTTAATTTTTGGACATGTAGCGATCATAAATCCCATGTTTTCAAAACATTCATCCAAATATGCGTGAAAAAATATATAGAAGATGTGGTCACGTATATAAATAGAATTTTTAAAGGTCGCATTACACCGAAAAACAAACGACTTTGCGAACCAATTAAACGAGCACAGGAGTGCTATATGAAAACGATACGAAAAGTAAACAGATTGGAATGCGGAACGTAAAATGGGATAAATTTTATTTAGACCGGCGTCGCACCGCACTGTAAAGTGCGGTACCACTGACTGGGTCAGTGGTCACAAGTGCCTGCAATGGCACTTGTACTCGCGGATCATACGATCACGTGAGTCGATCGACGCCGGCGTTACTTTCCCAAGAAAGTGACGAAAGAAATGAAAAAAAGAGTCTCTCCGATAATAGTAAAACTATTGTATCGGCCCGGCGTCGCACCGCACTGTAAAGTGCGGTACCACTGACTGGGTCAGTGGTCACAAGTGCCTGCAACGGCACTTGTACTCGTGGATCATACGATCACGCGAGTCGATCGACGCCGGCGTCACTTTCACAAGAAAGTGACGAAAGAAATGAAAAAAGAGTCTCTCCGATAATAGTAAAACTATTGTATCGGTCCAACGTCGCACCGCACTTGTACTCGCGGGTCATATGATCACGCGAATCGATCGACGAAATAATAAATTTAATTCACCCTTTAATTTCACAGGAAATGACTTTAATTTAGTATTTATTATTCACCCTTTATGTTCACAGGAGATGACTGGCAGAAGACCTAAGAAAAGGTGCAGAGAACTACGTTGAAAATTACTTGCATACGTAAGGGTGCTGAGTCCGGTTCGGTCAAAGTGCGCCAGACTGGTACGGGCGTCACAGGTATGCATGATGTAATAGTAGTAATAATTATGATAATTACGATAATAATTAGTAAAATATCCTTTATGTTGTATATAGAACTCGTTGGTTCCTGGCTTGGAGCGAAATCGGTCGATGATGTATTGGTTAACAGTATATATGGAAGTCGCGTACGAGGGCATATGTGAGGAGTGATTTTTCAAGAGTGAAAATTTCCACATAAAACAACTATTCAATAACCGCAAAAAACTGTGGTATGTACCTATGTTTATTGAAAAAAAAATTTATTAGTACACGTACATTTTATTCTTCCATCTGATAGCGGCAATGTTTTAAATTCAGAGACAATGGGCCTAATGAATAAAGTGTAAGCAATTGCTTTTTATTAATATTTTACTAGGAATTGCTTAAATTCATATGAATAAAAATACAAGCAATTGCTTTATCTTGTAGGAATTCCTAAATCGCCAAGGAATCGTTTAAAGCAAACGCTTTTCCTTAATTTTTTAAGGAATTGTTTGCAATCGAATGAATAAAAGAAGCAAGCTTTTTTCTCTTAATAAATTTCTCATTTCACTAATGTACCTATAATTCATAATTTATTTGAAATTCAAAATAAACCATTTTTATAATTTTAATGTTAATTGTAATAATCAATATTTAATGTTGGAACGCAGGACGAGATTGAGTCAGAAGAACTGAACGCCAGCGAGCAGGGATAGCCTGAGAGAGAGAGAGTGTTACCGGCAGTCACAGCTACCATTTACTTATACGGTCTAGTATAGAAATAAGACCTTTTGTATGAAACCATTTTGAAATAAGGCCTTTTGTTATAAACACATTTGGAAATAAGTACTTTTGTAATGTACACATTACTTTACTTGATTTATAATAAAAAAATTCTTTAAAACAATTTCATTACCTCTTTCTTATTCATAAAACACACTTTTATGAATAAGAACTTAATAAAGTGAAGAAACCAATAGAAAAACATACAGAAATACATAATTAGTTATTACAAATAGTTACTGTAACAACTAATTATGTATTTATGTATGTTTTTCTATTGGTCTCTTCATTTTATTAAGTTCTTTAATTACATATCAGCACATTATCTGAATAATATCTACATCATCTCAACGGCCATCTTTCATCTTATATTCGGGTTCTGAGTATACGCTAGGTGGCGTCACTGGCGTCTATCCTTCTGCACTCTTATACATTGGAGTGTCCATGCCCTGCCCGAGTCACCCGAGACGCCCGAAACACCCGATCGCCCGAACCGCCCGCAACATCCAAAGCAGTAACCGGACATAACGTCACCACGCGTATCCAACTCGCACTACAAACACTCTTACACGCTCGTACCCGTGATCCGGGGGGACTTTACCTGCGCATTATCCGCTATTCAATTTGACTCAGAAGCGGTTGGAGAATCAAATCTAGACAATTCATTATTATTTATGTATATATAATTATCAAATATAAGAAAGTAACGGAAACCGGAAGGGGGGGTCAAGATGGAAAATGTGGTGACCGGGACACAGAATAAAAAGATTATGGATTGGTTCGAGAAGTTGCAAAAGAAAAGAAAGGAAAATAAAGAAAAAACAGCGGGGATATGTGAATGAATAAAACATATATAATATTATATATAGCAAAGTAGCAGAAGTTCAAATAGGTATTACAAATAAATTATAATTATATAAATAAAAACATAATAAATTATAATATGTACCTAAGACTATCTTTCAAACTAATTCTATTTACCTACTATGAATATATATATTCTAAGAGATAACGTAGGAAATAATTAAGTTCGGATGCAAGTACGGTCGTACAAATATTTAAAAACATCTTATTAAACTGTAACGGTACATTATGTGAATGAATCATGGAAGTTAATAGAAAGAGTGTTATTTACAACAGACTTGTCAGCTAAAAGCAAAACAGGCGAAAATATAAGAAGAGAGTTAAACCGTAGATTTAAAGCATTCGGGATTCCTTCGGATATAGTGCCTAAAATTACGTTTGTGACAAATCAGTGAAGCAATATTATAAAAGCTTTAAAAATTGTTGAGCGATTGAATTGTTCTGCACGTTGGCTGCGTCAATTCCATACTGCGCAATGCGTGGAAAGCACCATTCCTTAAAAAGCACGCTGCGAATACATTGCACATATTGGACAATTAATAAAAGTATTGTTGCATATTTGAAACGTTCCGGACTTGTTTTACGTCTTCCAGGAAAAGCGGTGGAGTTCCAAGATAGCGATGTCACGATCAGCTGTAAACCAATATAACAAAATTATTGTGCATATAATACAACCTAAAAAGGAAACGAATTAATACAATTGAATCAAAAAATGACAAAAAATATTTATATAATGAATAAATAAAAAAATTGTAGCTATGCAATACATTTAACAGAAATGTGTAATATGTAATAAATACATAGTACAAGAACAGAGGAAAGTAGATGTTATAAAATTATTATGTGAAAAAAAGATGTATCTAAAAATAAATGTAAGGAAAATGTTTTAAATATTTAGATTAACATAAATACAACAACAAGGAAGAAGAAAAAAGAAATAACTTTCGTCAACATTACTTACATATTATTGTGCAAAAATAAAATTGCATCGACTATTTCAGGTTTCACAGAGGACCTCCTTTCTTGTATTAAAAATCCAGCAGAGCTGAAGCATCTTTCGCTTGAAGCACTGCTCGCTGGAATAGCAAATATTTTCCTGGCTAGTATGCTTAATTTTGGTAATATATGCGAGTTATCTTTCCACCACTGCAAAATATCGTCATTCGCCATGTACTTCAAAGACATATATACAGTATTGTCTCCGTATTTGCTCGAGTTTATGCACGGGATACAAGCTTGTCGCTATCCCCACCACTTTTCTCTCACTCTTGTCCGGCGAAGGCCAGAGCGAGATAGAACGCATTGCGTGCGCAACGGGCACGAGCGCTATGACTGCTCGACGCATGCGCGCGACCATCGCGCACGCCGGTCGCGCACGCAAAGCGTGCCATCTCGCTCCCCCCTTCGGCCAGAAAGAAGCGAGAAACGAACACTCGGAATTACGACTCTGCACGGAATATATGCTCACCGCCGGTCCCGACCAGCGAGCAAATACGGAGACAATACTGTATACTGAACTCGTCTGAAGTTTCTATATCATCATCTAAATCAGCCCATTCATGGAAAACTGTTTTTAATCGTTTATTACGGGGCTGTTCGGTACTAGCTGTGGGGGTTGCTGTTGATGTTGATGCTTGCTGAGTAGTATTGTCTATTGGCATATGCGAAATAAATTCTTGTACATTGCTATACACCGCTATTCTGTCTTCAGTGGATAACGTGCGTAATTTTCTAAATGTAGGCATCAAGAATGTTGCAATTTTTTGATATTTATGTAACTTGAATTTAGTTTCCAAATAATTTCTGGTTGCATTTTTTAAATGTTGTATTTCTATACTGTCGGTGTCATTGGTTTCGCAATGATTTAGTAATTTATGAAGCCATAACATTACCAAATGTAGTGTAGGTGATTTATCTGCTTGTACTTCGTCAATAGATTTTTCGAAGGGCTCTAAAAATGTAATCAGTTGCCGAACTTTAATTACATTGTAATCTTCTAATCGGCTGCTTTCTTTAGCTTCTGACAAAGCTTCCGGAATGGGGTCGTATTGATTTACAACTGATCGTAACATCATTATTTTGGAACTCCACCTTGTTTCCACTTCTTGGTGGACTGTTGCTGGAAGACGTGAAGCAAGTCCAGAACGTTTCAAATATGTAACAATACTTTTGGTTGTTTCTAATATGTGCAATGTATTTGGAGCGTGTTTTTTAAGGGATTCCGTTTTGAACGCATTGCGTAATGCGGAATTCAGACAATGTGCAGAACAATTTAATCGTTCGACAGTTTCTAAGGCTTTGATAATATTGCTTCCCTGGTCTGTCACAAACGTAATTTTATGCACTATATCTGAAGGTATCCCGAATATTTCAAATCTTCGGTTTAACTCTCTTCTTATATTTTCACCTGTTTTACTCTCATCTGGAAAGCTTGTTGTAAATAACTTTCTTTCGATTAACTTCCATGATTCGTTCACATAATGGACGGTTACGGTATAATAAGACGTTTTCGTGTATTTGTCCGTCCAGAAATCTGTTGTAACCGCACAGATACCACGTCAAACTGCATCTATCACCTCCGGGAAAATATTGTTCTTCACCTCATCCGCTAATTCTAACACATGGCGTGATACAGTTGTTGCATGCGGAAGAACATTTTTTGCAGATACGCGGCCATATTTACACCCAAAGTTAATTAGTTCTTGCGCTAGTAACGTAAAGCCAGGTCCACCTATACTCATAAAAGAGCGCAAATCTTTCGTGCAATATGTCACGCAGCTCTTCACTATATTTTTTTTATCTTCAGCCGAAATCGAAGCATTGTTTGTTACAAGCACCTCACTATTTTTGCACACGTGTCTAGTCAAATTAGATGTGCCAGTTTTACTTCGATGTTGAAGAATTTTTTTGCACGCTTTGCACTGCACAAATCCGGTATATATATCAGGATCACGCTCCTTTATTAATAAAAACTTTTCCCACACGGTACTGGCACCCGCAACATTTCCCGTCAAATAGTATAAATTATTCTCGATTTTTTCTAGGATGTCAGTATGTGGTTGTCCCGACATAGTTTTCGCTTCTCTGGTCGATACGCATAGAAGTTTCGTGAGAGACTGACGAAAAATTTGAACTCGAAGAAACGTTGTCCTGGATGCGCGAACCACTTAAGATCTTAGGGGGTAGGTGACAAAAGTCCTTCTTCAAGTATCCCCATCTCTTCCTATATTGCAAACACTTACACAGGCACTAAAATTCCCCGAGAAACCAAGAAAATTGACTAAACTCTCAAAATGTTGTATTTGTAGCTTCAATACTGTACGACTTACAATTTCTTCAAAAAAAAAAAACATACACAAAATAATATGGCTGAAATCGTCTCATTACCACCTATAATTTTATATAAAAACATAGGTACCACGTGCTATTTGAAAAAGACCTAAATGACTATCACCTAACGCCTCCACTCAGCA
The DNA here is from genome assembly GCA_963971345.1 of Andrena flavipes. NCBI lineage: Eukaryota > Metazoa > Arthropoda > Insecta > Hymenoptera > Andrenidae > Andrena > Andrena flavipes. The sequence goes on from OZ020479.1 coordinate 57,781,415, forward strand.
AACTTCGATCTGCATATTATATTTCCCTGCAACTCCTTGTTGTGGTCTTGAATTCAATATCTGCGTATCAAAAATATTTAAATCGTGCTCAGTCATGTTCTACATTTTTTTTCTCGAAGCCGAATAATAAACTCGTAAGGTCAACAGACAGTGCAGTACTTTTTCCCTCTAACTAAATTTCTTTGCAACCACCATATGTGTCCGGGGTCTAGAGACTTTACGAGTTTATTATACGCGCGTGGTCCCGGAAACCCCCCGCTGACCGTGAGATGCAAGGGCTAGCGGTTAGGATTTCACTCTCGAAGGTGTCTGCTGTGAATTGTAGGCGGTCAATCGTTACCATCCTTTCTTTCCCATCCTTAAGGAGGGAAATGGCACTGCTACAGAGAAATAACGAGAACCGTTGTGTATTCGTCGTTATTTAAATCCACGAAATATAGGTACAAATATGTGAGGTGTCCTACCAATGACTTTGTTTCGTACTGTAAATGAAAGCATATTAATATTGGTTTTGAGAATTCTTCATTTCAAATTTCATAGACTTTCTGTATGTGTGCATAATTTCTTCATGTTGGCCTAGTGTATACCCAACTGTTCATTCATAGAACGAAACAAATTCGAGTCTTGTAATAGCGACCAATGAATAAAGTAAAGGCGAGTGTACGAGCGAATCGGATACGCGTCGTGTCGTCGTGACTGGTGACTGCTTCGGCCACCTCGGGCTCCGCGGGCGGATAGAAATCAACGATGACCCGACTCATCCGCAGCGGGTACGGGCGGGTCAGATAAACGGTCGGCGGCATCGGGCGGGTATCGCGGGTTAGTGAAAGTTCAGGCGCGGGCTGTTCGGGCGCATCGAGATACAGTTGGGTGTCGGGCGGATCAAACCCGCCCGTTGCAGGGCTCTGAAGTAGACCTAAAAAACTCACGTTTTGTATTTGGTGCACAGGCTACAGTTATCGTATACGTACGAACACGAACGAATACCTTGGTCATCCGTAGCAATCCGTAGCTTGCGACACGTGTCTCGATACCAGAGAATGACAGAGAAGAAGTGCCGTTTCCTCCAGCGCACCGCGTCCCTAAGTACTGGATACCTATGCCGACGAATATGACCGTGGTCACAGTGGACACGATTTTGCGCGAAACGAGCACCGCCCGATATGTATTTGTGTCATTTATTTCATCGAAGAAAGAAAAAAGAACCAATTAATATCGCACGATTCTCGCCTCGTGCGAAATCGCGTCCACTGTGACTACAGCCATATTGGCCATATTCGTTGGGGTAGGGATTCAGTACTTACAATCTTCGGCGAGCCTCGGAAAGGCTCGGGAGCTTAGGGATGCGGTGTGCTGGAAGAAACGGCACTTCTTCTCTGACATCGAGATACGCGTCGCGTATTTTTGTAAAGCACGCCTCAGATAAATAATACGCAATCTGTTCACATCTGTGAATTAGCAACGAGGACTCATTTTAAACCAGTTCTCTTCATATATGCTCTAGGATCCAGTATACCCGTAGCCTTAAACAATGTACAAAATGACGGACGAGACCATTTCGCTCGCGAGGCGGCTTGCGTCCTGTGTCTTTGTCTAAATGTATTTCTGTAAGGCATTATTAGTTGGCTCAAAATTGGTTATTTGTAGACAAATCACCGGAAGACGGGTGCAATATTAAGCAGTTGGTCCAATAGGCGGGGTTTGTAGGCAAAACTACTAACCACCACCCAACTGATTCCCAACCGTAGGCAAATCGTCGGGATGCAAATTCAACGTTCAACGGTTGGGCCCTGTAAAGGAAGTTTGTAGGCGAAACTACTAATCACCTCCTAACTGATTCCCAATTGTTGGCTACCGTTAGCCAACAAAAATGCTACTAGGGTATGTATGTACTGTTGAGATTTTCCAGATTAAAATGAGTTCAAATACGGTATAAATTGGGTTATTTCTAGAACTGCACTAAATAATTAAAGATAAATGTAACGTTTCCAATCTAATAAGTCTAAAACACAAATAAAAAATAATTTATACCAAAAGTCATTTTAGAAGGAATCTACTGACAGACAAGTTCAGATCTGCTTTGCGCATGTTGGCGCTCATTGGTGACGAAACAAGCTACTATTGGCTATACCACAAACAAACGCTCCCTCGGAGCTAATGAGCTCATTCTACATGCGCGAATAAGTTCCTTCTGAAATGACTTGAAGTATATGTTAAACTATTTTATTCAAAATGCACTACAAAATTAAATTAGAATGCACTAAAGACTAAAAAATAATTATTTTATTGTACTACAATTTTTTTCGTAGTCGAAGATAATGAATCATTTGTCGTTATAAATTGTGTATTTATTACGGAAATCGCGATGCCACTAGCGTCCCGAACGCAACGGCTTTTCGTCGTTTTCATAAAGAACGCTTTCCAAGTCGTTTTGTGGTTATGGTTTATATTTATTGATGACTGGGTATTTTTTCACAGATTCAGGGTTAATTTTTCTTTATATATTGTATTGCCATCCAAACTACACACGCCTGCAAAACTTCAAAACAACTGGATAATTGGAAGTTGGTTAAATTTTAGTTGCCAGATTTGAACCATACATACAAACAAATAAATAAACATACAAACAGAGGATCGAAGCTGAATAAAATTGTTTAAAAATACAAACAATCCGAGGATCGCAGCGGAATAAAATCGTTTAAAAATAATGATTTATACCGTGTTGAAATTCATTTTCATTTGGGAAATCTCAAAAGTATGTTACTGAAACGTTCATGCCGACATGATAGAATATGTGAAAGTTTTTCATTCTATTAAAATAAACAAAATAAACAATCATTGAGCAATCATATCATATTTTTTCACAAGTAAAAATAAATATTGCACAGAATGAGAGAAGATAACAAGAATTGCGAAGTTTAGAAGGGATATTGATACGCAAATTAGTATTGTTTCATAAATTATTGAAATAAACTATCAAATTAAAGAGACTTTATCTTTATTTGTCGTAGAATAAAAATAACCCAGAGTTAGTTGTAATTGAAATGTCACGGATGAATCAGTTTATTCGACGGTAATTCATCCGTCAGCCACAAATAATTTTTTTAATCGAAGGCGTTCATTCTTGAGTTTCCCTGAAGCTCGAACCGAGCGAAATCGTTGCCCGATTTTTTCACCTCCGACTAAAGTCTCGGTTAGTGAAAGTAGTATAGCTAGGCGGGTCCTAATTCAAATTAGAGTTTCAAGGCCATTTCCCCCTCACCGACCCTGACCTTGAAATCCAAATTTGAGTTTCAAGGTCGCAGGAAATCCTATGCGAGCGGCGGCGGATGATGTCATAGAGATGGCGGAGGATGACGTCATAGAGATGGCGGAGTGGTAGGGGTATAGTGCGAGAGCAGATATCGAATCAATCGATACCGAAGTGCATGGAGGGGAACCGCAGGTAAAGTGCTACCACATACCAGGTATAGAATAGACTTTTCACTCTATTGTCTTCAGTGTCACCGTTTGAAGTGCCGATATTCTGAAACAACCACTGTTTTTCGAGCGCCCTCTCCGAATTTCGAGCGGTAGGTGCGGGAAACATAATGTGCTTCTAGCATTGACACAGGTAAAGCTGCCGGTATCATCGAGAAAAGTATAGAAGTTGTGTTATACAGGGTTTCCCACTAACTCGGTTCGCCACCTTAAATATCTATTATTTCAAATAATAAACGAAAATATTATTTATAAAAGTTGTCTGGTTGTAAGAAATACAAAACACGGCCAAACTAGTTTCTTTGCAGGGATAAATCGGATGTGCAGGTCAATTTTATTTTTTCAAATGGACTGTCAAATTCAATAGAATAGCGAATTCCGAGTATGAATGTACTAAAGTGCATTAATCCTAAAAGTTATCGTTTCTGAGATATTCAAGGTTGTTCTATTACTTTGATTATGAAACTTATTAGAAGCTATGTTTAGTTCATTTCGGATAGCCGGCCGTTGAATGCGGAAATAATAAAATAAAACAATAAATACGAACGTGAAAGGACGCTTTTTTACTCTTGAAAGTATAAACATGCCATGTGAGACGTGTGTAATAAACCAAACGAACGACACTTAATATAAATTCAAACATATTGATATATTTATTAAAACATGATACAGAAATTAAAAAAATAATCAAATTTATCACACATCAGAATATAATGAATATTCCAACCAGTTCAAACAATTTTTCGGAAGTATTTGAAGCATTCGTAGAGTACATATTATATCGAACTTGACGCAATTTTTGTTTTCAGCTACCTGTCTTGCCTCCCTTAACTATTTCACATCATCAAGGGGAAGAGCGATAGCAAGTCACAGTAGTGTAAGTGATAGGGATAGTGGATCACGCTATGTCGGTGTGCCATCGTTTTAATGGGACGGTTAAAGACCCAACATCGAGTCGAACCAGCACGAGTGCAGCGAGCCTAAATTTTCTAATGTCGGCGGTCCCGTCCCGAGTTCTGAGGTCTCTTCTTCGAGAAATGAATCGATTTTCCTACTGACACGGGCGGACTGTCCCTCATATTAGACTTTCCTCTTTTTCGGGGGCATATACATTTTCTCGCGTGGTCGACGCTTGCACTATTTAAAGAGCAAATGAAAGGGGTCCTATTCATGTGTCATTTATTCATACTATAAAAAACAGTTTGAATGAAATATCAGCAGGATATAAGATTCATTACACGTATGAGAACAAAATATTTGGTACTGGCTCGCACTCATCTCTCCTTGTATTTAAAGCGGCGGTGCAATTAAAGCAATTATTTTCGTAATCTACGTTAGAAAACAAGCAAGTTTTGTTGGAAACATTTTTTCTTAAAACCATTCCCAACTATTTTTTTATGTCTAGATTCTAGAAGACACGCAAAACATCGGAAACTAAAATAGTTCCTAAATGAGATGCAAAAATCACATTTAGTATCTTGACCTGCAGGACTAGGTATCGTTTAAACCAGGGGTGCACAAGGGAGCTGTTTTAGCGCCTAGCTGCGAGCAACCCGTTTGTCCCGTTGCTAAGGTTAGAATCGGTGAGGAGAACTGCAATAGTGTACGTGCGTGCTCGTAGGCTCGTAGCGTCAGTATATATGGCTGGGTTCAAGCCATACCAAGTGTACGTACACTACTGCAGTTCTCCTCACCGATTCTAACCTTAGCAACGGGACAAACGGGTTGCTCGCAGCTAGACGCTAAAACAGCTCCCTTGTGCACCCCTGGTTTAAATCTTTTGGGTTTTCCAAAACCACTTACCCGATGACCGTCTACCCAGATTATTGTTGCCGCGACGCGACCCCCTCAACCATTCTTTGCGCGCTGCCTGACAACTGACTCCTGCCATAATCACACACCCCAAAATTCAGTCACACCGAAATCGCGTCAGACGTCACTTTTTCAAACAATACTCACTCCTATAGAACATACCTATCTACTCATTCTTCACATTCATTGTACAGTGTGTAGAAAAATTATTGGTCGTTGCTCTTAGGGGTGAATCTACACCTCTGGATCGGTGGATATTTGTAAAAAAAAGTGTCCGCGAATTGAAAATTAATGTTAAATTATTTATTAAACTTGTCGAAAAGCTACCACCTCATCGATTTCAATGACCTTCACATATCTACGCGCGTTACGAAGAGTAGTACGTTTCATTTTTACAACCTTTATTTAGCTTCACTTGTGAGTTTGTTTCTTAGTTAACATAGCTTTTAAGCTAATTTTGACCCACTTTCACAAATCCGATTGACTTAAAATGTGGCACACATACGTATTTCCGATGACAATACAATATTTTTATATCTTCGACCAAATTATGAAATCAGGGAAGCAGATAATAAAGGATTACCTATACAGGGCGATTCTCTCGCGACGTGTCAGACGGATGCCGCCTGGTACTCCGTGGCGAGGTCAACCTCCCGTGGTGCCTCACCGCATTTTATGGCTTTCGACCTTCGAAGGTGTTGGAATACCATTAAGTGAGAAATGTTCATGATTTTCGCATTTCACATCAGATGTTTGCAAAAACGACGTCAATCGATTCTTTATGTTTCGCCGATGAAACTGACCCAAAGAACGACGCAATTCAGATCATAATGAAGGAAATTCCATAAAAAATTGGTTTACATTATTTCAAGTTGATTTCGTTAATAATAGTCTGATATACAGGAAATTTGGTATTATTTTGATCGGAAAAACATAAAGAATCCATTGGCGTCATTCCCATATCGATACGATAAAGAATAAAGAATTATTTTATTTCTGAAACAAGTGTGCATCCTCGGCAGAGTTCTGCAACGGGCGGATATATCGCGGGTTTACCCGTCCGTTACCCGTCCGTTTTTCGATTCACTCGACCCGCCCGGACCCGCCGGCGGGTAAGCGGGTCAGCGTCGATTTCTATCCGCCCATACCCGCCCGGAGCTGACGGAACTTTTATCTGACTCGCCCGTATCCGCGCTATATCCGCTAATACTCGCGCTACGCTATACCCGCTAATACCCCCGCGTTCAAACCAAGTTAATTTTTTGTTTATATTATAATTATTAACAAAGGGAAAGTAACAAAAATTCCAATACTGCAGAAAAAATAAAAGCTTTTAATATAGGACTGATAGCATAAAATTAATATTGCACTATATACATACTATTACAAAATAATAAACACAAAACATTGTAATTAAACATAAATAAAGTGACATTTAAAAATGATATTTCCACTTCTTCATAAGACAAGAAATACTCAATGGCTGCATTACATATTGCACTCGCAATCTGCGTTCCTTTAATAGCATTAGCCATAAGCGGTCCAGAATTTAAATTACATTTTTGCATGTATCCTTAATTTCTTGAATTTGATACAATGCATTCCATACTGTTCATTCGTAGAATAAAATAAATCCGCGTCTTGATATAACAACTGCCGAATAAAGTATCAGTAAATTCGGAATTGAAGTGCAGCTAAAGGCACGGGTACGAACGGATAACAGTGCGACTACGGGTGAATCAAGTACGCGTCGCGACAGCTTCGGGCGGATAGAAATCGACGCTGACCCGCTAACCCGCCAGCGGGTCCGGGCGGGTATGTGTAGCTTGGTAACGGGTATCGCTGGGTGAGTGCAGATACGGTTACGGGCGGGCGGGTGAATCGACGTCACGGCCGGGTGACGGGCGGGTCAAACCCGCCCATTGCAGAACTCTGATCCTCGGTCGACCGCAGCGATTCGAGGTCGGCGCCCCGCAGTCGAGGGTAAAATATTTATTTTAGCGTATTATGCAATTTGTTATTCTTCACTCATCATCGTGGGTAGTCTGATGCTTCCCGGGAAAAATGCGGCCTATTTACAGACCACATCAGTTTAAATGATACGTATACAGCTAAAAACGGCGTCGTCATCGAATATAAACTCATCATCGTGTTGATATGGAAATGACACTGTTACGTATGTGAAATTTTCCCATACGTCGCTGTCAACCGTTTTTCGAGTTTGCGTCTGCGAAGGGAAAACGTCCTAAAATCCTTTCGTTTATCAAACATAACTAATAGGGGTCATGATCTCGACCATCTGGATCGCGACCATGCGAACGGGAGTGACACAACGACGAACCCGAAGGATTTCCTTACATGGAAATTCCTAACGCATCCTCACTCATTTTTGGGACTATATAAACCCTTTGGTTTCAACCCTCGTTGGTTAAAATTATAGAGTCACGCATAGAGTCACGCCGTGTCACGCTCGTACAGAGTTGGTTATATTCAGTAAGATCGGGCTAGAATCCCCGTCAGAATCAATAGTTAACCTCATAGAATCCGCGAGTTCGGTTTATATTCTATTTGGTATATTGTAATAGCCACTCGTACGCCCCGCATCGCCAGTGCGTCAACAACATGCAACTAGTGGTAATTTACACATTTTATTTAATTAACTAATCGCGATACTTATATTTGTACCATAACTGATTATTGAATATACGAATGGTGTTCACGTGTAAATCGAGTAGATTCGTTAAACACATTTCTTACCCAGCGATCCTTATAATATTAGTAGCATTCACCCACTGATACAACTTTACCGCTCGAGTTGTGTCAAACTTTAATTAAGAGTTACGGGGCATTACTAACATTTCCCGCGACTCCCTGATTTTGCATCAGGTTCGTTCGCAACCTTTCATTCAAAACAAGGAATCTTCTCCAACCCAGTGGCTTCCCGATTTCGCATCGGGTTCGTCCACGAAACCTCACCCTCCTACGGCTCCTTGATTTCACATCAGGTTCATCCGTATCCTACAGCTCCCTGATTTCGAATCAGGTTCGTCTGTAAATCTACCAACTTCTGAACAGCTCGCTGGTTTCGCACCAGGTTCGTCTGTGAATAATCCAACCTCCTAACAGCAAATTTGAGCTCGATCGGATAATGAGAAAGGGTGTCCCTGGGCCATTTGAATGATTATTTAACAGGTCGCGAAGTCGATTTTATATATAATATCCTCCAAGTTATTGATTAAATAAAAAAATATGTCAAATAAAAGTTGTAGATCCGGACAATAGCATCTTTTATGTTCTATTACTTTTTCTCGCGTGACAAACGGTTTTCGAAAAAAGTCCACAAAACTAAAGAAACTTTATTCTGCTTAAATTTTGAAAGTTTAAATGCTTCTAGAACACTTTTTTATTTATGAAGGCGCACAAAAAAATGGAATTTTTATTTTGCAGAGACTATTTTTTAAACGTTTATAAGGGGAGCATATACAAAAATATGCGAAAAAGATAAAAAAATTCTTATTTTCAGTGTTTGATATGTCATGAATGTTTCCTGAAAATTTGGAGCCGAAATTCGAAAAAATGTCGAAGATATAGATTCTACAGGGTGTCCCAAAAATGTCGGAGTTCCTTGGAAGGGGTAACTCAGGGGGTGATTTGAAACAACTTTTTCCTTAGCGAAAATATTGTCCGAAGCTTCGTTAAGGAGATATTAATAAAAAGCCCCGACCAATCAGAGCGCGCGCCTTCCGTCCGAGCTGCCGCGGTAGCGTTGGCTACGCGGTAGGCGACTGCGCTTGTACTACGAACGTACGAACAAGCAAGTCGGCATGCAAACCGCGTTACACATTTTTTTTTAAAGTATAATCTTAAATAAGAATTATTTGAAGTGAGAGGATAAGAAGTATATAAACTTCGATTTTAAATAAGGCATAAACGAAAAGGTAATGTAGCAGAAAATGTACGACATGTGATCGTAATTCGTTATTGAGGTAAAAATCCGTAGTTTAATAACGGCCAACACAACTAAATTTAAACAATAATATTAGGTGTATGAATAAATTCTTTCCGACTGGATTTACATAATCAGTACAAAGGTATTGAATTTCTATCGCGGTGGTATTCATAAGCTGCCAGAAAAATGGCAAAAGGTAATGAACAATAATGGAAATTATGTCGATGATTGAGTTGTTTTCATATTTTTTAAATCGAACTGTTATTGTACCCTAAAATCGGAAAGAATTTATTTCTACACCTAATAATCACCAATAAATTAAATAAAACTCACCCATTCGGACATTCCTTTCCTTCCTTTTCGGAAACCTGTGTCGCTGGGTCACTGTACCGATTCTGGTCATCGGTGGACGAAAAGGTTTATGGTAGGGTAGCGCCCAATGCTCAGCTGATCGCAGGTATTCGCAGGACACCACCCGAAAGTAAGGGTCGCAACGTCAAGTGCGTCCGGGTTAATGTACCGAATATTCACTTCACTGCACTGATACTAACACTGATCACTTAATTTATTTTCTACGGAACATGTTGTTCCTACGTTCTACTGAGAACGCTCGCACGGTAGCACTCGCGTCCCCGTCGTTCCGCGCGTACACACAGAACATAGCGTAATACTCTTCGGCGGAGTACATTTCTGGGCCGAGATTACTAGCTGACTGACAGGATTTTTTCCCAAATAACTTCCTCTACCCCCAAGTAGTTTCTCTCGTCCCATTATGAGTTTACTCCCACCAGGAGAAGAGGCTTTAGGTAAAAAGAAGCCAGCACCGTCCTTCTACTGCCAATGTACCCATTGCTTCGAGATAGAAAACAGACACCACGTGTATCGGTTCGAAAGGGTCCGAAGGGAAGACAAGCAGAAAGTCTTCGAGTTACTATAAAGAAAAAAATTCACGTCTGCTACGAGGTGGAACCAATTAAGTCATAAATTATCCGAAACTGTAGGAAACCGTTCTCTAGCGCCGACTTGTGGGACAATACGGTCATAAACTGCGACCCTGGCGAAATGCTCTGGCTAATCAGTCTGATTAATTTTGGAGAACTAGAAATTATGTACAAAGTATTATCCAGCATCAATACGTCTCGCGGAGAGACACATGAAAAGAAGGGTAGTCCGCTGACTGCGCGTAATCCCGCCTGCTTCGTCCTACCCTCAAATTAAAGACGGATCCCTTATCTCTCGAGTATAAACACGCGCTCGAATTTCAAAACGCAAGCACGCGTTGACGTATTCCGTGCGAGAGAAGGTGGGCTTGCAATTCGATTGGTCCCAAACTAGCCAATTGGGCCTGCTTATCTCTCGTGTCTAAACACGCGCTCGAATTTCAAAACAAAAGCACGCGTCGACGTATTCCGTGCGAGAGAAGGTGGGCCTTGGGGAGGAGATATTGCTGTGAAGAGGGCCTCTTCAGGAAAGTGGCTGTTTGGTTTCAGGGCAGATTGGTTAGACTAGGACCAATCGAATTGCAAGCCCACCTTCTCTCGCACGGAATACGTCGACGCGTGCTTTTGTTTTGAAATTCGAGCGCGTGTTTAGACACGAGAGATAAGCAGGCCCAATTGGCTAGTTTGGGACCAATCGAACTTCGAGCCCACCTTCTCTCGCACGGAATACGTCGACGCGTGCTTTTGTTTTGAAATTCGAACGCGTGTTTAGACACGAGAGATAAGGGATCTGTTTCGAATTTGTAGGGTGGACGACGCAGGCGGGACTACGCGCAGTCAGCGGACTACCCCTTTTCTTCCTGTGTCTCTCCGCGAGGTGTATTTATGTTGAATAACACTTTTTAAATTCTAGATCCCCAAAATTAATTAGACTGACCGGCCAGAGCATTTCGTCAGAGTCGCGGTTTATGACCGTATTGTCCCGCTAGTCGGCGGTAGAGAACGGTTACCTACAGTTTCGGATAATTTATGACTTAATTGGTTCCGCCTCGTAGCAGACGTGAATTTTCTTCTTTATAGCAACTCGAAGACTTTCTGCTTCTCTTCCCTTCGGACCCTTTTGAACCGATACACGTGGTGTCTGTTTTCTATCTCGAAGCAATGGGTACATTGGTAGTAGAAGGACGGAACGCGGGCTTTTGTGAAAGTGTTCGTTGCACTTCTGCAAAACACGTGTGTTTCGAAAATGTGCTGGCTTCTTTTTACCTAAAGCCTCTTGTACTGGTGGGAGTAAACACATATTGGAACGAGAGAAACTACTTGGGGGTAGAGGAAGTTATTTGGGAAAAAATCCTGTCAGTCAGCTAGTAATCTCGGCCCAGAAATGTACTTCGCCGAAGAGTATTACGCTATGTTCTGTGTGTACGCGCGGAACGACGGGGACGCGAGTGCTACCGTGCGAGCGTTCTCAGTAGAACGTAGGAACAACACGTTCCGTAGAAAATAAATTAAGTGATCAGTGTTAGTATCAGTGCAGTGAAGTGAATATTCGGTACATTAATCCGGACGCACTTGACGTTGCGACCCTTACTTTCGGGTGGTGTCCTGCGAATACCTGCGATCAGCTGAGCATTGGGCACTACCCTACCATAAACCTTTTCGTCCACCGATGACCAGAATCGGTACAATGACCCAGTGACACAGGTTTCCGAAAAGGAAGGAAAGGAATGTCCGAATGGGTGAGTTTTATTTAATTTATTGGTGATTATTAGGTGTAGAAATAAATTCTTTCCGATTTTAGGGTGCAAGACATAATTTCCATTATTGTTCATTACCTTTTGCCATTTTTCTGGCAGCTTATGAATACCACCGCGATAGAAATTCAGTACCTTTGTACTGATTATGTAAATCCAGTCGGAAAGAATTTATTCATACACCTAATATTATTGTTTAAATTTAGTTGTGTTGGCCGTTATTAAACTACGGATTTTTACCTCAATAACGAATTACGATCACATGTCGTACATTTTCTGCTACATTACCTTTTCGTTTATGCCTTATTTAAAATCGAAGTTTATATACTTCTTATCCTCTCACTTCAAATAATTCTTATTTAAGATTATACTTTAAAAAAAAATGTGTAACGCGGTTTGCATGCCGACTTGCTTGTTCGTACGTTCGTAGTACAAGCGCAGTCGCCTACCGCGTAGCCAACGCTACCGCGGCAGCTCGGACGGAAGGCGCGCGCTCTGATTGGTCGGGGCTTTTTATTAATATCTCCTTAACGAAGCTTCGGACAATATTTTCGCTAAGGAAAAAGTTGTTTCAAATCACCCCCTGAGTTACCCCTTCCAAGGAACTCCGACATTTTTGGGACACCCTGTATATTGAGTCATTCCACGCGAAGTCGGACACTTTTTGGAGTAACATTTCGGATTTTGGCGCAACTTGGATATGTTGTAGTCTTTAGGGGTATATAAACATATATCAAAGGATTTTTCGAAATGTCAAAAATTGTGGATGTTACAGCTCTTTGAAATATAGTGTATACTATTTTTCCAAAAATTATAACTCTGGAACTAATAAACTGATAAAAATGACCTTTTGGGTGCTTACAATGGAGATATAAGAGTACCGAATAAAAATTATTTCACTTAATAAAAACGAATATTTGACCATTTATTTAGCAATTGTTCTTAAGGCTGCCGTCTCACTGGGCCTTGAATGTGTGCGCACGCTCACACAAGCTAGGAAAAGCATGTACGTATACGCGATGTAGTAAACAATCCGTTTCAACCAACTTACGTCGTGGAATCGGCAAGAAGAAAGCTTTTGCGGATATAGTTGCCTTCAGCGGACATCTATACAGGGTGGTCTGGTGCGTTTGAATGCTAATAAGCACCGTACGTTGAAATAATAATGAATTTATGACTCGAAAACTGACAGAATGAAGCTTCAAGGCTTCTCCGTTGGTGGCGCTAATGTACTCGAACCTCAATTCTGTCACTTTTCGAGTCATAAATTCATTATTATTTCAACGTACGGTGCTTATTAGCGTTCAAACGCACCAGACCACCCTGTATAGATGTCCGCTGAAGGCAACTATACCCGCAAAAACTTCCTTCTTGCCGATTCCACGACGTAAGTTGGTTGAAACGGATTGTTTACTACATCGCGTATACGTACACGCTTTTCCTAGCTTGTGTGAGCGTGCGCACACATTCAAGACCCAGTGAGACGGCACCCTTAACAAATGCAATTTGATAGGTGAAGGCACCTTTTTAAAAATTTGGAACGCTGCAAGGTTTAATACTGAAGAGGTTTAGTTACTGAAAACTCACTCTCTGTCGATGGCACTTATTGTTTGAAACATTTAAGTTGCCATTGTTCAATGGAAACCACGAGAAGGTGATGAGTATTCTTCCATCGGGAGAGAGTGGGATGTGATGGGATTATGTCAAAGGATAAATATATTATCGTATTTTTGAGCGTCTTTTGGAATAAATGACCGGTTATGTAATTTCTTATTTGATAACTGCTACAACATTTGATATGTCACTGTATGAGTAGACTTTAGACAAAGACCGCTAGAAGAACAAATAAGACACCACAAAAATTGTTTGATTGGGCGACTGCCAACATTCAAAACATTCATTTTCAATTCAGCTCAATAAAACAATATCAAAAACATTCACGATTATTACCAGAGAGACGTGGACTTGCAAAAACAGTTTCTGGAACGCGAAACTTTCATTAATTTATACAAACGGATACAGTGTCTTATTTAAAAGCTAAAGTCTATTCATACAGTGACAAATCGAAAGTTGTAACAATTATCAAATAAGTAATTACATAACCGGTCATTTATTCCAAACGACGCTCAAAAATACGATAATATATTTATCCTTTGACATAATCCCATCATGGAAGAATACTCATCACCTTCTCGTGGTTTCCATTGAGCAATGGCAACTTAAATGTTTCAAACAATAAGTGCCATCGACAGAGAGTGAGTTTTCAGTAACTAAACCTCTTCAGTATTAAACCTTGCAGCGTTCCAAATTTTTAAAAAGGTGCCTTCACCTATAAAATTGCATTTGTTAAGAACAATTGCTAAATAAATGGTCAAATATTCGTTTTTATTAAGTGAAATAATTTTTATTCGGTACTCTTATATCTCCACTGTAAGCACCCAAAAGGTCATTTTTATCAGTTTATTAGTTCCAGAGTTATAATTTTTAGAAAAATAGTATACACTATATTTCAAAGAGCTGTAACATCCACAATTTTTGACATTTCGAAAAATCCTTTGATATATGTTTATATACCCCTAAAGACTACAACATATCCAAGTTGCGCCAAAATCCGAAATGTTACTCCGAAAAGTGTCCGACTTCGCGTGGAATGACCCTATTTTCGATATTTTTTTCCGTTTTTCGGACATTTTTCGTAAGAGAAAAAGTAATAGAACAAAGAAGATGCTCCTTGTCCGGATTAACTATTTTGTTTGACATATTTTTTTATCTAATCAATAACTTGGAGGATATTATATAAAATCGACTTCGCGAGCTGTCAAATAATGATTCAAATGGCCCAGGGACACCCATTCGGTGTGATGCAATGGAGGTACGTAAGAATTTGTGTACGTGCAGATTGCAGTGTCTCATATTTAGATCTTTGAGAGCATTCATGCAATGCTAAACAGACAAAAAAGATATACCAACTAAGCAATCGCAACATTAATCGTGGTGAACCAATTTAAATATACGTCTGCAGTGTGCACACGTATACTAGAAATACACGTGCGCTCCGTGTAATAGAAATACACGGGTATCCGTGAACAAAACTACACGGGTATCCGTGAACAGAAATAGACGGGTATCCGTGTATTAAAAATTACACAGATTGAAGTTCGGATACGTTTACTACACGTGTACACGTGTATGTAAATACACGTGAAATAAGGACCTCTGGTATAAAGTAGAAAAAATTGAAAAGTTGAAAAAGTTAATATAAACCCATGTCTGCAAATAATTTATTAGAGAATTATAAGATAGCAGAAGGAGATACAATGTTTCTCCGTTGTGTGAGTCTGTAGAGTTGCTGATTGATAAACAAATGCAGAAATTTTGATTTGCCTTTTAAAACTGCTGTATCAATTTGACATCGGGACACCCTGTATCTAAATTCTCACCGCTATTGTAACTTTCATTCCTACCGCTTATAGCGCTGTACTCTTATTTCATGCTTAGCTGTTAACGTTGGATGCGACACGGAAATGGTAATGGGACTCTAGAGCCCCAAAATCGAGTGACACAGAAGACAATAGAATGAAAAGTCTATTCTATACCTGGTGGTCTGTGGTGCTACTCTCTTGGGCGTGGTACCGGCTGTCGGTAAGGAGGGAAATATTAATTTAAGATATTAATATTGTTGACTTCAATCAATTAGAGTTGTGGTGTAGAAAACGGGTGGAATATATTTATATTTAACAACACATATTGTTTGAGTTTTGACCACGCCGCTGAAAGTGAGGTTATGGAACGACGGTGAAAAGGTGCACACTTGAAACGAAACGAGTACTTGCGATGATTAAGTCACTTTATTAAAATACTTGTAAATAAATGATTGTGATTGAGTCTTTATACAGGGTATAAACGGTATACTTAGCAATATTTTAGGGAGTGGTAGGGGAGGTCCAATGGAACATAAAAGTCCTATAACATAGTGTCCGATCGGTCTCCATTTTACAGTAATAATGCCTCAAAGTTAACATGTCTATACGCTAAACTAATAGTCGCAGGATTCCATAATTTTACAAATACATTTGAGACCACCAGTAGAGTAAAATGGTCTGAATACATTTTGTTGTATATCATATAGTTTAGCTGTTATAAAGGTTTAAACAGCGGAGATGTTTGTGGAAATGATCGTCGCTACACGCACACAGATGAGCCGTAGCACAAAGACCGCCCGTTGTGAGATGTTCAAGATGAGTAACTGAGTAACTGAGTAAGTATGGGCCCCTTACAGTAGCGGTCCCATTGAGAATCTGTTTAGAGTGGCGGAGGCACTTAGGGTCGTCAGCTAAAAAATAAGAAACAAGTGAACGAAAACTCTACACGTGTTCTTAGGCCAGGCGCGCAGTGGTGGCAATTTGTTGCGTGACAGTTTTGATGCTCCCGAAAAATGCATTGATTTACATGGAAATAAGCTCCTTTCACGATGTAACTGCAAAACGTGTTGTTTTTTTTTCAGAAAGTGACAAAACTGTTTCTTTCCTTTGAGTGTGACTAAACTGTCACGCAACAAGAAACTGTCGATGCGTGGCTACTCTTACGTGAATATGTAGTAAAGAAATAAAAATTTCGCTACCTAAAGAGTGACCCAAAAATGAGGCCTTTTTTAGCCCCTTTTTGGTCCCACAATTTTGGAACTGAATTTCATGCGAAACGATACCTTATGATGAGACATCAATCACGACAAATTTTCAAGTTGAGGTGACGATTAGTTTCTGAGATATGGAAGGTGAAAGAAGCGAAAATTCATTAACATGTCAGCCCATACGCTTCGATGTATAGACTTTTAAGTCATTCCGATAATTTAAACAATTATTTTCAGGGTTTTTCGTGATTGCTGATAACGAATTTAAACTTAGATTTTCGAAATTCACGAAAAAAAAAATTAAATGGCCGATTCAACATTGTGGACGATATATTAAAAACGCACCTACTACACAGACATTTATATTTCTTGATTTTTATTTTTTTTTTCGCGAATTTTGAAAATCTAAGTTGAAATTCATTATTAGCAGTCAGAAAAAACCCTGAAAATAATTGTTTAAATTATCGGAATGACTTAAAAGTCTATACGTCGAAGCGTATGGGCTGACATGTTAATGAATTTTCACTTCTTTCACCTCCCATATCTCTGAAACTAATTGTCACCTCAACTTGAAAATTTGTCGTGATTGATGTCTCATCATAATCTACCATTTGGCACCAAATTCAGTTCCAAAATCGTGGGACCAAAAAGGGGCTATTTCTTGCGTCACTCTTTATTTATAAAAGATGCTCGAAATGATTGCCGTTTGCATCTAGACACTCCTGACACCGACGCAACCAATTGTCGCGAACGCGGGCGAATATTCCAGGCTGTTCGCGTATGTATAACGTTACCAGCATATAGTACTCTACCCTGCAATATGTCGAAGGTTTCAAAATCGGTGTCGGCATATACTAATGCTTTCATGTGGCCCCATACGTAAAAATCCATTGGTTTTAAATCTGGGCTTCTTGGAGGCCACGAAACCGCACCATTCCGTGCAATCACCCGGTTCCCCCGAATTCGTCCTATAGCTGGTATAGTTCCCATATGGGCCGGGGCGCCGTCGTGAAAGAGCCACATATTTCTTCGGGTGGCCAGGCAAATATCTTTGAAGAGAAGTGGCAAATCCCGTCGCAGAAATCTAGCATATTTTGCGCTATCTAGACGCGCCGGCAAAATATGCGGTCCGAGGAGATGATCGTTTACTACCCCAGCCCAAATGTTTAAACGCAGTTTTTGCTGGAAGTGCCCCGTAATAATATTATGCGGATTTATGGGTTCCCACGCGTGTGAGTTCCGGAAATTAAATATTCCAGAACGTGTGAACTTCGACTCATCTGCTGCGAGTACGATCACCGGGAAGTGGTCATCTTCTTCCACTCTATCGAGGAATCACCGGCAGAAAATGCGCCGTCTCTCAAAATCCTCAGGAAGTAATTGTTGCAGCCTGGGGTGTAAGCCTCTGGGATTTTGGATTAATAATTTTTTAATTCGTGGTAGTTCGTGTTATTAATGAAATATGCGAAAACAAAAGATAAAATAATAAGTATCTAATCATTAGTCGATAGCGAGGATAACGTCAGTGACTCAGATATTAAAGGCACCCCCGATCGAATCGCGTGAAAACATAGGTGACTTTTATGATATTTTCTAGAAAAAGGTATACAATGTATGAGACTAAAACTTTTTGCACTTTATTCTGTTACAAATCAGAGTTGGGCAAAATGTAATGTAATCTAGAGACGCGGTAGCGTCTCGACGCCAAGTACATGAAAGACACCCTCTATATATGTCGACTGTCGCTACCGCTTATCATTTACTCGTCGCCCGGCTAATCCAACGTAACCTGAAACTTATTTCATTAATATCTCATCACGCTTGCAATATTTTCTAAATTTAAAGACATTTTTCTTATGTAAACCGCATATAAGCTTTCGAATGAGACCAATTTCAATAAAATCGGTCCACGCATGACCATAGAGCTATATTCCAACTGGAGTGTAAGCTGTGCAATGGCGTCCGCGCCGACGAGGACGGAAGACAGGGGGAGACGTTGCCTCTGTCTACTACGGACTATAGTAAGGCTGTAGTGCGCACGCGCAGGAATACGAAACGTATGCAAGAATGAAACATGAATTCATTGTACTTTGTCGTGTTTCGAGTGCGAATTTTATGCAAATTAACATTTTTACAAACAAAAATAATAATAATAATAATAATCGTCTTTATTCCATACGTAATTAGTAATTACAAAAACGAGAGAGAAAAAAAAAAGAAACCATGTCGAAAGTCACGGAAAGGGCGAGACTCAGCGAAGCTGCTATCACGCCTGACCCGAAATAGTAACAGAATAGAAAAAAGAATAAGATTAAAAGTAAGAGAGAGAGTACAGTAGTGCACACAAATATGACTTTGAGGGGATTCAGCAGTAGATCATGTCGGTCATGTTAGTCCTATATTATATTAGGATGATTTAAAAGAAATGCTTTGGTAGCGTTTTTGAAGGAGTGGAGAGTAGGAAGTGAGTAGATATCCTCAGGGAGAAGATTGAAGAAATGAGATGCAGCGTAGGAAAATGAGCCAGAAAATTTAGCAGTATGGGAAATGGGAATGGAAAGACAGTGTTCTCTTCTCGTACGGCAGGAGTTAGAGGAGTGGAATTCGGCGTTGATAGGGATTAATTCACGAAGGTAAGGAGGTGTTTGCGTGGTGAGGACTTTATAGACTAAGCAGCAGAGATGAAGAATCCATCTTTGAGACATGTTAAGCCAGCCTGTTTGAAGGAATAGTGGAGTAATATGATCGTATTTCCGCGTGTTAAACGAGAAACGAAGACAGGAGTTCTGAGCATATTGGATGCGACGAAGTGTCGATTTAGTGATACATGGGAAATAAACAACATGTGCATAATCGAACAAAGAAAGAACAAGTAACTGCGAGACAAGGAGTTTTTGACGAGTAGAGAGGATTCTTTTAAACGGAAACAGGAGTTTTAGACGAAGTCGAGCAGCCAGGAGTTTTGTAGAAATGTGAGGGGTAAAGTCCCAAGTGGAGTCGAAGGTAACACCAAGCACTTTTAAAGAGGAATTCCCAGGGATTATAGTTTGATTTAAAGAGATAGAAAATGACGCGACCCCTTTAAGGATAGTAGGTGAGCCAGCGAGAAGGAAAGAGGATTTCAAAGGGTTCAGACGCAGACCATGAGACGATGACCACTCCTGAATCCGCACAAGATCTGATTCAATTTGATTCCTAGCCGAGGCAGAGCCAGCAGGATCAAAAGACAGTACAACTTGAGTATCATCTGCGTACATGTATGCCCTACAGAACTCAGGTAAGAGAGGTAATTCCGCCACATAAAGATTAAAGAGTAACGGACCCAGAACCGAACCCTGAGGAACTCCTTGCATAACTGCACGTGAAGTAGAGAATTGCGGGAGGGGATTATAGATTATTACTTGCTGCAAGCGCTGAGAAAGGTAGGAACGAAACCAGTCCAGAGCTGAGCCATTAATGTTAAGGTTACGAATTTTATTAATTAGCAGATCATGATTTAAGGTATCGAAAGCTTTTGAGAAATCCAGCGAGACAATACATGATACTCGACGAGAATTAAAAGCCCTAAGTACCGTATTTGACATATGGAGAAGTGACGTTGTGGTGCTATAGTTAGGTCTGAAGCCAGATTGAAACCGGGGCAGTGCATTTATGTTATTGAGAAATTTATGTAGTTGTATAAAGCAAAGTTTTTCGAGAATTTTAGAAAGGAAAGGAAGAGTCGAAATAGGGCGGAGAGAATTTAAGGTGGTAGGAGAGTTTGTTTTTGGGATGGGTTTAACTATTGCGTGTTTCCACCTTGACGGGAAGGATCCACTGGAAAGGGAGAAGTTAAGTATGTGGAGGAGGGCGTCTAGACAGTAAGGCATGGAAAGGCATAACATGTCAGCAGAAATGTCAGAAGGACCAGATGACGTGGGTTTCGTGCTCTTAAGAACTGCAAGCAGGTCACTAGGTAGGATTGGGTCGAAAATAAAAGGTTGTGTGTTGAACGAGGGTGAAGTATAATTGCTAATTAGGCTAGGGTCCGGAGCAGAAGATGGAATGGAATCTAAGAAATAGTTATTGATAACAGTTGGGTCAGAGAAATGGGATGGGAGAGTTTGAGAGCGAGATGCCGTGGGTGCCCCTGTTTTGCGAAGGAAGTTCCAGAAGGATTTAGTGGAAGACTTAGAAGGTTGAGATGATAGAGAATGAAAGAAGGCCCGTTTTTCTGCCCTAAGCGCAGAGGAGGTATAATTTCTAAGCTGCTTGTAATACTCCCAGTGCGAAGGAGATTGTGATTTTTTAAATTTAGTCAAAGCTTTATTCCGAAGTGTCATAAGCAATTTGACATTAGGAGTAATCCATGGGGCTGGCTGTTTAGTTACTCTTACCAATTCCACAGGGGCATACATTTCAAAGACGCCCAGCAGTATATTGCTAAAAGACTCAAGCTTATCATCAACCGAAATAATGAATTGGGAGTTAGAGAATAGTGTGTTATATTGTAAATGATGTCAAGCGTATGTCATTTTTCATATTTTGTATATTTTTGGAATTTGAACAGTTTTGTCCATTTTGGTATATGTACAATTATTAAATGTATAATTGATAAATATAATTTCATAACTATTTGCATACCTGGTATATTTTTATGGAGAACCTGGAATATAAGAAGTATAAGTAATATAATTAGTGAATTGTAAGCCTGAAATGGATTATCATAAATTAAGGGTTGCAAAGCAAAAAGAAAAACATAAAAAAACATCTAAAAAAGCATGAACCTCCATGCAAGTAAAATACACAACCCCATCATACATGTTTGTGCCCATTAATCACACTGCGAATCCTTGTGCAATTAATATGTACAAAATATATACAAAATATGTACAAAATATATACAAAATATGTACAAAATATGTACAAAATATATACAAAATATGTACAAAATATGTACAAAATATATACAAAATATGTACAAAATATGTACAAAATATGTACAAAATATATACAAAATATGTACAAAATATATACAAAATATGTACAAAATATATACAAAATATGTACAAAATATATACAAAATATGTACAAAATATATACAAAATATGTACAAAATATATACAAAATATGTACAAAATATATACAAAATATGTACAAAATATATACAAAATATGTATAAAATATATACAAAATATGTACAAAATATATACAAAATATGTACAAAATATATACAAAATATGTACAAAATATATACAGAAGTTCATGCAAATTACACGTTTGCAAACAGAATGTTCTTATGCAATATTTGTCGAAGGTGAAGCCGTGCGCCTAATTGCCTTTCAGTGGCCTTTTTCGCATATGTTACAATCCGTATATTAGCGTATAAATCTGCAATTAATTTTAAAATTTGCAGCTCGTGCAGTTCCTCGAAACCATCACTCTCTAGAACCGGATGTAGTGGTTCAAATAATTGAAGCATGGTATTGCTAAATTTTTTATATACCACAGAGCATATCCGATGTTTGAAATGATGGTGATTTAGCAATCTTAATTTGATGTCTGCATGAAATGCTTGTTCTGCATACTGCACAATCTTATACACGGTTTCGGATGGACAACACAACTTCCCTCGATTAATAAAGCTTGTAAATGTACCGTATTTATTACTATTTATAGAATACGAGTGATCGTTATTATCAGAGCGAAGCAAAAATTTTTCGCAATATGAGCAGGATAATTTGACTAAAATTTTTTTACTATTAATACACTAATATAATAGAATATATTTTTTTGTAAAAAAGTTAAATCTACACTATCTATGCATAACATAATGTCGTATATTCTTTTATCTTCTTCGGAATCAATATCATTTTGTTCCGTAATAGTCCGTTTACTACTGCGGAATTCTAAAATCGGCATTGATTGTGTATTATCCATCAAGCAATTGGCGTTAATACTGGGACTGACCGTGTTTCTGAACAATAATTTTCTGAATGCCCAAATAAACTGTAAACAATTGAGATTGTCATTTCTACCGTCACTTGACCTTACACAGGAAAAAAAACAGCTCCAAATGGTCTTGTGAGCACTTGTAGCTAAGAAAGTATTTCAGTGGGTTCTGTTTCGTTAATAAAAAGATGGCAAGGTCTAAAATACTTTGCATATTAACTAAAAACCCAATGGCAAATGTTCTTCTTTTGTGAAATAATATATTTGTACCATTAATTGTTAAACTTTTTACATACTCTGTCGTATTAGAAAAAAATTGTTTTATATACTCCACGTTATGCATAAATATGGGAGACTTAAATCCTTGACCATACGAAGACCGGCTGTTATGAATATCAAATAGCTGGTAAAATATTCTTATAAACTCTGTTGTGGCTTTGCTATCTACAAATCTCTCATCTCCACTTGTCCGTAAAAAGTCTATTACGTCTGCAACACTACTACTTAAAACATGCGCTGCCAAACGCACATTTATTTTTTTATTCTGAAATTTAATATGCGCTACGGATATCTTGTTTGCCAATTTGAGGTCTTCACTTTCCTGTACCTCCTGTAAAGTGGAACGATATTTTGCCCTTAGGCGATATAATTACTTCTTCCGCAAAAGCGTTTCAGCACAACTTAAGCATATGGCAAGCATCAAGAACGCAGTAAATTGTTGTGTTTGTAGCTGGGTATTTGAAAGACATTATCATCTTTGGCTCATATAATTTGCATCCCAACAAATTGAAAGTTTTTAAATTTGTAGCGCATCCATCGCAAGTAATGGAACGAACAGTTATTCCAATGTCTTGAAGCATTTCTGTTGCTACGTTTAAAATTTGACACTGTAATTCGGCTCTAATTTTATTAATAAAAAAATATCTAATTGCAATTTTTAGTTTTCTTTGGTGTGAAACAATTTGCAACACAAGTACTTCTGTGGCCAGTTCTTCGGAGTTAGTGTGGGCGATGCCACCGTAATCAATATAACCACAGTATTTGTCTGGTTTTTTATCATACACTATTTCACTCCGAATACTCATGGCATCAAATAAAAGCACTCATTTGTTTGTACTTCTTCCTTCAGGAAAGCAAGCACTTCGGCATTAAATCTTGGTTGACAATTGTACGTACTCAACCATGTACATAATTTAGGCCCACTAAGCAAGTGCAGTTCTTTCCTGATGAAAGGATAGGCCTTGGGAGAGTAAAAGTATAACGTTAAAGCAAAGCTTCTCATCTCCTCCGTGTATCGTTGTCTACTGTGTGCAACTGATGCATTCTGCACTTCATTTTTGAAAATGGCTAAAGGAAACCCATTAAACTGGTTCTCCAACACCTTCTACAACACCTATACAATTGGTGGTTATACCGTTTTCTTTTAAATGTTGAATGACATCAGCCATTGTGTTAAGTCGAGCATCACGTCGCAGTAACAGTTTCTGCAATATTTTTATTTTCTGGCGCAATTGTTGCACTGTCTCTGATGGTGGTAAATAGTTGTCCAGTACCTGAGTGTCAACATCCTTTTTTCCTGCGCTACTGCATTGTACCACTGTTTGATTGCCAACATCCTTCTTCACTATCCTACTATCGCGTTGCTGTAACAATAAAATGTAACTATAGGTTTGAATTCAGATAGTATAAATAAAGTTATGAGATCATCATTCTGAACTCGTATCATTGTGGACTGAAATGAAGGTACATTCGGTGACCTGTTTTCATCAGATACCACACTGCTTGAAGTCAAAGGCCCATGCATTACTGCCTGTAAAATAATAAATATTTATAATCGTTTCTCGCCTGCGAAGAATAGTTTCATTTACTACCTTGTAATACATGATATATAGATATTTAGATACCTCATTTACTGGAGTGCAATGATACTGATGATCAAATACCGTTGGCACTGCATCCCGCTTCAATATACGCCGCACACTTGTGGATGTTGTAGCTTGAAAGGCGTCGGTAGTAAAATGTTTACTACATATCCTACTATATTTTTGTACTGTAAGTTGTAAATTGACTGGTATTGCCGCAATAAACTTCTTCCGCGACTCCTCCGTTAACGGAACGCTGCACAACAATTACATTTCTTATACGAACCAATCAAACATACTTTTATTGAAAAAACATTGTAATTCCACTTTAATTTCTACTTACTTATGAAAAGTTACACCCTCACTTTTTTCCACTCACTTTTGCAGTTTTTAATGCAACACCTGTTAACCATTTTTTGCTTTTATAGTTTTAACCTTGCACTGAACGGCGTTTCGTGCCAAAAATGATGCTACAAAGGTCATGGCGTCGGCGACGCCGCGTCGCTTCTATACCCCCACTACACGCAAATCTACTATAGGATAGTACAGGTAGAGAGAGGTAGTAAGAAGAAGAAGGATAACTTCTCCCCCTGTCTTCCTTTTCCCTCGGTTCGCCGTCACCTGTACTTCTACTTACTTCAGCTTACACTCCCGTTGGAATATACAGTGGTTCCCGGATTATCGAGAAAGATTCGGGACCGGGGATTCTCCATAAACCGGGGCAGGGGAAGTAGTTTGCGCGTAATAAACCGACTCTTGTCAGGACCCTCGCCCGAACCGTTCGACAAGGAGACTGAACGACATAAACCGAGAGTGAGTGAAATAGCGCACCAGCGGGAGACCCTCGGTCGACGGCGAATTGAGATTCAGTATTGAATATAAAAATTTTCATATTACTGATTACACTTTGATGGGAGTACTACCGATGGATTGGTGAGTTTATGTCGACGAAAATGAGTCCAAACACGAAATAATTCGGTCCATTTTTTATTATGAAAACACGATTAGATTCCAGTTCCCCGGTTTAAGGATGCCGTCTCACTGGGCCTTGAATGTGTGCGCACGCTCACACAAGCTAGGAAAAGCGTGTACGTATACGCGATGTAGTAAACAATCCGTTTCAACCAACTTACGTCGTGAAATCGGCAAGAAGGAAGCTTTTGCGGGTATAGTTGCCTTCAGCGGACATCTATACAGGGTGGTCTGCTGCGTTTGAACGCTAATAAGCACCGTACGTTGAAATAATAATGAATTTATGACTCGAGAAGTGACAGAATTGAGGTTCGAGTACATTAGCGCCACCAACGGAGAAGCCTTGAAGCTTCATTCTGTCAGTTTTCGAGTCATAAATTCATTATTATTTCAACGTACGGTGCTTATTAGCGTTCAAACGCACCAGACCACCCTGTATAGATGTCCGATGAAGGCAACTATATCCGCAAAAGCTTCCTTCTTGCCGATTCCACGACGTAAGTTGGTTGAAACGGATTGTTTACTACATCGCGTATACGTACACGCTTTTCCTAGCTTGTGTGAGCGTGCGCAAACATTCAAGGCCCAGTGAGACGGCAGCCTTAAGGGAAAAGTACACTTCTGGTGATTAATTCACAATTATCTAAGTAATTTGCCAATCCTTGTAGTATCTGGAGCTTCGATTGGAAAATTGTCCGTCGTATGTGTCTTTCCTTGGATTTTGAATATGTAAATATGTAAAAAGGCAGATCCTAACCGAAAATTAAATTTGGTTACTCGCATGAACAGAGTGACAGATATAGCGTGAAGTAAACGGATGACGTTTAATGCGAGACACGTTCGCGCAGTCCTGTCACAAAATTTAATTTTCGATTATGTTTATTTGCCCGTTGTTAACATAAAATAACAGATAGTAGATTTTGAAATAAATGCGTATTTCTTTGGTCTACACCATCCCGCTTTATTTATTTGTGTCTTCCATTATAAATCCGTTGATCTATTTACTTTGGACAAGACTTTCATCTGAGTATTCTGGTTTCCTAACCCTTGCCATCTCTACGAAATACATAACATTCGTTTCCATTCTTTTCATTACTACTCTAGTTTCCCGCTTTATTTATTTGTGTTTTCCATTATAATAATCAATGGATTTATATATAAATCCGTTGATTTATTTACTTTGGACATTACAAGTTTATCGTTTATAGTGGCAAAATTATTATGATTTTTCTTTAGGTTCATTGCAATAAAAGTCATTTGACATTTATCCTTTGTGTCATTTTCGCTACAGCATCGCGAACAGAACCGATCGCGCAGGTTTATATAATTATGACAATCATAGGCAGATGGTGCCACAGTGGTGTTTCAACATGAACTGGAAGTGTTCTAGACGGGAACCTGTGGCTTGGCAGTGCCCCCACCATATTCACGAAATACTGTAGAATCGTAGCGATGTAAAAAAGCCAGCCCTAGTGAGTTCGAATGCAATCGAAACTCGATTGGCCACAATAGTTTGAGCCGTGTGTACGAGTTCGTTGGGTCTATTGCCTAATAATTTTCGCCAGGCATTGCGAATGTTAGCCGCTGTGACCTGCTCCCATGATTCCTTCACGAGATCCACGCAAATCTTCACATTATTATTTAAATAAAAGTCCGTTATCCCGCGAGAATATTCTAGTATTCGCCTCATCATACGATGTCGAAAAGATGTTTTAAATTTAGCGATAATACCTTGGTCCATAGGTTGCAGAATGGACGTAGAATTCGGGGGAAGGAAAACGATTTCAAAATTTGGATCCATCAATTGAATATTATTTGGTATTTTGTGGGCCGGAAAATTGTCAGCTAGGAGCAATACCTTCCCACTGGTACAGTTTTGTAATTGATTTTGTCGAACAGCTGGCTTGAAATAGTTTTGGTACCACCCTACAAATATTTTTCCGTCCACCCAAGCGTTTTTCTGCGCCATATAGGTGATTGGCAATTGGTTGCGGCAACACTTCGGAGCTCTCGGCCTCTCATATTTATGGACGAAAAGCGGGGGAAGTTTATGCGTTCCCGTCGCATTTGCGCAAAACCCCACTGTCACACGATCTTTCTTAACTTTCTTGCCGAAAATTCTCCCTTCCGCTCTATGCACCAATGTCTTTTGAGGAAGAGCTTTCCACATGAGGCCCGTTTCGTCCATGTTGTATACATTGTCCAGCTCTATGTCCTCCTCTTTTAAGCGCCGCACAAAATATTTGGTGAATTCCTCCGCTCCCACTCTGTCAGCATCAGCACTCTCTCCATGTAGAGTGATCAAACGAATGCCATAGCGATTTTTGAACCGCCATAACCAGCCTTTGGAGCATGCAAATGCCGAAGGACCACCATATTCCTCATGGAGTTGCTTAGCTTTTTCCATTACGAGTGCATCACTGATGCGATCGTCCAACGCCCGCCGCTCTAAAAACCACGTGTACAAACGATTTTCTATCTCGTGGGCTGCTGAAGATCGCGACACTTTCCGTTTTTGGTCGTTCCACGTGTCCGCGCGATGGTGTACCCGTGCTGAATTACTTTTTAATCGATAGATCGTTGGAAGACTAACGTCATAGTCTTTGCATAACTGTTTCAATGGAACACCATCCCCGACACAGGCGTAACTAGGATTTTTGTCTGGGGGGAGGGGGGCCGCCCCCGCGCTCTCTCTCCTTTTTATAGGGAGAAATCTTTATATTCATACACATTTTATAACAATCATTTACGTACATATTTATTTAACACTAAAACAAAGAATAAACGGAATAAAAAATTATTTATTGTTGAATCTCGGGAAATGTAACCAAACCTTTTAAAAGGAAAAGAAATACAGTATAAAAAATAAATTGACATTTAGTAAAAGCAATATATCATGAATATCTATAGTTAAAAGTTACACAAGTTTTATATAGTTAAAATTTACACAAGTTTTAATTTGCGGTGTTTTTCTGCAAAAACATTTAGGACCTGTTGTGCTGTTACATTGGTTTTGATCATTCCATTTTCGATGTTTAGGAGTGCCATATTCGAAAACCTCTCCTGGAGCATAGTTGTTCTTAACCACGTTTTAACGCGACGCATAGTGGAAAAACTCCTTTCACAGACGGCCGAGCTTACAGGAAGACTAATAGCTGTTTGCAGCAATTTGTATAAATTGGGGCAATAGTCTTTATTAATTTCTGTTTTCAGACTTTTTAACTTTATTTCAATGTTCTTCTTCTGTAACATATTTTTTATTATTTTTGTTTCAGCCTGTAAGGTAGAAACGTCTATATTTAAAACATGTTTATAATTTGCTACGAAATCCTCTCCGCCTTCCAGGTCCAACTTTATAAATGAGTCAACTGACTGCGCTAAAGGTAGATTATCAAATCTACTTTTGAAGTTAGTGATAATATTGTCCATCACTTGATTATAAATATTTATTTTCCAATATTCGGAAGGTTTTGTATCTGATGGCAAGTCCATCAAATTACCTTTACCTAGAGTTGACTCTATCACGAAGTCATTCATTCTCTTCGGTTCTCTTTTCCTTTTCGAGACTCGAGTAGGTTCCAAAGAAATGTCGTGTTCTTCTGCGAATTCATCGATTTCACTCCAAAGGTCATCGAATTGGTTTCTGCTTTCCTCGAAACTAGTTATAGTACCCGTTATTATGTCACTCGCGCGACCCAGAGTTGCATCTTTACTTTGAAAGTACCTACTCAGTACATCAACTATTGATAACACTGAGTGAAACACAAATGCACAAACAACAAAATCTGATTTCCTGATGCAACTCAGTATACCACGTGTCTCCACAGAGTTCTTGTCTTTAGCCTGGCTGATTTCTTCTTCCAAAACTTTTTTAATTGCATTAAAATTAGACAATGTAGCTTTGCAGTTTGCATAACGACAGCTCCATCTTGTATTACTCAAGCTTCCCATTTCACAGCCGGATTTGATTTTAAGAGCGTCATGAATTTTCTTAAGATGGACATGATTACCGGGTTGCGAGAAATGGATATATAAAGCTTCAAGCGTATTGAAAAAAGCCATTGCTGATGAAACGTTTTCACATGAATCGACAACAACTAAGTTGAGCCTATGCGCTAAAGAGTGGATATAAATTGCTTGTGGATGCGTTCCTTTTATTATCGCTTGAAGACCTTGATATTTCCCTGACATTACACTGGCTCCATCGTAGGATTGTGCGATTATAGGAATATCTGTCAAAATGTGCTTTCCTAAAAAGTTTAAAATCAGTTTTCCCAATCCCGCAGCATCTCTCGAGGTGGAGCAATTTATAAAACCAATGAATCGTTCTTCAACATCGATGTCCTTGACATACCTAATGGTGACCGACAATTGCTCTTCTTTATAACACCTGGCTTCATCTGCCATTAACGAAAAAAATCCACAAGCTCTCACCTCTTTTACTATTTCCTGTAGAGTGAGCTGTGCTAGGATGTCAATAATTTCATTTTGAATTTGAGGGCTGCAATAGGTCGTATGTTGATTTAAATGATTTGAAAATTGTTCATCATATTTGGAAAAGAGCTCACTAATTTCCAAAAAATTCCCCCTGTTTTTAGAAGTGGGGCCTTCGCGATGTCCCCTCAAAGGTAAGCCCTGACGTACCAAACACAACATAATGTCTATAAGTTTAGTTAAATAGTCTCTATTCTGGACTACTCCCTCTGCATGCTGGATTAGAAGGTTTTCATGTACACTTCCACATACAACAGATTGTTTGTAAGATACAAACATTTGAGTACATTGTATATGAAGTGATGATTGTTCGTGTTTTTCTAGCCCCTTTTTAATTTTTTTTCCAATTATTAAATCCTTAGTGAATAAACTTTTCACTTTGTTCGCGTATAATTCCTTTGGAAAATTGTCTGCACACGAAGCAATAACTTTTATCTTCTATTACACTATATTCAAGCCAGCTGTATGTGTCGTAGTAGTTTGCTGAAAACGACCGCTGTCTATCTCCGAATTTACTTCTTGGAAAATGTATCCGCGGTTGTAATGGACCAGTCTCGAGGGTTCCTAGATTTAAATTTGCTTTTCTCTCAGTAACTATGATCCCAACTTCTTCACCGTTGACAACCGCGCCAGCTGCTGCCGCTGTTGATGACGAATAGGGTTTGTTAGTGAGAACTAAGTCTTGTCTGTTAGTAAAATTGGTTCCAATTTCTTCACCTGAGCAAATTACGTCTGCTGATGACGTTGCTGGTGATGCATCGGGTGGTATTGTGATATTTGTTTTCTTCCTATTGATTGTCTCAACATCGTCAGTTATCTCTTCAAGACGACTATTCGTATTTTTAAAGAAGGATCTTATGTCCTTGAATTTCTTCATCTTTTAATTTGAGGTGCTTGAATGCAAATAATTAAATTTGCCCGCTAAATAACGTTAACAATCTATCGATAACAATAACAACTAACAATAACGTGAAAGAAAATCGTAGAGAATAAAATGACCGGAATATCGCGGAAGACGCCGTATCGCACGAGTGTGTCGGAAATACTGTGTTGTAGACTTGCACGCAACCCTAGGAAAAAGATGTACATACATTGTATAAGGATGGACTGGGAGTGACCACAAATGATCGAAAAAGAGAAAACTGACGAATGTGCGTTTGGTAGGACGCGATAGCAGGCAGGCTGACACAAATCTAGACAGTTAAAACATAGTTGTAGATATTTTCATGAGAAATAAATGTGGAAATATATGCAGCGAAATGTAACGCCGTCGATCAAACCGAAACCCAACAATGGAATAAACAGTTGACAATGGTTTCGGGACGAGGAGAAGGCGGAGGTGTCGCGTGGCTAGAGACGGAAGTGAGGTCACGAAGTAGAGCTTGATCTTTCGAAAAGATAGCCGTACCCGTGCATTTTATATTGATTAAAACGATGGTAATTGTATTATTAAGAGGAGAAATAAAACTTGTCTACATAAAATAAATCCACTTAATTAAAGAAACAATAAAATTGAACATGACAACCAAATAAATAAAAAGTAGAAGCGACTTCAGTGAACTTCATTGAATTTGGCACGCAAATTCGCGATTGTTACAGATTGTTAAAGATTAATGTTAGTGGCTTGTTAGTCACATTTGCGTTTTGTCCGCACGACGTACAAATGTGGCGCCAACATAATTCTAACAGTTTTAATTCATAATTTAACGTAATAAGAACATTATTGTATTTTTTCTATGTACATTGTTGCACTGTATATAGCATTTCGGCCAAACTATTTGTTTCTTATAAGATAAGATTTTACGAATAGACGAATGTTTTTTTATTTATTTCGATATTTCCTAGGGGGGGTTTTCGCGTTTGGGGGGGCCAATCCGCATTTTGGGGGGGCCGGGCCCACCCGGCCCCCTAGCTAGTTACGCCAATGATCCCCGATCTTCTGCAGGACCTCGAGCCGTTGCTGTAGCGATAAAACAACACGTATCTTCGGCGTCGTTGACATCGTACGCTATGCACTGTCATACACAGTTCTGTGAGAAGTACTGATTCACTCGCCGTATTTCACAAACAGTTCACTTTTTGCAAATACACACAGACCGACTTATTGATTCTAGATGTGCAGTATACAGAATCGTTAAAACGAATGTCCACATTTACGGATGAAGTGTAATATATACCCAGTTTACCAAATACCTGCCCAAGAAAGTGAACCCTTACGTTTAGGACGTCTTTAGTACTTTCGTTTATAGTTGGAGGCTAGGATTACTTTATATACTACAATTCTTTTATCGGTCTGTTATGACTTTATGATTGGGATAAGCGTTATGAGGAGCACGCGGAATTTCCACCCGTATATTCCATACCTGTGACCGTCTATTATGTGCAAATAACAGAATATACACGATACTATTACAATAAAAAACAAAACAATTTCAACTCAAAGGAACTGGTTACTGCCAAATTAAATAAGTACTGAACATCCAGCCAATTTCTCCTGAAGGCTGCATTTAAGCAATCTTCAGGAAACACTTTACAATTATGTGAAGTCGTTGATATTCTCCATTTAAATTCTCTTCTGCATTATTACATACCCTGATAACCAGATCGGACGGCAGATCCACGGCAGGTCCTGCCGCCCGCCTGACACATCCAAGAGCGCCATCTGAAGGCCACAATTATCAAACAATTCCCCACGCGTGACGTCACATGGACCTACGCACCAACACAAATGCACATTACTGCTGTAGGTGTATCCCTACCCCAAATAAGAAAGCAAGCAGATTCTACATTTATTAAATAATTCATTTTACGTATTTCAAACAGTATTTATTCTTTCTTTATTAATACAGGATTGCCGATTACAATTATTACAAAATAATATAGATAGCGCATATAAATTCGAAGAAGAACATTCAATATTTACATTTATAAATCTATATACAATACGTCCCGTAACCAGTGCTGTATTTTAGACTTCTTTTTTCTGTAGAATCACCACATTCCGTATTGTGTTAGCGCTGAAAACAAATAGAACATTAGTATAAAATTAAACGTAACGTATGAATGAACAGGATACATGCGATACTTACTTCAGCTCTATCTCCGCACAGCACACACCCTAGGCGATCATGCATGCTCCTGCGAACATTAACATTTATAATAAAACATGTGTTAAATTATTATTTACGAAACAAGATGCTAAATATTCGCACTACGCGCATAACCCTATTTTTCTGTCTTGCAGATAATGTGACTCCATTTTCGCGACGTAGATAATTGAAATTTGTTCAATACCATAATTACGTTTGCTTTCCGGGTACTTTGAGATGATTTGTCTGGATATTGATGCTCAGGATCACGTGGAATATTTCTCGAACGTTCGTCTTCAAGCACAACGGATACCACTTTGAATAAACGGTATGTAGATGTACCACGTGTACCAATTTGGCGGTACAATGAGCTACGATCGGATTGGCTGCGCTATAGTGCCGAAACTCGTGATTGGTCAAGTATCTACGTCCAGTTTGCGTTCGTTTTCGTGGTCTGGGATGACAGTCACTGGCAGTGGCAGTCAGTGCTGGTCAGTGCCGGACAAATCGAAGAATATTCCAAGACATTTCATCCATCAATAAGTATCCAGACAAATCATCTCGACGTATCCAGAAGGCAAACGTAATTATGGAATTGAATAATTTCTAATTATCTACGTCGCGAAAATCAACAGTCACATTATCTGCAAGACAAAAAAAATAGGGTTATGCGCGTAGTGCGAATATTTAGCATCTTGTTTCGTAAATAATAATTTAACACATGTTTTATTATAAATGTTAATGTTCGCAGGAGCATGCATGATCGCCTAGGGTATGTGCTGTGCGGAGATAGAGCTGAAGTAAGTATCGCATGTATCCTGTTCATTCATACGTTACGTTTAATTTTATACTAATGTTCTATTTGTTTTCAGCGCTAACACAATACGGAATGTGGTGATTCTACAGAAAAAAGAAGTCTAAAATACAGCACTGGTTACGGGACGTATTGTATATAGATTTATAAATGTAAATATTGAATGTTCTTCTTCGAATTTATATGCGCTATCTATATTATTTTGTAATAATTGTAATCGGCAATCCTGTATTAATAAAGAAAGAATAAATACTGTTTGAAATACGTAAAATGAATTATTTAATAAATGTAGAATCTGCTTGCTTTCTTATTTGGGGTAGGGATACACCTACAGCAGTAATGTGCATTTGTGTTGGTGCGTAGGTCCATGTGACGTCACGCGTGGGGAATTGTTTGATAATTGTGGCCTTCAGATGGCGCTCTTGGATGTGTCAGGCGGGCGGCAGGACCTGCCGTGGATCTGCCGTTGTTGCGATGCTCGCTGGTGTGCATATGTGTAATCGCGTGAAATTAGCTGTAGGACGTAGTGATATCGAAGTCAGATAGGGAGCGAAATTCAAAAGCCTTTGTAGTAGATAGATTTATTGCAGGCGTACGGATTTGAAGCGAGCAACACATCTGGAAAGTTTTAAGCATAATTGAACCAAGGGACAAGGAAGAGTTTATTGTCAGGACTCATAAAACGTAGAGCGCGTTGTGTTTTCAAGGTTCTTTTTGCCAGTTTTCGAACGTGCTCGTACAATAGTAATAGCTGATACCCAAATTTAGAAAGCGTTCAAGAATCTGAGAGTGCCTTCAGTAATTTTCAAAACTACAGTTAGGCGAGGCTAGGATAATAAATAGCTTGAACTTTCTTTCCACATCTGCGTGCCAAACATCGTCGAGCGGGCAGCAGTTTGTCTCGTAAAACCATTTAAAACTCATTTTCTCTTTCGATATTTGCCGATGCCCTGTTAAGGTAAAAACTCAGCTCAGGAAAGGCTGAAAGTCATAAAATCATAAATCTTGCGCCGGCGACGTCGTCTTGACCCTGAGGGTTGCGCGCCTACCTACCTGCTAGAAATGTATGTACTGTACGCAGTTTTAGTATGTAAAGTATGTAATCGG
Organism: Andrena flavipes; assembly: GCA_963971345.1. NCBI lineage: Eukaryota > Metazoa > Arthropoda > Insecta > Hymenoptera > Andrenidae > Andrena > Andrena flavipes. The sequence goes on from OZ020479.1 coordinate 57,816,250, forward strand.
AAGGCGGGCCTCGACCACCAGCCAAGGGAAGCGTGGAGGAAGAGCCAAGGACGAAGAGAGGGATGAAGGACAACCCACTGACGAAGCTAGAGGGACGACACCTTCCTGATTGGACTGAGGGACTAAAAGAGGGAATCGAAGGAACTCGCCAAAACTAAAGGAGTAGGGCGTCCGGAGGTGACGAGCTAGAAGTTAATTTGTAAAATGTCAGATCTATCCTGGCAGCAGGACAGAAAACGTTGTCGAATATACTGAGTTCTACCCGATTACCAGAGTTTATATTATTCAAATTCCCGCACCGACTCGCGAGCTGAGTGCTTTCAGCGCTCCACGGGCACGGACCCACGGTTTAACTAAAGTCCCCACAGAATCGCGCAACACCGTCCATCTGACGGCAGGCTCTGCCCGGCAGGGCCTGCCGGCAGATCCGTAGTCGACTGCGGACGTAGGTTGCGTCGCAGCTGCCGGCAGATCCTGCGCTCTCCTGGCAGACCCTGCCGTCAATCTGCTGGCAGACTGCCGGCAGGTGGCTATCAGGGTAGTATGTAATGTAGTGACATTCACTAAAATGGACCGAATTTCTTCATATTTGAACTCATTTTCATTGGGAAATCCTAAAAAATCCATTGGTAATACTTTCATTAACTTTTATCAAAAACATTAACATTTTATTTTTCTTTACTGGGTATTTTACCTGGCTCAGCGGTTTTATTGCTCTTGGCAGTCAACGGGCGGTCTACCTGAGACCGAAGGCTCTCGCTCGACCCGAGGAAGCAAAACTGTGGGGTGGGTAGGTCTTTCTCGATAATCCGGGGAAAAAAGACTGTCAATAATCCGGGGACTACTGTAGCTCTATGTTGTACAAACTATTTTTTAAATACATTGAACTTTATAACCTACCAATCTTAACCTTCCAAGTGTCAAATAATGTAAGTGGTTCAAATTTGAGATGTTAGGAGTTTTTACACTAAATAGGATACGGAATTATTGTCTCAATTAACAAGGTAAGTCGCCAAATTTATTTAATAGATTTTTTATGTAGAGTCTCAGACTTGAAAGTTGTCCGGAGAAGGTTCGACAGAGAAGCACCTTCTTTCGCACCAGTTTCTAGAAATTTGTACCATGCTTGTACAAAATAATATATTGTAGTAAAAAATTGCATTGAATTTAAATTGCCAGATATTTGTATTTGTATACTAGCAATTTAGAGTTTTTATTTTATGTAAAGCTTATTATATTATAGATAGAAATGAAGGGGACGCACAGGCTTGGATAGTAGAATTGAAGGAGACGCACAGGCTTGGATGGATAGAAATGAAGGGAATGCACAGGCGTGGAGGTTGTCCGGAGAAGATTAGATAGATAGCCAGAGCATCTTGTTTCGCACAAGTTTCTGGAACTTTGTAAATAAGGTAAATCGACAAAATTTGTCTAAAGACATAGCATTAAGAATTATTAAGAAAATAGATTATGGTGGACTGCTTGCAATGTAAAGCAAGTCACATTAGTGAAGAAAGTACACTGAAAACACATCTCCGTTGATGCTTTTCAATCTTTTGTAAAAGACATTCGTAATACTTTAATTAATAAAATCCACATTAGTTTCTACGCTATTCATTAATTTTACTAAGGTCGGTATCAGATATATTGGCCGGTGAGTTTCGCGAGGGGTATTCTCCCACCATACCGCTTGCCTGCTCGATGCTCCTTTTCTCAACGTTCTCGCTCTCTCTCTGATCGTCAGATGGTGGTGGTTGATTTCTCCTCGATCGCTGATCGGGAAAACAAACTCACCGGCCAATATATTTGATACCGACCTTAGTTTTCAATTAACAATATTTCAATTCACCAATAAATATACTAAACCAACACCAATAAAAATATTGAATCTCTTCATTCATTTTCGCTAAATTATCATTAGCATTTTTTAAATATCCTTCAACAAAACTTTCTACCATATGTTCTCACCTCCTTCGGACACATTATGTAGTCTCTACACTCACTAGAGCAAAAGGCTACTCTATAAGTAAGTTCTACATTAAGTTGTATGTAACTAAAATGTGGCTTTTATACTTATTTACAGATAATCGAAGCAGTAGATGATGCAGTGCGATCTACGTCAGAGAAAAAAATTTATTGAAACATAGCATTATTATTATTATTATTATATTAATTAAATGAGTTTATTCATATGCTTGCTTTATATCTGAAAATTAAAATTTTTAAATAAACCAATTCCACCAATCCCAATTATCCGAAGTTTATTTGTAGTTGATATATTTTACATAAGTAGTTGGTACTGATACATAGTATAAAAAGAAAAGATATTACTGCGGGCCACCGCCGCCGCGGCTATATTCACCGCCACGACCACGATCACGACCACGGCCACGGTACTGCGATGCCACCAAATCGCGCAGAGTTACGGCGTGGGTCTGCAGGCTGGTCGATTGCGCGCGGACAGCCCGCGGGATGGCCCAGTTTTCCTAATTGGCCCTCACGCTTTGCCGCTTCTCTGGTGGCGGCGGGTTACATACTCTCCTGTAATTAGTAATAAACAAAAAAATTTATTAGTAAAATGTTTTTTAATTGAAACACCTTTCGAACGTTTACATATCGGGTAAAATGAAGAATTTTTATAGTGTTTAAAGATAAAAACATATCTAATTGAAAATCAAAATTAATATCTTTTCTCGAGAAAATGTCCGGAAATTTTGTTAAACCACTGCGGCACAAGATAGTATATAATATATAGGGGAGACTGGGGCTAAGTCGCCACTTTTTTGGCGGTGCCAATTTTCGGCAATAAAATAAATAATTTTACCGTACATATTTATACTGTTGGAAAGAGTAAAGCCTTAGCTACAAAATTACTATACGATATGTTTATCTGGCATAGTGTAATGAAGAAATCGAAAAATTGACGTTGGTATATTTTCTGAAATGTCAAAATCGCCGGGGCTAAGGCGCCACCCCCCTGGGGCTAAGTCGCCACCTTCTTTTCACCATTGCGAACTGCATCTGTATGCATATAAGATGAAACGAGGAGCACAATTTTAATTTTTTTCGGCGTGTGAGACACAAGCGTCATATCCGGCGTGAAGCAAAACTTTGTACTTGGCGGCTCTTTACAAGCAACCTTCATTTCCGCAGGGATCTCTCGCTTATTTTTGCGGATTGTGCCAGTGATAGTAAGGTTGTAGGTTGGCTCTAGCATGCGCTGTATCAGCGGGATTGACGTGAACCAGTTGTCACATGTGGTAATTTCCCGAAAGAAATATTCTGAGATCAGCTCGTTTTGATGTGAGACCATTGATTTACCCAAGTATGGAATGCCAAATACCAAATAAAATGTTTGGGCGTCGTTCAGCGTCACAATTTTCAGTCCATATTTATCAGGCTTAGCTTTCATATACATTCTAAATATACAACGTCCTCGAAATGAAAGCAATTGTTCATCAACTGTACATTGTGAACTAGGCTTATAATAACGACTGCAATTCCTCTTGAATATGTCCCAAGGTTCTCGAATAGGCGCGAATCGGTCCTCTTTATTTCGACCTTTTTTATTATCGAAGCGGAGGCATGTAGCCAAAAACATAAATCTTGCTCTGGACATAACGTTTCTATAAAATGTTACTCCACTTTCTTTACTCCAAAGTTCATGTGTTTGTACATGACTCGATTTCCATAATCCAGCATAACATAGAAGAGCAATAAAAGCTTTCATTTCGTTATGATTTGTTTGGTGATGATAAGTTTGAAGTTTTTGCTTGTCATTTAGAATATTTAAGCACTCCTCTTCTATTTTGTCATTCGTATTTTGATTAATAATATTGAATATTTCATTGTTCAGAAGAAGCTCCCAAAATTCTTCAATCTCTTGACAATGCGTGGCTTCGTTCAAAAGTTCCGGAGGTGAAGGATCCTGTACATCACACAAACGTTCGGATCTTCTTGTAGGCATTCTCGTTGACCATTGGAATCCATTTTTCCCTCTTAGCTTCGCTGTTGGTCGACCACGATCACGCGATCTATTTAGACCAGGTATGGAACTAAAGTGAACGCAGCGGCCGTTTTTCGGAGGCAGCGCCTCCTTTCTCCCGGCTTGGCCCCCGCGGTGGGCCTAGGAGCTTCGAGCGCCTCAGACCCGTACCATATGAACCGCGCGTGGCGCATTGGAGCGACACCCGTAATAATTGATTTCCGCATCACCCATGGGGTACTATTATCGATGCGTTTTTTTTTGTCAGTGGTATCCCGTGTAAGCCTATTCCACTGTGTCACGCGATAAAAATGGATAGGAAAAACGCATTTTACTATCAAAATTTTAAATACGTTTGGGAAAACTTAATTTTCGCGCACGTTTAGACGTGCTGGACATATCTAAAATATCAACGGGGAGGCTGGTCGACGTTGTATGTATTAAAGTTGATATTTTAGATATCCCCACTTAATTTGATCTATTGGACGACGTGAGTTTTGACTTGGCTTTGGATCATAAGATCGATTCGAGTTTTGCGATTGATTTGCATTTTTTTTAAAAGAACTGCCTTGAAAATTATTTTGTCTGAACGATTGATTTTGTTGCGTAAAGTGGATTGGCTTTTAATGTTGAGGCATTGAAGGGTTTGACCTTGAATTTTTAAAGCGACAATCTTTACTTGCGTGATTTGTTCTACTGCAATAAGCGCAACTTTGAAAATTGTCATAATGAATTCGAAGGGCCTTTTCTTCCGCTGTAGCAGCGGTAAAGGCTTGATTAATTGTTTGGAATTCTCTGTATCGAAGCATTTGTGAAATCTGAGGATGAGTGATAAATGAATCGATTAAGGGTCATCTTAGTTATCATTGCGATACTTCCAGGTAAATGACTTTCGTCTTGTTCTGACACGTGAACGGCTGCGAGGATTCGAGACGAGAGGTCTTCGATCCTTTGGAAGAACTGTGTTACGTTTTCATTTTGATTTTGAGTGAGTGAATTTAATTCCTCGAATAATTGATCAAGAGTTTTTTTATCTTGATAGAGACTTAAAAGACGCTCAGAAACTTCTTCCCAAGTCGTGAGATTGCAATGTATGTCGATTTGTTCTCGTGCTTTGCCAGTAATACGACTTTTCACGTAGAGCAATAAAGCACGTTTTTGACTTTCCGTAGCTAGTTCGAACACTCCGTCAACTTGCTTTACGAAGCTGCGAATTTTATATCGATCACCGTTAAATGTTTCAGGGATCAATTTAATTAAGAATGAGACTTCGTACGTAGTTGGATCTTGATCAGGCATGATTGTATGGGATCTAGGATAATTTAAGAAATATAAAAGGACAAGAATTGTCTAGACTGAAGAATATTTATTGAGCAGCACTTACTGTGGAAGTTATCCTTTGCAATTGGTGCTGGCGTTGCTAGGTCCAGTATTTTCCTACCAGATTGCGGATTTTCCTTCAAATACGCTGCTCTTCTGTATTTCGCCTTGTTCGATGTCCACGTTCTCAGCAAATTGAATGTTGCCACTCGATTCACAGGGTAGAGTTGCTAATTCCACTTATGTTCGCTGTGTGTTGAGTGCAGGACATCACATCCCCGTCGCCAAAATTTATGTTGTATTAATTTATGTTGTATTCCCTATCTTAGTGTTTCTATTATTTTATTTAATAACAACTTAATACAAATAACGGAATCTAGACGAATTACATATTTACTTAAAGTAGACTCAGAACTAGATTTTCGTGTCAAGACTGTTCGGACTAGAGTGCTGTTTAAGAGAAGAAATGCGTGTAATATATAGGTACGGTTTTCAGTAAACTGGAGAGTGGGAGTTGTCCTGAGTGTAAAGGTCGGTAAGGGATGAGACACAGAAGTTAAGGTTCAAGGATGAGTAATAAGGGACAGATGAGGTCATACAAGAAAGAATTTGGGACGTTTGCTATTGCTATCTGGAAAAGTAACGCGATGACTTATAGTATGTATAGAGAGTGAATAACGTTGGTATACAACAGCGTATTGATGTTGAATAATACTTTTTAAATTCTAGTTCCCCAAAATTAATCAGGCTGATCGGCCAGAGCATTTCGCCAGGGTCGTGGTTTATGACCGTATTGTCCCGCTAGTCGGCGGTAGAGAACGGTTCCCTACAGTTTTGGATAATTTATAACTTAATTGGTTCCGCCTCGTAGCAGACGTGAACTCAGGGCATAGGAACACGAAAACAGGAATGGTATGCCTTTTCTTCTTTATAGCAATTCGAAGCCTTTCTGTTTCTCGTCTCTTCGGACCTTTTCAAACAGAAACACGTGGTGTCTGCTGTCTATCTCTAAGCAATGGGTACATTGGCAGTAAAAGGACGGAGAGCGGGCTTTTGTGAAAGTGTACGATGGTTCGTTCGTTGCACTTCTGCAAAGCACGTGTGTTTCGAAAATGTGCTGGCTTCTTTTTACCTAAAACCTCTTGTCCTGGTGGGAGTTAACTCATAATGGAACGAGAGAAACTACTTGGGGGTAGAAGAAGTCGCTTGGAAAAAATCTTGTCAGTCAGCAAGCAATCACGTCGCAGAAATGTTCTCTGCTCAAGAGTATTACGCGATGTTCTGGATGTACCCCCTGAACAACGGGGACGCAAGTGCTGCAGCGTGAGAATTTGCGCGGGAATACCCATGGCTCCGAACGCCAATTAAAAATTCATTTCCACCAATTTTTATAATGCATTAACAACATGTTCCATGAAAAATGAATTAAGTGATCAATGTTAATAACCGTGCAGTGAAGTGAATATTCGGTCACTTGTTGTTGCGGCTCTTAACTTGATTCGATGGTATTGCATACCTGGAACCAACTGTGAATTGGGCGCGTCCGTCGCTTACTTTCAGTGATACAGGTTTTCAAGGTGCTGGTGAATTTCCGAAAGGGTGAGTTTTAGTTACTTTATTGGTGATTGTTAGTTATTAAATTTAGCGCAGGCTATAGTTTCTTTCCGGCGATAATTCTCTAAATTTCCGTACCTAAATTTTTCTTCGGGGTTTTTAAACAGACTTATTCATTATCAGCAACAGTGTTGGCCGTTATTGAACAACGGATTTTTATCATAATAACGAACTACGATCATGTTTTATTCATTTTCTGTTACATTACTTTTTCGTTTATGCGATATTTGAAAAAGAAATTTACGTATTTCTTGTCCTCTCACTTCAAACAATTATTTTCGATTCTGTTTTAAAAAAAAATGTGTATTCCTTTTTTTTACGTTTGACACGATTTTCCTCGATTTATCTTTTACTCGTTATTCAATTTAAATGACAACCAAAAGATGACGAAAGGTATCGATTGCCGTCGTTTTCGCAGAGATCTGATGAGATAATGTGGAGCTGAAAAAGTTTGGTTCTTAATGGGTATTCAAACTCCTTCGAGGGTCCAAAGCTATAAACATGCGGTGAGGCATCGCGGAGTGTTGTCTTCGCCATGGGATACCACGCGGCATCTCCTTGAATCGAGTCGCTGGAGGATCACTCTTAAGAGTTTTTCCTTCCGAAAAATACACCACTTGGGAATTACATGAAAGATCAGAAGTCAACACCCTGTTTCAATGTGTTGGTCTCACCAATATGCGCGAGCTACTATCCGTTTCAAACGCATGGTGCAAACTTTCAGGCATTATTACTGTAAAATGGAGACCGATCGGACACTATGTTATAGGACTTTTATGTTCCATTGGACCTCCCCTACCACCCTCTAAAATATTGCTACGTATATCGTTTACACCCTGTATGAGTGGTGAGTGTGAATGGATTGCCGAGAAAATACACTTAAATTGCACTGAGTGAACGAGTCACCGTGAAAAAAACCAAGTGGGAGGAAGATGGCAGAACTTTCTTCCGCGCGTCGCATCGATTCCGCTGGAGAATCGATGAGGCGTGCTGATTGGCGGATTGATCGCAGCTGATTGGCGGATCGCTTCTCGCTCCGCTTCACTGATTCATAGATCGACCGGTGATCTGAGTGGTGAATCGATTCTCGATCTGCATTTCCGTTACGCTGCTCGAGAGGTGCTACTTCGAGAGTGAGTGTGGCGACAATGGAAATTAATGCACTCCCAAACACATACACATATATACTGTATTTACTGTACATGAATATTACTCAGTTTTTAATGATACTTCTTTGACACGTCTGTTCTCTATGGCTGTAACTTTCCAACTGCTCGCACAGTGAGCCATAACTAGCGCCATCACACATACACACTCACACATGCACACCTTTCACTCATAGATAGCGTTGCACACAATAATATAAAGGTTATAATATTTACTTATATTGCAACAAATATATATATGAAAAAACAGTATCTCAGGCGACGGGGAGCGAACCCAAGACCTCCGCGTTACGTGTCAGCTGCGTAACCAACTCCTTCAACACCAGCTCTCCGACATTAGTCTTTCCTGACTGGTACATATACCGAGCGTCACACGCGTGCACACACACCATGTCACACAACCATTGCCAAACGCCAACGCATAATAATTATCGGATGATGTCGGACAATGTTGGGAAAAATCGGTATTTTACAAACCGCGTATTCGGAGGATGGGAAAGAGTGAACATTATTTTAAAGCTAAAATTCTGGAGAAGGAAAGAGACAGCAGTACATAGTGGTACAATCGCAGATATTCTTAAAAAAAATTTAAAGCGTTCCGATTTAACGTCGCAGCATATCGCGCGAACGCATGTAATTTGAACCCACCCTCAAGGATAAAAGTCCGACACGTGTTGAATATACTATAATACTTTTGAAAGCGTCGAATCATAGGATTATGCAGAGTCAGCAGAAATTGCATCGGATGATTTTACGCGCTAATTCATCATACGTGCGAATCAGAGAAAGAATTGTGCTCTGTCAGCGGAAATTGCTTCGGATGATACCGGGAAGGATCGGTTTTTTACGTGCGGTCTATATGAGGAAGGAGACAAATAGAAAGAGTTAGGTAGATATACCAAAATCGGGGTGTGGATATAAGTACAGAGTCATCCGTTAAAACTGCAACCTACGTGCGCGCGAACAGACGAAAATGGCAACAGCGCCTCACGCACGCATTCCACTACAACCATGCATCGTCCCGGCGTTCGGAGAGCTGCCAGCGACCGCTCGGCAGCAGTGATACCCGAGCTTCGAGAATTTTGAGATGGTCTCTTTCAAATTGATGTCGCAAAGAGTTATTCATAATTTCCCGGTTCGGGTTGAAAAATTTGGGGCTTTTTTCGTATAACTTTTGAACTATAAAAGATATCGGAATGCAATTTACTCCGAAAAATGAGGAAAAATTATTCCCACTTAATGATGGACAATTTAATATATTTTATGCTTACTTAATTTTTTCTATCAATTTTTTAACCATAATTGTTGTGCAAAACTTTTGCAAACTGTTTATTTGATACTATATTTAATGCTGTTTTTAAAATTCGTGGAGCTGATAAACAATCGGCTATACTCGAGCTCATTTAAGAAGGAACTTGCCGACCGACAAGTTTAGAACGGTTCTGCACATGTTGGCGACGAAACAAGTTACTATTGGCTATACCACAAACAAACGCTCCCTCGGAGCCAATGAGCGCATTCTACATACGCGAATTAAGTTCCTTCTTAAATGAGCTCGAGTACAGTTGTTTCTGTATCTTTACTTTCATAAATTGAGAAATTAAATTTTTATTCAATTCTGTGTTAGTTCTACAGTTCTCAGAATCTATTGTTCTGGTTTTCTTTTTTATGATTGTATCCTTAATGCAGTGCATACCTAGATCAGACGTAAGGGGTAAATAATTGAACGTGTCTTTGATTGTAGCGGTGTTTGAATTTCTTTCTAGAATTTTTGTATCTAAATGTTTTAGCTATTCAACGCCAAGACTATACCGGATTCGGTTAGTGTCATTTTTTGGAACGATGCACCATTATTGTATCTTTTACACGCAGGTGGTGACAAAATTTCCCGTACAAGGGTATAGCGCCGCGGTCAACCCTGTCGTAGCTAAAATTATTGAAATTGACACGGGTACGAGATCAGTCGACATTATTTTCAAACCTCTTACAGTAATCTGGGATGCGAGTGTTAAACTGATCATAAAAGCGGAGCCCGCGGCTCGATTACCTGGGCTGGGAAATTCCCAATACCTAGCTCCTGCGACGTTAATTTGAAAGAGACTATACTAAAATTTTCGAAGCTCGGGAATCATTGCTTACTCGGATCGCGCAACTCGAAGGAATGAAATATTCATTGCGAGGACGTTTTGTGCATGAAGGTGCTGGACATTTGAGCCCCGAACTTTTGTGACGCGAAATAGACACTGTATTCAGCAGCCGCGTATTAACTGGTGCCGTGCTAAATTCGTACTATATCGAACCACGCAACTTTCTCCAGGATGCAGAGACTATTGTGCTGGAGCATATGCGGGACACTTTGAAGAAACATCAGATCCTAAAAGCGAATGCTGTGTTCAATGGCGAATTTGTGGCGGGCGACAAGCCTGCTAACAAAAGCATCAACACCCGCAACTGTGAACTGTTCGGCACAGCCGATCTGCACGAGTGGTACCAGCGATACATCGTCGAACCCACCCTGGCATCACTGGAAGAATTCCAGTAACGCGACAGCGGATGGGCACTGCCTCAAATCCTCAATATGGCAGTCAACGTCAACAACCCATTGCGCGCGGGGTGTCACTTCAAGTTGCCGCGAGAAATATCGCTAAAGAAAGCTATAATTAGCGTACGATCCAGGATAATGCGTCTTATCCAGGATAAAGCGATAATGTATATTTCATTCATGAAAAATGTCTCGAAGATACGGATGAACAATCAAAGTCGCGAAAATTATTATTATTATTATTATTATTATTATTGATTAAACGGGAGAACCCTTTAGAATACAGAATTAGGTACAAATATTTGGAAAAAATAACATAAAATAAACTAAAATACAATATAACAGAAAACAGAAAATAGAAAGTAACAAAAACAAAACTTAAACATAAACAACACAGTGGTCAAACTTGCGGGGACATCACCATAAGCAGTGATGCCCAAGATTAAGTAGGTGACAGTCGCCTGAGCAGCTGATCCCTGAATAACGCGAAGGAGGCAAAGAATAAGTCTAAGTCAGCAGGGCACTGGTTTAGCTCATCCATTGCTCGGTTTATGGGATCAGCAGTATAATGATGGTAACTCGGGACGCACGGTACGAAGAGAGGTCTCGGACGTAGTGATCGTTGCGGAGCATGAAAACCAATCAACGATACAAGCTCTTGGCAGTTTATCTGACCGTGGAAGACTTTAAATAAGAATAATAAATCAGAACAGACACGACGGTCACCAAGAGTAGTGAGCCTCGTGTTCCGCAGGGCCGGACTGTAATCATGGTCATTAAACCGCATTGGGCAACCAGAAACCCTCATGGCTATCCTAAGGAACTTGTGCTGGACCCTTTCGATAATACTGGCATACAGTTTGTGCTTAGGGCTCCAGATGACCGACGCATATTCGACCTGTGGCCTTACAAGTGCGACGTATAACAATTTCAGTGTCCTGAGCCTTTTAAAGTGTTTCCCAAAACGGGCTATAAACCCAAGGGTTCTCATTGCCTTACAAGTGATGCCACGATAATGATTCCGAAAATCAAGACCCATCGCAAACGTAACACCGAGGTCTGAGACCTCCGCAACCGCAATTAAAGTGGTATCACATAGCATATAAGTCGAGGGAATACCATTAACCGCCCTATGGGACCTCATTAACAAACATTTTGCGGTATTTAGCTTCATCCCATTGACGGTACACCACTGCTCGAACCTACAGAGATCCTCCTGCAACAGATCTACATCGGAAGCGAGACTAACAGTGCGGAAGATTTTCAAGTCATCGGCATACATTAGGAATTTACTATGCTGGAAAATCGCCTTGAGATCATTAATAAAGATAAGAAACAGGAGAGGACCTAAATGCGACCCCTGAGGTACACCAGAGGTCACATTGACAGGATTTGATAACCGATCCCTCACCCTAACAACCTGCACTCGGCCTTCAAGGTAGCTTAAAATCCAAGAAAGGAGCGGACCATTAATCCCGATAGCGGCTAATTTATGATGCAGGATACCATGGTCTACAGAATCAAATGCCTTACAGAAATCTGTGTACACAGTATCAACTTGAAGGCCTGCATCCAATGCAGAAGAGACGAAGCAGTGGTATACCGCCAAATTAGTTGTCGTCGACCGTCCTGGAACAAATCCATGTTGTTCGTCGCATATAACATTCGTGAGGCAGGGCGTTAGTTGCTCCGTAATGATTTCCTCAAAGATTTTAGGCATGACCGATAATTTGCAAATCGGCCTATAATTTCTAACATCTGAGCGGTCGGCTGCCTTGAATACCGGGGAAACTAAAGTGGTCTTCCAAGCTGATGGGAACGTACCCCTAGATAATGAGGAGTTAAAAATATGCCATAGGGGCCTAGCAAGAATGAAACGACACTCCTTTAACAATCTAGGGGGGATCCCGTCATAACCAGGGCCTTTAGACACATCAAGCGACTCGAGCTTGGTATAGATTTGACCAATAGTAATAGATAGTGAGTGAACATTTACGTCATTAAAATGTATCAAATTGCGATTCATCGATTCGTACAAATTTCTAAATACCAGTCTCGACATATTAGTATCTTTTCTTTGCACAGTGTTACGTCCCTACTTCTTATTTGGGTCGCGATTTTTATAGGAGTTTATATTTTTGATCCGCTTTCGAGCTAGTCCAGGGACTTACGCTCTGGGATAATTGAGACTGGGTTTTGAGCGCATTTTAACGCGTTATATTAAATATGCTTACTTTTCAATAGTCGATGGGTGTTAATGTCCAATCTGTGGGAGCGTCTAGGACCCCGTTGATAGCAGGCGCTTCTTTTTGGTTTGGGGCAGCCCACGCTCCTGGGATTAGGGTGTACCCGAATTTGGGGGTTTCCTCCTTTTTTTGTTTGCTCGAGGTCTCGGGAACTCCCAGGAGCTCGACGTAGTTTGCCGGCGTGTTGCAAAATTGCCACTTTAGTTTTCGAAGTTGGACTCGCCGTCCAGCGCGATGATTTCTTGTCATTAGTCTTTTGAAATAGTCAATAATAGTTATTGATTGATCGATAAACCACTTTCCACCTTCCGCATCAGGTGCTACCGCGGGCAACGTTCCGCTCATAGGTGACACCGTCGGCGGGGCAAGCGTGGCTTTTCCATATTCGCAATCATTGATTAGAAGTTGATTAATATTTAAATAAATCGCGGTGATCACGCTTTACGCTTAATCTTTGGTAAAACCGCGGGCAATGTTCTGCTCATAGGTAATACCTTTGATTAGCGCAACTCGTGAGCTGTCAATGTACATTTTTGTAATTCGATTCATTTTCCTTAAGATCAATGCTCAAATTATAGAATGAGGTAAGGAGTGGAAACACTTCACCCACTAATATAACAGTAAAACAATCGCCTTTATTTTCGTTGGCTGGTGGTTGCACTTTACAAGTTCTTACACTTTTGGTTAAATACAAATATTTTAAAAAACCTGGTAATGTTATTTATGATAATAATGATAATAATGATAATGATGATAATGATGATAATGATGATAATGAGCTCCGCGGGTGGTCCGATCCCTTTTTATAGGGTAATCGGTCACTCCTTCTCTAGGATTTGTCACATGACAAATCATAGGTGGGAGACTCCATCCCACAGCCTTCACCTGGAATCTTCCAGGAAGAATCTTCCCATCGTTCTATTCTGAGATTTTTGTTTACTACTTAGGCACGTTCCATTTTAACTGATGCACATCATTTCATTTCACTCCCAGTAGCGACGATAGTAAGATTCTTATATTAATCCGTATTTGATTTATGTTATTTGATTACAATACTTTTGTACGATCGGTTTCGTACAGCTTCTTTACTAGGGGTTGAAGTTAAACACATTATTTTGGAGGTTGGTTTGCGGGAATTAACGGGAGGGCAATCTTCTAGCGAGGATCAGGGGCACAGCTCCGCGAAGGTGATGTCGTCTCCACTGGTTGATAAGGGCCTTTGTATCACGCTGAGCATTAGCTGGTGTTAACTGAGCCTTCTTGGTGTTCGTGCGGTCAGCTACCTGGTATGCAGCTGACTGTCCGCCACCTCCTTGATCTGGTTGTCCTGCTCGCTGCCGTCCGTGTATTCTTCGCTTGATCTCTTCTTATCGTTGTTTACAGTTTGAATGCCATTGTCACGTCCCGGGTGAGATCTTTGGGAACGATGACAATTGGGGGAAGGAATGAATGTCAGGCGCGAATCTGAAATTCGTCACACTGAGGTTTTTGGTAGGAATTTAGGCGCGAATCTATAATCCGTCACTCTGAGGTTTGGATGGAATTCAGGCGCGAATCTGAAATTCGTCACACTGAGGTTTTTGGTAGGAATTTAGGCGCGAATCTATAATCCGTCACTCTGAGGTTTGGATGGAATTCAGGCGCGAATCTATAATCCGTCACACTGAGGTTTGGATGGAATTCAGGCGCGAATCTATAATCCGTCACACTGAGGTTTTGGTAGGAAATTTAGGCGCGAATTTATAATCCGTCACACTGAGGTTTTGGTAGGAAATTTAGGCGCGAATCTATAATCCGTCACACTGAGGTTTTGGTAGGAAACTTAGGCGTGAATCTATAATCCGTCACTCTAATCGACCAGGGAAGGTTTAACAGGTAAATACACACCCGGAGAACACCCGTTATACTACTTTGTATTTATTTTGGTTTTGAAAGTTGCATCCACCGTTGCATTCACATAAGAAATTACGTGTAATGCTTCCGTTAAACCCGTCTAGATATAGGTCTATACAAAAGAACGTTTGTAAACACAACTGGCACTTTAGCGTTCAAGAATCGAGATCAGCTGTTGTTGCAGTTTGTTTTGGTTTGAGAATCTTCGCAAACAGAAGACTAGACACAATAACTCGTAATGTGATTTAAATGGGAATTGTTTATTCAATTTGATGCACTGTTTAGTATGATTTTTGCGTTATAATTATGCGTTAGGCATTTAGCATTAGCACATGACATTTATAATATACAATGGTTATTGAAAGCGTATGAATATGAACATGAGTTACATATGAATATGTAATAAGCAATTGTTATTGAAAGTAATACATGAAATCGCAATAAGCGTAGACGAGACAATGCAATAAGCAATAATAAAGTAAATAATATGAAATCGCAATAAGCGTAGACAAGACAATGCAATAAGCAATAATAAAGTAAATAATATGTAATCTATATAATATTGAATGCAATAAGCGTTATCAATACAACCGAATACGAATGAATAGCAATAAGCTTTGGAACACGAAATATAATAATAATACAAAATAGTAAGATGATGATGATATGCAATGTAAATGGTAAGTTTAAATGCTTACAATGATTTGTGAGATGAATTGATCACACTATTTAAAAATAGACTTTTGTGGCTAATCGAGATCGTTCTCTCGATGATTTTCGTCGAAAGAGGACTTCTGTCTCGGTCCCCTCGTATTTATAAGGATGTTGCAGGGGTACGCGCGGTAGCGGCCTTGACACATTTAATAAGTGAGTCACGGTAGGACTTCCGGGGTTTTTATAAACGGTATGGCTATTAATAGACATATTTATGTCACGTACGCCAAATATGTGTCGCAGTTAGTTTTTGGGGGTTTTATGACTGCGAAAGGAGATACTCAACCCATCGAATGGATTTTGGTTGTTTTAACAGGAAAGGGGTATTTGTGGTTTTGATTTGGAGGGTCGTAGAGAAGGGGTGAGACGTGGTCTCGATTTAGGAAGAGTTTGGGGCGAGGGACTTGTTTAGATTTAGTTTGAGGAGGGAATTTGTGCCTCGTTGGGCGAATTAAGCGAAGGAGGTTTCGTACCGACTATCTTGAGATGGGGACCGCTAAGGTACATCGTCAAGGTGATCAGCGATTGGGGAAAAGGGGTAAGAATTGAGTTTGAAGGACTTTGGTGAAGTGATTTCGTGATTTATGATAGAATTTTAGAATAAGACCGCGCGAAAAATATTGAGATGTCACATCATGTCGGCTATTTGTTGCACAATATTTGTATAGTATTCATATGAGGTAATTACAATACCTCTGAGTACGAAATAGTAAATGTATGCTTTAAAAGTCGCGGGACGTGACACACAGATAAATTAAAATTTTTACGATCCCAATTTGAAACATTATTAGCTGAAGATTTCCATTTATTGACGCGAAAGAGTGTCTTTCCGTATGAATACCTTGATTGTGCGAACAAGCTGCAAGACCTAAGATTACCGCCGCGCGAGTCATTCTACAGTTCGTTAACGGGTGAGACTGTATCCGAGAGCGATTACGCGTACACCGAGACTGTCTCGCAGCGTTTCGGCATTAGAACCTTGGGCGAAAATAGTGATTTGTATTTGAAAACAGATGTCTTGTTATTGGCAGATATTTTTGAAAATTTTCGCGAATGGATTAGATTCAGCATATTATTATACTTTACCTGGTTTCACGTGGGATGCCATGCTAAAACATACCAAAATTACATTCATACTGCTCATCGACATCGATATGGTCATGTTTATCGAACGCGGTATACGTGGGGATTTAAGTCAATGTTCCGGAAGATACGCACATGCTAATAACAAGTATATGTCATCTTACGATGCATCGGAACAGTCATCGTACTTGATGTAGGGGAAGGTGGGGTAAAACGGAACGCTTAACTTTGGAGGGTGATAACTTAAAATCGGGAAGAGAAAAAGACACGAGACTTCAACAGGAGTCTTCAGTGGACCTTTGAGTATAAGAAAATCATGGTCATTGATAAGAAAAATCTTTGGGAACGACGGAAAGTGAAATTTACCGGAGGTATCGAAATCTTCGCCTCGCTCAAATCGTGGGGTAAAACGGAACACCCACTCGAAGACCGTGTAAACGTACAAAATCTTTATTTTTATGATTTAAAATGTATTAATTTATGTTAAAATCTATAAATATATGTTTTAGGTATAACTATTGCAAATAAAATATAACAAAAATACACTCCTGGAAAAAATTAAAGGAACACTATAATTTCCCGAAAATTTTGGTCGTTTTCAAATGGCTATATCTCCGCGAAAAATGGCCACAAAAAATATTTTAAAAAAGCATTTTAACGCTTGAAGACTCTAGTTTTTGAAACCATCACTCGATATTTTTTCTTCGTCCATTATGATACTGTTTTATCAAGATGAAGCGCAGGAAACAAAGTTTCAGAAATTTTTGCCAAGTTTGGACGTATGCACGGGCCAAATTTTTTTTTCAGATAAATCCAATGGAGGGCTCTTATAGAGCAAACATTTCTCTGTAATTTCGTATTTTTCGCTATGTTTTATGATTTTTATTGACCGAGTTATCCGCCATCAAAGCAAAAAAGGAACTTTTCACTTTGAACACCTATAACTTACGAACGCATGATCGTAGAACATTGTTCATGAGTGTTTTGGAAAGCTAAGACAGTTTCCTTTCAGAACCTTTAGTTGTCAAATCAATGAGATTTTTTTTAACCGTATTAAATTCATTTTAAAATGATCCCAAAAATTGCATATTTACCATTTTCTAGAAAACATGATGCCACTTCAACAAAAATCATGGAATCATTCAAGTGTCCACGTTTTTTCTGAGGTGAAACTACCCCTTAAACACTGTGCAACAGGTCGGAACAATCAGATTTTTTTTCCGTATGTCTTTGATCATCAAACATGCGATATGGTCTGAAAAATTGGAGGATCACCTGTTTCACGTTATGTTTCTCTGTAAAACCCTTTCTTTTGATTTCGCGGCTTTTGAACGATTGTTGCGCGTTTTTCTTGTTAGTTCATTTTTATCGGTTTGGGTGATGTTTCACCTCAGAAAAAAACGTGGACACTTGAATGATTCCATGATTTTTGTTGAAGTGGCATCATGTTTTCTAGAAAATGGTAAATATGCAATTTTTGGGATCATTTTAAAATGAATTTAATACGGTTAAAAAAAATCTCATTGATTTGACAACTAAAGGTTCTGAAAGGAAACTGTCTTAGCTTTCCAAAACACTCATGAACAATGTTCTACGATCATGCGTTCGTAAGTTATAGGTGTTCAAAGTGAAAAGTTCCTTTTTTGTTTTGATGGCGGATAACTCGGTCAATAAAAATCATAAAACATAGCGAAAAATACGAAATTACAGAGAAATGTTTGCTCTATAAGAGCCCTCCATTGGATTTATCTGAAAAAAAAATTTTGGCCCGTACATACGTCCAAACTTGGCAAAAATTTCTGAAACTTTGTTTCCTGCGCTTCATCTTGATAAAACAATATCATAATGGACGAAGAAAAAATATTGAGTGATGGTTTCAAAAACTAGAGTCTTCAAGCGTTAAAATGCTTTTTTAAAATATTTTTTGTGGCCATTTTTCGCGGAGATATAGCCATTTGAAAACGACCAAAATTTTCGGGAAATTATAGTGTCCCTTTAATTTTTTCCAGGAGTGTATATATCATACATATAAGAGAAAATATTTTATTAGATAACATGAAAATTACGGAAAATAATCAAATATAAATATAATATCGTAAAAGAATATAATTAGGTTAATATTTTATGAACAATAATCACAAATAAATTCATCATCTTCCTTTTCAGCACTGGTGCAGTCCTCATGGGCCCACCCTTTACATGTGATGCATTGTATCCAACTTTCTCTCTGTGTGGAATGAACAAAGAGTTCATTACAAAATATGCATCGGTCCCAAAGAGATTTCTCTGAGGCTACATTCTTTTCAGGTTTCTTTTTTAAAGGTGGTTTCCCTTTTTTCTGGTAACGGCTGTCTTTCTTTACTATTTTCGGCTTTATCATTTTCTTGTTTTTATTAAAGTTGTTTTCGAGTTCCAGCTCTTGCATGTAAGTAGGTGAAGTTAAAATCACAGTTTTGCCCCTTCTTCTGTTCATTTTTTTCTCTTTCCTATTTTCTTCCTGAGGAATAGGCATTAGTATTGTAGGTGTGCATGAAAATGATGAAGTCTGGGCACCATAGTCTCTGGAGGTTGAAGGTTCATCTTCCTCAAACCTGAACGGGGCACTATAGTCTCTGGAGGTTGAAGGTTCCCCTTCCTCAAACGTGAACGGGGCACTATAGTCTCTGGAAGTTGAAGGTTCCCCTTCCTCACACGTGAACGGGGCACTATAGTCTCTGGAGGTTGAAGGTTCACCTTCCTCACACGTGAACGGGGCACTATAGTCTCCAGAGGTTGAAGGTTCACCTTCCTCACACGTGAACGGGGCACTATAGTCTCCAGAGGTTGAAGGTCGACTGTGGTCAACAGGCCTATCAGTAGTCTGTGATGGAGCAAACATGTAATCGGGGAAGACTTCTCTATTAAACGGAAATATTCCAGTTTTCTTAAACCCTTCAATAGCTGTCTGCATTAGGGCGGCTCTTGAAAATGCTGCCCCGAATAATTTTGCTACCTCGTAAATTGTTACACATCTTCCAGGATGTTGAATTAGCCATTTCCGCACCTCTTGTTCATAATAAGCACTTATCGGCGCCATAAGTGACACATCCAGTGGCTGCAACCGATGAGTGCAGTGGGGAGGGAAACATAAGAGAATAACATTATTTTGTTGCGCAAGACGAAGTAGTTCTATGCTTTTGGTATGCGACGCATGTCCATCCAGCAGTAAAAGCACGGGCTTCTGTGGTGACGGATTGGAGAATTCAATAAACTTTTTAAACCAAATAAAGAAAGCTCACTTTTTGAATCCATCCACTTTCATGATATACAGCAAATGAACCGGGCGGAGCGTCATCTATCAATCTGGGGTTTTGCTTCTTTCGTGGGAACACAAACAAACAAGGCAGGAATCTTCCAGCAGCACTCATGCATATTTCTACTGTAACCAGAACACCTCTTTCGGATGATGATAAAGAGCCCACTTGCTTTTTCCCACGAAGGGCTAGCACTTTGGATGGTTTATTAGGTACTGTTGTTATGCCAGTTTCGTCCACGTTATAGATGTCATTAGGTGACAATTTGTGCTTCTCATATATTGACCCTAACAGATTAAAGAAATTATTAACAGCTACTTGGTTAAAACCCTTTGCACGTGCAAGAGATGTCTTCTCAGGCTGTCTTAATGAAAGTTCCTTATTCCTACGAAGAAACCCATACAGCCAGTCCTTTCCAGCAATATTGTACTGTACATTATACCGATGAGGAATGTTATTTTTCTGTGCTAACTCAAATGCTAGTTTACGTAAGTCTATCAAAGTGACACCAAACATTCTCTGCTCTAAAATTAATAGGTGCTTAACTAATTCTTGTTCTTGAGCATGTGTAAAAATAGTTCTGTAGTAGCCAAGGGTTTTCTTCGCAGCTTGTACAGGTTGCAATTTTTTCTGTTGAGATTTCTCTATTTTTCTGTGCAGCGTAGTTAAAGGAATACCAAATGCTTGACTTGCTTTTCGGAGAGACATTTTCTTCTCTAAGACTGCCTCAATTGCCGCAGCCATGCTTTCTTCAGACCAATTCTGCCGTTCGGTTTTTCTTTGATACTTCCGTGGCATCTTGGAATTAATTGCCTGTGTAATTTCGAAGAAAAATGATAGTAACGAATCAGGTTTGAGACGCGATGGAAATATCGAATGGAAAGTACTCTAGGGAGGAGGGTCGAGTGAATGTGTACGTTAATATTAATAATTTATATCTATTCCACACTAACTTACCTTGATTAACAATCAACCTACAAACTGCTATAAGATAACGAAGTAAGTGCGAAATAAACACTCCCGGATTTATTTGAAACAAAGGACTGTTATCGTCATGGAAACCATGAATATTAGCTCGCCGCATCATTAACAGGTGGTAGTACCACACAGAGTCAAGTTACGCGGTTTTTTTAAAAACATAAAATAGCACTAAAAAGTAAAAAATAATGGTTTTCCTTATTTAATCTACGACTCTCATATTTTTTAAGTCGGTGCCTCATCATTTGCACTGTGTAAATCTGGCGTCGACTTAAAAGATATGAGAGTCGTAGATTAAATAAGGAAAAAAATATTTTTTACTTTCTAGTGCAATTTCATTCTTTTGAAGTCAGTTTTAATTTTTTCTTAAATTTTTTTATATTTAAAGAAATAGAAGGGGCCGGAATCACCCGCTGGCTGGAATTACCCCGCTTTCCCCCACACTTGGATTTTTACATAAATATCAATAGTTGCATGGAGAATACTTCTGCATTAAAGGATTATGTTATTTATTACAATTTAAACTAACAGTTTGATCGAATGAAAGATGTATCTCATACATCATAATTTTCTATACAAAATCAATTTTCTTGGAAACAAGAATAGTAATTAAAAGTTTAATCTACAATCTAATAATTAAAAGAGGTAATAAACACGTACTAAGAGACGTTTCCATTCTTCTCCATGTATAATAGGCGTTCCGTTTTACCCCGCGAAAAGTGTTCCGTTTTGCCCCACGTGCAGTCATTTAGTAAACATTTAATATTTACACTTCAGCGTGAGGTAAATAAATTTTTATATACGTCAAAATGTAGCGTAAGAAATATAGAATCCAACGATGTACTTGCCGTTATTAATTTTCGAAGTCCAAGTACCGAAAAGTGGTCGAAAGTCCAACGCAATATTGAAACGTCGATACCGGAAATTTTTCAAACTCTCTTAATGGAAAAATAACTTGTGCAGGGGTCTATGGTCTATCATAAAATGCTATGAGGACCCTTTGGTTCCATATCACGCGGTACCAACCCATTCGCACCTCTTATCTAAGAGAAACATTGGTGTTCCGTTTTACCCACCCGTTCCGTTTTACCCCACTTTCCCCTACTTTGATATGAACAATTTGTATGGATGGGCAATGTGCCAGTCCTTGCCATACGCCAAATTTCAATGGGTCGAAGGTGTTGCAAATTATGATGTGTTTTCAATCGGTGTCAATTCGCCCACGGGATACATTCTACAGGTAGATCTAGAATATCCGCAACGTCTGTACGACGTTCATTCCGATACTCGTGACGGTATACGATAAGCAGAGTTACGTTATCCATTATCGTAACTTGCAGCAGTGCACACGTCACGGTCTTTGTATTACAAAGATACACCGCGTGCTGCAATTCGCTCAATCTCCGAGTCTCCGCGATTACATCGAAATCAATACACGGTTTAGAACAAGCGCGACAAGCGATTTTGAAAAAAAAAATTGTACAAATTGATGAACAACGCGGTATTCGGTAAATCTATGGAAAATGTTCGAAGTCGGGTAGATGTAAAACTTTTAACACATTGGGATTGACGACATGGTGCGGAGGGAATGATTGCGAAAAGGAATTTCCACAACAGAAGTGTTTTTTCCGAAAATTGAATAGCTGTTGAATTGTGAAAACTCGAGGTGAAATTCAACAAACCGATATACGTGGGTATGTGCATTCTAGACATATCAAAAATTTGTTTGTACGAATTTCATCACGAGTACATGTCTCCCCTGCACGGGTAAAATTGTAAAATTCTATACACAGACACAGACCGCCTCATTTATCACATTCGATGCGACGATATCTACGAGTCCATGAAACACAATATCGATAGTTTTGAAACAAGCGATTATCTTATTGACATTGCATATAACATGCCACGTGTAACAAACCCCAAAACTGCCCCTTTTTTTTTATTAAAAAAAATAAATAACAGTTACTTAAATACTGAGCAGTTGAAATATATACCAAAGATTATTCTACTGCGAGAGCTTGGCAATCTGCGACTCGTGCGCGCACAATCAATCTCCCACTCCCCGCTCTTCCCGCGCCCAGAGTTCCCCCCACCGCGCTCCCCCGTGCGCCATCACTTCTAACCCGGCCCCTCACTCCCCTGAGCACGTCCGAGTTAGTACTCTTCTTACTATACTACTGACGTTACATTTCCTGTACTTATAGGTACTTAACGTCATCACATGGTGATGATATGCCGTTGAAAAATAATTGGTAATTATCGTTTATAGTAGTTGCCGTAGGTTGGTAATCTGTTGGACACTGATTTTGTTTCAATAGCACAGTAAAGTTTAAATTGCAATGTGGTACTTCACGAGAGTGTTTCCGTAGAAGAGAGCGTACGGGCGCTGAGCCTTTGTATTTATGTGATTCGTCGGAATGTCCGGTATGAGGGGTATGCGCGGTATGCACCGTGACTTATGTAGTCGATTTAGTCGATTTAGTTGCGACATACAGCGGGGGGAGCATACGGCACGTGCCGAGGTCCCGAGCGTCACTCGGGCCATGCAGCCAGTGAGTGTACAAACATTCAGAGAGCGAGAGTTCCCCCAGAGCTGATCATGCCGCCCGATATGACCGCATCTCTTTGCCCTGCGCTGCCTCGGGGTTAGAGAGCCTCCCTTCAAAGGCCGGAGCCGAGGAGGGAGGGACGACTTGCCACCTGGTCCAAAAGACCATACCCTCTACCCTGCACGGCCTGGGAAGACGGGCCTCCCCCCAGGGGGGGGGGGAGCGAATGGCTATGGATGGCCGCCTCCTCATGGTACGCATTAACCCGCCACGATTCTACTCCGTTTCTCGGGTACGCGTCCGCTTTTTATAGGCCCGGGCCAGCTTGCGGTCGGACCGTACCTAAGCGGGGCTTAGGTGGGCGATCCCTACCTAAGACGCACGCATAGGTGTCCCGGAGTCATTATGCGTTGCGCCAGCCACCCTCTCCGGTCTTGACGGTACCAGCCCGTCGCTAAATACATTCGCGGTATATGGAACCGTGTCTCCACGCCGCTGTACCAGATCTCCTATCAACCCCGTAAACTCGCTGTTACTCGTCGTCCTGAACCCGGAGTAGCCAGGTCCCCTTCATGTCCCCGCTGGAAGCACCTCTAGGTTGCGCGGGCACACGCATACCATACATCCAGCTTGCTGGGGTGACGGCTTGTTTACCCTTATAAGGCTAGCTATCCCACCCTCCTACTCCCCCCTCTCTCCCCGTTGACTCGACGCCCTAGTACTCCCCCCCCCCTTATCCCTGTTTCCTGAGACTTCCCACAGCTATCCTACACTGCAACCCTACCCCATTGTCCCCCCCCCCCCCGACCTACACCCTTCAGTCCTAAGATTATAGTATTTTTTAAAACAAGAGTCCCCACGGCAAGAGGGCCCCAGGAACACCCCCCCACCCATTCCCAAATTAAATCGTTTCTTAATCGAACATTGCGAGATCTGATAGCGAGACACGGTCCAGAAGGGGGGCGGTCACCACCCGCCCCTAACGGCACTCCGCATTCCTAAAGAGGTGTGTAAAAGCCGGTGCGCCGGTATCACTTAAGTGCTTGGAGCACTGGAACCATTCTTACTTTCTTACTCTTGGCACCGCTACCCTTCCACAGTCCCGGATCGAGCTTTCCAAGGCTCAGTCACCACTGGACCACGGTCGGAATAGCTGCCTAACCATTCTGCCCTCATTGGCTGCCTTTCTGTTGGAGATATGTGTGAGATATGAGGGGGGCCCCTGCCTCCGCCCCCCCCCCCCCGGTGGACCACGCCGAGGGGTAACGGTCCCCTTCGAATCACGGCTCCAGTCTCCTCAATCTACTTCCGAGTCACTGACCGAGACCCTTCCGAGGTCAGCGTGAAGGTCCTCCCCTTCTGGCGGAGATGAGCCTTAGGTGTATTTCCATGGGTTCACCTCCTCCAGGAAACTCGCAATCTTATCTATATATAACTCTCTAACCTCTTCTGCTCTAATTACTTCCATCGTGACTTATGTACGAAATATGTGTTATATAATATTGGAATGCGTTGATGTCTCATGCGCGAAATATGCGTCGCTATAGGACACCAGGGATTCATATTTGGGGCTTTTGAAAAAGAGGCACTCAACCCATTGGTTTGATTTTGGGTGTTTTGTTTGGAAAGGGGCAAGAGTGACTTTGGTTAGGTGGGTCGTACAAAGGGGGTGAGACGTGGTCTCGAGTTAAGGAGTTTTTTGGGACGAGGGCCTCGTAGGGTACATCGTCAAAATGATCAGTGATTGGGGAAAAGGTGTATGAGTTGAGTTTTAGAGATTTTAGTGGAGTTGAGGAGTGACTTATGGGGGAGACTTTAAATAATACCGCGCGAAAAATACTGGAACGTCACAATATTAAGGGGGTAAACCCGTTTGAACGCTCGAAAAATGTGTCGTTTTTGTTGATTTCTTTAGAAGACAACGGCTTGATGAAAATTTTCCGTTTTTGTATTATGTTTATATAGTATTATAAAGTACTTTAAAAAAGTTTCTGTTAAAAAAACTGTTGTTTTTCGGAAGTTATGAATATATATCAGAAACTCTCTCGATTTCAGACGGCTACACTGTCAAACAGTTATACCCCATTAAGTTAAAAGTTCACAACATTTTTGTAATAATGATTTGTATAAATTTTAACATGTTACTGAAACTTCATGTCTCTATATACAGCTGGCCCCATCCCTCTTAGAGTACGTGAAGCTGAAATACCAATTGTCAGCGATGCCGAATGTATAAGAAAAGTGAATGCTGTGACTGAAAAAATCTTCATCTTACCTGCAAGTAGTTTCTGCGCTGGTGGTGAACAGGGCAACGATGCATGTCAGGTACTTTGAATACATAATGTTTATAGCTGAAAATAATTAAGTTATATTATATTGTGAAAGTAACAATAAGTAAAACAGATATGAATTATAGTTTTGCTACCAATTATACAGAGTGCTTATAAATATGTGGGGCAATATTTCAGGGTCGGTTCTACTCCTCAAGCTAACAAGAAAAGTTAGTATATGCATATGCCCCATAATATTCAGTTTCGCAGTAATACCCATTTTATTCCGTAATGTTGCAGACACGCCGGCAGTCATGGGAACGCTGCCTTGTTCTCTCGTCCCCCCCCCCCCCCCCCCCCCCGATTGTAACGCCCTCTGGGTCGCTTTACTCTCGCACAAAATCGCATAATAACAATTTTATTCGTTATTAGAGGCTCCAATAATTCAAGTTGTCTTTTAGCAAATACATTTTTTATCTTTTATTTGTTATTTGAAATTTTTATTTAGACAAAGATTTTACCCATCTCTGCTGACCAATTAGTCAGGTACCCGTCTGGCAATTAAAAGTTGTAAAATTTCGTATTTCGCGGGGAAAATTGTTTGAGGGTTTTACAACAAAACTTGTGCTTACGTTACGCGTCTTATTATATAAAATAGTAATGCCTGGAGAAGACAGGCTAAAAAACTAGTAAGTCCATAACTAAGCATTACACAGTTCGACAAATTTTGACTTTTTTCGGACTTATAACATTCAATAGCTGTTTCTTATAGGTTTTCGTGCACTGAAAACGAATCCACAAACCGTTTGTCGCCATCACCCTCAGTTTTTACCCAACTGCGGCACGTAAATGAGGGTATTGTGTTTACAGATACACCGATTTAGATAAATGAGGTGTCTTTAGAATGGGCTGGACCTTCCGAATGTACTACGATATATAATTTTTTCCAAAGTTGTGAGATAGAAATAAAAAAATTGTAAATATGGACAAAATGGGACCCAGCCCTAATGATGTTGACCTTGACATATGTTGGACATTGTTAATCATGCGAGTCTTCGTCAAATCGATCGCTACCTTGATGAAAAGGTCCTCTTAATATGTAGAAATTGTCTCTTAAACGTTCAAACACATTCACTGCGCAGGGAAGCCACAGAAGACTCTATCGTAGTAGAGGGGGAACACCTACCTTGGCAATTGCGTCGGTTGGCTGACGTCACGGAGTCATCACGCACACATATACCGCCGCTGTCGTAGATATTGCCCACTACGGTAGATTCTTCTATGCTATCCCTGCCGAGGCGTACTTAACCGAAAGGACACAATCATGAGGGCACACGCTACCGAACGGACAAACGCTAATTCAACTAAAAAGTAAAAAATTAAAAAAAATTAAACAATTTACAAAACCCGACTGCTTAAAAAGGGAACTAAAATGACAAAAATAATAATAAGATAACAATTTAAATTAACTCAATTCCCTGCAGTTGGAGACCTTAAATCTTTTGATGCAAATGATTTGATGTAATTACATTCGAACATTTATTTTGAAATAGAAAATTACATATTGTCTGAATAATTATTGTGTATCGTTGTTCGCCCTAATTAGATTTGATAGGCTATTAATGACACTAACAGTATTTTCTACACGGACAAAGAGACAAATATAAAAGTTACAAAATACGCTGAAGTTGAAATATTCCTATATAAGCTTGAATTTGCATTGATGTTGTTCACCTCTTTTTGTTACCAGCTTAAAGCACTTTCTTTAGTCATTGTGGTACATGCGTGGGATAGAAGAGCGTCTAAAGATTTAAGGCCTCCGACTGCAGGCAATTGAGTTAATTTAAATTATCATCTTATTATCACTTTTGTCATTTTAGTTCGCTTTTTAAGCAGACAGGTATTTGAATTTTTTTAATTTTTTTTTTGAAAAAAATCGGTTTTGAAAAAAAACCTGCAAATTTTCGACTTTGAACATCTTTTATGCCGAAACGGTAATAGTTATTCGGTTGCTCGTTGCATTAATTTTTCTACGAACCCTCCCGAATACAACGATACAAGTTATTATTGCATTACGAATATTTAAATATGTTTAAACAACAATCAGAGGGAAAAGTACACCCAAAGTGCACCCATTTTTACAGATATCGTTCAATTTATTTGCGAAACTAAGGGTCTGGGAGAAAATCTGACCATTTCACATGATGCAGCAAAGAGTTTTCCTGCGGAAAGCGTCAACAGATGTGGTAAGTCTCGTTTTGTTTTCAATACGGAAGCGAAATAGTTTGGTAAAACGCGCGGTGCCGATAGTGGTAGTCACGCGCGTTAAGCGATTATGTTTCGCAGAGCGGCAGTGGATCGCGCACCGCCGTTAACTACCACTGCCGACACAGCGCAGTGGCGACAAACGGTTTGCGGATTCGTTTTCAGCGCACGAAAACCTATAAGAAACGGTTATTGAATGTTACAAGCCTAGATGGGTGTCGAACTGTGTTATCGTACATACAGGGTGTCCCAAAAATGCTGTGGGTCCTTGAGGGGGGTGATTCAGGGGGTGATTGCAAACAACTTTTTCCTTTGCGAAAATTCTCTCCGAGGTTTCGTTAACGAGATATTAACAAAAAGTACCGACCAATCAGAGCGCGAGTCTGACGGCCCAGTTCCCGCGCTAGCGTGGCTACGCGCCGCGCTGCGACTGCGAACAAGCAACTCGGCATGCATGGAAGAAAATTTCGTAGAATGGCAAATGAAAAAGACGTAACAAATAAAACAGGAATGGTATGCCTTTTCTTCATTATAGCAATTCGAAGCCTTTCTGTTTCTCGTCTCTTCGGAACCTTTCGGACCGAAACACGTGGTGTCTGCGGTCTATCTCTAAGCAATGGGTACATTGGCAGTAAAAGGACGGAGAGCGGGCTTTTGTGAAAGTGTATGATGGTTCGTTCGTTGCACTTCTGCAAAGCACGTGTGTTTCGAAAATGTGCTGGCTTCTTCCTACCTAAAACCTCTTGTTCTGATGGGAGTTAACTCATAATGGAACGAGAGAAACTAGTTGGGGGTAGAAGAAGTCGCTTGGAAAAAATCTTGTCAGTCAGCAAGCAATCACGTCGCAGAAATGTTCTCTGCTGAAGAGTATTACGCGATGTTCTGGGTGTACCCGCTGAACAACGGGGACGCAAGTGCTGCAGCGTGAGCATTTGCGCGGAAATACCCTCGGCTCCGAACGCCAAGTAAAAATTCATTTCAACCAATTTTTATAACGTAGGAACAACACGTTCGATAAAAAATAAATTAAGTGATCAGTGTTACTAGCCGTGTAGTGAAGTGAATATTCGGTACATTAACTTGGACGTACCTTACATTGCGACCCTTAACTTTGGGTAGTGTCGTATATCTCGGACCAGCTGTGCACGGGGCTCGTCCATCGATGACCAGAATCGGTTCAGTGACCCAGTGATACAGGTTTTCAAGCTGCAGGTAAATTTCCGGCAAGTGTGAGTTTTAGTTACTTTATTGGTGATCATTCATTTTTAAATTTAACGCAAGCTATGGCTTATTTCTGGCGATAATTCTCAAAATTCCCGTACGAAAATATTTATTCGGGCTTTTTAAACAGACTTATTCGTTATCAGCAAAAGTGCTAGCCGTTATTGAATTACGGATTTTTATCACAATAACGGACTACGATCACTTTTCGTTAATTTCCTGTTACATTACCTTTTCGTGGCTAAGTTATTAATACAAGAAAATTTACGTATTCCTTATCCTCCCTCTTCAAATAATTATTATTTTCGAATCTTCTAAAAAAAAAAACTGTGTATTCGTCTTTTTACGTTACACGTGATTTCCATCCATTGATCCTTTATTCATTATTCTCTTGAAATAACAAACAAACCATGACAAGATTTTCGATTTTATTTGTTACATTCTACGAAATTTTCTTCCATGCATGCCGAGTTGCTTGTTTGCAGTCGCAGCGCGGCGCGTAGCCACGCTAGCGCGGGAACTGGCCCGTCAGACTCGCGCTCTGATTGGTCGGTGCTTTTTGTTAATATCTCGTTAACGAAACCTCGGTGAGAATTTTCGCAAAGGAAAAAGTTGTTTGCAATCACCCCCGTCAAGGACCCACAGCATTTTTGGGACACCCTGTATGTACGATAACACAGTTCGACACCCATCTAGACTTGCAAACCGTTTGTCGCCACCGCGCCAAAGAGTAGGTATAATAAGAGGCGTCACTCCGGGCGGAACCTTTGAAGTCCTTGCTTGACCTTGGCATTTAAATTGGTTGTCTATTTCGAGCGGGATATTCAAATCGACTAAATGTACCTTACCACATTGGCTGATTATTGCCGAAGTTTACCGCGATTATTGCCGAAGCTTAGCGATCATTGCCGAAGCCCAGCGATCATTGCCGAATGGGCATTTAAATTGGTTGTGTTAGTGTTTTCCCCTAGATTATGTCTGTCCTTCTTGAGTGACGCCTCTTATTATGTCTCCTCTTTGACCGCGCTGTGTCGGCAGTGGTAGTCAACGGCGGTGCGCGATCCACTGCCGCTCTGCGAAACATAATCGCTTAACGCCCGTGACTACCACTATCGGCACCGCGCGATTTACCAAACTATTTCGCTTCCGTATTGAAAACAAAAAGAAATTTACCACATCTGTTGACGCTTTCCGCAGGAAAACTGTTTGCTGCATCGTGTGAAATGGTCAGATTTTCTCCCAGACCCTCAGTTTTGCAAATAAATTGAACGATATCTGTAAAAATGGGTGCACTTTGGGTGTGCTTTTCCCTTTGATTGTTGTTTAAACATATTTAAATATTCGTAATGCAATAATAACTTGTATCGTTGTATTCGGGAGGGTTCAGAGAAAAATTAATGCAATTTTTTTGACACCCTGTATACGTATAGCAACTTTTTTTTATTATTTTGGTATGTAGAATCGATCCTGAAAAAAATGTACCACATTTCTATAAACACCCTGCATACAAGTTTCTACGGAAATTCTGAATAAATAGATAATTGCCGTATTATATAAATAATTCTGTACTAATTGTGATATTCTATTATTTAGGGAGACGGAGGAGGTCCTCTAGTATGTCAAGATGATGGGTTCTATGAATTGGCTGGACTTGTTTCATGGGGTTTTGGTTGTGGAAGATTGGATGTTCCTGGAGTTTACGTTAAGGTTTCAGCATTTATTGGCTGGATCAATCAAATCATTTCCGTGAATAATCTTTAGTTTTTCGTGTACACTATTTGCAAAGATTAAGACAGTTTTATAAAAACGTCCTAGTACCTTCACGCGCTTGATGACGTAACATTCTTGTTACGTACGTATTTAGTAAATTCTACAAGAAAACTTATTTTTCATATTCAATGAGAATGCAGTAAATTTCTGCGAAATTTTGAATTCTGAACTGTTGCAGTGTTTGTGGTAAATGTTTTAGCTTTACCAAAGTAAATAAAATTTAATTTTATATATTGCGGTAACGCAGTAAATTTTCGTTTTTTTTTCATAAGTTGTTAAATATTAATAACAAAGGTAAATCATTCAAAAGTTGCTCTCATGTGGAGAAAAAATATAATTCTCTCGTGTTTAATTTAACCCTTTAGCGCCCAGTGTGACGTATACATCACATCATTTTCAAACATATATATAAAAAAATAGATAGTCGATAATTTTTGGGTCCCAAAACGGTTCAGTTCTCTAAATGGCTCCGAGATGCAAGCCACTGATGCGATTACCGCTGTAAATAATATTTACAGTAACCACGGAAACGTTTCTGGCGAATGCATGTTGGACATTTTCGAAAACCTGAAATGTTGCTCTTGTTTTCTTTAAACAGTTGAGAGTAAAATTAGTTTTTACATTTTATTTGGTAGATACGTGTAAATTAATTCTTATACTAAAAGAATAATACTTGTAAAGTTTGATTTATAAAAAAAAAATCGCTTTTTTAATCCGTACACGCCCAGTTTGACGTGTACGTCACATCGAGGAAATCATATTTCTATTGGCTTTTTTGGAAATCAATGATGAAGTGCATGTATTGGAATCATTTTTCAGTTAACTAATCGCAAGAAATCATTGTTTTCCGCCGAGAAAAGTGTCTGGGCCCTAAAGAGTTAACGTTGTAACTAGTCTTAATTTCACAATATCAACTCCATATCGTTAAATTCTCAAAATATGTTTTGAGATACATATTAAATGTAAAATAATTCTTTAATCTACTAACAAAAAGATCATGCATTTTTTAGTTATTCGCATTTTATAAATTTAAACATTTTTTAATAAAACATTCATTATCCATTCAAATATAATTTGTGTTGATAATGAAATAAAAACGAAAGTTTATTGCGTTTTAAACGATGCTACGCAGTTTCTTAGGAATTAAACATTATTGGTGAGATATATTGGCACATTGAGTGGTGTCAGCGTGTTTTCACACCGAGCGATTCCCACACTGTGCACGGCTTTGGCGCGTTTGCACGTTGATATTTTCTGTAAAGCATTAAAAGTATTGTGCGATAATCCTCAAATGTTTACTCTGTAAACAAACCGAGTTCAAAGACCGTTTTGTAGCCTTCGACTTCCGCCTTCTGTCGCTGAGCAGAAATTTTAGTTTCTATATTTTCTATTAGATCTTCGTGAAAATATTACCAACAGATTGGCGAGATTCTCCTGATAAAAATGAGTCTAAACTCGACCTCATACGGGATATTTTTAATTATACACGATATGTAAGACGAATTGATCTACGGGATTTGGGAGCAATTTGAATTGCCTATAATTAAAAATAGTCCGAGTCACGTCGTGTCAACACTCATTTTCATCAAAAGAACCACGCCCATCAAGTGGTTGGACTCTCACCCCGGTTCTACACATTTGTTAACGAACATTCGCCAATTTTTACGAACATTCCTGTACGAATACTCAGTGGCAGATTTAACGAGCGGCCGATGAGCAGTTGCTGTCAGGCTCTCCCCTCGCAACGCCCCATATTCAAATAAATTATGATTTTATCCAAACACCATATTTATTACTGTACTACTACGTTTTTAGTAAACAACCTTTTAATTTCCCCGATAAAATGCCACCCCCCTCGGAACGTTTGCCACCTGGGCCTTTTTCCTTAAATCCGCCGCTGCGAATTCTGAATCTGTGGAACTGGCATCATGGAGATCTACATTTTAAATTTTGCTTATTGTTGGCATATGTTCAAAGCGTGAGGCAAGCTGGGCACATCTCTCCCGTAAAAAATGACCGCTCGGTAAGGCCTGACCAACTCGGAACGATATTTCGCCGTATCTTGCGTCACTCAAACTGTTAAGATGAATTTATGATATTTCTTCAAATAGTTGTACCATCAAGTGCGTCAATTCTAAGTGACAAAGATATTTTTTTACACGATATATGGTTTTCATTAGGTAATCAACTAAGTAGTACTGTTTAATAGTAGGGGAACGTGGATATATATTATTTATTCATCTGAAATCATGTCATAAAAGTAAGAGTCAGTTTCATAAAGAACTTAGCAATTTGCGAAAGTGTTAGCTGATCGTGATATTGAATAAGAATGATTGATAGCCGCCGAAATGCATACCTATGCATTAAGGCTGTTGATACTCGAGATACTCGGATACCCATGGGAGAACATGCAAAGTACCCAAGTAATTAAGTGCCGATGAGATTCCAACATTCTCACACCTTATTCACTCAACGGTCGAACATTTTACAAAATTTTCGTTTCAAATTTTTCTGAGTTTAACAATAGTAATATTGTAAACCAGGCATGGAACTAAAGTGAACGCAGCGGCCGTTTTCCGGAGGCAACGCCTCCTTTCTCCCGCCGCGCGTCTTGGCCCCCGCGGCGGGCCTAGGAGCTTCGAGCGCCTCAGACCCGTACCATATGAACCGCGCGTGGCGCATTGGGGCGATACCCGTATCAATAAATTTCTGCATCACCCATGGGGTACTATTATCGATGCGTTTTTTTTTGTCAGTGGTATCCCCTGTAGGCCTATTCCACTGTGTCACGCGATAAAAATGGATAGGAAAAACGCGTTTTACTATCAAAATTTTAAATACGTTTGGGAAAACTTCATTTTCGCGCACGATTAGACGTGCTGGCATATTTAAAATATCAACGGGGAGGCTGGTCGACGTTGTACGTATTAAAGTTGATATTTTAGATATGCCCAGCACGTGTAAACGTGCGCGAAAATGAAGTTTTCCCAAACGTATTTAAAATTTTGATAGTAAAACGCGTTTTTCCTATCCATTTTTATCGCGTGACACAGTGGAATAGGCCTACAGGGGATACCACTGACAAAAAAAAACGCATCGATAATAGTACCCCATGGGTGATGCGGAAATCTATTGATACGGGTGTCACCCCAATGCGCCACGCGCGGTTCATATGGTACGGGTCTGAGGCGCTCGAAGCTCCTAGGCCTGCCGCGGGGGCCAAGACGCGCGGCGGGAGAAAGGAGGCGTTGCCTCCGAAAAACGGCCGCTGCGTTCACTTTAGTTCCATGCCTGTTGTAAACAATTCGGCACATAGAATTTCGTTTCTTATAATTAGTGAATGTATTGCTGTTTGAAGAGTTTATTTAAATATTATTCTTATTATATTTAAAATATGAAATATTTTCCCGATAATCATACCTTAATACCATTATGCACAGAATAACAAAAAAATTACTTGGTTGCATGAGAAAGGTATGATTTCATTACAAAATGTAAGTACGAAATCCATCGTTACATAAATATCTAGCTGTATCAACACAAATAGTTAATTAAAATGATTGAAAACTTTCGACCGAAAATTTTTTAAAAATCTTTTAAAAAATATAAATGTTGTCGGCCCACTGGGTCGGTCTGTTGCATTAAAATAATAGTATCTATAACAGACCGACCCAGTGCGCCCACAACATTTATATTTTTAAAAGTTTTTTTAAAAATTTTTCGGTCGAAAGTTGTCAATCATTTTAATTAACTATTTGTGTTGATACAGCTAGATATTTATGTAACGATGGATTTTGTACACTCGGCTCAAACGATTGTGGCCGATCGAGTTTCGATTGCATTCGAGCTCACTAGGGCTGGCTTTTTTACATCGCTACGATTCTACAGTATTTCGTGAATATGGTGGGGGCACTGCCAACGGGAACCTATGACTTGGCAGTGCCCCCACCATATTCACGAAATACTGTAGAATCGTAGCGATGTAAAAAAGCCAGCCCTAGTGAGCTCGAATGCAATCGAAACTCGATCGGCCACAATCGTTTGAGCCGAGTGTACTTGCATTTTGTAATGAAATCATACCTTTCTCATGCAATCAAGTAATTTTTTTTGTTATAGATAACAGACCGACCCAGTACGCCGACAACATTTATATTTTTTAAAAGTTTTTTTAAAAATAGTTAATGTTTAAAATGATTACATCTTATAAGAATGACAAATATACTGATTTATTGTTGTTACATGAAAATAAAGGTGCAGGACTACTTTTTTAAGTAATTTACTGTGTAAGATTATAAAGTCTATTACAACGTATCTCAGGTAGTAATATATTTGACCATATCTAATCTACTTGGAACACATCTGGTATTGACCGTGTATCTCACGGATATCCGGGTATGCATTCGAATCAGATTAATGTAAGTTTAAATCGGTTTTAATAATAGGTTATATAGGATACCCCTATTAGTATTAAGTCAGTCCATGAATTTGTGCATATATCTAAAAAAAAGTTTATAAGATATTATTAAAAAGAAGTACGGATACACCGGTGATGCTAAATAGATACACTGAATAAATGAAGGAACAGACGTTCAGAACGAGTTTCTAACGTAAATAAGACGGGTACACAATGTAAACGATATAAAAAATGCACAGTTAAATTAATCAAGGTAGAGACTGCTCTAGATCCGCTACAAGCCGAAGCATTATAGTAACTGAAAGAGGTATATTGGTGTCGTAACATTAGCGAAGCATTAAAGTAATCGTATTTCCAAATACATATTAGGAGATAATGCTCTAAAGCCTCAGTTGTAGCCGTTACATAAGTAAATACCATCGTTCGATGGTTTAATTTACGACCTCACTATAACTCTTCCAGCCACTATAGCTTTAGATAAGATTCCGGGGATAGTTGGAGAAGTCATGGAGAGTGAAGAGGTAGAGAACGAACGGGTCAGTGAGGACTTGCTTAAGGGGAGACCACTGTAACGGTCCGAAATGTAAGGGTGAGACAACGCAAGTAAATCAATGTATTGCTCAGATTAGTTAATAGTGTACATATCGAAGGGTAAGAAAAAAAATTTTCAATCAAATTCATAAATCCGTTTCCTGTATATTCTTCGTCAAAATTTGCGCTGCGGCAAAAACATGCTAGTCGCGTTGACAGTGCCCAGGCCATATGCTTAATCCGAATTCAAAAACACAATAACATTTAGAAACTAGAAGCCTGCCTCTATTACGTGACGATCAAAAAAAGTCAAAATTGTAAAAAATTACAAAATGGCGGACCACTGAAAAAAAATCATGTTTTCGGGGCACAAAATTGGGGAAATGTTAATAAAAAAAAATAGAAGCAGGTCGAAAATTGAAAAAAACTGGTCGTCACGTAATAGTGACGGATTTTCCGTACAATAAATGTCCTTGATCATGTTAATTGGACGTATAGTTTTCTCTGTAGATTGTCAACGCGGTTGAAAAATGTCATTCTGAGGAAAACGTGTTCAATGTTCCGCGCGGCTCAGTCGCGCGTTTGACCCCGCTTCACAGAAAATACTATATCTCCGTCAATTTTGCGAATTTCTTCATAAAATTTGAAGACAGCATTCTTGAAATGTACGTCTTTCAGAAAATGTAAAAAAGAAAGAATCGATTTTTCAGATTTTTTACAGTGGTCTCCCCCCTTAACCCACCTGCTTACCCCTTTTGTCTTCAGCTATACGTATCCCGATCCTTGGCTTCCTCAACTTATTTATGTCAGATTTGTGGACCGACCCGGTGTGTTTGTGTACGCGCGCATGTGTGTTATCATTATCGTCTTTCTGAAATTGACTTTTAATTTCATTTTTTCGTTGTCCAATATTTAGTTGCCTCTACTCAGTAACTTTGAGGATGATATCACACTGCTTTGTACATTCGCGCATCATACTGTATTTTTAAATTCTAATTTTAAGAATGTTTCAATCGGAAAATGTGAAGAAATATTAAATGTGAATATACATACATTAATTAAGCACTGAATATTTAAAATGTTAGAATATATAATTATAAAAAATCTAGAGATGCGTAGCGTCTAAACGCCCAAGTACATATTTCGACATCCTGTACATGTAGACTGTCGCTGCCTCGTATCTTTTACTCGTAAACCGGCTATTCCAACCATACCTGAAACTGATTTTATTAGTATCTCATCACGCCTGCAATATTTTCTAAATATAAAGGCATTTTTCTCATATAAACAGCATACAAGCTTCCGAATAAGACCAAATTCAATAAAATTGGTCCACGTATTACCATTTATCATATGAAAATGGTAAGATTTTATTCCTCTTATTCTTCCCCTTCTTCTCCTTCTTCTCCTCCTTCTCCTTCTCCTTCCTCTTCATCTTATGATTGTTCAGCCAAATTTTTGTCGATATAATACGTACCGTTTAGGAACTAGTTCTTGATCAGGCAATAATTTTTTATCAGTTCATGAAATAAATCGTTCTTTTAAGTTTATGTCAATAAATAATTGTTTGAAATAATAACTAACATAAAAATTGATAATTCAAAAATATGTGTTATCTGTGAAAGCAGTTAATATTGTTAGTTTTCGTGAAAATCAATGTGTAAGGTAGCCCACTTGAAGGAAGCTCCTATTGAACGCTATCTCTTACTGTTCGAAGTAAGAGACCTCCACCGACGCCATAATCGATTTCCTTGCTGGTTGTTGCGGTATTAAAGATTATTTTCATACATTCTGCTTACAATAGTTTACTTTACAATGTAACGCAAGAATTTTAGTATTATATGTATCATTTTGCTTTAAAAGTCAGTGATCATTATTTAGTTCCAATTTTTTCTTGTGGAACTAACTTTTGATTATCTGAATAAAAGATACGTTAGGACTTTATAAAATTACAAAAAAAAATTTATATGGTATAATACTAAAAATAAGTTTATTTGGTACTTTCTTTTTAATTAGTATCAGTATCTGATCAAATATTAGTTCCTTACCTGATAAGAAATTAGTTCCCATGTATTTCAAATGATCAAAAACTAGTTCCTCACGTGATCAAAAAATTAGTTCCCATGTATTTCAGATGATCAAAAACTAATTCCTGACATGATCAAAAATTGGTTCCTATGTATTTTACATGATCAAAAACTAGTTCCTAATCACCTTATTATTCCGTACCTTATAAATAATTGAATTATACTTATTTTCAACTTTTTACAATTTTTCCTTAAAGTTTAAACATTAATTCATCTTTTAGTGTTAAAAAAGTCTATGGTTTAAAGTTTTATTAGGTTAAAAATAAATATTAAAGCGGGAAGTCCTCTAAATTGATCAAAAACTAGTTCCTTAACGGTATACACGTTACACGCACACCTTCAGCCAAAAGAAACTAACACATGTTTCGTTCGTCAACTCTCGGGATCATTCGACAGGAATCGTCGTCCGTCATTGTACATATACCTATACTATTGAAGTATAACCTGCCAAGTGTCATGTAAGGTAAGTTGTCCAAATTTTAAATGCACAAGTTTTTACACTATATAAAACACTGAATTATTGTCACAATTAACAAGGTGAGTCGCCAAATTTTTTAAATAGACTTTTTATGTCAAGCTTCTTGCAGTAATATATTTTTGCTGATTCATATCAGAACGTAGCAAATGATACAGAAAGTCTTGATATGGCTCTGTCGTTAACAAAATCGTAGCGATATATATGTTTACTGATTTGATGAGATGCCGGAGAGGTTATGTTCGACAGTGAAAAGGTGCACACAACACAGCACATCGAGTAAAAAGGATTTGCCTCAGTTTATTAAAATTGACCAATGCAATTAGCTTGAGCCTGCGAGAATACACGGTGAGCTCCAATATCTGGTGATTACTAGAGATCCTTATTTCACGTGTATTTACATACACGTGTACACGTGTAGTAAACGTATTCGAACTTCAATCCGTGTAATTTTTAATACACGGGTACCCGTGTATTTCTGTTCACGGATACCCGTGTAGTTTTGTTCACGGATACCCGTGTATTTCGATTACACGGATACCCGTGTATTTCGATTACACGGATACCCGTGTATTTCTATTACACGGGCGCACGTGTATTTCTAGTATACGTGTGCACACTGCAGACGTATATTTAAATTGGTTCATCACGATTAATGTTGCGATTGCTTAGTTGGTATATCTTTTTTGTCTGTTTAGCATTCCATGAATGGTCTCAAAGATCTAAATTTTTTTTCGAAAACCGTTTGTCACGCGAGAAAAAGTAATAGAACATAAAAGATGCTCTTGTCCGGATCTACAACTTTTATTTGACATATTTTTTTATTTAATCAATAACTTGGAGGATATTATATATAAAATCGACTTCGCGACCTGTTATATAATCATTCAAATGGCCCAGGGACACCCTTTCCCGTTATCCGATCGAGCTCAAACTTTATACAGAAAGATTTTTAAGTATTTGGATCTATTCTGGAGGGTGCTCCGAAGAAAATTCAAAAGTCGAAAATAAGAGCCACCCTAGTGCACACGTATGCTAGAAATACACGTGTGCACGTATAATAGAAATACACGTGTGCACGTATAATAGAAATACACGTGAAAAGTCACGACCTCTACTCGATACGTTCCGAAGATTTTCTAGCAATGCTCACGCAACGTTCTGGAGATTTTCTAGCAATGCTCACGCAACTTTTCGGAAATTTTATAACAAAGGTCCCACAGTAAGCAGAATTCGAAAACTGTTATAATATTAATTTCGGTTGTCCAAACGGTTATAAAGAACCTTTATTCTGAATAACTGTTATGAAGAACCGAAATTTCCAACTATTATCTGTTTCGGTTTCGGTTCCTATTTCCCTCCTCAAATCGGTTCCATAATTGTTATTTTTTCGGTTCCAGAATCGATTCTTGTATCGATTTTTCCCTAATATTGATATTAATAATAACTATTGTAGGTGTAGATTACTGTATATGTACATATTGTTTTTTCAAAATCCTTATGGAAAATGGAGAAACATTTATAGTTATTATTAGTAATAACCAATTATGTTGGCAGCAATCGGGCCGCTTGCGCGGAAGAAGTAAGGATCTACGTCCCGCCAACATGCTTCTACATATATTTCTGAACATAATTGGTTATTACTCGAAAGTCGCAAAAAAAGTGCAACTTCTCCTTTTGCATATACATTCCTTAAACTATAGACTATTAAATAATGTAAATTTCAAAGATGCCTCTCGATTCCGAAAAATGTAACATGCGATTAAAAACGACCATCTCCTATTTCTGTTATTTATAACTTTTTATATATTTCAATAACATCGAATGAATGCATTTATACGAATGAGTGAATTTATACGAATTATTGACCTTCTAGTTTCCGCGCGCTCAATAGCTTTTGCTATCTTAAAAACGTTTCTCCTGATAATTTTCAAAATTTGATGCCGTAATTAACCTCAAATAATGTAATCAAATCAGACAGTACTCTTGACAAAAAATAACATTATTTTATCGACATTTCCTCCCCCCTACAGAACTTAGTTTTAATTTAATAACAATTTTGACCTCGGAATCAGATTCTGTGACCTCAAAAACCCCTGGAATGACCATTTTCATAATGATAAAGGGTAAAATGTGAGCGTAAGGATTTTTTTACACTTCTTCAGCGATCCGGACCACTGAGGGCCTGGGAGGATGGGCGAAGGGAGAAGAGGGCAGGATGGATAGGGACAAAGTAGAAGAGGCCGGGGGGTTGGGGCCAAGAAGGCAGTGGCCCAGGAAGGAATTTTATTTATTTCAAAAATAAAAAAGTGGTGTTTATAAATGTATATCATGAGTTTTATTTATTGTAGTTATTGGAAAAATACCTTTACAAACATTTTTGTTTCCGCAATCATGAAATATACAAACTTCCTTTTTCATCTTGTTAAACTTGCGCCGGTGTGGATCGACTCGCGTAAATCTACGTTCCGCGAGTACAAGTGTCATTGCAGGCACATGTGACCACTGACAGAATCAGTGATACCGCACTTTACAGCATGGTGCCTTAAACGGCACTCGACGCCGAGAATAGCCCCTCTCCTTGCCTTTAGTCATGCTTATGTCGCAAAGGCATAACGTAATCCTGGGTTTCGTTTCTTTTTATAGTCCACATTTTACATTTTATTTGTGAAACCAGCCAATAACATAACCGCGCCCCTTCGGAAACAATAAAAACTTTTAAAATTGAAGATGGGCAGGGTTTCTCAAACAGATTATCGGCAGCTACTTTCCGTTTGTGACTTATTACATTTTACACCTCTTCCGTCC
Source organism: Andrena flavipes (assembly GCA_963971345.1). Lineage (NCBI taxonomy): Eukaryota > Metazoa > Arthropoda > Insecta > Hymenoptera > Andrenidae > Andrena > Andrena flavipes. The sequence continues at coordinate 57,857,477 of OZ020479.1, forward strand.
GTATTTGAACTATATTTACAATGCGAATGATCGTTCCATCCTTCAGCATGAAACAATTATTTCTATTGTCATCGCAATGTACATAATATCCATCACTTTTCAATTTTTTGTACTATTTTGTAATGGGCAATAGTGGCCCATTGTGATGGAAACCTTTACAAATATATTTTCCCAATATTGGTGATGATTTTAGAACCGATCCCCGCTGCAGTTCTCCATAATGTCTTGCCACTTGCTGCAATGGTTTATCCGATTTTCTTATTAATTTCTTCAAACTACCTAAGAAGTTTTCAAAAGGAAATGCGCTAAAATTGCCCAACACTCCTAATTTTCGAACGTCATTACACAGAAGGAGTAAGTTGTGGACATTGTGAGAAATATATTGTTTCCCATACAATACCTCAAAATGTTCAACAAAATATTCTAATAATTCCTCAGCATATTTAATATTTTCGTCACTATTTATTAACATAGGGCTAACTAACACACTGACAGTCACGTGTAGTGTTAAAAAATGTCCCTAAATATTTTTCGCTAGTATACGCTTGAGTACAATAGGACCTGTGTACAGTAGAAATTGCCAAAATTCCGTAGCTTTCCAGCAATTGAGGTCTGCCAAACTTCTCGGGTTTTGCAAAAACTCACGCGGTACAGAAATTCCAACCAATATCAGATGTTCCGATATCAAGTTCTTAGCTTGTCCACCAATCCTTACGTTTAACGGTCCCTTAATCCACAATAGCAAAAGCTTCTTCAATACCCCCAGACAAATTAAGTGCATATAGTCTAGGAGCACATTTGATACTAACCCTATACTATTACCCGATGAGAAGATGAGCCACTACCCACAAGCTGAAATGTCACAGGGGCAAGGGGAATCGCCCGCTCGCTCCACCTTATCCCCTCCAAGAAATTCTACTTTTCGGTTCTTAGCGGCTGTCCATATCTGCCGATTGTCGCGATTGGTATCGTTCGCGTTCTACGTCACGGGACGAACTGTGTTGGAGGGGATATGTTGACGCGAGTGGACGATTCCCCTTGCCCCTGTGACATTTCAACTTGTGGGTAGTGGCTCATCTTCTCATCGGGTAATAGTACTTGGCACTTTTAACAAACCACTTATACCTTTATGGTAATCTTCGTCGGTTTGCCGTAGAAAATCTTCGTCTGTTATCAGTGTATCAGGCACTTCGGTGTAAGGGAAACACGTAGTTCTGTTAACTGATTTCCCAACAATTGTACATTTCGAGCAGCTCGAAAAGCCTGCATGGCCTTTTTTATACAATACAAACGATTTCGCTGGAGCATCACGGATAATTTTTGTTAACCTAATAGAAAATTTATTATTATCATGCATAAACCCATTGTTTATGAAATATGTTATTTCGTCAATGAATTTTTCTAACAGCTCGTTGAATGATTCTGGTTTCTTATACCCATAATAGATTCCAACAATTTGTATTCGTTTCAAAATTGTATCCGATACTAATATGGGCCAGAAACTGCTGGAGGAGACCCTCGACAACGGCAAGCCATCAATATTTAAACACAAATCTATACAGGGTGTCCCAAGAATGCTGCGGTTCCTTGAAGGGAGTGATTCAGGGGGTGATTGCAAACAACTTTTTCCTTTGCGAAAATTCTCTCCGAGGTTGCATTAACGAGATATTAACAAAAAGCACCGACCAATCAGAGCGCTGCGACTGCGAACAAGCAACTCGGCATGCATCGAAGAAAATTTAGTAGTATTTCAGTTGCGCAAACAGTCTTACCAAGCAATGGTCGTAGCTGCGATAATAAGGCATTCGCCTACGGTGCTGGGAGTCCCTTCGGTTCGATTCCTGGTGCTTGGTAAGAATGTTTGCGCAACTGAAATACTACTGTCCCGCAAAACTTTGAACTCAAATTTCTCGAAAATGAAGGCCCATTTTGCAAAATCCCTTTACAGCTTTTTAACACTAGGTGTGCACTACAATGTCCACCCAGTCTCATTCCAGCACCGATTGCATAACCTATGCGGCCCTCTTGTAAGTTATTAACACAAGGAAATTTACGTATTCCTTATCCTCCAACTTCAAATAATTATTGTTTTCGAATCTTCTAAAAAACAAAAAAATGTGCATTCGTCTTTTTACGTTACATGTGATTTTCATCCGTCTATCCATTATTGATTATTCACTTTAAATAACAAAGAAACCATGACAACATGTTCGATTTTATTTGTTACGTCTTTTTCATTTGCCATTCTACGAAATTTTCTTCGATGCATGCCGGGTTGCTTGTTCGCAGTCGCAGCGCGGCGCGTAGTCACGCTAGCGCGGGAACTCGGCCGTCAGACTCGCGCTCTGATTGGTCGGTGCTCTTTATTAATATCTCGTTAACGAAACCTCGGAGAGAATTTTCGCAAAGGAAAAAGTTGTTTGCAATCACCCCCTTCAAGGACCCGCAATATTTTTGGGACACCCTGTATATTAATGTGTATATTTACTAATAAGCAGTACATCAAATTTAAAAACAAAAATTTTATTGTAAATCAATGTCAGCAATAACAAATTTAGCCCATAAATTAAAATTTTTGGATTAGTTATGTTATATATGGATTATAAACGAAAACGCACCCAATACGTAACAATCTATTACAACTCTGTACTACACGAGTGCGAATCGGGAACCACGCTATGTCGGTGTTTACAGCCACACTGAGTACGGCTAGGAAATCCAAGTCCTCGCTCTGACGGTCAGCACGGACACAACTGTGTCTGTTATTCGGCGCTCTTGCTCTGTGTATCACAGTTCGCTCACGCACTCGTCACGTACAACAACACACCAATACATTACAATCTCCTCTCGCTTTAAGAAGTACATAATATTAATTCTTAGCTCGCTTTTCCGCTAAACGCTTTGATGCTCTTTGTGTTGCCACCATTTCGAGTTGACGTTTTCCGGACCACTCAGTAGAGTTATTTGCATCTCTATACTTTAACATCTGATCAATATGTCTTTTCCAATATTTTCCCGGTGAAACTTCAACTTCGAAATTTACGGGTGACAACTGAGCAGTAATGACGGCGAGAATTTTCTTATTCGAATTTTTTGTGTAATCATCTACCCACACTCTTTCTCCCTCTACAAATTTTACGTCACGCGATCCTCCTCGACTCATCGTTTGCCGTAGCTGTGCGTTTTCTATTTTATCTGCTAAGTTCGGTTTTACACAATCGAGTTTTGTTCGCATTTCGCGTTTGAACATCATAAATGCAGGTGATCTTCCTGTTGAACAGTGCTCAGTACTTCGCTGATCAAATAGGAATTTATCTATAGCTTCATCAAGTTTTTTTCCTGACTTAATCATCTTAGTTACTTTACCCTTAAAAACACCAACGAAATTTTCTGCTGCGCTATTTGTGGCCGGGTGATATGGCGCCGAAAACGTGTGTTTGACTCCGTTTCCTTTCAAAAATAACTTAAAATCATTGCTCGTATACTGTCGCCCATTATCCGTCACTAAATGGTTGGGTAAGCCGAACCGCGCAAAAATTTTCCTAAATTGCCTTATGATACTTTCAGTTTGTGTATTAGTTTTCATATTGATCACTTCCGGCCATTTGCTATACGCGTCAATTACAATCATAAACATGTGACCGTGGAAAGGCCCTAGGAAATCACTATGAATCCTACTCCAGCATTTATTTGGTGAAGGCCAAGGGTTTAGCGGTACTTTTGGTGGGGCTTTACGTTCTTGCACGCAGATTCTACACGTAGCCGCTAATTCCTCCAATTGCGCATCAATATTAGGCCACCAAACGCATGACCTTGCTCGCATTTTCATTTTAACGCTACCGAAATGTGAATCATGTAGTTCGTTGAGTATTTGAGTTTTAAGACTGTCCGGTACAATTACACGGTAACCCCATAACAAGCAATCTTTTTCTATATTCAGTTCGTGTTGTTTCGCATAATACTTTTGTTCATTCTCCGTAAGACTTTCTCGTAATGGCCAATCATTTTGTACATATTTAATTATTTTACTTAGAGTTTTATCTTTTCTTGTTTCTTTTGCTATTATTTTAGCCGTTACAATTTTTAACTCTTCTTCAATATAGTTAATATTTTGAAAGTCTTCGCTGAAGATTGATATTTTATCTATTATCGGTAGTCTCGACAACGCATCACAATTACCGTTCTTTTTTGTGTTTACGTATTCAATTTTGTATGTGAAATGAGAAAGGAAATAGGCCCATCTTTGAAGTAGACTGGCTATTGTTAAGGGTATTTCTTGATTCGGTCCAAAAATGTACACTAATGGTTTATGATCCGTTTTTAAAATTATCTCTCGACCGTACACATAATTATAAAATTTTTTGAAACCAAATACTATTGCTCCAGCCTCCTTATCAATGATAGCTCTATTTTGCTCTTTTTCTGGTATTACTTTGGACGCAAACGCGATAGGTCTTTCTTCGCCGTTAGCGTAGCGGTGTGACAATATTGCGGAAAGCCCATGTTTCGACGCGTCGCACGCAAGTATCAGCTCTTGTGTCGAGTCGTAGTTTGCCAATACTTTCGTCGATACTATTTCTTTCTTTAACCATTCGTACGCTTTATCAGCTTTATCATTCCATCTAAATTCCGTGTTTTTTGTTAATTCATATAACGGTTTTAATTGGGAAGCCCGGTCAGGTAAAAAACGTTCATAATATGTTACCAGGCCTAAAAATGAGAGTAATTGCTTTTTATTCTTCGGTACCGGTGCATTTACTATAGCTTCTACTTTTTTCTTTGACGTACCCAGTTCTCCTTTACGAATTACAAAACCTAAAATGTCTAACTGCTCCTTAGCAAATTCACATTTTTTGACGTTTGCTCGCAATCCGTAATTTTCTAACCGTTGCAAGACCTTGTATATTGTGTTGATATGCTCCTTATCGTCTTTACCGGTGATGTATATATTATCTAAATAAACTGCTATTTGTCCCTCAATATCTCGTAAACAATTCTCCATTATTCTTTGAAATTCTCCCGGGCCTGATGCAACTCCTTCCGTTAACTTTGTATATCGAAATAAGCCCACATGTGTGATTATCGTTAACATATCACGCGAATCTGGATGCACCGGTATTTGCATATACGCATGTGATAAATCAATTTGAGTAAATTTTTGGCCGCCTTGCAGTTTCTCGAAAATTTCGTCAATAGTCGGCAATGGATGTCTATTTACTATTAACCATTGATTCACTGTTAATTTAAAGTTGCCGCATATACGTATACTGCCATCGTCTTTTATTATCGGTACGATAGGTGTAACCCATTCACTCGTTTGTACGTTTTCTATATGCCCTAAGTGCTCTAATCGCTTCAATTCTGCCTCTACTTTACTTTTTAATGCGAACGGTATGTGTCGTAGTTTACATGCTTTCGGTACTGCATTTTCTTTCAATATTAATTTAATTGTACCTTTATTAAAACAACCTACTCCTTCTCCGAATAATTTCGGAAAATCGTTCACTACTTTTTCGGCTAAAGTTTTATCCATACTTGGCTCTATATTATTTATCTTAAACAGAGGCCAAAGGCCGAAAGCATGTAACCATGACCGTCCTAGCAAAGTCGCTCCTTTCCCCGGCAAGACCACAATATCCAACGTATGCCTCTGTTTAGCAAAACAAACTTCCAATTCGCGTAATAATCCTACTGGCTTTACTTGTAAGTTATATGCGTTCATAGCAAATGATATTTCGGAAACCTTTAGTTTTGAAAAATATTTATATCTTGTCTCGTCTGAAATAATACTCCAATATGATCCGGAGTCTACTTCCATTTCAACGTTAATCGAATTTATATTAACATTTAAATACATAGGCGCTCGCGCTACATCCGATTTTGTCACACTATTCGTATTGCAAACTTTACCCATCGTCCTTATGTTTTTGAGTTCGTATACTTCTTCTTCTGCCTCACTCGTATCGCTTGTTTCTTCTTCTGCTGCCTTTTGTAGGTGCTGAACTTTCTGGCTTTGGCTGCGGCATGCTGCTTCTATATGGCCTTGACGCTTACATTTTCGACATTGCTGGTATCGGTGTTTGCATTCTTTACCTATGTGGCCTTTCTTTCCGCAACAATAGCAAGTTATGTCTTCTCGTTTGCTTTTCTCGCCTCCCGTATTCATGCGTGTGCTTTCCCTTCCATAATTAGTGTTGCGACCGCTACGATAACCTCTTGTTTTAATAAAATGCACATCCCTCTCCTGTCCGCTTGCCTCATTCATTTTATCGCTTGACGTTGCGTCTTTTTCGGATTTTTCACATACCAGAGCTATCTTGTAAGCCTTTTCATATGTTAATTTTTCTTCTTTAAACAATTCACTTTTGGTTGCATGGTCTTTTAATTCGCACACGAGCTGGTCCCGCAGTGCCGTTTCTACTGACGTAAAGTTACAATTTAATGATAATTCTTTTAGTCGTGCTACAAAATCTGACAATGACTCTGTTGCCGCTTGCTTTGCTGCGTAAAATTTGTACCTCTCCATAGACTCCGATGGCTTTGGACACAAGTGTCCTGATATGATTTCCACTACTTCGTCAAACTCTTTGTCCTTGAGTTTTGCCGGGTGACACAGATTTCTTGCTAGCTTGTAGGTATCCGCGCTTACTCTTGTTAACAGAATAGCTGCTTGTTTTTTTTTGTCTGTTATATTATTAACTGTAAAGTATAGCTCCAAGCGTTCGACAAACGTCTCCCAGTCGTCTTTGCCCAGTTCAAACTCCAGCTTGATTTTCGATTCAATCATTGCCATTTCACTTAGATTATTGTTTTCGTTATTTACAACGCCTTTTGCCTCTGCTTCTATTTTTTTTAGTGACCTTAAATACTTCGTCAACTTATTCTTCAATCTTTCAGTAGAGTCTTTCACTTCGTACGTTACACCGGCACTTGTTAAACGAATACAAATTTGTTCCCTTGTCAATGTCGACAGTTCACTTTCGTCTTCATAACTTCCTAGCGATTTACTAGATTCACCGTCCGACATCGGTCTTTTACGCGTATCTGGTTCGAACTTACTCGTCGCCAATTGTTATATATGGATTATAAACGAAAACGCACCCAATACGTAACAATCTATTACAACTCTGTACTACACGAGTGCGAATCGGGAACCACGCTATGTCGGTGTTTACAGCCACACTGAGTACGGCTAGGAAATCCAAGTCCTCGCTCTGACGGTCAGCACGGACACAACTGTGTCTGTTATTCGGCGCTCTTGCTCTGTGTATCACAGTTCGCTCACGCACTCGTCACGTACAACAACACACCAATACATTACAAGTTATATATATATAAAAAACATATACGGGCGATGTTCAGGTGGACCAAACGTCAGCGGCTAGTGAGCCAAATGTGACCCGCGGGCCGCCGGCTGCTCATTGCTTGTGTGTACTATGTTGTCCGCGTACGTGGGTGATTCGAAGATCAAGGCAAGGCGCCTACGGTAGGATTAACGGGAGTTGCAGCAACGATGACGACGACGACGGCTATATTGCAGGTAGGGGAGAGGTGGGATGAAAGGGACACTTGTGTTTACGACCACATATTAAAAAAACTAAATAACCATTCGAGTTCTAATTGGTAACGTTAGAAAGGCCAGTTATCTGGCTATAAGAATACACGGTCCTATTAAGCTTCTCTCTATATTTACATGTCATATTTGTCGTTTTCTAAAAACGTGTGTTTTGTCCCTTTCATAAATTGGCTGTATTGAAAGGGACATGGATGGTTATGAATGGGACAGTGTAATAAAAACAGGTAATATTAATATCATTTCTTTAATTATTATTTATGCAGGTACAGAAATCACGTCGGGTATTTTAATTCATATATATGTTCATATATATTCGTAATAATAACTAAAAACTCAACAGTTATGCTTATGTAACTAAACAATCTTAATAACTATAAATAAAATTTGTCACAAATTTTGCATTGATGAGGATGGAAGCGTCTTCAACGCTTTTTTACTCCTCCTCGACCTTTCGATTGGGCATCGCGTTTTGCACTTCTATTTAATTTTATTTGTTTTTTTTTCACCCTTGAAGGAAGTTTTGCTTTTGCCTGTTTGTTTTTCATCCAAATCATCTTTAAAAATATTTTTGACATGCTTTTGATTTTCTTTATCGATTAGTTTGCGAGCATCCGGTGTTCCTTTTGTGAATAAGTTGATCATACTGTCTAGAAGCAGCTTATCTTTTTCCGGTGTTCCGGTGATTATCTTTGTTGCCCCTTTACGCCGTTGTTGTATTGGTTTTCGGGGTGGAGCTTTTGGATATGGCCGAATTGACTCTAGAGTAAGAGAAGAACAGGATGGATTTGAAGGTTCCAGCTGTGGTTTATCTATATTTGCTGCAGTTTTATTTTTACTGTTATCTTCTGTAAGTTCTATAAATATCGGTCCTGGAGTTTTTTCATTTTCTTTCGAAGCTGCGACAGAATCAGATAAATCGTCAGAAATCTGAGGCCGATCCGAAACGAAAGAAGGCAAAAAATCTTCTTCTGTGAAAATATTTCTATTTAAAGGATATATCCCGGTATTTTTGAATCCCGAAGTTATATTGCTTATATTAAAAGCAGCATAAGCATCCTTTGCAAATTGAGAAATCTCATAAATTGTAACTGTTTTACCAGGATTACAAGTCATCCAATCATTCATGCTAGTTCTGTAATGGGTCTTAAATGGACCGAAAACAGTTACATCAAGAGGTTGTAATCGATGACTGCAATGTGGTGGAAATGTAAGGATCATGATGTTGTTCTCCCTTGCAAATAATACAACATTTATTGTGATGTGAGTTTTATGATTATCCAGCAATATCAAAGCTGGTACTTCAGCAGTTGGTTTTACATAATTCACAAAATGCTTCAAAGCTTTCAAAAAGCAATCTTCGGTCATCCACCCAGAGGGATTTGCAAGCCCTAATGCTCCAACAGGTCCATTGTCGAGCATGTGTTGTTTAAAATAAACACGTGGGAATATGAAAGCAGGTGGAATAATGCCACCAGCAGCATTTATAAAAGCCAACATAGTTACTAGTGAACCACGTTCTGTTGAACTGATTTGCCCAACTCTTTTAACTCCTGCTTGAGCAACTATCCTCGGAGTGTTAGTCACCGTACTGCATCCAGTTTCATCCAAATTCCATATCATATTTGGAAGAAAATAATGTTTTTGATAACATTTCTCCAAATTATCAAAAAAATTAGAAGTGTTGTGTTTATTAAAACTTGTTGTTCTCGCTAGCGAAGTATTTTCTGGTTTCCTCACAGAGAGCGAAATATTTCTTTTTAAGAAGCCCTTGAGCCAGTCTGAGCTAGCTTTTTTATTTGCCTCCCATGAAGAAGGTACATTGTTTAGATGTACAGCATACTGATACAGGGTGATTGGCTCGAAACGCCTGATGCGCCTCGCAACCGTGACGGGGTCAACCTCCCGTGGTGCCTCTCCGAAGTCATGACTTTCGACCCTCGAAAGGGTTGGAGTACCTATTAAGGAGTGAGAAATCTTCGAATTCCTCATTTCTCATCAGATCTGTGCGAATGCGACGCCGTTGGATTCCTTATGTTTTTCTGATGAAAATCATACCAAATATCATGCAAATCGGACTACTTTGACACAAGCTATTTGTATTCCTTATGTAAAAGTAGTCCGATTTACACGACATTTGGTATGATTTTCATCGGAAAAACATAAGGAATCCAACGGCGACACTGTCATATCCATACGATAAAGAATAAAGAATTATTTTATTTCTGAAACAGATACAGGGCAATTCAAGAAGATGCGGCCTGATACCCCGTGGCGAGGACAACCCTTCGCAGGGTCTCACTCGAGTTTTATGGCTTTTTTCGGAAAAAGGTACGAATCCTGGGCCGAACGTAGCGAATTGGGGTCGAGTCCCCGCAGTCGAGGGTGGAATATTCATTACAGCGTATGAAGAAATTATTTTCTTCGTCGTATCGAAAGGGAAGTGACGCCAATGGATTCCTTATGTTTTTCCGATGAAAATCATGCCAAATATCATGCAAATCGGACAACTTTTACATAGGGAATACAAATAGCTAGTGTCAAAGTAGTCCGATTTGCATGATATTTGGCATGATTTTCATCGGAAAAACATAAGGAATCCATTGGCGTCACTTCCCTTTCGATACGACGAAGAAAATAATTTCTTCATACGCTGTAATGAATATTCCACCCTCGACTGCGGGGACTCGACCCCAATTCGCTACGTTTGGCCCAGGATTCGTACCTTTTTCCGAAAAAAGCCATAAAACTCGAGTGAGACCCTGCGAAGGGTTGTCCTCGCCACGGGGTATCAGGCCGCATCTTCTTGAATTACCCTGTATCTGTTTCAGAAATAAAATAATTCTTTATTCTTTATCGTATGGATATGACAGTGTCGCCGTTGGATTCCTTATGTTTTTCCGATGAAAATCATACCAAATGTCGTGTAAATCGGACTACTTTTACATAAGGAATACAAATAGCTTGTGTCAAAGTAGTCCGATTTGCATGATATTTGGTATGATTTTCATCAGAAAAACATAAGGAATCCAACGGCGTCGCATTCGCACAGATCTGATGAGAAATGAGGAATTCGAAGATTTCTCACTCCTTAATAGGTACTCCAACCCTTTCGAGGGTCGAAAGTCATGACTTCGGAGAGGCACCACGGGAGGTTGACCCCGTCACGGTTGCGAGGCGCATCAGGCGTTTCGAGCCAATCACCCTGTATGCTAGTTCTCTGACCTGGATAGTTGTTAACCCATAGCACATTTTTGCGGAGGTCTTTAAATAATTTGCAAGGGAAGATTCTTGACTTGTGCTAAATATTCTTCTATTTCCAATGTTCGGTTTATAGATAAATGATTCTGTGTTTTTGGCTTGCCTGACCAATCTAGCTAAATGTGATTTGGCTATATTAAAAGACTTCGCAATCGATCTTATCGAGGTTTTTTTCTCAATGACTTCATGCAATGCTTCTTGTATTTTTTCTGCACTAACCCGTTTTTTAGGCGGCATATTTTCACTGAAAAAAGTGAAGAATAGAAAGGTTTTGAAGGAGACAGGTATGAAAGGGACGTCCCCTTCATAAATTTTTGTTGTGTCCCTTTCATAAATAAAGCACTAAAATTGAAAATATATTTCCTACAATTACAATATGATTCAAAAAGGATCGTACATTATACGATATCGTTCTTAAATAAATACCTGTTTAGATGCAGTAATAGAGAAATCAGTCGCGGATAACGGCACTTCACAATAGAGTTCAAGAAAATACTAAAAGTTATACTTTGAACCTCAAAAAAATTCAATCGTGTATTTCTGTCGTCGTAGATCCGATAGCGGCTTGAAATTTGGCTTGATTACACATGAATGAATGTGGCTACAAAATAAATACACTTTTGGCCTGGGCAGATCCTTTATCTTTGAGATAATGATCATGTCCCCTTCAATACGTGTCCCTTTCATCCCACCTCTCCCCTAAGTTACGACCGTAAACCGCGGCGATGCGCTCGTTGTCCAGCGAAATCTAGGATGCCGTGCTTGTTTTGTGCGTGTGTCGATACGGAAGCGAGGGAGAGAAGGTAACAAGTCGGCGAGTCGGGTAACGTAGCTAGGGTCGAGTCCGTTCAGCCGAAGGTAACGGAGGAGAGAAGAAAGAGGCCATCATCCGCGATGCAAAGTGCGAACGGTTGCTGGGCTCAGGGGCCCGGGCGTTCGTCAATGTAGAACATCAGCCACTGGAATAAACAATCGCCGCCAACAAAACGCACTGGCTGATGATACTGCCGCTGCCAGCGTTCGTGTACCCGTTGGCTGAATGGCTTGATACCAGCTAATTTTTCGCCAGCGCCGCGCACGTTTAATAACATCACCGCGCTGTGGCTCCTCAGTACCAGCGACGCGCACAGTAGCAGTTTCTGTAGCGCGCCCGCCAGCGGCCGGGTGGGCGGACGCGTCAATCAGGCTATCATCACCGCCGTTTTGGGCATCACGTAAGGCTGAAGCCTTTTGGTGATACGGCAGTCGTCGTGGAGACTGAACCACACCAGGATAGGCAGCAGCGAAATCAGCATCATCCATACCGTCACCCGTCCCTGCGGGGTGTGTGGCCATCCTAGACGGGCCCGCAGCCCGATGAGTACGGTGGCGAGTACTGCTAGAGGATAAAATACCGTCAATGCCGATATCAGCCCGTGCAGCGTCACACCGGGCGTGGCCTGCGAATCCACACATTTGAAGGCGGCAAAGTCATTTTGCCATAACCACCAGCCGTTTGGCGCTACGATAACAAGCCATACCAGAATAGCCACATAGAACGTCGGCTGGCGGTAACACCGGCGGATGACCGGTATCAAAAGCGTCAACACCCTGGCCGAGAACATGAAAGACAGGCTGGAATATTTCGCCATGCAGGTCAGCCTCCCGATCAGGGCGAATGCCAGCCACCAGCCGGAACGCTCGAAGGCGGCTGGCAGAAAAAAACACCCATAGCCAGGGCCAGAGCATCACCAGCAAATAATTATCGTTAAATGAAATCATATCGAAATTGATAACGCTGCTGAGGTTAAACGTCAACAGCGCTAGCCAGTTCAGATGACTGTCGCCGCTCAAGCGCCACGCAAGTTGCCAGACACCGTACATGCCGACCGCCACCGCCAGAAAATGCGTTTTATACCAGTAAAAACTTAACCAGGCAGCCGACAGCCCCAGCGCCGGCCGCATGACCAGACCCACCAGCCACGGGTTTTCAGGAGAGCCCCATTCCGCATTCATCACCCAGTTCGGGGCCTCGATGGCATCATAAGGAACGGTGGGATCCAGAAGAAATGTGACGCCAGCCCATAACATGGTATAGCCTGCACACCACCCAAGCAGGAGATGTTTTAACCCGTGATTGATTATTCAGATCGTTCAGGTATTGTAGAGTTTGCACGTATTGTGCCGACTATAAAGATTTACTCGAAGGACCATCCCCCTTTGTTAGATAAGGTAAAAAATAAAGATACAAGTCTAGCTCAAAAGAATGTGTTGCGTTGTATTCAGAATCTAGTTTCTATCTGCCAGCGAGGCGTACATCCTTTTCGCAAGAAAGCTACGAAGCCCAGGCATTGGCTGTTGACAAAAACCGGGGTGAGAAAACCCCGGTTTTTGTCAAGCGACTATTGGTCGCTTGAAAAATAGTGGGCGAAATCAAGACCGTGGTGGAAAAACGTCACCGGCGAGGCCAACCCGACTTTCCCCAAACGTGCATCTGGCAAAACTCAAGGTCAAGTCCAATCTAAATTTTGACGAAGAGTCGGGCCTAATCCTGAGAGGTACACATCTGCAACGCAGACGACCAGGCTAGACCTCAAGTACTGCCTGCCATAATAAAATTTACAGCCCTGTTCCTGTTATAGGGTGTCCCGGTAAAGGGTGTCCAATTGACGCATCGACATGCCGCCCGCCTTGAACGGTCGAGTTCAACTGAGAATATAAAATTGCAAAAAATCTACGTCGCAAATGAAAACAAATAAATCGCATCAAAAAACATATCGTGCGCTAATGTATAAGCATCAAACTTATCAGATATAATAATAATGATCAAATGATACAACACAACAACGCCAATAATAATAACTTAAGAATAACTTATGTCGAATATGAGTAATACAAAATACACGGTTAATTAATAGTATTACAACCGATATACAAAAAAAGTCGAAGAAGAGAGAGAAAAAAATATTATACAACGAAGATGGTAAAGTCTTTATGGATTGGTCTTCCCAGCTTATGGTAACACACGAACTACGTTATCGGAACCAGGGTGTAGCTCCAAAATTCTACATAGATGCCACTGTAGAGGAGGGGTGTTGTCTTCTCGAATGACAACAAGAGTGTCAACGTGGAGGACGTCTGCCGATGATGACTTCCATTTACTGCGTTGCTGCAGTTCATGCAAATACTCAAGGTGCCATCGCTTCCAGAAATGTTGAACAGTCTGCTGAATAAGCTGATACCGATTAAGCCGATTCTGTTTACAATCGAGCATATCAAGTTACGGTGCTGCTGTTAGAGCATCGCCAATTAAAAAATGTCCCGGCGTGAGAGGGGTAAGATCATTAGGATCACAAAAAAGAGGATGAAGAGGACGGGAATTCAAACATGCTTCAATTTGCATCAACATTGTATAAAGTTTCTCAAACGTCATTCGTTGCTCACCTACGACTCGCTTTAAGTTTAATAGATTTTAATAGATTTTACTGCGCTCTCCCAGAGACCCCCAAAGTGTGGTCAGCGTGGTGGTATGAAATGCCATTGAATCCTTTCTCGCGATAGTGTATTCTCTACTTGTTCTCCATGCAATTTATTGTTTAATAAATTGCTCAACTCATTTAGTTCGTTTTTCGCACCTACGAAGTTTGTCCCATTGTCAGAGTAGATATGTTGAATACGCCCTCTCCGGGCTATGAAACAATACAAGTAATTCAAGAATGCATCGGTGGACAGGTACGTGGCAAGCTCACTATGAACAGTCTTTGTCACAAAACAAACAAAAATACAAAAGTACGCCTTGTGCGTTACGCGACTCCGTCCCCTTTTTTTCAATAATACCGGACCCGCGTAATCTACTCTGCAGGTACTAAAGGGTCGAGCAGGTGTCACCCGTGAAGCAGGCAGGTTACCCATAATATAATTTATGCCAGTCGGCTTCACTCTAAAGCATTTAACGCATTGGTGCAAAATCCTCTTTACTGTGTTTTTTCCCGATAAAATCCAAAATCGAGTGCGCAATGACGCGAGCGTGTGCTGAGAACCTGCGTGCAACAATCTTTTATGCTCATAGTTAATTACTAGAGTGGTAAATGAGTGATTTGTAGGTACAATGACTGGATGTTTCTGATCGTACGTTATAGGGGCGTTTACAAGTCTGCCGCCCACCCTAAGGACATCGGTACTATCAACAGATGGATTCCTAAGTGGTTTGCGATTTTTCAATACAGTCATTTCTGCGGCAAAATATTCTTCTTGAACAAGTTTCAATAAAGTAGTTTCTGCGTTTATTAGTTCACGTGTGATCAGGTTATTGGAATTAATAGGCTTTGCATCCCGTGCCCTAACTTCGCGAATTAGAAACCGAAAAAATACATAATTAATGTGAAAAACATATGACCCTGTGGGGACTTAGAAGTTCCGAGGCTCGAACCTACGTCCAAAAAGTTCGCAGCGGTTTAGCAGTCCGACACTTTACAGCTGCGCCATCGACGCCGTTGAAAATATCTTACACATTTTAGACTGTAATGTCACAGCATGTTTAGTTCGTTTAATTCCTACGCTGTTTTACTGTATGTGAAGACATTGAAGATCGCATAAAAGATTTATTTCATAAAGTATGTACGAAAATTCCACCTATAAGTTACTCTGACACGGAAAAAACGCCGAAAAAATTGGTTTTTAATTTTTTTAACTGCGGCGCACCAAATTGCGGAATCTGAAAAAATTCAGGACAATAGTAACAATGATACGTACTCACAGTAAAAATATAATTATAGTATCAAAACTGCTTCGATACAAAACCGGCATTTTTCAGCATTTTTGGCGTTTTTTATTTTTCACAGCTTGGTTTTTCAATTTAAAAATCTGACACGATTCCCTAATATGTGCACCGATAACAGACATGCCTCTGAATTTTTTCAAAATTTTTCATCCGCTGGTATAGGAGAAATTCGGCAAAAAACCTGATTTTCTATTTTTACCCTTTACTACCCCCGGGTCGAGATACAAAGTTGAAACTTGGCAGAAATCATTCTTTCTTTATAAGCTTTGGAATGACCCATCGTGATTTGAATTCGGTTCAGGGGCACATTCGACCACCTTATCCGGCTATACCCTTAGCCACAAAGATTGTTCTACTATAGTTTTCATCCAACTTTGTCACAAAAAGGATAGAAAAAAAACCGTTTTGGTTGCAATTCAGGTATTTGATATTATAGCAAAGGGTCTAGCCGGATAAGCATAGTGAAAAGTGCCCTTGAACCGATTTTAGCTGGCAATGCACCTTTCAATAGTGTAGCACAGGAAAACATTGTACACCAAGTTTCAACCCCCTATCTCAACCAGGAGGGTAGTTATAGGGTAAATTCGAATTTTCGGTTTTTGCCATATTTTCCCTATTTAATGGTCAGCAAAAATTCTAAAAAAAATCTGAAATATTGTATACATGGTTGTGTATGATTGTGAATTTTTTCAGATTTTTTCGTTGCACCTGCTAAGTGTAAGAAATAAAAAACGCAAAAAAATGTCGAAAAATGCAGATTTTGTACTGAAGTTTTCGAGCGACTAGATTTTTAATTTTACAGTAGTTAGATATTGACATGACTATTATCTACAATTTTTTTCAGATTTTTCGGCAAGGTGCGCCATAGTTAAAAAAATCAGAAAACGATATTTTCGAGATATTTCGCGTGAAAACGTGATAAGTACTTTCAATTTTTGCATTTCTGTTATACAGTGAATGCATTATATAATTTCTAATATCTCTACATTCGATAGAGTAATATGTAAACGAAGGGAATCAAGTTAATATGATTAATTGGAAGTGTATACGCATCATATATCATATCAATCGAGGTGACCTACGGGCGTTCAACTGTTTTGACGTGTGTCTTTCTTGCTCTGTAGTCTTTCTGTTTTGGCAGTGTTAATCTGAGTTTGAATTGTTCAATTTTATATCCACTTGTTGATACAGTGCTTATCTCTTTGGTGCCGCAGTGCTTTTCGCGTGGTGCCTTTACTTTCCTAGTAATCCGCCGTTATTTCTTGGTATTCAGTTGTGGCTTGCTCAGCTGTGTTTTCTTCCGCCTGTTTTTGCTTGACTTTGTCCTGGTCGGCGTCATCGTGATTACAAACTTTGGTGAGCCTTGTGTAAGGCTAATTAGTGCTTAACGACATCTATTGAGGTGTTTAATACACTACTGTCGTTGTACTGTCGGTATGGCTCACTGTCGAGGATGCTCCAAATTTCTGCCTAAATCCGGTAAATGCACAGGCTGTGGTATGAACAATAATTTTCCTGGCATTGGTGCATTTGACTCCAATAATGCCCTATCTCTGCCCGGACCCTCCATCTCGTCCTCAAGATCAAGATCGGATGCTTCTCCCGATCTAAGGGCTATCCACGGCTGCCTGCAAGATATTAAACTGAAATTAACTTCGCTTGACGATCTGGTAGCACGTGTCAACTCCTTGCACACCATGATGTCCGATGTTGCCGAACGGGTGGATTGTTTAGCCGCTGACCAAGCCTCTTTGGACCGACGCGTGACTTCGCTGGAGCAGCGTTTGACCGGTGGGAGGACGTCTGTTGCTGCTGGCTCGGTTCCTCGTGCCGAGGTCACCCAGAGGTTTGAACGTATGGAGCGTTCTACTAGAGACTTCGAACTTGTTATATCCGGGCTGCCCGATAATTCTAATGCGGGGCTACTGCAGACTATTAAAAGTGTTGCTGACGCCATTAAAATACCTTTCTCGCAGTCGCAGGTAGCCTCTGCGCTTAGACTTCGTCATGCCAAGGCTAAGTTTAAGCTGCTCGTCATTCGATTCACCTCTACATTTACTCGTGACGAGTGGATTTCCAAAAAGAGAGCCAAGAAGGATCTTCGTGCTTGTGAGATTGATCCGTCGTGGCCTGACTCACTTATATATATTAACGAACGTTCGACCGCTAGTGAGCGTAGCAGTCTGCTTGAGGCCAGGAAGCTTGCGAAGGACCATAACTTCAAATTCGTATGGATGAAACGCGGTATTGTCTACCTAAGGAAGGATGATGGTACTCCTGTCCGGCGGTTTACATCTTCTGCCGACTTCGTGGAGGAGCTGTCTACCTTGCCCCCTGTTCTGCAAGGCTATCCAGATCAAGTTCTCCATTCTATGGATGGGGGACAGTGACTTGGCCCGAGCTTACATTCGGGCTCTGATGCTACTCGCCCTTCTTCCTTGGATCGGATAGTTGGGATGGCTTCTACTTCAGGCTGTTCATCTTTTACCTCTACGTCCTCTGCTCTGCTGGGGCTCTCTTCTTCTCCTACTTCGGAACATGGGTCTTCTGCGTTCTCTTCCTCGCTTTCTTGTAAACTGCGTGCGCATTCTAAATCCTTCTCTGCTGCTCACTTAAATATTCGGTCACTTATTTGTCATTTCTCAGAACTAACCGACTTAGTGCGTTGTTACAAGTTTGACGTGTTGGCTCTTACCGAAACCTGGTTGCGTACTGAGCACGACTCTGGGTCCCTTTTGCTGCGTGACTATTCTCTTTATCGTGCTGACCGCCGTTCTCGCTTCCTTGCTCGTGGCGGTGGAGCAGCTTTGTATGTCAAATCCAGTTTACACTGTGTAAATATCTTTGATGTTATTACCGATAATTATTTTCATGATAGTCTTTTGGATGTAGCTGGCGTTCTTTTTACTATTAAACATGCGCGCACTGTGGTCCTGTCTATTTATCGTCCGCCTAACTGTCCTTTGTCCTGTTTGAATGATCTTGAACTGTTCCTTGTTGAAGTTTCTTGCACAGCTACTTATATTATATGTATGGGTGACTTTAATATTGATTACAATAATGTTTGCGATCCGGGATTGCCTCTTGTTAAGCACTTTATGTTATCGCTTTCTTTATGCCAAACAATATCTGTGCCTACCCGAATTACTGCGCTATCTTCAACTTTGTTGGATTTAATATTTGTAAGCGATAATGTGGATATTGTAACTGCGGGCTCTCTTGATGTAAGCCATATTAGTGACCACTGTCTTGTTTACTCGATACTTAATATTCCTAAGTCGACGGGCCGCCAACGCTTCATCTTGCGACGTAATTTTAAGGATTTACCTGAGGAGCAATTTTGCCGTGAGGCTGAGGGTTTAAGCTGGCAACGGATTGGTGACTGTGATACGGTTGATTCTAAATTTGCTTTGTTTGAATCTTTGTTGGTCACATTATACGATCAGTTTGCACCCGTAAGACTAGTGCGTGTCTCTAGGCCCGCTGCACCTTGGCTTACGCCGACTGTGAGGAGATTCATAAGGCTTCGCAATCGGGCACTCGCGAGATACAGTAGGACTGGGACAGCTGGTGCTTGGGATTATTATAAGCATCTCCGTAATGTTGCGAAATCCGTCATTCGTGCCGAGAAGCGGGCGTTTTTTAAAAGCTTTAATTCGTGTTCGTCTAGAAGGCTCTGGGACTTCCTTTCCTTGGCCGGATTTTACCGATCGTCTAGGGCCTCGTCTGGCATTGAGTCTTTTCCTGACGCTACATTAATTAATAATCATTTCATTGACTCCCTTCCTGATTGCACTGCCTCTCGTAACCTTATACATAATTATGCATCCTTGGGTAATCCTGATCCTAACATTCCTACTTTCTCTTTTGTACCCTTTACTCCTGAGGATCTCCTTGCCGTATTTAAATCTATCAAGCTTACGTCCTCTAATCCTTACGATATTTCTGGGGGTATGGTCCTTAATTGCCTTCCTTACTGTTTTGACTCTCTTCTTCATATCTTCAATGCTGCTATTTCCGAGGGTGTATTTCCTCGTGCATTAAAACACTCCTTTGTCGTTCCTATTCCCAAAACACCTCATGTAACTGCCCTTAATTCCCTTCGTCCTATCTCCCTTACTCCCTTCTTGTCTAAGGTGCTCGAGAAACTGTGCATTGCCCAGCTTCAGAGGTTTTTCACATCCGCCAATGCTGTTCCAGTTTTTCAGTCTGGCTTTCGACGTGGTCATAGCACTACCACATCATTGCTGCATTTGTCGGATACCGTATTGCGGAGCTTTGACTTTAGATGCTTAACTGCCATTATCTCCTTAGACTTTTCCAAGGCATTTGACACAATTGATCATGACCTGCTGGTGGCTAAACTTCGACATACTGGTTTGTCCTCTAATGTCCTGTCTTTCCTTGAATCCTATCTCTCTTCCCGCTCTCAGCAGGTTATGCTTAACCAGTATATGCCCACGGTCTCATCTACTCGTGAGGTTAAACGTGGAGTACCGCAAGGCTCTGTGCTTGGGCCTCTACTTTTTAGTATCTATGTAAATGATCTGCCCTCGGTGTGTCATAACTGTCGGGTCTATATGTACGCGGATGATACGCAACTTGTTAAGGATTTTGTTATTGGTAGGGCTGAGTCTGCCAAATGCGAGATGGCTTCTGACCTGTTACGCCTCACGGCATGGGCTGACGCTCACGGTCTCCAGCTAAATCCTGCTAAATCTTCTTTAGTTGTGGTTGGCTCTCCTGCTTTACGTCAACAGCTGTCTTCCTTTGTTATTTCCTGGGGCTCTGCATCTCTTTCTATGCAACCTACTGTTAAAATCCTCGGTGTTACTTTTGATTCGTCTTGGTGCTTTGAACAATATGTAGCTGTTCTGTGTCGCTCTGCTTTTGCTCGTCTACGGTTCCTGTATCCTTCTCGTCGTATTTCGTCCACCCACATCAAGCTCTCGCTATGTCAGTCACTTGTTATTTCTCTCTTTGACTACGCCGATGTTGTTTATGGTCCTTGTCTCACTACTCGTCTCTCGGCAATAGTACAACGTATCCAGAATTCGTGTCTTCGCTATTCCTATAATATCCGTAAGTTTGATCATATTTCGCCGTTATTTCTTCGCTCTGGCTGGCTCAAAGTCAGACAGAGGTGGATTTTGCACCTGTGCTGCATCGTACATAAGGTTTTACATTCTGAAACGCCTATCTATCTAAATGAATTACTATGTAGTAATTCATCTATGCACTCTGTTCATGCACCATCTACGAGACGTGGTGCTGACCTATCTGTACCTGCTCATCGTACGGTCAAATTTACGGCATCTTTCTCTTATTTGTCATCCCTCTATTATAATTCTCTTCCCTTAGATATTCGTTCTTTGACCTCTATGTCCGCTTTTAAATGTGCTGCCCGTTCTTTTATTCTTGTTCACTATCCTTAACTCCCCTTGTCATGTGGTCCTCTCTCTTACTCATCTGTTGTTTTGATTAGCTTTATTTCTGTTCGATATTGTTTTTGGGTTAGGTTGCAAAACGGCATGTATGCTGAACCTCGCCTATTTATCACATAAGTTTTTTTTTCTTTTTTTCTTTTTTTTTCTCTTTTGTTGTTTATAATTTTATGTGATGAATAAAGACGAATTATTATTATTATTATTATTATTATATGGTACGAAAGAATTATTCAGCGCCGCAGTTAGCGGAGCGGTTAGAGTGTTAGACTCCAAAACCGCTGCATACTCTCTTTTGTCGTAGGTTCGCACCCCACCAAGGTCCAATTTTTTTTTCATGATATAAATTTTTTTTCATCGTTGATTACATGACAATACACGATATTCATTTAAAAATATTTCTAGAATATTTTAAAAATATTTTATCACAAGTTTTCCATAAAAATAATTTAAATGAACCGCCGCGCCGGTTTTCTGCCTATGTATTGTTCTAGCTCCGGATAGTTTATAATATTTTGTGAATGAAATAGATGTGTGGTATTGGCTTATGATACGTATTCTGAATCCACTGGTTAGATTCGCCATTCTTTTATCAACGTACATCGTCCTCATTCGATTGTGGTCGCAGTGCGTCCGATTAATGGCTGATTTAAAAAAAATAAACGTAAAAATATTGCCATAAGCTGGCTGTAGTGTACAGGTGTTATTATGCTTTATTACATTATAATATATTATATTATATTGCCCTGCCGAACCTTGCCGAAAAATCTGAAAAAAATTGTAGATAATAGTCATGTCAATATCTAACTACTGTAAAATTAAAAATCTAGTCGCTCGAAAACTAAGTACAAAATCTGCATTTTTCGACACTTTTTTGCGTTTTTTATTTCTTACACTTAGCAGTTGCAACGAAAAAATCTGAAAAAATTCACAATCATACACAACCATGTATACAATATTTCAGATTTTTTTTTAGAATTTTTGCTGACCATTAAATAGGGAAAATATGGTAAAAACCGAAAATTCGAATTTATCCTATAACTACCCTCCTGGTTGAGATAGGGGGTTGAAACTTGGTGTACAATGTTTTCCTGTGCTACACTATTGAAAGGTGCATTGCCAGCTAAAATCGGTTCAAGGGCACTTTTCACTATGCCTATCCGGCTAGACCCTTTAATCCCCTACAAAATGAGCCAAAGAAATCAAAAATCGGTTGAGAATTGACGGAGATACAGAATTTTGACCGCACAATGTCACTTTGGAATCACGGTGCGCCGCCTAGCCTCCTCCGAAACGCGGGGGAGGGGAAGGAAGGCCGAGGGTGCACACCAGCCCTCGGCCACGGCCCCCTAGTGACAGAGGGCCGCAGTAAGTGAGAGGAGAGGAGGGTGGCCCCTCGTACGTGGGCCAACCCATCGTCCGGTTGAGCCGCCGCAGTCGCGCGGTGGAAGCCCGCGTGTTCCGCGGTGGCGGCGAGGAGACGGTAAGGGAGGGCCCCGTTCAACATCTAGAGGGCCCTCCCAGTAGCATGCCTGTAGGGAGTATGTTCCCTCTCTCTCTCTCTCTCGCGTTGTCCGTGGCGTGCCGACGACGCACGAAGTGCGACGGAGGAGCTCGAGCTCTCCTGCCTGGGAACAGGCAAGCGGCAGCCATTCGACTACCAGCTTGCTTACCGGCAAGACCATTGCCATATTGGCGAGTATATTACGCCATGTGCGCACTCCTCAGTACAACCTTAAATACAGTTATTGTTCCGTAACTAGTCTATTTTATTTGACCCGTGTGACGTATCAATTCTTTCTAAAGCAGAGTAGGACTGCTCTTGTGGCACATTGTGCTATAATATATGTTATCGGAATCGGTATATCCTACATGCCTGCCGCTCCTTGCTGCGATCGAGGCTTGGGGATGAGTTGGCGGCCCGTTACAGTGGCTCCTCCCCCCCCCCCGTTTTATGGGCGGCCCCTGAGCCAGTCAACGCCCCCGCCCAGCCCATCAGTCATTCGAATAGTGCCGGGTACAGCCTCGATCGCGGGGTTCGTGGGGTGGGTGGTGCCGGGGGGCACCACTCACGAGTTATCTCCCCCAGGGAAGACCCCGACGAGTCACATCGGGGTTGTCGTGGGCGGAGTTACACTCGAAGTGCAGCAGGGGGGGGGCAAGCGAATGTATCGCTAGCTGGCTCTCGCGAAAGTCCTCCCCCTCAGCCGCGCAACTCCGCCCCTGAGGCAGACCACTTTGGAGGTTTTAGTGGGTTCGAGTCCCACATAACCCTCGGCCCGCCCCCGCAGGCCGGGGGTATCCGTGGGGATTTCCTCTAAGTAAAAAAAAAATGGTTAGGGAGCGTGAAAAATACTTCATGCCAGAAAAAAAATTAAAAAATATTAGTTTTTCAAGCTCCAGTCCCGTTTCTTTCAATACAGCTCGCGACGAGCTGTGTCTTCTAAAAATTTACCAAGCTCAAGCAACCCTCC
The DNA here is from genome assembly GCA_963971345.1 of Andrena flavipes. NCBI lineage: Eukaryota > Metazoa > Arthropoda > Insecta > Hymenoptera > Andrenidae > Andrena > Andrena flavipes. Next base: position 57,880,988 of record OZ020479.1, read on the forward strand.
TGGCAAGCTCCAGTTACCATTCAGTCTTTGCTGTAATAAAATATCCCCACCCATCATTCGGGATGATGACATTGACCCCCGCCAATAATAAAGGCAGATGACCGATCATGGCTCTCATTTATTTTACATATATGCTCATTTAAAAAAAAAAATTTTATAAATTAGATTTCGACCGTAGATCTTAACTGAAATGTCACTGACCGAACCAGTGCGCCAATACCATTTCAGATATCTGCTCATTTTTATTTACCATCAATGTAGTTTACTATTCGATGCGCATGGCGCTGTATTTTTTATTAAGGCTATTGATATTCCATCGATATCATTTTTCTTTACTCATGGGTAAAACGTTAAATTCTTTGATTCAAAAATACTTATATGCACTCAGTACATTTCCAGGTATATATTACAGGCGGATACCGAGAACTGATATTAATCTTTCAATATATGCATTAGCGTTTGCATTTCTTAATCTGATATTATCCTGCAATAAATAGAATGAAGCAATACAGTTTAAACAGTCGTCTTATCCACATTGGTTTTCGTCGGGACTCAAGAAACTTATTTATGATAAAAAGATTGCTCACAAGGCCTATAAAATTTCTAATTCCCGCGAAGACTATCTGAATTTCTCTAGTCTCCGAGCTCAGTGTAAGGCTCGTATGAAAAAGGACTATAGCGCATATGTCGACACTGTTGAATGTAATGTACGGAATAATGTGAAAAGCTTTTGGAAGTTTGTAAACACCAAGCGTGGTAGTCATGGAATGCCAAGTAATATGCACTACGGGTGCTCCTCCGCATCATCTCACTCCGCGGTAGCAGATCTGTTCGCTACCTACTTTGGGTCGGTATATACATCTCCGACAGGACTATTTCCAGCCTTGTGCTAGTCCCACTCTTCTTTTAATAACTTGCACCTAGACTCACTCTCAATTACCTTTGGTGATATTTTCTCCAAACTTAATGCCCTTGACATCAATAAGGGCCTGCGGGCTGATGGCATTCCTCCCGTGCTCCTCAAACAGTGCAGCTATATAATTTCGAGGCCCCTCTGGAATATTTTCAACGCCTCCTTAACGAGTGGTGTCTTTCCCTCCGCTTGGAAAGCTAGCCTTGTAACCCCAGTATTTAAGGTTGGGGATCGTTCTGATGTTCGTAATTACCGGCCCATAAGTAAACTCTCTGTGATGCCAAAAGTTTTTGAGGATATTGTCACTAACATGTTATCTGCGCAGCTTACAAGCTCTCTATGCGTCGAACAACATGGCTTCATTCCGAAACGATCAACGGCTACGAATCTAGCCGTGTATCATAGTTATGTTTCCAGGGCCCTTGATGAGGGTCTGCAGGTCGACACTGTTTACACCGATTTCCAGAAGGCATTTGATACTGTTGACCATTCGGTGCTGCTTCTTAAATTATCGAATCGGGGTTTCTGTGGGCCCCTTTTAACCTGGGTTCTAAGCTACTTATCGGGGCGTTTGCAGGTGGTCAAGGTGTCAAATTCTCTTTCTTCCTCAATAAGTGTCACCTCGGGCGTACCTCAGGGCTTGCATCTGGGTCCCTTGCTGTTTAACTTGTTTATCGATGACCTCGTGGAAACATTATCTAATACAAATTTTCTATTGTGCGCGGATGATCTGAAAGTCTTCAGGGTTATTCGTGATGTCAAGGATTCAATCAATATGCAAGGTGACCTGGTGAGATTGGAGGAATGGTGCTCAATGAATAACATGCGTCTAAATATTGCGAAATGTGTGATACTCAGGGCCTCGCGTAGGAGGTCTTGCGTGAAGTATCCGTATAAACTAAACGATGTTACTCTTAAGGAAGTCTCCGAAGTTATGGATCTTGGTGTCCGTACAATGTCGTGCTTTGACTTTAGATCTCACTATGCATTTTGTACTGGCAAGGCAATGCGGACCTTGGGCTTTATCTCCAGATTTTGTAGGGACTTTAAAAATGTGGAGTCACTAAGGCTGTTATATGTAGCTCTCGTTAGGCCCCATGTTGAATATACCTCGGTTATCTGGAGCCCAAGGCATGCGAAGTACGTTATGTTAATCGAAAGGGTCCAGCATAAATTCCTAAGGTTCGCTTCACGTATTCCTGGCTATCCAATGGATAGAGATGACCATGATTATCGACCAGGATTGAGAATGTTCAACATCGCCACTCTGGAGAGCCGTAGACAAATCGCGGACATGATCTTTCTAGTCAAGGTTATCAATGGTAATATCGATTGCCCTGATCTTCTTGGTTCGATTTCCTTTAATGCCCCAGTGTGGCATATGCGTACTAGGCCGCTCTTCCTCCCGAGACTTCCAAAATATTATCATTATGCAGTAGACCCAATTAGTAGAGCAATGATATTAGCCAACGAAACCTTCAGTGGTGTGGACCCTTTTTGGGGTCCCTCAACTCGTTAAAGACTTTGTTACACAAACACACAGACCAACAATAATTCACACTCGATACTATTCTTTCATTAGTGTTTCAGATTTTGTAATTCGACTTTATGGTAATTTGTATACTATGGGTTTTTTCCCCGTATATTAATAATAATAAATAATAATACCCAACAAACAACTTATCTCATTAAATCTTCCATTAGTCTCTATAATAAGACAATTATAATTACCAAGATTTCCATATTCTCAATATGTTATTAATCTTTTGGCTAAAGCAGAGTCCCGAGTAAAGATCAGTCCTCTATCACGTCTTAAGTGGCGGGGTTTAGGACGGTGACATTGTTTGGGGGAATATTGGGAAGTCGAACACGAAACCCTGTTTCGCTGCTCTAAGGGGTAGCAAGGGTTTTGGCACGAAACTCCGTTTCGCTGCTCTAATTAACCAGGGAAGGCTGGGAAGTAATCGCGCACCTGAGTGACACCCGTTAGAGTATGAGCCGTTTGTTCTTATGGCTTGATATTTGGCTTAACTGCTGCATTCGGAAAAGAAAGACACGCATGGTAGTTCTTCAGAATAAACGTAGTAACGGCCATACGGGATCCTGGGTGAAAGAAAAGTTGTAAATACTAATAAGAACTCCCGAGGTTCGCGAAGGAAGAACAGCTGTTGAAAGGCCGGTTAGGATTCCTGATATTCGAAGGACAATTGCGAGAATTTAAACGTTTAAGTAAACAGAACCGCTATTTATTGGATGCGAGTGAATAAGCAGTGCACTATTGGTGCGATAGCAATTTACAATAATGCGTGGACATCAAGCATTGGCACAAAACATTTATATAACGGTGGTTGGAAATATTATATAAACATAATATGAATTAGTATTAAAGATGAACAAGTTAATATAAGCAATGGAAACAATATAAAGTAAAGCGCGTAAGCAAGACTAAACGGTATAAATGTTAATAAGCAAAAGAAAACAATAAAAAAAAAATTTAAAAATATAAATGTTGTCGGAGCACTGGGTCGATCTGTTATACAATTAATTATATAAAAGCTATTTTGCAAATTTTATGATTTTAATATTTCCAACGTTTCGGTAATCGTATCCATGCGATTAATATCACTTGATGTAGTATCTCTTTTTACGAACGTTCCCATTGATTTAGCATTACAAGTACTACATTTTCGCTGGAGTGAAATTGAGCAACATACAGAAATTAATAGGGAGGAATTTCTCCAGGCAGTAAAAATTGTGCTGGAAGCCAACGTCTTTTCGTTCGACGGGGTTTTTTATAAACAAGTATTTGGAACTGCCATGGGTTCTCCAATTTCCCCAGTCATCGCCAATTCAGTGATGGAGAGGTTAGAGACGGTTTCTCTTTCAAAGGTACCGTTTCAACTTAGCTTTTTACAAAAGATACGTTGATGATATTATTACTTGCATTAAATTAGAAGATCTGCAAGCTTTGCTGGATGCTTTTAACAGTTTTCATGCCAGACTTCAATTCACTTATGAGATTGAAAAGGATTCTTGTCTGAGTTTTCTTGATACTTTAGTTATCAGAACAAACAATAAGCTTATTACTAATTGGTATCACAAACCGAGTTGGTCAGGTAGATATATTAACTTTTTTCTGTTCATCCCATGCAACATAAAATAGGTTTAATAAAAGGACTAATAGATCGTGCCATATTACTGTCGGATCCAGAATTTCGACCAACTAATTTATTTCCCATTAAAGACACGTTAAAACGCAAAGGCTACCCTAGCGAAATGATCTCAGCAATCATTCGTGAACGGGTGACAGAGATTTATCATCCGTTACTTGTAGAAAAACGTAGAGAAGAGAGAAACAAAAAAATTGGACCGATTAGTTGGAAAAATATCGTGGTCATACCTTTTATTAACAACATCTCGAATGATATAAAAAGAATTTTTAGAAAAGTAGGAATACACACAATCTTTAAACTGCCAATCTATACCAAACAGTTGTTTCCTCCAATCAAGGACAAAATACTGTTGTCCAAAAAGTCTCATATTGTCTATTCTATTCCTTGCATGGGTTGTAACCAGACTTACATCGGGCAGACATCCAGACTTTTAGAAAAACGTAGATACGAACATAAAAGGAACATTTTTTTACACCCCTTAGAACACACTGCAATAACGAAACATTCGCTAGAATTCGATCGTAGATTTGACTTTGACAACGTTAAGGTTGTTGATAAAGGTGGGATCTCCTACCCGCGATTGGTCGCTGCGATTGGTCGCAGCGACTGGTCGCAGTATACTGGTGCAATGGGAAAGCATGTATCCGTTCTCCTACATGCGACTGCGATCGTCGGGTACGCGCCAGACGTAGGAGCCTGACGCGAGTCTGCTTGAGTACCAGCCTAGGCTACTCGAGAGGCAACACAATGCGAGGAGGTCTGTTTCCCATTATACCTAGTCGCAGGCTAGGCACTGCGACCACCGGTCGCTATACTCCTCCCGGAGGGAGTCTAGCGACCAGTCGCACTGCGACCTATTGCCACAGTGTGACAGAATCCCAAGAAATAAGGAAAGAAGTCAGAATTCAAAAGATATGTATTTTTATGTTACCTGTAGACTACTAAAATGAGCACCTAAAAACGGTTAAAATATCATGACGCCTACTTCTGATCTGTGTGTAAACACGTGTCTGTGATTGTATGTATTTTTCGTGCAGAATTTTAAATCGAGTCTTTTAATTTTTGGTAATATAAAAGAAAACAATTTTTGGAGCCCCAAAATAAGTGGTGTCGATTCTGTTAAGTAATAGCAAATAATTAGTTACATACAGTTTTTTTCCATAAGAAACCGATTGAAAAATTGTCAGCAATCATCCCTTTTTTAGTTCCACTTCCGGGAACTTCTGAACAAATTTTTTGTTTGTTTTCTAATCAACATAATCTAGAGCTTGCTACTGCGGAAAAAGCATTCGCGAATATTTTTCAGTTATGGATTAAATACGTGTATTCTATGTCGCACAGTGGTGGTAAATCCCCAAAAATGTGAAAAAATGCAACATCCTGTATTTTGCAATTTAAAAATGCTGAATATTATTAAGGAAATTGGTACTAAAAGTGTTAATATATAAGTTTGACGTTATTTCAGAAAATAACGTCAATTCGTCATGAATTAGCGTCAATACTTTCAATAAAACTACAAGAATTTGATAAATATGCCATGGAAAGTGTTCCTATCGACACACGCGCGAAGTTCCATGATGTAGCAGCGACAGTACGCCTCGCGGAGAGCCACAGGACGAAAAGGGGTGGTCCACTGACTGCGCGTGATGAGGCCTGCTTCGTCCTCAGGACAAATTCGAGACCGATCCCGTATCTCTCGAATATAAACACGCGTTGGAATATTAAAACAAAAGCACGCGCTGACGTATTATGATGTGAGAGATGGTGGGCCATTGGGAGGATAGAATATTTTGAGCTACAATTTTTTCTATAATTTTTAAAATCTTTATTTCTGGCTTCTTTTTGGGTTTTTACCTTTTTTAGGAGCTCATATTATTAGCTTACAAGAAATATTCGGGTCAGGCATGAATAACAGCGACGCTGAGCCTCGCCCATTCTGTACTTTGCGTTTCTACCTCCACTGCGTTGTATCAAATATTATAAAAGAATAAACACGATTTATTATTATTATTATTATTATAAATATATAAAAATACATAATCCTCCCACAACTTTTGAATTCTGATTCGTTTCCTTGTTTCTTGGGATTCTGCCCCACTGTGGCAGTGGACCTGGTCGCAGGTAGGAGTGTGCGGATCGTCCCGAGGCTCGAGTTCCTGGCCCCGAGGGACGGTCGGAAAATTTCGGGCGGAAAATTTCCCGACGGTTTCGGGATCCCGAGATTCGATTCGGACTACAAGCAAAGAATAGACAACCAGTTTAAATGACAAGGTCAAGTAAAGACTTCAAAGGTTCCGCCCATTTTTAAAATATTCGCCTTCCTGTATATTGTTGTTACTATGAAACATCCAGGAAATATTCCTTTCTGTATGCTTATAGTTGTTCGTACGTTTTCTATTTTAAATCTGAACCTATCCCAAAAAAGATAATACCCTATATATCCCCTTTACATAAAGTACTAAGTATGAAGTATATTTTATTAAGATTTTAAAATATTGTCGATATAAAAATAGTCTTCTTCCCAAGTTCTGAACGTGGTATTTATTTAAGTACGTATATGTACGTATATGTACATAAATAGTAACAATAGTAATACATAGTAACAACAATATACAGAAAGGCGAATATTTTATTATTTTAAATTAACGTGTAAGAAACATCATTTTTCTATGTTCTCGGGTAATAATTTTGATCTATTATTACTGGTAACGATATCGTCCGATCGCGTCCGAGTTTTACCGAGCCGACCTGAACTCAAATTGTCTCGGGACCCCGTCCGATCTCGCCCGAAAGTTTCCGGCCCGTCCCGAGCACACCCTTGGTCGCAGGCAAGGAGATTCAGCTTAGGGCCAGTCGTTGGGTCAAATCGCTGCGACCAATCGCAGCGACCAATCGCGGGTAGGAGATCCCACCTTAAGGAAGCCAACTTGGATTGGAGAATTCTTATAGAGACACTGCACACGATTAAACAACCAAGCGTAAATCTTAGGTATGAAATACCTAAGATACAGGAATATTACGCAACCTTATTGAAGAAGTAAGGTGTGATGATGTTGTCTCTCAGTTAGAGTTTCGGTTTCCTTATTCCCCCCCCCCCCCTTTATTTTTTCTATCTCTTGATCAATACTACATATTATAATTTATTGTATGTAATTATAGTTTCGGACACTGGCGAATTAGGATTTTTACCATATTGACTAGAACTAATGGTAATTTGGCAGTTTGTTGACAGGTCTTTCAAGTACACATTTAAATTTTTTTTACATAACAGTTAACAGTTCCCCCTCTTGGCGTCGTCTTGACCGCCTTCGGTTTTATCCTCTGGTTGTTCTTGCCTGCCGATGTGTGTTTACTTCAGTCACTCTCCAACCGACTCGTACGTCGCACGTTTAACACGTACCAAATTTACAAAAGCAGCGCAGTTTTCTTTTTGATATACTTTCCTTGATAATGGTCGAAATATTGACGGAAACGTTGGAAATATTAAAATCATAAAATTTGCAAAATAGCTTTTATATAATTAATTGTATAACAGACCGACCCAGTGCGCCGACATTTATATTTTTTAAACGTTTTTTTTTTTTAAATTTTCGGTCGAAAGTTTTTAATCATTTTATTTAAAAGAAAACAATGCAAAGCAATGAGCGTAAGCAAAAGCAAAATAACACAAAGCGATAAGATTAGTAATTACAATGAAATAAAATGATAAGCGCTTACAGTGAAGTCGAAAGTTTGAAATCCTTTTGGGGACGTTGCACGGAAGCAATATTAACACTTATACTATATGAATTTTAAGAGATTTTAGGAATTGTGTAACGATGTGACTCGCGTAGCGGATGTTGCCGAACTAGCTGTCTACGGTTCACGTGGCTCTGGTATTTATACAAAGCGATGGAATGTTGGTATGCGAGGAATGTCGTGTATGCGTGATGACTCATATGTAACGTCCCACGAGGACTCAAACCGGTAATTACCGACCGTCGATAAAGTAGAACTGTACTATATTACCGCAGAGCTAACCTATGTTACCGCGCATAAGCATTGTACATACTTTAAGATATAAATTATAATCCAAACAACTATTAAAGGAACAAATATTATAGAAATGTTAAGAATAATTAATTAGATATACCGACAAAAGCGCAAAACAAAATAATATATAATAAGAAAGGAAACTGCGAAATAAGAAATATCGACACACTGCGCATGCGCCAGCTCGCCAATTCTCCAGTATAAAAGGAGGCGCACGTAGCACCGAGCGCGCTCATTCGAATACGAACACGTCTCTGTGACCAACTGATGCTAGTTCCTAGAGGCAGCTTGAGTACTATCCAGCAGAATTACAGCACGCTCCGGAAACGGTAGCGACTGGTTCTCAGTGTACTAAGGTACTTAGAGCTCCTTTCTGGATCTTTCATTCAAGGTTAAGAACTTTGTCTTCATGGAGGTTTCAAGCGTTGCTCCTATTAGTAGGTGGCAGCTTAGCTTCTTAGTGAAGGCAAGGTCTACGGAATCATAGAGTATAAACCCTGCCACCAGTATCGGGAACTGCTCTGGAAACGGAAGCGGCCGCTCTCACAGCAGGAGTATAGAATAAGAACTCTGTTAAAAGTTTCGGGAACTGCTCCGGCAACGGAAGCGACCGAGCTTACTACAGAAGCACATACGTATATACATATATTTAATTTAATTAGCGCAATTAGCATAGATAAAAACCCATAAAAAACCCTAAAACATAAAAACATTTATATATATAATCGTAGTTGTAAGCTATATTATTGTTCTTGTTATTAGTTTAAGTGTTGTTTGAATAAAGTCATTGTTAAGTTTAAGTTGGATTTTACTCCTTCATTCTACACGAACCCCCCACCTATCCTATTCTCGGAGGAAGCCGCTCTCCTCTCGGGAACCTGTCTACATTCAGTCGTCCCTGGACAGCTGAACGTTACACATGCTTAAACTATGTGTTATGTAATCGGCGCGTATTGATGACTCATGCGTAAAGTATGTTTCGTTATGGCATATTTCGGGGGTCTTTCGGGGCTTTAAAAAGGGAATACTTCGCCTTTTGGATGAGTTTGGAGAACTTTGAAAAGAGGATACTTCATCCATTGGATGGTTTTGAAGGATTTTGATTGGGGAAGTTTGAAAGGTGGTTTGATGAGGTTTATTGTAAAGAGGGGTGAGACGTGGTCTCGAGTTTGAGTGAGTTTTTGGGCAAGGGACTTGTTAAGATTTAAATATTTGGGAAGAGATCGCGCCTCGAAGGCCGAAGAGGGGAAGGGATTTCAAATTTGATCATCTGGAGATGGGGACCGCTAACATACATCGTCCAAACGACCGATGGTTGGGGAAAGGGTGAGTGTTTTGTGAATAGGTAGCAAAAATGAAGCACGATTGAAATCGATTTTCTGAGGTAACACGTGTTGATTTATTGCGTGACAACAAGAGACTGGTGACGAAGACGCCCGAGGATATCGTTCGCAATTCGTTCGATTTGTTAGAGAAAGAGGTATTAGACTCTGTCTCTCTCTCTCTATATTCGCAGGAAGAGACAGCCGAACTTCGCGTGGATTGAATCGCGCGGTAACGTACAAGTTCGGCGATAATCGACTCGTGCCTGAACATTACTCCCCCCCTTGCCGACGGCCGTTGTGTCGGCAAAAGACGAGTAGTGAGCTCGAGATAACAGAGAGGACAATAGAATTCGTGGGTTATGTATCAATGGGCGTAATTGGTAGAAGACATAATTTAACTACTGGGCGTTTGAGAGTGGAGGTTGCTGTCCGGAGTGTAACGACTCGAAGTTTGTTGTCTCGGCCCGGATGGAGCTCAATGACGCGAGCGAGCGGCCATCGAGTCGGCGGTAATCGTTCGTCTTTGATAATGACGAGAGACCCGACCTGGATTGAGTCACGAGAGTGCAGCCATTTTTTTGCTGCTTGAAGCTGGTGAAGATATTCGGTGGACCAGCGCTGCCAGAAATGTTCTAGCATTTTCTGTAGTAGCTGCCATCGTGAGAGGCGAGACGAAAGAATGTGACTCAGTCCGGGTTCAGGTATAGCATCGAGCGCATCCCCGGTCAGAAAATGACCTGGGGTCATTGCGGCGAGATCCGAGACATCGTCGCTGAGAGGACAAAGCGGGCGAGAATTTAACGTGGCTTCGATCTGTGCCAGCAGTGTCGTGTATTCTTCGAACGTTAGGCTAGGGTCTCCGATCACGCGACGGAGATGAAATTTTACCGATTTGACAGCAGCCCCCCATTTGCCGCCGAAGTGAGGCGCTGACGGAGGATTAAAAATTCATTGAGTTCCAGAATTCGTGAGACTGCTAGCAATGATCGTGGACTCTCGAGAGGCCGCAGAGAACAGGCGCCGCAATTCCGCGTCAGCTCCGATAAAATTCGTTTCGCAATCGCTAGTAAGTGTGTCACAAATCCCTCGACGCCGACAGAATCGTTTGTACGCGGCGATGAACGCGTCAGTGGTGTAATCCAGGGTTGACTAACTGACGACTCACGAGCTGCCGGGGGCTCCTCCGCCTTGCGGCCACGCTGAACGGCCCCCTCCATACCTATTGCACATTGACGATCGCAGTCGAATTCGTCAGTCCCTACACAGACATAAATATATTCGATTGCTTCGGCCGGCCACGGCCATACGTTTACATATAATTATAATTAATACGACAATACGAACTGATATATACTTACTTTTACTCGTCTTTGTGAATGTGAACGTGTACATTGAGGCCGCGTCATATTAGTGACAAGGGATGGTACATCCACATCAATTTTTGTTATGGCTATCCTTAATAGCGAAGATAATGAATGGTCCGTTAATTTTGACCGGTATTTACTTTTTATATTTTTCATGACAGAAAACGCACTTTCGCATCTGTATGTAGAACCAAACATCGATGAAATTTTTAAACCCAAATCCACCAATTTCGGATACTTTGCTTCTAATAATAATTTAAAAAACTCCTGTCCATATTCATTTCTGGCGAGTACGAACGGATCTGCTTGCAAATTACACAATTCAACTCGATAATAAATTTTTTGGTCTTCGATCTTACATGCTTTTGGATTATTAAAAATTATAAGCTCATTTTTCAGTAATGTATCGAAATCTGTAAAGCGCTTTTTAAATTGTTGCTGTATTTCGATTAGTATTGGTACTAATTTCACAAAATTTGCATTAGGACGTTCACTAGCAAACTCATTGCAGAATGGAAAGTGGTGGAATTCCAACGCTTTTAATTCTAGTATGTACAGTTGCAATTGGTTTTGAAATCTGTTTATGTGCCCAATCAAATCAGAAATATTTTGGCCTTGTTTCTGCAATTTCAAATTTAACGTATTCAAATGAAATGTCGTATCTGTTAAAAGTGCGAGCTCGCATAAAAATTTAGTCTTTTTAAATTTTCTCAGGATATCTTTATCGGTGTTGGTTTTCTTTTTTAAAAATTTTAAGATATTCTTTCTCAAAGCAAAAAATCGCTCCAAATATTTCCCCATGCTTAACCAACGTACGTTACTATGTACAGTATTGTCTGCGTATTTGCTCGAGTTTATGCACGGGATACAAGCTTGTCGCTATCCCCACCACTTTTGTCTCACTCTTGTCCGGCGAAGGCCAGAGCGAGATAGAACGCGTTGCGTGCGCGACGGGCACGAGCGCTATGACTGCTCACCGCATGCGCGCGACCATCGCGCACGCCGGTCACGCACGCAAAGTGTTCCATCTCGCTCCCCCCTTCGGCCAGAAAGAAGCGAGAAACGAACACTCGGAATTAGGACTCTGTACGGAATATATGCTCACCGCCGGTCCCGACCAGCGAGCAAATACGGAGACAATACTGTAAATGCAAATCGCCGTACGCAGCATTTACATCTTTCAAAAAATTTTGAAATTTGCGGTGGGAGAGAGCTCTGTTCCCTCCTCTAATTAAATTTGTAACTTTGGTTACAAATTGGATCGTAGCATTCAATGTTAAAATTTTATTCTTTTAAATTAAAATTAAAAAATAAAATTTATTTATTAAAATTATCTTCGCTATTAAGGATAGCCATAACAAAAATTGATGTGGATGTACCATCCCTTGTCACTAATATGACGCGGCCTCAATGTGCACATTCACATTCACAAAGACGAGTAAAAGTAAGTATATATCAGTTCGTATTGTCGTATTAATTATAATTATATATAAACGTATGGCCGTGGCCGGCCGAAGCAATCGAATGTATTTATGTCTGTGTAGGGACGGACGAATTCGACTGCGATCGTCAATGTTCAGTAGGTATGGAGGGGGCCGTTCAGCGTGGCCGCAAGGCGGAGGCGCCAACGGCAACTCGTGAGTCGTCAGTTAGTCAACCCTGGTGTAATCGATCACCATTTCGAGGTGCACGGCGCTCGTGGCGAAGCATACGAATAATGCAATCAGAGAATTTCGCGTGGAGATGAAGCCAATCAGTGGGGTTGCCTAGAGCAGAGGGAACGTAATCAGTTAATCGAGGCAAAATAAAAGCGTTCACTTCACACGTGAAGCACGGATCGACGTGAGAGCCAATGCAGAGGCGGACAAGGCGTCCTTCGCTCCCCTATGCCTTTGACCGGGAGAGTAGCGCTGCAACGAGGAAGATGGAGAAGTTGGACAAGCGATTCCCTGATGAAGGAGACCTCGGACTCCTGGTCCAAGAGGGCTCGCACGGCGCAAGTTTCGCCGGCGGATGAGCTGGTAATGACACGGGCGGTTGCGAGAAGAACCGGAAGCCTGGCCGCCGAGGAGAATCCTGAGGAAGCGTGATGAGCGGTTAGCGCGTTTGAACTGCATTCAGGTGCAACTCCGTTGCTTGTTGACCCACTGGAACTGGCGGGGGCCGGCGGAATGTCCAACGGGCGATGGATTGACGTATGATGGCGGTCTCGGCAGATGCGGCAGCGTTTTGTGGAACGACACGCGTTGAGACTATGATGACCAAGGCAGTTGAAGCACAGACCTTTTTCGATGACTAAATCGCGTCGCTGATTAAGAGGTTTGTCCAAGTATGTCGGATGTTACATCCGAAATCTAGATTTGAGATTGATGAGTGACCTCGCAACGTAAAGAGGGGATCTTGCTCCGTCGCCTCCATAGCGTAACCGTAATCCCTAAGGCCGGTCACGCTTGTTAGAGTAACTGTGCGGGGCAGGTGGATTGACAATTGAAAAAGATGGAGAAAGGAAAAGAAGAGATGTGCGTTTCGTCTTGGGACCGTCAGCCAGACTCATCAGTAAGGCTATAGCTGACAGCCCCGTGCCCCAGACACACGTGGACTAAGAGGAAATAAACTTGGAACTTGTATATATACAATCGAGAGTAGATGATAGGACTTGCGAGAAGAGTAGAACCCTCTAGCGGCGCCGGGCGGAGACGTACCGGCGCGACCCATGGTGGGGCCGGGACGTCACACGGACATGATGCGATATAGTGTGATTCGTTGCACACAACACAACTCTCAGCTGTAGCCGCTGCTGGTGGGGACGTTGTCTGATGAGATTTGACACTTGTCTTTGATCGGACAGGTCCAGAGTTAGAAGGACGAGGTCGATTAGAGCTGGAAGTTGTGGAGCGATGCATCCTTTCGATGGACTCGAGGCCTCGTATTCGGCCTGCCAGAAAGTCCTTGAATTCTTTGAATACTGGAGTCTCTTTTCTGTTGCCGATAGTGAGCTCCCAATCTTTGATTGATTGGGGATCAAGATGGCGAGAAATCCAATAGATTAGACGAGGATCCCATGCGTCGACTAGGCAACCGAGACCTCTAAGCGCTCCCAATGCTTGGTTGACGATTCCCAACAGGCGCTTTATTTCAATTGAGGATTCGTGAGTTGACCTCTGGAGCGAAAACAATGAATCCAGCTGTGCATCTGTAAGCGCCCGTTTGTTTTCAAACCGGTCGGTCAGAGCGCTCCATGCCCGTTTAAAATTATCGTCGTTAACGGTAATGGTGCTGATGAGCTGCGCAGCTTCTTCCGATAAACTGGTCTTGAGATAGTGAAATTTTTCCACGAGGGACAGCTCGGTGCTTCTTAGCACGAGGGAATTGAATAGGTCCCAAAATGCGGTCCACTCGCTGTATAGCCCGGTGAACTGAGGCAGATTAATTCGCGGTAGCATTCGAAGACTACTCGCAGCGGACGAACCGTTTGTGCTCACAGATGCGCGGGCCGTATCCGAGGTAACTGTGGATGGACCGGCTTGGGCATTCAACATCGCGCGGAGAGCGACTTTAGCGTCTACGTACTCGTCTTCACATTGAGTACGCATATCCTTAGTGAAGTATTCGTGGGTAGCTAGTTCTACTGTGCGACCCGCGTAAATTGTCGAATGATTTTCCTGGAAGTGGTTCCAGTTGGATTCGAGCGTGTCAAGCCGAGCAATGATATAGGCCGCGGTGATGTTATCTTTTCCTTTCTTTTTTGTATTACTCACGGCACGTGAGATCAGACCCAGCAGATCGGATTGGTGATCGATTAAATTTTTTATAGTAGTCATGCTAGCGGATAAATGTGCGAGCTAGAGATAATGGCCGTTGGTGCCGTTCGAATTTAACACCGAAGGTCACACACTTAAGCGGGCCCTACACGATGAGACTTGTCTTGAGACATGTTTCGAGACAGGTCTCTCTGTCTTCTTCTCTCCACCTTGCCAGCACGAGACAGAGAGACTTGTCTCGAGACATGTCTCCAGACAAGTCTCATCGTGTAGGGGCCGCTTTACACGGAAGCACTTGAGCACGTTCGCGACTGAGGTTTTTTTGTAATTTCACTTGCGAACACGAGAGATCTGCACTGGTTTTCCGTGCGAGATAAGAACTCCGGCTCGAAGGACCAATGTTGTGCGAATAGGTAGCAAAAATGAAGCACGATTGAAATCGATTTTTTGAGGTAACACGTGTTGATTTATTGCGTGACAACAAGAAACTGGTGACGAAGACGCTCGAGGATATCGTTCGCAATTCTGGTCTGAACAATGAAAGGGTTAAATATCCAGTTTTCCCGTTTTTGTAACAATTAAATGCGTTTACATGAAATCGGTATGTTTGCAGATAAACCGTATTTGTCAGCTGTTCGAAGCGACGGAGAGCGTGCATCCGCTCAGGAGAAATAGGCGGACCACCCAGATGCAAGAGCAACAAATTGATGTTGTGGCGGCATTCTACGCCCACCCCAGAACCTTAATTCGTCGGGTCGCAGCGAATTCGGACTTATCGAAATCGACAATTCAGAGAATCGTTAAGAAAAATGGTCTGAAGCCGTATAAGCCGAGTACGCAGCACAAACTATTTCTTAGAGATCACGGACCACGAATTGAATTTGCGATGACGATACTGCAGCAACTCGGAGAGAATCCAGAGTTTATTAGAAATATCATGGTAACGGACGAATGTATATTTTATACAAATGGTTTGACATGCCATCAAAATTCACGAATGTGGGCAGAGGAAAACCCATATTGGGTGCGAGAAGATAATAGCCAGTATAGCCAGTCCGTTTTATGTCGGAGATATTTTGGACGATATGTTAGTGGTAGAAAGACGGAACCTGTGGTTTCAACAAGATGGTGCTCCGGCGCATTACGCTAACATCGTAACGACATGACTGAATGAAACATTTCTCAACCGCTGGATCGGTCGCAGTGAAACAGTGGCATGGCCACCACGATTCCCGATCTCTCGGCCTGTGATTTTTTTTGTATGGGGGTATGTCAAAGAAAAAAACTTCCAAACTCCAGTCCTAAATACAGCGGACTTGACACAAAGAATCACTGATGTGTGCCAGCCACCTCCCGAGGTGTCCTCGGGTCCTCGGACCCGGCTGCCGAAAGGCCCCCTCGGGATGCGCAGTTAGGGGCGGCCCTCGGGCCAGCCAACGCCCCCGCCTGGCCCGTCTGCTACGCAAGGGCCGGGTAGTAGCTCGATCGCGGGGTCGCGGGGTGGGGGTGTCGGGGGACACCACCCACCCTAGCAGCAGCGACCCCGGAAGTGGCGACATCGGTGAATGGGGGAGGGTAATCTCCCCCAGGGAAGGCCCCGAACTAGGCCTGTTGTGTGCGGAGTTGCATCATGCGCGGGAGGGGGGTGGCAAGCGGATGTATCGCTAGTTTGCTCCCGTACCAAGTCCTCCCCCTCAGGCGCGCAACTCCGCACCAGAGGACGACCACCTAGGAGGTTTTAGTGGGTTCGAGTCCCACATAACCCTCGGCCCGCCCCCGCGTATCCCCCGGGTATCCGTGGGGATTTCCTTCTAGTAAAAAAAAAAAAAATCACTGAAGCGTGTTCAAATATTCCAGCCGAGATGTTGGAGGAAGTGGAGTCAGCATTTTGTCGACGTATATTAACATGTATTGTTAATGACGGAGGCCACGTGGAAGTACAGCCGCCCGAAATGCAAATCCCATGAGTACAGCATTAGGGATTGCAGTCGGGTAAATCGGTTAAAATTTTTTTCGCTGATAACGTAGTAGATATCGACGGAATTAATGAACGCATATATGCACTACATTGCTATAGATAATTTATCGAATTACCGATAAAAATTTGGCCTCAAAATTTGAGGGTATATCGCCAAATTTTTATCGGCAATTCAATAAATTATCTATAGCAATGTAGCGCATATATGCGTTCATTAATTCCGTCGGTATCTACTACGTTATCAGTGAAAAAAATTTTTTAACCGATTTACTAGATTGCAATCTCTAATGTTGTACTCATGAAACCACGACCGATCCATGCTTGGGAAATGATCTTCTTCAGTCATCTCATCGCTGCAGTACCGTCTTGTTGGAACCGTAAATTTTACGCTTCAGCAAGTGGCATGTCGTGTAAAATATCATCCATATAATTTTCCGGCAATTCTAAATGTGTTGCTCCTGTTACAATAAGATCCATATATTTCTCGATTGCAAATACCACACCACATTAAAACTGAGTCGTGGTACTGGTTATTATCTTATTTTGATATCATGTCACGCCCTTCGTATAAAATATACGTACATTCGTCCGTTATCATTAAATTTCGTAAAAGCTGTGCATCGTCTCTGATTTTCAGCAGTATCCGCATCGCAAATTCAATCCGTCGTCCAAAATCTCTACCAAATAGTTTATACGGCTCCAAACCATTTTTCTTTATGATTGTATGCACTGTCGGTGTTGAGTCGCCCATCTGAATGGGTGAATGGGAACATGTATGTGCCCTTCCACGTCGCACGTAAAGATCGCCATGGGGCTCGACCGACGCTCCACATAAATTGATCCTTCGAGCTGTATCTCGTGCCACGAGGGGCTTGATCCGCATCCACACGGCCGGATGGGATTCAGCTGCACAGGAGTGTGGTATCCTGCATCTTCACCAATATAGTCTGGAGACAGCAGCGCACAGGACGCTGCATCCAACGCAAGGACCGACGAATTCGGCAGTGTCAGCAGAGCATTTCATTCGCCAGGGACAACGTCCTGGTCAACGCAGCAGCCAACGCCAAAAGGGCTGCTGAGCATCATCCACGACAGGGTTGACTAACTGACGACTCACGAGTTGCCGTTGGCGCCTCCGCCTTGCGGCCACGCTGAACGGCCCCCTCCATACCTACTGAACATTGACGATCGCAGTCGAATTCGTCCGTCCCTACACAGACATAAATACATTCGATTGCTACGGCCGGGCACGGCCATACGTTTATATATAATTATAATTAATACGACAATACGAACTTATATATACTTACTTTTACTCGTCTTTGTGAATGTGAACGTGCACATTGAGGCCGCGTCATATTAGTGACAAGGGATGGTACATCTACATCAATTTTTGTTATGGCTACCCTTAATAACACCGAGATCGGGCGATCCAAACGACCTGACTGCGCTCACCCACGCGCAATTCCTCATTGGCGCCCCGTTGAGAAGTATCCCCGATTACGATTTCTCCACGGTGCTGATCGGGGGTTCATCAGCCTGGAAACACGTCCAGAAAATGAGAAATCATTTTTGGACACGATGGACCCGATGACGAACGCCTGGGACATTCCGTAGGATAAGCTGGTGGTCGTTCGCGAGGACACCACGCCACCGTTGAGCTGGCCACTTGGACGAATCACCGCCGTGCATCCAGGTGAAGACGACGTCATCGGCGCATTGCGTGAAGCGCATTCTTGATGTCAGTTTTATCGGCGAAACATAAGGAATCATCATTTGGCCTCGTTTCTGCAAAGATCTGAGAAAAATGCGCGAATCGAAAATTTCTTGCTTCTTAATAGGCACTCGAACCCCTTTGAAGGTCGAAAGCCATAAAAGTCGGGTGTGGCACTGCGAAGATCTGTCCTCGTCACGGGGTACCAGCCCGCATCTTCTTGACGGGCGTTGCCCCAGAATTATCGTGTAGCTGTTTAGGAAATAAAGTAATTCGTCGCCGTAAAGAAATGTCGCCGATGGATTCGTTGGGGTTTTCCGATGAAAATGATGCCAAATAAAATGAAAATCGGACAACTTTTACACGGGGTATATAAATAGCTGGTGGCAAAGTAGTCGGATTTGCATGATATTTGGTATGATTTTCATTGGAAAAACATAAGGAATTCATTGGCGTCACTTCAATTTCGATAGGATAAAGAAAATAATTTCTTAATACGCTGTATTGGATATTTCACCCTCGACTGCGGGGACTCGACCCAAATTCATTACGTTCGGCCCAGGATTCATACCTTTTTCCAGAAAAAGCCGTAAAAATCGAGTGAGGCCCTGCGAAGGGTTGTCCCTCGCCACGGGGTGCCAGGCCTTATCCTTCGACGAACGTACCTCCAGAATTACCATGTATCATTTGTGCAGTGTATGACTCGACTACCCTCCGTGTAATCGGTCTGCGCGAAGTGGGGCGCAAGTTCGATCATTATCAGTACTCCTGCCTGAGAGGAATACGATTTACTTTAATTATAGTACATGTGTGTTTTGTAATAAAGTGTTTCTATCGTCTCCTGAATTCAATAACTGGCATCTAGATATCTACGCTCCTACAATCCACCGTCAATACGCCTTGTGGAGAGACACAGGAAGAAAAGGAGTAGCCCACTATCCAAAAGCATGCGTTGACGTATTCCGTGCGAGAGAAGATGGGCATTGAGGAGGAGGTATTGCTGTGAAGAAGGCCTCTTCAAGGCAGCAGCCGTTTGGCAGGCATGCAAATCCGATTAGTCCTAATACAATCTGCTCCATATGGTTGAAATTTGGTCTAGCAACTTTCACACCTCCTAACTTAACCAATCGAACTTGCATCCCTCCGAGTGAATGTTATGATGTTTTGAAACATTAACGGTACGCTTCTCAATACCACAGATGTACCTACCTAAGCAGCATTTTTCACGAGAAAGTATTGTCCAGCCTTTGGGCCAACCATCCCCGGCGTAGACCTTCGGCAGGTAGGTATCGGGTTCAACGAGCACTGCCACCCGTGGCGTCAGTAAAACCGACCCCGGTTCTTGCCATTTCAGAGGGTTTCATTCCAGTGAAAATCAGCAATTCTGCAAGCGCAATATCTCAATAACCAGTGGAAATCAAGTGTATACATTAAAGCTTATTGAATTTGTCTTAGAACTCACTATAAACTCAGGTGTTCAGAAAACGTAGTACTATTTATAAAACGAAACTTGACCTTCGTATCTTTGAAAATAACAATCGAAGAAAAAAATTCGTTCGGGCTAATTTGGTAGCCCCATCAAACCATGAATTTACATATTTTTTTCAAATTTTTATCTCCAATAGTTTAGGAGATATCGGACTGTCCAGTCTTAGATGGGACACCCTGTATACAGGGTCATCCGTTATGACTGTAACCTACACGCCCGCGAACAGGTAAATTTGGCAACATCGCCTTACGGACGCATTCCACTACAACCATGCGCCGATACTTCCGCCATCTATGAGCCAATGATGAAAGTGTAGACTTTTAGGTATCAGTAGAGAGCGTAAGGTGCTTTTGGCTTTGGTCAGAGAATATTAAATATTACATAGCAGGCGGGTAAGACAACGGTAGCCATTTTAAGAGTGCGACCGCGCCGATCCCGTTATCTATGTATGCAATCCTCCAGCAGCAGTTGGACCACGCTGACGCGTTAGTAGCCCGGGTTGAAGAATTTGGGGCTGTTTTCGCCTAACTTTTGAACTACAAAAGATATCGGAATGCAATTTGCGTCATTAAATGGGAAAAATTATACCCGTCTAATGGGTATAAAGTTTACCAAATTTTACGTTTACTTAATTTTTTATTTTTCAATTTTTTGACCATAATTGTTGAGAAATGCTTTTGTAAACTGTTTATTTAATCACTTTATTTATATAATGCTCCTTTTAAAATTCATGGTTCCGATAAACAATAGGCTAGTTGTCCCTGTATCAGTTACTTTCACAAATTCAGGAATTACATTTTTATTCAATTATATATTAGTTCTGCAGTCTCAGAATATAATGCTCTGGTTTCTTTTTTTTTTTTTTTGTGATTTTATCCTTAATGTAATGCATGCAGATCAGAAGTAACGGGTAAATAATGGGATGTGTCGCTGTTTCTAGCAGTCTTGGAACCAGAGATGGGCAAAAAATTATTTTAAATAAAAAATTGGTTTCGAATAAAAGGCAGAAACTTTATTTGAAACTCATTAAATATAAATAACCTGGAGTTATTTATAAGCGCTGTAAATAATATTTTCATTCGACGGGAATTCATCCGAAGCTTCGAATAATGTTCTCCTTTTCATACGCCACTATTGTGGCGAAAAATCAAGTCAATCCTGCCGTAGTCAAAATTTTCTAAGTTGAGACGGGTACGGGACCATTCGACACATTGTTTTCAAACCTCGTTACAGTAATCTGGCGTGCGAGTGGTAAACCGATCATAAAAGTGGAGCGCGCGGCTCGCTTACCTGAGCCGGGAAGTTCCGAATAGTTCTTTGCGACGTTAATTTGAAACAGACTATTCTAAAATTCTCGAAGCTCGAGCATCACTGCTGTCCAGCGGTCGCTGGCGGAAGTATTATAGTGGAATGCGTCCGCGAGGCGGTGTTTCCGAATTTACCTTTTCGCACGCGTAGGTTGCAGCCTTAACGGATGACCGATTCACTCGGTGATAGTCGGTTGATTATTCGGGACTATTCGGGATCGCTCCGCGAAAATCTGGATATATTGCAGATTTATTGCTGAAAACCTGCTCATACGTTGCGAGTAGTGATGGGACTGATACCAATACTATTGATGATATTCAATCAATTCGATACCAAAGTACTCAATAGGAAATATCGATACGCATCGAAGTGTTAGGTACTTGGTATCAATTATCGATACCGATTCTTCTTCAACCAATACCGTATCAATACTATACCGAATCAAAACCGCTTTGATAATTTTCGATATTATCGATACTTATTTGATACTTACGAAATTATCGATACTTGTCTGATATTGTACGAAATTATCAACAGACGCGGTCGCGTCTGGAAGCTAATTCCCCCCCCCCCCCTCTACACATAGGCACACTGAGCGACCCGCAGCTATTTTGGCCTTATTATCTTATTTTATGGCATAGTCCCGGTGTTTTAACATGATTAAACGAATAATTTTTTTTTCGAACCCATTTGTCGTTTACCTTAAGGGGGTAGACACGGGTAATGCAGCGCGCTGTATACCGACACAATCTGGCCCGAAACATGGGTCTGGGATATTACGTTGTTTGTCCTTATATGAGCAGATTTTGGGCTGGGCGAGGTCTCATTCGAAAGAGGAAGGTTCAATGCAGCCCGCTCTGGTCATGGCTCAACGAGATAGTGTTGATATCTGATAATACGAGTGTTCAAAGTAGAGAAAAAATCGACAAAATACACTCCCAGATTCCAAGTATTTGTAAGTCGCTAAAAGAGTTTTATGACTCAAACGATGACCAGAGCGGGCTGCATTGAACCTTCCTCTTTCGAATGAGACCTCGTCCAGCCCAAAATCTCCTCATATAAGGACAAACAACGTAATATCCCAGACCCATATTTCGGGCCAGATTGTGTCGGTATGCAGCGCGCTGCATTACCCGTGTCACGTGGCGTGTTTACCTAATTAAGTATTTTTAGGTCACTAAAAGAGTTTTGTGACTGAAACGGTGAGCAGAGCGCTCCGCATTGAATCTTCCTCTTTCGAATGAGACCTCGCCCAGCCCAAAATCTGCTCATATAAGGACGAAAAACGAAAAATCCCAAACCCATGTTTCAGGTTAGATTGTCGGTATTGCAGCACGGTGAATCGCCCGTGTCACGTGACGTGTCTACCCCCTTAATGTATCAAGCTGTTTTTCTAAAAGATAACAGATTAAATCAATAATAATATCAATAATTTATACAACCAATCAGCAATGGTTTTGCTGAAAATGCTGTTGCGCAGTTGACGAAAAATGCAAAAAGTCGCTGCGTTCGGGTCTCTAGTAAATGTCACCTAGCTGTCACTCAATTATAACCTGCCAAGTGACAGTTATCAAAATTGTTGAAATATCACGAGTTTTTCGACCATATAGGACACTGAATTATTGCCACATTTAACAAGGTAAGTCGGTAAAATTTTTTAATAGAATTTGCATGTACAGCTTATAGAACCCAAATTATTTAATAGACTTTTTATGTAGAGCTGATAGAAACGAAGGAGGCGTCCAACTTGGAACTTGTCCAGAGAAGGTTCGACAGAGGAAACGTGCAGACTTGGAACTTGTTCGGAGAAGGTTCGACAGAGAAGCATCTTCTTACGCGCAAGTTTCTAGAAATTTGTCAAATAAGGTAAATCGACAATATATTAATTATCAGTCACATTATTGAAGAAAGTACGCTGAAAACACATCTCCCCTGATACTTTTCAATCTTTTGTGAAAGACATTCGTAATACTTTAAAATCCACAGTAGTTCCCACGCTAGTCATTAATTTTATTAGTTTCCCATTAACAATATATTTATTTTAATACACCAATAAACGTACTAAATTGATTTTATTAATATTATTAATTTTATTATACTGCCCTCTTTAGTTAAACTGTCATATCTAGCATTTTTTCAATTTGAGATATGTTGAAATATTTGAAATTCCACACGTCTTTTACTTTTTAAGTAAAGTTAGAAAAATCTACGTGCTTTGTAAAGATTTATTAACAGTCTAATGTATTTAACCTAACTTCTTTGAAAATGGTTAAAATATCTTCTCTATATAAAATAATTAATTAATTGGTACGTTAATAATACATTCCCTACCGGTGCACCTATTACAAAAAAATAAAATAGGCTATTACGAAATAATGACAACATGTTTTAATTTGAATGAAGGAAAATAAGGATGGTACAAAGTAAATGATAAAACTTCAGTTTTCTCGGTTGTTTCAAAATGCTAGATTGAACATTTTAACTATAGAGGTGCCATACGCTGTCATCTCCTTTGGACACATTATGTAGTCTCTACACTTAGCATAAATCTACTCTTTTTCTAGAAGTTCTACGTTAAGTTGCAACTAAAATGTGGCTTTTATATATTTACAGATATTGGAAGCAGAAGAGATTTAGAAAAAATAACCCTGCTGCACGACCACATGCGAGAAGCACATTATCATGTTTAATTTTAATTTAGAGATTAAGAAATATGTATGTACAAAATTGAATTTTATTATAAATATGGAAAAATGTATAAATTAGAGGAGAAAAAAAAAATAAATTGGTATATAGGTACACCATATTTACGTAAATACATGTATTTCTCTACATGACTTCCGTTTCCGGTCGCGTGTGAGAGAGGCGTGTGGAGAAGCGTGTGGTTTTTGGAAAGAGGAAAGAGGAGTGAAAGGTGTCAGGCGAATAGTAGTGAGTGCGTGGGGTAAAACGTGTGAAGTGGGCGAAGGGAAGAGGGCAAAGGGTTAAGTGAGGGAAGTGGTGTGGTGAAGGGGGATAAGGTGTTAAGGAAAGCATTTGGAGGTTAGGACGGCAGGACAGGTGTAGACTGGCGGGAAGGAAGAGGCAGCAGAAGACAGGTAGCGGGATCTGGGGGAAAAAAGAGGAGTTAGGACGATTTGACGGGAAGGAGGGAAATTCAAACAGACGATAAAGGAAAGAGAGTACGGAAGAAAGGAAAGGAGATAAGGAGCAAAAGCTTTAATAGGAGGAAAGGATACAGGGGTTAAGGAGTAAAAAGAGGGAAGGTAAGAAGATGACAAATGGAGGAAAGAAAAGGAAAGGAGGAGAGGGAGGGAGGAAAGGTTGAAGAAAAAGATTATATGTCACAAAAGGGGGAGAGGGGGAGGAAGGGTAGTGTAAGTAGTGTAAGCAGTGCAGGAAGTTTGGATAGTTTGTGGAGTAAAAAGAGGAAGGACAGGGACGAGGGGGAGGGGGGGGGGACCAAAACGAAGGGAAGGGTTTTAAAAGAAGTGGGATGACACAAAGATCACCGGTGAGTAGGGATACGGGAAGAAGTGGGGGGACAGAGGAGGAAGTGGTAGGGGTGGAAAGAATGATAAAGGAAATGATACTGGAGATGAGGAGCTTGAGGGAGGAAGTGAGGGCAGACAGGGAGGAAAGAAGAAGGTTGGAGGAGGAAATGAGGAAGGAGAGGGAGGAGAGGAGGAGGATAGAAGACGAATGGAGAGAGGAAAGGAGAAGGTGGGAAGAGATGATAAGGGAAGAGAAGACAAGGAGAGAAAAAATGGAAAAAAAGATGGACAAGTGGGAGGATAGGGACAAGAGGATGGAGGAGATGTGTGACAAGATAGTGGGGTGGGAAAAGGAAAAAATGAAAGCGGGGTCTAAGGTAGCAGAGGGGGTAGGGGTAGGGGAGGAATGGAGATGCAGGGTTAGGAGAATGGAGATAAGGCAAGATAAAAAGGAAAGGGAGGGGAGAAGGAACAACGTGGTAGTGAGGGGTTTAGGGGTGGAGGGTAAGGAGGTGAGGGAGGAAGTGAGGAAGCTATGGGAAAGGATAGGGGTATAAGAGATGGGAATAAAGGAGGTTGTGAAGATAGGAAGAACAGGCAGAGAAGGTGGAGGGATGGTGTTGGTAAAGCTGGAGGGTAGGGAGGAGAAGCGGAAGGTGATGGAGGCAAAGAAAAAACTTAGGGGAAGGAGGGAGAGGATAGAGGATGATCTTACGGAGGAGGAAAGGAGGGTGAGATGGAAGGTAGAGAGAGAGGCGGAAAGGGAAAGAGAGAGGGGTAGAAAAGTTCAAGTGGGATATATGAAGTTATGGGTGGATGGGAAGGTAAGAAGGTGGGACGAATTGGGGGAAAAATGGTATGAGGAACAGGGAAACGAATGAAGAGGGTAGAGGGGTGGGCGGATGTAACGAGAAGGGAGAAAGGGAAGGAAGATGGGAGTTACAAAGTGGCTTTCTGGAATGTGGCAGGAGTGAGAAGAAAAGAGGGGGATTTCTGGAAAGAGCTGGAAGAATGGGATGTTATGATTTTAAGCGAGACGTGGCTGGAAGAGAGGGAGTGGGAGTGGGTGGAGAAAAAGTTGCCCAAGGGATATATATGGGAAAGGCAGTGGGCGAGGAGGGATAATAAGAAGGGAAGAGCGATAGGTGGTATGCTAATGGGGGTACGGAGGGGTATAGAGAGAGGGGAGGGGGGAGGAGGGGAAAAAGAGGGAATGATGATGAAGAAAGTGAGGATGGGGGGAGAGTGGTGAAGGATAGTGGGGGTATATGTGAATAAGGACCTGCAAAGGAAGATGGAGGATTTAGGGGAATGGACGGAGGAAAGGGAGGAGGGAGTAAGAGTTTTAATAGGGGGGGATTTTAATGCTAGGACAGGGGAGGAGGGTGGAGGGGTATGGGAGGAGGAAGAGGAGGGGGAAGTGATAGTGGGAAGCAGGAGATCGAAGGATAAGGAGGTGAATGGAGAAGGAAGGAGGCTATGCCGATACCTGGAGGAAAGGGGATGGGGTATAATGAATGGAAAGGTAGTAGGGGACGAGGAAGGGGAGTGGACGTTTACAGGGGGAAGGGGAAATTCGGTTATAGATTATGTGATAGGTAACGAGGACACAAAGGAGAGGGTGGAAAGGATGGAAGTAGCGGATAGAGTGGACTCAGATCACCACCCGGTGGTGGTGTGGTTGGAAGGGGAGATGAGGGAGGTAAGAGGTAGTGATAAAAAGGGTTTGCGGAGAAGGGAGAGAAAAAACTGGACCGAAGAGGGTAGAAGAGAGTTTATGAGGGCTTTTGGGAAAAGGGAGGTGGGGAAGAGGGGAGTTGACGAGGATTGGAAAGAGTTGAGGGGAAGAATAAAGGAGGCAGTGGGTAAGATGGGGAAGGGGGAAAAGAAAGGAGGATGGTGGGATGAGGAATGCAGAGAGGAGAAGAGTAAGGTGAGGAGAGAGTTGAGAAAGTGGAGAAAGGAGGGAGGGGATGGGGGAGTGTATAAGGCGAGGAAGAGGGAGTATGGGAAGATGTGTGAGGAGAAAAAGGAAAAGGAAAGGGAGAGGTGGGAGAAGGTGGTGGAGGGGGTAAGAACGGAGGGCCAGGTTTGGAAAGTAGTGAACAGAGGACGGAAGACGAGAAGGAGGATAAAAGAGGGGATAGAAATAAGGGAGTGGGACGAGTATTTTAGGGGGCTGCTAGGAGGGGTGGAGTGGAGAGTGAGGAGGGGTGGCGAGAGAGGAAGGGGGGAGGACGGGGAGGGGGAGTTAGGAAGAGAAGAAATAAGAAGAGTGGTGAAGAATCTGAAGGATGGGAAGGCGGGGGGTGGGGATGAGATAGAAAATGAGGTGTGGAAATATGGGGGTATAGAAGTGGAAGAGTGGCTCTGAAGTATATGTAATAGGGTGTGGATGGGGGAAGGGTGGCCGGAGGGATGGAGGGAGGGCGTTGTGGTTCCGGTGCTGAAGAAGGGGGCAGGGGAGAAACCAAAGGACTATAGGGGAATAACTCTTACGCAGACTGCTTACAAGGTCTATGCATCTGTTTTGGCGGAAAGGTTAAGAGTGGAGGTAGAGGGGAAGGGAATGCTGCCACCGAGTCAAACGGGGTTTAGGAGGGGGGTGGGGTGTGTCGATAACATTTATGTCTTGAATTATCTAGTGAATAGGCAAGTGGTGAGGAAAGGGAAGAAGATGGTGGTTTTATTTGTAGATTTGAAGGCCGCGTTTGACTCGGTGGACAGGGGAATTTTGATGAAAGCGTTGAGGGGAAGGGGAGTAAGGGAAGGGCTGGTGGTGAGATGCGGGGAGGTTCTACAGGAGACAGTATGTAAGGTAAGGGTGGGGGATGAAGAGGGGGAGAGGTTTTGGACAAGGGGGGTGAGACAGGGGTGTCCACTGAGCCCTAGCCTATTTACTATGCTGTTAGCGGACATGGACGAGGAGCTGGAGAGGGGGGGTTGGGGGGGTGAAAGTGGGGGATAGAAAGGTTTACACGCTAGCATACGCGGATGACATTGCTATGCTAGCGGAGGATGAAGAGGCGATGAGGGGTATGATAGGGAAGTTGGAAAGGTATTTTGATAAGAAGGGTTTGCAGGTGAATGTCGGAAAGACGAAAGTAATGAGGTGTAGGAGGGGTGGGGGGAGGTGGAAGAGAATGACATGGAGATGGAAGGGTAAAGAGTTGGAAGAGGTGAGAAGCTATAGGTATTTGGGTTATACGGTGATGGGGAATGGGGGGCAGGAACAACATGTGGTGGAGAGGGTGAGGAAGGGGGCAGCGGTAATGGGGAAGGTGTGGGGGTTAGGAAAAAGACTATTTGGAAAGGATTGGGGCAGAAGAATATGGTTATTTGACAAGTTGGTGTGGGCTGTAGTAGGATATGGGGTGGAGGTATGGGGGTGGCGAGAAAGGGGGAAAGTGGAGGCTCTGCAAGACAGGTTTCTGAAGTGGGTGCTGGGAGTGGAAAGGAATACACCGGGTTATATGGTTAGGGAGGAGTTGCAAAGGGGGTTGTTGAGGGGTAGGGCAGGGATGAGGGCTTGGGGGTATGAGAGGAAATTGGAAGAGGGGCAAGGTGGGGAGTTAGCGAGGGTATGTTGGGGGGAGATGAAGGGGAGGTTTAAGAGGGGAAAGGTGCTGGAGGGATGGGAAAAGGAAAGGGAGTGGTTCTTTAGGGAAAGGGGGTGGACAGTGGAAGAGATTGAAAGGGGGAGAGAAAGGGGGGAAGTAAGAGGGGAAGAGATAGTGTACCGGGAAAGAAAGTTGCAGGAGGAGGATAGGTGGAGGAGAATAGGGGAGTCGACTTATAACAAATGGTATGGGAGAGTGAAGGGGCCGGGGGTGCCAGGGTACTTAAAGAAAGGGTGGGGGGAGAATAGGTGGCAGAGGGTGGCCAAGTTTAGACTGGGTAATGGTATGAGAGAAAGGAGGTATTGGGAAGAGGAGGAGGAAAGGAGGTGCAGGGTGTGTGGATGGGAAGAGGAGTCGTGGGAACACGTATGGGAGGTCTGTATGGGGTGGGGAAGGGAGAGGGGGTGGCAGGAGATGGTGGAAGAGGTGTTGGGGGAAGAGGGGGAGGGAGAGGAATGGTTGAGGAGTATAGAGGAAAAGAGGGAGGGGTGTATGTGAAAAGAGGGAAGAGAGGAAGAATGAATGAGGGAATGAGGGTGAAAGAGCGGCGACCAGAAGCGGGGGTCCAGGAGGGGGAGCGGTCGGGAGTGCGAGAGAGCGAGCGAGCGAGCGATGGCGAAGGAGTGTTTAGGATTAAGTTAGTAAAGTAAGGAATAGGATAAGGTAGACATAAGTTGGATGCTTGTATGAGAAGATTATAACCCTTAGGGGAATAATAAAGTTATATTATATGTATTTCTCTACATTAGAGTATGGATTAGCACTCATTAATTTTATTTATTGACTCATGTATGAAAGAAGCTACAGTATTGTCACCCAGAGAATTCGCTGGTGGGGACCAGCGTTGAGCTCATTTCATGAACAGAGTCCTAATTCCGAGTGGTCATTTCTCGCTTCTTTCTGGCCGAAGGGGGAGAGAGATGAAACGCTTTGCGTGCGCGGCGTGTCAAGTGTCCGGAAAACGGAACGAGACAAAACATCAACGCGTCGTCTATCTCGTACCATCCTTGCACGCTTTCAGTGGCTCTCGCTCGCTTTTGTTCCATTTCGTCCTCGCCTTCGCCGGACATGAGTGAGACAGAAATGGTGAGAATAGCGAAAAGCCTACATCGTGTGCATCAAACCGAGCCCATACGGAGACAATACTGTAATTCCCTATCTCCCGAAAACCGTCCTTTCCAAAAACCTTTTCCCAGAAATCTTATAATATAATGTCACTCCTCTGCTCTACCCCCCTCAAGTACATACATGGAAAAGTCGAGGACAAAAAAAGTATCTAGAGACGCGGTAGCGTCTCGACGCCAAGTACATGAAAGAAAAGACACCTTGTATATGCCTGTCGCTGCCGTGTATCTTTACTCGAAGCACAGCTATTCCAACCTAACCTGAAACTTATTTCATTAATATCTCATCTCGCCTGCAATATTTTCTAAATTTAAAGCCATTTTTCTTATGTAAACCGCATATCGGCTTTCGAATAAGACCAATTTCAATAAAATCGGTCCACGCATGACAGAGATATCGTAATATCGTCTCATGGATCTGTCGAAATTGGTACGATTTTTCTTCTTCTGATTCTCCAAGAAATTTTTCGTCATCATCAAACATTACGTATATATATATTTCGTCAATACGTATATACGCGTTACACGCACACCTTCAGCCAAAACGAAACTAACACATGTTTCGTCATGCTTCGTTCGTCAATCACTATCTTCACTATGCAATCTACTCCAAATTTTGACGGCTTACAGCCAGGTTATAACCTGAGGAGTGTTCAGTAAGGTAGGTTGTCAAAATTTAAGATGCCACGTGTTTTTACAAATATGTATCGTTGTATCATTGAATTGCAACCAAAATGCAGTCTCGAACACAAGGTCAGTTGTCTAAATTTGAATTGTATATCATAAATATAACCCATAACCACAAATTCAAACGAATTGAAATCAGCTTGTAACCACAAATCGAATCAATTCAATCGATATACAATCAGCATATAACCACAAACCAGTATTACTTTTAATTAAATATTATTACATTTTTTAACATAAGCGTTTTTAACATGCACTTTGCGGATTCGTTAGAGATTTATGATTTGAAATTATATTTTAAGTCTCACAACGATCCGTTGATATTTCCTCAAGTTATTGCAATTTATGTTTAAAGAAATATTTATTTCGGATGATGAGAAATATTTTGTTTATAATTTTTAGCTCGAATATTAATGATTGAATAAACGAACTGTAAATAGAAAAAATGTGTGTTGTGACGAGCTTTACAACACGATATTTTTTAAAATACAGATTAACAACATTTAATTTTCCAATCCTTTTTAGCATTTGGACAATAATTTTTCGCATTTTCGAGTGCTAGTTCTCTTATTGCAACCGACCCTTCTTTATTGTGCTGCACGTTAAAAAAACTGCGTCGAAATTGATCCATTAGTTCTCGATTGTAAGTGATAGAGTAACTCTGAGGTAAGGTAAGGTGCCAGCGGAAGTATTTTATACATATACCTACGTAGAGTAAAGGGGAGAAGACGAAGGAGCGAAGTAAAAAGAGATAAAGATAATTTTCATTCGTTACTTTGAATGAAAGAAATTTATAATCCATTTCGACACAATATTGAAGCATAAATGAATAAAATTGTTTAATCTGTAACCTCTTTGATACTGCAGAGCATAGAAGCAAGTAATTAATAAAAAAATTTCAAAAAAGTAAAAACATTACACCAAGTACATGAAAAAGTTGAGAACGGCTTAAATTTAACAAAGGTAATTTGAGTGCCAGCAACAGCGGTTAGACTTAATTTGTTAGTTAATTTATTTAATTTTTTAATTGGTGTGTATTTATAAAATATTTAATTAAATTTGTTAAGATAAATGACAAAAAGAATAGAAGAGAATATACAATCTTTGTAAAAAGAAGTGAGATCCCCATAAAAAACTTTAAAAAGTAAAAAAATTACGCCAAGTACATGAAATAAGAAACGACACAAAAAATAGATAGTAATAATAATTACAAAGTAAAAAAAGGTGTAAAATCAAAATGAGCTGCAAGTACATAAAGGTGCTTTCTCACAGCGTGCAATGGCGACACTGTGTAACACAATAAAAGACAAAAAGATGTCCGCGGCCTGGAAGTAAAATACATACTTGGCGTGGCCAGGCAAGGTCAAGGTATCGATGAATAAGAATTATTTAAAAACGCAAAATAATGAAATGTATTCATATTGGCAGTGTTATAAATTGACAAATTATCTGAAAGCTTGTTAGAAGAAAGGTATCGGTGTCGATGAATGATCTTAGAATTATTTTAAAACGCAATACAATGAAAATGTCCTCATATTGTTAGAGTTATAAATTGACAAATTATTTGAAAGCCTGCGAGAGGGAAGGTATGTGTATTGATGATCTGAGAATACCTTGCCTGGCCACGCCAAGTATGTATTTTACTTCCAGGCCGCGGACATCTTTTTTGTCTTTTATTGTGTTACACAGAGTCGACATTGCACGCTGTGAGAAAGCACCTTTATGTACTTGCAGCTCATTTTGATTTCACATCTTTTTTACTTTCTAATTATTATTACTATCTATTTTTTGTGTCGTTTCTTATTTCATGTACTTGGCGTAATTTTTTTACTTTTTAATGTTTTTTATGGGGATTATTTGTACTTCTACGTTAGATTTAACTAAATCGAGGGGTGGCCGCGAATGGAACGAGCGATTTTTTAACGAAACTAGGCAGAAAATATTGAGGCCAGTGTGTATAAACAAAATCCAAAATATTAGCTGTGAATGGCCGGCCATTTTTATAAAAAAATAGCTTTAAACATTAAAATTATAAAGTGATTTTATGATTTTATTCTTCATTAAGTGGTAGATCTTGATGAAAGGAATAAAAAAAATCTTATCGTTATGAAATAGGGCACTTACAATTAGTAATTTACAGTTATGAAATAAGACACTTAGTAATTTATAACAAATTATGAAAAAAGCGATGAAATCCCCCCCCCCCCCTTAAACATGACTCATGTATGAAAGAAGCTAATACCCTTTAATTCACGAAAAAAGTTCACATGCAAAAATTGTGAAATCATCTTTGCTATGTTACGTGCCGCGGCCTTTAGTGTTCGAGCGGCGCGTTTTAGACAGCCAAATTCTGATTAGGGGTATCCCACAGTCGTTAGACTATCAGAATTTGTTGTATTGAGTATAAAATGGCATGGAGGCTCGCCGCAGTTGTAACAGTCAATTCTTTTTATTTTAGTTGCCTATGTACCTTATCAGAAGGATAAGGGGTAGATTTAGGGATCGTTGGTGCTCTAGTCCCATACGGGTCTTTTCAATGGAATCAGATAGGTAATGAAAGAGTAGAATTTAATGAATTATAAAGCTTTTATTATTGAAATATTGAAGAAATCAAAAGAACATAATAAGATATGGAAATATTCAATGAATAACTTCTGACTAGGGGAATCCCACAATGCTTTGATTGTCAGAAATTGTTATTATATACGAATGAATATAAACAATACAAAAAGAGATAAAAAGTGCAACTCACCAGACAGTCACAATAATTTTAAATGACAATATAACTTGGATTCCCTTTTTATGCTTGGATAATTCCGAGCGTTGGTATACCTGAATCAGAAAGAGGAATAAGACGCGAACACGCACACACTTGATTATGAATAAAATACACGCAAATTGAACTATGAAGCGAATAACAATAATTCTAAGTGAACGAAATAAATGAAAATTTAAATTAAATCGTTAATTGAATAAATATATATTTTGTAAGCAAAGTTTAAGGTAAAAGGCCCGATTATGGCACAGTGTCCCAATTTATGAAACACTACAAGAAAAAATGAATAATATTATATAAATGTATATATAATAATTTAAATAAAATTATATTTATACACATTACTATCCAATCATTTGTATGTGTATGAATATAAATGTTGTATCAATGCATTTAACATAAAAAAAAATGTTGAAGTGTCCATGTCTCTAAGTTGGCACAAAATTAGCTGCTATTTGAGTTGAAGTACAGATACACTAACTTCTTTGTTTCAAGCATATTATCAAATTTCAATAATTTTAAAAGATGTTTAATAGCTTATTCGAAAGCTGAAAAGTCGTAGATTGTAATTCATTAAAAAAAAATCGAATTCTGGTGGTGATTTTATTAATTAAAACTTCAGTTTTCTCGGTTGTTTCAAAATGCTAGATTGAACATTTTAACTATAGAGGTGCCATACGCTGTCATCTCCTTTGGACACATTATGTAGTCTCTACACTTAGCATAAATCTACTCTTTTTCTAGAAGTTCTACGTTAAGTTGCAACTAAAATGTGGCTTTTATATATTTACAGATATTGGAAGCAGAAGAGATTTAGAAAAAATAACCCTGCTGCACGACCACATGCGAGAAGCACATTATCATGTTTAATTTTAATTTAGAGATTAAGAAATATGTATGTACAAAATTGAATTTTATTATAAATATGGAAAAATGTATAAATTAGAGGAGAAAAAAAAAATAAATTGGTATATAGGTACACCATATTTACGTAAATACATGTATTTCTCTACATGACTTCCGTTTCCGGTCGCGTGTGAGAGAGGCGTGTGGAGAAGCGTGTGGTTTTTGGAAAGAGGAAAGAGGAGTGAAAGGTGTCAGGCGAATAGTAGTGAGTGCGTGGGGTAAAACGTGTGAAGTGGGCGAAGGGAAGAGGGCAAAGGGTTAAGTGAGGGAAGTGGTGTGGTGAAGGGGGATAAGGTGTTAAGGAAAGCATTTGGAGGTTAGGACGGCAGGACAGGTGTAGACTGGCGGGAAGGAAGAGGCAGCAGAAGACAGGTAGCGGGATCTGGGGGAAAAAAGAGGAGTTAGGACGATTTGACGGGAAGGAGGGAAATTCAAACAGACGATAAAGGAAAGAGAGTACGGAAGAAAGGAAAGGAGATAAGGAGCAAAAGCTTTAATAGGAGGAAAGGATACAGGGGTTAAGGAGTAAAAAGAGGGAAGGTAAGAAGATGACAAATGGAGGAAAGAAAAGGAAAGGAGGAGAGGGAGGGAGGAAAGGTTGAAGAAAAAGATTATATGTCACAAAAGGGGGAGAGGGGGAGGAAGGGTAGTGTAAGTAGTGTAAGCAGTGCAGGAAGTTTGGATAGTTTGTGGAGTAAAAAGAGGAAGGACAGGGACGAGGGGGAGGGGGGGGGGACCAAAACGAAGGGAAGGGTTTTAAAAGAAGTGGGATGACACAAAGATCACCGGTGAGTAGGGATACGGGAAGAAGTGGGGGGACAGAGGAGGAAGTGGTAGGGGTGGAAAGAATGATAAAGGAAATGATACTGGAGATGAGGAGCTTGAGGGAGGAAGTGAGGGCAGACAGGGAGGAAAGAAGAAGGTTGGAGGAGGAAATGAGGAAGGAGAGGGAGGAGAGGAGGAGGATAGAAGACGAATGGAGAGAGGAAAGGAGAAGGTGGGAAGAGATGATAAGGGAAGAGAAGACAAGGAGAGAAAAAATGGAAAAAAAGATGGACAAGTGGGAGGATAGGGACAAGAGGATGGAGGAGATGTGTGACAAGATAGTGGGGTGGGAAAAGGAAAAAATGAAAGCGGGGTCTAAGGTAGCAGAGGGGGTAGGGGTAGGGGAGGAATGGAGATGCAGGGTTAGGAGAATGGAGATAAGGCAAGATAAAAAGGAAAGGGAGGGGAGAAGGAACAACGTGGTAGTGAGGGGTTTAGGGGTGGAGGGTAAGGAGGTGAGGGAGGAAGTGAGGAAGCTATGGGAAAGGATAGGGGTATAAGAGATGGGAATAAAGCTAATATTTTATGTTACGTGCCGCGGCCTTTAGTGTTCGAGCGGCGCGTTTTAGACAGCCAAATTCTGATTAGGGGTATCCCACAGTCGTTAGACTATCAGAATTTGTTGTATTGAGTATAAAATGGCATGGAGGCTCGCCGCAGTTGTAACAGTCAATTCTTTTTATTTTAGTTGCCTATGTACCTTATCAGAAGGATAAGGGGTAGATTTAGGGATCGTTGGTGCTCTAGTCCCATACGGGTCTTTTCAATGGAATCAGATAGGTAATGAAAGAGTAGAATTTAATGAATTATAAAGCTTTTATTATTGAAATATTGAAGAAATCAAAAGAACATAATAAGATATGGAAATATTCAATGAATAACTTCTGACTAGGGGAATCCCACAATGCTTTGATTGTCAGAAATTGTTATTATATACGAATGAATATAAACAATACAAAAAGAGATAAAAAGTGCAACTCACCAGACAGTCACAATAATTTTAAATGACAATATAACTTGGATTCCCTTTTTATGCTTGGATAATTCCGAGCGTTGGTATACCTGAATCAGAAAGAGGAATAAGACGCGAACACGCACACACTTGATTATGAATAAAATACACGCAAATTGAACTATGAAGCGAATAACAATAATTCTAAGTGAACGAAATAAATGAAAATTTAAATTAAATCGTTAATTGAATAAATATATATTTTGTAAGCAAAGTTTAAGGTAAAAGGCCCGATTATGGCACAGTGTCCCAATTTATGAAACACTACAAGAAAAAATGAATAATATTATATAAATGTATATATAATAATTTAAATAAAATTATATTTATACACATTACTATCCAATCATTTGTATGTGTATGAATATAAATGTTGTATCAATGCATTTAACATAAAAAAAAATGTTGAAGTGTCCATGTCTCTAAGTTGGCACAAAATTAGCTGCTATTTGAGTTGAAGTACAGATACACTAACTTCTTTGTTTCAAGCATATTATCAAATTTCAATAATTTTAAAAGATGTTTAATAGCTTATTCGAAAGCTGAAAAGTCGTAGATTGTAATTCATTAAAAAAAAATCGAATTCTGGTGGTGATTTTATTAATTATACAGCTGTTTCATAATATGTACATTGACTTTGTAGAAGTCCGTATTTATGGCACGATAATTCGCTTGTTCCATGTGCCATGGACCTGTTGATTTCCGTCTAGTCCCGGTTTATGGCATAGCAAAGTTGAAGTCTAAATAATACAATATTTAGTTAAAAAAGGTCTTAATTTTAAGCTTTTTTCGTTGTAACTTCAAATAATCATTATATTTCACCTTTATTTTCATCAAACGTAGTGTAAGTAAGTGTATTACGAAATTTTGTTTGAAAATTGTAAAACTAACCTATAAAATATTGTATGCCTGAATAGAGTAGATTGAAATTACATTTATTTATAGAATAAGTTGTTTCAGGCAAAACTTCTTAGTCAATCATGGTAAATACTAGAAACAGTAATATTTATTTTCATCAAACGTAGTGTAAGTAAGTGTATTACGAAATTTTGTTTGAAAATTGTAAAACTAACCTATAAAATATTGTATGCCTGAATAGAGTAGATTGAAATTACATTTATTTATAGAATAAGTTGTTTCAGGCAAAACTTCTTAGTCAATCATGGTAAATACTAGAAACAGTAATAAAGCCAAAGCCCAAACAGAAAAAATTAAGCAAGAAAAAATTGCCATAAAGAAAACTCTGCAGGAGGAAAAAAAACAAATTGCTGCAGAAAAAAGAAACTGCAACAAAAAATGACCGAAATACAAAAAAAAATTAAAGAAACAAAATAAATATAGTATAATTTCCAAAAATATTTTTTTATGATTGTTTATTATTTTGTCAACCCTGTTCTTCTTAAAAACTAATGTACATAAATATATATATATATGATTTTTATAAAAAACAAGAAAACACAAACTAAAATATGAGAAAAGATAGTGGTTTTTATGTTTTTATCTGTACCATAAATAGGGACATACAGTATGGAACACCAGGGACACGGGCTTTAATGCTGTGCCATAAATACGAACGTGTACATCACTCCTATTTTTCAATCATATAATTATTTTTTAACGTTATACTTACAGAACAACGATTATTTCTACTTCAGAAAACACGAAATAATTGAATAACGCACAAACTCGCGACATTTAAGTGCTTAATTATTTAAAATCATTGAAAATATCATATCCCTCTCTAGCATCTGTGCCATAATTGGGCCTTTTACCTTAGTAGATTTTGTTTCGCAAAGTTGAGTCTTTCACGCGGTTACACAGTAGACCGGAGAACTCTATCTCTAAAACACTTGCGGACCCAGCGACACGCACCTCACGATTTATCGTCACAGAGTGTCGCAGCTTCACGCTCTCGGCAACGTCCAGAGTGGGTCCGTACCGAAAATGCTTACGCTGCATTTTATCGCTCGGCTATGCTACCATGGGCCCGTCTACTTAACAAGGCGGTGTGTGTGTGTGTATGCTCACGTCCCTCCATCAGATTCCCGATTCAATATATGATCGATATTCGTATGCACAGGAAAACATAACATTCCACATCTCGAAAACCATACAATTTCGCACAGCTGAAAGCCGCTCTCTCAATGTGCATAATTTCATATACACAATTTCTGACTAGGGGAATCCCACAGTCGTTGGACTATCAGAAATTGTGTTGGGTATTCAATTTTAACAATAATTTTTAATTAATTAATAACTTGCACGTGCGACAAAATCGTGGGAAGGCGCGGTTCCCTGCACCGGATGTAGGATATACAATTCCGTCAATCTTCTAAGAAGTGATCCAGTCTGCGCATTCCTGCTGTAGCCGTTACTGATTATGTTACAATGTTTAACGCGACGGTCAGAGGTGTTCTCAACGAGGGTTCTCCCACAATGCTGCAAGGCATTGTTGAAACGCACCCCTGCCGCTTACACAGGACGGATTCGGCATAGAAGGAGAGCCACTGGTCTTTTCGAACGCGACTATCTGGTGAGAACGCCGCTGCGTCAGCACCGCCTTATCTGTATCGCGGGACGGCAATACGTCGAGACGGCGACGCTCCAAGAAAGGGATTTTTGTTCTATCAAAAATATTAATGGGCAGGAATATGATCAACGAGGGATTTCCCATAACGCTAGGCGTTGTTGATCAATACCCTGACCCAAAAAAGAAAAATTTTACGTTCCGAACGTAACAGCTAATTCCAATTGTATTTTCGTTCTCCGCTCGAACACTGATTCCTCTGTCACTGTTTATACTTTACATTCCTTTATTGGCCACAAATCAATTCAGAGCTCAAATTTTCAGCTTCGGTTTTAAGGAATTAGCGGGCGTGAGGCCTGTAGTTGACACAAAAACTTTTATAAGAGTGTCATCTTCTGTTAAAAATGTCGTATGAAGATCGTTTTACGATGGAAGATAATAAAAACTTGGTAGAGACTAATTTAAACGAATCAAAGTCGGTAATAGATTAATAGCACATTCAGTAACCTACACTAGTGCGCACTGAACGTGAACTTTTCGTTTCCAGTTGGCAAAAATTCGCACCCAGTGCGCACCATTGCGACCGCCCGAATACGCTGTAACAGAGAGGTGCAGAGAATATGGAACATTTTGTTTTAAGTCGACTTAATAGTTTTTTTTTTCTTATACAATGCCCGCTAATTCCTTAAAACCGAAACTGAAAATCTGCGCTCCGAATTAATTTTGGCCAATAAAGGAATGTAAAGTATAAACAGTGACAGAGGAATCAGTGTTCGAGCGGAGGACGAGAATACAATTGGAATTAGCAAAGATGATTTCACAATCTTTGCATGTGAACTTTTTTCGTGAATTAAAGGGAATTAGCTTCTTTCATACATGAGTCATGTTCTTTTGGGGCGGGTCGTTATTTATTTGATAATTCTGTGATCAGATGGCAAACCTGTTATGATATCTATTTGATACGAAAGTATCGGTTTCGATTTGCACTACTTCACGAAAATAGTATTTATTACCAATCATGTGTTACGTCTTGTAGCAGGGATTTTGAAGTTTTGATGTGGATGCGGATGAGGATGCGGTCGGGGATGAGTTCACTGCCCGTGGAGCGCTAATGCGCTCTGCTCACGTTCGCCTCTCGTTGTACCCTCCAACTTCTTCCAGTATTAATTAGGTTGAATAAATTGACTCAAACTTATTCGTGTTGTAACTTGGTTTTGTTGTATTTTCTAGGATACGTCTAATAGCTTTGGTCGTTGATCAACGAATGAACGAACAAAGATGCCGTCGTTCAGGATTGAAAAGTGTACATGTTTTTGTTAATAAAGTTATCCAATTAAAATGACAGTTTCTTAAATGATTATCTAACAAATCGTTTGATTGGTTCCCTGTTCATTAAGAACGAGCGTTTTACATGATATCTATGATTTTATAACGGAGCAACCGAAACCAATATTTAATCAATACTATTAACGAGCGTCTCTAAGTAGTATTCCTTGGAATGCTTTGTTTATAATTCCAGTTGCTTCGTTCAACAATTTAAATTTGGCGCGTCTAAACTTGACCATGCAGAGCCATCTAACATTAGACTATATTCATGTGTCACCACATGAGATCGTAACACATGATTTGATAATATAACTGAACGCGTTTTTTCAAAGGCTGCATAGTGGTCTGGGTATATCTACATTTAGCGGTCAAAATTCTGATCTTTCTGAAACTTGGTGATAAAGGGTTTTTGAGGTCGCTGATAACGAATTTGGCATCAAAAATTCAAAATTCAAAATGGCGGTTTCAATATGGCGCGCATAGTGGTCTGGAAAGCGGTATTTTATAGTCAAAATTAAAAATCATAGCCGTACTAGAGAAAAAAAGAGAAAAAAGAATCAGCTCTAACATTATTTTTGACTTGAAAAAATAAAATATTAAAAATACACGCGTCCGGGACGCCCAAATACCTCGAGCGTCATTTCTAAAAGTCTGCATAAAAGTGAAGCTTGCAAGAGATTGCACTTGAAATTTACATGCTCTTGTTAACAATTGTGTAAGCTTACATGTAAAAAAGGTCCGATGTTAATTTCGCTTAATCATTTTTTTATAAGCCTTCTCAAAGTTTAAATTCATATAAACATTGCACTATTTGTTCATGGACTAAAAAATGCCTATGACACATATAAATAACTGAAATATACTCCTTTACCTATATAACTGTATGATATAAACACGTATTTTGATGTTCTATAATGAGTAATTAAAACAATTAGATTCACATAAAATTTCATGATTTTATCTTTGTAATATTATATCTAATCAAAGAATCATCTGGAAAGGGAAAGCTATGCCGATTTAGAAGCTCTAGAGGGTTGTCAATTCATAAAAAAAAAAATAACATTATAAAGTTGAAGTTGAGAAATCGAATTTTGGCCACCACCCAGACCACTGTGGGCTGGGGAGTTAGTAAATAAGAAAAGAAATCGATTAAAAGATAACAAATTCAACAAAATTTTATATCTTAATTCTTAAGGAATCATGTATATGTATACATAGTACATCATGTATTAATAAAAATTCAGTTATATACGTAATTCATGATATTGATTCCTACTCCTACTTCATTGTTATTGTTATAATATGGGTTACTTATCAGAGATCACAAATATATTGGTTATAACTTTGGTATTTATTACACAATAAAGATGCAGATCGATTACATGGTCGCTCTTCGCGGAAATCTCAGAAACACGTGCGACGTACAACAACTTATCGAGTTTATCGCCATAGATCAACTTGATGAAGATTCCATCTAGCGATGATTATGGTCGATAGTTTGGTCGATAAGGAGGGTTACCTTTGCCTTTACAACAGTTATATTATCAAATCATGATTGGTAATAAATAATATCTTTGTGAAGTACTAAATTGCGCATTGCAACCGATACTTTAACTTACAATTTTTTTTGCATATTTTTTATTATTTACTTTTGAGTGTCTAAGTTTTTATTTGTGGTGTTACGTGTTGTAGCAGGGATTTCGAAATAAAGATGCGGATGGGTTCGCTGCCCGTGGAGCGTTAATGCGCTCTGCTCACGTTCGCCCCTTGGTGTCCGCTTCTAGCTTCGTCCAGTGACAATTAGGTTGAATAAATAGACTCAGACTTATTTGTGTTATAATTTGGTTTTCGTTTATATGAAGTTCAATATAGGAAAACTTAAAGAATACGTCTAATTGACTTGGACGTTGATCGACGAATGAATGTACCAAGATCTCGTCGTTCAGAAGAAGGATGTAACATGCTTTTGTTAATAAAGATATCCAATTACACAAAAGGTTTCTTAATGAATTATTTTACAAATTATTTGATTGGTTCTCAGTTTACTAAGAACGAGCGTTTCATGTGGTATCGGTGATTTAGTAACGAAGCAACCGAAATCAATATTAATTAGTGAGCGTCTCTAACTAGTATTCACTGGAATGACTTGTTCATAGATTCAGTTGCTTCGTTTAACAATTTGAATTTGGCGCGTCTAAACTTGGTTATGTTGTTGCGTACCGCGCAACCTCAAGTTGGTAACAATGCGTTTTCCGTATAGGAAAGACTTGGGGCTGGCTTCTGCTAGGAGGTTGTCAGCCATGATAATTAGCCAGAGTTCAAATTCAATTCTTTTTGCATAACATGTATGGACGCGCTCGATGTATTAGTTTTTGTTCTTCCTCACCACGGAAACGAAAAATAAGAATACAAAAAGACGGTCATTAACAACCCGGATGTTCTAACGATAACACGTTTATTTTCTGAGCTCTGTTACAATAGTTACAATTTAAATTCATATTTCCATCATTGTGTTGAGAATTATAATAAAACAATTAAACTATAACAATATCGAATATTATACAACTGAAGTTTAATTTATTTAAACACAAACGCGCAACTCCAAGCAGAGCGGTTCTTTGCTCCACGGGCATCATCCCAAGGCCCCTAGGACCATCGCCTGGCTGCAGGACCACGCAACAATGTAGAGCCTTCTAACATTAAGCTCTTTCCACATGTTCCCACGTGACACCGTAACAGTGGTTATATGCTGATTGCATATCGATTGAATTGATTTGATTTGTGGTCACAGGCTGATTTCAAATCGTTTGGATTTGTTGTTATGGGTTATATTTATTGATGACAGGGTAATTCTTTCTCCCTTCCCGTTTCTTTCATAATTTTGTATTGTCATTATAACTACGCACGTCTGCAAAGTTTCAAGACAATTGGATTGGTCGAAGTGAGTTAAATAGGTGTTCCATCCCACACAGCACAACGTCCGGCAAAGTCCCTGGGACGTCTACAGACGTCTGCAGACGTCCCAGGTACGTCCTGTTACTGATCAGGACGTAAAGACGGTCTTTACGTCCTGATCAGTAACAGGACGTACCTGGGACGTTCCTGGTACGGTCTGTCGACGTCCCCGGGACGTTGTGCTGTGTGGGATTTTACCCTACGAAAAGTGTTCCGTTTTACCCCACATGCAGTCATTTGGTAAACATTTAATATTTACACTTCAGCGTGAGGTAAAGATATTGAAGGTATCGATATTCTCGTATAGGTATCAAACAGGTATCGATACATTCTAATATGTGAGTATCAAAGAAGCATCGATTCTTTTTGATACCTTTGACTTTGATATGTATCAATACCAGATTGAAAGTTGTAGAAGGATATCGATATGTATTGATACGGTATCAGTCCCATCATTAGTTGCGAGGGCCGCTCCTGAACGACGACCGCGGAATACGGACTTAGATATTTTCACTCGACGTTTCTATTATCTATAATCAATTAAATGACAATAGTCGGGACACTGGCAGTAACTAGCACGTGCAACACTTATTTGCTTATCTTTTTTATTGCTGTATATAGTTTATGAATTTGTTTAAACTCTATAATGTTAATTAAATAATTATATTAATCAACAGACGCGGTCGCGTCTGGAAGCTAATTCCCCCTTCCCCTCTACCCATAGGCACACTGAGCGACCACGTATCTATACACGAAAGATAGCGAAATTGACAGGTCGTCGGAGCTATTTTAGCCTCATTATCTTATTTTATGACATAGTCCCGGTGTTTTTACATGATTAAGCGAATCATTTTTTTTTTCGAACCCATATGTCGTTTTACTTAATGTATCAAGCTCTTTGTCTAAAAGATATAAGATTTAATTAATAATTAAAATTAAAAAAGTGATACTTTTTTTTGGCTTAGACGTTTCGTGACGTCACGACACTTGACGCCAGTAGATGTCGCCATTCTCGTTTTACTTCTAGAATTAACACCAGTAGATGGCACCGTTCGAAAGCAGAATTTATTCCAACCAATCGGGAATGGTTTTGCTGAAAATGCGGTTGCGCAGTTGACGAAAAATGCAAAAAGTCGCTGCTTTCGGGTCTATGGTAAATAAATGTCACCTAGCTGTCACTCAATTATAACCTGCCAAGTGACAGTTATCAAAATTGCTGATATCACGATCACGATCACGAGTTTTTCGACCATACAGGGCACTGAATTATTGCCTCAATTAACAAGATAAGTAGGTAAAATTTTTTAATAGAATTTTTACGTACAGCTTATAGAACCCAAATTATTTAATAGACTTTATGTAGAGCTGATAGAAACGAAGGAGACGTCCAACTTGGAACTTGTCCGGAGAAGGTTCGACAGAGGAGACGTACAGACTTGGAATGTGTTCAGAGAAAGTTCGACAGAGAAGCATCTTCTTACGCGCAAGTTTCTAGAAATTTGTCAAATAAGGTAAACCCATAAACATGACTCATGTATGAAAGAAGCTAATTCCCTTTAATTCACGAAAAAAGTTCACGTGCAAAGATTGTGAAATCATCTTTGCTAATTCCACCCCCCCCCCCCCCCATAAACATGACTCATGTATGAAAGAAGCTAATTCCCTTTAATTCACGAAAAAAGTTCACGTGCAAAGATTGTCAAATCATCTTTGCTAATTCCAATTGTACCTTTAATTCACGAAAAACATTAAAAACATTCTCACGTAAAGATTGTGAAATCAACTTTACTAATTCCAATTGTATTCTCGTTCTCCGTTCGAACACTGATTCCTCTGTCACTTTTTATACTTGACATTCCTTTATTGGCCACAAATCAATTCAGTGCTCAGATTTTCAGCTTCGGTTTTAAGGAATTAGCGGGCGTTATATAAGAAAAATACTATGAGGTCGACTTAAAACAAAATGTTTCATATTCTCCGCATCTCTCCTACAGCGTATTCGGACTCAGTGCGCACTGGTGTAGGTTGCCGAATGTGCTATTAATTTATTACCGACTTCGATTTGTTTAAATTAGTCTCTATCAAGTTTTTATTATTTTCTATCGTAAAACGATTTTCATACGACATTTTTAACAGAAGATGTCCTCTTATAAAAGTTTTTGTGTGAACTACAGGCCTCTCGCCCGCTAATTCCTTAAAACCGAAGCTGAAAATCTGAGCACTGAATTGATTTGTGGCCAATAAAGGAATGTCAAGTATAAAAAGTGACAGAGGAATCAGTGTTCGAACGGAGAACGAGAATACAATTGGAATTAGTAAAGTTGATTTCACAATCTTTGCGTGAGAATGTTTTTAATGTTTTTCGTGAATTAAAGGTACAATTGGAATTAGCAAAGATGATTTGACAATCTTTGCACGTGAACTTTTTTCGTGAATTAAAGGGAATTAGCTTCTTTCATACATGAGTCATGTTTATGGGGGGGGGGGGGGGGTTGGAATTAGCAAAGATGATTTCACAATCTTTGCACGTGAACTTTTTTCGTGAATTAAAGGGAATTAGCTTCTTTCATACATGAGTCATGTTTATGGGTTTACCTTATT
Organism: Andrena flavipes; assembly: GCA_963971345.1. Lineage (NCBI taxonomy): Eukaryota > Metazoa > Arthropoda > Insecta > Hymenoptera > Andrenidae > Andrena > Andrena flavipes. The sequence continues at coordinate 57,925,898 of OZ020479.1, forward strand.
TGACAAATTTCTAGAAACTTGCGCGTAAGAAGATGCTTCTCTGTCGAACTTTCTCTGAACACATTCCAAGTCTGTACGTCTCCTCTGTCGAACCTTCTCCGGACAAGTTCCAAGTTGGACGTCTCCTTCGTTTCTATCAGCTCTACATAAAGTCTATTAAATAATTTGGGTTCTATAAGCTGTACGTAAAAATTCTATTAAAAAATTTTACCTACTTATCTTGTTAATTGAGGCAATAATTCAGTGCCCTGTATGGTCGAAAAACTCGTGATCGTGATCGTGATATCAGCAATTTTGATAACTGTCACTTGGCAGGTTATAATTGAGTGACAGCTAGGTGACATTTATTTACCATAGACCCGAAAGCAGCGACTTTTTGCATTTTTCGTCAACTGCGCAACCGCATTTTCAGCAAAACCATTCCCGATTGGTTGGAATAAATTCTGCTTTCGAACGGTGCCATCTACTGGTGTTAATTCTAGAAGTAAAACGAGAATGGCGACATCTACTGGCGTCAAGTGTCGTGACGTCACGAAACGTCTAAGCCAAAAAAAAGTATCACTTTTTTAATTTTAATTATTAATTAAATCTTATATCTTTTAGACAAAGAGCTTGATACATTAAGTAAAACGACATATGGGTTCGAAAAAAAAAATGATTCGCTTAATCATGTAAAAACACCGGGACTATGTCATAAAATAAGATAATGAGGCTAAAATAGCTCCGACGACCTGTCAATTTCGCTATCTTTCGTGTATAGATACGTGGTCGCTCAGTGTGCCTATGGGTAGAGGGGAAGGGGGAATTAGCTTCCAGACGCGACCGCGTCTGTTGATGAAGGAAGCATGCAATAGGAGAAAATGTAGACGGCGATAGAAAGAGAAACATATACAGGAGGGACACCCCCTCTCTCTCTCTAGCGCCAGGGGCGGCAGCGCTTTTTATTGAAGGTCCATAATGGAGCCCTAACAAAAGTTAACTCAAAGTAAATACAACCCTAAGTACCCGAGAGGTTATAGTTACTACCAAACTTTAATTACAAATGACGCGTAAAGTTCAGAACTGCTTGGCATGTTTTTTGAAGCATAAAACTGTGAATAATAAATAAATCTTAATATAAACTATCATAATAAATAAAATATAACCTAACGGGCATCGGTAACCGTGTATATTTCAAGTGTTAAACAGAAAATATGTTTTGTGATGGTCGTACAATCTAAGTTTTCAAAGTTGTATTGCTATAATAAAAATATATAAATAAAAATATACTTAAATTATTATTATTTTAATGCATTCACATTTAGAAGAATAAGAAGTGTTAAGTATACTTTATACATGATAAGAAAAAATTTAATGCAAGTGGATGAATTAATTGTTTATTTTTGTACATATAAAATTAAAACTATTTTTTATTCGTTGCGAAACAATATCATTTTTGTAAATACTCTTCTAATTTTCTTAGTTTTTTGTCTTTTCTGTGTTTCATAATGATTTACTCTTATCCTTAAATATTTAAATACGATTTGTTTTAGTATTAATATTCTATGTTGATGAGGATCATCTGAATGTTTAATTAGCAAAAGGGAATCTGGTATATTTTGTACTATACTGTTGTATAATTTTTTAAATATATCGTTTCTGAATTTATAAAAAGCCCTAAAATTTTTTTCAACTAGTTTACGAATTTTAACCTTCCGGTACTCGCGCGTGTGCACGGAGTTCAGTTTTTGGCTGATAAAACCGTTTTACCGTGATCTATTGTACCCAGCACCCCTATGTATTCTTCCAGCGGACATTTTTGCATAATGCCACGTACTTGTCAGGTTCAAATTCAGTTTGCAAGTGTCTCTGATTGAACGAAAACGAAAGTATTGCCGCGTATCCCGCCGGCGAGCGCGCTCGTGTACTCACAAGTTTTCCAGTTATCCGCCTCTGATTGCTTTGATTTTTGGATATGTTTTAGAGGACAGAAAAATAAGATATACGTATTTTTTTATTTTGGTCTGTTTGCATGTTTAGGGGGTGAAACCACCCCTCAATGGTTTTCCAGGTATTGGCCTCCGATTGCTTTGATTTTTGGATATGTTTTAGAGGACAGAAAAATAAGATATACGTATTTTTTTATTTTGGCCTGTTGTCATGTTTAGGGGGTGAAACCACCCCTCTATGGTTTTCCAGGTAATTCACCACCGATTGCTTTGATTTTTGGATATGTTTTTGAGAACAGAAAAATAAGATATACGTGTTTTTTTATTTTAGCCTGTTTGCATGTTTACGGGGTTGAAGCTTCCCCAAGGTATAAAATTTTTAGGCGATCATCTCCGATTGTTTTGGTTGTTGGATATGTTTTTCCATATGAAATTTGACTCAACAAAATTTTGTACCCCTTATGAATTTTGAGGGGTGGTTTCACCCCCTAAAGATGACAACAGGCGAGAATAAAAAAATACGTATATCTTATTTTTCGGTCTAAAACATATCCAAAAATCAAAGCAATCGGAGGCGAACACCTGAAAACCTTTGGGGGGTGGTTTCACCCCCTAAACATGACAACAGGCCAAAATAAAAAAATACGTATATCTTATTTTTCGGTCCTCTAAAACATATCCAAAAATCAAAGCAATCGGTGGTGAATTACCTGGAAAATCATTGAGGGGTGGTTTCACCCCCTAAACATGACAGCAGGCCAAAATAAAAAAATACGTATATCTTATTTTTCGGTCCTCTAAAACATATCCAAAAATCAAAGCAATCGGTGGCGAATTACCTGGAAAACCATTGAGGGGTGGTTTCACCCCCTAAACATGCAAACAGGCCAAAATAAAAAAATACGTATATCTTATTTTTCGGTCCTCCAAAACATATAAAAAAACCAAAGCAATTGGAGGCGTACTTGTGAGTACACGGGCGCGGTCGCTGGCAAGATACGCGGCATACTTTCGTTTTCATTCAATCAAAAACACTTCCAAACTGAATTTGAACCTGACAAGTATGTAGCATTATGCAAAAATGTCCGCTGGAAGAATACATAGGGGTGCTGGGTACAATACATCACGGTAAACCGGTTTTTTCAACCAAAAAGGTTAATAATACGTGACCGTGCACTCAGTGCACGACGCGAGTGCTCGTGTTACAAAAATAGGCGCGAGTACCGGAAGGTTAATTATGTCTAAACAAGGTTTAATTAAGTTTCCTCTGTTTTTCCTCGCTAATAATGTTGAATAATTTTCGTTGGAAGTTAATAGCACAGGACACACATAACATCTGTTTTTTTTTCAAAAGTGATCTTGTTACAAAACCTGCAAGATATACAACCACATTATCAATATACTTTTTATTTGTTCCTTTACCATAAAAATCTTCCTGATCAGATAAATTATTATATAGTCCAAGTAAGTGAACATTAATGTTTAAAGAGTTGGAAGTTTCTGGTTTTTCCGGTAATATATGTAAAATGTTTGTATCATCTAATGATACGCAGTTGGCAGTGGCAGATTCCTTAACATCAGCATGCACCAATAGCTTCTTGAAAATGTTAACAAATTGATAGCCGGTTGGGTTGTTACTGTAGCCTCCTTTGCTCCTGACAGCACTAAAGAAGTTTTCCAAATGGTCTTGTGACAATTTATATGTTAGCAAGTAACCATTAAATGTTTGGACATAAGTATTATATAGTCTCAAAATATTTTGTATTGTAATTATAATGCCTAGAAATCCAGTCTTTCTTCGAGACTTTATCACCAGTTTACCATCTTCTGTTTTTAAAGTTTTGATATATTCAACGATATAATTAACTCTTCGTGTAACATCAGTTATATTATCATGATCTATTCCATTTTTAGATTTATTTTTATTATAGTGCTCCCGCGAATTTAAAAGGTCGAAAGCTTCATTAATAATAGAACAAAATTTTGCTGTTCCTTCAACATTTTCCAATTCAAGAAGGTGCTCATCATCTCTCAAATATCACAAAGCGATGCTAACACTCTCGCTCAAAGTCTGCGTGCCTATACGTACATTCATAATATTTTGTTGAAAAATTAAGGTGTTCTCTTCTGATTTTTGTGCCTGGATGAACTCCACCTTGTTCTTGAAAACTAGATATTCTATATAAAAACCTCCATGAAATTAAATTATTATTCGCATCGTACATATCTTGCTTAGCTATAGTATTTCTGATTAATTTTAGGACATGACAACCATCACAAATTATATAGATTGGTTTTTTAGATGTAGGATGATAAAAGTGTGCCTCTTTGGGATTATCATCTGAAATTTTTGCTCCTAAGGTCGGTATCAGATATATTGGCCGGTGAGTTTCGTGAGGGGTATTCTCCCACCATACCGCTTGCCTGCTCGATGCTCCTTTTCTCAACGTTCTCGCTCTCTCTCTGATCGTCAGATGGTGGTGGTTGATTTCTCCTCGATCGCTGATCGGGAAAACAAACTCACCGGCCAATATATTTGATACCGACCTTAGTTCTTTGCACATACTAAAATTTGATTGTAACCCATCGAAAGTTATAGATGTAACTTCAACTCCTGTCTCATTAAGTTCTGATAGGTTTTTAATAACAATATCGGCTTTGTCTTTCCCACTCAGAGCATTGACAAAATAATGTGACAAAGGTATTTTCCAGTTGCCATTTACACATACCAGCATAAGAACAAGTACATTTTCTGCTTCTGGAGTGGAATCACAATCAACGCCTTTTCCAATGTCGATATATCCATACCCTTCTCCATTCATAACATCGACATGTCTTTTTACTTTCATTTCATCCATTACAAAATTACATAAAATAGGGGCATTTCTATTCAATTGTACATGGGACTGAACTTTTCTTTTTACAGCTTCAATGCTTGCTTTATTTATTTCAGATGGACACTTAATTTTTGAATACCATTTGCTAATAGTCATAGGGTGTGGTAAACACTTTAGAAAAGTATTTCGAACATAGTTATAAGCTTTTGGTGAATAAAAATGAAAAGTAGTCGCAAATGATTTTAAGGCAGGGTGGAATGGAAGTTTTAAGTTCGGTTTGTATAGGAGTCTTTTAAAAATATGAAAAACATGAGGGGGCACAGATCTCTAGAATGAAAATATACATCTACTGTAGGTAGGATAAGGATAAGGATAAGGATAAAATAATAATAATAATATAAACATAATAATCTTTATTAATATTCCTATAATAATAATATAAACATAAATAAATATTACAAATATTACATATAATGATTGTGTATAAAATAAAATATAAATATTAACCAATTGCATTAAGGTGGTATGCACTACTTACTTTCGATGTTTTTTCCTCAAAATTTGTACACGTTTCTTGCAGCGATACAATCTCATCTGTAAACATCTGTAAATCTCTCTCCGACTACCGAATGGACATTTAAATTGGTTGTGGATTTCGTCTCTCTCTAAAACTGGTTTCTTCGTAAGAGTGTCGCCTCTTGGTATACCTTCTCTTTGCCCTGGGCAGGGCTGTTTTGGTAGATAATACTTACACTTCATTGTGCTGCAAACTTGAGAACAATGTTGGACAAGATCCTTCTGTTAATCTTATAAATTTACTCGAACCAGCAAAATAAAAACATTTAGGCTCAAAATGCAAACTGCAAACGTAGGAATATTTATTTTTTAATGTTAAATTAAAATTAGTTTTAAATATTTTCTCCCAGTTCTCTTTTGAAATTTTGTTTGCAGGAATTCTACAATAATTTTAAAAAATTAAGCATTAAAGTACAACAGTTAACCTTTAAACGTTTAAACCTTTTTTGTATTTACTTATGAAAACTTATATTACGAGCTGTAAAATGGTCGCTTCGCAATCTGCAATCGGGAACGCAACAAATTTTTGGCATATTTTATTTATTATGATAGTTTATAACACTCGAAATATACACGGTTACCGATGCCCGTTAGGTTATATTTTATTTATTATGATAGTTTATATTAAGATTTATTTATTATTCACAGTTTTATGCTTCAAAAAACATGCCAAGCAGTTCTGAACTTTACGCGTCATTTGTAATTAAAGTTTGGTAGTAACTATAACCTCTCGGGTACTTAGGGTTGTATTTACTTTGAGTTAACTTTTGTTAGGGCTCCATTATGGACCTTCAATAAAAAGCGCTGCCGCCCCTGGCGCTAGAGAGAGAAAGGGGGTGTCCCTCCTGTATATGTTTCTCTTTCTATCGCCGTCTACATTTTCTCCTATTGCATGCTTCCTCCATGTTTATATGCTCTAAGAATGAAATGGATTTATGGCCGATTTCTTCACCTCCGGTAATCTTCGGATTAGACTTATGTTCCACATAACTGACACATTCCTGTTTCCTCACCTCTGATTAAGAGTGATCTGCGAGTTAATCTCCAGATTAACTTTACCGGAGGTTCAGGCACCGATTAACTGCCAGAAGTGGCAGTTAAATGCATGTTTGCAGTAGAGGGGGAAATAGGAATATATAGCTACGTATACCCAGCGATTTTACTTTAAAGGAAAAAGGAAAAATGGCTATGAATAATAGATTCGTAAATTTGAACATTTTTGAGCATGTGGAAGATGAGGAAGACGATGAATTGTTTGGTACAAGACGGCCATATACTATTAGAGTGAGGAGAGACCATTTACATTTTTGGGATGATTTAGATTTTTGCTGCCGTTTTCGATTAAAAAAAGAAACTGTAATTGGAGGCTTCTATATAACCAAAATGCAATAGATAAAACAATATGGCTAATCAATGAAGTATCGACGACTTTATCAGATTTGTATTAATCGCGGTTTGCGCACGCGCGAAAAGGATGATTGCGCTTTCCACAAGAGGGCGCCCGTTGCTGAAGCACAGGCGGCGCGCTCTGGCGAGACCGTCACAACTCATAATCGCTTTTAAACTACTACACAATGAAGTTCTCGCTTTACCGCATTTGCGGCGTTGCCGCGTCAAATCTGTAGTTACTTAACCATAGGATCCAATAGCGCGAAGAAAGACGCGCGACAGTTAACTACCACCTAGCATCTGACTAGCGACTAACTGATCGGGACTTTAGTCAGAGGTGAAGAAATCGGCCGTTACTCGACTAAATTATTTTAAAAAACTACTTGGCTAAATTTTAGTGTACATACACGGTAGGTTACTAAATCACTCGCTACTCGTCTAACGGCCGATTTCTTCACCTTCAGTAATCTTCCAGTTGGAGTTATGTTCCACATAACTGCCAAATGATAGGATCCTATTGGATTGGAGCATTTAAATACTCTAAGCCAATTGGTCGTTCACTGACCGGAAGATGACTGAGAGTGAAGAAATCAGCCATAAATTACTCGACGTGGCTGAACCAGCCTTGACTGTTCAAGCCTTTAATAAGTATGTATATGTGTATGATACTCAGTTGTTTAAAGTACGCCATAATAACTGCAATCACAAATGTCAGTATTTACACCGAAGTTGAGTCGAAAACATATTTTATACGATATTACAGAAAAATTGAAAACTGTACCTGTGTATGGAAATGTGTTCAGTGATATTAATGTACAATAATTGGTACAATTATACTACTTTATCTTTGATGTTTATCATTGTAAATATATTGTATTTGATAGCATTGACTACGACTCAGAAAGGTAGGTTCATTCAGTTACGATCCTCTGTTTGTTTGTTCCCTGTATGTATGCTTGGTTCAACTATCCAATACACTTGAAATTTTTCAGGTGTGCGTAGTTTGGTGGAAAATACAATATTTTAAAAAAAATTAACCCCGAGGGGATGAAAAAATTATCCAGATATCAATAAATATAACCCATAACCACAAATCCAAACTACACGAAATCTGCCACTCGCGTTTTTTACGAAAACGAAAAAAGCCGCTGCGTTTGCATCGTTAGTCGCATCGCGATTAGGTACCGAAAATACCCAATTTATCGAGAAATGAACTGTCACGTATGTACTAATCCCTTCCAAAAGAATCCCATTTAAAAACATTGTCGTAATTAATACCCATCAAAAAGAATCCCATTTAAAAACATTGTCGTAAATTAATATCCCCATAAAAAACTTTAAAAAGTAAAAAAATTACGCCAAGTACATGAAATAAAAAACGACACAAAAAATAGATAGTAATAATAATTACAAAGTAAAAAGAGATGTGAAATCAGAATGAGCTGCAAGTACATAAAGGTGCTTTCTCACAGCATGCAATGGCGACACTGTGTAACACAATAAAAGACAAAAAAGATGTCCGCGGCCTGGAAGTAAAATACATACTTGGCGTGGGCAGGCAAGGTCAAGGTGTCGATGAATCAGAATTATTTAAAAACGCAAAATAATGAAATGTATTCATATTAGCAGAGTTATAAATTGACAAATTATCTGAAAGCTTGTTAGAAGAAAGGTATCGGTGTCGATGAATGATCTTAGAATTATTTTAAAACGCAATACAATGAAAATGTCCTCATATTGTCAGAGTTCTAAATTGACAAATTATTTGAAAGCCTGCGAGAGGGAAGGTATGTGTATTGATGATCTGAGAATACCTTGCCTGGCCACGCCAAGTATGTATTTTACTTCCAGGCCGCGGACATCTTTTTTGTCTTTTATTGTGTTACACAGAGTCGACATTGCACGCTGTGAGAAAGCACCTTTATGTACTTGCAGCTCATTTTGATTTCACATCTTTTTTACTTTCTAATTATTATTACTATCTATTTTTTGTGTCGTTTTTTATTTCATGTACTTGACGTAATTTTTTTACTTTTTAAAGTTTTTTTATGGGGATCTCACTTCTTTTTACAAAGATTGTATATTCTCTTCTATTCTTTTTGTCATTTATCTTAACAAGTTTAATTAAATATTTTATAAATACACATCAATTCAAAAATTAAATAAATTAACTTACAAATTAAGTCTAACCGCTGTTGCTGGCACTCAAATTCCCTTTGTTAAATTTAAGCCGTCCTCGACTTTTTCATGTACTTGGTGTAATGTTTTTACTTTTATGAAGTTTTTTTATTAATTATTTACTTCTACGCTTTGCACTATCAAAGAGGTCACAGATTAAACAATTTTATTCATTTATGCTTCAATATTGTGTCGAAATCGAGTATAAATTTCTTTCATTCAAAGTAACGAATGATCGTTTATCTCTTTTCACTTCGCTTCTTCGTCTTCTCCCCTTTACTCTACGTAGGTATATATATAAAATACTTCCGCTGGCACCTTATTTTACCTCAGAGTTACTTTATCACTTACAATCGGGAACTAATGGATCACTTTCGACGCAGTTTTTTTAACGTGCAGCATAATAATGAAGGGTCGGATGCAATAAGAGAACTAGCACTCGAAAATGTGAAAAATTATTGTCCAAATTCTAAAAAGGATTGGAAAATTAAACGTTGTTAATCTGTATTTTAAAAAATATCGTGTTGTAAAGCTCGTCACAATACACATTTTTTCTATTTACAGTTCGTTTATTCAATTATTAATATTCGAGCTAAAAATTATAAACAACATATTTCTCATCGTCCGAAATAAATATTTCTTTAAACATAAATTGTAATAACTTGAGGAAATATCAACGGATCGTTGTGAGACTTAAAATATAATTTCAAATCATAAAACTCTAGCGAAGCCGCAAATTGCATGTTAAAAACGCTTATGTTAAAAAATGTAATAATATTTAATTAAAAGTAATACTGGTTTGTGGTTATATGTTGATTGCATATCGATTGAATTGATTCGATTTGTGGTTACAAGCTGATTTCAATTCGTTTGAATTTGTGGTTATGGGTTATATTTATGATATACAATTCAAATTTAGCCAACTTACCTTGTGTTTGAGACTGCATTTTGGTTGCAATTCAATGATACAACGATACATATTTGTAAAAACACGTGACATCTTAAATTTTGACAACCTACCTTATTGAACACTCTTCAGGTTATAACCTGGCTTTGAGCTGTCAAAATTTGGAGTAGATTGCATAGTGAAGATAGCCATTGACGAACGAAACATGACGAAACATGTGTTAGTTTCGTTTTGGCTGAAGGTGTGCGTGTAAAGCCGGGTCCAGACCTGAATGAGTATACGTTGAGCAGGCTGAGCGCGCTCGAATATTCTGATGTGGACGGGTGAAACGGTAGCCAGGGCCGCATGCTTCTACGTCAGAAAGGGTGAGCGTAAACGCATATGCTAGTGTGGACGGGTCATTCGTGGTGACTCGGCGCATGCGGCCCGACTCCCGAATGCCGGCGAAGGCACATGGCCTGAGCCGACCGTTGTCGGTTTTCTTCCACACATCAAAGGGAGTTTGGAGTGCATTGCGTTCAGCGTGGAAGATAGAGGCAGGTGTGATACTTTTCTAAAATCCTCGATGTCTCGAATTTTCATGATATTGAAATACATATATGGTAGTCCATATGAAATTAGGGAGGGGTAAGTCCTCATTTTTGCAGATTCGAAATTGTGTAAAAAATACAAATCTTCAAACTTCCCTGCTTTCGGTGATATTTACGAAACGCCTACAGAAATTAATTTTAATGACTTAAATTATTGAAGGCATAGACTAAATAATTTTAATCCATTGCTAATATTGACATAAACAGATAATCAAAAATTTAAAAATTACAGTTTGAATAATAGTAATGCAGTTAACATATGATAGTCTTTAATGCTCTATTTAACTGAATAATTTGTCTTTGTTTTCTTCACTACACCCTGCATTGTTCTAAATTCATATAGCCAGGCCGATTCGCTGTGGTGTTAAAAAATCACACGAGATTACTCGCGGGGGGCAGCAATACGCCTCGTGGAGTGACGCAGGTAGAATATGAGGTGTCCGCTGACTGCACGTGATCCCGCCTGTGACGTCGTCCCTTCGAATTGGAGACTGATCCCTTATCTTTTCAGTATAAACACGTGCTACAATATCAAAACAAAAGTACGCACTGACATATGCGCTGCGAGAAAACGTGGGCCATAAAGAGAAAATATTACTATGAAGAGGTGAAAACGTTGCGTCTGCAACGAATGCAGGTCCGATTGGTCATAAGATAATCTCCCCCCTACGCCTTACCCTTTCTCGCAGTGCATACGCCTATGCCTGTTTTTGTTTTGATATTGGAGCGCGTGGTTACTCGAAAGATATGGAATCCGTCTTCAATTTCAAGGGAAGACGGCGCAGGCGGGAACCAGGCGTCCTCCCAAGCCTGCAGGTGGCGAATTGATGGTGGACAATACTTTTTAATTGCTATATTGGTGACATCTTTTTCATATGCATGAAAGTAATTGTAGTTTTAATATAATTATGAAACACACATTGGGAACACAGTTCCTCGAAAAGGGGGGGACCTTCCTTCAGTGAATTCGTTCGTAGAGAAGGAACCCTCTTACCCTTGACGAAGTAGAGGAGGGAAATGCCACATCTGTTTGCCAAAAACCCACCAGGGCCGATCGGCCGGGCCGTTTCGCTAAGGTCGCGGTTTATGGCCGTATTGTCCCGCGAGTCGGCGTGGCGATTAACAACAGTATCTACGTGCGGGTCCGAAGCCATCGTACGTACTACCCGACGACAGAGCAATATACGGATTAACACGGACTGAACAATGCCTAAAATTCTTAAAGACCCCATAAAATTGATTGCCCTTTAGAAATCTGGCACACAGATGTTGTCGAAACGTTCTTGGAAAAATAATAAATTACCCATCGTAAGGAATGAATGAATTTTTGCCTGGCTCTGAGCCCGCTTTTATCTCGACGCACGTGAGGAAAATGCCACCAATATAGCAACTACAAAGTATTATCCACTATCAATACGCCCCCTGCAGGGACAGAGGAAGGAAATGTATTGTCCGCTGACTGCACGTGGTTCAAATTAAAGACGGATCCCATATCTCTCGAGTATAAACACGCGTTCGAATAGGCCGACGTTCCACCAGGCGCGCACGCGGATGCTTGACGCGCACGTCGAAAGGTGGATCGATCATGGTTCGGCTCGCCCAGCAAAATTGACGAGCTAGACGAGGCGAGCCGGCTCGCGGAGCCACGACCCGTCTAATTTCACCTAAAGGTAGTGGAAATATTAGTCTCCTTTTCTACATATTGCTTTTTTTATCTAAATAAAAGGTGAAAAAATTATCTAGTCATTAATAAACACTACAAAATGTGTGAAATCCCCACAAAATTACCTTTTTCAAAAAAAGGTACAAAAAAGCGCCAAGTATATAATCCCATCAAAAAGAATTCCATTTAAGAACATTGTCGTAAATTAATATAAATTTATTAATGTGCTACATTTAACTTTATAAAAGTAATGATACACCAACCGAGCCCATAAGGAGACAACACTGTGTTTAATATATTTTTTTCTTTATATAAATGGCCATTGTGATAATTGACGCAATTTTTGTATATCATTACTTTTATTAAGTTAAATATGGCACATTAATAAATTTATATTAATTTACGACAATGTTTTTAAATGTGATTCTTTTTGATGGGGTTATATACTTAGCGCTTTTTTGTACCTTTTTTTTAAATAATAAAGGTAACGTCGGCGGTTGGTTCAGTAGCCGAAACAACGCCTTTACACTCCACACTACTTGAGATGTTTGAAGGGCTTTACTACGTCGCGGTCTTCCCTCACATAGTACCTATGTATTATGGTCATTTTTGTACATCACAGTAGACGGAGAAGCAGTTCTGTAAATTCTTTTAGGGCCGGCAAGAGTATAATAAATCTCGCTTGCTCAGCTGCGTACCAGATGATCGCGGACCAGGTTTGGGTGAAATTTTTACCGTTCGACACCGTACGCGGTTTTCTGATACACCGGAACCGCGGCTCGGGAAAAATCCAAATTTTTCCCTTACCTTCTGCGACCGAGAGTTCTTCCTTCCTCATCCCCTCCTTTCGAAAATGACTAATCAGAAAGCTCATTTCAACCCCCGTTTTTTGAACGCAAACCAATAGCGTCAGTTTAGTGTTAACTTGCGAAGAAAACTTGCATCGCAAGATCAGTTCGTCGCAAACAGTGCAACACACAGTTCGTATTCAGTGCGTGTAGAATTGTGCAGAAGCTTCAGTGCAGAACAGAAGTTGGATATTTTGTGCTGAAAGTGCGATCAACTTCCATCGTAAGTATTAATAGTTATTATTTTTTTTAAATACTACTTCTATATATCTCTATATGCTTTGTCAATTTACAGTGAATTATCCTTGTGTTGAGTGTTTTCTTGTTCAATTATTAATATTGCGACGACGTCTATAGGGGGGGGGGGGGGGGGCGGGACGTTGACTCCCCATAGCCGGAACAATATCATGCAAATAATACTTTATATTAACTTATTAAATAACATTTACAAAGATATTATGAAAAACAGATAAACTTGTAGAAATGGAACTAAACTAAATATTTAAATATTAATTTGTGGGATTGCCTTTTGATTATATAATAGCTTCGAGGCTACTTGGTATGGAATTTACTAAGTTGGATGTTATATTTTACTGGCGGAGTGGCTTTTAAACGTTCTTTAGGCCCGGTGCAGACGAGCGGTGTGCGGTAGTTTGCCACCGCGACAATTTGCCGACGCGAGACGCGCGTGATATTTTTCTAGCAGTTCACATGAGCGGTTTTGCAACGCCACGATTCGCGTTCTGCGCTTTCTTCTTCTTCTATCTTTATCTGAATTCTATCTAAATAAACGCAAAACGCTCGTGTGAATTGCTTGTATATAAAACAATGTACTGCTTCGCCGTATCGCGGCAGCGTTCATTCGCGGTGAAGCGGTTCGCAAAAATTTGCGTCCCGTGTTAACTCCTTGATACAAATCTATGTTCTGCCAAAACGCGGCGGTACATAATTTACCGCAACGGCAAACTGCCGCACACCGCTCGTCTGTACCGGGCCTAAAGAACGTTTAAAAGCCAATCCGCTAGTAAAATATAACATCCAACCTAGTAAAATCCATACCAAGTAGCCTCGAAGCTATTATATAATCAAAAGGCAATCCCACAAATTATCAACACATTAAATATTTAGTTTATGTCCATAGTTTTTTAAGTCTTTATTCAACTGTACGAATACTTTTTGCGCGCCCATTTCTACAAGTTTATCTGTTTTTCATAATATCTTTGTAAATGTTAAAGGGAATAAAGTTTTGTTTATACAAAATCTATTATACAAACATCGAAGAATATTTATTAATCATTATTTTCCGTTAAAATTGATTACTAACATGGATATACAACGTTTTACTTTAAATTGGTCGCTGTACGAATACTTTTTACACCGTCTGTATATCAATTCATTGTATGGAATTTGAGCATTAAATATTCAAATTATTATGAACTTAAATGAATTTAATTAAAATACACATAATAAATATTAATGAAATAAAAAATCATATAAAAATAATTCTTAAATATTCACATATAGAAATTGAAGTGAATGTCTCTCTAAAACAGGGGTGCACAAGGGAGAAGTTGTCCCGTTGCTAAGGTTAGAATCGGTGAGGAGAACTGCAGTAGTGTACGTACATTTGGTATGATTTGAACCCAGCCATATATACTGACGCTACGAGCCTACGAGCACGCACGTACACTATTGCAGTTCTCCTCACCGATTCTAACCTTAGCAACGGGACAAACGGGTTGCTCGCAGCTAGGCACTAAAACAGCTCCCTTGTGCACCCCTGCTCTAAAATATTCAGTATTAATTCTTGAAACTAATTGTGACTGCGTCCTCAACTAGATCAAAAGGAAGTCGATTTAATTCTATTAATATAAATATACACATCTTTATGTACATTATACAGCAATGGAAATGGAGTGGTCAGACGATCAATGTCTGGAAATAATAGGGGCCTACGAAAGGCAACAAATTTTATGGAAACCCTCACACCCCAATCATTTCTCAAAAAAAAAAACAAAAAAAAAGACGCGTGGCAAGCAATTTCCAGAGAACTTGGCAGAGACGAGGAAAATATACGTGAGAAAGTGACGAGTTTGCTGGGATCATTTCGTCAACAGAAGTCGAAAGGAAAACGTTCCATTGGCACTGGGAAAGGTACGTCGAAAAAAACTGTTGTTTTTCTACAATGTATTGTAGTGCATTCTGTATTCAAAGAATACATTATTCACAATTTTTATTTAATTATTCAAATAATTGTTACATTTCAGCAAGGCACGAGGTTTATAGGTCGAAATGGTTCACATTCAAACGAATGCATTTCTTACTCGACAAAAATCAACTCAGACGATCCGTGAATACACACAATGTAAGTAAAATGGGTGTATTTAAATAATTTCCGTCACGCACAGTCATTCTGCCAAGGGACAGTTCCGTTGGTAACGAAATAATTAGTAAATTCTTATCTAACGTTTTGTGATTTTTGAGACGGTCTTCGAGGTACATTCTTAACAGGCAGAAACGACAAATTGTTTACAGTAGTTTGTGTCCTCCAGCTACCTGCTACTAATTCTCCATTACTGTCATTGTCCAACATCCCTGATGGACAGTAGGATGCTCTTGAACTTTTCGACTTTCTCAGAAAATTGTGTACGTACACAATTGTTAGTGCAATAATCTCAGCTTTTTCCGGCTGCAATAGCATAGGTTTCCTCAAAATACGAAATACTGAAGAACATATCCCAAATACATTCTCTACCACTCTTCGTGCCCTACTCAGACGATAATTAAATATTCTTTCTCTGCTTCCTTTGCTGTGAGTTCCCGAGTATGGTTTCATTATATTTTCGGTGAGAGGAAATGCCTCGTCACCTAGTATGACGCACGGCATGTTGATATGCCTTCCAGGCAGTGGAGTTTCTTCGGGCAAAGCTAAATCTTTTCTTTCAATTTTTTTTGTACAAATCGGTGCTTCTGAAAACACCACTGTCCGAAATTCTACCTTAGCAACCAACATCCACAAATAAAAAATTATAGTCTGCATCTACAAGAGCAAACAATACAATGCTAAAAAAGGATTTGTAGTTGTAATATTCACTGGTACTGTTAACGGGGCATTGTAGCATAATGTGTTTCCCATCCGTTGCCCCCACGCAGTGTGGAAAATTCCATTTTCTTTCGAACTGGGAAGCTATGCTTTCCCAATCTTGCGTAGTTGAAGGCATCTAGAAAAACACATAACTATATAAAAAACGCGATATATGTATGTGTACAGGGTAAATGAATAACAACTACCATCTCAAAGAACTCGTTATTTAGTGGTTTCGGCAAAAATTATTGATTACAACATAGTACTTAGAAAACTGAAGGCCACCATGATATCCCAGACAATATAAAATTAAAAAAAAATGTGTCTGCTCGACCGAATACAATATATTCCAGAAAAACAATAACTAGGGAGTTATTTCAGGAGACAGTTGTTATTAATTGACCTTGCATAAATATCTGGAAGGATTACTATAAAGCTTGTGTATATGACAAAATTTTAAGAACACTAATTCAGATTGAACAAGTAATCTAATTCGATATATTTTTTTACAGGAAACTTTTTTGGATATGGAGATGGAGACAGAGTGTGGTGAAACACCAATACCCACTCCGCTAAATGACGATGGTGAAATTGCTGAACCGTCCAGAATATTAGATTTTAATGCAGGAAGACCACCACCATCACCACCACCGCCACCACGAGGACCAGCACCACCACGAACACCACCACCAGCACCACGACGACCACCACCACCACCACCACCAGCAAGAAGGGCAAGAAACGAGGAAGACCCTTGCCTCGATCAAACATTCGACATACTCCAACAAACGTACAACCAATTGAATACGTCGACGAAAGGTGACAGGTTCGAGTCGTATGGAGACCATAGCACACAAATTGCGGTCATACTCCGTCAGGGTCGCATCCATCGTGGAACACCACATTAGTAATATTATATTCCAGGCGGACATGGGTCAGTATGACCAATATGTGAACTATAATATCCCTCCCACAACCCCTTTCCCATCACAATCCACTCACATTTATCCCCCGACTATGTTCTTCTCCGACACCACAAATCCAATAGAAAATGAAACATTAAACAGATACACCCCAGAACCGCAATAAAAAGTATAATAAAATGAAATTTGTAAGTTGGACTTACCTTTACATGACTTCTTAAACCTTCAATTAGCGCAGGACAAACTTCCATTACTATAGTCGATATTGCTTGCTTTGACACTTTAAAAACATATTGCTAGCTTGTATACGAATCGCCTGTTGCTAGAAAGCGTAATGTTATTGCCAACCTCAGTGAAACGGGAATAGCGTCCCGGAACCGAGTATCTTTCTTCATCACTTTTGGACCGATCATCTGAATGAGCACTTCAAAATCCTCACTGGACATTCGCACAAAATTCTTCAACTGTCCCGTGCCAAGCTCAACTTTTAATTCATTCAAGATATTGTGTCCCTCTTCATTTCTGCGTTTATATAATTCCGTTATCCACCATCGTCTCTCTACTTTGTGTTTAGTTTGCTTTTCTTTTAATAATTTGTACGTTAAAAGAAAAGCTGCGCTCACAATAATGAGTTGTTCCTTCGATGTCATTGTGACGGTCTGGGTGTGAAGACGCACAAGAGTTGTAGATCGAGCACTCTTAGATTCTCACGATACGTTTTAGTTACCGATTGTAATCTCGAAAAACAACACTTTTTGAATTGGATATGTATATTTAATACAAGTAGAGGTTCGTCCGTTGACCAGAGACTAAACTGAACTGGCCCTGCGGCTTACGGACTTATATATATATACGGTCTTACGGTCTTAGGCCTGAGGTACTAGCTAGAGGTGGAGGGGTTGATGCGTAAGGGTGCAAAGATTCAAGGATGTTGTGGAGGATTGCGCGGATGACTAGTTGGTATGAATAGACAGGGTGATTCACCAGCGACGCCCGTCCAAGGATGCCGCCTCGTACCCCGTGGCGAGAATAACACCCCGTGGTACGTCACCTTATGCAAAAGTAGTTCGATTTATATGACATTGCATATGATTTTCATCAGAAAAACATAAGGAATCCATTGCTGTCACTTCCATATCAATATGATAAAGAATAAAGAATTTCTTAATACGCTGTAATGAATATTTCATATTTTCATCCTTGACAGCGGGGTGCCGACCTGGAATCGCTGCGGTCAATCGAGGGTTCATACCTGTTTCAGAAATAAAATAATTCCCTATTCTTTATCGTATCGATATGGAAGACATGCCGATGGATTCCATATGTTTTTCCGATGAAAATCATTCCAAATTTCATATAAATCTGTAGGAATCTTGGAGAACAGGGTCGAGTTTCTATTAATACTCTTTTAATGGTTAAAGTACTATATTTTAATTAATACATAGTTAAACGCTCGCTGTTACACTATTGACGCTAACGCGCTCAGATCAAATCTGACTCTCCTGCCAAACTTCCACACCTTATATATTTCACGCCCTTGCATTCATCTCGCTTGCACTCTGTCTCTCGCATCCATAGCCTATCTTCCTAAAAACACATACATGTATATCCCTATCGCTTAGTCCTAACTACTTTTCGTCCACGTCTTCTCAGTCACTTGAGCTTTCAAAACATACCGGCGCCGGTCCGTCGGCGTCGCAACATGATCCGGTCGCCTGCACGCACGCACAACGAGCCATTCATCCTACAAATCCGACTATTTTTAACGAATTCAGCTTGAAATGATATAAATAAATTTTTCCTGAAATTTCCTTCATTATGATTGTAACGTCCCACGATTTTTCGCGCGTTTCTATTCCAAATTCCATTCGTAAACCTCAAAATCACTCCATCAAACTCTATCAAACTCAACTCCTACCCCAACCCCTCAATCGTCGATCACCTTGATGTTATACCTTAGCGGTCACCAACACAATATGATCGATACAAACTCCACCTCGCTGATGTATCTTAGAAATCCCCATCACGAGATAATCGTTACAAAACCCTCTTCGCCTATTCGTCCTACAAGGCACGAATCATTCCCTCTAAAACGAATTCAAACAAATCCTTCGTTACAAATCCCTCTTAAATCGAGACCAAGTCTCAATCCCCTCTTTACGACTCATGAACTCCAAGCCACTCTAACCCCTTTCCTATTAAACACCCAAAAATCCATTCGATGAGTTGAGTATCTCCTTTCGCAGTCATAAAACCCCAAAAATCTAACTGCGACCCATATTTGGCGTACGTGACATAAATATGTCTATTAATAGCCATACCGTTTAT
Source organism: Andrena flavipes (assembly GCA_963971345.1). Lineage (NCBI taxonomy): Eukaryota > Metazoa > Arthropoda > Insecta > Hymenoptera > Andrenidae > Andrena > Andrena flavipes. Next base: position 57,945,150 of record OZ020479.1, read on the forward strand.
AAAAACCCCGGAAGTCCTACTGCGTCTTATTCCGAAATGTGTCAAGGCCGCTACCGCGCGTACCCCCGCAATACTCCTGTAAGGATACATAAATATGAGGTCCTGAGAGGCCTCGCTCTCTTTCATCGCTGCTCTTTTGTTGAGGTATTATTCAAAAGTGCTAATTACCGGTATCAAAGATTAAAATCAGTGCTACGACAACTACCGTAAGCCATTATAATTACTATTATTAAGGAATATCACCCTCATTCATATTTCTCCGTATAAATAACGCTTGTAGCATACTATATTATACTATTCTCATATTACCTTATATTAATAACGTTTATCGCATTTTAAAGCTTATTGCTGTTCATTTATTATTTTGTATTATTATTTCTATTATTTTGCATTATCACTTTAATGCGTATTTTGTTTATAATCGCTTATTACTTATATCATTTTCTTGTGTTAAGGGGGTACTCCACTGTGAACGGTCGAAAAATCAAACTATTTTTAAAGATTTTTTTCTCACTAAATACAACATATAATGAAATAATTTTTTTTTGATATTTATTAAGCTACTCTTATATTATACCAAAAAAATTAAAAAGAATATTTTCAATGTGTGTTACTTGTTTTTTTTTACAGCATTAATATGGCACTTCAACAAAAACAGTGTGTTCGTGGTGCAGGTGATTTCCCGGCTTGGGCTTATCCGAAACAAAAAATTCGAAAAGATTCTTAATCTGTATGAGTGTCGCTATCGTCCGTACCTCAATTAACAATTTTTATTAAAAAATAACAAAATGGCGCCTGTTTGAAGGAAAAAGTTCCCCAAAATGGTGTTTCTCAAATGTTCCCCGAGAAAAATCTCGGTTATTTTTCAATAAAAATTGTTAATTGAGGTACGGACGATAGCGACACTCGTACAGATTAAGAATCTTTTCGAATTTTTTGTTTCGGATAAGCCCAAGCCGGGAAATCACCTGCACCACGAACACACTGTTTTTGTTGAAGTGCCATATTAATGCTGTAAAAAAAACAAGTAACACACATTGAAAATATTCTTTTTAATTTTTTTGGTATAATATAAGAGTAGCTTAATAAATATCAAAAAAAAATTATTTCATTATATGTTGTATTTAGTGAGAAAAAAATCTTTAAAAATAGTTTGATTTTTCGACCGTTCACAGTGGAGTACCCCCTTAACGCTTATTGCATTTCATATATCATCATCGATTTATTCTCATGTATTTCATGTTCATATTCTCATATTGCTAATAACTACCATTTATATAAATGTTATCTGTTAATAAATTTTTATTTAATTTTAATATCGACCGTATTGATTAAATTACTATGATTTCGGCGCAAGGTTCGGTCACTTTATACAAATTTAAAAAAGTCGTTTTGCAACTATTCACTAGTCCATAAAATATAGAGTTTCCGACGTTTCAGTCCAGATTTGGACCTTTATCAAGGAAAGATGTATGTATAAGAATATTGTGTCATCTTCCAACCGACTCAAGTGTCGGACGTTACTATTTGAACGCGCCGACTAATAAATTTAATAGTTCACGCAATATTCTTATACATACATCTTTCCTTGATAAAGGTCCAAATCTGGACTGAAACGTCGGAAACTCTATATTTTATGGACTAGTGAATAGTTGCAAAACGACTTTTTTAAATTTGTATAAAGTGACCGAACCTTGCGCCGAAATCATAGTAATGTTATCTGTTAATGCTAAGAATCCCAAGCATTATTATTACCAAACGTTTTGATAAAGTTAATAAACGTATTCGTTTTCTATCACGTTTCGAATTATTGTGTATCCTCGAGTCATAAACAGTCCGAACGAAACCAAGCTGTCGCAACAGCTGATTCGCGCTCGTGAACGCGAGAACGGTTCTAGTGTTAACAAACATATTATTGCATGAGCCGTGCAATCCACGAAAATACTAAACGTGGTTTCTTATATATAACTGCAACGGTAAATCCTATTACCGAAACCAAAACAAATACGAAGTACTATAACGGGTGCTCTCCAAGTGTACATTTACCTTCCCTGATCGATTAGAGTGACGGATTCAATATTCGCGCCTGATCGCCTCCAGAAATTCTAAGTGTGACGGATTTGCGTCACGGATTCGCGCCAGATTCCTCTTTAACGATTAGAGTGACGGATTACAGATTCGCGCCTGAATTCCATCCAAACCTCAGAGTGACGGATTATAGATTCGCGCCTGATCTTCCCTCAAAACCCTCAGCGTGACGGATTTAATATTCGCGCCTAAATTCCTCTCAAACCCCTCAGAGTGACGGATTCAATATTCGCGCCTGATTCCTCCAAAACTTCAGTGTGCTGGATTACAGATTCGCGCCTGAAATTTCCCTCACATGTCATTGTCCCCAAAAGACCTCCACCCGGGACGTGACATGATCTGAAGTAGGGGAGACCGGGGCAGATTGTAACAAAAAAGTTTTCAAAGTTATTTCTCGAAAGTGTTTTCCTCAATCAGGAAATAATTTGCGTGATTTACTACTCACATATGTGGTGAACTAATATTGCGTGAAAGTACGTGACAAAATCTTGGACACTTAGACATCTAGCTTCATCTTAAGCAAATCTGAACTTTTGTTACAATGTGCCCCACCCGGGGTAAACACAACTGTTTTACTTATTTAAATACAAATATGAACACAAATAAACATTTCTAAAGAATATAAATGAAAACACAGATCATTATTAAACATTTGATACACATGAGTTAAACAATCATTGCTTATTCGTTTGATTCTATCAAAATCTTCTTCTTCGCTTTATTTACTTCTTCCTTTATACTTTTTTTCTGCTTTTTGGATTCTCGATTGTTCTGTTGTTCGTCTAGAACATCTTTTCAGGTTGTGTCAGCAAATAGCTTGCTTTATCACCATTTGGAGCGGAGTAAGTATAGTAACATCTACTAACATCTAACTAAACATCAAATCACTAAAATGCATACACATTATAATAAACGAATGTGTACTGATTCGTTTGCAACAAAGAAGCAAAAATTCAAACGGTTTCTAATGACGGTTAATACAAATAAAAGTGCTAAGATAACATTTACTTACGTGCTCTGAATACTAAAACTCTGGGCTATAACCACAAAATGAATACATAACGCTCATTTGCGTCACTAAAACCGACGGTGCTAATATCGTCAAGCAGATCTCGCATGCTGTGGCTTACCAGATTTGTCGTTCAAAAGATTTTACTTATGTTACCATTTACCCCGTGTTACAACCTGCCCCGGTCTCGCCTACATTGTTCTTGGTGTCAGTTTCATCGGCGAAACATAAAGAATAAATTGACGTCGTTTTCGCAAAGATGTGATGAGAAATGCGGAACTCTTGAACATTTATGACTTTTTAATGGTATTCCAACCGTTTGAAGGATCCAAACCCATAAAATTCGGTGAGGCACTGCAGGGGGTTGTCCTAGCCACGGGGTACCAGGTGGCAACTCTTTGACAGGCGTCGGTGGACAATCACTCTGTATTGGTAAACAGGATGACACGGAGGGTTGAGCTGTATGTTTATTTAGCTAACTATGTATCACACCAACTTTACGACTGTGGAGTGGGCTAAGTTAAGCACAGTAGTTGGTGAAGAAAGACACAATGGTACTTTCGACCCCTTTGCATGCGTCATTCGTGCGCGCTCAGCCTGCTCAGCGTATACGCATTCAGGTCTGGACCCGGCTTAACGCGTATACGTATTATGGTTGACGAAATATATATATATGTATTATGGTTGACGAAAAATTTCTTGGAGAATCAGAAGAAGAAAAATCTTACCATTTTCGACAGATCCATGAGACGATATTATGATATCTCTGTCATGCGTGGACCGATTTTATTGAAATTGGTCTTATTCGAAAGCTGATATGCGGTTTACATAAGAAAAATGCCTTTAAATTTAAAAAATATTGCAGGCGCAATAAGAATATTAATGAAATAAATGTCAGGTTAGGTTGGAATAGCCCCGCGACGAGTAAATGATAGCGGTAGCGATAGTCCGACATATACAGGGTGTCTTTCATGTACTTGGCGTCGAGACGCTACCGCGTCTCTAGATCCCATTTAAAAATATTGTCGTAAATTAATATCCATCAAAAAGAATCCCATTTAAAAACATTATCGTAAATTAATATAAATTTATTAATGTTCTATATTTAACTCTACAAAAATAATGATATACAACAATTGCGCCAATTATTACAATGACTATTTATACAAAGAAAAAATCACAATGGTACAATGAAAAAATGTATTAAATAATATTAAGCAGATATATTTTTATACAAATAAATATTTTAATACGAATAAATCACAAAAAATAGAAGAAAATATACAATATAAAAAAATATATGAAATCAAAATGAGCTGCAAGTACATAAAGGTGCTTTCCAACTGCGCTTAAGATGACACAACTACATATACACAGCTAAAATGCTGTATTCATACATTCCGTTACTCATATCACAGACATTTTAAATAATGTGAAGATAAAATGTAACATCTAGATATTTGCCTAGATGTCCGCGGCCTGGAAGTCAAATACTTGGCGTGGCCCAGGTCAAGGTGTCGATGAATAAGAATTATTTAAAAATGCAAAACAATGAATGTGTATTTATATTGTCAGAGTTTTAAATTGATAAATTATGTGAAAGCTTGTGAGAGGAAAGGTCTCGGTGTCGATAAATAAACTTACAATTCTTTTAAAACGCAATACAATGAAAATGTACTCATATTACCTACGTTTTAAATGGACAAATTATCTGAAAGCCTGCGAGGGGGAAGGTATGGGTATTGATGATTTGAGAATACTTTGCCTGGCCACGCCAAGTATTTGACTTCCAGGCCGCGGACATCTAGGCAAATATCTAAATGTTACATTTTATCTTCACATTATTTAAAATGTCCGCGATATGAGTAATGGAATGTATAAATACAGCATTTTAGCTGTGTATATGTAGTTGTGTCATCTTAAGCGCAGTTGGAAAGCACCTTTATGTACTTGCAGCTCATTTTGATTTCATATTTTTTTTTATATTGTATATTTTCTTCTATTTTTTTGTGATAAATTCGTATTAAAATATTTATTTGTATAAAAATATATCTGCTTAATATTATTTAATATATCTTTTCATTGCACCATTGTGATTTTTTCTTTGCATAAATAGTCATTGTGATAATTGACGCAATTGTTGTATATCATTATTTTTGTAGAGTTAAATATAGAACATTAATAAATTTATATTAATTTACGACAATGTTTTTAAATGGGATTCTTTTTGATGGGTATTAATTACGACAATGTTTTTTAATGGGATTCTTTTTGAAGGGATTATATACTTGGCGCTCTTTTTTGTACCTTTTTGTAAAAAGGTAATTTTGTAGGGATATCACACATTTTGTAGTGTTTTGCTCGTGCAGTAGGGTGACTTTCTCTTTCAGATGTTGAAATAATTCTCTTCGTCTGCATCATTAACTGAAAAAATAGGACACAGATTATTTATAAATTATCACACGTACTCATATGTCAAGATCATTGAATGAATAATTGGGTATGCAAAACCCTACCTGTAAATTTGTGCATTCATAGTCTGTCGTAGATCACACTGCTTTGATTATCTGTAAATATATGATGAAAGCCACATTTTTTTAGTTATACAACTTAACGTAGAACTTATTATTATATAGAAATAGAGTGGCCTTTTGCTATAGTAAGTGTAGACTACATAATGTGTTGAAAGGAGGTGTGAGCGTATGGTAGAAAGTCTTGTTGCAAGATATTTAAATGCTAATGCTAATTTAGCGAAAATGGATGAAGAGATCCAATGTTTTCATTGGTGTTGGTTTAGTATTAGTATGTTTATTGGTGAATTGGAATATTATTAATGGGAAACTAGTAAAATTAATGAATAGCGTAGCAACTACTGTGGATTTTATTACGAATGTCTTTCACAAAAGATTGAATTTTCAACGTACTTTCTTCACTAATGTGATCTGCTCTACACTGCAAGCAGTCTGTCATAATTTTCTTAATTCTTAATGCTATGCTATTTTGATAAATTTTGTTGGTTTACCTTCTTTGACAAATTTCAAGAAGTCTTCTAATATTCTCTTTTGGATGTGCATCCCCTTCATTTCGATCCAAGAGTGTGCGTCCCCTTCATTTCTATTCAAGCCTGTGCATCCCCTTCATTTCTATTCAAGCCTACGTAAAATCAATTCATTTCTATAAGCTTACATAAAAACTCTAAATTAAAAATAGTTTGCTGGTATAAAAGTAATCTGGCAATTTAAATACAATGCAATTTGTTACTACAACATATTATTTTGTACATGCATGGTACAAATTTCCAGAAATTTATGCAAAAGAACATGCTTCTCTGTCGAATCTTCTCCGGACAACTTCCAAGTCTGCGACTCGAAATCGATTTAAAAAATTTTGGCGACTTACCTTGTTAATTAAGACAATAATTCAGTCTCCTATTTAGTGTAAAAACTCATGACATTACAAATTCGGACAACTTAGTTTATTTGACACTTAGCACTTGGTAGGTTATTTATAATATCTCTGTCTAGCTGTCAGGTTACAACAACTTGTTACGCGACTGGCCGAAACCCACATCCAATGAGCGACGTGCCTGAGAGACATTTCCTCACCCTTTCATACTCCCCTCTTGCCTAGAAGTGTAGGACGATGACGATGACGATGCTGAATCTTAAGGAGGTAGACACGGGTAATGCAGCGCGTTGTATACCGACACAATTTGGCCCGCAACATGGGTTTGGGAAATAACGTTGTTTGTCCTTATATGAGCAGATTTTGGGCTGGGCGAGGTCTCATTCGAAAGAGGAAGGTTCAATGCAGCCCGCTTTGGTCATGGCTCAACGAGATTGTGTTGATATCTGATAATACGAGTGTCCACAGTAGAGAAAAAATCGACAAAATACACTCCCAGATTCCAAGTATTTGTAAGTCGCTAAAAAAGTTTTATGACTCAAACGATGACCAGAGCGGGCTGCATTAAAGCTTCCTCTTTCGAATGAGACCTCAGCCAGCCCAAAATCTGGTCATATATGGACAAACAACGTAATTTCGTGACTACATTCCCAAATCAGAATTCCGCCATATTGGCGATAATACAGAGTAAGTCACGTGACAAATTTAGTTCAGCTAGTGAATGCGAGATGACGCCTATTCGGGAGGACTGCTAACGTGGAATCATAGCAAAACTGATCATCAAATGCGCTTTTGAGTTAAATGACTGCGCTTTCGGAAGTCTTTTTGATATAATTTTCGATCATTATCTCACGTGAATTTTCCAGTTCCCAATTTCGAGGTGGACAGTCCTAACGAATTAATACGACTAAAAATTCATTTAATTCAGTTTTTATACATAAGGTGGTAACCAGGGAGTGGTTCTGGTGTGGGGTACAGATTAACCGGCCCACGCCACGCTGCTGGCTGGAGCTTCTAACCTGTCCATCCCTGGACCCTTTGGGTCCAGGGAGAATCTTTTCTCTGACATAGAAATAGACACAGATGAGCACAAACTCAAAGTAAATGCCAATAAAAATTCAACTTCCATACAATTTACATCTAGCGAGCCGAACAAGCGTCGCTGTTCTTCTCGTTCCCAGACGTCTCAGGATGCTGCGAAGAGGAAGCTCACCATGCTGGAAACAGTTTCTTCGCAACCTATCCGTCTCTTTCCCTCCTCTCACAGAGGGCCTGCTACTATTGAATTGGTTCTAAGCGAGGAGAGATCAAAGAAGAACAAAGGGTATAACATGATGATTTTGGCAAAGGCCATTCACTCTTCTGGTGCTGGTGCCCATAACTTACGCCCCAGAGGTTTGAACAAGGCGGAGCTGTCATTCAACAACCACTTAGAAGCTAATAAAATACTAAAATCAACCGCTCTGGCGACCTATAGCATTAAAGCTTCGGTTCCCCGATATCAAATTGAAACAAAGGCCTTATCAAAGGGTACGGCATTGACTTCGACCTCAATGATCTTATTTCTCAAGCCTCCTCTCCCTGCAAGATTCTACACGCCAGAAGACTAAACAGGAAAATAACTGATCCTATCACCAAGGAAATTTCTTGGGTGCCCAGCGAAACTGTGCTGTTGTCTTTCGAGGGGGCTATATTACCGGAGAACATCTGTTTGTATGGTCTCCTTCGTAAACAGGTCATTCCGTACATCGAACCAGTTAAAACGTGTTATAACTGTGGAAGATACGGACACACCCAGAAATTCTGTAAATCGCCCGAAATCTGCCTATCGTGTGGCACTCTGATCACTTCATCCGACCATACTTGCACCTCATCTACAGCTGTGTGTCTCTACTGCAAGGAAGAGCACAGAACCTTTTCTCCCAACTGCAGTAAAATGCTATACAATAAAGAAGTTAACACGATTATAGCTTTAAACAACATCAGCATATATGATGCCTGCGAACAGGCCAAATCCAAGTTTGGCCTGAACACTAAGCACTCTAAGGAGTCACACAGCCAAGACTTAACTGTGTCACAAAAAAATTTTCCCTCTCTTCCTACTAGTACAGCAGAGAACTCTTACGAGCTTCGTTGGATTGGTGGATCCAGTAGTCAACCCGCAAAGAGTAACAACTCTTGGCAGGACAAGACACTTAAAACTTACTCAAGAAATTCTGTCAGTGGGAGCCTTTCTGGCCAGCATGAGTCGCACACGGTTCTTACAACTGACTCTCTGAATCACAATGTTACAACATCAGACAAACCTTCCATTCCTAGTACCTCCAAGCTAATTCCGTTCTCAGTATCCACCAATAAGCTCCGAAACACAGGAAAGAACAAACCCACAATCTCCAAAATAAAGCTTAAGCAAACTAATTTGTTAACTCCATCGTCATCTACAAGTTACAAATCAAAAAATGAACAATAGACAGCTAAGCGACCTAAATATTCTCTTTTGGAATTGTAGGCAGCTGGCGGGTAAAAGAGACGAGCTTTTGAAAAACGCTAATCTTTACGATATCATCATATGTGTGGAAACGTGGTTGAAACCCAAGGTTAATTTTGGTTTCCCCAACTTTACTGTACTCAGAAGAGACAGGACACAACGAAGAGGTAGGGGGATAATTATTCTTATCAGGAAAACGCTTCGGTGTATCACTGTGGCGGACATTGTCATGAATGATCATGCCACAGAAACCATGACTGTACAAATTACCAATCTCAAGGATAAGTTAACGATCTGCGTCTGCTACAGACCTCCTGGTGCTCCTTTCGAGTCGGGCAAATGGAACGACTTAATGGACAAGCTCAATGCCTACAAACCATTCCTTCTGATGGGGGATTTCAATGCCCACCATACAGCATGGAATTGCGCTCTCATTGACTCCACAGGTGAGGATCTTCTGCAAATAATGGAAGACAATGACTGCATTGCATTGAACTGTGAAACACAATCGTATGTTGGTCCCAATAACTTCCGGAACAGTAACATTGATTTAGTCGTCACATCTGTCACCTTAGCTCACTGCTTTGAGGTTTCGCAGTTGGATGATCTCTGGGGCTCTGACCATTTCCCCCTTAAAGTTACTCTTCAGGTCCGGAGGTTTCTCTTCCACCAGCGGAGGAACAGAATCTCCTCCAGAAGGACCGACTGGCTGCAATACGCGAACTATCTAAATGACGCCTACGAGGTTTTCATCTCAGAAGGTCTTACTGCTCTGAACTCCCTCGACCAATACCAGGTACTGTCCGAGAATATGAAACTGGCAATTAAAGCGGCCACTCCAAAAAGGAAAGAGGTCGTCGATGCTATACATAGGAACCCGGTTCCCTGGTGGGATGCCGAGTGTGACAGAGCCTTCCGCTGTCGTAGGGCTCTGCTCAAGAAATGGACTCACACGGGTGCCTCCGTGGATTGGATAGCCTATAAACGTCAAGCGGCACTCACGAAGAAATTCCTGCATAGAAAGAGGAGGGACAGTTTTCGCTCCTTTGCTAGTCAGTTGGACAGGAACACAGACATCAAATTTCTCTGGAGGAGATTAATTACGTTAAAGAACAAGTGGACTAGGGTTCCGGCTTTCGCGCGGACCGAGGTGAACACTGCGGAATACTTCACAGCCATAGATAAGCTTTGCCCTTCATGGGTGCCGGGCGACCATGTCTTAACTTCGTCAAATTGCTCAAACGAGTTCCTCGACAGGAGATTCGATTTTCGGGAGTTCAATATGGCTCTTGACAGACTCAAAGTGAGGTCTGCTCCTGGCACAGACTACATAGAGAATAATATGCTTAAACTTCTACCCCTTAAATGGAAACTGATCCTGTTGGACATCTTGAATGATTTTTACGAGTCAGGATTATACCCAGAAGAGTGGAATGATTCTCAAATCTTTTTTATTCCTAAAGCCAGCCAGAAAGGGCTCCGTCCGATAGCCTTGACTTCCTGTGTTTGCAAGCTACTGGAGAGAATGGTTGGGTACCGTCTGTCCTGGTGGATGGAGCACCACAACCTATTGCCACCTACGCAATTCGGCTTTCGCTCTGGTCACATCTGCTTTCGACAATGTTCTCCCAGCTATCCTCAAAGGGAAACTCGAGGCTCTTGGAACTAAACCGCTAAAATTTATCCAAAAGCTGGTAGAATTCAGACTTGCACACTTCTATATCCCAGACGACTCTGGATCCCTACAACACATAACAAGACATTCAAAGGAGTTCCCCAGGGAGGCGTTCTTAGCCCGCTGCTTTTCTCTATCTATGTCGCAGACATAACGCAAAATGTTTCGGCAACCATCACCACTCTCCAATACGCGGATGACATTGCTGTATGCACGGCAGATTACAGCATTCAACGCGCAACCTCCGCCATTAAAACTGCATCTAACCAGATTCAGAGAAATCTTCACATCATTGGCCTTGACATTGCACCCGCTAAATCGGCTTTATTGGTGTTTAATAGAAAGAATAACCTACCTGGTGCATTCGCTATCAAACTGGGGAACTCTTGGATACGAAATTCACATTCCGCCAGATTCCTCGGCATCCACCTTGACCAACTCTTAAATTTCAAACTTCATATCAACGAACTCTGTACTAATACAAGGAAACTGCTCAACGTCATGAAATTCCTTCGAGGAACAGGGTGGGGAGCTGATCCCCTTACACTGCTTTTAATTTATAAGGGACTAATTAGGTCTAGAATGGAATATTGTCTCCCTTGTATCCTACCTAAACAATCATCTCTTCTGGATAAGATGGAAAGAGTCCAACGCATTGCTGCTCGACTTGCTCTGGGTCTTCGAAACTCTACTCCTAACAACGTCATCTTGGCTGAAGCCAAGTTACCCACGCTGGAACAGCGAGCATTTTATCTGGGAATGAAATATGCGGTCAGAATCGCGGCGCAACCAACCCATTTCATAAATGGTCTTCTGGGAAGACTCTGTTACATCCATCAGAGGCTCGCTCTCAATCCGCATACTCCTCCCCGTCTCCTTGCCAGGATTGCAAGTGAGGTAGTGGATTTCACACCTCTTCTGGCTCCTGATTACGGCTATACAGCACTTCATACACCTGCTGAATGTAACCTCCAAACTGGAGCACTTCTAAAAGACAGCACGGACATCAATAAAGGCTTCAACGACATGATAAACAAGAACTACCCTGGTTTCATCATCATTTACACTGATGGCTCCAAGATTTCTGACGGGGTTTCAGTCGGCGCAGCATGGTACTGCCCCGAATTAGCTAAAGCAGAATCAATCAGCCTCAACAATCAAGCCTCCATCTTTACAGCTGAATGCATTGCAATCAGCAGAGCAATTGACCTCACGGAAACTCACCATGGCTCGTATCTAATATGCACTGATGCTCTCAGCGTTCTGCAATGTCTCGTCAACCCTACACTCCGGCACAGAAATAAGTATCTCTGGGACATAAAAGTAAAGCTGGCAGGTAACTCGGCTCAAGGTAATTCACAAACTACTAAATTCCTGTGGGTTCCCTCCCACAAAGGCTTGATTGGCAATGAGACGGCCGACCATCTCGCCAAGGAAGCAACCAACAAACCTTCGCACCCATACTGGAAGATCCCAGCAGATGACTTCAGCGCTGCTTTCCGGTCGGAAATGTGGGAAAGGTCCTTTAATCAATGGCTAATTAAAGCTGATCCTTCAGGGGGCTCTCCGTTGGGACGAGTCTATTTTCATCAATACTACACCAGGTCCACTCGCCCGTGGTTTTATTACATGCATATTCCCAGAGACCTGACAGTTTGGATCTGCAGAGCTCGATCCAATCATTATAACCTAAATAATTCACTTTATAAAATCCAAGTGGTTGACAGTTCGGAGTGCCAATGTGGAGTGGAGGAACAGGACCTGAATCATATGATCTGGCAGTGCCCCCTCACTGCCTCGAATAGAAGCCGGCTAATACGTGCTCTCAGTCGGCATGGCTGGCAGCTGCCTCTCTGCATCGAATGCTTTCTTTCCAAGCCATACCTCAAGGAACTAAAACTAATTCATCAATTCCTTCTTTCCTACGACATCATAGTGTAATTTACAAACTATCGTAATAGATTGAGCGGAAGCTCATTTGCTTACTCTACATCTCATACATGTAATCCTTTTATATTTTTATGGACGATTTGTAAGTTAAAATTTGCTACAATGTAAATACTTGGTCCAATGGGCTCTTGTCAGAGCCTAGGACTTTATTTTTCTTAATAAACAATAGCAAAAGTGAAGCGTTAGCTGGATACATGTGCCGCAGTAAAAGCGTGCTGCAGTCAATGTATGAATTTTCAGACAATTAGGTTATATACATTTTAGGCATATAACTACTGGGAACTGTGTACATTTACTAAATTAACGCTTCTATTATAACACATACATCACTTGAAATCGCTGTTGAATTTATGATATAATTATATGGCTACATTACTTAAACTAAAATAAGAGATTGGAACTTTTTTACTAATACTGGAAATATTGATTTACTGATATCATATTTTCAGAATGTGGAAGTTACAGAAATTATTTGCAATTATTGCAATTATTATTATTCTTCCGACTATTGTATATAACATATGACAAGGAAAAGTCTCTAAATCGGTCAACAGTTGATTCCCTGATTTTTTTTTGTAATTCTTTACGGTCCTGTTCAGAGATGGGCATTATTTAAATAAAAGAATATACTTCCGAATGGCCTCAGTGGCCGATCGACACGCGGTTTGGGGGAGGGTGTGTGTACCTTAAATCTAAAATTCTATTTAGCTTCGGGTATTTATTAGTTTCCTTTGTTTATTCGAAGGCCTTTCATCTCGGGCTTCGAATAATTTTTCATCTTTAATTATATCTTTATCCTAAGGTCGTATTCAGATATATTGGTCGATCGTTTCGTTTTCGCGAACAGCGATCGAGGAGAAATTAGCCACCACCGTCTGACGATCATGGATTTGTCAATTGGAGTTACGTGGCCACCCAAGGGTATGGTGGGGTAACGGGAATGCTGCTCGGCTCCGTCTGAACGTAGCCGTGAGGGTGTTATTTATTCTTATTGTTAGCGTAGTAGTTGTGTGCATTACGAAGCTATGCGTAGACCAATACGAGATGAAGCTATCGAGAAAGAATCAATGTGCTGACCAATAAAGCTCTTGAATGTTTTCGGAGCTAAGGCACACCTATTCTGATGTGTGTATTTCTATGCTGACAGCTCAGTTTGGCCTATACACATCAGAAGCTTGGCGCTATCCCCACCACTTCTCGCTCACTCTTATTCTGCGAAGGCGAGAGTGGGATAGAACGAGAGGGAGTCAGAAAACGTTGCGAAAAGGAGCACCGAGGCAGGCAAGCAGTACCAATGGTGGGAGAGTACGCGTTACGAAACTCAACAGCCAATATATCTGAATGTAAAATCTCGTTAGCCGCTCGCTGGTCGAGACCGGCGTTGAACCCGTATCATAAACGGAGCGTTAATTCCGAGGCTGAGTTTCTCGCTTCTTTCTAGCCGAAGGGAGGAGCGGGATGGAACGATTTGTGAGCGCGGCGGGCGATTTTACGAAGCGGTTCCCGTGCTCACCGTAAGCGCTTACGACTATCGCACACGCCCGTCGCGCACACAAAGGACGGAGTGTCAGGCGTCCGAAAGACGGAGCGAGACAAAATATCAACGCGTCGTCTATCTCGTAGTGCCCTCGCTCGCGTTCAGTGCCTTCGCTCGTTCTCTTTCCATCTCGCTCTCGCCTTCGCCGAACAAGAGTGAGCCAGAAGTGGTGGAGATAGCGAAAAGTCCGTATCGTGTACACCAAACCGAGCCCAAACGATCTTAGTTGCTCGAATAACCGACGAGAACCTTTGTGGCCCGAGCCGCACGAGATCGTCATTGCTCGGCGATGTGTCATCGATTATATAGAAACAGAATTTTTTTTTCATCGTATCTGATACGAGATTGTCACGCGGGCAAATTCATATAGCGCGCCAAAGCATGCGCTGGACGAACACGGCGTCTGTACCGTCGTTTTTTTCTGTTCTCTACGCTGACTTCAAGTCATTCTGTTGTTCCTTCTTGTCGTCCATGAGACGTGCGATCTATGTAAGACTCAATAAATATTATTTTATACTCCTCAACCAACAGTATCAATATGAAAGTGACACAAATAGATTCCTGGCATTCTCCCGTTTAAATTGACGAGCTTCCAATTCTGCAAACAAATTTTCACGTCATTTCCTTAATTATGATCCGAATGATATCATTTTTGGGGCCAATTTGATCGAGGAAACATGACGAATCGATTCACGTTACTTCCGTAAAAATCTGATTAGAAATGCACAACTGAAGATTTGTCACTGCTTAGTGCGTAACATTGTATGGCCCCGCTGGATTCGAGCGTTGAAACCCAAGAAATTCAGCGAAGGAAAGTCAGCCTTCTATAGAACTCAAATCGGGAAAGACTTTGCTGACAAACTTTACATATGTATATTCACGTCAAATAAATACTTCAATTGGAAAATTTAGATGACAAACTATTGTGGAATTTCGCCAGTTCTTACATATGCATCACTTGGTTGGGAATTCCTGATCCCAGAGTTTCATGCATTTACCTATTGAAATGTTGCTTAAAGTCATCGGGAAATTGCATTGCTTCTTCTCATACATACATATATCTGTTCCCGAGTAGGTGTCACGAGTGACGCGGCTTTGGTTTTCTAAATAAATGCACATTTATTAGGACCCTCGGTTGACGGCGACTTGAGTCATCCAGTACTGAATATGAAAATGTTCATATTTCTCATTACACCTTGATAAGAGTGTTACCACCGATGGATTGGTGAGTTTATGTCCACGAAAATGAGTCGAGACGCGAAGCAATTCAATCTATTTTTCCTTATGAATACATGATTAGGACACACACACACCACGTTCACTAAAAATAGAACGAATTGCTCCATGTTTGGCATCATTTTCATCAGTAATGCAGTGCTCTAGTGAAGAACATCGTAATACGGAGCTAATATTCTAGGCCCTAGAATCTACGATATTGTCAATGTGTAGTTGAAACGCACGCCGCTTCACACTATCGTTTCATAGCATTTATACGGGGTGATTCTCTAGCTAGAGTCGTCAAACGCGATGCTCGCCATCAATCATGTGTCTCGCTGAGTTTTGTGGGCTTCAACGCTCGAAACAAGCGGGACTATACAATGTTGCTAAGCAGTGACGAATCTGAAGTTCTGCAATCTGTAATTAGATCTTTGCAAAAGAAACGTCAATGGATTCCTTACAATTTTATATATGATGTTTGTTCATAACTGCTTTCTGCATAAAACGTGTAATAAGTGTATTTCATGTTCTGTTTCGATGCTTTGCTAGTAAAAAAATGTCTAACCTAACAAACTTCATTTTCTGGGGACATCCCCTCATTAGTTCCCCTTTTCACTTATAATTCCTTACTGCTAACGTAGACTATTGTAGCATAAGTATATTTCAAGTAATTAAAATGTACAATGAAGTTTCTACGTTTGCAGTACCAACCGACTTCCCGTTTAAATTTTTATAAGTACATACAACGCAACAGCTGAGAATTTCTTTCCTGATAATCTATCGGTATTACCATTTCTGTGCAGAAAAAACCTGCTGCAATACCGACCTGCCGAATCGGCTAGGTCACGTGACGTGTCTACCTCCTTAAAAATTTGTAGGTTTCAACGATTCTAATTTACGCTACATGAAAGATTAGTAATTTGTCTTTACTTTGAAATGAACTGCATGCAAAAATATAAATTATTATTCAATGGACAGCAATTTAACTTTTGCCTGGAGATATTAGGTACAGTCACGGTGGAAACATTTATACATATTATTAATTTCTAAGAAAGCGTTGAAATAAATAAAGCAACTACATATTTTTCACACTCACACACACTATATTATTCAGTGTAGGAAGTTGATTAATGGGAGTTTCATTTTCTTGTTTTAAATATTTATTATATTTTATATGTCAGTTAATATAAATATACAATATAAAGAATTCGTCAAATATTTTCTTGTGCTATTTGTATATTTAAACGAATCAGGAGAATATGTTTTATGATATCTGACTTCATTGACGTGCGATAGGGATTCAGAATAAATTTTAAAGCAGAAAACAAACGTCTACGCTGACCTGTATTGGTGGCGTTGTCAAAATAACTTGTGCCAATTTATAAAGTTTCAGTGTTTTTTTTAACTCCAATAATGTAGAATGTTTGATGAATTTTTTAATCTCGGTTCTTTTAAATATAGCTGCATTTCATTTTCCAAACTTCCACATTCTAACGTATTACTTTGGGAACTATTACTGCCCATACAGCACATTCTCGTTGCAGCATAGTTGCAGGATAGTTGCGGTGCAAGATTGCAACGATTCACGCAACGTTGCCGCAACTATGCAGCAATAATTCTATGTCCGCCTGCTGCAAAGTTGCATGACAACTTTAAGGCAAGTTTGCACGGAAACTTTGAGGCAACTTTGCACAGCAACTTTGAGGCAATAGGTATACAAATGAATAAAAAAAAATCCAACAGTGAGAAGCGAACTGATGATTTCATGGTTACTAGTTGGGAGCGCTAGGCACTAGCCCACGCTGTCTGATGGTCATTACTTTCAAGCAAATGTATATAAGGGCATTCCATATTTTTCAAAGTTGATTTTCTCGAATTTGGCTGAATTCTTACTGCTTTGGGAAATTAAAGTCCGAGTGAAGACCTTCGCGTACACTAAGTATAAACAATTTCTGAGATGGACAGTCCTGAGGGTCCCCTTATTAGTGCCGCGTTTCGACCTAATCTGCCCCACTGTGCGCCGTGCTCGCCTTCACAGAAACATCAGCTTGGCACGTGGTACCAGTAAAGTAGATTCTGACTTATGCTTGGAACTGATTAAATGGTTGCCTTCTCCGATATATATTTTATATTTTAGTTCATTACACAGGATGTCCGCGGGAACAGTAAACACCTAGATATTTCCTAACGTATTGGAGATAGAAAAGAAATTGTTTATATGAAATTGCATGATCGGAGGGGGCAAATTTACTGGGGCAGAGGATTTTTTTCTTTGATTATTATTTTACGAGATACGATGATCAATTTTTTTTTAAACGGAACTCTTTTTTTTAACAGATCACTTGATAGTGCGTTTCAAGACGAATTGAATAAGGTATAATGTATACACTTTATTTCAGCCGGTTTTGGAGATATTATGTTTTAAAATTTACTAACGCCGCAAAGTTGTGGCAACGTTGCGATAAAGTTGCGGCATAGATGCGGCAAAGTTGCGAAACACCTACTACTGGGGGCTGTTTATATACCGCCAGCATCGCAGCCTTCACTTTATGCGAGTCATGTTGACTGTGTCACAGAATTATTCTATAATTATAGTGAAGACACCCTCTCTTTGTACGGTGACTACAATCTCCCTCATACGGTGTGGCACAATGACTCGTGTCAAGCGTGTTTTAGGAAGTCGGGTGTTTCGTCGAACGAGTCGGCCGCTGTCGAATTCCTCCTGAGTTGTGCTGGGTACTGTAACGTTACCCAAGTGAACACGGTTTTCAACGAACATGATGTGAATTTAGATCTCATCTTTGTTAGCTGTCCTAATGTCACGGTTAACCGTGTCATTGATGCCCTTATTGTGCCAGACGCCTACCACCCACCTCTGTATGTGTTTTTCAGAGACTTGATCTCAGATCCGGACCTTTTGGGTGGAAATATCGTTTACAGTGACTTCAAACATGGTGATTTCCCCAGTGTTTTGGCTTATCTGAATTCAGTCAATTGAGATAAGGAGACTGGTGACATTGAGCCAGGTGTTGCCCTGGATCGTCTATATGGTCACATTAATCGGGCAATCGATGCCTTCATTCCGGTCCGCACGGAAAAATGTTTTCATCCTTGAAAACAGTGCTTCTCGTACACTGTTCAGATGAGTGCTCGGTCATTATGCGGTAACGTTCAGTACCGTCGCTCTCGATGTTTTCGATGCGCGCATGGTACTGTATATATACTGTTCAGTTCCTGATCGAAAATTAATGGATCTATCTGGTTGGCTTATTAATTAATAGTTAAATTAATAAGCTAAGAATAAGCCACATTATAATCTGGCTAAAAAACAGTTCCGAATATGCTTTTAATAAATGTGAATTTCGAATGCAAATCTAACCTATATTCATATTATTTTATTTAAAGTTTTAACGTTATAATAATAGTTTGTTAATTAAGTAATTGATTGTTTATTTATTTACAAAGAAATACTGTTATCTACAATCGATGTCTCGTAGCAATGTATGTTATTCCTTGTTTTTGGTCAATTACGCACGGTGTTCTTACTGCTATCGAGTCGTAACTAATTATCAGTTTGTTTTTGGTATCTGCAACGACACTGTATGCGAAATAATGGCTATTAAATCCAATCACATTAAAAGGCACATACCTGAAGTAGATTTTATTATTTACAACATAAATTTTGTCTATTTCCCCAAAACCAGGACAATTTTCCCCTATAGTAGCTACTATGATAGTTTTAACTTTATATTTTATATCATTTATTATAATATTAGTTAAGGTTTGTCTATCTTGTGAAACTGTAAAATGAATGCTATTGGAATCATCACTTATTGGCGGGCCATAATTAATGTACAAGTTCTTGTATCGCGCAAATTTATAATGCATAAGACATAGTTGATGCCTTATGCCTACAGTTTTTAAGATATTCCTCCTTGAGGAAGTAGCCTGTATCATTGCCTTAATTTCACGGTGTTTCGATTCAAATCGCATTGACGATATTTTTATTAAAGGACCGTTTTGTATAATCATTCTTTTGTAGTGGATCATTGAGTGGAACTTGAATTTTAAGTGGCCAAAATATTTTGTATATATATCATGGTGTTCAGTTATTAAAATATGTAATTGTGTGAGATCTTCGTTAGTAATTTCGGGTGAAGTAATAATACTTATTATTTCTCGCAATTTGATATATAATGTCCAAATTTTGCTGTTTTGTGGAACTAGTTCTCCTACTATAAGGCCAAGGTATCTAGTAAAAAATAACATTTCAGATGCTGACATTTTTAACCAATTATTAGATTTTAAAAAGTCAATTTTAATATCTGGGGGTAAATTTGTTTTTTCGAAACCAAAGTCCATCGTGTTTAAAACGTGGTTAATAAAATCTATAGAAAAGTATTTCTCATCAATTAAATGTAAAAGAATTTTTGATACGTCATAATTGGCCACTCCTTCAAAAATGTCGTGCATGATATCAACAGAACCATTTTCGATTACATTAAAACCCTCTAATTCATTAAATACGCATTTTTCTCTCACACCGGTTTTCGAAGTATTTATCACATTCATATCTGTCTCATGCCTTGCTTTTGTACGCAATAATAATTCATCTTCCTCTTTTAATTTTTTCCACTCAGTTGGCCCCGCGTTACAAATCCTACAACAGTGCGACAGAGTAAACGATCGTACAAAACCTACAATGTCATTAAGGCCTTTATTATCACCTACAACTAAAGATGTTAAGAGGTGAATTTTGTACATGTTTTTGTTTACAACAATGAACATTCCGTTTTTCCTTAAATCGTGTAATTCATTAATCAGCTTTGTCAAAACAACCTCATTTCCGTAACTTGCCTTATCTTTCGAATAAAAAATATCTGTTAATACAATGCTTTCTAGTTTAGAAGCGAAATTTGGAGGAAAACATGGAATAGTGGCATACACACAATCAACTGAATTCTTTCCGACATGAGTTCCTAAGGCATTCCCGTTTCAAGATCATCAAAGTATATTATCAAAGGGAGAGCAATACCATCTTCATGAAACTCTTCTATTTGTTTTTTCCATAAACTTCCCTGAACAAAATTAAATAACACGCGTTCTTCTGATTTTAAAGAATTCATGTATGACATAGTGGCTTCAAATAAACCGTCCATTTCAAGCAGTTTAGTAAAAGAATGTTTAACCGACATATGTATTGTTTGAACCTGTTTACTTTTTAAAGTGATTTTACTTGTCCGAGCTATTGTTATGGGGATTTCTTTTATAACAGATATTTCTGGTTCAACATAGACTCCCATATTTTTGTATAAAACCATTCGCTTCTCATGAGTAGAAAACCTATCAAATGGATCTTTATATTTTCGAAATATTAAATTGATATCATCTTTAATTGCTTTATCTACTCCTTCCAAAACATTTGAATTTAATTCTTTCAACAAAAACGGATTATAACTATTTATTATAAAATTTCGTAAAAGGCTTATGACATACTGAACATCAGTTTTTGCAAACTTTAACTTGTTATACAATTTACAAGTTATTTTGAAAATTTCAGTATTTAGTTCCATATTGAGATATTTAACTAAATTATTTTCTAATAATTTAAACATTTAAACAAGAAATATACATAATTTAAACAAAAAAATAAACTATTTTATAATAATTGAATTCAATATTACACAAACACTTGTAAGTAATATAAAACTCTTTATAATATGATTTTTTGAAGCTCTGTAACTATATTTAAAATTTTTTGTGAAGCCACAGTATTTTTATAACCCCTTATTTCGAAAATGTGTTTATGAAAAAAAGACCAGATATGGGGACATGCCGTGGAGTATTCGATATTCATAAAATAGAATAATTTGAAACAAAAGTCGACCGCACGCAGAGGAGAGTCTAACTTATAAAAAATTGTATCTACAACGACGTACGACGCCTCTACGGAATGCAAGGGTCCACACAATATGATGTATGGTTGCGTTTGAGTCACATTATTTTCTCCGTAATACTTATATTTACTTTCAATAAAGTTTGTGAGAGCATCTTTATTTTTTGGTACCTAAAATGTAAAATTGGAATTTTTAATTCTATCAAATTATTTGGTTATAAGTTACATATGAGTTCCATATAAGTCAAAGTAGATTGCATTTACCTCAATATGCTCTATGTAGGATCTGGCAATATCCCCTTGCTTGGGCTTCCAAATTCCCTCTACCTTTTTTTATTTAAAGGCGTAATTTATTAAAGCAGGAAGCAGTAGCAAAGCTAATGTACTTGTATGCTCTAAAACAACATTTTTTAAACTTTTGCTATTAACACTGTAACCTGCACTTAATATAAATGTAATTGCAAATTTGCAAATCAATGAATATTTATTTAAAGCAGAACAAAGTTTGCGATTGTGAGACATTTAAATGTATGTCATTTAATAGTTGGATGAATCGTGAAGATTTATATATTTTAATAATAATTTTACAAACTCACCAATACTGTCTACGTCATTGTTATTACTCAAAACTTGTTTCAAATCCATATAATTTATATTCATACGCTGGACTTGCTCATCAACAGCATTTTCATCATTTTCACATTGTGCAAAAGATTTTTTCGTTGAAATTTTTTTTGATATCTTCAATGTAGTATTAGCAAATGCAACGATTTTCGGTGCAATATTTTTCCAATTTAAAAGTAATCTATCAGCACGTTTGATATCTTTATATTGATCGCCTTCTTTTGATTTATAGTTTTCAAACTTTTGATCAAAATCTGACAGAATCTAAAACGTGATATATTTAATGATATATTTTGTACATCACAGCTCATTTTTAAACTGTTTATTTACGAAAATACCAATTTTGGTCCAAGAGTGCCTTTCAAGATTGTAAATCGATTTATAATTTCTGAAAAACTTTTTCCTTTGAAAGAAATGTGGCGTTGAGAATAACTAAGTTTCCACGTGGATACTATCAATTCTTCATCATTTGACTCTTCTTCATACAAAACACTGAGATCAAGTTCTATATCAACGGATTCTACAGAATATATAAAAATAAACTGTTACCAAATAATAGAGAGAAACAATTTGTTATATTTTATGAATAATGACATAAGTACTATTTTTTTTTTAAATTCATTCCTATAGATATATCGAACATTTAAATACCTTTTCTAGGTACATTATCTGGACGTGCTCGCAATGACGAATTTATGAGTCCTAATTGACCTAAATGATCACGTAATGATAAATATGCCTTTTGTAAAAAGCCGGAACTATTATATCTTTTTTGAGTTTTTGTCGATTCTTCCAATTGTACAGTATACGATGGGGAATAATACAGTGATCTCACTTTTTCTGTTGGAAATAATTGAAGTATAGAATCGGTAATTTCTTTAAAGTTGGAACAGCTCAATCTATCTTCTATCTTCTATCTATATAATCTATCTTCTATCTTCTATCTATCTTCTTCTTCTATATAAATAAAAATGTAAATGTTCGTTTGTTCAAAATCGTAAACCTCAGAAACCACTGGACGGATTGTGATACGATTTGCACCGTTGTGTACAGCAATTCTCGAGGAAGATTTATGTGTATGCGACATTAAGCTATGACAAATAGAAGCCGAGCAATGGCAAAACAATTTTCCTTACGAAAATGGAATTCTCGTGTCTGATGTTAACGTTAATTGCATTTCTTTTTCGATTATAATGCGACATAATTCTTTCTTTAATACAATATTAGTACTTGAGTAATGAAAAAGTATTGTTTGTCCTATTAACGTCGAATTCAATAATATATACAAAGGTTTTATCTTCTGGACTGCAAAATCAAGAATATGTATTAACTACATTGTCACGTCCCGGGTGGAGGTCTTTGGGGGACAATGACACTGTGGGGGTTTTTGAACACAGCCGAGGATCTGAAATCCTACACACTGGGGTAGAAGGAATTTAGGCGAGGATCTGGAATCCTGCACACTGGGGTAGAGGGAATTTAGGCGAGGATCTTGAATCCTACACACTGGGGTAAAAGGAGGTTAGGCGAGGATCTTGAATCCTGGACACTGGGGTCGAAGGAGGCTAGGCGAGGATCTTGAATCCTGCACACTGGGGTAAAAGGAGGCTAGGCGAGGATCTTGAATCCTGCACACTGGGGTAAAAGGAGGTTAGGCGAGGATCTTGAATCCTACACACTGAGGTCGAGGGAATCTAGGCGAGGATCTTGAATCCTACACACTGAGCGACCAAGGAGGGTTTAAATAATGAAATTGTACCCGATGAACACCCGTTAGACCCTTGTGGGTTTTTATACCGGTTCGATAATAGGATTTACCGCTGCATATACATAAGAAGTCACTCGCAATGGTTCCGCGAAATCCGTCTAGGCATATGTAACGTCCCACAGGGACTCGAATTAACAATTACCAACCGTCGATAAAGTAGAATCGATCTACATTACCGCGGAGCAAATCTGTAATATCGCGCAGGCTCATTATACATACTTTTAGTTATAAATTGTAAACTAAACAAATATTAGAGAAATAATTATTGTAGGGATGTTAAGAATAATTAATTAGAATTACTGACAAAAGCGCAAAACAAAATAATATATAATAAGCAAGAAAACTGCGAAATAAGAAATATCGACACACTGCGCATGCGCTAGCCCGCCAATTCTCCAGTATAAAAGGAGGCGCACGCAGCACTCGGCGCGCTCATTCGAATACTGACACGTTCTTGCAACTAACGAATACTAGTTCCTGGAGGTAGCTTAAGTATTATCCAGTAGAATTTCAGTACGCTCCGGAAACGGCAGCGACTGGTTCTCAGTGTACAAGATACTGGTGCTCCTTTTTGGATCTTTTATTTAATGGTTAAGAACTCAGATACGTTCTTGCAACTAACGAATGCTAGTTCCTGGAGGTAGCTTAAGTATTATCCAGTAGAATTTCAGTACGCTCCGGAAACGGCAGCGACTGGTTCTCAGTGTACAAGATACTGGTGCTCCTTTTTGGATCTTTCATTTAATAGTTAAGAACTTTGTTTTTGTGGAGGTTTCAAGCATTGCTCCTACTAGTAGGCAGCAGCTTAACCGCTTAGCAAAGACAAAGTCTACAGAACAGTAAATTAAGAACTCTGCCAAGAGTGTCGGGAACCGCTCCGGAAACGGTAGCGGCCGAACTTACAGCAGTAGCACACACACACATATATATATATATATATCCAATTTTATATAGCGCATTAGAATACATTAGCATAAAAAACCCAAAAAACACAAAAACACAAAATATATAATCGTAGTTGTAAGCCATATTAATGTTATTGTTATTAGTTTAAGTGTTATTTGAATAAAGTCATTGTTAAGTTTAAGTTGGATTTCACTCCTTCATTCCACACGGAACCCCCACCTATCCTATTCTCGGAGGAAGCCGCTCTCCTCTCGGGAACCTGTCTACATTCAGTCGTCCCTGAACAGCTGAACGTTACACATACGTCGGTACGCGGCCCGTGCAGAAGAACGTTTGTAAACACTGTAAGAACACTCGCTCGCGAACCGAGATCAGCTGTTGCAGCGGTTCGTTACGTTTGGGATCTTCGTTGCCGAAGGATTAACACAATAACTTCACGATTGATTTAAATGGTTGTTTATTCAGGTTAAACAAGTACGTTATCATGCACTGCGTTAATGGTGCAGTAGCGATGATCGTTCGCGTATGACATTTATAAATGTATATAAAATAAAATGTTTAAGGTTTATGTATGGACGTGAAATACAATAAAAGATAGTAAAATAGTATGTAATAAGCTTTTAGCGTTGACAAGACAAATGAAGTGATCGCAGTATGCGTTAATAAGACAAATAGAATGGTTGCAATAAGCGTTAACAAGCAAATAGTATGATCGCAATGAGCGTTAATAAGATGATTAATACGAAAAGCAAATAAGAATAGTAATATGGGATGTGGGTGATATACAATGTTATTAATAATAATGATAATAGCTTACAGTAGCTGCCGTAGATAATCGTTTCGTAGAACACTGATTTTAACGTTAGAAATACTTGTTGCTCCACAGGAGATTTTCCGTTGAAGAGTGTGTCGAAAAGTTTCCGTAGAAGAGGTTTCGTATAAGAGTTTCCGTATACGAGTTTCCGTATAAGAGTGTGTCGAAAAGTTTCCGTAGAAGAGGACGAGGACCTCTTGGGTCCTCGTATTTATGTAAAATCAAAAGATTGTTAGGGGCGAAGGGCGGTTGCGGTATATAACCTTGACCTATTTCGGCACGTGTCGCAGTACAGGTTATTAATAGATTTGGTCTTCCGGGGTTTTTATATGGCCTTGTAATGAATATTTGTCGTTAAGACTTCCGGGGTTCTTTTGCATAGAGTTTTGAAAGGGGATACTCAACCCATTGGATGGACTGTGGATGGTTTGATTAGAAAGAAGGAAAAGGGGTAATGACTTCTTTGGTCATGGGGAGGTTGTGAGACGTGGTCTCGATTTAAGAGGGGTTTTTAGGGACGAGGGACTTGTATTTATTAGATTTGGAGTGATGTGGTCGTGCCACGTAAGGTTAAGAGGGGATTTGGGGGTCGTCGTTGACCATCTTGAGATGGGGACCGCTAAGGTACATCGCCAAGGTGATCAGGGGTTTGGGGAAAGGGTAAGACTTGATTCGGGAAGACTTTGGTGGAGTGAGTTTATGGAGGACTTGTACTGTTACCGCGCGAAAAATAGTGGGACGTCACAACATCATATCATATTTTATATTTTTAAGAGATATTTTTTACGTTCTCGTTAAATAACGAATAAAAATTATAATTAACAAGTCAGTGTATATAGAATTATATTTACGTTCTGTATATGAACCTGAAAAGGTTTTCAACTTTTCTATAATTGAAACACATTCAGTCGCTTCATTTGAAAATGAGGATGCTTCAGAAGCTTTTTGAAAAATGGTAGTAGTAGGGGGATTCATTGTATGTGTTATGTCAACCGGATTTGTTTGTAAATATTTTGAAGCATTTGAATCAGTTTGTAAATCAAGTGCCATGTCTTCAGAGTATTTTGAATTTGAAGCATGTTTTGTATACAAATTTATTTTAAATTTTGTTTTAAAATCTTCTCTACAACCAAGATCAAATGGTATAATGCTATCTATTTTCTGGTTTGTCAAGTGATAAAAATTTGTTTCATTAACTCCATGAACTGCAATATGGTGATTTCAAAATAATTGGTCAATTTAATAGACAATTATTTAAAGTCAAACATATACACATATACACCTGAATAAATATAAAAGTTTTTATATACTTACATATAAATATCGGAAGGAGATGTTCTAAATTATACTCCTGCATTTTTTCTTCAATAAAAAGCATTTTTAACCGTCTGCAATTACAAATGTCCTGCAACTACAAAAGGTCCATGCAAACAAAACAACGACGAAAGGCCAGCCCCGAAAATATCGGTGCTCGCGCATCGAGAGCGACGGTGCTGAACGTTACCGCATGATGACCGAGCACTCCTCTGAACAGTGTACGACAAGCACTGTTTTCAAGGATGAAAACATTTTTCCGTGAAGTCAGCGACGGTGCGTGCACGTGATTATACGATGCCTATTATTTAAGCACCGTTCCCAACTGTGAAAACATTTTTCCGTGCGGTCTGTGGGTCGATCCACGTTTCCACACTGGTTTTCCCCTGGTTTGAGATCCCTGATCCGACACAGGAAAAGGGCGCATACAGCCTATAAGCGGTCGGGCGCACTTAGTGACTATACGAACTTTTCCTATCTTCGATCGAAATGTAAAGTAGCCCTACTGCGTGATCACCGTATTTACATCGATAGCGTTGAGAGCGCGGTTTTAAATAATGTATCATGCTTCTGGAAATTTGTAAATACTAAGCGATGCGTGCATGGAATGCCTGGTCAGGTACACCTGGATCGTACTTCTGCCTCGACGCACTTGGCAGCTGCTAATCTTTTTGCGGAGTTCTTTGCCTCTGTTTATAATCCTCAGACCGTAGCGGCGCCTGCCTTGAATCCCGGTCCGTCCTCTGGCACTGAAGTAAACATACACTCGATATCCATTTCTATAGGTCAAATATATTCCAACTCTGCTTTACGAAAGCCGAGACTTTCTAATCTCAGCGACCGCTGTGTCTGTTCTGACCTACTATTTCTGTACAAAGTAATCCATGGCCAGATAAACTGCCAGAATCTAATGGTATTGATTAGCGTTCACACCCTACAACGGTCGCTGCGTCCAAGACCTCTTTTTGTATCGTGCGTCCCTGATTACTGTCATCTGCGATTACTACACAGCCGATCCCATAAACCGGGCTATGGATAAAATGAACCAGTGCCCTGTGGACATAGACTTGTTCGCTGTCTCCCTCGTTTCGTTCAGGACCCAATTGCTTAGGAGATTGTTACCTCAGTAGTTCACGTACCATTCGTGCTGTGATTATGTCTTTGCGCTCAGACTGTTTTGTTTTGTTTTATTTTATTTTATTTTGTTCTATTCTATTTTATTTTATTCTATATATATATATTTTTTTGTTGTCTATTATCTTTATCTTTGTACTAATTAGCTTTATACTCTGTACACTAAAGGGTTCTCTTGTTAATATTATTACGTTTCGCGTTCATGGTAATAAGAATTTAATGTACAGGAGAAACAGAACATCAACAGAACGAATACAACAACTCAAGTAACGAAATACAATCTATAAGGCAAGGGTAATCTGTGTATCGATATGACTGCTATGAATGAAGGCTGACTCTCGAATGAATGCTTGACAGGCAATCGATACGATCGCCTTCTTCTCGCTGTCTCTTGTCTTCGTCGCGAGCACTAGCGGGTCATGGATCCTATCCATCGGGTGCTCGCAACAATATTATAATAATAATAATAATAATAATAATAATAATAATAACATATATAGGAAAAAGTTGTTCAGAATCTTGATCTTGATAACATATCCAAAAATCATTGAAATCAGAGAGGATGGAAAACTTCTAAATAATTACCTTTATTTCATATGCTCTCCGAATTGGTGTTGATAAACTGAATAAATATGTATAAATTGCATTAATCTTTTTCTTTCTTTCTTGTCCGTGCGATCGTGAATGTGTGTATGTGTGCGTGTGCATATGCTGCGTATGATATTAGAATTAATTATATGTAGAATAAATGTGACTGCGTTTCTAATATGATATGTATATGTATATGTTTATCTATTTTAGTCTGTAAGGGAATTATTGCAAATTATTAATACTAAGACAATTATTTTAACATTTCTTCGGTTTCGCAGCGCCAAGTATTTTGAATAAAATATTTATTGGTATTGAAATATTTATTTGTATAAAATAAAATAAAAATATATCTGCTTAATATTGGTTAATACATTTTTTGTATATATAGATGTAAAAGTAAGCACTGCATATCGAATTCTTAATTAAAGAATATTAAATTAATAAGGGCGGCAATATTGTTTTCGCACCTGGGCGGCCAACAACCCAGGAACGGTCCTGTTTGTATAAATAGCCATTGGTATAATTGGCGCAATTTGTGTATATCATTAGTTTTGTAAAGCTATTAATTTATGACAATGTTTTTAAATGGGATTCTTTTTGATGGGATATTAATTTACGACAATGTTTTTAAATGGGATTCTTTTTGAAGAGATTATATAGTAGTAGTAAATAGGTTTATTTTTTGCCTTTCGGCCTCAAAATGGGGTTACATGTGTTATGTGTGTAAGGGAAGAGATTATATACTTGGCGCTCTTTTTTGTACCTTTTTGTAAAATGGTAATTTTGTGGGGATTTCACAAATTTTGTAGTGTTTACTGTTATTAATTTACGACAATTTTTTAAATGGGATTCTTTTTATGGGATTGTACATCGGTTCACTACCATGCTTATTTATTATCATTTTTTTGTAAGAATAAAATATAAAGATTTTTAGCGCCTTTGGGCCATTGCCTTTTTTTAATTTGCACGTCATCAGCTTCAATCCAACTACTAGTCACTCCTTCTTCTTTACATATACTGGTATAATGGCCATCCCCAATACATGAACCACTATGAAATATAGCATTCATAACTTTATATGATTGTCCAGCTATTACTACTTTGGTTGTGGGAATAGTACATATATTAAATTTCCGTATTGCTTTGACTATTTTATCATCTTGTAATGAAAATACTTCTAAACGAATAATAACTATATCTTTCGTCAATATTAATTCATTCTTAAACATAATATCTTTTCCTGTACACTGTTCACATGATCCGTTTTCTGATTCATACCAATGTGAAAATGTAACGTTTAATAAATCGTTAAGATTATAGCTTTTTTTTCAAATTGTTAATAGGTATTGAAACAACTAAATTATCAGAAGTAATTCTTTTTGTATAATCACAAGATTTACATCGAGTAGTAGAAGTTACTTGATGCTCTACCAATTGTCTTATACAATCATATTCTGTGCACAGGGTTATAAGAAATTCGAATACATCTCGTTTTACGTTTATTAAAAAATGTTCTCCTAAACTTTGCCGTACTGTGTATGTATTTAAATTGCGCATTCCATTTTCATATCGATGCATTAATATCTTCAAAACATTTGCATAACATGAAGCATTATCTGTATTTTGAAAACCATGTAAAACCCAAGAAACATTTTTTTGTAATAATTTTTTATTTTGACAATTTTCTTGGACAGAATCAATTACTTTTGACAATACCCATGGAACATCTTTCACTTTCGAATAGTGTTTTTTTGAAACAGTAATTGAGGGCTCGGATGCAATAAGGGGACTAGCGCTCGAAAATGCGAAATAGTACATTACGTGACAAGGGAGAGAAGTAAGCGATTCCGACGAGCGTGAATCTCGCTGCGCTCGGGCGGCAAACTTCACTCTCGTCGAAATCACTGTCTTCTCTCCCTTGTCACGTAATGTACTATTTCCAAACGGTAAGAAATATTGGAAAGTTAAATGTTGTTAAACTGTATTTTAAAAAATATAATGTTATAAAGCTCGTCTCCACACACATTTTTTCTATTTACAGTTTTTTTATCGAATCATTAGTATTCGAGATAAAAATTATAAACAAAAAAAATTTCTTCGACCAAAATCATTATTGCGTTAAACATAAATTGCGATAACTTGAGTAAATATTAACGGATCGTTATGAGACTTGAAACATAAAACTCAGAAAACTCTAGCGGAGCCGTAAAATATATGCACAAAACCCTTATGTTAAAAAATGTAACAATTTTTAATTAAAAAGTAACACTGGACATAACCCATGTTTTTCAACGTTCGCCGTTAAAAAGTATCGAGGCAATTTTAAGGTACATATAACTTGCAGCGACAAAGTTGTTTCTTAATATACAAGGAAGTTTTTCACCAATTTTCACACTGATTAATAAATAATTGATATGACGATATATATAATTCTCGCCCGGCGCAAACTGTCAACGTGAGTGCTAAAACTGCTAATGCATTATACGTGGCGGTTGACTGATGGTTGCGCACGAGATTTATATATATCGTCATATCTTGTACAATTATTTATTAATCAGTGTGAAAATTGGTGAAAAACTTCCTTGTATATTAAGAAACAACTTTGTCGCTGCAAGTTATATGTACCTTAAAATTGCCTCGATACTTTTTAACGGTGAACGTTGTAAAACATGGGTTATGTCCAGTGGTACTTTTTAATTAAAAATTATTACATTTTTTAACATAAGGGTTTTGTGCATACATTTTACGGCTTCGCTAGAGTTTTCTGAGTTTTATGTTTCAAGTCTCATAACGATCCGTTAATATTTACTCAAGTTATCGCAATTTATGTTTAACGCAATAATGATTTTGGTCGAAGAAATTTTTTTTGTTTATAATTTTTATCTCGAATACTAATGATTCGATAAAAAAACTGTAAATAGAAAAAATGTGTGTGGAGACGAGCTTTATAACATTATATTTTTTAAAATACAGTTTAACAACATTTAATTTTCCAATTTTTCTTAGCGATTGGACAACACTTTTTCGCATTTTCGAGCGCTAGTCCCCTTATTGCATCCGAGCCCTCAATTATGTTTGCGTCTGGTTTGTACTTAGATCTTAGCCGATTATATTCCCTAATAGCTTTTTCGTCAGCTATTACTGACGAGGGATCAAAATTAATCAAATGCAACCCTTCTGAAGACGTTACTCGTGATAATGCAACATAAGATTGGCCACAATTAAATATAGAGTTGCCTATGTCCATAATAGCATTTTGTAAACTTAATCCTTGACTTTTATGAATTGTGATTCCATAACTCAGACACAATGGAAATTGTTTTCTAATAACAAATGCTCTATCCACTACTTCAAATTTAACGCTTACTCTTTCAATGAAATACTCTAATCCTGATGGTAGAAGCAGTTTAATTTTCTCTACATTATCGTTAGACATATTTTGTACAACTGAAATTACCTTAGCTATGGTACCATTCACAAGACCCAAAGTAGCATCAATGTTACGCCTTATCATAACGTTTGCTCCAATCTTAATTACAATTTCCTTTGAAAGTCCAGCAGTTTTCGAATTATCGTCATCAGTATTGGACAATACTTTTGATACTTTCTTTCTCACATACGGAATACAGTCAATTGTGTCTTCTGCAATTAATAATATCTCTTTTGCTGTAATGCGATTTAACATTGCAGCATTGAGAACGTCACACATATTACGAGTTGGCAATAAACAAACAATATCCAACGGAAAATCAATAACTCTGTGGAATACTTTTTTTTGGTCGGCATTTAATTTTGCTATCATTTCAGACACATCAATTTTTTCATCTATTTTATTACCAAGATCCCTAAAATCTTGCATTGCTTCACCAGCTTCTACATTTTGAGCGCCTGTCGGATTATCAGGGTCATCCTGAGACACGTTTTTTTGTAATTCTTCATCTAATTGCCGAACTAACTCTTGTGCAGTTTCAAACGCTTTTTTCAATTCTTCTAGTTTTTCGTGATATTTTAATGCTTTCGTAAGATGTAGTTTTACATTATGAAATGCTTCCATATAAGTATCACAACTATTTTTAAGATCCTTTAATTCCCGCCATGGTTTAAACATAAGCAATAAGGAAAAGAAATAATATTCCGGTCGATTATTAACATTATGTCTATAATGATTAATAAGACATTCACGTTGTCGTCGTTTAAGATAATGACTATTATCTAATTTATAATATTCAATATTACTATGTTTCGGTTTGATTGTCGTGATATCATACCATTGTGCGAATTCATAAAGAGACACAGATTCTAATTCTTCGGATCTATTTGGATAATAATTATCTATTAAAGATGGACAAAATATATCTGTAGATTCACCATCAAGAGCTTCAGTTTCTTTACGACTTTTTAATTTCCTCTGTCGTATAGGATTAACATCTAACCATTTAATAGTTGTATTTCGATCAGTTCCATATAAAGGCATACCTAACAACGTGTCAGCAGCCTCAAGAGCTCCACATTCTCTATTGCTTATAGATCGTAAAGCAAAATTCCAAAGAACACTTGCCAATGACTTGTTTTTATTATTTACACTATTGGCAAAATCACAATTAGACAGTTCACTTTTCCCTGCTTTATTCAAGTATTTAGTAACATACCAAGTGAGCAGTGTCGATTTTTCACCAATAAACTTTATATCCATATTGCCTTCCCACGCAGTAAGTATAACAGGATTATAATCATTAATATCAACTTCATTCTTTGTTCGAGGTAGATCGTATAATCTACTCTTATGTTTTAATTGTTTTCTACCTGCTATCGAAGTTGCCACGTCTCTCATATTTAGTGTGTCAGTAACAGGGCGAGGAAACCCAAAACGACACCTACGAATAACTTTAGAACCAACTTTTTTAGCACGAAGACAATAATCATTATGTTTGTGCCGTTGGTGCGTATTAACACGTCTGTACAATAATGGCGAAATATTTTCATGTGGCATTTTGCAGCTTATATATTGTAAAATAAATTGAGAGACTTCTTCAGTAGAAGATTCGCCGAAAATTGGTGCACCTTCAATCCAGATTAATAAATGAAAATGTTGTATACCTCTAACTTGATATTCTCGTCGCCAAAAATAGTGTGTTACTTTACCAATCGGAGAATCTTCTGAACAAATAAAAGCAAGCATTGCTCGAAATTTATTATCAAGAAATCTTGATGTTGATACAGGATCTTTAGCAACAAGTAAACTAGTGGTTAACGAAGAGTCTGGCCATCCATTTGCGTCACGAATATATTCACCTAAATCGTCCCATAACCATTCACTAGGACTTAACGTTAGAAACCATGTCGCAGGTCCGTAATGTTGTGCCATACACGATAAATCACTTCTCGGTCTACGCCAATATTGTTCCGTATTTCGAAGTGAAGAAAACATTGAATTTAAGTTGGACTCCAACGCTTCTTTCGACATAGCCTCTAAATACTCCGAAACTGTGTAACGAATTCGTGTATCAGTTATATTCATTTTATGGTAAATTCCGCGACGCAATTGACGAATATTGGCGTTATTTAATAAATAAAACAAATATTGTTGATTTAATCTAAATTGTGGACGCTTAGATGTCAAGCAACATTTAATAAATTCGTGCTCTTGAAGTTTGATCGGTCTATTTTCATCACATTGTCCATTAGAACCAAATGGAAATAAATCTGGAAAACACATTAAATCTAAATTCTTTTCACGATTATCTAAAGGTATGTCCTGAATTTTTAACATTTGATATAAAGCAGTCGCAGTTTGATTTTCTTTTTTTTTCATGTAGAGGATATATAGTATATTGCTCATAATAGCTATCATCTTTATCTTTTTGAGATAGCATTGCCTTGCACTGATCATCCAATGCAAGTTCTACATGATCTTTTGTCTCTTTCACATGTAATTCTAAATCATTTAATGGTTCACAGTCATCACTTGCATCATTTTCTGATTTTTGCATTTCAAATTCTACATTATCCAAATTGCCTAAAAGCAATTTATCATGAATATCGGGCAGTAAAATTTCAGAATATAAAGGATTATTGTTTTTCAACCATATTAAAGCTTCAAATACTTTTTTAATGTCCACTAAATCTTCCCAGATAATTTTTTTTTTAGTTGGAACATTTCGAACTACAATAAATTCGTGATTTAAATTTATTGGATCAGTGTTAGAACATAACTTATCGAAAGTCTGTTGTAAAGGAAGTGGTAAATGAAATGTTCTACCTTTCACTTTTTGTATCCTTTGTCGTGCAGGTGTTTTTTTATTAACAACTGTTCCCATTTTAACAACAGTTTGAAAGGCTTTAGCTCTCTGTAAAAACAATTTCTCAAATTCGTTAAGAGATGATATTACCTCAGGCACATCATTTACCGAGAGATTATTTAGAATACAATAAGCAGGCATCATCCCACTACAAAATTTTTTATCACAATACTTACATATATATTGCGGATCAATTTTTTGTTGCTTTATATACACCATTAAATCTTTCCAAATTCGATTATCCCTCCGCATTTTTTGTTTACTAATTTTAAAAACACTTCTTCTATAACAAAGTCTCTCACACGATATACAACTATACCGCGGAGTGTCCAGTGAACATTTTCTCAGAACCATAAATGCATTATGATATTTTGCAACAATATCATCATCACTTAACATTATTTCAGTTTGCTGAAGCTTATACAGATCTGCTTTTTCTTGCGCTAAAGTTACAATTTCATTTAATATATTCAGATCAGCAGAATACAATGCTTTGTCTAAATACAACATTTTTTTATAAAAATCTTTAAGTTGATATATTAAACGTCTGATATTTCTTACTTTGGGGAAATGAGGCGACAATAACTGCATTGGAACAGACATCGCTTTACAAAGATTTAAATCAATATAACACCCATGCGTATGGCCTAATTTATCATTATTTGAAGTTTTCACAGTACACTCGTGAATGTTTTGCATAAGTTTGGGTAAATTCTTCAAAGTACATATATTTACAGCTTCTAGAAATTTATGATATCGGGCAATTAGAAGCGGATCATTAATTTTACATAAAGAACTGCACAACCACGATTTTTTTGCTCGTGCTTCAATCAAAGGTAATACATTTTCAGTCTGTCCTTTCATATTTATTATTAATGGCTCCGTTATAGTGACTTCAGATGAATTTATATTGTAATATGTAGAATCAACAAAATAATTTTCTGACGAAGCTGTATGTTTAGATCTGCCACACAGCGCGCATAATTTGTCATCCACCGTAGAACATTCTGCAAAAACAGTCAAACATGTTTCTGATTTGTTTTTAAGGGGGTAGACACGGGTAATGCAGCGCGCTGTATACCGACACAATCTGGCCCGAAACATGGGTCTGGGATATTACGTTGTTTGTCCTTATATGAGCAGATTTTGGGCTGGGCGAGGTCTCATTCGAAAGAGGAAGGTTCAATGCAGCCCGCTCTGGTCATGGCTCAACGAGATAGTGTTGATATCTGATAATACGAGTGTTCAAAGTAGAGAAAAAATCGACAAAATACACTCCCAGATTCCAAGTATTTGTAAGTCGCTAAAAGAGTTTTATGACTCAAACGATGACCAGAGCGGGCTGCATTGAACCTTCCTCTTTCGAATGAGACCTCGTCCAGCCCAAAATCTCCTCATATAAGGACAAACAACGTAATATCCCAGACCCATATTTCGGGCCAGATTGTGTCGGTATGCAGCGCGCTGCATTACCCGTGTCACGTGGCGTGTTTACCTAATTAAGTATTTTTAGGTCACTAAAAGAGTTTTGTGACTGAAACGGTGAGCAGAGCGCTCCGCATTGAATCTTCCTCTTTCGAATGAGACCTCGCCCAGCCCAAAATCTGCTCATATAAGGACGAAAAACGAAAAATCCCAAACCCATGTTTCAGGTTAGATTGTCGGTATTGCAGCACGGTGAATCGCCCGTGTCACGTGACGTGTCTACCCCCTTAAGTAGACTTAACATTTTATTCATATTACGAACATAACTATCTCTAATGTGTATACACCAGCGTACGACTTTCTCAACTTCTAATATAACCGGTTTTTTAATATAACCTTTGCTACAATCTGTAATATTGAGCTTGTGTATAATATTTTTAACGATTATTTCCGCAGAACTGCGAATTGTCATAGAAATTCTGGACCGAAGCATAGCATATTTTTTTCTAATATTTTTGGCAGTATTGTTCTTCGTAAGTGTTAAATTCCTTCTTTTCTGATTCTGATAAAATCGCTTATTGTAAAGCCTCTTAAAATCCTGATTATATCGCTGTCACGTCCCGGGTGGAGGTCTTTGGGGGACAATGACACTGTGGGGGTTTTTGAACACAGGCGAGGATCTGAAATCCTGCACACTGCGAGTTGAGGGAGGTTAGGCGAGGATCTGGAATCCTGCACACTGGGGTAGAGGGAATTTAGGCGAGGATCTTGAATCCTACACACTGGGGTAGAAGGAATTTAGGCGAGGATCTTAAATCCTGCACACTGGGGTCGAAGGAGGCTAGGCGAGGATCTTAAATCCTGCACACTGGGGTAAAAGGAGGTTAGGCGAGGATCTTGAATCCTGCACACTGGGGTAAAAGGAGGCTAGGCGAGGATCTTGAATCCTGCACACTGGGGTAAAAGGAGGTTAGGCGAGGATCTTGAATCCTACACACTGAGGTCGAGGGAATCTAGGCGAGGATCTTGAATCCTGCACGCTGAGCGACTAAGGAGGGTTTAAATAATGAAATTGTACCCAATGAACACCCGTTAGACCCTTGTGGGTTTTTATACCGGTTCGATAATAGGATTTACCGCTGCATATACATAAGAAGTCACTCGTAATGGTTCCGCGAAATCCGTCTAGGCATACGTCGGTACGTGGCCCGTGCAGAAGAACGTTTGTAAACACTGTAAGAACACTCGCTCGCGAACCGAGATCAGCTGTTGCAGCAGTTCGTTACGTTTGGGATCTTCGTTGCCGAAGGATTAACACAATAACTTCACGATGGATTTAAATGGTTGTTTATTCTGGTTAAACAAGTACGTTATCATGCACTGCGTTAATGGTGCAGTAGCGATGATCGTTGGCGTATGACATTTATAAATGTATATAAAATAAAATGTTTATGGATGGGCGTGAAATACAATAAAAGATAGTAAAATAGTATGTAATAAGCTTTAGTGTTGACAAGACAAATGAAGTGATCGCAGTATGCGTAAATAAGACAAATAGAATGGTTGCAATAAGCGTTAACAAGCAAATTGTATGATCGCAATGAGCGTTAATAAGATGATTAATACGAAAAGTAAATAAGAATAGTAATATGGAATGTGGGTGATATACAATGTTATTTATAATAATGATAGTAGCTTACAGTAACTGCCGTAGGTAATTGTTTCGTAGATCACTGATTTGAACTTTAGAAATACTTATGGTTTCGTATAAAAGTTTCCGTAGGAGAGTTTCCGTAGAAGAGGACGAGGACCTCTTGGGTCCTCGTATTTATGTAAAATCAAAAGATTGTTAGGGGCGAAGGGCGGTTGCGGTATGCAACCTTGACCTATTTCGGCACGTGTCGCAGTACAGGTTATTAATAGATTTGGTCTTCCGGGGTTTTTATATGGCCTTGTAATGAATATTTGTCGTTAAGACTTCCGGGGTTCTTTTGCATAGAGTTTTGAAAGGGGATACTCAACCCATTGGATGGACTGTGGGTGGTTTGATTAGAAAGAAGGAAAAGGGGTAATGACTTCTTTGGTCATGGGGAGGTTGTGAGACGTGGTCTCGATTTAAGAGGGGTTTTTAGGGACGAGGGACTTGTATTTATTAGATTTGGAGTGATGTGGTCGTGCCACGTAAGGTTAAGAGTGGATTTGGGGGTCGTCGTTGACCATCTTGAGATGGGGACCGCTAAGGTACATCGCCAAGGTGATCAGGGGTTTGGGGAAAGGGTAAGACTTGATTCTGGAAGACTTTGGTGGAGTGAGTTTATGGAGGACTTGTACTGTTACCGCGCGAAAAATAGTGGGACGTCACATCGCCCCCGAAATTTAAAACGGTTTTTTTCAATGTCTTGTTGATATCGAAACCGCCTTTTAAGAAGAATATTCTCCCGTGTTTTTTTATATCGCTATACATCTTTTGCGCGATTATTTTCCAGATGTTCTGGATATCGAAGCCGTCTTTTAAAAAGAATATTCTCCCGTTTTTTTTTGTATTGTTGTACTTGTTTCGCGCGGTTATTTTTCAGATGTTCTTGATATCGAATCCGTCTTTTAAAAAGAATATTCTCCCGGTTTTTTTTATATCGTTGTACTTTTTTCGCCCGATTATTTTCCAGATGTTCTTGATATAGACACCGTCTTTTAGCATTTTTTTTTGCATTATTGTCTAAATTTGGCACATCAAATAGACATCGCTTTTTATTATTACTTTCAAAATTACAAATCGCTTTAACCTCTTTTCGTTTTATTTCTGTTAATGAAAGCACTTCCTGTAAGGCACCACAATTTAAATCCTGAGGAAAATGCTCTACAACATTGATTTCAAACATTTGTATTAAATGTAGCCGCATTAAGCTGTGGTCATACCTTACTTTGTCAGGTTTCATGTTAAATAATAATGAAACTGCAAAGGCTATTGCGAAAACACCGCAATCGCTACTATTCGGTTGTTGTTGCACTGTAGGAAATTGAACAGGATTCTGGGTAAAATCATATGTTGGAAATAATTTATTCAAGAATTGTTCCTGATCCTTCTCTAATCTTTTATTATTTAAAGAATCATAAATAAATATATTTTTTGTATCGTAATAACCGCATGTCCAATGTATTCCCAATGATTCAGAAGGTAATATCTGTATATGCTTTTTATTCCTCGGCATGGATTGTACTCTATTCATTGATTGTACCATATATGTTCCGATAGGTCTATAATCTGAACAGCTTTTTAAAATATAATTAAAATGATCCATATGCAAATCATTTAACCATCTGCCTTCAGCAATAATACTTTTTTGTTCTAATGATAGCGTCATTTTTTGTTGACGTCGTTCAGCTGAGATATTACTATTTAATCCGTCCTCAGATTGCTGAAAATTGCAATTTGTTTGTAATAAGCTCGATTTCAGTGGTTCCATTTTTTTACGTTCGCGTCTTGTGCGCTTACAAGACGCTTGTACCTCTTTTGCTTTTATTTCTATTAATGGAAGCACTTTATGAGGAACACTTAAATTTAGGTCTTGGGGAAAATGCTCTATAATATTGAATTCAAACATTTTTATCAAATGCAGTCGCATTAAACTATGGTTATATTGTACTTTCTCAGGTTTAATATTAAATAATAACGAAACAGCAAAGGCTATTGCGAAAACACCGCAATCGCTACCGTTCGGTTGTTGTTGCACAGTAGGAAATTGGACAGGATTCTGAATAAAGTCATATGCTGGAAACAATTTTTTCAAGAATTGTTCCTGATCCTTCTCTAATCTTTTATTATTTAAAGAATCATAAATAAATATATTTTTTCTGTCGTAATAGCTGCATACCCAATGACCTCTTCCGTACAGTAACCAATTATCATTCGCAATATCTCTCGACATAGAACTATATAAAAATTGTATATGCTTTTCATTTGTCGGTATGGGTTGTATCGTATCAAGTAATTGCACCCGCCACGATTCAACAGGCCTATAATTGGAATGATTTTGTAAAATGCAATTGAAACGATCCATATCATCATCCCATAACCATTCACCACGAAAAATTTCATTTTCATTTTTTTCGGTGAACATCGATATTTCATGTTTCTTTTCTACCTGAATAGACATTTTAGTAGGAAGAACTAAAATTACTTTTTTTTTCTCTTATTACAACTTTCTGGAAAGTTATACTCGTGACACGGCGCAATGTAGCCTGCCTATCGAGTGATGTTATAAGATAATATTTATTCGATTTAGAGTGGCGTTATCAATAGATAGAAAACCCACTTCTTTTTTAATTATAAGATAAAGCGCAATGCAGCCAGTAAAGCTTAACTCGCAAAAACGCAAAGCAGTCAAGTCGAGCGCAAAGCAGCTCAACGAGTGTACTTTACTTTTTTCGTTAATACTCCAACCTGTAAGAAATTAAAAAATTGTTAGACACTAAACTAATATATTTTATATATAAAAAAATGTAAACGTCACTTACCAAATATATAATATTTTCTGTTTTGCTTCTCCTTTTGAGGAGAAGAATTGCACTGCCTTCCAAGGAACTTGAAACTAAAAAGATACACATTTCAATAAAGAAATAGCAGACTATTATTTTACACATGTAATGAAACAAACAATAACCTATTCGTTGATAATATGTTCGTTTCATTATGCGTACACCTTAATTAATAATAATAATAAAACACACTTACATGTAAGGAAATCAGGAAGAATTTTTGGACGCCGTAACATGTG
Organism: Andrena flavipes; assembly: GCA_963971345.1. NCBI lineage: Eukaryota > Metazoa > Arthropoda > Insecta > Hymenoptera > Andrenidae > Andrena > Andrena flavipes. The sequence goes on from OZ020479.1 coordinate 57,986,066, forward strand.
TGAGCTCCGGTCGCCCAATTTGATTTTTTCCTTTACGCGAGACCCTAGCCCCATATACCCGTCGGTAAGAGCGAGCCCTCCTTGTACCAAGAAAATATGCCGCCGGTCACGTCTCGCCGCTGTCAAGCGAGATCTTCTTTATCATCGCCTTTTGTACGCTTTCAGCCGTATTCGGACTGAATATTTTTATATAAATCTAACGTAGAAGTACAAATAATAATACTCGTTTTCGTCTATGAGTTTTTCATCTACTTAGTGTGATTTTTTCCTTTTTTGAAGCTTTTTATGGGGATCTTACATACAGCTAACAAGGGAAGGACCCCAAGTGGTCGGCTTGGATTTTAACGAGCTTTTGTAAGATGATAGCATGCAGATCCCTGATGATATATATGGAATACTAGCCGCAGTTTTTATATTAACAATTAATGTTGCGTTCCTCTATACATACTATGGTCATAAAATCTATAGCAGAAGCCGCGGTGGCAAAGTAGCTTGGTGCGTGGATTGCGAATCCGACAGTCCTGTGATCGATTCTCCTCCGTTAGACGATTTTTTTTTGCATTTTTATGGTGCTGTAGCATATAGTATTAAATTTTCTTTCAATTAATAACAATTTCGATACAGTATTCCTTTATCCTCCACAACTCAACATCATAATACTCGTTTTTTTTTTAAACAATTTTTCCCGTGCAAATATATTTTGTGGATATTACATATCACATACGCAGAGTTGGGCATTAAGTATTCGAATAAATTTTCATTCGAATACGAATTCGTATACATCCACAAGATTATTCGTTGTTCGCGAATAAATCTGTACCGTTATTCTAGCCAGATTCGTTCGAATAAGAATTTATTCGTTATTCGACCCGAATGAACGACGAATAAGAAATGTGATACCCGGCATCTATCGATGGAAGTCTGTACTGTGACCAACATAGCTAAAAAACGAAGCGATCTGAACATTCTGTAGTAAGACGACGGCAACAACGACGGTACCGTTTAGAAGATGGAATTCAGAGTTCACTTTTTGACACTTTGACGCTGCGTATCTTCTAAACGGCTGGTCCTACGTCGTTTTTGACGAAATTTCGAAAGAAAACTCAACCAAAGAAGGATATAATCTCCTCCTTTTAAAACGTCCCATGTACTTTAAGCAAGCAGACTGCCCGACACCGCCTTAAAGAAGTATTCTCTTCTAGAGGCGTCGGCCATTTTATTCGTCCGTTGAGTCGACTAAATTCTTATTCGAATAAATTTTCCGTCAAATAAAAAATTAATCGAAGATTATTCGAATAAAAATTTATTCGCACAAATTTATTCGAATACTTATTCGAATGAAAATTTAGCCGAATAATGCCCAACTCTGCACACACGTTACATATTAGGTACTCTACGCAAATGTTATGGTTACTAAGGTTAAAAATGCATTTATAACATAACATAATATTCTAATCATCTCTTTCATCGGTGTTTTTTCATATTCTTGTACTGCAGAAATATTTCATTCCGAAACTTTCGACGCCTGCAATTGTCGAACAGGTAAAGTGGAATAGCCGTATTTTAACGTTAAAATTTGTGTAGAGTATAAATAAAATAAATAAATAACATATGTAACGTACTATATAATACGTAAATACTACGACTCCCATGTATACTGTTGTTTCAAAAGCGATTTCCACATCTGTGGCGTCCCCTTGTTAGCTTCCCGGCTTAAAAATCAACAATTCAAAAAGCCCGCGGCAGAATGTGTCCGTTACTATGCCAAAAGCGGGCTCCTTAAAACAAAAGAGCAGCGGAGGAGCTCGCCTCATCGTTGCACATGGCGAGAAAGCCCATTCTCTATCGTGGCTGCAAACTGCAAAGGCAGAACAATGGCTGAAAATGTAAGTAATAAAAAAATACTATTCATATATTCATAGCTATCGTTATTCATATATGCTCTAGCCCTGTTGCTTGTATTCGCTAGTTTTATTCGGGAGATATTCGTGAGATTAATTTTTATGCGTTAGTTTTATTCGTGAGAAATTTATTCGTGATTCGTGAGAACTTTTGTCACTTAAATTCTGATTACAAACGGCGTATTATAGAAGAAAGTCATCTAGCGCAAGAATACGTATTGTTCAATAGCTAATTTGAAATTGGAAATTCAAATTATATAAAAATTGCAGTACATTAAATTACACAATATGTTTCTTCTCATTACTTTACGAGCCTTTCAATTACTCAACATACAAAAAACTGTAACGTATTCACATTAACATTATTTTGTGAACGATTCGCAGTTGTAACTAGTAGTAAAACAAGAAGAGATTGCACAAGTTGAAGCATATTCTACTTATAACGATTAGAAATATAACAAACATATCTAAGTTGAACGTAAAAGAACATATAAAGTACAACATTTTGAAAGTCTTTGGTAGGCACTTTGCCTATGTTAACTATCAGTGGAAGTAGACCGTAACTGTATAAGCAAGTAATACAACAAGATATTAGACACGTTGAAGCATATTCTAACTTGTAACGCCAGCAATTAGAAGTATGAGACACATCCTAGTTAAAATATGTTTCTATGTACCCAATATGTTCTTGTTGTATTACTTGCTATACAGTTACAGTCTGCTTCCATTGATAGTTAACATAGGCAAAGTGCCTACCAAAGACTTTCAAAATGTTGTACTTTACATGTTCGTTTACGTTCAACTCAGATGTGTTTGATATATTTCTAAATCGTTAGCGTTATAAGTTCTAGAATATGCTTCGACGTATGCAATATCTTCTTGTTTTGTTACTAGTTACAACTGCGAATCCTTCACAAAATAATGTTATAATACGTTACAGTTTTTTGTATTGAATAATAATAATTATGAAGTAATGAGATAAAATATATTTTGTAATGTAATGTAATTTTTATAATTTTGCATCATACACTGTTTCAGTTTTCAAATTTTTATATGTCCTAATTTCCAATTTGCAATGGAACAATACATACATACCTTTGCGCTACATGTATGACTTTCTTCTATCATACGCAGCTTTTATGCACTCTTGATCTTTTTTGCTAATTAATTGTTTGTTTATTTTTGTAGGAAAATATGGATGACGCTTCGTTGGATGGTAAATATAATAATAATTTATTTATATATCTACATTTATTTAAATTTATTTTTCCAGTCATTTAATGATGAAATTAATTTATTTTTTAGACAGAATTGGCACAATTGAACATGGCGGTGCCGCCACTGCCCGCGGCTTCTCCACCACCACCGCCGCCGCCGCCGCCACCACCGCCACCACCACCACCACCACCACAAGCGAACCCAGCCACGGCCGATGGTAAATACATACATATACAGTATTGTCTCCGAATTTGCTCGCTGGTCGGGACCGGCGGTGAGCATATATTCCGTACAGAGTCCTAATTCCGAGTGTTCGTTTCTCGCTTCTTTCTGGCCGAAAGGGGGAGCGAGATGGAAAGCTTTGCGTGCGCGACGGGCGTGCGCGATGGTCGCGCGCATGCGTCGAGCAGTCATAACGCTCGTGCCCGTCGTGCACGCAACGCGTTCCATCTCGCTCTGGCCTTCGCCGGACAAGAGTGAGACAAAAGTGGTGGGGATAGCGACAAGCTTGTATCCCGTGCATAAACTCGAGCAAATACGGAGACAATTACACATTTTATTAAGAAATTACAGTCGGTGTAGAAAGTATTCGTACAGCGACCAATTTAAAGTAAAACTTTGCATATCCATGTCAGTAATAATAAATTTTAACGGAAAACAATGATTAATCGATATTCTTTGATGTTTGTAGAATAGATTTTGTATAAACAAATTTTTTTTGTCCAATTAATCCCATAGATGCTATATTAAGCAGATATAATTTAATATGAATAAATATTTTATTCAAAATACTTATATAGTTTATTAATTCTTTATTCAACCGTTCGAATACTTTTTGCGCGTCCATTTCTGCGCGTTTATCTGTTTTTGTTAATATCTTTGTAAATGTTAAAGGGAATAAAATTTTGTTTTTGTTTATACAAAATCTATTCTACAAACATCGAAGAATATTGATAATTAATCATTGTTTTCCGTTAAAATTTATTACTGACATGAACATACAAAGTTTTACTTTAAGGGGTCATGCTCAGTCAGGAGGCCGAAAAAAGGGTGGTCTTTGGAAATTTTTTTACTCAAAAACTATAACACATTTCTCAAAAAATCTTTTCTCCTTTTAAGGATTGCATCTAGTACCGTGCATCGTAATTTTTTTATTTAAAAATATTTATCAATAACTAAGTTATTGTCCATCACTCGAAGGTTCTCTCAAATAAAAGGCTTCTGCGGTGACCAAAATATTTAAAAAACCATTCAACCGATTTACTTCAAATTTTACAAGCTTACTATAGGAACAATAAACTAGTCTTTGAACGAAGGATTTTTCGAAACATTGATTGGGAAAAAATGGCTGATGTTTAAAGTCAAAGTTTCAATTTTTATCATAAATTGGTCATCGTAAATCGTCAATTAAAAGAAAACTAAGCATCGGATAAAAAAATCCTTCGTTCAAAGACTAGTTTATTGTTCCTATAGTAAGCTTGTAAAATTTGAAGTAAATCGGTCGAAAGGTTTTTTAAATATTTTGTTCACCGCAGAAGCCTTATATTTGAGAGAACCTTCGAGTGATGGACAATAACTTAGTTATTGATAAGTATTTTTAAATAAAAAAATTACGATGCACGGTACTAGATGCAATCCTTAAAAGGAAAAAAGATTTTTTGAGAAATGTGTTATAGTTTTGAGTAAAAAAATTTTCAAAGACCACCCTTTTTTCGGCCTCCTGACTGAGCATGACCCCTTAAATTGTTCGCTGTACGAATACTTTCTATACAGGGTGTCCCAAAAATGTCGGAGTTCCTTGGAAGGGGTAACTCAGGGGGTGATTTGAAACAACTTTTTCCTTAGCGAAAATATTGTCCGAAGCTTCGTTAAGGAGATATTAACAAAAAGCCCCGACCAATCAGAGCGCGCGCCTTCCGTCCGAGCTGCCGCGGTAGCGTTGGCTACGCGGTAGGCGACTGCGCTTGTACTACGAACGTACGAACAAGCAAGTCGCCATGCAAACCGCGTTACAATTTTTTTTTTAAATTATAATCTTAAATAAGAATTATTTGAAGTGAGAGGATAAGAAGTATGTAAATTTCGATTTTAAATAAGGCATAAACGAAAAGGTAATGTAGCAGAAAATGTACGACATGTGATCGTAATTCGTTATTGAGGTAAAAATCCGTAGTTTAATAACGGCCTACACAACTAAATTTAAACAATAATATTAGGTGTATGAATAAATTCTTTCCGACTGGATTTACATAATCAGTACAAAGGTACTGAATTTCTATCGCGGTGGTATTCATAAGCTGCCAGAAAAATGGCAAAAGGTAATGAACAATAATGGAAATTATGTCTTGCACCCTAAAATCGGAAAGAATTTATTTCTACACCTAATAATCACCAATAAATTAAATAAAACTCACCCATTCGGACATTCCTTTCCTTCCTTTTCGGAAACCTGTGTCACTGGGTCATTGTACCGATTCTGGTCATCGGTGGACGAAAAGGTTTATGGTAGGGTAGTGCCCAATGCTCAGCTGATCGCAGGTATTCGCAGGACACCACCCGAAAGTAAGGGTCGCAACGTCAAGTGCGTCCGGATTAATGTACCGAATATTCACTTCACTGCACTGATACTAACACTGATCACTTAATTTATTTTCTACGGAACGTGTTGTTCCTACGTTCTACTGAGAACGCTCGCACGGTAGCACTCGCGTCCCCGTCGTTCCGCGCGTACACACAGAACATAGCGTAATACTCTTCGGCGGAGTACATTTCTGGGCCGAGATTACTAGCTGACTGACAGGATTTTTTCCCAAATAACTTCCTCTACCCCCAAGTAGTTTCTCTCGTTCCAATATGTGTTTACTCCCACCAGTACAAGAGGCTTTAGGTAAAAAGAAGCCAGCACATTTTCGAAACACACGTGTTTTGCAGAAGTGCAACGAACACTTTCACAAAAGCCCGCGTTCCGTCCTTCTACTACCAATGTACCCATTGCTTCGAGATAGAAAACAGACACCACGTGTATCGGTTCAAAAGGGTCCGAAGGGAAGAGAAGCAGAAAGTCTTCGAGTTGCTATAAAGAAGAAAATTCACGTCTGCTACGAGGCGGAACCAATTAAGTCATAAATTATCCGAAACTGTAGGTAACCGTTCTCTACCGCCGACTAGCGGGACAATACGGTCATAAACCGCGACTCTGACGAAATGCTCTGGCCGGTCAGTCTGATTAATTTTGGGGATCTAGAATTTAAAAAGTGTTATTCAACATCAATACACCTCGCGGAGAGACACAGGAAGAAAAGGGGTAGTCCGCTGACTGCGCGTAGTCCCGCCTGCGTCGTCCACCCTACAAATTCGAAACAGATCCCTTATCTCTCGTGTCTAAACACGCGTTCGAATTTCAAAACAAAAGCACGCGTCGACGTATTCCGTGCGAGAGAAGGTGGGCTCAAAGTTCGATTGGTCCCAAACTAGCCAATTGGGCCTGCTTATCTCTCGTGTCTAAACACGCGCTCGAATTTCAAAACAAAAGCACGCGTCGACGTATTCCGTGCGAGAGAAGGTGGGCTTGCAATTCGATTGGTCCTAGTCTAACCAATCTGCCCTGAATCCCTTTCAAACAGCCACTTTCCTGAAGAGGCCCTCTTCACAGCAATATCTCCTCCCCAAGGCCCACCTTCTCTCGCACGGAATACGTCGACGCGTGCTTTTGTTTTGAAATTCGAGCGCGTGTTTAGACACGAGAGATAAGCAGGCCCAATTGGATAGTTTGCGGCCAATGGGACCTCAAGCCCGCAGTCTCTCGCACCGAATACGTCGACGCGTGCTTGCGTTTTGAAATTCGAGCGCGTGTTTATACTCGAGAGATAAGGGATCCGTCTTTAATTTGAGGGTAGGACAAAGCAGGCGGGACTACGCGCAGTCAGCGGACTACCCTTCTTTTCATGTGTCTCTCCGCGAGACGTATTGATGCTGGATAATACTTTGTAATTTCTAGTTCTCCAAAATTAATCAGACTGATCAGCCAGAGCATTTCGCCAGGGTCGCGGTTTATGACCGTATTGTCCCGCAAATCGGCGCTAGAGAACGGTTTCCTACAGTTTCGGATAATTTATGACTTAATTGGTTCCACCTCGTAGCAGACGTGAATTTTCTTCTTTATAGCAACTCGAAGACTTTCTGCTTCTCTTCCCTTCGGACCCTTTTGAACCGATACACGTGGTGTCTGTTTTCTATCTCGAAGCAATGGGTACATTGGCAGTAGAAGAACGGTGCTGGCTTCTTTTTGCCTAAAGCCTCTTGTACTGGTGGGAGCAAACTCATAATGGGACGAGAGAAGCTACGTGGGGGTAGAGGAAGTTGTTTGGGAAAAAATCCTGTCAGTCAGCTAGTAATCTCGGCCCAGAAATGTACTCCGCCGAAGAGTATTACGCTATGTTCTCTGTGTACGCGCGGAACGACGGGGACGCGAGTGCTACCGTGCGAGCGTTCTCAGTAGAACGTAGGAACAACACGTTCCGTAGAAAATAAATTAAGTGATCAGTGTTAGTATCAGTGCAGTGAAGTGAATATTCGGTACATTAACCCGGACGCACTTGACGTTGCGACCCTTACTTTCGGGTGGTGTCCTGCGAATACTTGCGATCAGCTGAGCACTGGGCGCTACCCCACCATAAATCTTTTCGTCCACCGATGACCAGAATCGGTACAGTGACCCAGTGACACAGGTTTCCGAAAAGGAAGGAAAGGAATGTCCGAATGGGTGAGTTTTATTTAATTTATTGGTGATTATTAGGTGTAGAAATAAATTCTTTCCGATTTTAGGGTACAATAACAGTTCGATTTAAAAAATATGAAAACAACTCAATCATCGACATAATTTCCATTATTGTTCATTACCTTTTGCCATTTTTCTGGCAACTTATGAATACCACCGCGATAGAAATTCAGTACCTTTGTACTGATTATGTAAATCCAGTCGGAAAGAATTTATTCATACACCTAATATTATTGTTTAAATTTAGTTGTGTTGGCCGTTATTAAACTACGGATTTTTACCTCAATAACGAATTACGATCACATGTCGTACATTTTATGCTACATTACCTTTTCGTTTATGTCTTATTTAAAAACGAAATATACGTACTTCTTATCCTCTCACTTCAAATAATTCTTAATTAAGATTATACTTTAAAAAAAAATGTGTAACGCGGTTTGCATGTCGACTTGCTTGTTCGTACGTTCGTAGTACAAGCGCAGTCGCCTACCGCGTATCCAACGCTACCGCGGCAGCTCGGACGGAAGGCGCGCGCTCTAATTGGTCGGGGTTTTTTGTTAATATCTCCTTAACGAAGCTTCGGACAATATTTTCGCTAAGGAAAAAGTTGTTTCAAATCACCCCCTGAGTTACCCCTTCCAAGGAACTCCGACATTTTTGGGACACCCTGTATGTTTTCAGAATGCTTGAAAATAAGTATATAAATTTAAATACTAATAAATTTATTATTGTTTTTATTACTAATTACAGGACCCTACGTGGCGCGCCACCAAAAGGGCGGGTGGAGGGTGAGGGCCCAAAATGAGAACTTGTTGGCCCTCGAATTAATGAGGAACCAGGCCCTCGCCGTCCGAACCATAATAACGGAAAGGTATCGGGGCCGTGGCCGGGGCCGTGGTTTGGACCGTGGCCGGGACCGGGGGCGCGGTGACGATTTGTACCGGGGACGGGGCCGGGGCAGTGGCGACCAATAAGAAAATAATTAAATATAAAAATGTGGTTATTTCATTTCTTTATTTAGTCTCTTTCAGCTATTGAAATCATTTTTTTCGTCTGCAGCTTTACCTAAAAAATAGGACATATTTATTAATTATTTATAAATTATCACACGTGCTCATGTTAAGATCATTGATTCACTGAATGAATAATTCCTACCTGAAAATTTGTGCATACATAGTCTGACGTAGATCACACTGCATTATCTTCTGCTTTGATTATCTGTAAATATATAAAGCCACATTTTAATTATACAACTTAACATAGAACTTACTATTTATAGAAATAGAGTGGCCTTTTGCTTTAGTGAGTGTAGAGACTAAATAATGTCCAAAAGAGGTGAGAGCGTATGGTAGAAAGTCTTGTTGCAGGAAATTTAAATGCTAATGGTAATGATTCAGAGAAAATGAATGAGGAGATCCAATAGTTTTAACGCACAATTGAGGCAGTCAGAGCAAAAACGGACTAACCCACATTTTTTTCGAAATTGAATAAGTAGCAATAACGTATTCCAATAGGCTCTACTAACCATATAAAATAGGAAAAAAAATTTTTTTTTTAATGTGGGTTGGTCCGTTTTTGCTCTGACTGCCTCAATTTATTGGTGTTGGAATGAAACTAATTTAGTATGTTTATTGATGAATTGAAATAATGGGAATCTAAAAAATTAATGAATTAATGAATAGCGTGACAACTACTTTGGATTTTATTAATTAAAGTATTACGAATGTCTTTCACAAATTGAAAAGCATTAACGTACATTGCAAGCAGTCCACCATAATCTATTTTCTTAATAATTCTTAATGCTATGTCTTTAGACAAATTTTGTCGATTTACCTTATTTGATAAAGTTCCAGAAACTTGTGCGAAACAAGATACTCTGTCTATCTATCTAATCTTCTCCGGACAACCTCCACGCCTGTGCATTCCCTTCATTTCTATCCATCCAAGCCTGTGCGTTCCCTTCAATTCTATTATTCAAGCCCGTGCGTCTCCTTCATTTTTATCGAAGTCCTGTGCGTCCCCTTCATTTCTACTATAATATAATAAGCTTTACATAAAATAGAAACTCTAAATTGCTGGTATACAAATACAAATATCTGGCAATTTAAATTCAATGCAATTTTTTACTACAATATATTATTACTTTGTATGGTACAAATTTCTAGAAACTTATGCGAAAGAAGGTGCTTCTATGTCGAACCTTCTCCGGACAACTTCCAAGTCTGCGACTCTACATAAAAAATCTATTAAATAAATTTGGCAACTTACCTTGTTAATTGAGACAATAATTCCGTCTCCTATTTAATGTAAAAACTCCTGACATCTCAAATTCGATCAACTCCCTTTATTTGACACTTAGCACTTGATAGGTTATTTATCTGTCTAGCTGTCAGATTACAACAACTTGTTACGCGATTGGCCGAAACCCGCATCCAATGAACGACGTGCCTGAGGGACATTTCCTCACCCTTTCATACTCCCCTCTTGCCTAAAAGTGTAGGACAGCGCTGTTCAAGGTCGCTCACGCGTGAGCCCGGGGTTCTCCCACTCTCGTCCCCGTTGCCAGGGATACTGCGCGACGCTAATCGCGAAGACGCTGGCCCGTCGTGACAGCCTTCGTAGCGTCGCGCGATCTCCTTGACAACCGATGGCACGCTGGGCGAGAGAAAGATTGGAAGGGGAAGCAGGCGCGTGAGGGGCTCCTACGCTGGACAGCGCTGGTGTAGGACGACGACGATGACGGGGACGATGCTGAATTTTAATAACATAAAATTCAGCAAATTGCAACTTTACATCGAAATATCTCAGCTCATAAAACCCGTAGGAACAAAACGAAGACACTTTTCTTATGTAAATCAAACCCAAGCTATCCATTAAGACCATTCAAAACCTAATCGGATCAGCCGTTATTGAGATTCGGAAATCTCAGGGTTCTTGGTAGCGAGTCGTGGCGTAATAGATACACTCCGTGTTCGCGCTGCGTATATATATATATATATATATATATATATATATACGCAGCATAAGTATATTATATACTTGGCGCGAGACACTACCGTGTCTCTTGATTAATAGATTTGGTCTTCCGGGGTTTTTATATGACCTTGTATGGAATATTAGTCGCTAAGTCTTCCGGGGTTCTTTTACATAGAGTTTTGAAAAGGGGATACTCAACCCATTGGATGGATTGTGGGTGGTTTGATTGGAAAGAGGAAAAAGGGGTAGTGACTTCTTTGGTCATGGAGAGGTTGTGAGACGTGGTCTCGATAGAATTATTTATATAATTATTTGTATAACAGACCGACCCAGTGCGCCGACAACATTTATATTTTTTAAAAGTTTTTTTAAAAAATTTTCGGTCGAAAGTTTTCAATCATTTTATTTAAAATGGATGGCGAAACATTTACACCTACCTCTTCAACATAGGAAAGTTTTTACACATCGATATTAGGACAATTTGGACAAGAAACCTTAAAGAATCTCAAGGACCTTTCGAACAACAGACTAACAATAAACCTGGTTAAGATAAGTAATAGAAAATTATTTTTTATTAAAGTGCAGAACGTATAATGTTATCCCAAAATTTATTTCAAATAATATAATGAACAGATCAAACATTTTCATTGTCTCTGTCTCTGCTTCTAGCAAATTGTTGAATTTACAAAATAGATATTCTAGATCAGGCCTGCACAGCAAGGCTGTAGCGAGTAAGAGCGCTCTCGATTGCTCGTGAGCGAAGCGAAGAGCGACGCGGTGAGCAGTTCCCCCACCTTGTGGCCAATAGCTGTCGTAGTATGCGTGTAAACTGTAAGGTGTGTTGCTGACGTTCAGCGGCACACTTCACTCACGAACATTCCCCACCACGGCACTCATGGCACTGTTGCTCATGAAGGCGTGGCATAGTGTTTAACGATGCTCTTTCCGCACGCGCCCGAAAATTTTTGCTCGACGGGCATTCAGCTGTGCACGCCTGTTCTAGATAATTACTCAACATTGCCATTAAAGATACACATAACATACATAAACCAATTACAAATAGAATAGCACAATTGATTGATGAAATGAAGAGTGGCTAAATACAGCTCGGCAAATGCTATTTATATTCGTTAACAATTGTTCCGTTTTGTATGGCAGAGAATTTTGTACATATAATGTTCATAACCTAGTGCACATTACAGACGACGTTAAAGATCTGAAATATTCGTTGGGGGAATTAAGTTGTTTCCCCTCAAACATTTTTTGGACGTAGGTGCGGGCACCCCTACCCGGCGAACCTCACGTCCCCCCAAACTGTTTTACGAACTGCTGGACGCGTTCTCCTGACCTCCGCGTGCTCATCAGGCGCCGGAAAGGCGCGCGTATTTAGTGAAATTGAGAGTCAATTTTCTCGAAAACGAAGCGCGATATTAAAAAATTGTATTCTATATTTTCGTCTTATTTTGGCCTGTAGAATCACCCCCTAGAATATTGACTATCAATAGAATAACATATATTATTATTTTTTATTTTTATAGTAGTATAGTATAGTATATTTTTATAGTATTATTTTTTTATTTCATTTTTTTTGTACTTTCGTCTGTTCGTTTGTCCTCTATCTTTTAAATGACTTGTTGTCGGCAATATGAAGAATGCATTCCATAAATTTGATTCGTGCATGGAGTGGCGATAAACCCGTGTTAAGGGCATCATCTGTAGCTTCAGTTTTTTTCGTATAATATCTAATCTATTCATCTCAGATGGTTTCGCTTTACATATGAAACACACTGCCATCGATGATGTATCTGTGACTGTTTGTGCGATTTTACCATCGATCATGGTAAAAAGGAGTTTATGATTTACTTTATATATCTTGCCATTTATTTTAACTACGCTATCAGTAAGATTTTTAATTTCCGTCTCCATTCTTGCGACTTCACTTTTAGTGTTTTCTGGTGTTTCTGAAGCAAATTGAAATATCACAGGTCTACAAAATCTAGTAGAGGAAGGTCTTGTATTCTTCCAGAGCACCAGAGAATCATTTTCTTTGTCATGTAACTGAAAAGGAACCAGAGATGTGAGAAACATATTCGCATCTGTGACGTTTTCTTTATCAAAACCCTGCTTATATTCACTGTGTCCACATGAACCGTCACACCCCCATTTAGAAACAAGAGTCATTGTGTCACTTCCTATATTTTCAAGTTCTTTGTTTTTATTTGTTAAAATCCTTGAAATGGTATGATTCAATAATGACTGTAAATTGACACTCGCACAGCTTTCCGTCACATCAACATCCGAATGATAACATTCTTTTTTGGTATTTAATAATTTATAGTATGAGGGGAAAATATCACAGCCTATCTCCTGACTCGCTTTTCTAAGAACTTCGTATTGATATTTTGACAATGAAGCATCAAGCACTAATGCCAATGCCTTCTCTGGAGTGAATGTTTTAGGTACTAACGGCTTTTCAATTGTATGCCCGGCCATAACCAATAGTTCTGGACAATAGTTCTCACAGAAATGCTTAATTTTGTATCGTTTAGCTCGATCGCAACAATCATCAAAACTCTTTTCTGGACGTCCACTTCGAAAACGTTGAGATGGTCCTGATTTATTATCCCCAACAGCGTCTGTGGGATCCAAAGTAATTGAAAAAATTCCTTTCAGCCATTCCTTGTTTTTCGTGAAAAATGTATACTTGTTTCGCGGTGCAATTTTCCATCTTCGTGAAAAGTTGGGTAAAAAATTTGTCATCAATTCATGATGGATTTTTTCCATCACTGTTTCCGAAATGTCTGGATACTTAATTTGAATATTTTCGACGCATTTATCCACTTTATGATTGCTCAACAGTATAATGTCAACCAAATCTTCGTAACCAGCGTTAAAAGTTCCCATGTTGTAAGACGAAAAAAGTAAGAATATCTATTGCACTCTGTCCAGGTGATAATGTTTCACGCCTATATTACTCTGGCTTAAACACTCGGCACAAATAGTGGTACTATCACTACTAAATAAAGACAATTGTCTTTCAATGACAAAAAAATCTATATTTTGGGACTTCGATGTCGCCATTAATATTAGGAACAAATGGCGATTGCAGTAATCGATTTTATGTCATTGTACGTCAATATTAATCATTAAAATAAAATATCTCCTAAACTAATAGTTTTTCGACATAAGTAGGTTAATACTTTGTCATAGAAAATGATGAACTGAATTCAGTGATGTATTAAAAAATATGTGATTTCGATTAATAAACATCAGTGACCTTCATATGTCCTCTATGCGTCCACATATAAAAAAAACTAATTACATTAAATTATGGCCTCCTAGGAACCATTCAACTTTTATCTAGAACATTTTTCAATATTATGAATAACGAAAGCAAGATACTCCAAATACTAATAAAAGTTATAGAAAAAATGCTCCCGACACCAAAGCCGCAGGTTTACGCAGCTAAAATCTGTTTGGTTATGTACTCAAAGATTTAATGCACCACTAGTGTTAAGTCTCATCTTAACGCTTTGTCCTACTGAAATCAACGATGGTATCATTGACTTAATTCATGTAATTTATTTGTTCAGTATGAACATAATCAAATTACAAAATTGCGATTCTTTTTTTCATTTGTAAATATTTTAAATTGTACTTGTAAGATAGTGCGTTTGTAACTCAAACTTGCAAGTATTCTGTTCCCTAACTTTCATATTATAATTTCCTTACAAATTAATGGTATTTACAGAAAATTCTTGTTGGTTCTGGTGCTTCAACTATCTTACTATGGAATTATATTGAAAAAATTCTGTGTACTTAACATTCAAAAAATGTATTTTTTCCTCTGTTCGAACCACTGTGGGGCGCCTTAAATCATCAAAAGGTTTTAATATTTTTAACGGGTTACATCAAGGAACAGTAAATTCCCCCATCCTTTTAACATTTTTATGAGTAACTACACCTCTTTGATTTAAACTGTAGCAAAAACAGACACGCAATTGCTTTTGCAGACGATTTAATCTTATATGTAAATGACAATAAACCGTCTCTTATTCAAATCGAACTACAAAACCTTTATAACCAAGTCGAAGATTACTGCCGGACTTGGAAGTTAAAAATTAATGAATCTAAATGCGAATGCATCCTTTTCAAGCCCTATATCTGAAATAAATCAGACGCCAACACCGATGTCAGAATTAACTAAAAGAATTTCGCGATAAAAACTGCTGGTAACCTAAATCTGTTTATCCCCCACAAAAAAAATAATCAGACATTTGGGTATCCAAATTAACTTCAACCTAAACTTAAATTCGCATTTAATCACACAAATTGAAAAAGCGCAAAAATCCTTTTTGGCTCACCGGAGACTGTTCTACTCCAAGGACCTCCACAAGGCTGTAAAAATCCTATGTTATAAACTTCTAATACGTCCAATACTAACCTATACCTACCAGGTATGGTTCAACCTGAGTGCTGGTGTGGTAGAAAAGCTGAGACTCTTTGAAAGAATGTGCATTAGAGCATGCCTAAGTAAATACAAATCACCTGAGTCTGACTACACTAAGTATATCAGTAACCTTAAGCTTACAACGAAGCCAAAATAGTAAGAATTTACCTATTCATGCTCAAGCTAACCCTAACCACTGGGCAAAAATTACCAGCATTGAATCAAACTTTCTGATTGCTCACTCAATCTATCCAAACCCGCAATACTTTGAAAGAGCCAAGCGCACTGGATACATCCCACCCCAAGCTTTCGTATACCTGGACACCCAGGGACTTATTCAAAATAAAGAAAACCTCCCAATCATCTTTCATATAAACAGAAGAGCTGACGATAAAAGAATGCTTAATATCGACTTAGGATATGTGTATGAATTGTCTAAATGGGACAAGAGAAACACTGACAAATCAAACTTAAAAAATAGCCCCCTTTGTAGAAAGCTCCGTTAGCTCATAGCATCTTAACTACTCTCTGGGAATCGGGTCAGTGCTAGACCCAGTCGGGACGACAATGCGGTTCGGTTCCGACTGGACCTTGCACCTTCTAAACCCTCTGCGTGGGCGTAAAAGAATTCTTTCTTTATATTATATATTTTCGTAACACGATTTCTTAGGGTATTTTAAAACTGTGTAATGTAAATATAAACAAAACATGTACATAGATAAGCATGGGTTATGAATATCCCCACAAAAAAAACTTTGAAAAAGTAAAAAAAAATACGCCAAGTACATGAAATCAAATAAATCATAAAAAAATAGAAGATAATCATAGTAAATCACAACAAAAAAATAGAAGAAAGTAGATCACAAAAAGAAGAAAATATACAATATAAAAAACTATGTGAAATCAAAATGAGCTACAAGTACATAAAGGTGCTTTCCAACTGCGCTTAAGGTAACACAACTACATATACACAGCTAAAATGCTGTGTTCGTACATTCTATAACTCATATCGCGGACATTTTAATTAACTCATAAGAATAAAATATAATATAAATAAATATTAAGCAGATATATTTTCATGCAAATAAATATTTATTTAAATACGAATAAATATTTTATTCAAAATACTTAGCGCTGCTCTCCGAATTGGTGTTGCTAAACTGAATAAATATGTATAAATTGCATTAATCTTTTTCTTTCTTTCTTGTGGGTGCGTTCGTGAATGTGTGTATGTGTGCGTGTGCATATGCTACATATGATATTTATAGAATTAAATATATGTAGAATAAATCTGACTGCGTTTGTAATACGTATATGTATATGTTTATGTATTTTAGATTGTAAGGGAGTTATTATAAATTATTAATACTAAGCCAATTAACATTTTTTCGGTTTCGCAGCGTCAAGTATTTTGAATAAAATATTTATTCGTATTAAAATAAATATTTACTTGCATAAAAATATATCTGCTTAATATTTATTTATATTATATTCTATTCTTATGGGTTAATTAAAATGTCCGCGATATGAGTTATAGAATGTACGAACACAGCATTTTAGCCGTGTATACAGGGTGTCCCCAAATGTTGCGGGTCCTGGAAGTGGGTGATTCAGGGGGTGATTGCAAACAACTTTTTCCTTTGCGAAAATTCTCTCCGAGCTTTCGTTAACGAGATATTAACAAAAAGCACCGACCAATCAGAGCGCGGGTCTGACGGCCGAGTTCCCGCGCTAGCGTGGCTACACGCGCTGCGCTGCGACTGCGAACAAACAACTCGGCATGCATCGAAGAAAATTTCGTAGAATGGCAAATGATAAAGACGTAACAAATAAAATCGAACATGTTGCTATGGTTTGTTTGTTGTTTAAAGTGAATAATGAATAAAGGATAAATGGATGAAAATCACGGGTAACGGAAAAAGACGAATACACAGCTTTTTTTTAGAAAATTCGAAAATAATAATTATTTGAAGTGAGAGGATAAGAAATACGTAAATTTCCTTGTGTTAATAACGTAGCCACGAAAAGGTAATGTAACAGGAAATTAACGAAAAGTGATCGTAGTTCGTTATTGTGATAAAAATCCGTAATTCAATAACGGCCAGCACTAATGCTGATAACGAATAAGTCTGCTTAAAAAGCCAGAATAAATATTTTCGTACGGGAATTTTGAGAATTATCGCCGGAAATAAGCCATAGCTTGCGTTTAATTTAAAAATGAATGATCACCAATAAAGTAACTAAAACTCACCCTTGTCGGAAATTCACCTGCAGCTTGAAAACCTGTGTCACTGGGTCACAGAACCGATCCTGGTCATCGATGGAGGAGCTCCGTACACAGCTGGTCCAAGGTATACGACACTACCCAAAGTTAAGGGTCGCAATATCAGGTAAGTCCAGGCTAATGTACCGAATATTCATTTCACTACACGGCTAGTAACACTGATCACTTAATTTATTTTCCATGGACCGTGTTGTTTCTACGTTATAAAAATTGGTGGAAATGAATTTTTACTTGGTGTTCGGAGCCGTAGGTATTTCCGCGCAAAGTCTCACGCTGCAGCACTTGCGTCCCCGTTGTTCAGGGGGTACACCCCGAACATCTCGTGATACTCATGAGCAGAGAACATTTCTGCGACGTGATTGCTTGCTGGCGGACAAGATTTTTTCCAAGCGACTTCTTCTAGCCCCAAGTGGTTTCTTTCGTTCCATTATGACTTAACTCCCACCAGAACAAGAGGTCTTAGGTAAAAAGAAGCCAGCACATTTTCGAAGCACACGTGTTTTGCAGAAGTGCAACGAACGAACCATCGTACACTTTCACAAAAGCCCGCTCTCCGTCCTTTTACTGCCAATGTACCCATTGTTTAGAGATACACAGCAGACACCACGTGTTTCGATTCGAAAGGATCCGAAGAGACGAGAAAGAGAAAGTCTTCGAATTGCTATAAAGAAGAAAAGGCACACCATTCCTGTTTTCGTTTTCCGATGCCCTGAGTTCACATTTGCTACAAGGCGGAACCAATTAAGTTATAAATTATCCAAAACTGTAGGAAACCGTTATCTACCGCCGACTAGCGGGACAATACGGTCATAAGCCGCGACCCTGGCGAAATGCTCTGGTCGATCAGCCTGATTAATTTTGGGGAACTAGAATTTAAAAAGTATCCCCTCAAAAACTTCAATGAAGTAAAAAAATTACGCCAAGTACATGAAATCACAAAAATAGAAGATAATAATAATTACAAAATTAAAAAAAGATGTGAAATCAGAATGAACTGCCAGTACATAAAGATGCTTTCCAACTGCGCTTTAGCTGACACAACTACATATGCACAGCTAAAATTCCATTACTCACAATGGCTATTTATACAAAGAAAACATGTAAATCGCAAAACATAGAAGATAATAATATAATTACAAAATTAAAAAAAGATGTGAAATCAGAATGAACTGCCAGTACATAAAGATGCAGTCCAACTACGCTTTAGATGACACAACTACATATGTACAGCTAAGATTCCATTACTCATAATGGCTATTTATACAAAGAAAAAATGTATTAAATAATATTAAGCAAATATATTTTTACACAAATAAATATTTTAATACGAATAAATATTTGATTCAAAATACTTGGCGCTGCGCCCCGAATTGGTGTTGCTAAACTCAATAAATATGTATAAATTGGATTATCTTTGCTTTCTTTCTTGTACGTGCATGTGTGCGTGTGCGTGTGCGTGTGCGTGTGCGTGTGCGTGTGCGTGTGCGTGTGTGTGTGTGTGTGTGTGTGTGTGTGTGTGTGTGTGTGTGTGTGTGTGTGTGTGTGTGCGCGTGTGTGTGGCGTGTGTGTGCGTGTGTGTGGCGTGTGCGTGTGCGTGTGCATATGCTACGTATGGTATTAGAATTACATATATGTAGAATAAATATGACAGCGTTTCTAATATGTCTATGTATATGTATTTTATATTGTAATGGAGTTGTTGTAAATTATTAATTAATACTAAGGCAATTAACATTTTTTCGGTTGCGCAGCGCCAAGTATTTTGAATCAAATATTTATTCGTATTAAAATATTTATTTGTGTAAAAATATATTTGCTTAATATTATTTAATACATTTTTTCTGTACTGGTCTTTGTCTTATCTTTATGTACTGGCAGTTCATTCTGATTTCACATCTTTTTTTAATTTTGTAATTATATTATTATCTTCTATGTTTTGTGATTTACATGTTTTCTTTGTATAAATAGCCATTGTGAGTAATGGAATTTTAGCTGTGCATATGTAGTTGTGTCAGTTAAAGCGCAGTTGGAAAGCATCTTTATGTACTGGCAGTTCATTCTGATTTCACATCTTTTTTTAATTTTGTAATTATTATTATCTTCTATTTTTGTGATTTCATGTACTTGGCGTAATTTTTTTACTTCATTGAAGTTTTTGAGGGGATCTCACTTCTTTTTTCAAAGATTAATTGTACTATTATTTGCAAATTCATATTCATACACACGTATTAATTGTTTATTTATCCTGAATGCATGGAAAATCTTCCAGACGATTAGATCGAAACATTTGCATCAAATGTTGACGCATTAACGCATGATTGTACATTACTTTGTCTGGTAATTTATTGATGAATAATAATGAAACAGCAAATGCACTCGCAACAACTCCGCAATCCCGACTGTTAGGTTGAGCTTGTAGGGGAAGGTGGGACAAGATGAGGTAGTTAAGGTTTGATGATGAATAAAACAGGTTTTCATAATCAACTAATCATTTTTTTTGTTTGAATCATTCTTTGGTAACAAGTCTTTCAGTTTAACTATGCACCAACCTAATCTCTATACAGGTTTTAATAGAAAATTTCAGAAAAAGTCCTTTCTCCCGATTGTTCGGTTGAATTTGTACATGTGGACATTTAATAAATTCTTCGTCGATTTTTCCGCCATGTTTGGTCAAAAAAGGGTATAACTTCTTAAGGTAAATTTTAACAATTTGTTACAATACATTATTTTGTAAATACACGGTATTTCCAGGAACTTATGCCAAAGAAAATGATTCTCTGTCGAACCTTCTCTGGACAATTCTGCGACTCTATATATAAATATTACAAAATTTTTGTGACTTACCTTGTTAATTGATTGAGACAATACTTCTGTGTCCTAAGTGGGATAAAAAATCGTGACATTTCAAATTTGGACAACTTCGCACGTTATGATATGAGCGATTAACATTTGGCAAGTTATAATTCAATAGTATATAGGTATATATGTACAATGACGGACAACGATCCCTGTCGAATGATCTCGAGAGTCGACGAACGAAACGTGTGTACTGTGTAGCTTCTTCGATTTTATTTTATTTTACTTTATTTTACTTTATTTTACTTCACTTCACTTCACTTCACTTCATTTTATTATTATCTTTATGTACTGGCAGTTCATTTTGATTTCACATCTTTTTTTAATTTTGTAATTATTATTATCTTCTATTTTTGTGATTTCATGTACTTGGCGTAATTTTTTTAATTCATTGAAGTTTTTGAGGGGATCTCACTTCTTTTTTCAAAGATTAATTGTACTATTATATGTAAATTCATATTAATACACAAGTACTAATTGTTTATTTATCCTGAATGCATGGAAAATCTTCCAGACGATTAGATCGAAACATTTGGGTCAAATGTTTACGCATTAATATTTACTTACTTATTTATAATAATTTTTAAACAATTTGGTTATACACGGTAGTATATAGTTGTAATATGTTGTCATTTCATTTTCTATAAAATTCTGTACAATCGTTACAAGAATCGGTTCTGTAACCGCTTTGGAACTTATATTGAACCTAAAAAATAAAAATTATTGAATCGGTTCTATAACCGGTTGGAACTTATATAGAACCCAAAAAATAAAAGTTATAGAGCTATATAGGAACCGTAACTAATACTTACATAGTCTGATATTTAGGTTCTTTATAACGGTTATTCAGAATAATGGTTCTTCATAACTCTTTCAAGAACCTAAATCTTTATAATAACGGTTTCAAGCCCTGCTCAACAGTGAAATATAAAAATATATAAGGGTAAAGGGTGCAAGGGTAAAGGGTGCAAGGGTAAAGGGTGCAAGGGTAAAGGGTGCAAGGGTAAAGGGTGCAAGGGTAAAGGGTGCAAGGGTAAAGGGTGCAAGGGTAAAGGGTGCAAGGGTAAAGGGTGCAAGGGTAAAGGGTGCAAGGGTAAAGGGTGCAAGGGTAAAGGGTGCAAGGGTAAAGGGTGCAAGGGTAAAGGGTGCAAGGGTAAAGGGTGCAAGGGTAAAGGGTGCAAGGGTAAAGGGTGCAAGGGTAAAGGGTGCAAGGGTAAAGGGTGCAAGGGTAAAGGGTGCAAGGGTAAAGGGTGCAAGGGTAAAGGGTGCAAGGGTAAAGGGTGCAAGGGTAAAGGGTGCAAGGGTAAAGGGTGCAAGGGTAAAGGGTGCAAGGGTAAAGGGTGCAAGGGTAAAGGGTGCAAGGGTAAAGGGTGCAAGGGTAAAGGGTGCAAGGGTAAAGGGTGCAAGGGTAAAGGGTGCAAGGGTAAAGGGTGCAAGGGTAAAGGGTGCAAGGGTAAAGGGTGCAAGGGTAAAGGGTGCAAGGGTAAAGGGTGCAAGGGTAAAGGGTGCAAGGGTAAAGGGTGCAAGGGTAAAGGGTGCAAGGGTAAAGGGTGCAAGGGTAAAGGGTGCAAGGGTAAAGGGTGCAAGGGTAAAGGGTGCAAGGGTAAAGGGTGCAAGGGTAAAGGGTGCAAGGGTAAAGGGTGCAAGGGTAAAGGGTGCAAGGGTAAAGGGTGCAAGGGTAAAGGGTGCAAGGGTAAAGGGTGCAAGGGTAAAGGGTGCAAGGGTAAAGGGTGCAAGGGTAAAGGGTGCAAGGGTAAAGGGTGCAAGGGTAAAGGGTGCAAGGGTAAAGGGTGCAAGGGTAAAGGGTGCAAGGGTAAAGGGTGCAAGGGTAAAGGGTGCAAGGGTAAAGGGTGCAAGGGTAAAGGGTGCAAGGGTAAAGGGTGCAAGGGTAAAGGGTGCAAGGGTAAAGGGTGCAAGGGTAAAGGGTGCAAGGGTAAAGGGTGCAAGGGTAAAGGGTGCAAGGGTAAAGGGTGCAAGGGTAAAGGGTGCAAGGGTAAAGGGTGCAAGGGTAAAGGGTGCAAGGGTAAAGGGTGCAAGGGTAAAGGGTGCAAGGGTAAAGGGTGCAAGGGTAAAGGGTGCAAGGGTAAAGGGTGCAAGGGTAAAGGGTGCAAGGGTAAAGGGTGCAAGGGTAAAGGGTGCAAGGGTAAAGGGTGCAAGGGTAAAGGGTGCAAGGGTAAAGGGTGCAAGGGTAAAGGGTGCAAGGGTAAAGGGTGCAAGGGTAAAGGGTGCAAGGGTAAAGGGTGCAAGGGTAAAGGGTGCAAGGGTAAAGGGTGCAAGGGTAAAGGGTGCAAGGGTAAAGGGTGCAAGGGTAAAGGGTGCAAGGGTAAAGGGTGCAAGGGTAAAGGGTGCAAGGGTAAAGGGTGCAAGGGTAAAGGGTGCAAGGGTAAAGGGTTCAAGGGTAAAGGGTGCAAGGGTAAAGGGTGCAAGGGTAAAGGGTGCAAGGGTAAAGGGTGCAAGGGTAAAGGGTGCAAGGGTAAAGGGTGCAAGGGTAAAGGGTGCAAGGGTAAAGGGTGCAAGGGTAAAGGGTGCAAGGGTAAAGGGTGCAAGGGTAAAGGGTGCAAGGGTAAAGGGTGCAAGGGTAAAGGGTGCAAGGGTAAAGGGTGCAAGGGTAAAGGGTGCAAGGGTAAAGGGTGCAAGGGTAAAGGGTGCAAGGGTAAAGGGTGCAAGGGTAAAGGGTGCAAGGGTAAAGGGTGCAAGGGTAAAGGGTGCAAGGGTAAAGGGTGCAAGGGTAAAGGGTGCAAGGGTAAAGGGTGCAAGGGTAAAGGGTGCAAGGGTAAAGGGTGCAAGGGTAAAGGGTGCAAGGGTAAAGGGTGCAAGGGTAAAGGGTGCAAGGGTAAAGGGTGCAAGGGTAAAGGGTGCAAGGGTAAAGGGTGCAAGGGTAAAGGGTGCAAGGGTAAAGGGTGCAAGGGTAAAGGGTGCAAGGGTAAAGGGTGCAAGGGTAAAGGGTGCAAGGGTAAAGGGTGCAAGGGTAAAGGGTGCAAGGGTAAAGGGTGCAAGGGTAAAGGGTGCAAGGGTAAAGGGTGCAAGGGTAAAGGGTGCAAGGGTAAAGGGTGCAAGGGTAAAGGGTGCAAGGGTAAAGGGTGCAAGGGTAAAGGGTGCAAGGGTAAAGGGTGCAAGGGTAAAGGGTGCAAGGGTAAAGGGTGCAAGGGTAAAGGGTGCAAGGGTAAAGGGTGCAAGGGTAAAGGGTGCAAGGGTAAAGGGTGCAAGGGTAAAGGGTGCAAGGGTAAAGGGTGCAAGGGTAAAGGGTGCAAGGGTAAAGGGTGCAAGGGTAAAGGGTGCAAGGGTAAAGGGTGCAAGGGTAAAGGGTGCAAGGGTAAAGGGTGCAAGGGTAAAGGGTGCAAGGGTAAAGGGTGCAAGGGTAAAGGGTGCAAGGGTAAAGGGTGCAAGGGTAAAGGGTGCAAGGGTAAAGGGTGCAAGGGTAAAGGGTGCAAGGGTAAAGGGTGCAAGGGTAAAGGGTGCAAGGGTAAAGGGTGCAAGGGTAAAGGGTGCAAGGGTAAAGGGTGCAAGGGTAAAGGGTGCAAGGGTAAAGGGTGCAAGGGTAAAGGGTGCAAGGGTAAAGGGTGCAAGGGTAAAGGGTGCAAGGGTAAAGGGTGCAAGGGTAAAGGGTGCAAGGGTAAAGGGTGCAAGGGTAAAGGGTGCAAGGGTAAAGGGTGCAAGGGTAAAGGGTGCAAGGGTAAAGGGTGCAAGGGTAAAGGGTGCAAGGGTAAAGGGTGCAAGGGTAAAGGGTGCAAGGGTAAAGGGTGCAAGGGTAAAGGGTGCAAGGGTAAAGGGTGCAAGGGTAAAGGGTGCAAGGGTAAAGGGTGCAAGGGTAAAGGGTGCAAGGGTAAAGGGTGCAAGGGTAAAGGGTGCAAGGGTAAAGGGTGCAAGGGTAAAGGGTGCAAGGGTAAAGGGTGCAAGGGTAAAGGGTGCAAGGGTAAAGGGTGCAAGGGTAAAGGGTGCAAGGGTAAAGGGTGCAAGGGTAAAGGGTGCAAGGGTAAAGGGTGCAAGGGTAAAGGGTGCAAGGGTAAAGGGTGCAAGGGTAAAGGGTGCAAGGGTAAAGGGTGCAAGGGTAAAGGGTGCAAGGGTAAAGGGTGCAAGGGTAAAGGGTGCAAGGGTAAAGGGTGCAAGGGTAAAGGGTATAAGGGTAAATGGTGATAGGTGTAACGGTATATAAGGGTATATAAAGGTATAAGGGTATAAGGGTATATGGGTATACGGGTATATAAGGGTGTAAGGGTATATATAAGAGTATAAGGGTATAAGGGTATAAGGGTATATATATATATGGGTATACGGGTATATAAGGGTGTGAGGGTATATATAAGAGTATAAGGGTATAAGGGTAGGTACATGAGAGTATAAGGGTATATAAGGGTATATACTCTGCGGAATGATCCCGAGAGTCGACGAACGAAACATGTGTGCGAATCTGATAGGTGTGTGTGTAACGCGTAGTATACGTATTTGGTTGACGAAACTTATTTGGTTGACGAAATTTTCGACTGGAGAAGAAAAATTTTTCTTCCCAGAAATGACATTTCCATGAGACGATATTACGATATCTCTAGCATGCGTGGACCGATTTTATTGAAATTGGTCTTATTCGAAAGCTGATATGCGGTTTACATTAGAAAAATGCCTTCAAATTTAGAAAATATTGCAGGCGTAATAAGATATAATGAAATAAGTGTCAGAATGCCTCCGCGACGAGTAAAGATACACGGTAGCGGCAGGGACAGTTCGATCGACATATACAGGGTGTTTTTTTTTTTTTCATGTACTTGGCGTCGAGACGCTACCGCGTCTCTAGATTATTCGACATCAATGCGCCTCGCGGAGAGACACAGGAAGAAAAGTGAATAATGAATAAAGTAATATATCTCTCTAGTATAAACATGTACTCGAATTTCATAAGAAAAGCACGCGTCGGCGAATTCCGTGTGAGAGACGATTGGCCCTATTCTAACCAATCTGCCCTGCATCCCTCCCAAACGGCCACTGTCCCGAAGAGGCCCTCGTCACAGCAATATCTGCTCCCCATGGCCCACCTTCTCTCGCACGGAATACGTCGACGCGTGGTTTTGTTTTGAAACTCAAACGCATGTTTAGACACGAGAGATAAGCAGGCTCAATTGGCTAATTTGGGACCAATCGAACCTTAAGCCCACCAAAATCACGTATCGACGTATTCCGTGCGACAGAAGGTAGGCTTGAGGTTCGATTGGTCCCAAACTAGCCAATTGAAACTGCTTATCTCTCGTGTTTAATCACGAGCTCGAATTTCAATCCAAAAGCACGCGTCGACGTATTGCGTGCGAGAGAAGGTGGGCATTGGGGAGGAGATATTCCTGTGAAGAGGGCCTCTTCGGGACAGTGGCCGTTTGGGAGGGATGCAGGGCAGATTGGTTAGAATAGGGCCAATCGTCTCTCACACGGAATTCGCCGACGCGTGCTTTTCTTATGAAATTCGAGTACATGTTTATACTAGAGAGATATATTACTTTATTCATTATTCACTTTTCTTCCTGTGTATCTCCGCGAGGCGTTTTGATGTCGAATAATACTTTTTAAATTCTAGTTCCCCAAAATTAATCAGGCTGATCGACCAGAGCATTTCGCCAGGGTCGCGGCTTATGACCGTATTGTCCCGCTAGTCGGCGGTAGATAACGGTTTCCTACAGTTTTGGATAATTTATAACTTAATTGGTTCCGCCTTGTAGCAAATGTGAACTCAGGGCATCGGAAAACGAAAACAGGAATGGTGTGCCTTTTCTTCTTTATAGCAATTCGAAGACTTTCTCTTTCTCGTCTCTTCGGATCCTTTCGAATCGAAACACGTGGTGTCTGCTGTGTATCTCTAAACAATGGGTACATTGGCAGTAAAAGGACGGAGAGCGGGCTTTTGTGAAAGTGTACGATGGTTCGTTCGTTGCACTTCTGCAAAACACGTGTGCTTCGAAAATGTGCTGGCTTCTTTTTACCTAAGACCTCTTGTTCTGGTGGGAGTTAAGTCATAATGGAACGAAAGAAACCACTTGGGGCTAGAAGAAGTCGCTTGGAAAAAATCTTGTCCGCCAGCAAGCAATCACGTCGCAGAAATGTTCTCTGCTCATGAGTATCACGAGATGTTCGGGGTGTACCCCCTGAACAACGGGGACGCAAGTGCTGCAGCGTGAGACTTTGCGCGGAAATACCTACGGCTCCGAACACCAAGTAAAAATTCATTTCCACCAATTTTTATAACGTAGAAACAACACGGTCCATGGAAAATAAATTAAGTGATCAGTGTTACTAGCCGTGTAGTGAAATGAATATTCGGTACATTAGCCTGGACTTACCTGATATTGCGACCCTTAACTTTGGGTAGTGTCGTATACCTTGGACCAGCTGTGTACGGAGCTCCTCCATCGATGACCAGGATCGGTTCTGTGACCCAGTGGCACAGGTTTTCAAGCTGCAGGTGAATTTCCGACAAGGGTGAGTTTTAGTTACTTTATTGGTGATCATTGATTTTTAAATTTAACGCAAGGTATGAGTTATTTGCGGCGATAATTCTCAAAATTCCCGTACGAAAATATTTATTCTGGCTTTTTAAGCAGACTTATTCGTTATCAGCATTAGTGCTGGCCGTTATTGAATTACGGATTTTTATCACAATAACGAACTACGATCACTTTTCGTTAATTTCCTGTTACATTACCTTTTCGTGGCTACGTTATTAACACAAGGAAATTTACGTATTTCTTATCCTCTCACTTCAAATAATTATTATTTTCGAATTTTCTAAAAAAAAGCTGTGTATTCGTCTTTTTCCGTTACCCGTGATTTTCATCCATTTATCCTTTATTCATTATTCACTTTAAACAACAAACAAACCATAGCAACATGTTCGATTTTATTTGTTACGTCTTTATCATTTGCCATTCTACGAAATTTTCTTCGATGCATGCCGAGTTGTTTGTTCGCAGTCGCAGCGCAGCGCGTGTAGCCACGCTAGCGCGGGAACTCGGCCGTCAGACCCGCGCTCTGATTGGTCGGTGCTTTTTGTTAATATCTCGTTAACGAAAGCTCGGAGAGAATTTTCGCAAAGGAAAAAGTTGTTTGCAATCACCCCCTGAATCACTCCCTTCAAAGACCCGCAACATTTTTGGGACTCCCTGTATACCCACAAAAACTTCCTTCTTGCCGATTCCAGAACGAATGTTGTAATTTAAGGTTTGTTTACTACATCGCATAGATGCAGGGCCGGCAGAACCATTATGCAAGTTACCCAGTCAGCCACGTCCGTTTTGCAGATTTTGCTCAACGCCTGTGTACAAATGTTTGTAATAGAAAGACTACAGATTTGATACAGGATTTGTTATATTCGATGATGAAAGCAGACTGACAGCAGAAAGTCAACAGATTGTACTGCTTTAACCTGAGAACAGATTGGCGAAAGTGTCTGTTGATACAATTTAATGGCAGGAATCGATCAGATTCTGTGCACTGTGATTTCGGGGCAGATGGGGAGCAGAAATCCAGCAGATCCTGTTGACATAGCCTGCGAGGAGTTTGGCGTCAAACACTGCGGAGAATCTCCTGGTAGAATGTAATATCAGAAATGGAGCAGATTCTGCTGACATAGCCTGGCATTTCATCTATCTATATCTATAATATTATATAAAATGAAAGTTGCATACTTTGACATACGGTTTCTCAGTAAATATGAACTGTACCCAAAAGTGTTACATCACTTTGTTCGTCTTTGCGAGAGGAAGGTTCTAACGTTCTAACGTAAGATAACTGAATGAATAGTTATCGTTAATTCTTTTATATTTGGAAGAGTTATCTTTAAAAGTTTAACTGATTGTGTTCAGCCTCCCTGGTATTCAATTCACTAACAACCTCATAATACCCGGTTAAGTATATGGTTTTCCATCTTTTCTTTTTTCCATAAAATATGGTAAGAATCAGATGTTTCAAGTCGGTCTTATAAACGTGTTCTATATATTATTTACGCTTAAGACTTTCGGACTCTTTTTAAATCTATACTATTATATAAAATTGCCTACTATGTCCGCATTAAACTATGGTTTTGCGGTCCGATCCTGACATCAGGAACTGCTTGATTTTTGGCGCCAATCTGCGGTCGGTTTTTGTCAGCAACATCTGACCGAAATCTGATTTCAATCTGCGGTCAGATCCTGATGTTAGACTCTGACCGCAGAACCATAGTTTCATGCGGAGATAGTAGGCACCGTTTCTGACGTCAGGATCTACTCGAATCTGCTGCCAATCTACTGGTATACAGCGGTCAGTTTGTTTACTGGGCACACGCTGCATAAGAGCGCCAGCCGAATGGGACGCTAAAAACAATATGGCACGTTTAATAATAAAGGAATTCAACCCCGAGATAAACGAAATGTACACCCTGTAAAGACAAAACATATTAAATACAAAAATATTTTTTTGTATAACGGCGCCAACTGTCCTCGCATCGGCCCTGCTTATACGTCAGGTTGGTTCTACGTAGCTACAGTACACCCTTAGCGCCACCAACGGAGAAACTTTGAAGTCTCATTCTATCACGTTTCGAGTAAAAAATTCATTATTATTTTATCGCAAAAACTTCCTTCTGGCCGATTCCAGGACGAAACTTATAATTTACGGTTTGTTTATTACACGCGTATTCGTACAAGCTTTTCCTACCTTGTGTGAGCGTACGCACACATTCAAGGCCGGGTAAGACGGCAGCCTTAAAAGCGTATTAACTTTGGTTGAGAAAATCTTTTTTGTTTATAATTTTTTATCTCGAATACTAATGATCGATAAAAACTATAAATAGAAAAAATGTGTGCCGTGAAGAGGTTTACAACACTATATTTTTTAAAATCCAGTTTAACAACATTTAATTATCTAATCTTTCTTAGCGATTGGATAATACTTTTGCGCATTTTCGGGTGCTAGTCCCCTTACTGCATCCGACCTTTCAATTGTAGCCATTTGAGCTTACTTTTAATACAACAGTTAATACTTAACTAGCGGTTAAAAAGTGTTATGGGAAAATTCATTATCATTAGTTTGACAATGAGAATAATACTTATGTAAATGTTTGTTTGCAGTCCATAATGCATCACGGACTGATTTGGTGAAATGTAAACTAACTCAAACTGGAATGGAGTACAGAGGTTCAACAGCAAAAACTGTTGGTGATATACGATGTCAACCTTGGTACACGGAAGAACCATTGCATGAGGTTATTGTCGCTTATACTACCACTTTGTTTGCAGTTGGCGTGTTGTCACACCGATGGATTGTCAGTCAGATATTTTCTGAAAAGCGTTGAATTATCCGAGAGTCCCAGAATGTTCACTTTGAAAACAAACCAAGCTGAATATTTTGCTTTACATTCGAAGCGGCATCGGTAGTAGAATCCACGCATGTGCTCACACCGGAGCAGAAATTTCGCTGTCGCTGTAAATATTTGATCTGGGGGTTCCTTAATCTATTTACCTATTTTCGTGAAAATGGGTTGTACTTTTGAATTTTTACCTCGGAAACTAGGAGGTTAGGTGGTAGAGATAGGTGAAGAAAGCCGGGAAGGAACGTGGAGTGTGACAGGTAGTGCCGCTTGCGGGAAAAGAGAGAAACAGGAGAGAAGAGCTGGTGGGAAGGCGGGAAGTTTGAAAAAGAAAGAAGGCAAGAGGTGTAAGGAAGGACAAAGAGAAAGTAAAGGATAAAAGGAGCAGGAGAAAAAGGATATGAGGGTAGAATAAATGAGTAACGGGGCAAGAAAGTGGGAAAAGGGAAGAAAGGAGAAAGGGGAAAGAAAAGAAAGGAAGAGATGGAGACGAAAAAAGGGGGAGAAAAAAAGTTGGAAAGACGGCAAACGAAGGTAGGAATAGAAAGGACAGTGAGAACAGCGTGGGGAGTAGCGCGGGAAGCTTAGACAGTTTGTGGGGAAAAAGGAGGGAGAGAGAGGAGGTCGCTGGGGCAATGGAGCAGCATAAAGCAGGAGGGTTTGAGAGAAGTTGGAAGACGCAGAGGTCTCCAGAAAATGGAGGTAAAGGGGGGAGAAAGGAGTTAGGAGAAGAAGAGGGATTGCTGGAGGGAATGATATTGGAGATGAGGAGGATGAGGGAGGAAATGAGAAGGGGTAATGTAGTGGTAAGGGGGTTGTGGCTAAAAAGAAAGGAGGTGAAGGGAGAAGTGGGGAGGCTATGGGAAAGGATGGGGTTGGGGGCGAAGGGAATAAAGGAGGTGGTGAGAATAGAAAAAATAGGAAAGGAGGGGAGTGGAATGGTGTTGGTGAGGTTGGAAGGGAGGGAGGAAAGGGGTAAGGTGATGGTGGCGAAGAAAAAACTGAAGGGAAGAAGGGAAATGGTAGAGGACGACCTCACAGAGGAGGAACGGAGGTCGAAGTGAAAATAGAGGTAGAGGGAGAAGGGAAGGAAAGTGCGGGTGAGATATTTGAAAATATGGGTAGACAGGAAGGTAAGAGAGTTCTCCTGCTGAGTTTCCAGGAGTTTGACGCTCGATTGTCAATCGCTAACTGAGACCGTATTTTTTTATATAACGTAGCCGAAGAATACCAACTCAGTCTTTAAAAATTCACATTTAGCATAGTTTAACTTTAGAGTTTAACTTTAGATATAGATTAGTCTATATCTATCTTTTCAGCCAGGCATGGGAATTAAGTGAACTTGACGGCCGATTTCCAGAGGCAACGCCTCCTTTCTCCCGCCGCGCGTCTTGGCCCTCGTGACGGCCTAGCAACTTGGACCGCCTTAGGCCCGTACCGCACGTGGCGTATTAGGACGACATTGTATCAACAGGTTTCGACATCGTTCCAGAAAGCATGATTGTCGATGCGTTTTTGTTTTGTCAACGTGCCACGCGCGATTCACGTGGTACGGGCCTGACGCGCCCCAAGCTGCTTGGCCGCCGCAGGAGCCAAGACACGCGGCGGGAGAAAGGAAGCGTTGCCTCTGGATATCGGCCGTCAAGTTCACTTAATTCCCATGCCTACTTTAAGCTGTATTAGTACCTTCTTTAAAGTTTTAATGTTATCTTCGTACGTCTCACTCGGAATCATGATATCATCTATGTAAACTGTAACTTTCCCTCCTCTAATCAAATCATCCATTATTTGTAAAACGCGCTTCTGAAACTCCGCTGGGGCTTCACAATAACCAAAAGGCAGTTTTACAAATGCTTATTGTCCATCGTGCAACATAAAAGCGAAGCCAAGCGATACTTGGTATCATCGGGATATACTGTTATCTGATGAAAGCCATCCCGTAAGTCTAGTGTTGTAAAATAAGTATAGCCTTGTAGTTTATCAATTAGGTTTTCGATAATTAGAAAAGGATAATTCTGTTTGGCAATACGGATCTGACCATTTCTTTCCTTAAATAAAGCCACTGGCGAACAGTATTCTGATGTACTGCGCTTAGCAATATTACGAGACACAAGGTCATCAAAAATCTTATGAAGAATCAGTTGCACTTTGTATAACATTTTTCTATTGTGATAGAACCGCGACGTATCACTTAGATAAATTCTTACCCGGTGTCCATCCTCAATTTGTTTCACCACCGTTACATTCATCAGATTCAGGGCCTTTTCTTTTTTTGGCCTGGAGGAAATCCCCACGGATACCGCCTCTCCGCGGGGTGGGGGGTGGGGGTGGTTATATGGGATTCGAACCCACTAAAACATCCAGGGTGATCAGCTTCGTATGCGGAGCCGCGCCCCTGAGGGATGGGATTTTACGCGAGATCAAACTAACGGTACGTTCGCTTGCCCGTTCCCCTTGCGCATACGCAGGCTTCACTCGGACAGCCCCGATCACGGGGTCTTCCCAAGGGAGGGAAGGAAGCCGTTCCCATCCCCCATTACTGTCCTGCTCCCGCGATGCGCGACGGACCACACGCTCGCGTCGCCACTTTGAGGTCGTTGCTGCTAGGGCGGGCCGTGTACCCCGACACTCCCCGCCTCACGACCCCGCGGTCGAGCTTCTACCCGGCCCGATAAAAAATCTAACACCGGGCCGGGCGGGGGAAGCCGGCTGGCCATAGCTGTTGACAGTGGCCGCCGTATTGGTCCCCCGAGCTTGACCACTCGATATGGAAGCGACGCACAAGCCCACTGCTTCCATTTTTCACGACTCCGCCGCGGCATAGGCGCCACCGCGGCGGCATTGTCGTCGAGAGGGTGGCCACCGGTGTAAGTCGGGCCACCCTCCTCCCTGCTCCGCGATATTGATTCCCCCCTCTCTTACAGGGGGGGGATCGCGGCTAGGGCACCGCCCCTCCACCCCTCCCCCGGGCGTGGGGGCGGACTACGGAGCCTACGGGGGAGCAGGCGACCACGATGTTGTTAGATCGCCATACGACCTCCCCCGGCTCCGGGTCATCTGCGTCTCACCCGCTGCCGCCCCGTTTCTGCAATACGCGACGGATGACGCGTCCGCTCCCAGTCCCTCTCCGCCTGCTCGTTCTCCTCCGTGACCACCTCGGCGAAGAGGGACATCGCCCGCCAACTCGCCCAGTCTCTCGCCATCCGACATACGATTGTCGGTAGCGAGAGATCCGGGCCCAGCTGCGACTCGAGGACACGGTGATCATCGAGCCACTCCTGGTAAAGGTCTGTTTATACAGCCACCGAGCCGTCCGAGCCTCTATAGTATGTTTATGCACGGACGGCTCGGTGGCTCTCCGCTGTGCCCGGGCTCAGTGGCCACTCGTTGAGACGACTAGACGGACGGGCCGAGTCTGTGCCCTGAGAAATGCAACGCTGCTGGATGTTATGCTCCCAACACGTAGGGTAAATCCGAGAGACGCGGTCGACCTAATATAAAATGGCTATTAAAACTAATAAAGTAAAATTATTTATGAGTGAATATTTAATTTATTTACGCTTAACAAGTAAAGAACACATGAAAGAAAAAGTGAACTACCTACTGGCGGTTAGTAAGGCAAATGAATACAAAAGTGAAGAAATAAACTAAATAAACAAAAATAATAATAATAAATAAAAATAAACAAATATAATAAAAAAATCATAACTCGACTATGTCACCTTTCTGCAGCGAGAGATGGTCTTCTCGTTAGCTTTCAGAGGAAGAGTTAATGTGGCCAAATACTTTGGCTGCATTGGCCCTCAATATCTCTACCTATCTTGTTATCCCAAACATTAAACGGAAATAAACTTAGAAGTATATTTTAAATACGATTCTGTACACCACTGGTTGAGAAAAGAGGTTAAATGTAACCTCAATTTATCTTTTATTGCGTATAAATGAAAAAAAACACAGAAGGAAGCGAAATGACGCTATTCATTCAACTGTTTGGCTTCTGGAGAAGTAATTCGTCTGCACTTTAACGTGTTTTTCCGTATAGAGTCTGAAATATGGCGACTCGACCAACTCTCCGGCACGACCGCGTCTCCGGGATTTTCCCTAGAGGAGTAATACCTGACAAGGGAAGAACCCGAGGTGTAGCTTCATGACTTTATTGCCTACGACTTTTTAGCTGGTCGAAAGCGAGTGATTGATCAGTTCTGAACAAATCTTCGATCAGTGAAGACCTTGGAGTTTCGTCATTCGTAATGCCTTACTCATTTCCCATGGAGCACTTAGCTGTTATGGCAATTATCTTGGAAGAACCGCAAAACAGAAGAAGGCAGAGAAGGTGGAGTGTCCACCCTCTGTGGAAAAATAGAAACCAGCAAGGAGAATTTCAAATCTATAACATGTTAATCAACCATGAGGACAAATTTTACAATTACTTCAAGATGTCCAGAAATACGTTTGATGCCCTACTGGATAGAATCGAAGCACTAATAAGCAGAAACAATACAAACTGGAAGCGGTCGATATCGCCGAGAGAACGCTTAGTAATCTGTCTGAGGTAGGTACAGAAGTTTATTTGTTTCATGTGCAGGAAATAACAGAAAATAGTAATAATAAACGTGCACAACCCGTTGTAACAAACCCCAAAACTGCCCTTTCTTTTTTTTCATTAATAAACTTAAATAATAATCATTTAAATACTTATATTCTTATATTCTTATTACTCTTACTTTTATAAAGCGTGTTTAGGATTAATATTAATATTAGCTTAGGGTACCGCGAAACGCGAGTATGACGAAAGAGTGTAAAGGAGTGGGAGAATCGAACGCATGCGCGATCCTCAGTTGATCAGCGGATCGACGAGAGCAAGGATCAGAAGCAGTGATTGTAATTGGTGCGTGACAAACGAGAAAGGGAACCGAGCGTTCCACGCACACGCCTACGCATAACCAGTCGCTCAGTAGACCGACTGGAGAATAGATCGAGCGAGACGAGAATGATTGACGCGTAATAGTCAAAATCCATTCCCATTGGTACGCTCCCAGAACCCCGAATATGTATAAATACGGGCAAGAAAGCCCAGAGAGGATTATTATGAATTACAAATTCAAAACAAACGTTACTCTGAATCATTTATGGCCATTGGCTGATTCCAACATAAATTTAATGCTCCAACTTTGGAGGCCGCCTTGCTGCACACTTGGTCGAGCTGATCGTAATAAACTAAGGCCATAGTCGCCAGGTTTGACGAGAGGTTTTCTGCCTTGGGGGCCGCTTTGCAGGCCACTTAGTTGATGAAGCTAAGTTATTAATAATTATTAATCTCAGGTTAGTACTAATACTCCTGAGCGACGAGGGAACAAGACTATTCCAGGTGGCAAAACCGCCCCTGATGACAATGAAACAATTCAAACGATTCTCAAACTAAACATATTCAATTTCCTAGAATTATAAGCTAGTTCCTAAATTATAAGCTAACTCCTATATCGACCGAGAGTCATAACCTATAAACTAATTCCTATCATTCGACTAAACGTTATTAATAGTTAATTAAGTTATATTACTCCAAATCGATCGTTCAAACGGGTATTTCTTTTGTAACGACCTAGTGTCGCAACCCAAGACGATCAGCTTTACTTTTGTAACGACCTAGAGTCGCAACCTAATTAATTTCTTTAATATTAAGGCGTTAATTTACATTTTATGTATCATTTAGAAGTGTTTTCTACAATACACACTATTTAAGTTAAATTCTTGTTCTTGAATTTTAATTCTTTATCGCACGCCATTCGAACCAATCCCGGGATCCTGTAAGACACGTTACGCTACGTCCGAAACCGTTACACCGTAGCATACAAATATGCAGGGTGTCCGCGGGAACAGTAAACAGCTGGATATTTCCTAACGTATTCAGAATAGAAAGAAATGTTTATATGCAATTGCATGGTTGAAGGGAGCTAATTTACTAGCCGCGACAAATTTTTTTCTTAGATTATTATTTTAAAAGATACGATGGTCAAGCTTGGTTTTTTAAATAGAACTATATATTTTTTTAGAAATCAATTGATAGTGCGTTTCAAGTCAGATTCAATAACCTGTAATGTACCCGTGTTCCTCCACGAAACGTATTGATGTTGGATAATACTTATTAATTGCTATATTGGTGGCATTTTTCTTATTGTCTAGCCTTTGGGGCTGCCGCTCCTGGCATAGACTATTGGTGGGTATCTGTTTCAAGAGGCAATGTCTAGCGCGTGCCACCCGTGGCGTAAACAAGACCACCCTCGGTGCTTCCCATTCGGGCGCGTTCTCTTCCAGTCAAAAAGAGTAAATTTGCAAACGCAATATCGAAAACTATTTGAAATAATGTGTATACATTACATGTTATTGAATTTGTCTTGAAACGCACTATCAAGTGATTTGTAAAAAAATATATACAGTATTGTCTCCGTATTTGCTCGAGTTTATGCACGGGATACAAGCTTGTCGCTATCCCCACCACTTTTGTCTCACTCTTGTCCGGCGAAGGCCAGAGCGAGATAGAACGCGTCGCGTGCGCGACGGGCACGAGCGCTATGACTGCTCGACGCATGCGCGCGACCATCGCGCACGCCGGTCGCGCACGCAAAGCGTTCCATCTCGCTCTCCCCTTCGGCCAGAAAGAAGCGAGAAACGAACACTCGGAATTACGACTCTGCACGGAATATATGCTCACCGCCGGTCCCGACCAGCAAGCAAATACGGAGACAATACTGTAGTTCCATTTAAAAAAATCAAACTTGACCATCGTATCTGTTTAAATAATAATGTAAGAAAAAATTTGTCTGGTCTAATGAATTTGTGCTCTCGAACCATGTAATTACCATATAAACATTTCTTTCTATCTGGAATACATTAAGAAATATCCAGGTGAGGTGTGCCTCTCTTTCTTTTTTTTTTTTTTTTTTTTTTTTTTATAGGGGGAAAATGCTTTACGCATACCCGTGACATTAGGCCACGGGTTATGTGGGACTCCCAATTTGGTATACCCACTAAAAACCCCCTCTAGCGCGGGGTAGTTACACCTGAGTGTCAGTTGGGTCACAACAAGACCCTCTAGCAGCTTTAGTTTGCCGTCTGCAAATTCTATGATTTTTTCTGTACGGGAACGCTACGTTCTTGATGAAACTCTGAGCAATGGTACCACCAATACCTGTTTAATGAATAACTATTTTAGGTTACGTCGGACCTTCTTTCATGTATCAGTGTCCGTTATTGATTGAATGTTAAACCAGTCCTGTGCACTTTCTTTTACTTGGTTCATAGTTGCCTACTATGTATACACTAGAATTACATGGTCGTTAACCTGATGCATTTACTAAATACGCTCTATACGATGCAGCCACTGTTCCACACTGTCATTATCTCGCCCCGTAAATTGAGCTATTTGGTTTGTAATCGCACGTATCATTTCCCAGCGAATTTCACCTATGCTCGTGCACGAAGCATTACCAGTAGGATTTTAACTT
This sequence comes from Andrena flavipes, assembly GCA_963971345.1. Taxonomy (NCBI): domain Eukaryota; kingdom Metazoa; phylum Arthropoda; class Insecta; order Hymenoptera; family Andrenidae; genus Andrena; species Andrena flavipes. The sequence goes on from OZ020479.1 coordinate 58,023,352, forward strand.
GTGCCCGTTGGGCTCTCCACAGTAGCCTGTTCAGGTATCGCAGGTTCTGTCTGACTTATGACCCCCTCTGTCACCATCGACGCTATGATCCGCTGGTTCGTCTCAACCAAGGATAGCGTTGCTGAGGCGATCCCCGCGGTTACCATGGCAGACACATTAGCTATATCCGATTTACTAGTGGTCGCAATCCATTCCTTAAGCTCTCCCCATTCTCTTGGCCCCATATTGTCATGTGAACCCGACCAAATGCACGGATTGTGGTGCAGCGTCCCACACTGGTGATACTTGTTTGAGTCGTTCCTATCATCCGTGGCATAACGGCCGTCTGCTCAGTTGCAAGACACCTGTCTTACCATCGGCGCACAGTGGGGCAAAGTGACGAAGTTTGTTTCAAAATCAAAGAACTTTTGATAGAAATGAGATAGAGCGACTTTTTTTAAATTAAAGCTGAAAGATTGCAGAATAAGGGAAAATTAATGAAATTATGATACGAACGTTTTTTACTTTTGAAAATCTATGTTAAACTTGAAATTTTACAACAAAATTATGTTTTATCCAATACCATGTTCGGTTAGAATTTTTTCATGACATGTTGTACATCATTTCCTATAGATTTTGTTGCACTGATTTTAAATCCGTTTGCAAAATTTGTCTACTACCTCAGGATTTTGAAAAAAATCGATTTTTGTGAAAGAAACTAATAAAATCATAATTTTTTCGTTGAAATGATTTGATAACCCACTGATTTGAAGGTATATTGTATTTCCATATATGGAACACAATCAAAATAAGAATAATGAAGTATTTGAATGTTTTACATCTCGTGATCATTTGACGTATCGCTGTTATTGTCACTGGCACTCTCTGTAGGCTGTGTGTGGCTGCAATAATGTAATTTAAATTAGACACCTATTTTCCATAATTATATTTTCATTTCCACATGAATTAAGGTAAGTATTTAATCTTTTTACCTTACTTCTTATCAACGAATTTTTTAATTTCTGGTGATATATTATTTTGTTCGTACAACTTTAATCGATTGTTTATTAATATAATTGAAATTTTTGGGTCGGTTAAGTATATTGCTTGATTAAAAACGTATAACATTCTATTCCTTCGACTATTTTGTCGTGAATGCAGTATCATGTTTTTCCTATAAAGTTTATGCCAGGATTCATTTGCATCTTCTGAATAGTACGCTATTGGTAGTGAAAACTGTCTTGCTACTTCGCAACCATGTTTTAACAATTTGTGTAACGTAGGACTCATTCGAGCCCACGGAAAAAATTTATAATGAAGACAATATGTCTCCCAACAGAATTCCTCGGGTTCCTTTAGCTTTAATGGCTTTTTACATTTAAAGACGGACAATATTGTAGCAATGTTATTTACGAGTTGCTCGTCGATTTCCAAAGCTTCTGCAAATATTGCCGGGTTTTCAAAACAGCAATCTAGCAACATTTCCTGTATTTCTTAACATGGTCCACTCGAACTCCAGTTTTTGCATACATGTTTCTTTTCACGACAATTTTTCTCTCTTCGAATTGCTCTGAGAAATGAAATAAAAATATCATTTTATGTTAATTTTAAAATTAAGTCAGCAATATAATTGCACATTATATGTTACATGGGCCCTTCTGGCCCTTTCCGTGCTTGCTGTCCGCGCGTCGCTTTATTCCGTAAACGGCGATTCAGCGGAATCGCCTCGCGCGTGCCAGTCACGTTGCGCTGAGCCGCGTAGCGACAGCCGTAGGGACAACGTGAGCCTCTGCGGCCCGGGCCCGGATATTTCCAATGCGTACAGCGAGCGACAACTGCCGACGGGGCAATTTCCTCCATACGCGACGATTGATCAGGGCACGGCCGAGAACCGGGGATCGATGAGGAGGTTTGAGGATTCGAATTCGGGAGCTCGACTTAGGAAGTCACGACGGACTAGAGAACCGTCTAGATACCGCGACCACGTCTCCGGATAGAATCCGCGAATACACGCTCGGCCGATAGTAATTCGTTAGAAGGGTAACTCCGTCCGACATACCGAGAACGGCCTAGCCGGGAGAGCCCTTCGCGTTAATCGTGACCGACGTAGGACCGCGAAGTTATCCGTCGTTTGGAGATAGTGCGGTACGACGGGCGATAGTCACCGTCTTCTGAGTGCCATCCGAGAGCACAGCGAGCGACCACGACCTACGCTTAGACCAGAGACCCCGACAGTGAGCGAAACCGTAGACGGCAAGCGTGCCGCGTGCCACCCGAGAGCACCACGAGCGACAGCAGGGACGAAGCACCGTCCCTAGGGTATGTAAGCAGATTTTACTTTATGAAGAATATATTTTACTCTTTGTTTTAACCTCTACTCTCGCTTCAAATATTGATTGAACCTCTTCTATTCTTTATCCTACCTCGGTAAGTATAGTCAAGGTGTGCTTTAGCACTTATTGTTAGATAGAGTAAGAACCCGATAGATCATTCCAGCCGCTCGGGATGATTTATTGAAAAGTCCCTTCAGGACGTAACATATATTTGAACGGAAGTGAATTGTAGTAGCGTTAGATAAAAAATGTTTGAAGTTGATAAAAATGTCTTTTTTTTTGCTGCATCTATAGTTTTTTTTTACATTGTACTCTATAAAAATGCAAACTTACCTCTTGTATGGTTTCGTATATCCCACATTTTAAGTTTTATCCGATAAGAAATGTGTAGCAGATGCTCAAAAGCTTTTATTTCATCATACAATAATCCCAAACCAAACTTAAGTGATGACTTTTTGGGTGAGAAATCATGACTTAAATTGCCGAATTGATGCGCAGTTCGCAAGCACATGGGGCACCTACTACTTGCTTTATTGACAACAATAGTATTTATACATTTCCCGTCAAATAAAGTTTGAAAAACGTTATACTTCACTCTTGTTGCTTTTTCATTTGTCATTTTAAATGTGTGTGGTGTAAGATCGCTGATTTCTTTGTTCAAGCGATTATGCTCACGAATGATTGTCAAATCATTTTCTTTTTCTGTTGCTATTCTTAGAGGTCGGCAGAAGCGAATACTTTGAGGTGTTGGATTAATCTAAGAACATTCGTCAGATACACAACTCTTTAATTTTATTATTATCATGCTGCTGACAAAAAGTGATTGTTGAGCGTTTGGATCTTCGTTTTCAGCATTTTCACAGTGTTGATGTGGATTTGTGTGACCGGATGAACTATCAAAGCCTAACGTAGCAAATAACTCTGGATTGCGTAAATTTCTTTTATCACGTCTTATTTAACATTTTTTGGAAAAGGTACAAGAACTTCAATTTCAGATATATTGTAATTTTATGGCTGGCATTCAACCATAGCAATTTTTTACAAACTTTACAGTTCGAATCTGTGACTAATCCTTCATACCTACTCTTGCTGTAGTCATATTCCAAATAGAAGGCTAATGCCGACTCCTTAGTGTGTCTCAATAGATTATTTCCTTTAGAAGAATTTGTTTCCCCACTTACAGAAGCAGACGCATCCTTGCCGATTTTTGCAGCTAATTAGATAGTGGCCATGTTATACTCACTATTATTCCGTAGTTCAATAACACGCCTGTATATCGTACTTTGTGAGGCTTCCTCTATAAGTACACGCATCCTACCGGAGTTTTCACTAATCCTGCGTCTCTTAGGTGGGCGACCGCGACCGCGATCTCGTTCATCATTTATTCGCTTGGAATTTTCACTGTCCAGATCCATATTTAACTATTATGTATAAAAAAAAAAAAAAATAAATTGATTAGAATTTGGACCGTATATATGAGATAATTCAAAATTAAATTAGTTTCAGCGCACTGGTTCGGTCAATTTAAAAAATAATAAAAGCTGTTTTGCAATTTTTTTATATTTCCGACGTTTCGGTCATTGATTGTGACCCTTATCAAGGAAAGAAGAACAATAAAAAAAATATGCGTTTGCCTTTAGGTGAAAATTTTTCACGTAGCCCAAGACGTGCGTTGAGCGCGTCGGTTAGAACGTGACTGAGGCAAACAGTATAAACAAAGCAGGAGATTCTAGAGGTTGAATATAATACGGTACAAATTGAATTCAAAAAGTGAAAGAAACGCTATTTCAAACCTCACCAACACGCCGTCAAAATACCAATGATGTGGTCAAACAAAAAAACAGCATTCACTCTCGCTCAAAAAATAATAATTAATTACATAACTGAAATATGTAATTCATGATTCAATCATCGTTAGAGAGTTATCAGAAAATTCTACCAGAAAGACCACATCATACCATATCCTTACTGTTTCAATAAGGTTGCGTAATATTCTTGCATCTTAGGTGTTTCATACCTAAGATTTACGCTATGTTGTTTAATCATATGTAGTGTTTCTAATAGAATCCTCCTACTTAAGTTGGTTTCTCTTATTATGTATATATACGCACACACAGACACACACACACTATATTTAGTTGTATATTATAATATACTGTTATATATTATAAAAAATATTATACACTGTATTAAACTATTTTATATATATTATATGTACACTAAGCTACTGTAAAACTCTATATAAAATGAATTTCACTGTGGTTTGCTCTTTCTGAATGCTTGCTTCTGACTGAACACTGCAGAATATTTCGTTCTTTTCCAATTAGCTATTCGAATTAGAGCTATTGTTTTTACCCGGGTATCCGGGTACTCGGGTACTCGAGTACCCGGTGCGGCCCCCGGGTAGAAAAAAATTACTCGGGTACCCGGTACGGCAGAGATGGGCATTATTTAAATAAAAAATTATTTAAATGACGTATCAAATAAAAGAGACGTTAGTCTTATTCGCCATGAATAAGACTAAACCCGAGGCAATATTTAATCGAAGCGCTCATGATTGAAGCGATGGGGATTCAATCGCCGGCCACGATTGAATACCTTCCATCGTGGGGTATTCAATCGTCGGTCATGATTGACAACTTCCATGATGACATTCAATCGTCGGCCATGATTGAATTACCTTCAATCATGGGGATTCAATCCTGATTGAATGAACAGTGTTCTCGTCTTCAATCGTATTTCAGTCGAGTTTCAATCGACTAACTTTGGCAGGCCTCGAGACTCGCGAGAGCCTTTGATCGAAATCGCGCGAGGCCCGAGCGGTGCGACATTGTATCGTTCACCCGTCTAAACTGGCGCCTGGAGTTGCTGGGCGATGTGTCATCGATTATACCCAGTACAGAAAAGTGCATGATTTTATTAACGTCTAAAGTAAGCGGCCTGGAGACGCGCAATATTATTGTACAATATTCATATAGGATTTCCCTCTTCGTTTTTTCAATCAATCTTTCGATACCTGATAATTGGAAAACCTCATGCGGCCGTAAGCTATCGCCAACCGCCAGGGCTGTTTACTATTTAGTCTCATTGACTCCCCATCAGGACCGCACACAAGCTAAGTCCCTGCCGTAAAATCCTCGAAAGCATGACAGCGGGATGAGATCCGCCCTCCGTCTCATTCTTACATTCGGTAACGCTAGCATGCACTTGTAAACTGAATTACTAATTGTATAAGAATACTTTTTGACGTTTCATACATTTTTTCCACTTAATATTAGGTCGAGAAGTAGAAATTTGGGGGAAAAACGTTGAGTGTGGCTTCTGTGTTATTGGGTTTTCTTCTTTATTGCCTATGCCTATGTTGTGAGGAAGTTTTGACGGAGTAAGGAAGTAGGCGCCCATGGTTAATGGGTAGAAAAGTGAAAGTAGGAAAGGTCGTGGGCAGGAATAACCTAAGGGTTGATGCGTACCAGTGAGTCTAATGCTTTATGGGTCTGTTTTCGCTACAACGTTTATGGTGGTGAACATTAGGCGGGCAGATGTGTAGTTTAGCCGCTTCAGGTAGTAATTGAGAGTTTTTGTCGCTAGGCAAGTAACGGTAGTGAAAAGATTGGTATTGATCACCAATTTTAAGAAAATGTTTGTCAGTTAAAGAACGGTCGGGTGCAATAACGGAACTAGCGCTGAAAAATATGAAAAAGTATTGTCGAAGCGCTAAGAAAGATTGAAAAACTAAATGTTGCTAAAGTAGATTTTAAAAAACATAGTGTTGTAAAGCTCGTCACGACACAATTTTTTCCATTTACAGTTTGCATAATCATAAACAATATATTTTTCTTCGTCTAAACTCTAAAGTCAGTCTTTCTCATACATTGTGATAACTTCAGTAAATTGTAAGACAATCCAGCGCTGAGTGGAGAAGGGTGGTCGATGCATCGTGGGTCTGTTTACGGTGCAACGGCTACGGCGACGACCGCGTTCAATGATGCCTTCGCCGGTCATAAATTTTTTCAAGGGTTGTGGAGTATGGAAAAGCAACTGGGCCCGTGACTTCGACAGACGGGTGGCCCCTGCAGAGTTTTTCAAAGGAACGGACGTTTGGAGGTCTCGTTTCATTTTGTGCAAAATATATAATATTACAACCAATTCCGGTCCTGATTTTCATTGACTTCAAGCTTTTTCTTACAAAATATTATAGGATCGTTATGAGACTTAAAACAAACTTTAGAAAACTCTAGCAAAACCGTAAAGTGTATGCACAAACCCTTATGTTAAAAAATATAATAAAATATACAGGGCAAAATCTATGTCTTGCAGCATTCGCGATTAATATGTATCGAAGCAATTTTGAGGTACATATAACTTGGAGCGAAAAAGTTTTTCTTTAGGAGGGGATTTACCCTTACAGTACTTTTCGTAAAATTCACAAAGAATTACAGTATTATCTCTTTATGGGTTTTGTTTGGTGTACACGATGTGGGTTTTACGCTATCCCCACCATTTCTGTCTCACTCTTGTCCGGCGAAGGCGAGAGCGAGGGCAGTACGAGACAGACGACGCGTTGATGTTTTGTCTCGCTTCGTCCTTCGGACACCGTGACACTCCGTCCTTTGCGTGCACGACGGGCATGCGCGATGGTCGCAAGCGCTTACGTTGAGCACGGAACCAGTGATGCTAGATTCGGGACGGGAGCGCTGGAGAATTTCCCCCACCTCGCATGCACACTATGCCAGAGCTGCGTGTCCGCGAGCTCGGCGCATGCACACACGCAGCTCCGGCGTAGGGGGGAAATTCTCCAGCGCTCCCGTCCCGAATCTGGCATCACTTCACGGAACGCGACACTCGAAATCCCTAAGTGGGAGTCACGCTGTCAAATGAATTGTAGAATCAGTCTCTTGGTGCTAATCAGTAAGAGAGAATCGCAGAGTTGTCAAACCATTTTAAGCCTTTATAATATTACACTTTCAAATTAGTTTAGTATAAATTACTTATATTTAGTCAAGTATTATTTCATATATAAAACATATACATTTCTATTAAATAAGATATTTACCTAGTACTATCAAATTAGTTTAGTATAAATTACTTATATTTAGTCAAGTATTATTTCATATTTAGAACATATACTTTTCTATTAAATAAGATATTTACCTAATACTATCAAATTAGTTTAGTATAAATTACTTATATTTAGTCAAGTATTATTTCATATTTAAAATATATACTTTTCTATTAAATAAGATATTTACCTAATACTATCAAATAAGTGTAGTGTATATAAAGTTTCTTAAGGGTGCCGTCTCAAGTTTGTTATGGTCCGAATAGTAAACAAAGCGTCCGAAGCGTCCCCAGTAAAGAGACGGACCCTAATGAAACTAATGTGGTCGGTAAAAAGAAGTTGTACAGAGGTGACATCTCCAGGTACTCTATGTAGACGAATTTTTTGACGCATAGTTGCCACATTTTCTGTTCTCCCTGTCTCCGCCGCGCTGTTGCCACAGCTCCTTCTACTGATGAGAAGTCTTGGAGGAATACGGCACGAGAGCTGCGTCTAGGCAGGGATCAGCGGCCTTCAACTACAGCTGATGGAGGGGGTAACACCTACAGGAGCGGTGGTTATGTGTGCGTGACTGACGTGACTGACGCGCTGTTCCGCACACATAACCACCGCTCCTGTAGGTGTTTCTCCCTCCAGCAGTGGTACCTCGAGCCCCGCCGATCTCTGGTTATTTAGGAGCCCGGCGACTATCCCCACAATTTCTTAGAATTCTTTGTTCGAGAGTGAGAGAATCCGAAAACGAGCAAGAGCTTGGGGCAATACATACATCGATATTTTTCATGAGCAGAAATACGGACATTTAGAGCATCATATATTTAATTACAAATTATTAATAGTTAAACATCATGAAATATCTTTCTTAAATAGTTTTTGAATTGGTTGATTTATTATTAAAGAATTAATCAATTACTCTGCAAATTTTGATCACAAACAAATTTTTTACACCCTCTTTATGACAAGTAACCTCTTAAATGAGCAGAAATTGGGACATTCAACTTATCCAAAAATAATTGAAATCGGTGAGGAAACACCTATTCTGCATAATTACCTTTTTTTATTCGAAGATTTAATTCGAATAAATACAACGAATAAAGGATATTCTTCCGAATGGCTCACATTTTCTATCGTATCGGCATGAACGTTTCAGTAATATACTGCTGAGATTTTCCAGATGAAAATGAATTTAAACACGGTATAAATCGGATTATTTATAGCATTATTAGATTAGAAATGTTACGTATTTATATTTAAGTATCTAGTACAGTTCTAGAAATAATCCGATTTATACCATATTCGAATTCATTTTAATGTGGAAAATCTCAGCAGTATGTTACTGAATATTGAAAACGTGACATTTTACATTTTATCAACATTGTATGCCTCTCCAACCGAGATTACAAGTCACCGCACAGTGGAGCATTTCGGGTCGAAACACGGCACAAAACATTTTCTCACCCAAATCATATATTTATCGTTAATTTTGCATTTCATTCAGTTATTATGTATATTTGTGATCCTATTGGGCCAGTAGAATTAACGAAATTTGTTTATTTAATAGGGCATAGTACTTTTTTACAAATTGCCGACAATATCGACCACATTGTACATAGGAAAAAGTTCCGCATCTTTCACATGTAAAAATACTTCACTTACTTTGAATTTCAATGGCAGAAAAGGCATTTTTGTAAAAAAAAAGGCGTCAGAGACCCCTTCTCGTCCCTCTAACTACCTCAGTTAAACTCCCGTTAAATATAAACAATCAAAATTGGGACATTCAGTACGATATAATTCCAAAAATATCAGGGATATCAAAATTAAATTTGGTACACTTCAAATACATACCTCAACACTTAATTCCATCAAAAATTAGTTGAATTAAGTAAACAACAATACTATAAACAACAATACAAGTTCTGAAGAGTTTCGTGGTTCTCGTGTTCAAAACCGTGTAGTCGCGTTAAAAATTAATGAATGTGAAAAACAATCATACTACCTGCAATCAACTACCTGTAAAAGAAAATTTGCAGACTAGCGATATTTTTGTAAAAGCACTTAGTGCCGTGTTTCGACCCGAAATGCCCCACTGTGCGCCGTCGAAGAACTCAAATCCTATTTGAGTTTATCCAGATACCTATTATCATTGCCCATCTCTGTTCTCTGACCGCTTCGCCGTGATTCATTCAAGCCTCCTTGATGGCAAAATAGTGATAGGGGATATGCGGCAACAGCGCGATTCGACTCTCGATACGTCTCGACAACTATGTCTTTCCTACATTTATCGGCTAGATTAGACTTCCACCAGGTTTGATGGTACAATGCACGAATATACCATCAACGCCGGTGGCGGAGAATCCTTGAAGCTTCATTCTGTCATTCCTCGAGTCTGTCTCAGTACACGAGTCAGAAATTCATTATTATCTCAACGTGCGGTGGTTATTAGCGCTCATACGCACCAGACCACCCTGCACAGATGTCTGCTGAAGGCAACTATACCCGCAAAAACTTCTTTCATGCCGATTCCAGGGCGAAAGTTGTAATTTACGGTGTGTTTACTACATCTCGTATGCGCAGGGCTGGTGGAACCATTATGCAAGTTAGGCGCCGCATAAGGGCGCCAGCCGAATGGGACGCTAAAAAACTGTCTCGTACGCTTAATAATATAGGAATACAACCCCCACATAAACGAAATGTTCATCTCGTAAAAATAAAACATATTAAATAGAAAACAGGTGCAAAAATTTGGGGCACCAAAAATTTTCTTGCATAAGGGCGCCAACTAACCTCGCGTCGGCCCTGCGTACACGTCACGCTGGTGCTACGAGGCTAGACTACGCCATTAGCGCCACCAACGGACAAGCCTTGAAGTTTCATTCTGTCAGTTTTCGATTCATAAATTCATTATTATTTCGACATACGGTGGTTATTAGCACTCATACGCACCAGACCACCCTGCACGGATGTCTGCTGAAGGCAACTATACCCGCAAAAACGTCTTTCATGCCGATTTCAGGGCGAAAGTTGTAATTTACGGTTTGCTTACTATACGCGTATATGTACACGCTCAACTTAGCTTGTGTGAGCGTACGCATACATTCAACGCCCGGTGAGACGGCAGCCTTAAAATGAGTGACAGAGACTGTGATGTGGAAAACATTTCCGTTTTGGGTGAATCTCGCGTATCGATGTCTACTGCAAGTTGTGTAAGTGAATCTTCGGTTGAAGAACAGCTGCGCGGGCCAACGATTGTTAGCGGGAAATATTTCTCACTGGTCAGTGAGAAATCAAATCGCAAGACCATAGTTGGGAAATGCCAATTTTGTTTGCCGAAAGACGTTGAAATCAAAGGCCAAGTAACATCTTCATCCAATTTCCTGTCACATTTGAAGCGGAAACATTCTGCTGCATTTGCCGAATATTGTATGGAAATGGGAAAAAACAAGCACACAGCATCTGAGAGTTCTTCGACTGATAAACCAACGATGTCACAGAAGCAGTTTGAAATGGATATCGCAGAGTTCGTAATTGATGCCATGGTCCCATTGAAGGTGGTGGAGAGTAAACGCTTTCGACAAATATTTATTAATCAGAAACTTGGTAATAAAGTTAATGTAATTAGTCGCCGTGGACTGGGGAGAATACTTGATAAAAAGTATACAGAGGAAATTTGCAACATTAAAAGCCTATTAGAGACTGTTCCATTTGTCTGCACGACTGCAGACATTTGGTCGGGAAGGCGACGAAGTTTTTTTGGTGTAACAGCACATTGGATTTCCACAAATTACGAAAGGAAATCAGTAGCTCTAGCCTGCCGTCGATTTGCCGGTGAGCATTCGTTTGCTAAAATCACTGACTTACTGAAGAGCATTCATGCAGAGTTTGGCTTAACTGAAACCAAAATTGTGGCAACGGTCACAGATAATGCCAGTAATTTTGCAAAGGCCTTCAGAAGTTTGGGGTTAAAGCAGCCTTCATTACAAGAGAAGTTGAAGACGATAGTTTGGTTGTTTCCTCCCATAGTTCATCCGAAGAAGAACCAGAAGAAACCATACCACAAGACACAGATGTTGCGCGTCCTTTACAGTATACTCTGCCTCGCCATATTAGATGTGCTGCACATACTCTGAATTTATGTATAACATCAGACATGATACGCACTATTAAGAGCCACGACGTGCTGTCGGTTATTCATAATGACACCATGCAGAAATGTAACCTGTTGTGGAAGGCGGCAATCAGGCCAAAATCCGCCGAAATAATACTGCAAGAAATTGGTCACACATTGACACGACCGGGCGAGACTCGGTGGAATTCCCTATACGATTCCCTAAGACAAATTTTAAAAATTAAAAACAAAATAACAGACTTGGCAAAACTTTTAGGAATAAAAAATGTGTTAAGAGAAAAGGACTTGCCATATTTAGAAGAACACGTAGAATGTACGGCGCCAATCGCGGATGCGATAGACATTTTACAGGGAGACAATGTTTTCTATGGCACACTATTGCCATGTTTGTTGTCTCTACGTCTAAAATTGGAAATACTGGCGGAAAAACAATGGAAATTCTGCAAACCCATAAGTGACTGCCTTCGCTACGCGGTGAATTCCAGATTTGAAGACTATTTGAAACTCACCACACCGGAGTCAGAGAATGCCGCCCTGGCTGCATTAACGCATCCACAATTTAAGAATGCGTGGTTTCCGTGCATTGCCCAGGAGGACCGTGGCAAATTGGAGGAGGTCCTTAAACGCGCAATAATTGAGGAAATGAAAGCGAATAAAGAATCCACAACGACTGCACCAGCTACATCGTCTGGTGACAAGACTCGGAATTCTTTCTTTTATTTTGGAGATAGGAGTTCGCTGGGAACTGAAGAATATGCTTCTAAAGCATCACTCGAAGTTAGTATTTTTTTTCATTTAGTAAATATATAATGGAACATACGTATTTCTAATCTGTTCACATTTCACTTTCAGATATTACACTATTTCGCAGAGGATGACACCGAATTCAAAATTTTAAACAAATATATATTAATTAATAAGTTGTTTTTGAAATATAACACGCCATTGCCATCATCGGCTCCTGTGGAAAGACTCTTTTCCTACGCCACAATGACAAATTCTCCAAAGGCCAATAGGCTTTCTGATAGTATGTTCCAAAGGAGAGTGGTTTTGAAGGCCAATTTGAAAGATTGAAATAAAACAGTTTAATAAAAAGGAAACTGATTATCCTTTTTGATGAAAGGAATTCTTATCGGTCGCGATAATTGAAGATAAAAAAAATTGAAACACTAGTTAATTGGTTAACTAGTTAACCAGTTAGGGGTGCAGATGACCCTGATGTGAAATCAGGGAGTCGCGGGAAATGTTAGTTATGCCTCGTAATACAGAACTCCTCGAAAGATGTCTCGGAGGATTTTCGCAAAATCGAAACGAAAGCTTCAACTGTAAAGTGTGGAAACTTCAAAGAACATCCGCATAACTTACGCTGATCGCTGATCGCCGTGCCTCACTTGCGACGAAAGAAAGCAGAATTGAAATAAGAAGAAAAAGCAAGGTCATAGAAGACCTTAATCTATCGGAGGCAGACGTAATGTATGCACCAGGCATCGATTGAAACCCGTAAGTAGCAAATTCTTAATGCGTAAAGTACGACAAAATTGCATGTCCAACTTTAAACGTGATTTCCCATAAACTACATTTTCCACAACTGTGAACATAAAATCTCGAAAACTATTCCCCCAAATGTGTCGGGAGCACATTATTAATATAAATTCTTGAAAAAAAATATTATTCTGCAGAAAAAGGACAAAATCGTATATATGTACATAAAAATTGTATTAATTTTTTTATCCGAATTTTGCGTCAGACAGAAAACATAGACTGTCTTACAGATTATAAAAACGCTTCTGCTTTGTGTTTTAGGTAATTCACCTGTCTGGAATGATGTATAATCTGCTTCAAAGAGAATAGAACCTGATGTTCCTAATGCTTTTATCGTCTACGAACTTCAGACTAAGTAGACTTTGAGCCCCAAAGCATGCATACGAATCCTTTTTTAAAGTGGAAAAATTAGTGCGAATATGCGTGATCTCACATTTCGTGGGAAAAATGTGGTCATGTCGCGTTTCTACGTGGGTGACACCTGCATTCAGTCTCCACACGTAATATGAAGAATTTATTCACATACGCAAAAATTTGAAAGTATCTTTGTTACATAACAAATTAGAGGTATTTTATATGTTTGAAATAACACCATATCGATTTCTTCATATATATTTATACTATATAAAAAGGCGAATTCAATCACAATAACAGAATGTACATATCATTTGAAGTATCTGATCTTAAAATATTTTTAAATGTATCCGAAGTGTGCAGTTCACAAATTAATCACCAATACATAACGTTGACGTACCGCATTGAAACAGAAACATAAATAAATGACTGTGTTTCCAAAATTATAATTTGTCAAATTTATCAGATCATCTAGTTGAACTTTAAACAGAAAAGTGGCAAAAAATTATAAATATTAAAGAAAAATGTTTTCGTTACAAAAATATTAAATATATTTATACTCTTAATAAACACTTTGTATCAATAAAGCGAATGAACTTCTGCACCGATGTAATATTAACCGTAATGAATGTATGAAGCGTCTGTTGTCAGTTCTCTCCATGTACAATGGTTGATGTAAAACATTAAAAATGTATAATGGAACTCGTGATACTGTGTATGTAATTACTGCTTGGTCCAATCGGTAAATTCCTTTCCTCCTTCGATCTCTGCCTCTCTCTCTTTCTCTCTGTCTACCCCCATACGGGCAAAGTACACAAGCAATCTCATTTGCCCTATCATGCGCGACCGCGAACTTCGTGTTACACATCAAAAAGTATTATTTTAATTACAATTAGTAATTCAGTTTGTAAGTGCAATTAAATTAGGCGTCATTAGAATCATGCAGAATTCATTAATTGTAAATTGTAACTATTAGTTGACCAATCAATTTATTTTTTAATTGTGTTTCGTCTCAAAGAACAAAAGCGGGCTCAGGGCGAGGCGAAAATTCAACGTCTTTACGGTGAGCAATTGTTGTTCTCGAAGCGTTCGTTGGGAACCATTTGCCTGCCAGATGACTAAGAGGCAATCGACATCGTGCCATTTTTTCTGACATTTTCGACTACCTTCGTCCTGAAATAATCCGTTAAATTGCTCTGTCAACGAGGGTACACGGTTACCTACCATCCGGTACATACCAGCGTCCACCGCTGACCCACGGAACAATACGGTCATAAATCGTAACCTTGACTGAACGCTCCGACCGGGCAGCCTAACGAAGTTGTTAACCAGATGTCTGGTTTTTCCTCCACTACGTCACCAAGGAGGAGAGGCCTTCCTCTTCCACCACCGAAATCGCGGAAGGAAGGTTCCTCCTCTTCGAGGAAAAACTAGCCAATCAGCAATTTGACACCTCCCGAAAGTCTGAGGTCTTGTCTACCTTCGACGCGAAAAAGCGAGACGTGGAAGAGTTCAATCGTCTCTTGAGCGAACACATACATCATTCTTAAAACCCTCGATCGAATCTTCACGGATAAATCAACAACAGTCGATTCTGTTGATTTAGTAAACGATCGTTACTGAGACTTTCAGTCAAAACAATATCGTTGCTCTAGTCATCGTACGGACTAGTTCTCGATTGATCTAATCAAGCATCCGTGATCAAGATCATTAACGAACATTCGTAATCTTGACTGATCATCGTCCGGATCAGCAAGATGTCTTGTCGTTATAGTTCTCGATTGATCTAATCAGGCATCCGTGATCAAGATCATTAACGAACATTCGTAATCTTGACTGATCATCGTCCGGATCAGCAAGATATCTTGTCGTTACATAAAAATAACAATCATTCAAAATTAATTTGGCGAATGATAAAGACACCAACACCGCGTATCACAGAGTTCTCTTGGGCCTTACAACCCCAGGAGGAAAGGAAACTTTCGCGTGTGTGTCGGTAGTTAACAAATTGAGTGGCGCGAAACTCTGGTTAAGACCATCGCAAGGCAAAACTAATATTGTAGGGTATTGTTAATGTTGCAATTGAAACACGCGCTGCACAGTGGTTTAAAATACGATTATAGTTGAGCAAAATTATTTTTGTCATTATTTTTTCCTGTACATATATATACTTTAATAGTATTCATTTCTTATTTTTATTGTTTTTTATTTATTTATGATTATTTTCGCATGTTTTTGTGTGTAAATACAAATAAAGGCGGTCTCGGTAAAAGTTAATATTTACAGATTATAATGAATTAGTTTAATGGTAAATTTACAAATACACAGATAGGTATTTCAGCAAAAATAAAAATTGCATATATAATGTATATGGCCTAAACATGGTGCTAGTTGAGAAATTTATTTTTTTAAGGAAATAAACGAATTTCAATAACCTGCAAAAACCAGCCAAAGTTGTCTTTAAATTTTATTAAACACTATATATTGCAGTACTTCAAAGTACTTCGCACTCTCTGCAATACATATAGATTATATGCACTTTTTGATTTTTGCTAAAATACTTATATGTTTATTTGTAAATTTTCCATGAAACTAATTGATTATAATCTGGAAATATTAGCTTTTATAGAGAACAACTTGTATGTTTATTCAAACACAAAAAGATGCAAAAAGTAATCATAAATATGTAAAAAAATGACACTAAAAATAAGAAATGAGTAAATACTATTAAAGTATACATATGTACAGGAAATACTAACAACAAAAATAATTTTGCGCAGCTACAATCGTATTTTAAAGCTGTGTGCGCGATTATTTCACAACATTTGTATGTATATGTAAGTAGTGTTCGTTAAGCTCATCCAAATTCTAAAATCATGCTCACTATCATTCTTTCATTATCGTGGAGTCGAAGACATATTATGTAAGACCCTTCAGTAGCGAACGCTCGACACGGATCGCCGAGAACCATGGGGTCATAAAAGACAAGGAGAATTAAGAACGGAAAAATGTGAAATTCTTTATCAGATCTCCACGAAAGTGACATCAATCGTCTCCTGTTTTCCAGACAAAAATGATACCAAACTTGACATAATTTAGGTCATAGTTACCGAAATTACATATACAATTATTTTGCAGAATTTACACCGAACTTCATTAAAAGTAGTCCCATTTAAATTATTTTCTGGCCAATTAATCGGGGAATGCAAGGAATCGACTTTCATATTGATATGATAACAAATAAACAAATTCACTTTTCGTATAATAATCGATGACACATCGCCCAGCAACTTTAGGCGTCAGTTTAGACAGATGAACGATACAATGTCGCACCGCTCGGGCCACGCGCGACATCGATCAAAGGCTCTCGTGAGTCTCGAGGCCTGCCAAAGTTAGTCGATTGAAATTCGACTGAAATACGATTGAAGACGAGAACACTGTTCATTCAATCAGGATTGAATCCTCATGTTTCACGGCCGACGATTGAATGTCATCATGGAAGTTATCAATCGTGGCCGACGATTGAATACTTCACGATGGAAAGCATTCAATCGTGGCCGGCGATTGAATCCCCATAGTTTCAATCATGAGCGCTTCGATTAAATATTGCCTCGGGTTTAGTCTTATTCAAAATTCTCGAATAAAATTTTCGTCTTTTAGTCGTATTCAATTTTTTATTTTAAATAATTTTCTGCCCATCTCTGCGGTACGGTAATGAATATTATGACAAAATGTCTTTTGCTGCAAGGGAACGGTGAGTCGTCGGTGTCGATGACACTAGGTTACTTCCGCACCGCACCGTAGTATAGTGCGCAACGGTAAGTAGAATAATAAATTATGTGTGACTTCGAATCACGATTATATTCGCAACTTAACCTACACACATTTCTGTTTTGATGTAGAAATACTAATAAATCTACACTTCCAGGTAGTAACCAAGCTGAACAAAATGTGTGTTCCGACCTGGCAGATGTAATCGGAATACTTAAATACATTTTTGCCAATTCTGCCAGGTTTTTATATTCGTCCATATACATATCAATTTCTAAAGAACTTGAAATGGTATTATCATTATCTGTATTATTTTCATTAATTAATATATTTCCCATATATATTTCCACTCTGTATTTTTAATCTCTAATAAATTGGTTGTTGCATTCATGTTAGTCGCATTGTCATGTTCTAGAGCAATTAATTTATTTGTAATATTGTAATGTTCCAATCTTCCTGCATTCCCATTTCCTATTATAACGGCTGTGACATTTTCGGCGGTTTGTCATCCCTCTATATCATGTGAGGAAAATGTGAAGCTTTTATCTCCCAATTATCTGTTATAAAAGGCGTCGTTGGGGATAAATAGGAATCTTACGATCGGGATGGCCATTCATCGATAGCCACAGACATCGAGCACGGTTTAGCAAGCTCCTGTTCAATTTACTCTCAATTCCCCCGTATAGCTTAGAATTTCCAAGCGTTTCGGAAGAGTTTTGGGGCACGGACATCGATAATCGGCATCCATCACGGTCATAAAATCTTTAAAACCCGCACTATTGTCAAATGACATAGGCAGCATATTTGCCGTAACGACCCTTGCCAATGTCTGAGTTATCTTCTCCTCTTGTTTCGCCGAAAATGAGTGTTTTGTCTGTACCTTATTGGGTACACAATCACTATTATCACCTCTCGCAGATTAATTACGACAGTTTAATCTGCACAGGTCATAAACCACATGATTCTTATCTTCGGAGTTCGGACAGTGTTAAATGTTAATACGGAGGATGTTTATGTGATGGCTAAATTCTCCCCCGAAAAACTATCTTTCATGAAGCGTGTGCAAAGTGTATAATTTTTTCTCCCAATACCTGGAGTATGCGCCCTAGTAGAGGATAGGAATTGTATGTAAAACAATGAGATTAAATATTTGTAAATTGAACCATAAGAATGAGATTTGTTGATCAAACAAATGTATTTAATGTATTTAACAATCGAATATACAAAATTGGAATCCTCATTTCAAACTAATAAACGTGCTGTTTTATTTATTTCTGGAATAAATTTTTTTATATTAAATCTCACTAAAGACGGCGGAGGGTCCGCTAAACAGATCTAGCAGCAAATGATGTGAACGAAAACCTAAAACAAGTGCATTTTCCTAGGATTTTCCGAGTTTTACATTGCATCGCCTGAGGGAGTTGGTTGTGATTAGATAAGAGTGCATCAATGCCAGGTCTACATATTTTAATCTATATTGTAAATGCAAAGGACATTGACAGTTCGCAATTTTCACATTCTGATACAGAATGTGTTCTGCGGACAATACCACATTTAATTGCTTGAAGTATATTCCGTTCATTACTGAGGTTAGCCGAAAATGATCGAAAGTCGAAAAACGATCGGCTGTCAAATCTAAATTCTCCACTATCTCATCACACATCATTTACTCGGGTATCTCATGGACACCCGGGTAATTTTTGTCTACCCGGGTAGCCGGGTAATTTTTGTCTAACCGGGTACCCGAGTAATTTTTTTTACCCGGGGTCTCACCGGGTACTCGAGTACCCGAGCGGGCGGGTAGTAAGAGCTCTAATTCGAATAGTCCCTTTATGCGTTTGTATATTTCTTCACGATAAGGAGGCCGGACTCTTATCTAGCCTCGCCACAATATATTGTATCTCAAATACATACCCGACTTGATTTCTTATCCAACAGTACTTTCAAAATAGGAGCAAGCATTTTAGAATATCCAATTTATAGGTATGCATAAAAGGAAATCTTTTTTTGGAATGGTTGTGAAGTAGCAACACAGTTTCCACTACCAATAGCGTACTATTCAGAAGATGCAAATGAATCCTGGCATAAACTTTATAGGAAAAACATGATACTGCATTCACGACAAAATAGTCGAAGGAATAGAATGTTATACGTTTTTAATCGAGCAATATACTTAACCGACCCAAAAATTTCAATTATATTAATAAACAATCGATTAAAGTTGTACGAACAAAATAATGTATCACCAGAAATTAAAAAATTCGTTGATGAGAAGTAAGGTAAAAAGATTAAATACTTACCTTAATTCATGTGCAAATGAAAATTTAATTATGGAAAATAGGTGTCTAATTTAAATTACATTATTGCAGCCACACACAGCCTACAGAGAGTGCCAGTGACAATAACAGCGATACGTCAAGTGATCACGAGATGTAAAACATTCAAATACTTCATTATTCTTATTTTGATTGTGTTCCATATATGGAAATACAATATACCTTCAAACTCGTGGTTTATTAAATCATTTCAACGAAAAAATTATGATTTTATTAGTTTCTTTCACAAAAATCGATTTTTTTCAAAATCCTGAGGTAGTAGACAAATTTTGCAAACGGATTTAAAATCAGCGCAACAAAATCTATAGGAAATGATGTACAACATGTCATGAAAAAATTCTAACCGAACATGGTATTGGATAAAACATAATTTTGTTGTAAAATTTCAAGTTTAACATAGATTTTCAAAAGTAAAAAACGTTCGTATCATAATTTCATTAATTTTCCCTTATTCTGCAATCTTTCAGCTTTAATTTAAAAAAAAGTCATCGCTCTATCTCATTTCTATCAAAAGTTCTTTGATTTTGAAACAAACTTCGTCACTTTGCCCCACTGTGCGGCGTGGTGCGAGATTTGTATTAAAAAACTACCGGCGCCGCGAGCAGAGATGTGATTGATCCCACGTGCCGTGGACACGAGGCTTGCAACAATTTTATTAATTTATTAATCCAGCGTACACTAGAAAATCAATGCAATTGAAACTCTAAGAGCTGAGCTGTTTTCGTTGAAATATACAAAATACTTGATAGATTTGCGAGCGTCGCGAATGTGACCGTTGCTAGCAAGGCGATTTAAGAGAGTGAGAAATATGGCGGACTTCCGCAACCGCGTTTTCTCGCTTCTCCTCGAGCTTCGATGCGGTGCGCTGATTGATGCATTGATCGCGGCAAACGTTGATCGATGAACGCTGATTGGCGTCTCGCCCTCGATCAGCGTCGCTGAATCGCAGTCCGGAAGGTGCTGCTGTGAGAATAAGTGTGGCGGCGTGGGGAACTAATTTATTCCCGAATACTATATTATCTCCCATTGTTAATATTCATGTGTCTCATACTCATCCATATCTATGTCGCTCTTAATAACTATTTATACAAATGTCTATACTCGAGCTCATTTAAGAAGGAACTTGCCGTCCGACGAGTTTAGATCGGTTCTGCACATGTTGGCGATGAAACAAGTTACTATTGGCTATACCACAAACAAACGCTCCCTCGGAGCCAATGATCGCATTCTACATGCGCGAATTCAGTTCCTTCTTAAATGAGCTCGAGTATATGTGCTAATGCTTACTGTCCAAAGTTCTTATAGTGTTTACAATCTTACTTTTGCATATGTCTTGTACGATCAGACGGCTAGACGTATTTCGTGGAATATTACGGGCGGCGTCTTATGTCAGTGCAGCAGTAAATCCAATTATCTAACCACAAGTGCTCTAACGGGTGTCTCCCTAGTGCTTATTCGCCTTTAAGCCTTCCCTGGTCGATTAGTGTGTTGGATTTAACATTCGCGCCTGACGTCCACCAAACCTCTGTGTGCAGAATTTAATATTCTCGCCTGTGGTCCACCAATCCTCAGTGTGTAGAATTTCACATTCTCGCCTGACTTCCACCAACCCTCCGTGTGTTGAATTATACATTTTCGCCTCAGTCCCAACAATCCTCAATGTGCTGAATTACACATTCCCGCCTGACTTTTACCCCACATATCATCGTCCTAAAGACCTCCACCCGGGACATTACATTACAAGCTTTTATTTAGTTTCAATTGTGAGTTCGTTAGTTTGTCAAGGTGAAATCTTGTAAGCTAATTTTGACCCACTTCAACATATCCGCTCGGTTTGAAACTTTACACACATACGTAGTTCCGATGACAATACAATATTTTCACTACAAAGCATGAAATATTTTAGACTGAAATTTTTTAAAAACAAGCTTTTATTAAAATGTACTAAAAAGGGACCAATAATTTGGATGCCGGCACAAATGACTGCCTAAAGGTCGAGTTTCCTAGCCGCGGTCGGCGGCGGTCCCACTAGTGCAATGGAGAAGTACAGTATTGTCTCCCTAATTGCTCGATTTGTTGTACACGATACGGGCTTGTCGCTATCCCCACTACTTCTGTCTCACTCTTGTCCAGCGAAGGCGAAAGCAAGATGGAACGAGAGCGGGCGAGAGGCACTAAAAGCGAGCGAGGACGGTACGAGACAGACGACGCGTTGATGTTTTGTCTCGCTCCGTTTTTCGGGTGCCATGACATTCCGTCTTTTGCGTGCACGACGGGCGTGCACGAAGGTCGCAAGCACTTACGGTGAGCACGGGAACAGCTTCGCAAAATCTTGACGCAGGACCGGCTCAAGTCTTTTTTGCGCATTAGGCGAACTTGTCAAATTGCGCCCTTTATTATAATACTGTTGCGCCGGGGTGACCTCATTACCGGCCACCCCGACGCCAAGGAATTATTGAATGGTAGACGAGTACACGACACGACTATATTTGAAGGTACAGAGCAATACACGTCTGAACGCTAGGGCGATCGGTACAAGACAGTGTTTTGGCGTTTTCCTGACAGTCTTCTGTCGATCGAAGGGGTCGATCCTCTTCTGTCAGCCGCTGCGAGCACCAGCAGGCTATGCACGGGCCTATACCCGGTGCTCGCAACAATACATTTATTTGAGATTATTTATGACTTTACTCTGAAAAATTAGGCAACTGCTAGGGCGTAAGGTTGACAAGAGGTGCAAAATGGTATTTTCATTGCTAGTATTGTTGAAAATAAACTTTAAAATAAAATATTACAAATTGTATTGCAACTGTTTTAAACTACGAATAAGGCTAGGAAAGTCGACCTTTAGAAGAATTCCCTCATAAGGTAAGTGCGGGTAATAAGGCCCACCTGTCATTTATCCTTGGCAGTGTTCAACTACAGGTGGACATTATTTTAGGGAGTGATTTTAAATGAACAATTAAGTCTAAAATATAGAATAAAAATTTCTGATATCGCACTTCGTTTTCGAGAAAATTGACTTTGAATTTTAGTCAAATGTGCGTACACCGGGGTATAGCTTTAGGCACCTCAGGGGCACGCGTATTTAGCTAAAATTCAAAGTCAATTTCCTGGAAAATCTGCAATGTTAGAAAATTTGATTCTATATTTTCGACTTAGTTTTTCATGTAGAATCACTCCATATCCGTACAAGAATGTTCACCTGTATCCGAACACCCTGTATTACTCCCTTTGACAATGTGGACATTTCGGTTCTGGTCCAAAAAATCTAATTTATTTACATTTTCAGGTTGTAAGCAACTTCTTTTTGTGCTGATTGTGTTTCCAGCCGTAGAAAAAACTCTTTCAGCGGAAGAAGAAGTTGCTATAATATTTAAATAGCATTTGACTAATTTTGCCACGGAAGGAAATTTATTTTCGTTTAATTTCCACCGTTTCAAGGGATCTGCATTGTCCTCTATTTCCGGCTCTTTTCGAAAATTAGCAAACTGCTTTTGAGTACTACGTATACCTAAAGATTTTTTTTTTAAATAAAAAATCAAGGGGATTTTCGTATTCTTGCTCATCAGAATTCGGATTCTCCTTCATATTCTCGTTATCCTCAACAGGATTCATTAATTTGCATTTGAGAGTAGCCCAAATTTGTTTTCGTGTCTGACGATACTTTGGCCTTGGTTCCATTCCATTTCAAAGCATCGCGTAACATCTATTGCCACTAATAATTTTAAAGATAATATAATTGGATGATTCTTGTCCTGTGGTACCATATGGGCATTAAGTAAACTCTTGACAAGAGGACGTATCATGGATAGCGTACAACTTTTATTTGAATACATTAATGTGGTCGCCGTTTTCAAAGGCTACAGAAAAATTATTAATCCTTCAAGTATTTTCCATTCCATATCCGATCGGTGAAGTCGTTCATTCACAGATTGTTTTGTAATTGACCGGTCACCCAGAACAGTATTTATGGCACTTTTATTTTTTACGATGGGCATATCCATTTTTTTTTTGACTAGGGGGAAATCCCCACGGATACCCCCGCGGGCCGAGGGTTATGTGGGATTCGAACCCACTAAAACCCCCTAGGTGGTCTCCATCTTGCGCGGAGCCGCGCGCATTTGGGAGAGGAAGGGTTTTTGGCGCGGGATCAAGCTAGCGATACTTCCGCACCCTCCCTCCCCGCGCGTTTGCGGCTCCGCACAGACGCCCCTTGATAAGGGGCCTTCCCTGGGGAAGAATAGCCTCCCCCAGTAATGTTCTCCTGGGCTGGCGGCAAGGACGGACCACACGCCCTTGCCGCCTCTTCCGGGGCTGCTATAACTGGGGTGAGAGCGTCCCCCGACACTCCCACCCAGCGACCCCCAGACCGACACGCATTCCCCATGATGGTGTTGGGCCCGACGCGACCTAAGGAGGGTCGCGCCGGAGTGGGGCGGTCGGACGGCCGACATAATGGGACTGCCGGTATTAAAGGACCGGCAGTCCGACCGCCGAGCACGCCCCCGCGTGCCGGTCTCACTAAGGGGGGTAGCGGAAGGTCGGCTGCACCCGGAAAAGGGGGGGAGGGGGCCCACAAGGTGATTGGCGGAGGGGCCCCCCTACCGCCGCGCGGCACGCTGCACCCTGCCACGGTGCTGCCGCGGCGGCCCACGGTGTAGAGGGGCCGCCGCCATGTTCCTTCTCGCCCGTCTGCACGCGCCTCCCCCCTCTCTTAAGGTCGAATTTCCTAGCCGCGATCCGGCGGCGGCCAGACTCCGACCGCGCAGCGTTCAGGGTCCCACTTTGGTTTAAGCGCACTTAAAAGGGTCTACGGCTAAGGATTCATACCTGGTTCAGAAATAAAATAATTTTTTATTCGTTATCGTTTCGATATGGAAATGACACCATTGGATTCCTTATGTTTTTGCGGTGAAAATTATATGAAATTTCATGTAAATCGGACTATTATTAACGAAGACAACTTGAAATGATATAAATTAATTTTTCATGAAATTTCCTTCATATGGTCCGAATTGTGTCGTTCGTGGTGTCAATTTCATCGGTGAAACATAAGGAATTCATTGACGTCATTTTCACAAAGATCCAATGGGAAATGCGGAAATCCTGGACATTTCTGACTTTTTAATGGTATTCGAATCCTTTCGAGGGTCGAAAGCCATAAAATTCGGTAAGGCAATTGTCTTCGTCACGGCCTCCATCGAGTTAGGTAAACGACAAACAGCGGTGGTCGTTTCGTCGAACCCTATTCTGTCGTGCTTATTATCAGTAATATTCATCAAGTCCACCATCAATACGCCTCGCAGAAAGACACAGGAAGAAAACTGGTATATTTTATAAAACACTAATACTGGATCTGAATAAAAAGATAAAAAGTTTAAAATATCTTCGTTTGTATTGCAATGAGATTATTTTGCGCGTACAATATTTCTGCACTTTCCATAGTAATATAGGTATATTTATCAAATTGTTCTAGTTTTATTGGAATTATTGACATCATTTTTTTAAATAACGTCAATCCTTCGTATGTGTTGTACCTATATTAATACTTTCTTTTATGAACTTTCTTAATTATCTATTTCTTGAAATTCAGCCTCGCTGTGCGACATAGAATACAGATAATTACTCCATTATTGGTAAATATTGCCAAATCTTGTTTTCGCAGTTGCAAAGCCAAATAGATGTTGATTATATAACAAAAAGAAATTTACTCGGAAGTTCCCGGAGGGTAACTAAAAAGCCGATAATTGCTGATATTTCTTCAATGGGTTTCTTATGGAAAAGTACTGTATGTAACTAATTGTTTGCTATTGCTTACCAAAAACGATACTACTCATTTCGGTTCTCAAAAAATTTATATCATCACGATTTAAAAGACTCGATTCAAAATTTTCCACCAGAAAAAACATAGAAACTTTGACACGTGTTTACACACAGATCAGACGTAGTCGCCACGATATTTTTCCCTTTTTTTAGGATCTCATATTATTAGTTTACAATATGTAAAAAAAAATCATAATCCCATAACTTTCGAATTCTGCCTTGTTTCCTTATTTTTGGGATTCTGTCCCACTGTGGCGTAGGATCGCAGCGCGGCCGCGGCTATGACTCAGTTTGGAGGAGTCACGTGATTTGCCGCCGTGGCTAGCCGCGCGGCTAGTAGATTCCGCCACCATGGCGGAAAACAGACACTCATCCCATTGTGTTGCGTCTTGAGTAGCCTAGGTTGCTGTTGTAACAGACGGGCGGCCGCCGCCGCTCGGAAACGCGGCTAGGAAAACGGTTACATGCTTCTCCATAAGAGCGGTGCTTAGGATTTGGCCGCCGGCCGCGGCCGCTGCCGCCGCCGCTGGCCGCCGCCGCCGGATCGCGGCTAGGAAACTCGACCTTTACAGAGCACATCTCGATGGTCATATCCATGTAATAGTCCGAGTTCCATCTGGTTACGCATCTCTGCATTAATTTTTTTTCCGGCAGACGCAATTTCTTCTGCCGTACGCGAAGCGCCCTCGTAGCGACTGCAGAATGGATAAGAGTAAAACGACAGAAGAAGCTTTATCCAATATCTCTTTAACCTCGTTTAATTTCAGCCCCTTTTGCACACTAAGCTGTAGCGTATGGACAAAACAACGCACGCCGCCCTCGCAAGCTAATGCATCAGCTGCACCAGTTATATTACTTGCATTTTCTGTAACAATTCCTAAAACTTTTTCCGTTATTTTCCAATCATCAGTAACATTTTTTAAGGGAGGAATTCCTTTTTTTTGGGTCAAAAAATCGATTTTTTGTTTTTTACAGAATCTTGTAGTTTAACTTTGTAGGAATGTCTCTGCAAAATTTTAAATCAAAATTCATAAAATGTTCAAAGTTATGGACTTTTGAAGGAAGGTATATATTTGGCGGCAAGTGATCGAGCGATCGATACTCCCAGAATCCATGGTACTATTGTAGAACGTTTATGTTACTGGAGTCGTAGTTTTCTAACAGCCAAGTTCGAATTTATTTGCAGTGACATTAGCATAATTTGACAAAGGCATCTTTAGTGGCTTCGTTTCGTTCGCCTTGACTCTTGAGCAGTTAGGCCTAAAAGGACGGTGTCAACAGCTGTGGAGCAGACCTACGGTCTGCTTACAAGTACGTGTCGAAAGACAATTTCCAGATGTGAGAAGGAAAAGTCTCTCTATCCTCTTGAACTCCTTAGACATATTTTTTCGTTTATGTCGCTTGGAAAAGCGGCAAAAACGAGCAGAATGTCTTCGGCTTTTGAAACGTGCACTTCGCTCTCTTCCTGTGAATCTCGATATTATCGTGTTATTGTTTAAACTGTTATTTCTGTTTTTGTTATTTGTTATTAGTTATTTGTGATCTGTTTCTTTGTTTTGTTTAGTTTTATTTTTATTGTTAAATAACTTCATTTGGACACGAGTGCAATGGATAGAAAGCACCATAGAGGAAGTTCTACACGTGCTGATAGAACTAAAAAAAGGAAATTCACGGGAAATATTCATACTCGTGAAAGAGACAGTTCATTTGCGAGTACGTCTGCTAAAAAATTAGCATCAACGAATCTTGAAGATTTTACTGTGAATCCAAGCCATGGATATCGGATTATTGCTTTTTTATCAGTTTTCACTGCAGTATCTCAATTTGTTGTATGTAAAGTGTGTAAAGGACAAGTGAATTTTGGTGAAAGTAATTCTCGTGAATTAGGATTTAAAATCACAATAGAGTGTAAATGTGGTTCTCAATACATACATTCGTGTCCTTTGATCGATGGTAAATCCTATGAAATAAATAGAAGAATTATTTTAGTTTTGAGAATGTTGGGAGTTGGCAAAGAAGGTTTAAATATATTTTGTGGCCTCATGGACATTTGTCAAGGAATTAGTTCCACTCTATATTATACTGGTTTAGATAGTATTTATTCAGGAGCTAAAACAGTTTTCGATATTTTGAGAAGGAAAGCAGTAGAAGAGGAAAAAATAAAAAATGCTGAAAATGGGAACCCGATGACGGAGATCACAGTATCCGGCGATGGTACATGGAAAAACAGAGGATTCAATTCATTATTTGGAGTCACAACACTTATTGGAAAATATTCTAGCAAAATAATCGACATCGTAGTGAAATCTTCGTATTGCCATGGTTGCAAAGTGTGGGAATCAAAATCTGGTACGGTGGAATACGACCTGTGGATGGAAGAACACAAGGACGAGTGCAGTGCTAACCATAGTGGGTCGTCCGGAAAGATGGAAGTGGATGGCATGAAGGAAATGTTCCTGCGATCTGTAGAATATTTTGGAATAAGATATAGAAACTATATTGGTGATGGAGACACAAAGACATTTAAAGCATTGCTCGAGGAAAATCCATATGGTGACTTTATATTGAAGAAAAAAGAATGTGTAGGTCATGTAGAGAAACGTATGGGATCGCGGCTGAGAAACATAAAGAAGACCAAGAAACTCGGAGGAAAAAATAAATTAACTGATAAATTAATTAAACAATTAACAGTGTACTATGGTTTAGCTATCAGAAGACATTCAGATTCTATCGATGATATGTACGAAGCCATATGGGCAACATATTATCATAAAATATCTTCAGATAAATATCCGAAACACATGTACTGTCCAAAGGGGTCTGGTAGTTGGTGTAAATGGCGTAAAGCTGAAGCTGAAGGTACTCTTAAAGAATTTAACCACGAGCCACCACTTCATGAAGACGTTGCAAAAGAAGTAAAATCAATTTATGAAGATTTATCTTCAAAAGAATTATTAGAAAGGTGTTTGGGTGGTGAAACTCAAAATAACAATGAGAGTTTCAACTCGACGCTCTGGCGACTTGCCCCCAAACACCTTCATTGTGGACTGAAAACAATTGAGATTTCAGCATTTATAGCAGCAGGCATTTTTAACGAAGGCTGCTATGCAATTTTAAAAATCATGGACGATATTGGTATCGTTATTGGAGATCAATGTAAAAGTTTCGCCACGACTAAAGATGAATGGCGATTACAAAGATCGGCGATACGAAGCCTTGAAGCAACAAAAACGGCGCGTACAGAGGCTAGAATGGCAAATTTAGAAAAAAATCAATTCGACGAGCAAGAGGAAGGAATAATATACGGACCTGGAATAGCTGATTAGTTGTAAGTACCTGATATTTGTTCAGTAACTGCACTACAAACTTTAAACGCGTTTTTCTCGAAACAACTTTTTCGTAGCTGGTTGACATGATTTAAAAAAAAGTACTGGATCGATCAACTTGAAATTTTAACTGCATGTTAAGAAAGAATCCTTTTATCGTTTGACCTACAGGCAAGACGATAGGTTGTATATTTTTTTTTTAATTATCGAAAGTTCGGGTAATTTTTTGCAAAAAATCGAACATCTGAATTTAAACAGTTACCATTTCTCGAAAATTTTTTTTTTTTTATTCATTATAGGTCAAACGATAATTATATGTGTATGAAATAAAATCTCATTAGAATTTTTGATTTCAGATGAACTGGAGGGCAGATATCATGTCAACCGTTAATGAAGCAATTGTGCGTAGCGTCCTAGTTCACGGGCAACTGAAACTGTATTTTTAAGTGAATTGAACTGAAAAAATTTATGTAACATGATGAAAGTATAACAAAAACATATACAAAGTTTCAAATTAATTAATGTTATATTTTTGTTTATAAAAAATCCTAAAGTATCGATATTTTTGACCAAGAAAAAAGGAATTCCCCCCTTAATTTTGTAATAAGATTTGCGATGGTATGCCGTTCGTTCATATCCTCCGTGATTAAATTCCATGACTGTTTCTGTCAGTCGGAATTTAAGTAGTAGGCATTCACTGTTATGTACGAAGTCATACTTAATGAAGTCCATGCATTTGTATCTATGGCAATTGACACAGCAGTAGCGAGCTTCCGTTCAACAAAATTTATTTTTTCATGATTCAAAAGACTTATTCGATTTAGAACTGTTGTTTTGCACGGAATTTTGTAGTTTGGTTCCACAACTTTCATGAACAACTCAAAACCTTTCGACTCTATAAATGATATAGGTAGCTAATTAACTATGATCATTTCTGCTGCAGCTTGCGTGATGAGTTCTGTATGTTCTGAACTGACTGGCCTATCTTCAAATGCTTTGGAAATCCTCGAACGACGTTCGGATATTCTAGGAAGTGTACTACTAGATTGCGTAGAACGAACTTCTGATTTATCGATTTCTTCATCTGTATCTTTATCAGAATCTGAATGGCTACAAGAAAATAATGAAATTAGGCAAATGCAAAATTCATGAAGTACAATATTTTTTATCGAAAATTGTTCGGGAATCTCCCCCAATGAAAAGATTTACCCCGAGCCCAAGATAAAATTTACCGGTTCTCGATATGCGAAGGTCCCAAAAAACGAGATTCGTCTAGGAATTACGTACGACGGATTGGAACTCAAATAACGTACGCACTTTGAAAACTCAATGATCGGAGCACTCGAAAAACGAGGTATACCGCATCGTCGCTATTGAGACAATAGCAGGCTCGCCGAATATAGACGGTAATGAGGGGGCCAACGTCCTCCCCCCGCGGTACCCGCGAGAGCCGAGCTACTCGGTTCACCGCGTAAGCGTAGTGTAAGAATATTATAAGATAATATAAAAGTAATGTAGGAATAGTATAAGAATAAAGAAACGAAAAGACAAGAACGCCTCTCGCGACTCGAAGCAGTCTTTTAAAACTCCCGCTACTACCCGTTTCCGAAACAAAAATTTATGGGTCCCCCACGATTTTATATTGAAAAAAAATTGTAGTACAAGAAAATAATAATTTGTTTTTATATATGTTTTAATTTCATAGGTTTTAGTTTTTTTTATTATTTTCTTTCATAATTTTGTATCGACTAGTGACTTGAACGCGGCGGCTTTTTGTCGTTTTATTGATTCAAATTTTGCACACACTGAAAATTATGTACGATTGTACGTAATTACTCACTTCCTTTTACTTCCTCGCTGCATATTTTATAGTGATGCCTTTACACCTGCTTCTGCTCCATGTACGAACGGTAAATAGTTCCATAACGATGTGGTTGCCCCTTTGGATTTCAAAACTGCATCACAAATTATGCATTTGCCTTGTAATCCATCAGAGGACCGTTGAAAATGGTCCCAAATATTGCTTCGCAACTTATTCGTTGATATTTACAACATTACAATTCAAAGGCTTTTCCCAAATCTCACGCTACAGCTGGCTTTACTGTGTTTCGCCGTAGCTTGAATCACGAAAGTACTATGAAATATGGGGTCTAGTCACGATTTTCCGTTATTTGTTTAAAGCCAATAGGTGCCATGACTACCATGAGCTGTCGCGAATACCCCTTTTTTATAACTGTATAAAAACAAATTTTATGTTAAAAGTTTATGGAATGAAAAATACTTGAAGAATTAATATTTTTTCTCAACGCTTTGAAATAGAATGGAAGCGAGGCCAAAGTATCATCAGACATGAGCACATCGCTAGCGCATTAGATCCTCGATACCAGGACCTGAAACATGAACGGCATGAATTTCTCTTGATTTTTAATCCGGTTAGATCTCAGGATAGACTTGGGATCGCGGTATTACACTGCTCATAATGAAGCGAAAAAAACTCGTGAAACAAGGACGCTCTAGCAGAATGCGAAAAATAATGTATCAAAATATGTACATTTTGTATATTTATATAAATAGGACATTTCAATATTTACGCCCCACGCGTTTATCTTTAGTCATATGAGGGAATTCTTCTCAGGAAGTCATCTGGGCCGGTTACAAATTATTGGTTTCTTTTTAGTACATTTTAATAAAAGCTTGTTTTTAAAAAAAATTCACTATAAAATAATTCATGCTTTTTAGTGAAAATATTGTTATTGTAATCGTAACTACGTATGTATGCAAAGTTTCAAGCCGATCGAATATGTTAAAGTGGGTCAAAATTAGCTTACAAGATGTCACCCTGACAAACTAACGAACTCACAATTGAAACTAAATAAAAGCTTGTAAAAAAAATTAACCTAAAGAACTTAATTTGAAGAATACATCAGCATTCGAATACTTAAATATTCAAATAGTATTCGAATACTTGGATATTCGAATTATATTCACCAAGTAATTGAGCAACTGAAGTAGGTATTCGAATGTTCGAATACCATAAAATTCGACAAATAGTCCCAGCCCTAATTGTGTTGCGTCTTGAGTAGTCTAGGTAGCTGCCGGGGCAGACGCACTGACACAGCGGTCGGAAAACGCGTCTAGGAATACAGATGCATGCTTCTCCATAAGGGTGGTGCTTAGGATTTGGCCGCCGGGGCGAATCGTGTCTATATTCCAGCTCATTTAAGAAGGAACTTGCCGACCGACGAATTTAGATCGGTTCTGCACATGTTGGCGACGAAACAAGTTACTATTGGCTATACCACAAACAAACGCTCCCTCGGAGCCAATGAGCGCATTCTACATGCGCGATTTAAGTTCCTTCTTAAATGAGCTCAAGTATAGGATATCCTATCTTAATAGTTCCGCGCTCGATTATTACCCGGTCCCAGAATCTAACGAGGTCTTCGGCTCCTGACTGGCCAGGCCTGCTTTACTTCGTCAATGCTTCCATATTTAAAACTCTTACTATGTCATATACTTTTATTCAATTCCTTCATTTATTTTTTTATATCAGGTCAGTAATGATATAAGTGACGACGACTTCCCCGAAAGATCAATGAACAGTGCAAGAAATTACTGTAGAAATCCAACAGGTGATGTTAGAGGTCCATGGTGTTATACTGTAGATCCTTCACTTAGAGACGATAAATGTGATGTGCCACTCTGCAATTTTGGAGGTAAATATATTATTGTCTGGTGATAAAATACTTTTATAGCATTTCTTGAACTTCATAAATCAGAGCGTCCCGCGAGGGTCGCGGTTTACGACATATTGCCTCGCGGGTCGCGAATGTCGACAACGTACTACCTACCGACAGAACGATATACGGATTACCTCGGAGCAAAGAAAGTTGAAATCTCTGAGAAGAAAAAACTGTACGGTGCCCTGGCCCTTTTCAACTTCTGGCAGCCAAACGTTTCCCGTTGAACTCTTTGAAAACAAGCAATGATCTAGTTATAAACAAATAAAAGAATTGTGTTTCGAAAAATACGAAATTACCGACTGTAAATGAGAAAATCATTTTTCCCTTCGCTTTGAGCCAACTTATCGCCTATAAGACGGAACAGTTCCGCTTTTCTTTCAGTGCTGCATGGTATGTGAAGTGCGTGAAACACAGTGTGAAACTCCAGTGTGAAAGAACCGGTCACTTGGTAATTGGTACTAATTGTAAGTACGTTGTGTAAGATATAAGTGTGCGAAATAATTTAATTTGAAGCGGCAATATACTCAGCATCACGATACTACTTATAAACAGTTTACACGCGAGAAACGTCTTAGGTTGTGGTTACAGTGGACGCATTTTCGCACGAACTGAGCATCGCGCGATGTCGCGCAACGTCGTCGCCAAATTTCGCGCGAAAATTTATTTTTCAGAAGTACGTGGCTGTAATAGATATTTTTACTCGTATATGACGATAGCCAAAATGGATACATCGTTTTTTAGAGGTGCTTTTCCATTATCCGCACGCCACAGCCATCCCTAAATTACTATTTTTTATTATTCAAAATCTTTGTTTGACAGCTGCATCAGATCTGTATATAGTGCGAGGTTAGACATTGTATATGTGTATGTAGTGTGACGTCGTAGATATTGTAGATGTATTGCTGTACAGAGATTGTCGCCGGACTTCGCGCGACCAGAAACAAATTGATTTGATATTGCCCAGCGAAAATCGCTTATCGTCGCATTAATTAATTTTTCGGCGTCCATAGTTATCTATACGCGAGAAATTGATTGCAAATGCCTAGCGACGATAGGCGATTTTCGTTGGCAATATCAAATCAATTTGTTTCTGGTCGCACGAAGTCCGGCGACAATCTCTGTACAGCAATACATCTACAATATCTACGATGTCACACTACATACACACATAAAATGTCTAACCTCGCACTATACAGGGTGTCCCAAAAATGTTGCGCGTCTTTGAAGGAGGTGATTGCAAACAACTTTTTCCTTTGCGAAAATTCTCACCGAGCTTTCGTTAACGAGATATTAACAAAAAGCACCGACCAATCAGAGCGCGGGTCTGACGGCCGAGTTCCCGCGCTAGCGTGGCTACGCGCTGCGCTGCGACTGCGAACAAGCAACTCGGCATGCATCGAAGAAAATTTCGTAGAATGGCAAATGAAAAAGACGTAACAAATAAACTCGAACATGTTGCTATGGTTTGTTTGTTATTTAAAGTGAATAATGAATAAAGGATAAATGGATGAAAATCACGGGTAACGGAAAAAGACGAATACACAGCTTTTTTTTAGAAGATTCGAAAATAATAATTATTTGAAGTGGGAGGATAAGAAATACGTAAATTTCCTTGTGTTAATAAATTAGCCACGAAAAGGTAATATAACAGGAAATTAACGAAAAGTGCTCGTAGTTCGTTATTGTGATAAAAATCCGTAATTCAATAACGGCCAGCACTGTTGCTGATAACGAATAAGTCTGCTTAAAAAGTCAGAATAAATAGTTTCGTACGGGAATTTTGAGAATTATCGCCGCAAATAACTCATACCTTGCGTTAAATTTAAAAATCAATGATCACCAATAAAGTAACTAAAACTCACCCTTGTCGGAAATTCACCTGCAGCTTGAAAACCTGTGTCACTGGGTCACTGAACCGATCCTGGTCATCGATGGAGGAGCCCCGTACACAGCTGGTCCAAGGTATACGACACTACCCAAAGTTAAGGGTCGCAATGTCAGGTACGTCCAGGTTAATGTACCGAATATTCACTTCACTACACGGGTAGTAACACTGATCACTTAATTTATTTTCCATGGAATGTGTTGTTCCTACGTTATAAAAATTGGTGGGAATGAATTTTTACTTGGCGTTCGGAGCCGTAGGTATTTCCGCGCAGTTTCACGGGGCAGCACTTGCGTCCCCGTTGTTTAGGGGGTAGACGATATGGGGTTGTAGCGATACGGTCAGCTGACTGTAATCGCGCGCGGTTGCTTTACCTGAGGCGGGCCGAAGGACTTTTCGATGTCATTAGGTCCCTTTACACGGTCAGTCTTGCGCGCGGTCCGCGGCCCGCAAAAGTACGTGAAGCCGGATCGTGGCGCTCCTTCGCGCGGGCCAGAAGGTCGTACCCGTCACTACTTACAGACAGCGAGTTGAGCTCCCATTTCTACGTCGACTCCACATGCTTTTTACACGATCCACCGCAGTGGTGTACTACTTGTTCTATGTATATCATCGATCTGCGAAACGATCGGCAAGACACGATCGCGATATACGTTCGCGAAAAGTATCTCAAATTCCTCGATATACCAGGCTTATAGAGGATATCATAAATGCTGTTACTGTAGGGTACACTGAAACATTTGTTTTTAGGAAGCTACGTTTGGTTGACCTGAAGGTGCTATAAATTCTGGAAATGATTTATGGCTCAGTTATAACGACTGTAAAATTTTACAAGGGTACTTTAAAAAATGTCCAAATGTTTCCCCGGCAATGCGATGGCAAATGAAATTGCAGTTAACACATTCACTGTTGTGACGATCATAATTATTACTATCAACGGCAATAATTACCATGTCACTGCTTGTTTTAATATAAAAACTAATATTGATAGACAATAAATACATACAGGTATGCAAGTGATGTTATATCTAAGATAAATGATGAAGAGATGTAATATGCAAGATGTCTTGAAGAAGGGGGGTAGTCTTCTGATTGCTCGTGATGCAGGTCAAATTTTTCATCCACGCTCTTGCGTGGCGCGCAGCAAGAAAGCATCACAGTCCTGCCCGCGCGCAAACCTCGAATCCAGAAGAGTTTGCATAAGAGACAGAAAAGGTAGTTAGAAAAGGAGAAAACGATAGTTGAAACCAGGATCGTTGCGCGCCTCAGGATTTCCGATAGTGCGGACAAGTCTGAGGCGCGCGACGAGCCTGGCAGCCAAGGATAAATAAGCCGTGCCTCGATGGGTTTCGAGGACTTCGACCCTCGAGACCAGGGGGGCCGTACCATGTTGCCCCCTAAGACGTGGCGAATCGAAAATTCTACATTTCGCACTGGATCTTAGCGCCAGTGACGTGGATCGTTTCCTTATGTTTTTCCGATGAAAATGGTCCAAAAACGACACAAATCGGATTGTAATTAAGGAATCTTCATAATAAATTGATTTCCATAACTTCGTTAAAAATAGTCCGATTTACATGAAATTTGGTATAATTTTCATTTGAAAAACGTAACGAATCCATCGGTATCACTTCGATATCGATACGATAAAGTATAAAGAATTATTTTATTTCTGAAACAGGTATGAATCCTTGGCCGACCGCAACGAATCGAGGTCGGCGACACACAGTCGAGGGTGAAATATTCATTACAGCGTATTAAGAAATTCTTTATTCTTCGTCGTATCGATATGAAAGTAACACTAGTGGACTCCTGGCGTTCTCACAATTAAAATGATCACAAATATCCTACAAATCGGACTACTTTTACACAAACAATACAAATTATAAAAGGAGTAGGCTGATATCGCCAGAAACGCCAGTACGTTTGCGAACGCGGGGTCCCGCCTGCGCCGTCCTCCCTTCAAATTACAAACGGATCCCTTATCGTTCGGGTATAAACACGACATATTTGTTTGCATGGTTATAAACTTCGTCCATTAGCTATCCGAATAGAGTGATGGATACACAAAAATACAACTTTCATACTAAACTACAGCGACTAAATATACGTTTATTTGGTGAAAATCGAATATAGAAAAGTGGGATTGGGATGAACGCGCGATAGAAATTAAAATCAGTTCAATTTTATAAAATATATTTATAGAAGTAATAAAGACAGTACTTCTGGTGGCAGGTCTTTCTTCGCAACCGGAGGAAGTGGCCTCTGTAGGCGCTGGGCGCTCGGAGAAGACGGCCTATGGTGCCGAGTGGGCCCATAGGTGGCGCGTCGGGTAAATAGGAGTTCGGGACTAGGGATCGTGGGGAGTCGGCGGTAGCCGAGGTAGCTAAGGCGGCTGGCCAGCGCGCTACGGTTCGAGAGATCGCGGGTTCGAGTCCCGTTGAGGCGACTTCCCTTTTCCCTTTTTCCGGCTCCTACACCTCAGACTTGAAACCAGAGGGTCTGAGGATACTAAGAGGCTGTTTAGGAGATCTTCATTGGTGGCCTGCCGAGAAATTTTTCGAGTGTGGTACTCGCGAAATGCTTGTAATTCTTTATGCCTTGCTTCTTGTGCATCTTCCGACATTTGTCCTATGGGTAGTATGAGGCCACTTCCTCCGGTTGCGAAGGAAGACCTGCCACCAGAAGTACTGTCTTTATTACTTCTATAAATATATTTTATAAAATTGAACTGATTTTAATTTCTATCGCGCGTTCATCCCAATCCCACTTTTCTATGTTCGATTTTCATCAAATAAACCTATATTTAGTCGAATTACTCCATTCGGTTCCAAAGATGAAGGGGAAATAGTTCTGTCCAGATGAATAGCCCATTTTGACCACTTGTGAAGGCTGTCGACTGCTGATACCAAGCTTAAACCAAATCTGATGTTTTTTGATATGCGCGTCCGCCATATTGGATCCGCCATTTTGTTTTTTTTGAAATTTTGACCTCAGATTCGTAATCAGCGACCTCGAAAACCCCAGGATACCAAGTTTAGATTAAATCTAATGCTTTTCTGATATGCGCATCCGCCATATTGGATCCGCCATTTTATTTTTAGCAATTTTGACTTCAGATTCTTAATCAGCGACCTCGAAAACCTTAGTATACCCATTTTTAAACAAATCAAAGGTCATCTTGAGGTTTTGGGCAGGTTTTTTCGATTTTTGACCACTGTGCGACGCGTGCGTTTCTTTTGAAATTCGAGCACGTGTTTATACTAGAGAGATATATTACTTTATTCATTATTCACTTTTCGTCCTGTGTCTCTTCGCGAGGCGTATTGATGTCGAATAATACTTTTTAAATTCTAGTTCCCCAAAATTAATCAGGCTGATTGACCAGAGCATTTCGCCAGGGTCGCGGCTTATGACCGTATTGTCCTCCTAGTCGGCGGTAGATAACGGTTTCCTACAGTTTTGGATAATTTATGACTTAAGCAAATGTGAACTCAGGGCATCGGAAAACGAAAACAGGAATGGTATGCCTTTTCTTCTTTATAGCAATTCGAAGACTTTCTGTTTCTCGTCTCTTCGGACCCTTTCGAACCGAAACACGTGGTGTCTGCCAGCAATGGGTACATTGGCAGTGAAAGGACGGAGAGCGGGCTTTTGTGAAAGTGTACGATGGTTCGTTCGTTGCACTTCTGCAAAGCACGCGTATTTCGAAAATGTGCTGGCTTCTTTTTACCTAAGGTCTCTTGTCCTGGAGGGAGTTAACTCATAATGGAACGAAAGAAACTATTTGGGGGTAGAAGAAGTCGCTTGGAAAAAATCATGTCCGTCAGCAAGCAATCACGTCGCAGAAATGTTCTCTGCTCATGAGTATTACGCGATGTTCTGGGTGTACCCCCTGAACAACGGGGACGCAAGTGCTGCAGCGCGAGACTTTGCGCGGAAATACCTACGGCTCCGAACGCCAAGTAAAAATTCATTTCCACCAATTTTTATAACGTAGGAACAACACGTTCCATGGAAAATAAATTAAGTGATCAGTGTTACTAGCCGTGTAGTGAAGTGAATATTCGGTACATTAACCTGGACGTACCTGAAGCTCTGTGAAGATAGCACCCCCAAATTCGATTTTTTGAAAAAACGAAACGGCATTCGTTTGTCCATCGTTTGCCCATGTTTGCCCATAAAAAATTTTCGTTTGCCCACCCTTCAAAAAAAAATTATGGTCAAAAAAAAATTTTCATCAGCACCCCCATGAAAACATTTTATCGATTTGACGGTGGGAAATGATTGTCCATCGTTTGCCCACGTTTGCCCAACAAAAATTTTTTTTTTCCAACACTCCAAAAAAAAGTTATGAACAAATGAAAAAATTTGTCTTCATCCCCCCACATGTTATCAAAATCGTTCTTTCAACGATGCAGTCCTTTAGTTTAGATGTAGAAGAGATTTGCCCATCCCCTAATTTCGTATGCCCACCCTCCAGAACCGAATTATTAATAAAAATAGCCAAGATGCGCGATACCCGTGGAAGCGACCAAGTATAAGTTCGATTTTTTATTAATTAAATGGTCGAAATATTTGTCTAGCGATGTATTTCGTTAGCCTAGATGCAGAAGAGGTTTGCCCATCCATTAATTTCGGATTCCCATCGTCCAGATTCGAAATAAAAAATAAAATCCGCGAAAAGAAGAGTACTAGACGACGCGATCACGTTAAAGTTTGATTTTTCTCGAATAAATTATCAAAATCATTCTTTCGACGATGCAGTCCGTTAGTATAGATGTCAAAGAGATTTGCCCACCCACTAATTTCGTTTGCCCACCCTCCAGATTCGAAATAAAAAATAAAATCCGCGAAAAGAAGGGTACTAGACGACGCGATCACGTTCAAGTTTGATTTTTCTCGAATAAATTATCAAAATCATTCTTTCGACGATGCAGTCCGTTAGTATAGATGTCAAAGAGATTTGCCCACCCACTAATTTCGTTTGCCCACCCTCCAGATTCGAAATAAAAAATAAAATCCGCGAAAAGAAGGGTACTAGACGACGCGATCACGTTCAAGTTTGATTATTTTCGAATAAATTATCAAAATCATTCTTTCGACGATGCAGTCCGTTAGTATAGATGTCAAAGAGATTTGCCCACCCACTAATTTCGTTTGCCCACCCTCCAGATTCGAAATAAAAAATAAAATCCGCGAAAAGAAGGGTACTAGACGACGCGATCACGTTAAAGTTTGATTTTTCACGAATAAATTATCAAAATCATTCTTTCGACGATGCAGTCCTTTAGTTTAGATGTAGAAGAGATTTGCCCATCCCCTAAATTCGTATGCCCACCCTCCAGAACCGAATTATTAATAAAAATAGCCAAGATGCGCGATACCCGTGGAAGCGACCAAGTATAAGTTCGATTTTTTATTAATTAAATGGTCGAAATATTTGTCTAGCGATGTATTTCGTTAGCGTAGATGCAGAAGAGGTTTGCCCATCCATTGATTTCGGATTCCCATCGTCCAGAATCGAATTAAACAATAATAACCGCGAAAGGAAGGCTACTGGTGTAAGCGATCGCGTTGAAGTATGATTTTTTTCGAAAATATTATCAAAATCATTCTTTCGACGATGCAGTCCGTTAGTATAGATGTAGAAGAGATTTGCCCATGCCCTAATTTCGTATGCCCACCCTCCAGAACCGAATTATTAATAAAAATAGCCAAGAAGTGCGATACCCGTGGAAGCGACTAAGTATAAAAATGTCAATGAAACAATACTTTAATGCGTATCCATATCTTTTTAGTTATAAGTAGAATGATGTAATATTTTCAACAAAGACAGATAGCGATATCAGGTAGTGATGGAATGGAAGATGTATCAATTTGTTGGATAGGAATTCATGCGACGACCGTACATACTTTATTCGTATATACTGTATATTCGCCGTTGATGGACGTTTTTATTAAATACAATAATATGGAAATTATTCCAATAATATGGAATATAAAACTACAATAAAATGGAAATAATATGGACACTGGCAGTAATTGGGACATCTTATACTTCTTTACAAATATCTTTTGTTGCTGTATACAGTTTAGCACTTTATTTAAACATTATTATTCTAATTAAGTAATTGCATTCATTATTTATATCCCATTTTTTCTTCAATCAGCAACGGAGGTTGCTTGTGGAATGTAAGACTGCATTCTTAATATTTCTAGATCTGTAACACATTTTGTAATGTAAAAATTTATTAGTTGTATTATAAGCGTACACAATTTTACCAGAGATTCATAAGATGTCAAATATTACCTCAAATATGGTATGCAAATAATTTGCAACGTAGGTCCGCATCTATATCTTTTCTTGTAGCTGTCTTCTGTCTGTATAATTCGTGACCTCACGGCGTAGCCTATAGCAAAATTTCTTACGGTGATTCCATCGAGTCAAGCGTAGTCTTCAACTTCCTTACTGTTTGCCACCCTTCCCGTGGTTCTTTGATAGGAGTCAGCTCACACCACCTTGCTTCGTTTAAATTGCTGTTGGGGTGGATGCACCAGTATATGAACACGTACCAGTGAATGTCCATTTTTTATTAAAATGAGTAAAATATGTTATTAAAATAAGCAACTAATTAATTAGAGGCTTCAATTAATTTCTTGCTTTGTATCCAAACAATCTGTGCAGCACGTGAACGCAATCGCGCTGCAAACATAATTTTATAATATTGTTCATTCACCAGCTTTAAGTGTTCATTTATTGGTGCGTCCTATGAACTTAGAAATGTATCTAAAAAAATTAAAGGATGAATTAAATCTTATTATTTTTTCCCTACCCTTTTTGGGAAAGTTACGGCGGCGTCGATCCACTCCGCGTGATCGCATGATCCGCGAGGAAATGTCATATTGTTAATAATTGTGACGCAGTTAGTGGTTCTCTACTAACTACTACTGTCGACGCCGTACCAATAAAATTTATTACTTCCTTCGTCCCTTTTTTAAGAAATTTACTGCGGCGTCGATCCACTCCGCGTGATCGCATGATCCGCGAAGAAATGTCATATTGTTAATAATTGTGACGCAGTTAGTGGTTCTCTACTAACTACTACTGTCGACGCCGTGCCAATTAAATTTATTACTTCCTTCGTCCCTTTTTTAAGAAATTTACTGCGGCGTCGATCCACTCCGCGTGATCGCATGATCCGCGAGGAAATGTCATATTGTTAATAATTGTGACGCAGTTAGTGGTTCTCTACTAACTACTACTGTCGACGCCGTACCAATTAAATTTATTACTTCCTTCGTCCCTTTTTTAAGAAATTTACTGCGGCGTCGATCCACTCCGCGTGATCGCATGATCCGCGAGGAAATGTCATGTTGTTAATAATTGTGACGCAGTTAGTGGTTCTCTACTAACTACTACTGTCGACGCCGTGCCAATTAAATTTATTACTTCCTTCGTCCCTTTTTTAAGAAATTTACTGCGGCGTCGATCCACTCCGCGTGATCGCATGATCCGCGAGGAAATGTCATATTGTTAATAATTGTGACGCAGTTAGTGGTTCTCTACTAACTACTACTGTCGACGCCGTACGAATTAAATTTATTACTTCCTTCGTCCCTTTTTTAAGAAATTTACTGCGGCGTCGATCCACTCCGCGTGATCGCATGATCCGCGAGGAAATGTCATATTGTTAATAATTGTGACGCAGTTAGTGGTTCTCTACTAACTACTACTGTCGACGCCGCACCAATTCAATAGTTATATTATTCTGAAATACCAGTACCAT
Source organism: Andrena flavipes (assembly GCA_963971345.1). NCBI lineage: Eukaryota > Metazoa > Arthropoda > Insecta > Hymenoptera > Andrenidae > Andrena > Andrena flavipes. Next base: position 58,065,416 of record OZ020479.1, read on the forward strand.
ATATTCTGTTTAATTATAATATTATCAGAATTTTTATATTTTTATAAATATTATTGATGACGGATTTATTTTTACCTTTTGTGGATTTGTAATTGTCCGCAACTTTTGATAAATGTCATTGTACAATGTCCATATTCATGCTGTATTACGGCAGTAAGCTATAAAATGGTTTGTGGTATGACATACGATGCCACTTAAAATGTATGTGGCATCTTCAATTTGAAGTCTTTCTGGGATGCTGTTTAAAACTATTCCATCCGGATATTTACTTTTATTTTGTTGCAAAAAGATTTCGGGGTCTATAACCACATATGATTTTGCTTCTCTCTTTAATTGCACTGCTGATCGACATGTTTTACACGTGACTGTTTGTGTATTAAAGAATAACGCAACAAAATTCAGAAAATCTTGTTTAAAATCTCCAGTTGTGGTTGTAGTAATTATATCTACTACAAACAATTTTCTCGTATGTATTTCACATTTGGCGCAGGTCCTATTTTCTTCGACACTGCAAACATCTGTTACAAGTTTCGAAAATAGCCAATTGGGATTTGTAGTACAATCTACAATATTATTGCGAATTTCAAATATTGTGCACAGAATTGTTGCTCGCTCTTCATACACGGAGTTGTTAATGTTCTCGATAGCGTATTTTTTGACGAACATAAAAAATATATTATCTGAATTTTCATCGATCCAGTTTTTGAATGTGCTATAGTTGCAATACGCACTGGTGAATACTTCAACCAATGAGTCGAATGCACACGTATTTTGAATATATATTTTTTCGCCATTAAGATTAACCAAATTGCAGTTGTTTCCATTCCTTAATATTTCATTTCTTCTTTTCCTTAATGGCCTGTCATATGTGAGGTGAATGTCTGGGCATGGAGTTAAATATTTCCCTCTAGGAGTATTTTTTTTTTGGTTAAGGGCTTTTGTATTACATTCAATGTATTTTTTTTTTCTACATCAGCGGGTGGACTTCGTTTTTGTATATTTTCATCGTTGTCCACTTGTATATCTTTTGATTTACTTGATTTCACTTCAATATTTAATCCTTTCCAATTTTCTTGTTCCCTTAAATAATCACAATTATCCGTAGCGTCCTGCACATTTTCGTCAAAATCGCGTGAATCAATTTTTCTTTGTTTTTCATGTCTTTCTTCAGTAGTCAGCAGTGCAATTTTTTCATTGGTGCGTTTAATTGCAGCACGTTCCAATTTCGAAAGATTTTCGATAGATTTTATGTGTTGAACGATAAATTTATCAACGCGCATTGGCTTATAATTTGCGCCCAAATCTGAATGCTTCAGATCTTTAAAATATGCCTCACATCTAGAGGATGTTGCTACATGCGATGACAGAGGGAAATGTCCCGTCATCACCTGTGTCCAGAGAGGAAAATGTCTAGATAACTTAACTAGGTAAGGGACAAGTTCTGGACAGTAGAATGCGTTATATCTATCTGTCTCTACACTGTCTTTTGCAATTTGTTCAGCCTCATCGCGGATATTATTTATAAATGCAACTATACTTTCATTTTCATTTAGCATTTCTAAATCATCGCATTCTGTTTCATTCTCGTCACTCGTAAAGGTGAATGACTTTATTCTTTCGAATAAATACAAGCGCTTTTGCTCACATATTACTGTATTTCCATCGGCATCTTTGCCATCGTACTCACTGTAAGCGACAATAAATATTGATTGAAGCAGTGTCTTAAAATCTTCTACATTATCACACGATGACATTATCCCCGTGCATCGCACAAAGAAGTCTTTAATTTTAGGATGCTTTCGGTGAAATACATCTTTGGTGCAAATAATTTTTATCAGATGAGCAATATCAATTCTGATAAAACAGTGAAGTGGATGTTGTAACGTTTCTCCACTAATCCACTTATAGCAATCCGAAATGTACGTTTTCAAACAACGTTCATTGAATGCTAAGGTGCTTGCATTCAAAAGCGCCAATGAATAATCACAGTTAACTTCTGGAGGCACTGGTGCCCCGTGTCGTATGATTTCTCTCAACCAGTATGTAATTAAATTAGTGTCGTGCTTTTCTGAAAGCATTTGAAATACTGGTTGTATACCATTTGCACCTTTTATAATTATTTGGTATAAGAATATATGTTTCTTCTCACCATTTAGTTTTTCTATTGCTTTAACTAATCTTCCAGTGGCGTCTAATTCTATTTTCTTGAACGTTTTAATTAACGTTTTATACAATTCCATTTGTATAGGGGACCAATAGAAACAATAGAAATTATCCTTCGAAATCTCTTTAATGTATCCTGTGTATGGACCCTTATATTTTAACTCGCATAACGAATTAATGGGATCAAGATCTTTATTGATTCCTAATTCCCGCACGATGGCTTCTTCCCTTATTTTTCTTAAAGTGCATTGTCGTGGAACATATGGAGGTTCAGGATCGTCGTAGCTTATCTCTGATGCTGCATCGTTCCTCCATTTTCTGGTTTTAATATTTACCAATTGCTTCCCAATTTCTACCCTAGTTGGTCCTTTAACTTGTCTTTTCTTTTCATGCGGTATTCCCGAAGTATCGAATGTGTTCACTCTTAATACAATACCAGTGCCAGAAGCCGGTTCAAATAGGGAATGCGCTTTAAATTCAGCACCGCATTCATTGCAAATGCCATATATTTTCAAATATGTTTCCGCTTCCGGCGAATCGAAAATTTTGCCATATTTAAAGCTATAAGCGCACGGAAGTTTTGTTTTTAAGAAACAAGTTTTGGAAATAATATCAGTCCAACCGGGACTAAGTATTTTGTACGATTTTCCACGAGTGCCCTTTTCTTTATAAATTTTCAATACGGGAGCAATAGATTTCCATTGCTCCTCAGACAATGTCATATTAAAATATAATGGCGGCAGTTTATTATTCATTTTAAGCGGAATATTGTCAGGTTCGAATTCTTGGCTAATATTACTTTCGTTAGTGACATTGATACTATCCTCTATTTCTTTTTCTTCTTCTTCTTCAATTTCGAAATGTTTTTTTAAATTTGTTAACAAATTCCATCTATTCGTTCTAACGTGAAAATTTAATGTTTCTGGCGACAACTTACTTGAAAATTTTGCAGCTACTTCTTTCCACACTTTATCCGTACGACACTTCAATTTGCAGCTCCCATCGAATAATTCACACTTTTCACACTTCTGCAGCATGTGCAGAATCACACCAGAGTCTACCAATGATTTTCTCGGCATTTTTCACTAATAACTACAATAAAATCGCGAAATGAAAAATTATATAATCTTCTCACAGTTACTTCGCAAGCCGTAAATGAAGACGCACGATCTTGCAAGAGCTGTGTCTGAAGACTAACTGGCTTTCGTGGGTTGTTGCAAAGACTTCGAGACTATCGCAGACATCTGTTTACGTTTCAGCAGGGACACTTGGCGCCGCAGCCCCTTAGGACCCCTACAGACGGTGAAGCAAGAGTCGTGAAACAGTAATGCCTGCATCACGGATACAGTTTGCGCGACTCCTTGCATCTTGCTCACGCGCCTAGGTGGTGAACAAGATGCAAGAGTCGCGCAAACTGTATCCGTGATGCAGGCATCACTGTTTCACGACTCTTGCATCGCCGACTGTAGGGACCTTTTAGGGCGTCAGCGTTGCGTGGCGTCAGCGAAAGAAAGTAACTACGCATTTATAAACATTTCTGATACGTTGCCACCAAATACACTAAACTCTTAAGCGGTCTGTAGACGCTCAATATTATTGTGCGATATATTGCACAATATTTTTGCTATGTGTCCCACACGGTCAATAATATTGTGCAATATTGGATATTGCACAATATATTGAGCGTCTAGGGGCTGCTTACGGTCAATATTATTGTATAAATAGTTCAAAGTGGTACTGTCTGAACTCCTGGTATCGGTATACCTGATATACCTGGTATAAGGTTTCAAGGGGTGAAAATGTGAAATATCCATTTCAGCTTATTGAGAAATTCTTCATTTTTTATCGTATTGATATGAAAGTGGCACCAATAGATTCCTGGCGTTCTCCCGATTAAAATCATACCAAATATCATGCAAATCGAACTACTTTTACACAAGCAATTTGTATTCCTTATGTAAAAGTAGTCTGATTTACATGACATTTGCTATGATTTTCATTAGAAAAACATAAGGAATCCATTGGTGTCACTTGCATATCGATACGATAAAGAATAAAGAATTTCTTACTACGCTGAAATGAATATTTTACATTTTCGCCCTCGACTGCGGGGGGTCGACCTAAAACAGCTACGGTCGGCCGAGGATTCATACCTGTTTCAGAAGAAAATACTTATTTATTCTTTATCGTATCGATATGGAAGTGGTGCCGATGGATTCCTTATGTTTTTCCGATGAAAATCATAACAAATTTCATATAAATCAGGCTATTACTAACGAAATTAGCTTGAGGTTATGGAAATGAATTTTCCATGAAATTTCCTTCATTATTTTCCAAATTACGTCGTTTTTGATGTCAGTATCATCGGCGAAACATAAGGAATGAATTGGCATCGTTTTCGCAAAGATCTGATGAGAAATGCGGAAGTCGAAGATTTCTCACCACTGGGTACCAGGCGGCATCTCTTTGACAGGCGCACCGAGAGAATCACCCTGTACCAGTGATAATCAGTAAATTTGCAAAACCAGTTGAAATAAGGTGCATACATTGCAGGTTATTGAATTTGTCTTGAAACGCCGTATCAAGTGATCTCTAAAAAAATAGTTTTATTTAAAAAACCGGACTTGACCATCGTATCTCTTAAAATAATAATCAAAGAAAAAATTCGTCTGCGCTAATAAATTTGCCCCCTCGAACCATGCAATTGGATATAAACAATTGCTTTATCTCCAATACGTTAGGACATATCCAGCTGTTTACTGTTCTCGCGGACACCCTGTATAATGAAATAAAATATAAAATATATGTCGGAGAAGGCAACCACTTAATCAGCTACGCTACGATCTTAATTAATAGGTCTATCTCACGTTACTTTTTCCCCCACTCGATTCACACAATATATTGTACAATCTTCCAATATAATCCACAGACGTTCAATATTATTGTGCAATATTCAATATTGCACAAAAAATATTAAAACCGTTTTGATTCACGCAATACATATATTGTGCAATCTTCCAATATGATCCACAGACGTTCAATATTATTGTGCAATATGAATATTACAATATATTGCACAATATATTGAGCGTCTAGGGGCCGATTATCTTCTTCATTCACGCAATATATTGTACATCCTTTCAATATTATTGCGCAACTCTTCAATTTTATTGTGCAACCTTCCAATATGATCCACAGACGGTCAATAATATTGTGCAATATTGAATATTGCGCAATAATATTGAACGTCTACAGACTGCTTTACGTTAAAAACAATCGGTGGAATTTGCTAACAAATTCGAAAAACATTTCAAAATTCCATTGGAAGAAGAAGAAGGAGAAAAATAAATAGTGTTTAGCAGGGGTGTGGGGGTGTTCGTGTACCCGACGTTTCAGGCTCTGGACGGGCCGGAAAATTGCGGGCGGGATCGAGCGGGGTCCCGATACTTTTGTATTGCTCGAGATTCCGAGATTCGATTCGGGGTACAAGCTTGGCCGCCATGAGCGGGCAATTTGATTTCAGATCGGCTCGAAAGCCAGCTATTAACAGGAGACCGACAACAGAAAAAATTATATATCATTTATATCATTACAAGTGATAAGTTTTTACCTTTCTGTCTGCTGTTGAATCATAATTTGTATTTTATTATTGATTTATATATATATTTTCATTGCTACCAAATAGTCTGTGAATACAGAATATGTTCATATACGTACTTAAAAAAATACCATGTTCAAAACTTGGGAGGAAGACTATTTTTACATTGACAATATTTTAAAATGTTAATAAAATATACTTCCTCCTTAGTACTTTATGTAAAGGGGATAGCTAGGTATATAGGATATTATATTTTTGGGATAGGTTCAGATTTAAAATAAAAAACGTACAAATAACTATAAACATACAGAAAGGAATACTTCGTGGACGTTTCATAGTAACTAAAATATACGGGATGGCAAATATTTTATTATTTTAAATTAACATGGAAGAAACATCATTGTTCTACGTTCTCAGGTAACAATTTTATTCGCTTACTGATGGATCGGTTAATTATGATTCAACAGAGGACAGAAAAGTAGAAACTTATCACTGGTATCGATATAAATGATATACAGAATTCTTTCCGTTTCGTTCTTCTGTTAATAGCTGGCTTTCGAGCCGATCGCGGCCGAGTTTTGCCGAGCCGACTTGAAATGAAATTGCCCGCTCATGGCGGCCAAGATTGTAGCCCGAATCATGCGACCCCGAGCCTCGGGACGATCCGCACACTCCTAGTGGATAGCATTAATGTTTCAAACGAAAATATACTTAGCCAAGCATTCGAACCTCGCAATAATCCAAATAAAATGAATACTAAACTGCCGCAATTATATTTTGATATTACATTGTCTGAGGAGCAATGGAAATCTATTTCTCCTTATTGAAAGTTTATAAAGAAAAGGGCACACATGGAAAATCTTATAAAATACTTAATCCCGCTTGGACTGATATCATTTGCAGAGCTTGTTTTTTTAAAAATGTAACTTCCGTGCGCTTATACGTTTAAATATGACAAAATTTTCGATTTTCCGGAAACGGAAAAAAATCTCGGTTTTTTCATAATTTTGAATTTTCATCATAATTACGCACGCTTGCGCGGTTTGAAGATAATTGGATGGGTGGAAGTGGGTTAAAATTTTGAGTTTTTATATTTGAAACAAATATAATTTATTATATATAAATAAAACTTAAATGCTAATACGGTTTATTATAATTGTGGATATGAATATTTCCACCGCCACCACCTCCTCTGCCTCTTCCCCCGCCACGTCCTCCCCATCCACCGCGTCCCCAGTCCTCTCCTCCAACCCAGCCACCTTGTTCCCAGTCCTCTCCTCCTCCCCAGCCACCTCGTCCCCAGCTTTGATGTCCTCCCCGGCCACCTCGTCCCCAGCTTTGATGTCCTCCCCAGCCACCTCGTCCCCAGCTTTGATGTCCTCCCCAGCCACCTCGTCCCCAGCTTTGATGTCCTCCCCAGCCAAGTCCTCCGCCTCTGTTGGACCCGCCACCGCGGCTGCCGCCGCGGCCTCCCCGAGTGAATTGTAATTTGCGGATCTCCTTTTTTAACTGAAACAGAAATATAACAATTATGTTTCTTACTTCTACCCATACATATATAGTGATTCATAAAAAATATTCGGACATTTCTTAAAACGGAATATCATTCTGACAAATGCAACATTTCGCACAAAATAGTTGAGTAGGAGGAAGTAGGGTAGATCAGAGGCGATTGTAACACGTTAAATATCTCAAAACATATGACAGATAATAACACAAAATTTGGATATATGATGAAGAATGACATTTGTATCGACATGTATAGCGAAGAAAATAACTTTTCGACATCCCAAAGTAGCTTTTTCTTACTGATTTAAAATTAAAATATAAATACTCCCTTTGGAAGTACGTATTTTTTCTTTTTTTAAATATTTTTAAAGTAATACTCATTGTTACTTTATACTTTTAAGTGCCTCGTTATTAAAAATTTATAATTTAATTTCAAAAGCCTGGTCGGGAGCGATTGTAACATCGGCAGTTGGGATGGGTTGTACCGCGACAGAACCGAATAGTGAGAAAGAAGATGAATAATATTGTCATGTTTGCATGGAATCATACAGCACAGCATAAGCAAACGAATGAAAATGGGTGCAATGTACTGAATGTAAGGGTTGATCACATGAAGAATGCACCAGCCAAAACGTTTTCTATTTCTGCCACAATTTCGATATCGCATAAGTAGTTATAAATTTTACCTTTTTTCATTTATTATTATAATTAAAATCAACAAATATTTTCTAATTTAGCAACGTTAAATTTGTGCTACCAACCACTCCATGCAGTGTGACAACCGACCCGGGGTCTCATTTTTTATTAATAACCTACATATTACTTGACATGCAGCGAAAGAAGGTATAAGAACTTTTGTTTTAACTGTGATAGTTGTTGCATAATCATATTCCAAAGTCAAAGTGTTACTATCGCTCCCGGTCTACTCTAAGATATAGTACCACATTCCACATAATTACCTGGATTATTAATCGCACCGCTTCATTACTGGCCGGCCGGTCGCCCGGACCCTCCTTCTGCATGCCACTTGCCGTTGCCGCCGTTGCCGCCGTTGCCGCCGTTGCCGCCGTTGCCGCCGTTGCCGCCGTTGCCGCCGTTGCCGCCGTTGCCGCCGTTGCCGCCGTTGCCGTCGTTGCCGCCGCCGAGACGTCGACACCGGGGGTCGTGCCCTCCGGCAAAGCTGCTTGCATCTAGAAATGGAAAAATATAAATAACAAATAATTTCAATTTAAACAATTTTAGTTGACTTGATCAAAAATGCCTCGACTATTAACGAAGTTAGCTTCACATTATGCAAATAAATTTTTCACGTGGGCCATTTTTATCGGGACGACATAACGACCTGCGTCACGAAAAGTAAAGTTTTTTTTTTTTTTTAACGAAAAACAGCACATATCAGTTTGCCACGTAAAGAAGTACATTTCATCGTTTCAGACGAATATTAACACGTTTTGGTCATCCGAATGTAAATGGGTCACATGAAAAATTTATTTGCATAAAGTGAAATTAACTTCCTTAAAAACAGTCTGATTTATTTATATGACTCGATTTGAAGTGTTGAATTTCAAAGTGTTGAATTTTAATACTTACAGTCTTCATATCTTCCATTTCTTGCAGTTGTCAAACGACTGATGTTCCTCGACCAGGAACAGAGGGCTTTTATACCACCGCCACAGACACTTACTACCTGACAATCCTCGCGCTGGCCCTGTGTATCATGGGCCTGGCGGCCAAGCCCGGCGCGCAGTGGTGGGAAGAGGGGTAGTTATTGACATTCGTATATAACTTTTAAAGTGTAAAAGATATCGGAATGAAATTTGCGCCAAAAAACAGGAAAAAATTATCCCCTTCTAATGATTTAGAATTGAAAATATTCTACGTTTATTTACAGTCTCTTTTTTCAATTTGTTCAAGTTATTTGTTATAAAAAAATTTGAAAACTGTTTATTTAGTACTTTATTTGATGCACTTTAAGTGATTTAAATCGCATGTTGGGGAGACTTATCGTTTCTGAGTTATAAGGAAAAGTCGAATAGTACTTAATAGAGTAGGTTACCCTTGATAGCCCTAAAACAGGCCTTTTTTCAAACGCAAATTGTAAAGTGATAAATAACACTAGAGAGAACGATTTTTTCTATTTTTAATCGTTATTCTATGAGCTTTAACAACAAAACAGGAAAAGTCTAAATGTCTCTAAGTATATAAAAGTTATGAGTGAAAACGTAAAGGCGTGTACGCGGTGCACCGTTTCATGGTAAGCATAATATCTTGAAAACTGCTCAAACAATTTGGATGAAAATTGAATGAGAGACGCAGAAAACCATTCCCTACGATGTGTCGGGAATAGATGTTTGAAAAAAAAATAATACAATTTTTATGTTGAAAAATGCGATTTTATCGATTTCTTGTATGAAAAATATTTACCTTTTTTTTTAAGAATTGATCTCGAAAATGTGCTCGCGACACATCGTAGGGAATGATTTTCTGAATCTCTCATTAAATTTTCATCCAAATCATTGGAGCGGCTTCCGGGATTTTATATTCACCATCAAACGGTGCACCGCGTACACACCTTTAAGTTTTTACTTACCACTTTTATGTATATAGAGATATTTAGACTTTTCGTTTTTTGTGTTAAAGCTAACAGAAATAACGATTAAACATAGAAAAAAACTTCTCTCTACTGTTATTTCTCACTTTATAATTTGCGTTTGAAGAAAGGCCTGTTTTGGGGATGTTGAGGGTAACCAACTTAATAGTACTTAATAGTACTATTTTGTATTTTCTTAAATTGTGACGAAATCTACAGTTTAGTTAAACATTATTATTCATTTATTATTAATTTATTCAACGGAATAGACTCAGGGTGACGTAACCCCTTCATAAAGGGTGTTGTCCGTTAATGACTAAAGAAGTATAAATGAATAAATGAAGAAATTGGTATAATATAGACTGCGAAATTTTATGCAAATACATGTTTTTATAATAATGGATTAAACAAGTGGAACTTTCACCGATTTATATTTCATCATTAACACGTTGACTGCCCACTACACCGATCGGCGTGTTTTTTATTCTTTCAAGTGTAGTGGGCAGTCAACGCGTTAAGAGGATTTTAAAAATATATTTGTAATTTGGCATATTCTGGGTATTTTTCATATTTATTTACAAATTAGCTCGAGTAATTGTTAGAAGTTGCTGAACCGCGAGGCGTATTAATGTTGGGTGATACTTTTTAATTGCTACGTTGATGGCACCTTTCGTACATGTGGCATATTAAAATAAAAACTGAGGGGGCTGCCTGGGGTTACCGTCCCTAGGCCCCAAAAATCAATCAGGCTGATCGGTCAGAGTTTGTCGCCAGGGTTGCGGTTTATGACCGTATTGTCCCGCGAGTCGGCGAACCGGCAGAGCAATATACAGATTAGCTCAGGCCGAAAAATGACTAAAATTCTTAAAGACAGTACCACGTTCTTCATTGCCGTTATAATTTCCGTTTCGCTCTGGGCCCGTTTTTGTCACTATGCACAGTGGCCCTCAACCCCAAGAAATGCTGAAAAAATTCAACATGCTATTTGTTCCTATCATAATGCCGAATCTTATTAAGCTGATTTTAAAGAACTGTTTGGTTTGATGAAATCCATTCAAGACGTCTTCGCGAAACACACGTAAAAAGATGTTTGTACATTTTCATCAGAATTCTTCAGATCCATTAACAGACACTTTATATATTTGCCAACAGCAAACCAAACAGTTCTTTAAAATCAGCTTAATACGATTCGGCATTATGATAGGAAGAAATGGGATGTTGTATTTTTCCGGCATTTCTTGGGGTTGAGGGCCACTGTGCATAGTAACAAAAACGGGCCCAGAGCGAAAAAAAAATTACAACGGCAATCAAGAACGTGGTACGGTCTTTAAGAATTTTAGTCATTCTTCGGCCTGAGCTAATCTGTATATTGCTCTGCCGGTTCGTCGACTCGCGGGAAAATACGGTCATAAACCGCAAGCCTGGCGACAAACTCTGACCGATCAGCCTGATTAAGTTTTGAGGACTAGGGATGGTAATCCCAATCAGCCCCCTCAGTTTTTATTTTAATATGCCAGATATAAAGGTGGGGTCAGAGGTCGTGTGGCTCGGCGAGCTGGCTCGGCCCGTCTAGCTCGGCAAGTCGGCTTGGCGAGGCCGACTCGGCGAGCCATGACCGATCAGACGGCGCGTGGTTTGGCGATTCATGCATAAAGTTCGCCGAGCCACGCGCCGTCTGATCTCACCTTAAGAAAGATGCCATCAACGTAGCAATTAAAAAGTATCACCCAACATTAATACCCCTCGCGGTTCAGCAACTTCTAACAATTACTCGAAAATACCCAGAATATGCAAATTACAAATGTATTTTTAAAATCCTCTTAATGACGAAATATAAATCGGTCAAAGTTTCACTTGTTTAATCCATTACTGCAAAAACATGCATTTGCATAAAATTTCTTGTTATAGTAGATAAAGTAATAAATTTTTTTCTTCTCAAATCCGTATGCTACAATGCAGATATTTTGTTAATGAACACTAGAATCATAGTGTTATTCATATTAGATAAACCTGGGCGTCATAATTATATACATGGTTCACGCGCGTCACGGCGGAGGAGTTTCCCGGGACAGCAAATAACTCGACCATTTTTTAATATTTTTATACACCCTGCAACAGGGACAGGACTGTACAATTTATTACGACGGGCAATGCTTGAGGTCTAACCCGGTCGTCTGCGTTGCAGATGTTTACAACTCAGGGTTGGGCTCGAATAATGTTAGAAGGGACTTGACCTTGAATGTTCCTTGAGTGTTGCCAAATGCACGTTTGGGGAAAGTCCAGTTGTCTCCGCCCGCGACCTTTTCCACACCGTGGTCTGGCTTTCGTCCACTGGTTTCAAGAGGGGAATAGCAATCGTGTAAAGAACAATTAAGAAATTTTTTTGTAATAGATTTTAATAATAAGACTGAAGCCAAGATTTTAAACAATTTTGTTTTAATTTTGTTGCGCAATTCTTCAGAATACACATATGTCTACAATTATGCAAAAATAAGATAATGCAGTAATAGTAGATACTACGAACTTGGAATTTTCTTCTATAACCGCTCCTTTTACATTCATTTGGTTTAATCTGTGGAGCGGTAATATCAAATTTTCAATTTTGGGCATAACTTTTAATGGGGGGATATGTTCTGTCTTAAGATGCGTATCGACTTTACAAGGATTCCTCGCGAGGCTGTCGCGGGAGCTTGCCACGGGAGGCTGCTTTGGAAAGTCAAGGATGGTTTCCATGGTCGAGGTATACAGTTTTCAGACTTTCTACTCCGCGAGGCGTGCCTCGCGAGGAATCCTCGCAAAAGTTGATACGCACCCTTAGGGAATGAAGGCGGACTCGGAGCGAGGCGAATGATGCATTTATTGCTTTACAATCGGGCATAACTTACTTCCGAAGCATTCGTGGAGGAACATTTGCCTGCCAGATGTCGAATAGGGCGCAATCGACATCCTACCATTTTTTCAGGGACTTCGACTTTCCTCCCTTCGAGTTAAGAGATATATTGCTTTGTCGGCGGTTGGTACATTTGGTAACTATCCCTACGCGCGTGTACTGTTGTCCACGGTCGACTCGCGGGACAGTACCGCCATAAACGCTGGCGAAACACACTTCCGGCATTTCTTGGGATTGAGGGAAACTGTACATAGTGACAAAAACGGGCCCAGAGCGAAACGAAAATTATAACGGCAATGAAGAACGTGGTACGGTCTTTAAGAATTTTAGTCATTCTTTGGCCTGAGCTAATCTGTATATTGCTCTGCCGGTTCGCCGACTCGCGGGAAAATACGGTCATAAACGACCACCCTGGCGAAACACTCTGTCCGAGTATTCCGGTTACTATTTCGAACCAGGTAGTTGTGCTTTTCCAGTTGGCACGAACAGGATGGACAATAAAAAACTTTCCGTCGATACTCGTGGACGAATAGTGGAACGTCAAATTTCTTTCAAAATATAATGAGTAGGGGAAAGTGGGGCAAAACCGGGTGCCTAATGTATTTTTCCTGCTAGCAAAAAGTCAGATGGCAAAATAAACTTTTGTCACCGCTAGAAATCTTAATTCGACCTTACAGAATCAGAAAATGAGGGTCCTTTCTTGAAAAAATTATTTGACTCACAGGAAAACAAGATTTCTCTGAAGTATGCAAGTACCCGGTTTTACCCTATAGGTGTGGGTAATACCGGGTACCTATTAAATAACGCATAAAATATAATATAATTATAAAACCTTAACTACTTTTATTTTAAGAACCATAAAGAAAGATATTTTAACAAATATTAATTAGTATATAAATTTATTTTAATTTATTTAGCGAACAAAAATTACAAATAAAGGTCTCGTCGCTCTCCTCAACATTTGTGCAAATCTCATTAGTCACCTATACAGTACCCTACACCGGGTACCCGGTTGTGCCTCATAATCAAATGTACCTACCCGGTTTTGCCCCAAATGAGGTGATTTACTAAACATTAAATATTTACACGCCAACATGCGATAAAGAACCGGCTGAAACGGCAAAATACTGTAAAAAGTATACAGAATATAATGCAGTACTTAGCGGAATCGATTCTGTAAATCCAAGTGGTATAAAAAAAGGCAATTCATCAACGCAACACTGGAATTTTTCAACTCGAAATTTTTAAACTTCTCTAAATGAAAAACTACAACGGTCTTTCCTCTACGATTGATCTCATTCCGTCGTGAGGTCCACCCGAATGTAACACCAAACGTTGGCTGCATATCGCAGCCAACGTCTTAGAAAAACAGTGGTACCCGGTCTGACCCGCGTACCCGGTTTTGCCACACTTTCCCCTACTTAATATGAAGATACATAAAATAATTTAATATAAAATAAAAATTCCACTTAAAGCTGGTCATTGTCTCTGATCAATATTTATCCATTGATCCTCATATAATGTAATATTAAAATATAATTGCGGCAGTATAATATTTATTTTATTTGAATTATTGTAAGGCTAGAATTCCCAAATTCTAGTATTACTTTACTTAGAAACATTAATGCTATTCAATATTTCTTTTTCTTCTACTTCCACTGAAATTTTGAAATATTTTTCAATTTTGTTAGTATTAGAAATGTTGAGGCATCACCTCATAAAAGGGGATGCACGATTGCGCCAAAATACATAGATGCGACCAGAGCAACGCCAAAGAGGTCATAAATTAGCATCGAGGTCCTTAGGACATTCCACAAGGACCACCGGGGCCTTTTCCATGAGACGGAAGGGCAGTCTAGTCCAGACCTCGTTTCCAGAAAGACCCCTTCGCACTTAGAAAACTTTACTCTTGTTAAATTTCGAACTAAATATATATATATATATATATATATATATATATATATATTTTTCTAAGTTTTATATATATATTTTTCTAAGTTTTATATATAAAACTTTTCTAAGTTTTATATATAAAAGTTTTATATATAGAATATTTATATATAAAACTTAGAAAACCAGTTTATCCGATATTTGCGCTTTTCTTACATTAGCAAATTCCACCGATTGTTTTTAACGTAACAGTTCAGTGTATTTGGGAATAACTTATCAGAAATGTTTATAAAAGCGTAGTTATTTTAGTTTCGCTGACGCCACGAAACGCTGACACCCTAAAGGGCCGCGGCGCCAAGTGCCATTGCTGAAACGTAAACAGATGTCCGGGATACTCTCCAATTCTTTTGTAACGTTCGGTAGTCCGGAGACGACTAAACGCTAGCAGGTTCTCGAGCGGAGAGCGGCGTCCGTCGAGAATAGGATAGGTGGGGGTTCGTGCGTAGAGCAAAGGAGTAAAATCCAACTTAAAACTTAACTATGACTTTATTAACAACACTTATTTCTACTAACAACTATAACAATGCTTACAACTACGATTATATATTTTGTGTTTTTGTGTTTTTTATGTTTTTTATTTTATTCTATATTAAATGCTACGTGGCTATGTACTTATTGCAGAGCACAGCCGCTACCGTTTCCGGAGCGATCTAGTAACTCTTGGCAATATCTGTAGTAAGTACAGCCGCTACCGTTTCCGGAGCGATCTCGTACTTTTGACAGTGTTTTGGTTCTATGCTCCAACAGACCTCGCTTTTACCAAGTGCATCAGCCGCTACCGTTTCCAGAGCGATCTCAATGCCTTTTGCAAGAGCAAGGTACTATAGCTTTCAAATGAAATAGTCCAAAGAGGTGCACCAGTAACTTTTATACACTGGAGATCAGCCGCTACCGTTTCCGGAGCGATCTCAATCTCACTGGTTGAAACTTAAGCTTCCTCTAGGTCTAAACATTCGTCAACTAAAGAGCGTGGTTTTGAATGTAGCTTGAACTGTCCGCTGGGCTGCGTGCGCCTCCTTTTATACCAGAAAATTGGCGGCCTGGCGCATGCGCAGTGAATCGATATTCGTTATTTTACACTTTTCTCACTTATTACATTATATTTTGTGTTGCGCTTTTGACAGTACTTGTATTTAATTATTCCTAACGTGTCTATAATATTTGCTTCTTTAATCTCTGCTTGGTTTAACATTAATATATAAAAATATGTACAATGCTTGTGCGCGGTAACATAGGTTGGCTGTACGGTAATGCAGTACAGTTCTACTTTATCGACGGTCGGTAATTACCGGTTTGAGTCCCTGTGGGACGTTACACCTCCCCCCCTGGGGGATCTCTCGTCCTCGAGAGATTTGTATGAGGCGGGTAACGGAATAAACGATTTATTTTAGCTATATGAGTTTTTATTTATACGCTCGGCTTATAAGGGCTGGCTGCGCCCGTTCCAAATAAAGCGAGTAGTCGCCATACTCTTTTCCTTGGGTCCTTTTTCGGAAGAGTTCTGTATGCTTCCCAATCTGGGTTTGGGATGTCTATTGTAAATAGTTTTGGCCATCGAGGTTGAGGTATTTCTGGTATCTTGAAATCGAAATCTGGTGGTTTCGGAATTTTTATGTCCGGTATTTTGAAGTCCGGAGTCTTCGGGAAATCCGGGGTTGTAGGTAGAGTGTCAGGTGGAGTGGTTGGCGGAGTATGTGGCGTGGTTGGCGGTGTCTTGATTTTAAAAGATTTCATTAATTTTTTGTCGGAAGGAAAAGTTTCTTTTTAGTATTTTACCATTTTCCCTGGAGATAACGGAAGTGGAGAGATTATAGGAGGTATATGTATCATCTCCTCAAATATTCTTTCTAATTCTTCGCTTTTTCTGCTTCGAAAATGTCGTTTGCCTGAGCGTTTTGGCATTTTAACGATGAATGCCAATATGGCGCAAGCGCAAGTTTATGCAACGTTGGGGCCTCAGTGGTGGCGCCCTCTAGCGGATTTTATAAGAAATTTTGTCTGCAACCTTATAGACTATGCAACAATATGATTCTTATGCTACTACTTTTTTAGGTTATCATGGATTTAGGTTATTTTTAGTTTTTAGGAGGTTATGGTTTTGGTTATTAGGAGATGTATAATAATTTTTACTTATTATTTTGTTTTTAAAAATAGAAAAATAGGTTTATTATAAAATTTCTTAAAACTATGTGTTGGTGTTAATTACATTCTGTTCGTGTGTGTAGTGTGTAATTGTAGAGTGTAGTGTATATATAAAAAAAAATAAATATATAAAAATGCTTAAAACTAGGTGTAAGTATTAAATACATGTTGTGTGTGTATGTAAGTGTAATTGTAAGAGTGTAGTGTATATATATATAAACTTATGTACTACACATAGTTTTCTATGTTTTTACATTTTTCACATTTTATTGCTGGTTTCCCGACGTACAATATCCGTCTGCAAAAATGGCAGATCCTCCAAATTCTCTTTTTTTCCCCGAGTAGGTGGTCCTCTAACGGGTTTTCATCTTCTATTTCCACTTTTTGTGTACATACGACACATATTATTCCGTTCTTATAAAAGTAGACATCTTTGTCATAAACCTTTGTTAAACACACGTACTTTTCCATTTCTTCTTTCGTGTATATAAATGGCGATATGATATGTAACAATGATGAAATTCTTTGTCTGCTACTCCTTATATAGTCTTCCTCTGCAGGGTTGCAACTTTGTATAGTTAATTTTCGCTTTTGTTTCGCCGGACTGATGTAATTGATTCCCTTTTGTTTTTAAGTTATTATAATATTTGTTTTAAGAGTTATTAAATATACTTACAATTTTATTATTTAAAGGCTTTTTAAAATTCTTTCTTTAATAATAGGATATACGTATCCTAGTTCCATATTATTTATGGATATTGGTGTTGTTAAATACATTTGTAAAATGCACAAGGTGCAATTAATTGCTTTCTTTTCCTTATATAATACTTTACGGCAAAAGAGACAGTATTCATATCTTTTTTTATCCTCTAATGTTAGTAAATGCTCATGTGCCTTTCCTTTATGCCTGTATCCTCGTATACAATTTTCACAAAGTACCCATTTGTCTTGGTAATAATATATATTCTCATTAAACATTTTTGTGAAGCATACAAGTCTTTCCATGTTGTTAGTTGCTTGCTACTTTCGCTTTGAATGAAGAAATCTTCAATTTGTTTCTCTTTATATAGTCGTCTGGACGGTATTTATCGTGGCGCCCTCTGCAATCTCTTCCGGTAGATGTGCTTTTTTCACTCTGTTCATATGCACAACTCTAGTTTGTTTCAAAGTTATCGCTATCTTCAAATTACTATTCCCTATGACTTCAGTAACTTGGTATGGTCCGCTATATTCGGGTCCTAATTTTTCGCGCCTTGGGTTTAATAACCAAACCCAATCTCCTACTTCGTATGTTTGAGGTTGTATCTTTCTGTCGTAGTAATATTTTTGTCGAACTTTTGATTCTTCTAAATTATTTCGCGCCATTTGTCGAATGTGGTGTAGTTTGTGAATTAGTTCATCGACATAGTCTGGATATGTCTTAATATTATCTGTTGGAGGTGTACTTGAAGGAAGACGTGCTTTTCTACCGTAGACAAGTTCGTGAGGCGTAAATTTCGTGCCTTCATGAGTGCTTGTATTATAAGAAAACATTGCTTGAGGTAACCATTGGTCCCATTGTCTTTCCTTTGACACATAATGTCTTAGATATTCAATAAGAACATGATGACTCCTTTCTAGTGATCCGTTGGATTGAGGATGGTATGCTGTGGTTCGATATTGTTTGATCTGGAATGTCCTGGCTAATTTCTTCATAAGGGAACTCATAAAATTTGGCCCTTGATCAGTCAGAATTGCTTTAGGACTTCCGTATTTGCAGATGAAATGTTCCGTGAATGCTTTGGCTATATCTTTTGCAGTGATGTTTGTTAATGGTATTGCAAGGGAATATTTGGTTAGGTTATCTTGGATTGTAAGTATATAACTATTTCCATTTTTTGTGAAAGGTAATGGTCCTACTATGTCCATAGAAATTTTATCAAAAGCATCCAATGGTGTGTCTGTCAATACCATTGGCTCCTTATTTTTTACTCTTACTAATTTGGTTTTTTGACATTCTAAACATGTTTTGACGAATTGTGCTATTTCGTACTTCATGTTTTTCCAATAGTATATACTTCTTATTCGTTGATATGTTTTAGTGACTCCTTTGTGTCCTCCTATAGGTGTTTCATGGATTTCTTTAATAATTTGTTGTCTATCTTGTATGGAAGGAGTTATAAGAGTTCCTTTGCAAAAAATGAATTGAATTTCCTTATTTATGAATATTAACTCTATTAAGTTTCTTAATTGTCTAAGCGAAATTTTATTTTCTTCTCCTGATATGTATACTTTTGTGGCTTGTTTAAGTATTAGGTATGTGTAGAGTGTTTTTAATAATGAATATAAATTTTCTTCTGTTGGGTGATTTGGTATTACCAGTCCAACAATTGTTCGTTTCCCACTTCTTATTGTTACTGATTCTCCAACATTTAATGGAAATGGAAGTTTATGAGCTCTTATATTCCTTTCTTTATATAAATTTTCTCCATTTGGTCCTATTGGTTTGCCTTCTGTGTTTATAAATGTTACTATATAATCCTTTCCCATCCATAAATGGTCTTCCACTTCAATATTTTGTTTTTTGACAGGTACGTTGGATGTTATCCTTGGTTTGCTTGTGGTGTGTTGTGGATGTGGTGTGGGTGGCACAGCTGATGGCAGGGGAGTCAATGGTGGGAGGGATAATGGTGGGAGAGATAATAACGGAAATGGAGGTGGTGAAGGAGGAGTGAGTATTTTTCCCTGTTTGATTTTAATGGGAGTTATGGGAGCTGTATCTGTGCTAGATTTTAATTTTTGTTTTTTCCTTTTAGGTGTATGGTGAGTACTTTTGTCTGTGCTTGATTCTGCATTAATTTTTGGAGGATCTTTATAATTGTGTCTTGGTACTATGGTTGTCTTGTCTATTTCTTCTATTAAGTCCTCTTGAGGTTTCTTGATATAAGGCTTTTTTATTGCTTGTGTGTTGTCTTGTGTTGATATTTCTTGGAATGATATTCCTTCTTGAGGAGTCTTATATACTTGTACAGGTACCGAAATTTGGGGGGGTGTATGTACTTCAACAGGTACTGTGTTTTGGGGGGGTGTATGTACTTCAACAGGTACTGTGTTTTGGGGGGGTGTATGTACTTCAACAGGTACTGTGTTTTGGGGGGGTATATGTGTTTCTATAGGTGTATGTATTTGAGGTATTTCTATACTTTGTTTTTTCGTTTCTGGTTGTGACGATGAGGTATTTCTTTTTATTTTTCGTTTTAATTGTTGTCGTTTTGTTCCTATTGCATCACTTTCGTCGTATGAAGAGTCAGAATCTGTCGAGCTAAATTTATGCTGTTTATGTGGAGCTGGGTTTCCTGAGGTCGAGTCGGTTGTTTCTCTTTGTCGTGTGTTGTATTGATGAAACTGTTTTGGTTTTTTATTTTCGTGTGAATTTGTTTCTGAATGTGCTCGCTTTGCGTTTAATGGTAGTGCTATTGGATTCCTGGATAAAGCATCCGCGTTTGTGTTGTATTTTCCTGGTTTATATAAAATTTTGTAATCATATTCTGCAAGTTTAAGTTTCCATCGTAGTAGTCGTGATGTTGGGTTTGAAAGGGTTTGTAGCCATTCTAATGGTTTATGATCTGTTATAAGATAAAATTTCCTACCATAAATATATGGTCTAAAATGGAATACTGCATATAATATAGCTAAAAGTTCTCGTTCTGTCGGTGAGTAACGAGTTTCTGCGTCATTTAAAACACGAGACGCGTAAGCTACTGGTAAATCTTTTCCTACTTCTCCTTGGCTAAGAACTGCACCTACAGCGATACCTGAGGCGTCTGTCGTTATATTGAATGTTTTTTCAAAATCTGGATACTGTAATATGGGTTCCTTGCAGAGAGTTTCCCTTAAAGTTTCAAATGCCTTTTGTTGCTTGTCTGTCCATTCAAATTTATAATCCTTTTTGGTGAGATTGGAAAGTGGTCTTGCAATTTTTGAGAAATCTTTTATAAATCTTCTATAGTAACCACTTAATCCTAGGAACTGTTTTACATTCTTGACGGTTGTTGGTGTTGGAAATTCCTTAACTGCCACTATTTTTCGTGGATCAGGTTTGACTCCATCTTCTCCTATTATATGTCCTAAATATGTAACTTCTTTCTTCAAAAATTCACACTTATCCGGTTGAAGGTGAAGATCTGCTTCTCTTAGTCTGTCCATTAATCTCTTGAATTTAGTCGCATGTTCTTTTAGAGAGCTGGCGTATATGACTATATCGTCTAAATATACAAAAAGCTCTACTCCTTGAAGCCCGGTTAAGACTTGGTCCATGAGCCTTTGGAAAGTTGCTGGTGCGTTTTTAAGTCCAAACGGCATTCTGTTGAATTCGTAATGTCCATATACTGTAGAGAAAGCTGTTTTATGACGATCATCTGGATGCATGGGAATTTGATGAAACCCAGATGCAAGATCGAATACAGAAAAATATTTTGCGCTTCCCAACTGATCTAATATGTCAGTTATATTTGGTAAGGGATAAGCGTCTCCAATTGTTTTTTCGTTTAATTTTCTGAAGTCTATTACTATCCTAGGCTTTCTTATTCCCTCTGAATCTTCTTTTTTTAATACTATCCATATAGGTGAGTTGTAAGGAGATAGGGAAGGTTGTATTATTCCTTTCTCTAATAATTCCTTAGTCTGCTTTCTTACTTCTTCTCTAAATGTTTGAGGATACCGATATTGTTTTGTAAAAACTGGAACTTCGTTTTCTGTTATTATTCTGTGGTAAGCTTTATTTGTTGCTTCTAATTTCTCTCCCGGAAGGTGAAATCTATCTGCGTGTTCTTTTATCAATTCCTCAACACTGGCTCGTTCCTCTGAGTTTAAATGGTCCAGTCTTAATAATCGTAATAACTGGTAAGTTCTGTTCGTTGCTTTATATATGTCTGACGACTTATCTTCTACAGGTGCTTCAATAAATGGTTCTAATTCAACTGATGGTACAGGAATTTTTATGTCTTTTGTGGATGTGTTTATTGCAAATAGGCATGCCATGCCATTATTATTTGATACAATTACATTTCCCATATGTAGATTAGGGTGAAGATTAATTTTAGGAATGTATCCTGTGTTGGTCTGTGTATTAAGAACTCGAACATATATTTGACTCCTTGTTCTGGCTGGTATTGTGACCATTTCGGGATCGATGAATGGGATGATTTCTGGTCCAATGGTTATTGCTGATCTCATGTAGTCAATAGTTGCTCCGTTGGTTTGAAAGAAGTCTGTTCCTAATATTCCATCCTGTCTGATAGGAAGGTCGTTTACGACGTGGATAATAACTTCTGTGTTTAAAATTCCTATTTTGATATATCCCATAGTGCTGAGTAAACCATCTGTGATGCCATTGAGGTCAAAGAGGGTATCCGTGAAGATTGGAATGTCAGGAGAGACGGCATATCTTTTAATTACATTCAGGTCTGATCCTGTGTCAATCATTAGTGTGGCTTGTCCTCCGTTAAATCCTATATCAGAAAGAAGAATGCTAGGTGGTTTCCTTATTTGTTCCGTCTTGAGTCTGAGTATGGCCTGTCTACGTACCATACGGGGTTGTGCCTCTTCTTTTTCTTTTTTATCGAAATACATCTTTTTCCTGCATTGGTCTATTGTGTGGCCTCTAAATTTGCAATATTCGCAAGATATGCTATTATAAGCTCTGTTTCTACATTCTTCTATTGTATGACCCGGTTTTCGACAATAATCACAGTATACGCTGGATTGTGGAGTTCTATTCATGTAACTTTGACTTCTACAATCTCGCGTCGTGTGACCTGTGCTTCGGCAGTTGCTGCAATATTCGTTGGACTGAGGGGCTCTGTTGGCTTGGCTCCTGCAATCTTGCGTCATGTGACCGGTTTGTCGGCAGCTGCTACAATATTCGTTGGGTCTTGCGTTATAACTTCGATTTCTACAATTTTGTGTCATATGACCTGGCTTTCGGCAAAAGTCACAGAATGTATCGTTTTGGCTTCTATTAAGGCTCCTACATTCTTGTATTGTGTGTCCTATTTTTTTACAATGTTGACAGGTTTTTTGTCGCCAGTCGGTGCGTGAAACTTGCTGACTACTACAGTTAGTGACGTCATGGCCGTATCCGAGGCAGTTTATACATTGATTAATTTGCGTTACTCCGGTGGCCATCTTTGCTCTTATCTGATATTCATTGTATTCGGCTTCTGCTTTGATGGCTTTATTAATAACGAGATCAAGACTACTGAAGGTGCATTCATGTATTCTATTATATATTTCGATTTTTAAACCCGTTAAAAAGGCTTTAATAGCATTTAGTTCTGCGTTTATATTAAATTGAGCTTCGTGTGCAGGTACTTCTACTGTATTACAATGTCTAATTTGTAAAAGTAAATTGGATACGCGGCTGCCATAATCTACTGTTGTTTCGTTTGGTAATTGTGCAATTTTTGATAATTCACCGTATAATTGAATCGATGTGTGTAATGGAGCGAAACGTGAGGTTAATACTGTTATAAGGTCGTTAATTGTGTTATATTCTCCGCTTAAAACTACTCTTGAAGCTTGTCCGTAAAGCTTATTTTTTATTAATTGAACTAATCCATATTCTGCATTAGAATTTACCATACGTCGTGCGTTTCGGCAGCTTTTAGCGAATTGATATAATGGTATATTTCTACCATTGAAAGAAGGTACCGTGTCGGCTGTATCGCGTAAACTAATGTGTGGTAGGTGAGAATATGTATTCGTAGCTGTATTCATATTGATTTGAGGGTTTGATGTTTCTGGATTATCTGTATTTTCTGGACTTTCTTGAGTTTCTGTACTAATTGCTAGATTAGCTATTTTTTCTCCAAGTGTGTCAGGCATTGTGAAGTTTTTAAGTCTCTACAAAATTTTAGAAAAATTTTCTAAGAAAATACTCACTTTTGAAGTGATTTTACTACGCGAAAATATTCTTCTCAACGAAATATCCCACCGCTGTCACCAAAAATATATCCAACCTGTAACGTTCGGTAGTCCGGAGACGACTAAACGCTAGCAGGTTCTCGAGCGGAGAGCGGCGTCCGTCGAGAATAGGATAGGTGGGGGTTCGTGCGTAGAGCAAAGGAGTAAAATCCAACTTAAAACTTAACTATGACTTTATTAACAACACTTATTTCTACTAACAACTATAACAATGCTTACAACTACGATTATATATTTTGTGTTTTTGTGTTTTTTATGTTTTTTATTTTATTCTATATTAAATGCTACGTGGCTATGTACTTATTGCAGAGCACAGCCGCTACCGTTTCCGGAGCGATCTAGTAACTCTTGGCAATATCTGTAGTAAGTACAGCCGCTACCGTTTCCGGAGCGATCTCGTACTTTTGACAGTGTTTTGGTTCTATGCTCCAACAGACCTCGCTTTTACCAAGTGCATCAGCCGCTACCGTTTCCAGAGCGATCTCAATGCCTTTTGCAAGAGCAAGGTACTATAGCTTTCAAATGAAATAGTCCAAAGAGGTGCACCAGTAACTTTTATACACTGGAGATCAGCCGCTACCGTTTCCGGAGCGATCTCAATCTCACTGGTTGAAACTTAAGCTTCCTCTAGGTCTAAACATTCGTCAACTAAAGAGCGTGGTTTTGAATGTAGCTTGAACTGTCCGCTGGGCTGCGTGCGCCTCCTTTTATACCAGAAAATTGGCGGCCTGGCGCATGCGCAGTGAATCGATATTCGTTATTTTACACTTTTCTCACTTATTACATTATATTTTGTGTTGCGCTTTTGACAGTACTTGTATTTAATTATTCCTAACGTGTCTATAATATTTGCTTCTTTAATCTCTGCTTGGTTTAACATTAATATATAAAAATATGTACAATGCTTGTGCGCGGTAACATAGGTTGGCTGTACGGTAATGCAGTACAGTTCTACTTTATCGACGGTCGGTAATTACCGGTTTGAGTCCCTGTGGGACGTTACACTTTCTAACGGCGCACGAAAGTCAGTCAGTCATCAGAGTTCCAACAGAGCCCTTGCAAGATCGCGCGTTCATTTACGGCTTGTAAAGTAACTGTGAGAAGATTATATCAGTTTTCGTTTCGCGATTTCATTGCAGTTATTAGTGAAAAATGCCGAGAAAAGCATTGGTAAAGTCTGGTGAGATTCTGCACATACTGCAGAAGTGTGAAAAGTGTAAATTATTCGATGGGGGCTGCAAATTGAAGTCTCATACGGATAAAGTGACAGGAAGAAGTGTGTGCATAAATTTTGGATAATATACCACCAAACACCTTCAACCTTTACGGTAAGAACCATCCATTTTGATAATTTATTCGAAAATAATCGAACTTTAACGTGATCGCGTCCTCTAGGACCCTTCTGTTCGCGGATTTTATTTTTTATTTCGAATCTGGAGGGTGGGCAAACGAAATTAGTGGGTGGGCAAATCTCTTTGACATCTATACTAACGGACTGCATCGTCGAAAGAATGATTTTGATAATTTATTCGAGAAAAATCAAACTTTAACGTGATCGCGTCGTCTAGTACCCTTCTTTTCGCGGTTATTATTGTTTAATTCGATTCTGGACGATGGGAATCCGAAATTAATGGATGGGCAAACCTCTTCTGCATCTAGGCTAACGAAATACATCGCTAGACAAATATTTCGACCATTTAATTAATAAAAAATCGAACTTACACTTGGTCACTTCCACGGGTATCGCGCATCTTGGCTATTTTTATTAATAATTCGGTTGTGGAGTGTGGGCATACGAAATAAATGGATGGGCAAACCTCTTCTACTAATGGACAAACGATTCGCATCGTTAAACAAAAGATTCCATAATTTTGTTAATAAAAAATCCATTATAGACTTGGTCGCTCCCACGGGTATCGCCCTTCTTCGCTATTTTTATTAATAATTCGGTTCTGGAGGGTGGGCATACGAAATTAGGGGATGGGCAAATCTCTTCTACATCTAAACTAAAGGACTGCATCGTTGAAAGAACGATTTTGATAACATGTGGGGGGATGAAGACAAATTTTTTCATTTGTTCATAACTTTTTTTTGGAGTGTTGGAAAAAAAAAAATTTTGTTGGGCAAACGTGGGCAAACGATGGACAATCATTTCCCACCGTCAAATCGATAAAATGTTTTCATGGGGGTGCTGATGAAAATTTTTTTTTTGACCATAATTTTTTTTTGAAGGGTGGGCAAACGAAAATTTTTTATGGGCAAACATGGGCAAACGATGGACAAACGAATGCCGTTTCGTTTTTTCAAAAAATCGAATTTGGGGGTGCTATCTTCACAGAGCTTCTATGGCGGAATGCTTTGCTTTGCAGCACGGGACACTGAATATTCCTTTCTTTAACGGGAGAAATATACCCCTAAAAGATTTCTTACAAGATGTGCAAAACGGTGCAGTTTTCGTACCTCCTGCGTCAGAAGGCCCGTTCGTAAAAGCAGTCCTTGGAAAATTACAAGGAGCTGCGCGCGATAGTACTTTCGGAAAAACGTTTAATACCATAAATGAATTAATTAAACATTTGAAAACTAGATTTGCTCCCGGGAAAGATTATCCATATTACCATCATGAAATTGAAAATATCCGCATGCGTAGAAACGAAACTGTAAATGATTTCTATGATCGGCTTAATATTTTGATTAGCGGTGCGCGACTCGCGCTGGAGGACTCGTATGGCGAGGACGCGGATAAGATGTTGCGCCCGATAAAGGAGTGCGCGCTAGAAGCATTTATTCGGGGCTTGCCTGACGAGATAGCCAGGGCCGTTGACGCTCGCGATCCAAAAACTTTAGAAGACGCGGTAAAGCATGCGACGCGAGTCGAGACTCGAATGAGGTCTGGAATAATACCGACCGGAGAAACAAACAGACTGTTTCTTTCAAGGCAGGATGATCCTCGTTTAAATTCCCGTTCAGACTCGCCTATTCAAAGTAATCCACGCCAGAGTTTATTCACTTATCGCGATTCGCGAAATCAAAATCTTGGAGATTCCCGTCCGCGAAGTCCGAGTCCGAACCCGACCGGAAATTCGGATTGTTCAAAACTCCCGGCAGGGATTCTTAAACCCCCGCGAAGTAATACGGAATCAAGTGGATATCCAGAACATGGGTATCCTACTCATTCCCCGTATCCCTACATGCCTTACCCACCATTTTATCAAATGCCATATCCACCGTATTATCCACAGTATCCACATTATCCACATTTTCCGTCAAATTCACGGTACGCCCAAACTCCGACGGCTCCACAATTGGCACGGAGCACGAGTCCAATTCCCCAAGCGACGCAAGTCGCACCTCAAAATTCAAATTTCCAAGCTAGTTACCAAAATTCGAACCCTGATTCACGAAATTCCGTAGCATTTCGCGAGTCCAGGCCGTATTCGCCGAATCAAAATCGTTCATATTCGCCGAATCAAAATTCATCTGAACCACGAAACAATTCAGATTTAAACTCCCGAGTAACTCCTCGAACAGACGCGACGACGAGTTACCAAAACCCAGAGCGTCGCCCGTCGAGCAATCAAACCTCAGAGCATCATCCGACAGTAAGATTCCTGGAAAAGGATCATCAATATTAAGTTTGGGTTGTAATGACGAATCGCCTGTTGTAAAATTGACCGCGAAACAATTACGATATAAAACTGCAACATTTTTGATTGATACGGGTGCAGACATAAATGTAATAAAATTAAGAGCATTGCACGAGGATGTAACCGTCGACGTACACGATTCTATCGAAATGAGAGGAATTACGGACGAGAGAATGGAAACATTAGGAACCACAATAGTATCAATTTTGGATCAACCAGTCCTATTTCATGTAGTAAGATCAAATTTTCCGATACATAGCGACGGCATTTTAGGAAAAGCTTATTTGAGACAAGAAAAAGCCGAAATTTCCTTTGCACACAATACAATAGTTACACAAAGTCAACCAATTCGACCGATTCATTTTATTGGCGAGGCTCCTCAGGAGGAAGCACCTCAGAAAAATAGTACACCGCGTGTTTATCGTATTAGTAGTCGTACCCGACAAGCAATCGCCATAGATACCATCGATTGTAATCTGAAAGAAGGATATTTACCATTGATTAAAACAATAGATGGAATTTATATAGGGGAAGCGCTTGTAAAAGTTGTAACGTACCGCTACCAACCGCCACAATTTTTTCCCATTATATTGTCATATTAAAGGTAAAATAGTGTATAACGCATACTAAGCATTTCAAATAGCGCGCTAGAAAGATAGTGACGCGCAACGCAGGCGCATAGACGCCAATTCAAGCAACAGAGTCAGCGCCGCGGGTAAGCCGAGCGCGCATGCGCATATCTCACCAACAACCGGACGCCAAATAGTCCGAGCGTAGTACGCAAAGTGGCGCGAACCGGAAGCTAATTTTCATTGGCACGCAGAATCACGCAGGCTTGTGATTGGCGCAGGCCAGCCAGCACTCCGGTATAAATACCGGACCGCCAGCAGCTGAAAGGCAGACTTGGTTCTACCACCGAACCTACCAATCTTGGCCGCTTTAGCTAGCCCCATTGTATTGGGAAAAGTCTGAGTATATCCTTCCTACTACCTAATCCTTCGAGGTAGCTTTAACTAGCTCCTCAAATCCATCGAGGTAGCTTTAACTAGCTCCTCAAACCTTTCCGAGGCAGCTTTAACTAGCTCCTCAAACCTTTCCGAGGCCGCTTTAGTTAGCCCCTCAAAATCTTCCAGAGGTAGCATTACCTAGCTCCTCATCTAAATCTAAGCCTAACCATTATCACAGCGTGGGGCCAGCTTATAGGCACCCTAATTCAAACGACTCACTCGCTAAAAACCAAAAGACCTAGCGTCAAACTCTTGTATTATATACCAAATCCGACCTAGCGTCGCAAAACCTTGTTCATTAGATTTAATTAATATTTAGTTAGCGTTATACCTATTTTCTCCTAGTTTCTATATTCTTACTATTAAACCTAGCGTTACGAACCGAATAAACTCTATTATCGACTTAGCGTCATAACCTAAAACTACTGTTACCGACCGAGCTTAAAACCGAACATTGCGATATGTTAAACGAAACCACTTTCATACATGTTCATTATAGACCTAGTGTCTCAACAATTTATTTGAATAAATCCTTGTTAAGTATTGTTAAAGAAGGACTCGAGTATCTTGAAATTCATTTCTTAATCGCACGCCACCCGAACCAAATCCTACGAATTCACAAGTAAACCGCTCTACTTGTGGAAACTCCTGTAAGAACGGCAACGTCTCGTTCGAGAACGTTACAGGTAGTTAATTTTTGGTGACAGCGGTGGGATGCACTCGCTTGAAATCGCGATCGCGTGGCATAGGAGATAAACACTCCTAGCGAAGAACTAGAATCCTTCTTTATTACTAAGTCAGGCGCGTTAAAAGAAGCCAAATCATGGCTACTCACACCCCTCCGGTAGACGCAGTTATAGAAGAATTGCAACGGCTACAATTAAGCCAGGAAAACGGGCGTCAGCCTAATATTAGAATTCGCGATGCGGCGGACACGGTTCCAGCCTTCGACGGGCGGAACATTACCATACATCAATTCGCGAAATGCTGTAGAAACGCGAAGAGTATGATTACGCCGAACGCCGAATACGGTTTAGTACAATTAATCAAATGTAAATTATCCGGGCAAGCCTCTCGAGTCATACTCAACGGTGATTATAACACCATCGAAGAAGTAATTAAAGTCCTTAGCTCTCGATTCGCTCCGCTACACTCTTCAATCCAATTGTACGGAGAAATGTAAAAAATCGCTCAATTACCGAACGAAGCCACTGTAGATTATAGCAGTCGAGTCTCCGGGATCCTCCTACAATTAAGATACTGCAATGAAATAGAGGTTCCCTTGCATGTCACGCAATACAATCAATCCGCGGAAAAGAATTCCATTAAGGCCTTTTTAACAGGTTTAAAACCTGAAATTTACACACGTATGCGAACCGTCGAATTTACTGACCTCGATACCGCCATTAGCGCCGCCATCAAGGCCGAGGCAGAGTGTCAGGAAAACATTATGAGGAATAGATTCGCAGAAGGACAATCGCACTACGCGCAGTGCAGTAACTGTTTCGGGTACGGACACACTGCCACTGAGTGCTGCAGCAAATTCCCGGGCGGACGAATAGCACAAATCAGTTGGCGATCAAAATATTGTAATCATTGCCGAAAGGTAGGGCACACGGTCCAGGAATGTCGGTACTTAAACACCACGGCCACACCTAATAATCCCGGGGCAGGGCCGTCGTACGATACCGGGTCTCAAGCCAAACCGCGTCAAACGCAAATCGTAGAATGTCGATATTGTAAAAATAAGGGACACACAATTCAGGAATGTCGAAAGAAAATGTACAACGACAAACGTAGATCCACAGAAACACCAAATCCAGACCACCAAACACCAACCCCCCCCCCAAAATCCGGTACGCAACCAAGCCGTACTAAAAATACGAATATCTGAAACCTGGAGAGCCCCCAGTTTAGCCTTATCCAGTCCGGAATTTAAACAAGATAGAATAATAATGATGATAGATACTGGAGCCGATTTAAGCGTGATTAAAGAAGAAGCTATTTCACAAGGAACACAAATACATACAGATTCCACTTATAGCCTATCGGGAATTACAGACGGTATTCTATCCACTATTGGATACATTAAGACCAAAATATTTAACACAATAGCAACCATCCATGTAGTCAAAACTCTACCAACAGCTCAGGACGGAATTTTGGGTTCAGATTTTTTCCACCATAGTGGCGCAGTTATAGATTATGCAAGAAAAGGGGTAACTGTAGGGAACGAATTACTCCCATTTAAAAATGTAGAAATAACAATCCCTGCCAGAATGAGGTACCAAATCCCAATTAAAATTTTAAACAAGGGCCTAAAAACAGGATACATACAAAAATTAGACATCCACCCCAAAATCTTAATAGGAAACGCAATAATCACTAACGACGATGGAATAGGATATCTTTACGCCATTAATACATCTCCAGACGATATAAAGATCGAAATACCATCCGTAGAAATAGAACCTTATGAAGAAGTAGAATTTACCGGGAGAACGGCATCACCAGATCACATTAAGCAAGTACTCGAACTACTTCGCCTTAATCATTTAAACCAAGAAGAGAGAGCCAACATAGAGAAATTAATTAGACAATATGCTGATAGATTTCACCTACCCGAAAGTAAATTAGATGCCACAAACGCGGTATCCCACAGAATAATCACCCAAAACGAGGCACCAATAAACATAAAACAATATCGCTATCCCCAGGTTCACAAGGAAGAAATTAACCGACAAATTAACGAACTTTTACAAAATAACATAATCGAAAACTCAACCTCCCCGTACAACTCTCCATTATTTATAGTCACCAAGAAGGAGGATAGCCAAGGGAACAAACGTTGGAGAATAGTGATAGATTTCAGACTATTAAATGAAAAAACAATAGGCGACGCGTACCCCTTACCGAATATAGTCGAAATATTAGATCAATTAGGCAGTGCTAAATATTTCTCAGTATTCGACCTAGCATCGGGATTTCATCAGATACCAATGCATCCAGAAGACAAGCACAAAACCGCCTTTTCAACGCCATATGGGCATTACGAATTCAATCGAATGCCTTTCGGTCTCAAAAACGCCCCAGCCACATTTCAAAGATTAATGGACCAAGTTCTCACCGGGTTACAAGGCATAGAATTATTCGTGTACCTCGACGACATAGTAATTTACGCCAGCTCACTTCAAGAACACACCACTAAATTCATAAGATTAATGAACCGACTAAGGGAGGCCAACCTATCTCTACAAACAGATAAATGCGAATTTTTAAAAAGGGAAGTGTGCTATTTAGGTCATATTATCAGTGAAGCAGGAGTAAGGCCAGACCCAAAGAAACTGGAAGCAGTAAAAAAATTCCCACCACCAAAAAATGCGAAAAATATAAGAGAATTTTTAGGGTTAGCCGGGTACTATCGAAGATTCATAAAAAAATTTTCAAAAATTGCTAAACCATTATCCGACCTAACCAGAAAAGATCACAGTTTCGAATGGACAACCAAGCAACAGGACGCATTCGAAACACTACGGGACGCATTATGTAAAGAACCAATACTGCAATACCCAGACTTCAACAAACCCTTTATCATAACAACAGACGCATCCGGTTATGCAGTCGGAGCAGTTCTAAGTCAAGGAGAAATCGGGAAAGACCTACCGATAGCTTACGCCTCCCGAATACTAAACGAAGCCGAAACACGATACGCCCCAACAGAACGCGAATTACTCGCTTTGATATACGCTGTACAACATTTTCGCACATACATATATGGAAAACGATTCTCCTTAGTAATGGACCATAAACCACTAGAATGGCTACATACCCTAAACAATCCTACCTCCAGACTCATGCGCTGGAAAATAAAATTAGCCGAATATGACTACAAAATCATTTATAAACCTGGAAGATATAATACTAACGCAGATGCTCTTTCACGAAATCCAGTAACTTTATTTCCACTACAAGCGGAAAGGAAAAGGTCACGCCCCCAATCCACCGCGAGTTCAGGATCTCCAAACCCAAGCCCTAGAAAATTACCAAAGGGAGACGGATACTCATCATCATCATCATCCGATTTCAATCCCGATCAAATACAAATAAAAAGAAAATTAAAAAGGAAACTTAAAACCACAACAACTTCATCCTCATCAAACAAACCAGCAGAAAAGAAGAGAGAAATTGCGCCAGGAGAGGATTCAGAAATGGAAGTATCCACCGATAGTTTCGAAGCAAACAGAAACATACAAGTGCCAGTAGAGGTTCACCCCTCCCCTGAACAAATCGGTCTTCCACCATCAAACCCCAGACCAACCACCCTTAACCGCCCTCACAGCCCACAACAAATGGAAGTAGAAATTTTAGAAAAAGACTGGGAACAAATTATGGAAATAAGCGACGCAGAAGCCCCAAAAAGCCATGCCTATAGAGAACCACCCAAAATAGACTCCAGCGATAGTAGCAGTAGCAAGACAGATAGTCCACCAATAAGAGGCAGGAAATACTACACAAGGGAATCCAGTGAAACACTATCAGGCCCAATATCCCCAATTACGATAAGAAAAGATCTACACAATAATTTTAAAACATCCACGGGACCACCCCGACAGCAAATACAATCACGGCAGCAGAAACCACCTCAGCAACAACCAAGAATAGTAAAACAAGAAGTATATCAGAATAAAATAAAAGAGATTGCAGACCATTTATGGATAAGAAGAGAAACTATAGCAATATTCATAACCACACATGGGGAACCAATAGGCAAAGGAAGTTCAGAATTCTTAACTAAACAACATATCAAAATTACCTTACCACTTCAGACAGACAGTATAATAGAAATCCCAGACTCAGGACGAACCATTTTAGCAATGGTGATACCAGATCCTCCTAGTAACGAAGCCTACTATACAGCAATCACAAATCTATATAATAAATTAATACAGAATAATATTAACAAAATATCTTTACCAAAAACAGAAATCAATATATCATGGGAAAAATTAAAACAAATAATCACCCTAAGGTTCTTACAAACAAATATCAGCATCACAATCTGCAAGGGCACTATACAGTTGCCATCAGAACAAGAACGTCTAATAATAATTAAAGAGAACCACGAATCACCAGTAGGAGGCCATAAAGGAGTAACCAAAACCTACAACAGAATTAGAAACCTTTTCTACTGGCCAAACATGAAAAAGGATGTAAGGCAACACATTAAAACATGCATAAGTTGTCAAAAGAAGAAACTAGTAAGAACTAAAACTAAAGAACCTATGATAATCACAGATACGCCACTAGATGCCTTTGACAAAATATCCATGGATATTGTGGGACCATTACCACCCACAAAGACAGGAAAAGCATATATACTTACCATACAAGATAATCTAACAAAATTTTCATTAGCAATTAGTCTCATTCACAAGCGAAGAAATAGCCCAAGCATTTACCACACACTTCATATGCCAATACGGATGCCCAAAAGCAATTCTCACAGATCAAGGATCGTCATTTATCAGTTCCCTCATGCAAAACTTTGCAAAAGCCTTCAAGATAAAGCAGTATAAAACTTCAGCATTTCATCCACAGTCAAACGGTTCCCTGGAAAGAAGCCATCATGTATTAATCGAATATCTGAAACACTATATAACCAAAGAAAAACAATGGGATCAATGGTTACCACAAGCAATGTTCTCATATAACACAAGCATACATGAGGGTACCAAATATACTCCCTACGAATTAATATATGGTAAAACAGCCAGACAACCATCAAGTCTAACACCAAATGATTCATTAACCACATATCCAGACTTTGTAGAGAGGTTAGTAACAAAGTTGCTCAACATTCGCGAACTGGGACGTCAAAATCTAGAAAATTCAAAATACCGTCAAAAACACTACTACGACCGAAAGATATCCCCTGTTAATTATCACAAAGGAGAACAAGTATTAGTTTTAAAACCAAAAAGAGATAAATTCAGCGATGAATACGATGGGCCTTACACAATTATCGAAATCCTAAAGAATAACAATGTAAAGATAGCCGTGAGCCCCCGTCGAACTAAGGTTGTCCACATGGACAGAATAAAAAAGGCCTATACGCCGCCAGACTACGCCGTCCCTAGGGACATTAAGACAAACCACTAACAACTTCACAGCGCCAAATTCAAAAGTAGTAGGGGGCTACACAAGAGCTCATTAAGTAAAGTGACACCATCGCGAAAGGTACAAAACCAGTTAAGCATAAATTACAAGGAGAAAGAAGCAGGATAAGGTAAGAACTATATCAAACATATTAATAATAAAAAGAAAAAGAGGGAATAAATTAAAACAAAGAAAAACGTGGTGTGTGGATACAGACAAAATGCCACAAAAATCGGCTGAAGAAAAATGGATCAACCGCACTCATCCCGAAGAAGAAGATCCGATGCTACAGCTACTAGACATGGTCTGTTTAAAAGCGAACTGGCCAGCATACCGGACGGATTGCAGTGACTTATTTCGTAGAAAAATATGTTACCCGTGTTATAAAAATTTACGAGCGGAGGACACGCAATATTACTCCCCCGCAAGCCGACACCTAACTACCTTACGCAGACATTTAGTCAATTTTAAATATTGTTTGATCTGCACAAGGGAAATTTACAAGTGGGGAACGGCAGCCCAATGTGCAGACTGCGCAGACACATTTTTTGCAAGGTCGGAGGGAAACAAGGAAGCCCTAAAATTAGGGTTAGCACTAAATGTGCTAAGCCGAAAAGAGCGGGAGCAAAAATAAAAACTATATAATTCTTTCCAGTATACATTCACGTAAAAATTCAATTACCCTTCCAAATAAATCCAATCATATCCTGCTACATATTCACGTAACGTACTTTGACATTCTTGAAAACCCCTTAGCAACAAGGTATAAGAAGAATAGCTATAAACCAGCGAACCCGCAATGTACACAAACCGCGCATCCGGAAACATAGAGAAATAGGTCGCGTAATAGATATAATAAGTTAGACACATTTCAAATCATAAACCCCAAACAAAAACAATACAGCATTTCCGAAACAGAAAAGGTCAATTCAGGAGAAAATAGTCAATAATGGGGAGACATTCAAACATACTATGTAAGGGGAACCATAAGTATTTAAAGGACATTGTACAGCCAGGGTTTATTCAGTTTCGAGTATTACAATCACAATTAGCAAACGCGGAACTAATACAAAATGCCTAAACGAGCAGGCAAGAAAATTAAGAGATTAAGCACTGAGCCAAGTCCAAAACCGATAGAAGCAAAACCATTACCTTCGTTAAACTCAAACCCACTACAGTGGAAATTAAGTAAAATAACTTTACCAGAAATTGATTGGATACCGTACACCAAATTAACACACTCCGATCCACGACAACGCGCATGGAAATACATATTTCTATTCGGAACCGGAAACGCACCACCTCCAACAACAGGAACATCAACCAAGGAGAACCAGAACGTGGAAGCGCTCCAGAGTATAGAGGAGGAAATCGAAAAACAAACCAGTAATCAGCACAGCACCTAAACCTACATCTCTCGGGACGAGAGAAAAACCGGGCGGCGAGATGTAACGTACCGCTACCAACCGCCACAATTTTTTCCCATTATATTGTCATATTAAAGGTAAAATAGTGTATAACGCATACTAAGCATTTCAAATAGCGCGCTAGAAAGATAGTGACGCGCAACGCAGGCGCATAGACGCCAATTCAAGCAACAGAGTCAGCGCCGCGGGTAAGCCGAGCGCGCATGCGCATATCTCACCAACAACCGGACGCCAAATAGTCCGAGCGTAGTACGCAAAGTGGCGCGAACCGGAAGCTAATTTTCATTGGCACGCAGAATCACGCAGGCTTGTGATTGGCGCAGGCCAGCCAGCACTCCGGTATAAATACCGGACCGCCAGCAGCTGAAAGGCAGACTTGGTTCTACCACCGAACCTACCAATCTTGGCCGCTTTAGCTAGCCCCATTGTATTGGGAAAAGTCTGAGTATATCCTTCCTACTACCTAATCCTTCGAGGTAGCTTTAACTAGCTCCTCAAATCCATCGAGGTAGCTTTAACTAGCTCCTCAAACCTTTCCGAGGCAGCTTTAACTAGCTCCTCAAACCTTTCCGAGGCCGCTTTAGTTAGCCCCTCAAAATCTTCCAGAGGTAGCATTACCTAGCTCCTCATCTAAATCTAAGCCTAACCATTATCACAGCGTGGGGCCAGCTTATAGGCACCCTAATTCAAACGACTCACTCGCTAAAAACCAAAAGACCTAGCGTCAAACTCTTGTATTATATACCAAATCCGACCTAGCGTCGCAAAACCTTGTTCATTAGATTTAATTAATATTTAGTTAGCGTTATACCTATTTTCTCCTAGTTTCTATATTCTTACTATTAAACCTAGCGTTACGAACCGAATAAACTCTATTATCGACTTAGCGTCATAACCTAAAACTACTGTTACCGACCGAGCTTAAAACCGAACATTGCGATACGTTAAACGAAACCACTTTCATACATGTTCATTATAGACCTAGTGTCTCAACAATTTATTTGAATAAATCCTTGTTAAGTATTGTTAAAGAAGGACTCGAGTATCTTGAAATTCATTTCTTAATCGCACGCCATCCGAACCAAATCCTACGAATTCACAAGTAAACCGCTCTACTTGTGGAAACTCCTGTAAGAACGGCAACGTCTCGTTCGAGAACGTTACAAAGTTAAAAATAACGTGTGCCATGTTCTCGCAATAAATACCTTGGATAAAGACATTGAAATAGAAATACCGCCTCAAGAAATTTTACCATTTGAATATCACAACTTTCCTGAAGAACGCGAATACTTCGATTCTGACTCTGAACAGCAGGAGTCACCGGTATCAGCGGACCGAATAACCAGAATTTTATCAAAATTGCGGTTAGGTCATTTAAATGACGAAGAAAAAGATCATGTAATCAAATTAATCGAGGAATTCCCTGAACGATTTCGTCTACCAGGTGATAAATTAGAATCTACTCCCTTAATACAACATCGAATACCTACAATAGATGACTTTCCCATTAATACCAGGCAATATCGGTTTCCACGAGTCCACCAAAAAGAAATAGCTCGTCAAATTTCTAATAAATTGGCAGATGAAATTATTGCACTTTCAAATTCTCCGTACAATTCACCAATCTGGATAGTACCAAAGAAACCTGATTCCGAGGGAAATCCAATGTGGAGAATAGTAATCGATTTTCGATATCTTAATGAAAAAACAATTGGTGATGCATATCCGCTTCCTAACATCACAGAAATTCTAGATCACTTGGGCGAAGCAAAATACTTTTCCACCTTTGATCTCGCTAGTGGATTCCAACAAATTGAAATGGATCCGCGAGACCGTGCTAAAACAGCCTTTACTACACCTAATGGTCATTACGAGTATATTCGTATGCCCGAAGGGCTTAAGAATGTTCCCGCGACGTTTCAACGGCTGATGGATCAGGTATTGCGCGGATTACAGGGTGTGGAAGTATTTGTCTATCTCGATGACATTGTTGTTTACGCGAAAAATTTGGAAGAACACGAAAAGAAAGTTCGACGTCTGTTTACTCGATTAAATGATGCAAAATTAACCCTTCAGCCAGATAAATGCGAATTTTTGAGAACCGAAGTCACTTATCTAGGCCATATTATTAGTCGTTCTGGAGTAAGACCAGATTCAAAGAAATTAACGGCAGTAAAACATTTTCCTCGTCCTAAAAATCAGAAAAATGTACGACAATTTCTTGGATTAGCTGGATATTATCGTCGATTTATCAAGGATTTTGCAGCCAAAGCCAAGCCTCTTACGGAATTATTACAAAAGAACGCTAAATTTGTATGGGGAAGTAAGCATAAAAAGAGTTTCAAAATTCTACGTAAATCTTTGTGCAGAAGTCCTATATTGCAATATCCCGATTTCAATAAGCCTTTCACATTAACTACAGATGCATCTGACTACGCGATAGGTGCCGTACTCAGTCAAAATGTGGATGGACACGATTTGCCGGTAGCTTACCTTTCGAGAAATTTAACGAAGCCGGAACAAAATTATTTTACCACAGAAAAGGAATGTCTAGCAGTACTTTTTGCAATATTACATTTTCGACCATACCTTTACGGAAGGAAATTTACTTTGGTTAGTGATCATGAGCCTCTAAAATGGATAGATTCGATAAAGGATCCGGGACAACGATTAGTACGTTGGCGATTAAAATTGCACGATTATGAATATGAATTTGTACATAAACCGGGACGTTTAAATTCCAATGCAGATGCTCTGTCTCGAAACCCGGTAATAGAAAGTGATACTAGTGCCGATTCCAGTTCAAAAGACACATCCGATAGCGATTCGGAATGTAATAGTAAGATTTCCAAAGTCATGCCTATTAAGAAACCTTCCGGTGATAAAAGATTACCAACTCCGAGCACTTCTAAATCCATACCTGTAGAATCAAAATCTGTAGTTAAACCAACAGTTAGGAAAAAGCGTACGTTCCCTTTAGATAAAAGCGCCATTGCAACAAGAACGCGTTCCGCACTTCAAACTGCCGGATCTAAACCTCCCATTAATTACGCGGAATTAACTACTACTGAATCTTCACAAAATTCCGAAGAAGAACCGCCTACCGAGGTGGTCGACACACCGGTATTTCGAGGTCGAAAAAGCGTGTTACCCAATCTCAAATCACCAATATTGGTTCAAGAATTTCAACGCACCCTTTCTAAAGAAGTACAATCTGAAGACCAGTCTGAGGTTTTGGACACTACAGAGGATAAAGCTGCTGCGCCTGCAATGCCTGCCGAAGGCATAACCATAGACATTGCACCTCCATCGGGTGATAGTGATGATAACGAGATTCAGCTCGACACTTCTCAATCTATTAGGCTTTCGGAACTTCAGGAATCTTTTAATCGGTTCGAAAAATCGCTGCAGGAGCATAGCGACATTCTTCAAAATTCATCCGACGAATCAGAATTAGATGCAGGAAATTCATTCCGGGAAGAACTGGACAAACGCGCAGAAGACTTGTGGGCACAATATAAATCGCGAAGCCAAGGTAATGCTGCAACAACAAGCACCGAGGTAGTAACTTCGAGATCCGAATTAGGGAGACCTTTGGAATCCATACAGGAGGAAGAAGAACCAAACACTGCCTCAATATTCGACAATACGTTAATTCGCCGTCCACCGCGCAGATCCATGATACCAACCCCGTTACCGTTCAACAGACCGCTTGCATTATCTACTCCTTATTCACAATCCACTTATTCAAAACCAGGAACAGTTTCTGATCCACCTTCTACTCCTAAACGTTCACTTGCACCTGAATCGATTGACCATAGTAAAATTGACCAGTATCGACCAGGAATTCAAATAACGGAAAGTATACTTCCCGACGTATTAACGTCACCGACCTTCTCGCGAAGCCCACGCGAAGAGAATATTAAATTTACTCGAAACAGTTTAACTAACATTCGCGAAAATTATGTTCATTTCATTTCTTCCGATGTAGAATTGGTAACTCCGATAAGTAAGTTGCTCGCAGATATAGGTGCAATAAGCATAGAAAATCTGCGAAATTCAAAGCCAAAAGAAGGCCAAGTACTCGTTACGCCGCGAGGTAAATACAAAATTTTCAGTGTAGTAATCAAGGAAAGGCATTATGATGATACTTTCATCGCAAAATTAGGTAATGCTTTGAAAAATTTAAAATATACACTTTTACAATCAGGCATAAAAACCTTTAGAATTTCGAAATCCGGTGAATTTACTGATACACTTCCGCAGGGTACACTAGCTGGTATCTTATTAAATATTTTTGCGGATAGCGATATCAAAATAACACTGTGCACCGGAAACGTACAGGTACCGCCCGAAGAACTCCGTCCGAAAATCATTTCGGAACTACATGAAAGCTTAATAGGAGGGCATAAGGGCGTGACAAAGACATATCAAAGAATTCGGGAAAGATTTTATTGGCCATCGATGCGTAACGATATTCAAAATTTCATTAGAACATGCAATAGTTGTCAGGAAAACAAACTTGTTAGGACAAGAACTCGCGAACCAATGCTAATAACCGATACCCCATTAAAACCATTCGATAAAATATCCTTAGATACTGTGGGACCTCTCCCATTGACTCCTAGCGGTAATCGACACATTTTGACTATGCAGGATAACCTTACGAAATACTGCATTGCAGTTCCTGTACCGGATATAAAAGCAGAAACTGTAGCTCACGCGCTGGTCACACATTTGGTTTTGCAATATGGGGCTCCACGCGCAATCTTAACTGATCAAGGTACTAGTTTCATTAATAAAGTTTTAAAAGAACTGGCAAAAGTTTTCAAAATTAATCATGTAACTACTTCTGGGTACCGTCCGCAAACGAATGGTGCTTTAGAACGTAGCCATATAGTTTTAACTGAATATATAAAACATTATCTAAATGATTTTGATGACTGGGATAAAATAGTACCATTTGCAATATTTTCGTATAACACGTCTGTTCACGAAGCAACAAATTTTACTCCACACGAATTGGTATTTGGCGAAATAGCACGCTGTCCTAGTCAATTCCCTACAGACGAGTCCTTATCAACATATAACGATTATCTTCGAGATTTATTAACGCGATTAACCGAGATGCAGACGTTGGCTGCACAAAATTTGATATCGGCTAAACATAAATCAAAATTACACTACGATGAAAAGGCGCGACCATTCCAAGGTAAAATTGGCGACATGGCACGCGTTTTGGTAGAAGTTAGGAAGGGAAAATTTGGCAGTCGATATCATGGTCCTTATAAAATTGTTGGAATTTTGGAAAAGAATAACATTATATTACAAGGGAAGTCTGGCGAACGATTTGTAAAGCATGCTGATAAATTATTACTACACCACTAAA
Organism: Andrena flavipes; assembly: GCA_963971345.1. Classification (NCBI taxonomy): domain Eukaryota; kingdom Metazoa; phylum Arthropoda; class Insecta; order Hymenoptera; family Andrenidae; genus Andrena; species Andrena flavipes. The sequence continues at coordinate 58,106,844 of OZ020479.1, forward strand.
ATAATTAGGCTTTAGTTTCCGATCTGATCGTAAAATCGAATCGAGTTGAATTAAATGGAATCAAGCATAATGAAGTTGGTCACGCTCCTCTCTCTGATGACCTGGATCACAACGAGTCTTGGAGAAAATCGGAAAACGTACGAGATTTCAAGAATTGGCGCTAGCCCTGGATTGTATTTTGAAAGACTACACACAATGAGACTGATGACCGCTGATTGGCGAGTCATGATTTTTCTCGACACCCACAAATTAGAAACTCAATTCCCAACAGACTACAAAAGGTTAAATGAAACATATAACTGCATCTCTCTGCTGATGGCAAATCAATGCGACAGCATCTTACGTAGGATTTATCTCAATGGGAGAATAGAAGAAGCTTTGGCGTTGCATTTGGAACTACGGGAGTTACTTTCGGCGATTCAAGTTCCGGAAGATTTTCACAGTCCCAGGACCATAGTGCGGAGAAGTGTCCCTTTCGGGTTCATCGGGTCGTTGAGCCACGCACTCTTTGGTACACTAACAACAGAAGACGCAGAATACTTTAATTCGGAAATTGATAAATTATATCAGGATCAGCATGAGATAACACAAGTTATAAAGAATCAGACTCACATTATTACCAGTAAGCTCCATAAATATCATGAAGCATTGGACCGAAATACAAAATTGATGAACGAAAACCGAATTCAAATCAATCAGCTCTCTGTAGCAGTAAAAGACGTTTATGAACTTCTGAACTACACTCGGGTGACATATTGGCTATCACATTACGCACATTCCTTGGAACTGTCTTTAGATCAATATATAAAAGTAACCGAGAAATTTCTTGCCGCGATATACGCCGCAAGAGCAGGTGAGGTACACGGCTTGATTTTAGATAGATCAAAATTTCGCCGCATAATTACGGACATTAGAAACACACAAACTTCATACGACCTCCCGATACCACAAGGATATCAAGGAATAGAGGAATTAATTAGGTTGTCTAGTATAAAAATCGGACACCATAATGGCAGGCTATTATTAGTACTACATCTGCCTTTGGTAGATGGAGTATTATACCACCTTTACCGCCCGTACTCTTGGCCTATGCCACAAAAATTTACTCGAAATTCGACAGGGTCAAGCTATGTACATCCGAAGTTCCCATATCTGGCGATAAGTAATGATCATCGGTTCTATTTTAATGCAGATGAATTATATATTAATAGCTGCCACAGAACTTCTTACGCGTACCTTTGCCCATTGAACCAACCATTGTTTGAGGTCTCGTCCACTGACGCTTGTGAGGTATCGCTATTATTGCGACCAACCATTCAAGTATTTAAGCACTGCGATGTGCGTATACGACCGCAGCACACTCCATTCTGGGCGCGACTAACATCAACACAGGGATGGTTATATTCCTTGGAGACACCAGAATCAGTGCAAATCATATGTAGCGGAATGAAAGACGATCTAATAACCATGGAAGGCACTGGAATTTTGCATCTTAGACCGGGATGCATCGCGAAAACCACTTATGTGACCCTAGTCGGAATTCAACATTTGGAAAGTAAAGAACAGTACCTCTATCAGCCAAAATTACTATTAAATGTTTCAGAACTTCTACCCCAAATTCACAAATATCATGATATTCGCCCATTGGATACTAAACATGTAAGTACTCCAATCGTGGAAGACACCATGTCTGAAATAGAGGAAAAGCTTGATGAGATAGGACGACACCACCGTAATAAAAATTTCAACAATCATTTACTACATGGCGGACTAACGCTATCATCCGTTTTCGCCCTGGGACTGGTGTTGTATTGTATGAGAGGGATTCTTTGGAAATTATTACCATCCTGGAGCTGCAAAAAGCGGAAGTCGAGCACTTCATCCAAGACGGCAGACGTTCTAGAAGAGGGAATACGCGGGGTTCCACCGAAATCGGCCACCACCACATCGTCATTACCATGCCAGCGGGCAATAGTGAATTAGCCAATGACTACAGGGACAATGATTGATCTAACCATTAAGCGTTACGGGGAAACCCTCGATCAATAATCGCACAGTCTTTGTTTTTTTTATGTTGTATTATTCCTATTGTTTGTTTATCAGTCTAATAGCAATGTCAGAACCTGTCAGCAACGACCACGGGACATCCAGGAGGATCTTTGTGTGCCGCCTCGCGCGGTTCACAAAGCAAAAGGACCTCTTAAAACTCTTGGGTCCACATGGCGCCGAGCATGCAGTGTTAAGGGTCCAGCGTAGCGGAAACGTGGCTTTCGTCACTTTTAACACCCCGCAGCAAGCAGCTAGGGTGGCGAGCGACGCCCTTACGCAGCCAATCGTCCTCCATAAGAGGAAACTCAGAGTCATGGTTGCGGACGCATGGCATGGGTTCAACCTGCCATCCTCGGGCAGCGGACCGTCTACTAGCATCGGAAGCAGTTGGGATAATCCATTCCCAGGGTATGAACCGGTCTACTCTGCGCACTTGCCAGTGGAAGTGGTCGCACGGATAGCAGCGTTCCTACCATTCACCGATCGCGCCCGCATGGAGCGAGTATCGAAGACCTGGAGAGCAGGGGTGCAGGAAGCCTTTCGGAAAATGCAGCATCTCGATTTTAACGATTGGAGATGGCCGGGAATGCAGGGATGGAGACGCATTAAAACGGAAGGGTTCTATTGGGTATTGGCGCGGTGCGCCCCTCACTTAAAAAGCATTATTTTAGATGATGAGCTGACCGCCGAAGACCTGCGACCTCAGCTGTTGGCCCTGATTGCCAAAAGCTGTCCTGCACTGGAGAGGCTGGATGTAACGGCCGTTGAAACCCGACCATCGGCTTTTCGAGAACTGGCGGCAAGGGTCAACTCTCTGAGCGACCTGGCAATTGGGCGTTGCACGAACTGCAGCGACATTGAACTGGGAAAGGTTCTCAGTGTCAATAAGACATTAGAAGAGTTCAGGGCTAAGGGCACCGACTTCTCCGGAAAGTCCCTGCTACATCTATCGAGGGACCTAATAAAACTAAATCTAAGCGATTGCACGGCTAGAGGCGAATACATCGCCGCAGCCATTTCAAAATTCACAAAACTATCACATCTTTGTCTAATTAGACCAAAAAAATTTCATCCTGATATCTTACAGGAACTAATAGCAAACCCTACATTACCACGATCCATGGAGTCGATGGAATTCGTGGGATGTAACCCCTGGACCGGGGGCGGAGAACCGCGGGAGGAGGATGCGGAAGCCGAACAGGAAGAGTCAGAGGATTTCTTTGAATTCGACCTCGGTCCCGTTGAGATGGCTGTCAGCCTACCTTCCCGTTACCCTCTGGTCACCGAGCTCGGGGTTGCATTCTGCGGCTGGGTGGATAACACCTTCATCGGCGAAGTGGGTCGTCACATGAAGCACCTCATTAAACTAGACATCACTGGGTGTACCAACATCAGGGGGCAGTTTAGCCTCGAGACACTCAGTGGTCTGAACCATTGTACCGAACTACAGATCAGCTTACTATACCCGGACGTCGGTGCCCAATTCCTTAAGGACATGTCGTCGCTCAGGGAGTTGACGTGTAGGGATAATCAGGGCGTAACAGATGAGGACGTTTGCGGACTCATCAGAGATAGCAAAACCATAAAAATGATGGACCTGGAGGGCTGCGTAAATATAGGACGCCCTTTTATAGAATGCGTATACTCCGCCCTGCGAGGCGATCCTCACAATCACCGAACCGTAATTCGTGTCGGGGGAACGAGTGCGATGCCCCGTAGGCGTGACAGGCAGCTACTCCACGTTTTCTTAATTTATACACGGCACTCCAAATGTCCTTACGCCTAATTATCATCGGGGACGATGATTCCGAGGGGGGAGGGGTGTTACGTGCCGGTTACTTTTTCCAAATTCATTTTTAAATTTTACTAATTTTTATAATCATTTCGCAGATGTTCTCTATTGATCCAACCGCTTAGCGTGTTATGGGAATTTCCCTCAATCAATAGTCGATTATCTGTAGATATTTTTAATAGTGCTTGACTTATTTCTGATTTATTTCTGCTTGAAGCCGGTCACGTCGGGGCAGGTACTCACGAAGGAATATTATCAACGATCCTTCAACGCCATCGACGTTCCTGGAATGCGTGCTGTGACAAATCTTTCGAGGCATTGTTGTAGACTACCTTATATTTTTTCTTCCCTGTTAAAATTTTATTACAGTATCGTTGACATCTGATCCTACCATTAAGTGTTGTGGGAGTTTCCCTCGATCATTTGTCAATAAACCGATATGGTATATTAACCAATTTAAATTAATAACTGCTACGCCACTGCGTTCTTCCATGAGAAGGTCTTTCATCAGCATCAGTGTTCTTGGAACGCCGGATGCGATAGCATTCGAAAACCTAAGCATTGCGAGGCTGGGAACGGTCCGAGGCAACGACGGTTGGGCCTGTGTGTACGAAATGCATGCTCAGCAATTTGACTCTCTTTGTTCAAAGTCCCAAGTGCTCGGGCCTGCCCTGCTAACGCTCGGTGCAGTTGGCTGTTAAGTCGCGTAGTGCGTGGTCGATCTGTCCGAGGGACGTATCTATTTTAAAATAGTCTTGAGCCAGAGTTCCAGTGAATCGAATCTACGCGATCGTGGAAGGACTCAGTCCCCCGTAGAGACTTGTACATTTTTGCATTTTCAAACAATATAAATTTCCTTTAGCTTCAAACCGTATATGTAATCAAACTCTAATATCTTTTTACTTTATTCTACATTGAGTTTCGACATTGTGTGTGTGTGTGGTGCGTTCACTCCTGCGCTTTACCATCTCAGACGCGGGACCCTCTAAGACATACTAAGAGAGAGACATACAGAGAGAGAGGACTCGAAATTACGAAATTAGCAATCTCTTGTACTGAGTTGGTGAGTCATTAGATTTGTCATGATATTGTACGGAAACAACAGTTGATTCAACCACCTAGTGGGTTGTGGGTTTTCCCTCAATCGGCTGTTGCTTTCCCTTCGCCGTGTGACACGTTTTGTTTTTTTTTTAAATTTGGCTTGATTCACGTAATATAATTGTAACAACACCAACTATTCGAGTGAATGTGTAAAAGGAAAACGATTTACACGATTATTGATCCAACCACGTAGTGGGTTGTGGGGTTTCCCTCGATCAATTACCGTTGATCATTCATTGTTTCAAATCCATGTAATTTTCACCGTTTTTGTTCCACCCTTGAACCCTCCTATATATATATATTGTAATACATGGTATATTATTCCTCAAATTGTCTAATTTTGTTTCGAACCAGTCTCCTCCAAAGTACCACATCCTGATTGGACAACCTGTATAGGTTGTAGACGAAAGCAGCGCCCCCAAAATAATCCTGATTTTTGCGTAATAATACGATTATGTCGAAATTATAAAATCTCTTTAAAATTCGTTAAGCGTTACTCGAGGAAATTAGACTCAACCGCTCGATCACTTTTAAAATTAACGCCCTCACGTAACAATATGTTGGCTCAAAAATGTCTAATTAGAGCAAATCCAGCATATTATCTTTTTAATGTACACCGTTTTCGAAAATCGGTTCGTTCAAGTTCATATGTTTGAAGGCAAAAGTCAATCCTGAGGAAATTGCTTCGAAATTAGAGCTTTTTTCGCATTAAGGTAAGTATAATATTTAAAAACCTTTTTATATTATAAAAATTTAATATATATTCTTAATTTAGCATATTTTGGTTACTTGGAAAAAACACTATTAATGGTAGATATGGGGCATTGACTATGCAAAATTTACAAGGTCTTTTCTTTTTTTAAACTCAATTACTAACCAATGCTATAAAATGCCACTGTAATTCCATTATAATTTGTAAGGTTACTACGGATAGTTTCGATTTATGCTAATTTGAACTGCTAATATGTGCTAATGGATTGAAAATATAATTATATGCAAAAGTATCACAAGCTCAAGTTAATTCGCGCAGCGCTTCTTTTTAATATTACCATGTTTCATATGCTCGTATTAACTTAAGGTGAAAAATAATTATGTACAAAACTATTTGCGTAAAGTGTATGCCAGTATGTGGGCTTCTTGAGCGATTTTTTTACATCCTTAGCGCATTAGCATCAGGTTACAAAATCGATATACCACAATTTGAGAAATATGTAACTGAAACCAGAATTACATATTTAAATTTGTATTCGTGGTATTTTATGCCTGTGACTGTACACAAAATACTGACACACAGTGTAGATGTTATAAAGTCTTGTCTACTGCCAATAGGGATGCTATCAGAGGAGGCTCAAGAAGCCCGCAATATAGACTGTAAGCGATACAGAGAATGCCACACAAGAAAAATGTTAAGGGTTCTTACAAATAGGGACATATTAAACGCGTTACTACTTTCTTCAGATCCGCTTATTAATACTCTCAGGAAATTACCATATAAAAAGAAGGAAGTTATTCCAAAATGTACATTGCATTTGCTGAAAGGACTAGAAATTTTAAACGATCCCTATTCTAATCAAAATGACGATAGTTTTAATAGACTTTCTTAATTAAACTGTTATGTAAGAATTTATTAACATGCGTTTGAAACAATAACAATATGTATATATACTTCTGTATTCGTGAAAAATATATTGCTCGTCTTTTTCAACCTGAAAAGTATAAAAATTGGCCATTACTTATTTTTTTCCACCTAGATTCGCGATCTGTCCCACTGTGCCGCGATCTCTGGAACCGAAGCGCGCTGGCCAGCCGCCTTATTAAGGTTGAGTTTCCTAGTCGCGATCCGGCGGCGGCGGCCCGTAGCGCGGGCAGACTCCGGCCGCGCGGCGTTCAGGATCCCACTTTGGTTCAAGCGCACTTGAAAGGGTCTACAGCCAAGGATTCATACCTGCTTCAGAAATAAAATAATTTTTTATTCTTTATCGTTTCAATATGGAAGTGACACCAATGGATTCCTTGAGTTTTTCCAATGAAAATCATATGAAATTTCATGTGAATTGGATTATTATTAACGAAGACAACTTGAAATGATATAAATTAATTTTTCATGCAATTTCCTTTATTATTTTCCGAATTATATCGTTCGTTGTGTCAGTTTCATCGGCGAAACATAAGGAATTCATTGACTTCTGATAGCAAATGCGGAAATCGTAGACATTTCTGACTTTTAATGATATTCGAACCCTTTCGAGGGTTGCTAGCCGTAAAATTCGGTGAGGCACTGCGAGAGGTTGTCCTCGTCACGGAATTCCATGCGGCATCTAAAGAAATGTGTCAAAGGACAGGTGCCGCTGGAAAATCACCTTGATTGTAGTATTAGAATAAAATACAACCTGATATAACATTCAACTATTTAAATTCCATACCAAGAAGGCTCGAAGTTATTATAAAATCAAAAGACAATCCTACAAATTCATAAAACATTAAATATTTAGTTTATTTCCATAGTTTATTAATCCCTTATTTAACTGTACAAATACGTACTGCGCGTCTATTTCTGCACGTTTATCTGTTTTTATTCATATTTTTGTAAATGTTAAGGGGAATCAAAATTTGTTTATACAAGATCTATTCTACAAATATTTAAAAATATTTATTAATCATCTTTTTCTGTTAAAATATGGTACTGACATGGATGTACAATGTTTAACTTTAAATTGGTCGCTGCACGAATACTTTTTACATTGACTGTATATAAGTGCCAAGGCTTCCAACGAGTTGGGTAAACGACAAACAACGGTGGTCGTTTAGTCGAATCCTATTCCGTCGTGCTAGGGACATAAGTCAGCCTGTTCAGTTTTTATTTACCAATTAGTATTATTGTTAGTAATATCCACCAAGTCCACCATCAATATGCCTCGGTGGATATTAGTAGCAGTCCGCAGTTTTTCTATCAAAATGTCGAATCTTATGAACATACTTTATAAAACACTAGTACTGGATCTGAATAAAAAGATAAAATGTTTAAAACATCTTCGTTTGTATTACAATGAGAATATTTTACGCGTACAATATTTCTGCACTTTCCATAGTAATATATTATTATTATTATTATTATTATATTAAACGGGACAATCCCTTTTCAATTACAACAGTAAACTTAACAAAAACAAAGTCAGTAAATCACACAGTACCACCTGCACATACATCCAACACAGCCATTTGCAGTAACATATAAAAATTCCTAAATGTAAGCAAGAACAAATCTATGTTCTGGAAGTGCTCATTAAATTCACACATGACCCGATTAATGGGATCAGCCGTATGATGAGCATATGACGGCAATCTGAAATCAAACACAGGTCTGGAGCGGAGAAATCTGCACGGGGCATAAAAGTTTAATCTACCTAGCAAGTTAGCACTGTCTATTCGGTTATGGAATAACTTGTACAAAAACAGCATATCTGCTATAAGCCTTCTCTGAGAAAGCGGCCAAAGATTAAAGTCACGAAGAATCGGACCATAGTCATGGTCAGAGAATGCCATCGGATTCCCCAAAACCCAGGCAGCCGACCTCAAGAACTTATGTTGAACTCTCTCAAAAAGGTTAATATAAACCTTGTGCCTAGGATTCCAGATCACCGACGCATACTTAAAGTGAGGCCGTACCAGAGAGGTGTAGAGAAGCTTTAATGAGTTCCTATTCTTAAAATGTTTAGCGAATCTAAATACAAAACCAAGGGTCCTCAATGCCTTTCCCGTAACATTTTCATAGTGCTTGCTAAAATTAAGGCATTTAGAAAAGGCGACGCCAAGGTTAGTAATCTCATCCACATCTGAAATGACTTCGTTACCCAACTTATACTCAAAATCGATCAAGTTATTTGCACGCGATGATCTCAAACAAAAGCATTTTCTCATATTGAGTATCATATTATTATCCGCACACCAACGCTCAAATCTTTTTAAGTCATCAAGCAAATCAGACGCATCCTGCACATCACGTATGGTTCTAAAAATCTTCAGGTCATCAGCATATAATAAGAAATTCGAGTTTTGAAATACATATACTAGATCATTGATGAACAGGTTGAACAGAAGGGGACCAAGATGCGAACCCTGAGGAACACCAGAGGAGATACTTATTGGCTCAGAAAGGCTATTCGCAACCTTGACTATTTGCCTCCTACAGGAAAGATAACTCGTTAACCATGCCAATAATGGTTTACCGAAACCCAAGGAGGACAATTTTGAAACGAGAATACATTGGCCCACCTTGTCGAATGCTTTACAGAAATCAGTATAAATCGTATCCACCTGCAGTCTCTCCTCTAGCGCCTCTGATACAAAGCAGTGATAAACTCCAAGGTTGGTTACCGTAGATCTCTTTGGCACAAAGCCATGTTGTTGCTCGCATAATATACTTGTAACCAACGGAGTAAGTTTATTCACAACAATTTCCTCAAAGACCTTAGGCAGAATGGAGATCTTAGATATTGGTCGGTAACAACCAATATCTGACCTGTCACCCGACTTGAAAACCGGCGTGACCAGATTTGTTTTCCAGTAAGTCGGAAACTTCCCCCTATCAAGTGAGGCATTGAAAATAAGCCATAGGGGCCTAGCTAAGGCATAACTACAGTTACGAAGAAAAATCGGAGGAATATCATCAAATCCCGGCCCTTTCCTTAATACAAGCTTATTAAGTTTTTCAAAAACCTCCTCCAACGAGATCGAGACAGAGCACATGCTAAAGTTATAGTCCATTTCACGCGCGGTATTCGCAGCCGGGGACATAACACAGGGGGTCGAGTAAACAGATCCAAAGTAAACCGAGAAAAGGTTTGCAAGGCCAGCGTCAGTTGACTCCTCAGTTCCCTCTAATCGCATAGATTTTGGAAGGCCGGAGTGACCCCGCTTGTTGTTAACAAAATTCCAAAAACATTTAACATTGCTCATTAATGAGTTTTCAACCCTAGCAGTATAATTATTATAATCAGAATTCCACAGAGATTTGCACTGAGAACGTAAATGAATAAAGTTTAAATAATCACAGTGCAAGAAAGACCGCTTATATTCGCTATGAGCCCTCTTTTTAGCACGAATAAGATTCTTTAGCCTAGGAGAAAACCATTTAGGATGTTGCGAACATCTGATCTCACGACGAGGGATAAACACATTTATTGCACAGTTCATATGGAAATAGAGGAGGTCAATCGCGCTATCGAGATCATTTTCACACATAACAATATCCCAGTTGATCGTATTAAGGTAGGACACAATGCCTAGGTAATCACCTCGCTCGAAATCCAAAAAAACAAAGTTGTCCTGAGGCTTATTGTCCCCCGAGATCGAAGTAAATAGGTATGCAATTAGAGGTGGATGATACATATCCGGAACAATCCAGGAGTCAATAGTCTGTACTATTGACAAATTAGAATCATTAGTAAAAACCAAATCCAGCATTACATCATTATGATTGGGAATTACATTAGCCTGAAATAAATTACAAAAGTTATTATTCGCCAATACAATATCTATAGCCATTGACTCCTGAGAAGATACATCCGGCTTTTTAATACAACAGCGATCATCAGCAATGACCCAGTTCGCATGGGGCAGATTATAATCCCCAAAAACATACATCCTCTCATCAACAAAACTATGATGCAAATCAGAAATACAATTAAAGTGATTCTCATACACTAGCGGGGGCGAGGCCGACGGAACGTAAATAGCACCAAACACTAGATGGTTGTTACCTACACGCACACGTACAAAAATTTACTCCAGGCTATCGCACTTAATGTCTATCAGTGAACTGGTTTGTGTACTCCTAATCGCGACTAACACACCACCACCTTTCATAAAACTACTAGAGGCTATAGATCTATCTTTCCTGTAGACCTGATAATCTGATAGGCCCAGTTCAGCGGACGAGATTTGTGGCGTTAGCCAAGTCTCAACTAAAATAATTACATCATAGATCACAGCAAGACAGGAAATAGAACATGACAGTTCGTCAAGCTTAGTGCGCAGACCCCTAACGTTTTGATAATACACACAGGGGTAGTTCACGCGTTTTTTGGAGGAAGATTTCTTGAAGGATCACCAGGGACAATTTTCGGATCACACTGGATATAACGGATGGTCAAATTTGCTTCGCCCCTCGATTGCCGCTCCTTGAGACACGATCTTAGTTGTTCCAATCGTTGACTAGGCGTCTTTTCATCCGTTATCCTGTATGGACCCTTGTAGCGATGCTTATTCTTCAGGATACTTCTCGTAATCTCTGAAGACTCCAGACCAACACATATGGGACGAGGCTTGGCGTCATTAGGCTTCCCAATTCTTCTTGCTCGGATGATACGGCAATCCGTTGAAAGAACTTCACATAGGATTGGGCCCACCTCCTCAAGGTCATTGCAAGTGGAGTGATCTTGGGAGTTACTCGCTGATTCCTTCACCCCATGAATAAGGATATTGGACTCTCTTAAATGACGGTCTTTCATCTCCCTTATGACGGCTCCTGCTAAAGCAGGAGGAGGAGGAGGATGGAAATCCACACTGGTAGAAGGTCTCTCCTCTAGTAGTCTGACTCTCTCAGAAAGCTCGTTTACGGTACCCCGAATGTCAGCAAATTCAGCTTTCATAAATGACATGAAATCATGCCGAAGATTTTCAAATTCCCGTAACATAAGGGTCATCATTTCATTTTGCGATGGACTACAAGGCTGCGACAATGCCGACAGTGACAGACTCGGATCAACAACCGACGGTGTCAAAGGAACCGTCGATTTACAGTTTAAAAGGCGCCCGTTGTGCCAGGGGTGAACCGAACGACCAAGGCAACGAGGTCCAGCATGGGACACCACAGAACAATCCGAACAGGTTACCGGATTCACTACTGTGGAACCACACCCTTTTTACACTTTTTAGTGGCAGGAGGCATAATTCCTGAGGAAAGAGTACACCTTCAGCAAAGATATGACAAATTCAAGTCACACCCACACGTCGAGAGCAGCTGCACAAATCCTTTACACAGGGACAATTGGCAGTGTTGGCGAATGATCAAGAGTCCTGCAGCTTCAGGCAAGCACAAAAAAGTCAATTATCCAGCCAAACAAAACGCTGTCGGGGCTTCCTATCCAGAGGTCCGAAGTCCAATAAATATAAGTCCGAAGTCCAATAAATATAGGTATATTTATCAAATTGTTCTAGTTTTATAGGAATTATTGACATCATTTTTTTAAATAACGTCAATCCCCCGTATGAGTTGTATATTAATACTTTCTTTTATGAACATCCTTAATTATATTTCGCAGTTTCAGTGCGAAAAATGTGGTGTTGAATTTCCCCTTATTTCTTGAGATTCAGCCTGGCAGTACGACATAAAATATAGGTAATTACTCCATTATTGGTAAATATTGCCAAATCTTGTTTTCGAAGTTGCAAAGCCAAATAGATGTTGATTATATAACAAAAAAGAAATTTGCTCGGAAGTTCCCGGAGGGCAACTAAAAAGCCGATAATTGCTGATATTTCTTCAATGGGTTTCTTATGGAAAAGTACTATATGTAACTAATTGTTTGCTATTGCTTACCAAAAACGATACTACTCATTTCGGTTCTCAAAAAATTTATATCATCACGATTTAAAAGACTCGACTCAAAATTTTCCACCAGAAAAAACATACAAACCTTGACACGTATTTACACACAGATCAGACGTATGTAGTCGCCACGATATTTTTCCATTTTTATTAGGAGCTAGTATTATTAGTTTACAATATATAAAAAAAATCATAATCCCATAACTTTCGAATTCTGCCTTGTTTCCTTATTTTTGGGATTCTGTCCCACTGTGGCGTAGGATCGCAGCGCGGCCGCGGCTAAGACTCCTCCAAAGGAAACAAAAAAAAAATGATTCATATATATATATATTAATTTTTATAATAATTTTTTGTTTGTTTCCATATATATATATATATATATATATATATATATATGGTCCTAAAAATGTCGGAGTTCCTTGGAAGGGGTAACTCAGGGGGTGATTTGAAACAACTTTTTCCTTAGCCAAAATATTGTCCGAAGCTTTGTTAAGGAGATATTAACAAAAAATCCCAATCAATCAGAGCGCGCGCCTTCCGTCCCAGTTGCCGCGGTAGGAAATCGCGTTACACATTTTTTTTTAAAGCAGAATCTTAAATAAGAACTATTTGAAGTGAGAGGATAAGAAGTACGTAAATTTCGTTTTTAAATAAGGCATAAACGGAAAGGTAATGTAGCAGAAAATGTACGACATGTGATCGTAATTCGTTATTGAGGTAAAAATCCGTAGTTTAATAACGGCCAACACAACTAAATTTAAACAAAATTAGGTGTCTGAATAAATTTTTCCGACTGGATTTACATAATCAGTACAAAGCTACTGAATTTCTATCGCGGTGGTATTCATACGTTGCCAGAAAAATGGCAAAAGGTAATGAACAATAATGGAAATTATGTCGATGATTGAGTTGTTTTCATATTTTTTAAATCGAACTGTTATTGTACCCTAAAATCGGAAAGAATTTATTTCTACACCTAATAATCACCAATAAATTAAATAAAACTCACCCATTCGGACATCCCTTTCCTTCCTTTTCGGAAACCTGTGTCACTGGGTCACTGTACCGATCCTGGTCATCGGTGGACGAAAAGGTTTATGGTAGGGTAGCGCCCAGTACTCAGCTGATCGCAGGTATTCGTAGGACACCACCCGAAGGTAAGGCTCGCAACGTCAAGTGCGTCCGGGTTAATGTACCGAATATTCACTTCACTGCACTGATACTAACTCTGATCACTTAATTTATTTTCCACGGAACGTGTTGTTCCTACGTTATAAAAATTGGTGGCCCCGAAAGGGGCCGATTACTGTTAATTACTGTTAATTAACCAGCTGCTTTTGGACTGCTCGCAATGTTTCTGGGGTAATGTTTGCCACAGCAGCATGAATCCGCACGACGATGTCTTCCAGTGAATCCACTAGCTGACGGTACACCTCATGCTGAAATGATTGTTGTACAACAAATACAAAGCGTAAGTAAAAAAAGAATACCTATAAAGAATTAAGATCACTAATCAAATTACCTTCAGGTAGCCCCAGAAGAAAAAATCCAGCGGGGTCATATCCGGTGACCGTGGGGGCCACGCAACAGGACCGTCGCGGCCGATCCACCTGTCCGGGAAGGCTTCGTTAAGGTAGTCGCGAGCAATTGTGGCGTAGTGAGGTCCAGCCCCGTCTTGCTGATAGACCATGTTCTGTCGGACCGCTTTTGAAATATGGGCTATAAGACCCGGCAGAACATGCTCTAAAAAGACTTTATACGCAGGACCGTCCATCCTGTCCGGCAGCGTGTACGGCCCAACGATAAACTCGCTACAAATGAACTTCGAGCCCACCTTCTCTCGCACGGAATACGCCGACGCGTGCTTTTGTTTTGAAATTCGAGCGTGTGTTTAGACACAAGAGATAAGCAGGCCCAATTGACTAGTTTGGGACCAATCGAAACTCAAGCCCACCTTCTCTCGCACGGAATACGTCGACGCGTGCTTTTGTTTTGAAATTCGAGCGCGTGTTTAGACACGAGAGATAAGGAATCTGTTTCGAATTTGAAGGGTGGACGACGCAGGCGGGACTACACGCAGTCAGCGGACTACCCCTTTTCTTCCTGTGTCTCTCCGCGAGGTGTATTGATGTAGAATAATACTTTTTAAATTCTAGTTCCCCAAAATTAATCAGACTGATCGGCCAGAGCATTTCGCCAAAGTCGCGGTTTATGACCGTATTGTCCCGCTAGTCGGCGGTTACCTACAGTTTCGGATAATTTATGACTTAATTGGTTCCGCCTCGTAGTAGACGTGAATTTTCTTCTTTATAGCAACTCGAAGACTTTCTGCTTCTCTTCCCTTCGGACCCTTTCGAACCGATACACGTGATGTCTGTTTTCTATCTCGAAGCAATGAGTACATTGGCAGTAGAAGGACGGAGCGCGGGCTTTTGTGAAAGTGTTCGTTGCACTTCTGCAAAACACGTGTGTTTCGAAAATGTGCTGGCTTCTTTTTACCTAAAGCCTCATGTACTGGTGGGAGTAAACTCATAATGGAACGAGAAAAACTACTTGGGGGTAGAGGAGGTTGCTTGGAAAAAATCCTAACGCGTATCGTTAGATCCGTAATGACCCGTGCGGTGATTGGAAGGTAAATGATCTGCGCGGGCGTTTCCGATATTTTATATCCTGGTGGGACTCTCTGAGAAAATTCGTGTATCGTATGTACGTGCTTCCCATTATTGTACGCGTCAGCGGTCACGCTACATTCTACGCGGATAATGTTCACGTTCATGATATTAATTGGATCGACCGATTCGTGCCACCGTCCTGGTTGTAATACTCGATTCGTTGAGAATCTCAATAGCGATCCAATGTTATTGGGCTTTGTAAAGTCTACGGCGAACCGGCAGTACAATTCGCTTTTTATGGTGTTGTTGTTGGGACGCAACACTATAGGATACGCATCGTTGTCACCGTCATCGTTGTTGTTGCTGTTGTTGTCATCGGTGCCACCGAGATTTTCAGGATACCGTTCGAGTAATCGCTGTTTCAAATACTTTGCAATGGCGTCTAGTTCGTAGGAGCCGTGGGGAATCGTAATGTATTCATGAGTGGTGTCGATGCTATTGTTGATATCATAGTTTACGGCGAAGTAGAATTTATCGTTGCTCGAGTCGTTGTTCGGTATTGTACGATAAGTTTCAAAGGTTGTTAGACCAAGCTCGTATTCATCGTCGCTCAAATCTATGGGTGCAAAGTAGCTTACCGCGAGGGTGCTACCAGCGTGCGGAGCAATTAAGCTTAACAATGAAGGGGGGAAACACCGACAGGGGGTAGTGGTAATGTGTGCGTCAACTGACGCCAGCGCCAAGCCAGCCGAGTGGCCCCAACGTGAAGCAACTGTGACGTCATATGCTTGCACGTCTAACGTCACTGCGATGAATTGTGGCGGTAATATTAAAAAATATAAGGACCTTTACATCCCAGTTTCTAACAAAATGAATTGAAGTATACATAATATTGGTGGCATGCAAAAGACAACACAAAATAATAATGAAAATATTATCTATTTACGCACTAATAATGGTAAATTGATGGAATACTATACGTGTAAAGTGATAAAACGTATTTTTGTATTTAGTATGTACAAAATATACATGAAATATACAGAAATTATGTTAAATTTACATATAACTGTTCTAATTATTGTCGGCATCGCTGTCTATAGTCTCATCCGGCAATAATATTCCTACTAGCTCTTTCGGTATTTTCTCCTCGTTATACATACTGTCGTTAAATAAATTTAACATATCATCGGTAACTTTATAATCATAAGAGTGTACATTTTTATTTTTCAAATCCAGTTTTATTCTGGTGAGTGCAGTGACTGTTTTTGTGTTTATTCTATTTCTATTCCTAGTTTTAATCTGTGTGTCGGTGGAAAAATATCGTTCGACATCAGCATTTGAGTGGGGCAATGATAAGCACAGCTGCGCTACTTCGGATATATTTGACAATATACATTCGTCTTCAGCATTGGTAACAATGCTCATTTCGTACCAGAACTGAGGTAAACTCCGTACTCGTAACTTTTCTTTTGCCTCCTCCGAAAAAGTAAAAGACAATAGATGCCATTCATTAACGACAAGTGCAGAATTAAATTTTGATTTAAATTTGTTTAAAACAGATTTTAATTGCCCGTGCTGATGTTTCGCAATGTCTAAAGCTATTTGTGGGTTTAAAAAATTGAGTCCATTTAAGAATGTGTCATCAAATGGCACTCTCTTAACAATATTTCGGAAGGCCGTTTGGTAACATCTTTGTATTTTTGTATAAAATTTAATCATTTCTTCATTCTCTTCAATTTCACTTAGTGTATCCATACATTCTGACCCAGTAAAAATGTTAACCAGTGGTAGTAAATTATCTACACTGTTGACATTTATTTTGTGTACATTTGGTTCCTTCAGATATTTAGACTGTACAAAATTACTTGCTGATTTTTTTATTAATTTGTAACACTCAGGGAGCAGGAGGTGAATTAATACTTTCGAGCTTTGAAATAGTTTATTAAGTTCAGTAAATATAGATAATATATACTTCATAAATTGCAAATACGCCTTGGTATAAAGGCAATTAAAAGTGGAAAATATTTTCACTGCGGCATCATCTTTTTCTGATGCTGCCTCTGCTAACACGCTAAATAAAACTGTCCATTGGCTTAATACTCTTTTGATACATTCGGATAGTGCCAGCCATCTAGTTGCAGATAGCTGTAAAACTTTCCGCTTTGCAACCTTCGTGAATTGTTACGTATCTTCTAAAATATGCTGTCGTTTAGGACTTTGCGAGAAGTATGAATGAAGAGAATGCAGAAACTACTCAACATACTTTGGCAATTTTTTACAGGCGTAGCGTGCAGCCAACTGTATAGAATGGCAAATACATGGTATGATACAAATTTCGCTATTTTCTGCTATTAAACGAGAAGTTACGGAATTATGTACTCCTACCATTACATTTGCGTTATCCACGCACACGCCAACCATATTGCTTATAGACAAATTATACTTTTTTAGAGAATGTTGAAAACACATATAAGTTTTCTGCTGTACATTCATTAACCCTAATTAAATCTAATAAATCTGTACATAATTGGTCTTTTTGAACGTAACGTATTAAGAAATATAGAATTTTTATATTGGCTACATCTGTAATTTCATCGCTCAAAACTGAAAAAAATTTGTCGTGTACATTTTCTACAGTTTTTGTAATAATAGCCTTATTGATTACATTTTTACTAATAGCTGTCATTTTTCGTGGACTTATAGACATGGATTTGACTACATCTGGATTATTTAATACCTCCTGTGTAAATTTTATATAATGGCTGTATGAGCGAAAGGATCTATTAGTCTGTATGGCATCAATGAATACTTTTACTTCTGCAAACTTTACCTCATCTTTAAAAGTCCTTGTTGCTTTCCCTATACTTGTTTCAGATTTTTTGTAAAATGTTTGCAGCAAATTTTGCATTTACTCATGCATGGGTCGCCCTGCACTTGTTGGAGCCACGATTTGAAGAGTGGGTCCTCCAACCAAGCTCGCTGAAATGTTGGCATCTGCTTTCTTTTCTTTGCAGTGCGGCTGATGGAGATGCTATCACTGCCTATTACTATAAAGTACTAATTCTATAATTTGAGATACTAATAAATTAAAGATATATCTTACTTGAATCAGTCTCCACATCGGTGCTTGTTGCTTCATCCGTACATTCTAGTGATTCTTTTGCATATTTCATGTTTATGATATGCTCTTGGCTGTTAGCATGATGTTGTAAATTTGAATTTTGTGCTGTAATACGTTTGTAGCAAATCTTGCATTTACCCTTGTACGGGTCGCCATGGACTTGTTGGAGCCACGATTTGAAGGCTGGATCCTTCAGCCAAATTTGCAGGAATTTTTGCCTCTTCCTCGTTACTTTATTTGTAATGGGGATTGCAAATGTGGTATCATTGCCTATTATTATACAATATTAACTTTAATTCACACTATATTAAAAAGCAATTTCAAATAAATGATCACTGAACAAAGAAACTACGTTCCATTTATAATTCTATGATTTCAGATACTAATAAATTAAAGATATATCTTACTTGAATCAGTGTTTACAAAGCAAGCACCGCTAGGTCCAGGAATAGCATCACTGTCTATGTATAAAATATCCATTATTAGTACATTTCTAATATAACGATACTCAATCAATATAATGCGTAGTATATATAACAAATATTATGCAAAAGTATTAAGTATTTGTCTTACCTGATTCATTAACCTTATACATTTTGTAACTCGATGTCAAATCACTCAAATGTCAATGTTCAAATATTTGAATCCGTACTCACTTCTGTGACGTCACAGTTGCTTCGCGTTGGAGCCACTCGGCTGGCTTGACGCTGGCGTCAGTTCACGCACACATTACCACTACCCCCTGTCGGTGTTTCCCCCCTTCATTGTTAAGCTTAAGGGTGCCGTCTCACTGGGCCTTGAATGTGTGCGCACGCTCACACAAGCTAGGAAAAGCGTATACGTATACGCGATGTAGTAAACAATCCGTTTCAACCAACTTACGTCGTGGAATCGGCAAGAAGGAAACTTTTACGGATATAGTTGCCTTCAGCGGACATCTATACAGGGTGGTCTGGTGCGTTTGAACGCTAATAAGCACCGTACGTTGAAATAATAATGAATTTATGACTCGAAAAGTGACAGAATTGAGGTTCGAGTACATTAGCGCCACCAACGGAGAAGCCTTGAAGCTTCATTCTGTCAGTTTTCGTGTCATAAATTCATTATTATTTCAACGTACGGTGCTTATTAGCGTTCAAACGCACCAGACCACCCTGTATAGATGTCCGCTGAAGGCAACTATACCCGCAAAAGCTTCCTTCTTGCCGATTCCACGACGTAAGTTGGTTGAAACGGATTGTTTACTACATCGCGTATACGTACACGCTTTTCCTAGCTTGTGTGAGCGTGCGCACACATTCAAGGCCCAGTGAGACGGCACCCTTAATTGCTCCGCACGCTGTGTGCTACTCTTGCCGGTTAGAGTGAATGTTAACGACATATTCCGAAGTGCAAGAATGCACTAGTACTGAATCAGAGTGGTGTGAAGTCAGTCCTTAAATTTTGTACCAATCGTTTGTAGAAAGCGTAGACATAGTTGTCCACAATTGCTCTGATTGTACTTCTGATAAGACATTCGATTGTATTCGATTTTCACAGCATCTTTATCCAGATATTTTACCAATTCCATAGGCGGTCGAAGATTCCCAAAGCTGTCGAAATATACCGCTCGACGCCCTCTCTTCGCATCCGCCACCCAATGAGTCCCCGGCCCCTCAATATTGTCTAAATTTACGGTACCGCTCTCGTTTCGACGTACTTCTCCGGCTGGTAGCGCGTTGCGCATAAAAACACCTCTAAAGAATGGAATACGCATATGTTTTGCAAACTCCTCCAATTGTGCATCCGTAGTTATGCCCGCGGGCATTTTTATTTTCTTTTAGGCGTTTTTTTTTTGTTCGATATTCCCTGTCCACGCTTGTACGGTGCGAGATAAAGTTTGCGGCCTTCCATGGAGCGATTATGGCGTTGCATTTCCTGCAGCTGATGTTGCGCCGCCTTATTATCGTTTACCGCCTTGACGATCCCCACCGCTCCGCCAGCTAACGATCCGAGCACACCTAGCAGCGGGAGAAGTGGTAATACACCACCCCATTTTGCAACCGGAAGAATTCGCTTTTGCGATGCTTTCTTTGGAGTCCTTTTGCGGGTTTCTGCTTTCATTCCGATTTTCATCTTGTTTCACCCAGTACCTTATCTGCCGCGTGCCTTTCGCCGAGGTCGTTACGCGAATACGCAATATCGTGCTCGCGACACGCTGCGTCCAACGGATTGATACCTTGATCACCTCTAGTCAATCGTTTTGCCAGACGAGTGCCCGGGCCGCAAAACTGGTATCCCGGAATATGTAATTCGATAGGTAGCGCGTATATCGCCCGATTTAACAGACCACGACCTTTCTTTACTCTCATCGGCTACATTCGCTACAGTTTTTAATCGATGGTGCTGGGCCGTCGATATGCGTTCACTGCCACGGGTGATTATAATGTTCCAAGCACCGGCGATGCTGCTGAACCTCAGAATCGGCTTTTATATGCTCGGGGAGTCTGTCCCACAATTGATCAATGTGCCTGCCAAACTCTCGGAGTAGAATAATCTTTGGTATATATTTCAACTCCGTTTCAACTTCCTTTTCGATACGATGAAGGAAATAATTTCTTAATACGCTGTAATGAATATTCCACTGTCGACTGCGGGACCCGACTCCAATTCGCTACGTTCGGCCCAGGATTCATACCTTTTTCCGGAAAAAGCCATAAGAATCGGGTGACACCCTGCGAAGGGTTATCCTCGCCACGGGGGTACCAGGCCGCATCTTCTTGACGGACGTACCTCCAGAATTACCATTTATCATTTGTGCAGTATATGATCCGATTACCCTCCGTGTAATCGTTCTGCGCGAAGTGGGGCGCAAGTTCGATCATTATCAGTACTCCTGCCCGAGAGGAATACGATTTACTTTAATTATAGTATGTTAGAATATTCATTGTATTTCTCTTTTCATCCCAATACGTGCAATCTTTATATGTATATATATCGTCTGAAGCACCTTACTTCAGGTTCATGGTGATTGTCGATCTCACCGTGTAAATCTATAATCGATCGGGCATTCTAACCTAAAACTGTCTTTCATATAACACGCGCTGTAGAAGCCCCGTAGTCATTATATATATCTCACTTATAGAAATAAAGTAGTCTCATTGTAAGTGATAGTATTTGCATAAACGAGCCTGTCTCTTTCACTCCTGGCCTCTATAAATCCCACATAGTACATGTGTGTTTTGTAATAAAGTGTTTCTATCGTCTCCTGAATTCAATAACTGGCATCCAGACATCTACGCTCCTACAACCCACCGTCAATACGCTTTGTGGAGAGACACAGGAAGAAAAGGAGTAACCCACTGTCCAAAAGCATGCGTTGACGTATTCCGTGCGAGAGAAGATGGGTATTGCGGAGGAGGTATTACTGTGAAAAGAGCCTCTTCAAGGCAGTAGCCGTTTGGCAGGGATGCAAATCCAATTGGTCCTAATACAATCTGCTCCCTATGGTTGAAATTTGGTCTAGCATCTTTCACACCTCCTAACTTAACCAATAGAACTTGCATCCCTCAGAGTGAATGTTATCATGTTTTGAAACATTAACGGTACGCTTCTCGATACCGCAAATGTACCTACCTAAGCAGCATTTTTCACGGAAAAGTATTGTCCAGCCTTTGGGCCTACCATCCCCGGCGTAGACCTTCGACAGGTCGGTATCAGTTTCAACGGGCATTGCCATCCGTGGCGTCAGTAAAACCGACCCCGATTCTTGCCATTTCAGAGGGTTTCATTCCAGTGAAAATCAGCAATTTTGCAAGCGCAATATCTCAATAACCAGTGGAAATCAAGTGCATACATTAAAGCTTATTGAATTTGTCTTGGAACGCAATATAAACCCAGGTGTTCAGAAAACGTAGTCCCATTTATAAAACGAAACTTGACCATCGTATCTTTTAAAATAACAATCGAAGAAAAAGATTCGTTTAAGCTAATTTGCTAGCCCCATCGAACCATGAATTTACATATTTTTTTCAAATTTTTATCTCCAATAGTTTAGGAGATATCGGACTGTCTCGTCTTAGATGGGACACCCTGTATGTGAAAAAATCGATATTTCTTCACAAAGTTCAGAAGCACTAAAAACAAAGTTAAAAAAATTTGTTTGTAAATTAAAGCAGAAATGAGTAAAATCTCGCTATATAGAAACTAAATTCCTTAAAAGTAATGTGGAATGGTTAGCAACAGATTTCATATATCCAAGTGAAATATTAGCACAAATCCCGTCTACAAGTTCAAAAAATCCTGCAGTGAGGCCGAAATCATCTGCTGTAGAAATTTATAAAGGGAAAAAATCATATTCTTATTCCAGCAGAAGTGAAAAACTACGAAGAAGTCGATCTTTAGTAAACAATTTCTCCTTGGAAGAATTACTGAATGCAGTAAAACTGAGTTATAGACAACGTGGAATGCATAAACAAACATGTCTTCTTCAATATCTACAAGATAATGAAAATAAGGAGAATATTGAAACGCTGTTTAAAAAGAAGTGTGCGTCAAAAGGAACAATTTTTGCAACAGAAAAAGCTTTAACCACATTTATTACCGCTGATCTTTCAACATTTCAATATATAAGTATTAGAAATGAATCAATTAGGTGTAATAACAACCAGTGGCCCTCATACTTCCAATTATGCAAAGGAAAAAGTAATCGTTACCCATCAAAGAATACAATTCAAATCACCGAAAACTATGCGAAAGTAGAACTACAAAGCTTGATAGACCACATAACATCAAGAATATTAAAAAATTTAGGGAAATTAACAGAAAACACAAAATTTGTACTTACATGTAAGTGGGGTTGTGATGGTGCTTCAGGACAACCAAGGTACAAGCAATTTCAAACGGATTTTTCAAGAAACGAGGATAGCGTTTTTGTTTCAAGCTTGGTACCTTTAAAATTACACAATGAATTAACTTGCAAAGACTTATGGGTAAATCCTTGGCCATCATCACCATGGTATTGTCGGCCAATGAAATTTGAAATTGTAAAAGAAACAGACGAAATAGTAAACCAGGAAATAAGTGGAGTTAATGATGAAATTCACAATTTAAAACCATTTAAAGTAAATAATGTACAAATAGAATATGTCATGGCCCTGACAATGGTGGATAACAAAATATGCAATATCGTAAGAAATACGACATCCGCAATGCGTTGCAATATTTGTAATGCCAAAGCAACAGAAATGAATAATTTAGATCTTGTAAATTCTAAAGTTTGCAACGATATTAATTATGTATATGGTTTATTGTATCCCCTAAAGGTTTACATTCTCCTTTCCTTCTCCTCTCTTTACAATTTCTTGCCCTAACCTTATTCTCTATCCTTATTCTAATTCTTATACTACTTTACTCTATTTTCCGCTCTCTCCGCCCTCGTCTTGCTCGCTTTTTCGCCGCTCTCTCTCTCTCTCTCTCTCTCTCTCTCTCTCTCTCTCTCTCTCTCTCTCTCTCTCTCTCTCTCTCACCGCTCTCGCCCCCTCATCGCTTCCGCTATCTCGCCTCTTACTCTTATTTTTATTCTTATTCTACGCTTGTCCTTCCTTCTTTCCTCTTACATTTCTTTGTCTTACTTCTTAACGCTTATTCCCGCCACCTTCGACTTTCATTTCCTTTCTTCCACTTCATTCCTTCTTTCACTCCTTCCTCCTTCCCTTTTTCCCTCCCCCTCCCTCTCCCTCACCCACTTCCTGCTCCCTCGCCCCTTTTTCTTTCAATCCTCTTCATCTATTCCTCTCCTTTTCCTCCTTCATCCAATATCTCTCTTATCTTTTTCCCTATTCCCCTCTCACTTTCCTCCTCCCTTGCACACCTCTCCGTCACGTATTCCCATGTTTCTTCCTCCTCTCCACAGATCCTGCATCTCCTCTCCTCCTGCTTTTCCCAATACCATCCTCCCCTCATTTCGCGTCCCAACCTAAATCTCGCTATCCTCCTATATCTCCCCTCACCCCATCCTGCTTCTAAGTATTTCGGTACCCCTTCCGTTCTTATTTCCCTGTATCATTTATTATATCTTGACTCTTTTATTTTCTCTTTCCTCTCCTCCTCCTGTTTCCTACAATCTTCCTTTTCCATTTCTTCATACCCCTCCCGCCTCCTTTCCCCCTCTCCCTCCTCCTGCCACCCCCTTTCTATCTTAAACTCTCTCTTCTCTCTCTCCCATGTGGTCAGCAACGATATTAATTATTCGTTTGGAATTTCGTCACTCCACGCTTGGATTCGATGTTTCCAATGTTTGCTACATGTAGCATATAACATGCCGTTTAAGAAGTGGACAGCAAATACACCAGAAAGAAAGAAACTCCACAATGAGAGAAAGAAGGGAATTCAACGAAAGTTCAAAGACAAAATGGGTTTGTTAGTTGATATGGTGAAATAAGAATGGGGTTCATCAAATGATCATCCACTGCAAGGCGATTCTTTTCCAATGCCCAGATTTCGGCAGAAATAACAGGAATCGATATAAATTTAATTAAATGGTTTCATACCATTCTACAAGTAATTTCCTCTCCACATAAAATAAATCTTGAAAAATTCAAGGAATAAACCCAGACAACAGCAAGATATTTTATCCATGACTATGGGTGGTATTATATGCCAGCCTTCGTACATAAGCTATTGATACATGGTGATGAAATAATAAAGCATGCACTGCTTCCAATTGGCCAATTATAAGAAGAGGCTCAAGAAACATAATACAATGATTTTAAAAAATTTAGAGCCAAGAATACTGGAAAATATTCCAGAATTGCTACAAATGAAGACATATTTCATAGATTGTTATTAACGTCCGACCCATACATATCAACCTTAAGAATCAGATCATACAAGAAGAAAGTTAAACCACTAGATCCTGAAGCTGCAGAGCTGATACTGAAATAAAATAAAAAAACTCAACTATCAGCCTGATACTTACAACACGAAATGGTAAGATTAGTCAAATTACTTTTTATGTTTAATAGTACCTATTGAGAGTGAAAATACAACTTTAGGCGAAGGCTTATCTGCATCATAGCATAAACAATTTCATGTGCCTATAATCTAAACAAATCCTTAGGAGAGTGTCTGAGTGTCTCGCGGAGTCTCGATATCGGGCGCGACGCGTCGCGCGACACGCTTTAATTTGTAAAGTAGGACGAAGTAGGATGTGGTTTTTACATAATCATGTAGAGGAGGGTGTACTGAAAATATTCCAATTGATTAGAACTTGGGACTCGGTGGGACTTTAAAGATATTCTTTGTCAATTTTAAAAAATATCGCAAATTTCCTCACTATATTCAGAATTATTTTTCAATACATTATTTACATTAATTACTAATAGAAGACGATGTTTAGCGCAATAGATTGGTCTTTAATTTCAACAAAGCGATATTTGGTTGCATTCATTTATTTTTCGATTTTTAATTATTACTCGGAAACGAAAAGTTTTCCAAAATTTTGCTTAAGCCACTGTAAAGGGCATTAAATAAGGTACCAAATAAACACAATAAATTTTTTTTTATCACAAACATGTTAAAAAAATTAAAAAATAAATAAATAAATAAATGTAAAAAATATTAAATTATACACAGTTAGAAAGGAATATATATATATATAGGACTTGGTTTACATATTTACTTAACCACTCATCCATCCACACCTCCTCTCCCCTATTTCTCCTTCTTCTTGTCTTTTAATTCCTTGTCTAGTATTCTTAGCCATTTTATTGCCCTTTCATTCACTCTACCCTCTAATATTTCCACCAACGAGCATCCCCCCTTCTCTATTCCCTTACACTCTTCCACCCAGTGCTTCAAAGTTCCTAGTCCCCTTTCACATATCACGCAATTTCTCTTTTCACTGTCCTCCCAATACCTATTATATGGTTCCATATTTCCACATCTCACTCTTGCTATCAATTTCTGGCTGTTGCCCCTCCCCTCTCTCACCAGGTACTCTGGTAGCCTAAAACACATGATGTGTTTATATATTTTATTATATTTCGCTTCTTTTATTCTATTTATTTGCTCTTGCCCTTGTACTTCTCTATCCCTATCCGACAGAATTTTCCTTATATCTTTCCCTTCCGCTCTCAACTGTTGCACTCCGCTCTAACTCCATCCATTTCTTCTCATATATTCTCTCATTTCCCTCTCCCACCATGTTTCATTTATTCTTACATTTTTCACTCTGAGACATTCCTTTAATAAGTTACTACCCCCCTCCCTTCTGATCCCTTCCTCATACTCCAACGCCCTTCTTCCCGCCTCTATCCTAATCTTATCCCTATTCGTCTCCTGTAAAACTATATACGACGGTGTACATCTATCTAAACCTAAGCACCATTTGATGTATTTTATCTGTATCGCCTCTATTTCCATTCTTTCTTTCCATCCGAACAGTTCTACTCCATATAACAGTATTCCTTTTATCAGGTAATCGAACATGAGCATTCTTCTTCTGAAATTATCTTTAAAAATTCTTTCCCCTATGCCCCATACTTGTCTTACTGCCACATTTGCTTTTTTCACCCTTTCCTGTATGTGTTCCTTTACATTTCCATTTTTCTGTAAATGGAAACCCAGATATACAAAGTCCTTGACCGTTTCGATTACCTGATCTTTCCATTTCCAGATTGTTTTCCTTTTCTTTCCTCTTCCCTTCCCAAACACTAACATTTTAGATTTTTCTGCATTCAGAGATAATTCCTTTTGATCTAAGTATTTTTCTAATTTGCTGCACATTGCCCTCATGTCTTCTTTTTTCGCTAACATCACAATGTCATCTGCGTACGATAAGGAGCACACTTTTCTATTTCCTACTTTTATACCTCCCCAACCTATTCTTTTTAGCTCTGTTTCCAGATCCGTCAAAAATATTGTGAACAGTGTGGGGCTCAAAACACATCCCTGTCTTAGACCTTCTTTTGTCCAGAATTCTTCTGTTATTCCCTCTTCTATTCTTATCACATTTTTTGTCTCTTCATAGATTTCTTTTGTTCTTTCTACGAGACCTACTCTTATGCCTCTCTCCCTCATCACCTCCCATAATTTCCCTCTATTTACCTTGTCAAATGCTGACCTCAGATCCACAAAGAAGGCAAAAACCTTCCCTCCTTTCCTTTTAATTTCCTCTTCTACAATATGTTGGATCACATATATGTTGTCTATTGTGCTTCTGTGTTTTCTGAAGCCAGCTTGTGTGTCATCTAGAATCTCCCCCTCTTCTATGTTCTGCCTAATCCTTTCATTCAGTACCGCTGCATATATTTTATATGCCGTATTCAACAGTGTAATGCCTCTGTAATTTTCCACTTTCTGGAGGTCTCCTCTTTTATGCAACGGCACTATCACGCCTTTCCTCCATTCTATAGGGAAGCCCTCCCCATTCCAGATCTTTTTTATTAGCTCTCTAATTTTTGTTCTAACTTTCCCTGCACTCCATATCCACGCCTCTGCCGGTATTCCATCAACACCTGTTGCTTTCTTTCTCTTCAGCTTTATTATTTGCTTCTCAATCTCATCATCTGTAACATCTCCCTCCTTCTCTTCCCTCTCTATTTTCCTTTTTTCCCCATACACCCTTTCCTTAGATCCGTTTAGTTGTTTCATAAAATGCTCCATCCACTGTTCTTTTGTGATTTCTTTTCCTACTTCTTTCCTTCTCTTTCTTTCTTTGTTAATATATTTCCAGATTTGGCTCTCTGTTTTCTCCTTTTCTCCTTTTTAATTTTTACTTTTCTCTCCATTACCCCTTTGCCCTCCCATTCCTTTTCTCCCGCATCCCATTCTTTCTTCACCCCTGTTAAAATACCCCCTTTCGCTCTTCCTTTTGTAGCTACTCTTTCTGCCGGTTGAAATTTCCATTGGAAACTTCCAGGTAACCTATTTACTATTTTACCCCAATCCATATCCTCTACCCATGTTTCTGTTAATCCTACAAAATTAAATTTCTCTACATAATTTCAAAAACCTATGTCTTTTTTACTTAATCCTGCTACGTTCCAAAAAAGGAAGTTTCCATTTACTGCCTGCGTTTCCCTTTTTCGTACCTTTTCTGTCTTCTGTCCCTGAGGCCTTATGGAAAATTCTTCTCTCTCTCTTGCATAGTTGGTTCCTTCAATTCCTGCCATCTAAATCTTTTCCCTTCTATCCATAATTCCTTGTAACCGATTTTAACATATTTCCCATTGCTTCTTTCCGTTTTTGCAATTTCTATAATTTCTTTTTGTATTTTCCTGTCCTCTTGTGACATATCATGGTCTATATATACTTTCTTCTGTCCTAATTTCCTTTTCTTTTTCATTATGTCCGCTTTACCCTCTTCTGATCCTGTTTTGCAAACAATTACGTCTTTATTCATTCCTACACATTTTGCCCATATTATCCCCCCGTTATACTTCAGTTCTTCTTGTAGGAATTTCTCAACTTCTTCTCTGCTATTCTGCTCTTTTACTTTTAAACCTCTAATTACAATATTTTCTTTCCTCTCCTTCTTTTCCAAATTTTTTACAATTTTCTCCATCCTTACCACCTTATCCTCCATCCTTTTTCCCAGTCCCATACCTCTTTCTTCCTGTAGGCTATCCACCATCTTTCTCACTTTGTTCTCCCATCCTTTTTCCTCTCTTTGTTGTTCGTCCAATCTTTGTCTGTAGTTATCTCTCGCTTCTTGTTTTAATTCATCAAATTCCTTTTGCATCTGCTCTATTCTCTCCTTCATCACTCTTTTCTCCTCTTCCCATCTTTTCTCTCTCCTTTCCATTTCCACTTTCAGGTCTTGTATCTCTACCTTCATTTCCTCCTTGCTAGTTTTAACTGCCATTTTGACTTCTCTCAGTTCCTTTAGGATTATCCCTAATGTTACACTCGTCTCTGTCTCTCCCCCTTTCTCGCTTTCTTCATTCTTCTCTACTCTTGAAATCTCTAATGCCCCTCCTTTCTCTTCCTGCTTACTAAAATTCCTAATATCTAAACTATCATTTTTACTTTTTCCCATACTTTCCGCTTTACTTAGTCTACCCTTTCTTACTTGTTCTTTCAGCTTTTTCTCCATTTTACAATGTAAAAACTTTTACCTCGTGTCTATTATTTATATTAACCGCGACGACCCACCTCGACCTAACCTCTCACCGCTCGCTTTTTGACACGCTTTACCTTTCTTTGTTCGTATGCGTATTTAACTACTTATAAGTTCCTTGCCAACAAAATGTCTCACTTTCTACTCTGTAACTCCTATTCCCATCTATTGCTCCGCAAACACTCGCAAAATCTACAAAATATGCCGCCACTGCACTCACGCAACCTCACACAACACTCTCACCTAACCAAGTCCGTTAGAAAGGAATAATTTTTTCCTATTTTTTGGTGAAAATTTCATTCCGATATGTTAAAAAAAAGACCCAAATGGCGCAACATAAGTGAATCCGGCCCACTGTGCGGCCGTGGCTGCCGTATTTTGTAAATATTTATTTAAAGAATGTAAATTAAAATTATCGTTGTAATATATATATATATCGTTTTAATATATATATATATATATATATATCGTTTATATATATATATATAATATTTCCCCACCTAATTTAATTTCGTTGAATTTATAATAATATAATACTATGTCACAATTATTTTTTTTTCTCCTCGAAATTATACATTTTTCCATTGCAATCTTTAATGCTGCTTAAAGTCATCATTTCCTGTTTGAGAACACTTTCAATATTTTATATTTTTCTCTATTCGACCTTTACGAATCATTTTTCGATATAAATTGTGTACTTACGGAACTCGTGATGCTGTTACGTGCCGGCTATTTTTTCAAAATTCATATCTAAATCTTTGTGATATCTCATTGTAGTCAATTCGCGGATGTCGACGATTGATTCAACCAATATGTGTTATGGGAATTTCCCTCAACCAATAGTCGATTATCTGTGAAAATTCCTAATAGCTATAGTTAATTCAGCTTGAAGCCTGTCACGCCACGGCATATTCCCATGGAAGATTATTGTCAACGATCTTTCAACGCCGTCAGCGTTCTTAGAATACGCGTTGCGATAAGCATTCCGAAACCTCCGCATTGTAGTAAACCACTTTAGATTTTTCTCCCCTGCTAAATTCTGTTACACTATCATTGACATCTGATTCAACCATCGCGTGTTGTGGGAGTTCCCTCAATCAACTGTCAATGATCTGTGAATCAAATTATAATTATAATTTTATATGAACCATTACGCCACTGCGTTCTTCCATGCGAAAAATCTTCCAACACCGTCGACGTTCTTGGAACGCCGGGCGCGATAACAACCTGGAGATGCTGGGAACGTTCCGAGCGACGACGGTTGGGCCGTGTGCACGAGGTGCAGAATCAGCAATATCTTTGTCCGAAGGCCCGAGTGTTGGGGCCTACCCTGGAATCTCTCGGGGCAGTCGCCTAGCAAGTCGCATAGTGCGTGGACGTATTGCCCGAGGACATCTTGCCGTTTTTGCAATCGGTATATGAGCCAGAGTTCCGTGTCTTAAAGTGCGTGGAAGGACTCAGTTCTTGAAAACCTATTTATATATTTCTGCGTTTATATTTTTATATTTTTCACTTATTCAAATTCTACCATACTTTGGCAGTCGCCTAGCAAGTCGCATAGTGCGTGGACGTATTGCCCGAGGACATCTTGCCGTTTTTGCAATCGGTATATGAGCCAGAGTTCCGTGTCTTAAAGTGCGTGGAAGGACTCAGTTCTTGAAAACTTATATATATATTTTATTTTACGTTATATTTGTGCGCTTTTCAATTGACTTTTAAACCCTGTGCGTGTTGTGCGACGCTCCTGCGTTTCGTTACCTCACCCCGGAGCTCCAGTCCACCGAGAGAGCTAGAGGAGGAACGATACTAAGAGAAGGAGAAAAAGGGAACGATACAAAGAGAGAGAAAGAGAGAGAGAGAGAGAGAGAGAGAGAGAGAGAGAGAGAGAGAGAGAGAGTAAGAGACACTAAAATTAGACAAACTCTACGCCGCATCGGTGAGTCCGTTTTATTACGATATTGTACGGAGCCTATAAATGATCCAACTCACATAGTGAGTTGTGGGTTTTCCCCTCGATCATTTGTCGTTCCTTGTTCCTTTTATTACATGTGAATACTGCGTTCGAACAACTTATTCTAAACCGCTATTTTAAAATTTCGTTAAATTGTGTAATTATTGATCCAACCTCTTGAGTGAGTTGTGGGTTTTCCCCTCGATCATTTATCGTTCACGAAACAACGCGCGGATTTGCGAATCTGTTTTAAAACCATGTATAGTCTCCCAGTTATTGTGCAACCTTAATTTCCTTTCTTTTCTTATTGTAATACATGGTACATATTCATATAAATCAGGTCTCAATTCTTTTAAACCAGTCTCCCTAGAAGATACCACTTCCTGACGGGTCAACCTGTATTGGTTATAGCAGTTGCGTATCCCATAAACAAAATCTTTTAAATTCGTTAAGCGTTACGTGGATCAAATAAGACAAAATCCGCTCGTTCATTTAAAAAAATCAACGACCTCACGTAACAATGCGACTAGCGACCCGAACGCAGCGTCGTTTTGTCTTTTACGTAACACCGCGAGTGACTGATTTCAAGTCTTTTGGATTTGTGGTTATAGGTTATATTTATTGATTATTGCTGATTGGGTACAATTTTCAACTCCTCGGGGTTATTTGGTTATTAAAGTATCATATTGTCATCCGAACTACGCACGCCTCCAAAGTTTCAAGAGAAGTTGATTGGTGAAATTGGTTTAAATTTGAGTTTGCAGATATGTAGCAGACGTACAAGAAGCAAACAGAGGAATCGAAACTGAATAAATTCGTTTAAAAAATAAGATTTATTTTCATTTTTGACGATACAAAAAAAGAATATACACATTTTTAGAGTTTTTGGACTATTCGTTTGATTAATTTTGTCATTGTCGATACATTTCTATGCTGATGTACCATCACGTATCTTGCATGAATATGAACCGCTTTGAGGATGAAGACCATTATGAAATAGGGCACTTAGTAATTTATAACAAATTATGAAAAAAGTGATGAAATCCCCTATGAAGTCGACTTAAAACAAAATGTTTCATATTCTCCGCATCTCTCTTACAGCGTATTCGGACGGTCGCAATGGTGCGCACTGGGTGCGAATTTTTGCCAACTGGAAACGAAAGGTTCGCGTTCAGTGCACACTAGTGCACAGTGCTGGATTTACCTCTTAGGCTAACAAGGCTGAAGCCTAGGGCCCCGTTTACCTGGGGGCCCCTCATTCTAAATATTTTCTTCGAAAAGTCAGCATTTTTTTATATCATCATTATTAACTTGTATCTTTAATGTTTATTTACGTTAATGTTATGTTTAGTTTTGATATTCAATGTTAATTTTGAAATTAAATTCCTATTTAGATTATACGAGTTTTATGATAAAAAAAATCAAATCAGCGTTTCTTTATTTTTTATACTTAACCGGGGGCCCTGCGAATATTCAGCCTAGGGCCCCTGAAAAGGTAAATCCGCCTCTGCTAGTGCAGGTTGCTGAATTTGGTATTAATCTATTACCGACTTTGATTCGTTTAAATTAGTCTCCACCAAGTTTTTATTATCTTCCATTATAAAACGATCTTCATACGACATTTTTAACAGAAGATAACTCTCTTATAAAAGTTTTTGTCTCAACTACAGGCCTCACGCCCGCTAATTCCTTAAAACCGAAGCTGAAAATCTGAGCTCTGAATTGATTTGTGGCCAATAAAGGAATGTCAAGTATAAAAAGTGACAGAGGAATCAGTGTTCGAGCGGAGAACGAGAATACAATTCGAATTAGCAAAGATGATTTCACAATCTTTGCGTAATAACTTTTTTTAATTGTTTTCGTGAATTAAAGGTACAATTAGAATTAGAAAAATGATTTCATAATATTTGCATATGAACTTTTTTCACGAATTAATGGGAATTAGCTTCTTTCATACATGAGTCATATTTTTTGGGTTTTTCTTTTGATTCTTCAAGAAATTTTTCGTCAACATTACACGCGTTACACGCACACCTTCAGCCAACAGAAACTAACACATGTTTCGTTCATCAATCGCTATCTTCACTGTGCAATCTCCTCCAAATTTTGACAGCTTACCGTTAAGTTATAACTAAGTTATAAACATGTTTTACAAATATGTATCGTTGTACCATTGAATTGCAATCAAAATGCAGTCTCAAACACAAGGTAAGTTGCCGAAATTTAAATTGCGACATGTGTGCATATCATCAAACTGTTTTTTATTTTAAATAAAATGAGAATTTTATTTATATATAGATAACACTAGTTTACAGTCATTTCTTGATGTAGACTCCGCTATGAAATTCTTATGTAAGGTGGTCCCCTAAACGCAAAAATCGACATGAGACAAAATCCTATGGATACGTTTTTGAGATATTCTTAGAAGATTTTAGAAAAATAGCCGTATTTTTAACCTTAAAATTATTATTATTATATTAATTAAATGAGTTTATTCAGCTTCGATCCTCTGTTTCCTTCTTGTATGTGCTTGCTTTATATCTGAAAATTCAAATTTAAATAAACCAATTCCACCAATACCAATTATCCGAAGTTTGTTTGTAGTTTACACATATAGGGTAAAGGACCCAATTACTGACACGTAACCAATTACTATCACCTTAAGTTATTTTACTTAAAATGACGAATAAATAAACTATAGTTTATAATCTATAGTATAGATTATAGGTTGAATTACATAATTCTTTTTATGTGTGACTTTACAATGTTTAAATATTCTTTATTTTAAGTAAAATAGCTTAAGGTGACAGTAATTGGTTACGTGTCAGTAATTGGGTCCTTTACCCTACTCGAGCTCATTTAAGAAGGAACTTGCCGACCGACGAGTTTAGATCGGTTCTGCACATGTTGGCGACGAAACAAGTTACTATTGGCTATACCACAAACAAACGCTCCCTCGGAGCCAATGAGCGCATTCTACATGCGCGAATTAAGTTCCTTCTAAAATGAACTCGAGTATAGGTAGTAAGATAATCAATGAAAATAAATTTAAATGTATTTTATTTTTGAAAATAAATTGTATCTCTTTCTGTTTCTTTTGCCCGCATTGAAATCAGTTTCTCTTACAAGGAACCAGTCGTAGTCACCCATCATTGATTCATCCCAGAATCCTTGGTAGCGTCTTTCAATACTTTTCATCTGCTGATGAAATCGCTCGCTATGTTCATCGATTACTACACCAAGATTTAATGGGAAGAAATCCAAATGCGAGTGGAGGTAATGGATTTTAAAGGACATATTAACGCCTATATTGAGAGAATAAATAAGTAAAAAGCATCTTACAGCAGAAGATCGATATGAATGAAATTATTACAAACAGGTGATGCATTCATATATTTGAAGACCATTTTCCCGAAACATTTCGACACCAAGATCAAGGAAGGCGTTTTTCATGAACTGCAAATCAAAAAGTTGCTGGAAAGTGAGCAATTTGAATTGCATTTATCGCGAAATGAAGATGCCGCATTCAATTTATTTCGATTGGTCGACGCTGACTTTCTTGGCAACAATTCTTTCTTGGCCTAGACTTTGTGAAAATCATCAATAATTTGCTCGAGAACTATAAGAAAATCGGTATGTAGTGCTGTTTGTAATAATTTCATTCGTATCGATCTTTTGCTGTAACATGCTTTTTACTTCTTTATTCTCTGAATATAGGCGTTAACATGTCCTTGAAGAGAAACTGATCCTTGTAAAAGAAACTCATCTCAATGTGGGCAAAAGAAACAGAAAGAGATAGAATTTATTTTCAAAAATAAAATAAAATACATTTAAATTTGCTTTCATTGAAGACAAATACGTAATTCGCCAAGAAACAGGAAGAAATGCAAAAATAGGGAAAAAGTTAAATAGGCATTCCCACTCCATCGCTCATAACTTTATTGTTGGGCATGGATTTTGATCAAGTTGAGCTTGTTTTCTTCGTAAGAGGGGCGCACTGTACGTAAAAAATAAGAAACTGAACGTCACATGATAATTTCTGTCTTCCAGGCAATGTAGTGAATTTTCGATTTCAATTTCGCCCCCAAACATTACATTTTTCTTAAGTTTCGCTCGAGTCCGTCTAAATTATTGATCCGATTGCAAAACACTATATAAATGAATTGTATGCAATTTAATTGCCTTTAATTTCAGATTCGTCGGGATCAAATCGGTCAAATTTAACACGAGATATGGGCTAAAACGTCGGGTCGTCTTCTTAAAAAATTACTAAAATATTCATCTGGCGATATCTCAGAAACGTATCCATAGGATTTTGTCTCATGTCGATTTTTTAGTTTAGGGGACCACCTTACATAAGCATTTCATAGAGGAGCCTGGATCAAAAATAATTTTTTGGATTTTGTAATCGAAGTGTAAAATGATGGTGTAACTGAATTTATCCTTAATTCTGTCCCGTGATAATTTGTAAGTTATAATATTAAAAATTATCTGAAGTCATTCCCTATACAAATTATCTTTGTAAAAAGAAGTGAGATCCCTATAAAAAAAAACTTCAAAAAAGTACATGAAATCAAGTAAATCACAAAAAAAGAAGATAATATAAAAAAAAATATGTGAAATCAAAATGCGCTGCAAGTACATAAAGGTGCTTTCCAACTGTGCTTAAGATGACATCTAGGTAGCTTGAGAAATCCCCCTACTTCTTACTGGGTGCACAGTAGTAGCTGATGGCGGAACACCCGTCAACTATTACCCCGACGATCCCCTCAGCAGCGAAGGGCGGTGCCAAGATCGCAAATCTGCCCGAAAATCCAGTGACGTTTATAGAGGCATCATCATTCTGGATCACTAAATCCTGCGCTAGTCTGCAATGGTTAAGTTTTACCTGAAGTATCTTAAAGGGTGGCATTGGCAAGGTCCTTGGGTCTACGGCCCTCCGAAGCCGGAACTCGCCTATTGGCCTAACAGGCCAAGGATGCCATGACATAGACAGCCTTGGGTCCCGACACACCTGACTTGACGCAAATAATACACTTGGGTGAATTACCACAAACGGCAATTACGCGCTAGATGCCCTAACTGGTGGCATCTGTAACATCTCTTGGTCTTAGGGAGGAACCAGGCCCTGGCCAAATGTGTTAAGCCTGTATTGAATTTAAGGTCCTCGACGTCCCGCCTCAGGGTATTGGCGATAACTTCCGCCACTGCTGTATGCGACCCTCCAGGACCGAATCTGAGAGACTTTAGGGTACGGTCGGCCGGGTCAGTTGTTAAAGCCGCTTCGAAGTCTATCAGGAGGTCCCGGCCCCCAACCAACGGGCAAATATTCCTGATCTCAATGACGATTTTATCCTGCAAGGGAACCACCTCCACTGCCCCACCCACGAACTTCCTCAGGACCTCCGCAACCGCTCGCGAGCTGGTCTCCTTGTCGACTTCAATCAAGATAGGGCCCTATCTTGTCTTTTTGACTGTCTTGGCCCATTTAAGGGCTTCTCGGCTATTCGTGACAACGATCCTATAGGTCCCAATATAGGTCAATCGGGCCTTTAACTTTATCAAGACCGCGTCCGGCCTCCTATTTCCCTTAAAACGAGCCTGCGGTCTCTTAGCGTGGGCAGGTGGGTTCCCTCCTAGGATTCCGGGTGTCCGCGACGTGTCTCACCCCTGGGTTCATTGTTGGCGAGCCAGATGATGCAGCCTTGGCTGCTTCTGGGGATCGGCCTGCTCCTATACTGGTGACTCCTGCCCCTGCTGGGGCTGCTGTTGCGGCTGCAGCGGAGGTTGTTGTCCCTGCTGCGGCGTCGGTTGGGATGGGGGGGGGGGGTCTGGATTAGAAGAGCTCTTCGGCTTCCCACTGGTTCGACGATCCTGCTGCAGCTGCTGCCAGAGGGCCTGACGTTGCGCGGCTCAGTTGGTCTTTTGCACTTTGCCGCTATCAACTGTGGAAAAACCTTCTACTCCCACCAGGCGTGTGGGAGGCGGTCCCTGACCGTTTTTCGTGTCGCCGCTAACCGTCTCCTCAGGGGGTCCGCGGCCCTCCTTTTAAGTCTGGACCGGCGGCGTACCAACCACCTCAGCAAAACAGCTTTTTCCTTGGAGTTGCCATTTCCTCTTGCGGGGAGATGCGTATCCTCTTCTTTTAGCCCTCTTTCTTCTTCTTCGCCTGGGGCCCCACAGGTTTATCGCTAAAAACGAAGATCTTCACCTCAGTTTGCATGCCGCACTCCCAGGTCTTTTTCCTTTCCCCGGCGGTCTTCGGAGCCCCGATGAGAACCTTCTCACGCGCTTGGGGTTCAGCAACCACGGCGGTGACTTCTGCGCAGCCATTGGCCGCTTCCTTGGCCACCCTGGCCACCGCAGGATTCAATTCCCTCTCAGTTACCGTTATAAGTTCGCCGTATACTGCCGACAGCCCCTTGAGCAAATACGCCATCCTGGATATAAGTCGAGCCATCTTCACGGCCGGTAGCTCCGAATCCTTCGCGTGAGGCGTCCTCTTTTTAGTTCGAGGGGGGGGGGGGCATGATTGGGATCACAAATGTCTCGGTTTCACGTATCTCTGTGCCGTCTTTCTTCCACACCTCGAGATCCACCGCTCTCACCACAGAGTTAGATCTGGGCCGGGTGATTGTTCCCTGCGGGTTCAACTCCCGCGCCTTCTCCGCCAGACGCTTCATACTGGCCGTACACTTCAATTCCTTGTCCTCCTTCTGCGGGGGGAAGGGTCCTCTTGAGGGTACTTTCCCTAGGGATACTCATTGGAGGGGGGTCTCAGGAATAATAATATCCCCATTCCTGTCATTGACGTCGGGATCCACAAGGGAGATTATATCGGTGGCCTGATCGCTCTTACCTAGCGCCCCTGCAACTTTCCTGTTAAGGAATTCTCCGAGCGTCCTACCCCTCCATGTCTGATAACCTCTAAGCAGCGAGTCTCCCACACCACTCTCGCTCGGCACCTCGCAGGTTTTCTTCATCGTAGGGGGCTCGGTAATACCCATTGCCTGATCCGCCCCCGCTGTAGTTCGGGGAGAGCCAGGCAGTCCCGTCTGCCCCCCGCCAATCTCCGCCTTTACTTCCATTCTAATCGAGAAATCGTATTCAGAATCGTCGTCCGAATTGTTAGCCAGACCCTGCTGCTGTGTTTTTTTCTGGGGGCTCCCCACCCTCCCCAGTGACGCCAGCCCGCTTAATTACTCTAATTTCTTTAGTATTATAAAGTGTTAATTTTCCTTAATAAACATTATTAAGATTAATTCTTGTTTTGGAATTCTAATGCTGTATCGCATGCCACTCGAACTATCCCAAATTCCTGTAACGCGCGTTACGCCACGCGTGGAAGCGTTACAACTGGATACACGAGGATTGCGTTGGGCTCACATCTGAGGAAGATGTCTTTGTTTACCCGAATTGGACATACAAAATAGGTGGGCACTACACGAAACAGAGCCAGTTTACAAGCTATTTAAAAACATATTAATTTTCGTATTTGCTGTGTTCATATGTTGTTACAAATATTACAGTTTATAGTTTAATGTCCACAGATTTCTTTAAAACAAAAAGTTTTCAAGAATATGTATAAGTTTTTTTAAAAAAATTATAGATCCTTAGGTGGGCCTTATTACCCGCACTTAACTTATAAAATGTTATAAATAACTGAAATATAAGAAATTATGTGATGGTCGTATTTAAACGCGTGTTACATTTATTGAAATCGACAGGCTTCTTTGAAACTTATATTATTTGATAACCTATAGCAGGCATGGAACTAAAGTGAACGCAGCGGCCGTTTTTCGGAGGCGACGCCTCCTTTCTCCCGCCGCGCGTCTTGGCCCCCGCGGCGGGCCTAGGAGCTTCGAGCGCCTCAGACCAGTACCATATGAACCGCGCGTATCAATAGATTTCCGCATCACCCATGGGGTGCTATTATCGATACGTTTTTCGTTTTGTCAGTGGTATCCCCTGTGGGCGTATTCGACTGTGTCACGCGATAAAAATGGATAGGAAAAACGCATTTTACTATCAAAATTTTAAATACGTTTGGGAAAACTTAATTTTCGCGCACGTTTAGACGTGCTGGGCATATTTAAAATATCAACGGGGAGGCTGGTCGACATTGTACGTATTAAAGTTGATATTTTAGATATGCCCAGCACGTCTAAACATGCGCGAAAATTAAGTTTTCCCAAACGTATTTAAAATTTTGATAGTAAAACGCGTTTTTCCTATCCATTTTTATCGCGTGACACAGGGGAATAGGCCCACAGGGGATACCACTGACAAAAAAAAACGCATCGATAATAGTACCCCATGGGTGATGTGGAAATCTATTGATACGGGTGTCGCCCCAATGCGCCACGCGCGGTCCATGTGGTACGGGTCTGAGGCGCTCGAAGCTCCTAGGCCCGCCGCAGGGGCCAAGACGCGCGGCGGGAGAAAGGAGGCGTTGCCTCCGAAAAACGGCCGCTGCGTTCACTTTAGTTCCATGCCTGACCTATAGTATAAGGAATGAATGTGCAAATGGAGAAGTTGCACTTTTTTGCGACTTCCGAGTAATAACCAATTATGTTAGCAGCAATCAGACAACTTGCGCGGAAGAAGTAATTCTCTGCAACCTGCCAACATGCATCTACACTGCGTTCCACATTAGAGCATACTGGTTTCGCGCAGGGATACTCTGTTGATTGGTAGTAAACCAACAGGGAAAATGCTACGACCAATCACGCGTGTTAGATCCTAGGGAGCTGCACAGATCGGGAGCAAATCGGTAGGGGCGTCGGTATGCTGTTACATGGAACGCAGTGTACATATATTCCTGATAATACTTGTGACTATATGGAAAACTGTTTTCGATAAATAAAATTGTTTTATAGTAATTTGTTGAACAGATCCAACAATGTATTCCTAAAGAATTTGGTAAGGGATTGCATTTGGTGGCCATTTTTCGAGGTGATTCCATCTGATTTCGAAGTTAAAAATGGTATGAATCGATTGATTTTTGCGAGATCTTTCCAACGGTGTATAGCACACGCTGTAGACTTGTAGATCACTAATCCCCACTGTTTAAACGGTGCCTTGGGAGGGCGTTGTGGATCGCCACTGGTATGGTCGGGAAAGGGATGCACTCCAACGAGCATCACAAATTCCACCGGTTGATGGAACGGCATGTTTATTTGGCCGAACGTGGGCGTCGTTACAATGACGGACGAACACTCCACACAGAGATCGAAGACTAACAAACACCACTCGATAAAACACGACGAAAACACTCAATTTAAACTATATACAAGATTATGTACATTGAGCGCTGGGCGCGAATGACTCGAAGGGCTGTTGTTCCGCAAATTTAAAACCCGTGGGTCGCTGGGCGATAAAGAAGTTCGTTAAATTTGTGCGTGCGAGAGCGTGTTGTTGTAGACAGCGGTGTTCTTCGAACTAACTGCCGGATTCTTAGAAGCGCGCAACGCTCGAATCCAGGCAAAAACGTATGACGTAGGTAACCGTCTTACCGGACGGTGTATCCCCGTGTTTACACGCTTTCACACACACATTTAAATCCGCGCGACAGCTGAGCGGTGAATTTCGGCTGCAAAACCCTCTGTAACTTAACCATTGCCATTGCCATTGCCATTGCCATTGCCATTGCCATTGCCATTGCCATTGCCATTGCCATTGCCATTGCCATTGCCATTGCCATTGCCATTGCCATTGCCATTGCCATTGCCATTGCCATTGCCATTGCCATTGCCATTGCCATTGCCATTGCCATTGCCATTGCCATTGCCATTGCCATTGCCATTGCCATTGCCATTGCCATTGCCATTGCCATTGCCATTGCCATTGCCATTGCCATTGCCATTGCCATTGCCATTGCCATTGCCATTGCCATTGCCATTGCCATTGCCATTGCCATTGCCATTGCCATTGCCATTGCCATTGCCATTGCCATTGCCATTGCCATTGCCATTGCCATTGCCATTGCCATTGCCATTGCCATTGCCATTGCCATTGCCATTGCCATTGCCATTGCCATTGCCATTGCCATTGCCATTGCCATTGCCATTGCCATTGCCATTGCCATTGCCATTGCCATTGCCATTGCCATTGCCATTGCCATTGCCATTGCCATTGCCATTGCCATTGCCATTGCCATTGCCATTGCCATTGCCATTGCCATTGCCATTGCCATTGCCATTGCCATTGCCATTGCCATTGCCATTGCCATTGCCATTGCCATTGCCATTGCCATTGCCATTGCCATTGCCATTGCCATTGCCATTGCCATTGCCATTGCCATTGCCATTGCCATTGCCATTGCCATTGCCATTGCCATTGCCATTGCCATTGCCATTGCCATTGCCATTGCCATTGCCATTGCCATTGCCATTGCCATTGCCATTGCCATTGCCATTGCCATTGCCATTGCCATTGCCATTGCCATTGCCATTGCCATTGCCATTGCCATTGCCATTGCCATTGCCATTGCCATTGCCATTGCCATTGCCATTGCCATTGCCATTGCCATTGCCATTGCCATTGCCATTGCCATTGCCATTGCCATTGCCATTGCCATTGCCATTGCCATTGCCATTGCCATTGCCATTGCCATTGCCATTGCCATTGCCATTGCCATTGCCATTGCCATTGCCATTGCCATTGCCATTGCCATTGCCATTGCCATTGCCATTGCCATTGCCATTGCCATTGCCATTGCCATTGCCATTGCCATTGCCATTGCCATTGCCATTGCCATTGCCATTGCCATTGCCATTGCCATTGCCATTGCCATTGCCATTGCCATTGCCATTGCCATTGCCATTGCCATTGCCATTGCCATTGCCATTGCCATTGCCATTGCCATTGCCATTGCCATTGCCATTGCCATTGCCATTGCCATTGCCATTGCCATTGCCATTGCCATTGCCATTGCCATTGCCATTGCCATTGCCATTGCCATTGCCATTGCCATTGCCATTGCCATTGCCATTGCCATTGCCATTGCCATTGCCATTGCCATTGCCATTGCCATTGCCATTGCCATTGCCATTGCCATTGCCATTGCCATTGCCATTGCCATTGCCATTGCC
This sequence comes from Andrena flavipes, assembly GCA_963971345.1. Classification (NCBI taxonomy): domain Eukaryota; kingdom Metazoa; phylum Arthropoda; class Insecta; order Hymenoptera; family Andrenidae; genus Andrena; species Andrena flavipes. Next base: position 58,149,273 of record OZ020479.1, read on the forward strand.
ATTGCCATTGCCATTGCCATTGCCATTGCCATTGCCATTGCCATTGCCATTGCCATTGCCATTGCCATTGCCATTGCCATTGCCATTGCCATTGCCATTGCCATTGCCATTGCCATTGCCATTGCCATTGCCATTGCCATTGCCATTGCCATTGCCATTGCCATTGCCATTGCCATTGCCATTGCCATTGCCATTGCCATTGCCATTGCCATTGCCATTGCCATTGCCATTGCCATTGCCATTGCCATTGCCATTGCCATTGCCATTGCCATTGCCATTGCCATTGCCATTGTTATACAGTAAGAAAGAGTGCTGTCGACGATGGTTTCCCCAGAACGCTGAGCGTTGTCGATGCACTCTCCCCTTATTAATAAAAAAGGAAGGAAGATAAAAAATTAAATTTAAATTTTTCCATTTGAATATATTAATCGCTTAGATATTAGTGATTGGGGCACGATCACGCATTTTCTATCTTTTGTCCAAAGAGTAAAAATGCGTGATCCTGACTTAAAAATAATTTTTTAAATCTGTTTTAATTGCTTTCTTACAGCGTCACTATGGCACATAAAAATTGGGATATGTTCGTGGCGCAGGTATTTCCTAGCTCATGCTGATCTGAAACAACAAATTCGAAAAGATTTTTAATCTGTATCAGTGTCGTTATCGTCTGTAGTTCAATTAATAATTTTCGTTGAGAAGTAACAAAATGGCGCTGATTGGAATAAAGTTCGGCATAACACCCAAGAATGATTTTTTCGGATGTTCCCCCAGAAATTTCTCATTTATTTTTCGACAAGAATTGTTATTATCATTATTACAGCAAAATATACTTAATAACTTTATTTAAAAGTCTTTTTAAATGTTATCCTTACCTGATTATTTATGTTAACTGTAACTGTTAACACATCACCTAATCTAACGGGGTAACCCGCTTAGATTAGTAACTGTCTCTTAGTAACCCAGGTTACAATAGGCATTATTAGAACCTCTACAATCCTAATGTCGCTAGTAATCCGCTCCGACCGGGTTAACCGGCTTAATGGTAACACTTGGGTACCGTTATTTTGTGTTTACTACGGGTTTCTATAACGTATAGTAACCTTTCTTGGTTAACCGGACTACGATTCGTACCAGACACACTGGTCGCTGCCATGTGCTCTCTCGCTCGTCCTCAGCCGTTTCACTTGACACGGTAGAGAATAAAGGCAAGCCGAGTAGACTACCCGTCGCGAACAGAGCTCGCCCCGGTCACGAAGTGTTAGTACTCTTCGAGACAAAACTATATTTTGACAGTATTTCAATGTTAGTATTTTCATAATAACAATGTAATAGCAAATTTAAATTGATATATTTTCATTAATCATGCGCAAACATATTTATGATTTACAAAAACTTATTTATTGTTAACTAGAATGTAAACTGTCAGGACCAGGAGCTGAATATGGTGGTAGTAGGAAATTCAGCACAACCGGAAAAAAATGTAAATTATGGCATAAACGTTACATGCTTGAAGATACGAAGGTGAGTGAAATAAACTGTATCTTAAAATTCTTGACGTCATATTACTTTATTCGTTATAAAAAAGAACGGTAAATATTGCCAAACGGGGATCCAGTCTCAATTACCGTGACCTGAGATTTTAACCTGTATGCTTACAACAGGACGTTCAGGCTTTACAATTACAGAAAATGTTAATACTTAAAATTAGTGTTTGTTAAGGTCTTCACTCAAACATTAATTTCCCAAAACAATAACCGCGCTTTTCAGTGAAATTCAAGAAAATCAACTTTGAAAAATTCCGAGTTTCCTTATACACATTTGATATGAATCAAGTACCAACAAACAGCGTGGATCAGTGCGTAGCGCTCCCGACTAGTAAGCGCGGTGTCGCTAGTTAGTTCGTGTCTCACTGTTGGCACTCGTTTTTTTATGTATTTAAATACTTATAACTGCGACATGCAAAGTTAATAAAATTCATGCTAATTATCAGATATTGAAAACATGTATTTTATGTAAACTGCGGCTCCTTTCCCTACTTGCCTGCTCTGCTGAGTCGTAGGAAAATGAGCCCCTCCATATCTATTTGACTCCTACACTGTAAACATCTACACGGAGCTGCCGCTCCTATGTAGCTGGTATTGCTGATGGAGGGGGAACCGACTGACTTGTAATGGGGATTGTATGGCCCGCGGAGACGAACAAGTTGCTCAGCCCTGGTATACGGGGAACACCCGAATTCCACTTCCCAGGAGGGTGTTATGAGTGGAGCGGCGCATCGTCGCACAGTGAGAGAAAATGACACAGTCGGCGTTAAAAATCGATTCCCACGCCAAATCGAAATGAAAAACAACGAAACTTGGTATACTGGGTATTAGCTGTCGCTTATTACGAATCCCTTGCAGGTTTTTTGAAAAAGAAGACGGCGTATCCAATATGACCGTCCAAACTCGGCAAAAACTAGTAAAATAGGGATCATAGGACCGAAAACGTTATTTATTGAAATCCTAAAGGTATGACTGTATAGAATGTTATACTAAAGAAGAGTTTTAAAAACTGGTAGATAACAATATAAAAACCAACATTATTTACTAATTTTAGTAAAATCTAGTAAATATCTATCGGAGGCGAAAATAAAGATTATTGTCATAAAAAATGTTAGTAGAATTGTTTATTAATAATTTGTTTAAACAATTTTTTAACAAAGTGACAGTTAAATCCATTTCACACAATCAAACTGATCATATTTTGTTGAAACATTACTACAAACAATTAATTTTATTAAACACTGTGTTAACATAATAGATTTTAGTAATATTCAATAACGATAAGTGCAATTTAAAAGGTACATTGTTTTTATGACGTAGGTATCCACTGAGTAAGGATTCTTGGAAATTTTATCCCCAACGGGGTGAAAAGGGGAAAAATGTATTTTATCGGACTCCTTAATATCCAAGTTGGCTACGCCACGTATTTGACTTTCAGGCCACGGACATCTAGGCAAATGTCTACATGTTATATTTTATTTTCACATTATAAAAATATCCGCGATGTGAGTAATGGAATGTATGAACATTGCATTTCAGCTGTGTATATGTACTTGTGTCATTTTAAGCGCAGTTAGAAAGCACCTTTATGTACTTGCAGCTCATTTTGATTTCTCATCTTTTTCATTTTGTAATTATTATTATATTCTATTTTTTGTGATTTATATGATTTCATGTATTGGCGTAATTTTTTTACTTTTTTAAAGTTCTTCATGGGCATCTCATTTTTTTTACAAAGTTAAGTTGCATAGTAGGGAATGACTTCAGATAATTTTTAATATTATGTTATATTATTATCTTTTATTTTTTGTGATTTATTTGATAATACCCTTTTCAGGCTTCAATTTTTTCATGTATAAATTATCACACGTGCTCATATATCAAAATCATTGAATGAATAATTGCGTATGCAAAACCCTACCTGCAAAGTGCGTACATATTTTGACGTAAATCACACTGCATCATCTTCTGCTTCGATTATCTGCAAATATATAATGTAATATATTTATAAAAGACACATTTTAGTTATATAGAATTTAACGTAGAACTTCTTTATATATAAATTATATATAAATAGTGTTCCGTCCTGATTATCGCGGTATTACATCACGTGGTCGTTGTTCCGTGTGTACATAGTGTAAATATTGTTTTATTACCTAGCTGTAAAAATTCTATCATGGTGTCTCCATCTGGAGTGCCATGCCAATTCAGGTGTTTCGCTCTCTCCCCACTCCTATCGGATCGTCGCGGTTCTTCGCGAGAATCGCGCTCTCGTCAGTCGGTTCCAAACGAATAATCAGGACACTCGCCTCTATTATTGCGCCGACCGAAAGAGAGAGAAAGAGAGAGAGAGAGAGAGAGGGGGGGAAGAGGGAGAGGGAGAGGGAGAGGGAGAGGGAGAGGGAGAGGGAGAGGGAGAGGGAGAGGGAGAGGGAGAGGGAGAGAGAAGCAGTGAAATAAAAGTAAGATGTTAGTTCTGTTAAAGCGCTCTGTTCTGGTGTTCACCACTTCTTTACGAAACTGTTAACGTGCGTTCGGTGCTAGTGTTCTGCACATTCACTAAAACTTGAATTCCTTATTATAATTTTCATACACTGCAAGGAAAGCTCTCCTTGTTACAGGAATACAATACTTACAAATTAATCCTAAAACTAATTACTACTAAATCTTAAGCCTACTTACTCCTACTTAAATCTAAATGTGCTAACGCATTAAAACTCGAATTCTTGTATCGAACAGTCGTAAATCCCGTTTTTGATTACTGGGAACGAATGTTCTATTGGACACTGTTTAAATAACTGCCTGTGAGGCGTTGGGATTGCCGCTGGTCTGGCCAGAGAAGGAATGGCCTCCGACAAGTTGGACGGACAGTTCTTTATTCAGCTAGTGGGCTTCGTTTGTAACAAAGACGAGCACCACAGAAAGACAGCACGGATAAACACGACTCACAAACACGCTATTTACAATGTTCAAGAACTGTACAACTATGTACAAGGCGCTGGGCGCGAGGGCTTGGGAAGCCGTTTTACGCTTGGTTAGGAGAGTGGGTCGCTGGGCGACAAAATAGTAACGGTAATCCGTGCGTGCGAGAGCGTGTTGATGCACTCGAGGTGTTCGAGGAACTAACTGCCGGATTCTCGGAAGCGCGCAACGCTCGAATCCGGCAAAAAACGCGTGACGTCGCCAACCGTCTTACCGGACGATGTGTCATCGTGTTTACATACTCTCGCACGCACGTTTAAATCAGCCGATCAGCTGTTGCGCTGATTTCGGCTGCAACATTCCGCCCGCCTCGGCCCGGGGACCCGGGCCGACCTCGGCGGACGCCGACGCAGGGCGTCCGCCCGCCGTGACACGCAGTGAATCTACACGGTGGACCGGAGTGGCGCGTTACATGATTTACGAAGATGGTACAAACGTTGTTCACGTCGCGGTCTCGTCAGCAGGCGCAGGGGCACACGGGAGCAAAACGACGCGAGTGATCGGCCGAAGGGATTCGCCCTGTGCGGTGCGTACCGTCACCACTCGCACGCGACCGTCCGGACCCGGGTGGACGCGCGAGACGCGACCGAGTCGCCACTGCGCCGGCGGAGAATCGTCGCCTTTAAGGACAACGACATCGCCGACGCAGAGGCTTCTCTCTGGGCTGGTCCACTTGCGTCGCGGCTGAAGGGAGTGGAGATAGTCCGCGCGCCATCGCCTCCAGAAGTGGTCACGCATCCGCTGAACGAGCTCCCATCGCGTCCGGAGGGAAGCAGGACCGGTCGCCGTCGCCACCGGGGGCAACGCTAACGGAGGCGCGCCGGTCACAAAGTGAGCCGGAGTGAGCGCGAGGTCATCGTCGTCGTCCGGCGCGGGGACGAGAGGGCGCGAGTTGAGACACGCCTCGACCATGCAGAGCACCGTCGACAGCTCCTCGTAAGACAACGTGTGGTCTCGTACGACGCGATGCAGGTGGTGCTTCGCACTCTTCACCCCTGCCTCCCATAATCCCCCAAAATGCGGCGCGGCCGGTGGAATAAAGCTCCACGCGATGTTTTCGGTGTCGGGGAATGCAGCGAGGTCCGGCGAGCCCACCGCGTCGCGGATCGCGGCGCCAAGCTCCCGAGCGGCACCTCTGAAATTTGTGCCGTTATCGCTGTGCACGCGCTGGGGACGACCCCGGCGGGAGACGAACCGCTGAAACGCGGCGAGGAAAGTCGCGGTGGTGTAGTCGGACACCAGCTCCAAGTGCACGGCCCGCGTCGACATGCACACGAAAAGGGCGATGTAAGCCTTGTGGGCTTTATACCCGCGTCCCTTTGCTGGTCGTGCCATGATAGGCCCCGCGTAATCCACACCGGTATTCTCGAAGGGACGGGACGGCGAAACTCGCGCGGCCGGAAGGTCGGCCATCATTTGCGTCCCGGCAGTGGCTCGGAACCGTGTGCAAACTGTGCACCGATGCACTATCGCGCGAACTCTCTCCCTCGCGCGCACCACCCAATAATTATTTCTCAGGACGCTGAGGGTGAGCTGGGGCCCACCATGCATCGTCCTGAGATGCGCGTGACCGATGATCAGGTCCGAAACGTGGTGTACCGGGAGGACAACCGGGTGTCGAGCGTCGTAAGGGAGAGGGGCATGTCGTAACCTTCCCCCCACGCGAATCAAGCCGTCCTCATCCACGTATGGGGCCAGCTGGCGGAGCGGACTGGCCCTTCGAACCGAACTCCCGTTCCGAATCGCGGCAATGTCGTCCGCGAAAGCCGTGCCCTGAAGCCATCGGAGCCACCAAATTCGCGCTCGCTGCACCTCCGACAATCGCGGCCCCCCACCCCCCTCGGTCTCGCGACGGCACAGCCGTGGGAAGGCCAAAACACGAGCCGTAATTCGGAGGAGTCGCGGCCAAGAGGAGACGCTATGTGGCAGCGGAGCCAGCGGACAGGGAGGGGGCGACGCGGTGACGTGGGTCACCAACCGTCGCACTTCTTCCTCGACCGGTCGCGAGTCCTCCGAAACCGAACACGCTGGCCACGCCGATGCTGCCAGCGGAAGCCACGCCGGCCCCTTCCACCAGAGTTCGTGGTCTATCAATTCGCGCGGGTGCATGCCTCGCGAGGCACAATCGGCCGGATTGTCCTGCGTGGGCACGTGACGCCACGCGGCTGCCGGCAGCGTGGTCTGAATCTCGGAGACGCGATTCGCGACAAAAACGTTCCAGTGGGATGGGTGACGCTGGATCCAGGCCAGCACCACGCGAGAGTCCGTCCAGGCGTGCGTCGTCGCGAGAGGCCAGGAGGCTTCGGAAACTATTCGCCTAAGGAGACGCGTAAGGAGGACGGCGGCGCTCAGTTCTAGCCGGGGAATGCTCATCGTTTGGACCGGCGCGACCTTCGTCTTGGCGGCAAGGAGAGTGACGTGCGCTGCTTCTCCGTGACGGCGAACGATCCTGGAATAGACGACCGCGCCGTAGGCCCTGGAGGACGCGTCGGCGAAGCCGTGCAGCTCACAGACCGCGATGGAAGCGTCGTGACCGCACCAGCGCGGGATGCGCAGCGACTCCAGGAGGGGAAGGGACGAGACGTGGTCCTGCCATCCCTGCAGCACATCCAGCGGAAGAGGAGCATCCCAGTCCGAGCCTCGCACCCACAGGTCCTGTAACAATATTTTGGCGACCACCACCGCGGGCGATATCCAGCCGAGCGGGTCGTACAGACGCGCTGCCACCGACAGGATGGTGCGCTTCGTTGTCGCAGGGGCGGACGGGGGGCCAATCACGTAACGAAAAGCATCCGCCTGGGGAATCCAATGAATCCCCAGAACCGAATGTGAGTCTGAGCCTTCCGGGGCACACGGGACTGGCGATTCGGACGCGGCCGGAATCGCGCTGTCCGGTAGCAGAGATTGGTGATTGGCCGCCCACTTCCGTAGGGCGAATCCTCCCCACGCAAGCAAAGCGCAGAGTTCATCGCGATCCGCGAGGGCCGACGAGATGTCGTCTGCTCCGAATAAAACGTCATCGACGTAAAACTGGGTCCCGAGAATCTGTCGCCCTCGCGGAAATCGCCCTCCTTCATCGCTGGCCAGCTGCTGCAGGACACGCATGGCTAGATAGGGCGCGGAGGCGGTGCCGTAAGTAACGGTCCGGAGCCGAAACGTGGTGGGCACGGTATCAGGGTGACGATGCCACAGGATGCACTGCAAATTCGTGTCGCTCGGGTGCACGAGAATTTGCCGGTACATCTTCTCGATGTCAGCCTTGAGGGCGAAGCGAGGGAGGCGCCACTGGAGAAGTACAGCCAGGATGTCGCGCTGCAATTTCGGGCCGACCAGCATATGATCGTTGAGGGAGGTCCCGTTCGACGTCGGGCTCGACGCATTGAAAACGACGCGCAACTTGGCGTCCGCGCCCGGGGTTCGTTTCACGACAGCGTGATGCGGTAAATAAACACGCCGCAGAGACGCGTCGGCCCCCTGGGGAACGGCGACCTCCTCCATATGCCCAAGCGCTTCGTACTCGGCGAGAAATTCGCGATACGACTTCTCCAGCGTCGCATCCCTCGCGAGGCGCCGGTCGAGTGACCGCAAGAGCGCGTTCGCGCGCGGCAGGGAATCGCCGACATCGAGCGGATGTCCGGCCTTCAAGGGGAGTCGCACAATATACCGACCGTCCGCCCGCCGCGAGTGCGTGCTCGCGAAATGTTTTTCGCACCGGGCGTCGTCTGGGGCGAGGGTCGTCGACGCGATGACCTCTTCCACTTCCCAGAATTTTCGGAGCAGGGCATGCAAATCGTCCTCCGCTGCCACGGGCTGGGCCGTTACATGGTGCACTGCACCGGCGGCGGGCGAACGACCGGTCGGACCGGAGACGATCCATCCGAAAATGGTCTGTTGCGCGATCAGAGCTGAAAGGGAGCCCCGTCGATCAGGTCAATCGGGCGACGTGCGGACGGAGCTGGGTCAGCGAAATCCAGGCCGGCAAATTCCTTCCGCTGCGAGGTCGGGGCCCACTCGGGAGCGTATGAAGACACCCTTGGCACGACATGGGCGGTGATGGTGATGGCCGCCGGGGATGCTCCAGTAGGCGGCGCCAAGGTCATCCTCACCGTGTGGTGCGACGTGCCCAATTTGCCGTCCAGCGCGCCGATAAACTTGATGGCGTTGGCCTGCCGTGGGAGCCGCAGTGTCTGGACCACGGACTCCGCCACAAGGGACACCTGGGCGCCTTGATCCAGAAGTGCCCGGATCTTCAGCAACTCGCCGCCCGATGACCGAACGCCGACAATCGCGGTGGCCAGCAGCACTGGCGCTCCATCCGTGCTCGCGGGCGCCGCTATAGAATTTACCGCGGCCGCGGGGGGCTGATTCCCGCTGGCCGACGGGGCCTTGGCGACACCGTCGGTACCGTTCGCCGTTTCGGAATTTGGTGGGTGGAGCAGCGAGTGGTGCCGCCGGCTGCATCGCGAACAGCTTGCTGCGACGGGGCACGACGGGGCCATGTGACCGGGCGCGAGGCAATTAAAGCAGACGCGCTTGTCTGCCGCTACTTCGCGACGTTGTTCGAGGCGGAGGGCTTTAAATGCCGTACACCGGTACAGCGCGTGTCGCGCCCGGCACACAGGGCACTGAGATTTCGTCCCGGATGACGACGGGCCTGGCGCAGGGTTCGTGGTGCAAACCCGAGCGACGGAGCTGCTCGATGCTTTCGCGGCTGTGGGGTGATCGGGCGCGGCGGCCTCTTTCGCGAGTCGCGAGGCATCCAGCGATCGAATTCGCGTTCGCATGAACTGATCGAGCTCCGCGTACGAGGGGGGGGTCGGTGCTGACGCCAAGCGAGAGCTCCCACTCCTCTAGTAATTCCGGATCGAGCTTCATCGTCGTCAGAGCGACGATGACATCATCCCAATGCTCGGTGGGGCGGCCCAGGTTCGCGAGGAGAGAGAGCGCCCGATTGGTGGGGGCACGCAACCGTTTCAACTCCGCGGCCGACGCACCGGCCATCGGCGGCAAGGTGAGGAGGTCACGCAGGTGTGCCGAAACGATCGCCCGCTTGTTTTCAAACTCCTGAGTCATCAGGGCCCACGCGGAGGCGAAATTGGCCTCGGTGACCGAAATGTGGGCGATCGTCTCGGCCGCCTGACCCTCCACCGCCGAGTGCAGGTACTGCAGCCGCGTCGTATCACTCAGGGTTGCGTCCCCGATGACCAGCGACGTGAACAGATCGCGAAAACTCGGCCACTCCGTGTACTCACCGGAAAATTTCGGCAACGCGATGGCTGGTAGACGAGCGAGGCCACGGCTGGATCCGCAGTTCGTTCCCTCCGACGATCCGGACGTAGGCGGCGACTGGAACGACTTGAGGACGTCCCTGAGGAAGTCCCGGGATGCCCAATAATCTTCCTCGGCCCGGACGAACTCCTCTTGGGCGACGAACGGGCACGCCGACCTCTCGGCGTCCGGGAGGAGGAGCTCCAGCTCCAGGTTGAGGGCCTCGCACCGGGCCCACGTCTCGTTCAGCTTGGCCAAACGGTCCTCGGCGTTCTCCTCCGTGAATTTCGCCCTCCCCATCTTCTTGTAATTGGCGAGGAGGCGAACGGACCCTTGGAGGAGCAGGCGAATCTCCTTCACCAGCAACAGCCATCTTGGAGGTGACTTTGGGCTGCTCTCACTGTCTCCATCCCGATTCGTGGGAGCCATTGTTCAAGGCAATCCGGCTCGAAGGACCAAATGTTTAAATAACTGCCTGTGAGGCGTTGGGATTGCCGCTGGTCTGGCCAGAGAAGGAATGGCCTCCGACAAGTTGGACGGACAGTTCTTTATTCAGCTAGTGGGCTTCGCTTGTAACAAAGACGAGCACCACAGAAAGACAGCACGGATAAACACGACTCACAAACACGCTATTTACAATGTTCAAGAACTGTACAACTATGTACAAGGCGCTGGGCGCGAGGGCTTGGGAAGCCGTTTTACGCTTGGTTAGGAACGTGGGTCGCTGGGCGACAAAATAGTAACGGTAATCCGTGCGTGTGAGAGCGTGTTGATGCACTCGAGGTGTTCGAGGAACTAACTGCCGGATTCTCGGAAGCGTGCAACGCTCGAATCCGGCAAAAAACGCGTGACGTCGCCAACCGTCTTACCGGACGATGTGTCATCGTGTTTACATACTCTCGCACGCACGTTTAAATCAGCCGATCAGCTGTTGCGCTGATTTCGGCTGCAACAGACACTAATCTAATAAAACTTGTTATAGGATCAATAATGAGTCGTGGGATGTATTTAAAACATCAATATATTTTTTAGACTATAAATTGAATTAAACCACTACAAATTAAAACTACGAATCGTCGGGGATGTTGTCGTTTTGCTGATTCTTAGAAAACTGACTAGCAAGTCGATGCTCAAAAGTCTTCAGGTCGCCAAGGAAGGGATGAAAACGTGGGAAGGAACGAGGAGGTTCGTTGGTGACCTCCTGAATGAGTAAAGCCCGAGTCCAACACAGCTATGGTAAAGGTCGGTACTTGAAACGCAAAAACGGAATAACCTGCAACCGGCCAGATGAAAATTATAAAAAACACTAAAACGGCGCAACGCAGCTAGGTGGCTATAACTATGTCTCCCTAATTACCAGAAAGCCTCGGTAGTTGGTAAACCTCTTCCCGAAGGATCGGTTTGACATAAACCAGACAAACAGAGACTGAATATGCCGGCCCCGTTAAACCCATTAGATTAACCGAGATATAAGAATACAAACACGTATCTTAATCTAAAATACATTGCTTGAAAAAGTGCTATAGAGACGCAAACAAACACTGATATGATTAGTAATTATGTCTTATCATCTAAAGGTAACAATGATAACTTTCTAACGTTTCGAACTAAAATGGATGTGGATGTATTTACAGTAACTGTACGAGCAAGGCTATCTTGCCCAATGTAAGTTTGCATGACTTGACCTAATTTCCACTGCAAGGGTGGCAGATTGTTCTCTCTTAACAAAACCAGCGTGCCTTCTCGGATCGCATGTGTTCCATCGGTCCATTTGTGCCGAAAAGTTAGTTCATTGAGATACTCCTTGTGCCAGCGTGCCCAAAAGTCACGCCGTACCTTATGTATGTGCTACCACACTGATAAGCGATTCTTCGGAATATCTCGGAAATCCGAATCGGACAAATCTGCAAATGGCTGACCGATTAAAAAATGCCCTAGTGACAAGGCAGAGATATTAGTAGGATCGGCGGAAAGCGCCGTCAAAGGCCGGGAATTGAGGACTCCTTCAGTTTGTATAATAAATGTGTTAAATTCTTCGAAAGTAAACAGCTCTTGACCAAATACCCTCTTCAGATGATGTTTCATGGATTTAACTGCGGATTCTCACAACTCGCCAAAATTTGGAGACAAGAGAGGTATAAATGTCCATGTGATGCCTTCATCACGCGAAACGATCAAGGCTCTCGAGGTGTGTTTCGGAACTTCATAGATCATAGAGTTCCCTTAACTGATTCCTTGCTCCAATGAAATTTGATCCGTTGGCGGAGAAAATGTGACTACATTTACCTCTCCGCGCAATGAAACGCCGTAACGCTGCTAGGAAACCACCAGTCGTCATATCACTGACAACTTCCAGATGAACGGCCTTCACTACGAAGCACACGAACACCGCCACGTATACTTTGACCCTTTGACGATTATGCAACTTCTTCTCCTTGATGAAAAAAGGCCAGCAGCAATCAACACCCACGGTGTTGAATTGGCGTGACACGGTGACCCGCATTGTTGGTAGATCTCTCATGATGCAGTTGCTAACTGGTGGGTTGGTTCTGAAGCATCTTACGCATTGCCTGATGATTCGACGGACATGGTTCCTACCATTGAGAACCCAATATCATTGTCGAATGTTATGTAGTGTTGCTAAGATGCCCGTGTGAAGATTCCGAACATGGAATTGTCGTATGTTCATGGATGTAAGATGATGTGATCGTGGTAGAACTATAGGGTGCCGCTGGTTGTACGAGAGATTATAGCGTCGCAATCGACCCCCAACACGTTTAAGTTTAAAAGAGTCCAGGAAACGATTTAAAGAAGCTAGTCAGCTTTTTGGGTTGACACCACCGCTAACCTGGAGATCCCGAAACTTCTGCTGGAAACATTCTTCCTGAACTAAACCAACAACTAAATCATGGGCGTTGCGCAATTCGCCCAATTGTAAATAACCCCTGTTTTACCAGAATTCCTGAAAGGCAGACAATAAGCAAAAATTCGTATGAATCTATTGAAATCAGAATAACGATCGACTAGTTCATTTTGTGCGATATCGGTGACTAAACATGCATGTTCCCGAATCTCAGGAATTTCATTCGGTCGCGAGACTTCGAGACGAGGCCAAGCTGCTTCGTCCAATATGACCCAGGATAGTCCGGCCTGCTACATTTTGTTTCGGACAAATTCGCCAGGGGACTGTCCTCTGGAAAGAACATCCGCTGGGTTGTCCTCCGAAGGTATATGCCATCAACTTCCGATGTTTGTCTTCTCTCCGGTTTCTGCGACTCGATTCGGGATAAAAGTTTTTAAAAATACTGGTTGCGTGTTGATCCACTGTAGTGTGACGGTGGAGGGTACAATTTAATCCAGGTGTGACCCTGGATTTTGTACAAAGCAACGTACATCGAACCTGGTCCTTATTTGATGTTCGTATATAAATACAGGTTCCGTGCGCTCTCTCACTGACGTTACAGAAGCCATGCACTTAAATTTCGACAGAATCCTTTAGAAAGACGTTGCGAGGGAACGTCATGTTATTCAAAAGATGTAACTCTGCGCAGAAAGTAGACCATGTAGTGTGAATGGTTGTGGGTACTGATTCATTCCAGTTCAGTTTCAACAAACAACGGCTCTGCAACAAAATCTTCGCAGTTACAATGACTGGTCCCAGAAGTCCAAATGGGTCGAAAATTCTAGCTATCATTGATAAAATGGCGCGTTTTGTGATTTTGTCTCCAACCGGAATTGGAGTCACCGAATAGACGATAGCATCCATTCCAGAATTCCAAACCACTCCCAACGGTTTTCTTCCCAGCGATCCATTCAACAAAGATTTTTCGTTCGATGCCCATTGTCGAATATGGATGCCGCCCCGCTGTGATAGTTGAATGATCTCGTCACGTAACTCAATTGCTTCATCCCAAGTTTCTGTGCCGGTGATGAGATCGTCTACCTAAAGATCGCGCTTCAGAACCCCGGATGGGGTCGGAAATGAGTGAGCTTAGTATTAAGTCGGTGTTTTCGCCAGGTGCGAACTTTTAATGCCGGCGCTGGGACAGCTCGATGGGAAGGCGATCAGAACAACACGACCCTTTAGGGACTGGCACAGTTTATTTTCCAGTGGTCAACTTGGCCACTGGACATCACACAAAGAGATACAATAAGACAAAGCACACTATAATACACAGAACGCATGAGCGTTTGGCGACAATGGATCGCGTAACAATTCTGGTGTTAACGGCGCAATGGGCGCAAGACGAAAAGTACGTGCGTGCGTGTCACAGCGGTGATTCTTTCGAACTAACCGTCGCCGGGCGAGCGCTTCGAAAAGGAACGTTGATGTAAACACGTAGGTGTTAACGGCCTCAGCTGACTCGTCAGCTGTTGGTACGAGTCAGCGGGCAAGCGTTTGAACGCGCGACGCGGCGCGCTTTACGCGGCCGCAACAATCGGTATGTGTAAATTCCGCCGCTGTCGTTTGTCTGCTATCCTGGAGCCTGACGAGAGATTGTCGATACATTTTCTCGATGTCTCCTATCAGGACAGAACTATACAATTAGTTCTAAACCGATATATTAACGAGATGATATTGTCCTGAATGCGTGGCCCAACAATCAACGTGTCGTTTAATGGGATTCTCGTATTAGTTTTCGCTGATCCATCAAATACTACGCGTATCTTGGTAGTTTGACTAGTCTCTTTAAACACAGCATAATGAGGTAAATAAAACCATGGCAGCTTGATATATTCATCTAAGGACATGTGCCCCAAATCAAGATATTCTTTTATCAGTGCGGTATATTGTTTCCTTAATTCGGGATTAGATGCCAATTTTATGTCGAGAGATCGGAACCGTTTCAACGCTCTTGCATGCGACTCTCCTAGTTGGTCGAAATTTTTCCTAAACGGCAATGCCACCACGTACCTGCCATCCGGAGTTTTGCGAAAAGTAGTCGCAAAATGTTCCTCTGCTGCCATTTCCTCTAACGAATGATGAGGCTCGATCGATCCCTCTTCGATTCTCCAGAATTTATCCATCTCTAATTGAAGATCCGTAAGGAGACAAACTTCTTGCTGAAGTGGTGTATCTTGGGGTGGTAGACTGGGCGCGTAACACCCAAGAATCCATCCTAGCTGAGTCTTTTGTAGTATCAAATCCGTCTCTGATGATGTCAATAAATTGATTTGTCCTACACTGAAGCATGACAGGGACGCTCCTGCACTAATTAGCATTTATACAGGCGCTGATTGGTGGAAGTTCGGATCAGAGAGCTTGGAATTTTGAGGTATCCGCAATACCTTCTGATTGACGGATTTGAGTGGTATGAATTTTGCAATGCTTGGAACTATGAAGAAATAAAGATCCTTCACTAGGTTTGTGTGTTTTGACTTGATTGTAGCCTTGGTGAAGAATTTGGATATGGTTTGCAATAAATTTAGTGCCCCAACCCGGACCCAACAGCGTTTTTTACCGAGTTGTAGAGAATCTGCTATGTCTTCAGTATTGAAAGTTTGCCGTCGTGCAAATGTCTAATAATGTCCTACAATTTATCTCGGTGCCTTATTTTCTACATACCTTGATCACAGCCGTAGCCATTAACGGAATTCCTGTGCTCTTAGCGATCAGAGAAATATGCTGTTGTGTCCCGGATGATGGTTGTCATGCCTAAATTTCCCTTGACTGTGTCGGTTCTGTTACCTCTACGTGTAACAACCTATGATGAAGCCCTTCACATACTCTGCACCGAATGGACCGACATTGAGCGGCTGTATGCTCTTTTCTTAAACAGTTATAACATAATGCATGCTGCTGAACGAGTTTCGTGCGTTCTGAGACCGGGATACTGCGTAACTCTTCACATTCGTATACCCGATGAGCGCTGCTACTGCAGATCGAGCACGGAATTATCACGGTGGTGATCACTTTTTTGTAGCGCGGCTTTGTCGTTTTCACTGCGTCTGATGGTGTTGATTTTGCAATAGGTTTGGAGATAATGTTGACTGGGGTGGAGGATTTATTAGCTGTCTCTAAACACCACGTCTTATCCGCCAGAAAAGTTAATAATTCTTCTAACGTAGGAATGATCTCCGATTTAAACGATTTTCGAAATCCATCCGCATACTTCTGCCTAGTTTAGGTAAAATTGATACGATGAATGCCGTATCCCAAGTCTCCACCGGTTGGCTCAATGTTTTCAGCGAACGTACATGCTATCTGATGTGATTTATGAAATATTTCAGTGATGTAGATGAATTTTTCTCGATCGGAGGTGCATTGAATAATAATTCGCATTGACGCCACACCACCAACCGGTTGTTAGCATAATTCTTCTTCAACAATTCCCATGCGTGATGGTAGTTGTCATCTTTTGTGGCCATTGCGTCTAATACCTTCGATGCTTCACTTGACAGAACTGATCTCAAATATTGTAGTTTTTGTACGTTCGTAAGAATTGCTTGACAATCAATTAAAGATGCGAACTGATCTTTAAAAGAGAGCCAACGTTCCGCTGTCCCATTGAATTGTGGTAAATACACCTTCGGCAATTTGACACCGCTTCGCCCGTTGAACGAAAATGAAGGAGTTGTCAGGGAAAACTGCGCATCCGTAGCCGTTGTCGCGGCATTGTTGTTTAAGAATTTCTCCGCCGTCGTGATTAAGTCATCATACACTGGCTGACATTGTAAAGCGTTGCAGGAGCCCGCAGAATATTGATACTCACACGAGATCCGCACAACACAGTAAGTATTGTATTGAGCAATAATCTAATAAAAATTGTTATAGGATCAATAAGGAGTCGTCGAATACACTTAAAACATCAATATATTTTTTAGACTATAAATTAAATTAAACCACTAAAAATTAAAACTACGAATCGTCGGAGGTGTTGTCGTTTTGCTGATTCTTAGAAGACTGACTACCAGTCGATTGCTAAAAGCCTTCAGGTCGCCAAGGAAGGGATGAACACGTGGGAATAAAAATATCTGGCAATTTAAATGCAATTTGTTACAATATATTATTTTGTACATGCATGGTATTACCAGAAACTTATGCCAAAGAAAACGATTCTCTGTCGAGCCTTCTCCGGACAACTTCCAAGTCTGCAACTCTACACAAATAATGTATTAAAAAATTTGGTGACTTACCTCGTTAATTGAGACAATAATTCCGTGTCCTATGTGGTGTAAGAACTAGTGAAATTGCAAAGGATATAGCCGGTTAAGGTGGTCAAATGTGCCCTTAAACCGAATTCAACTCACGATGAGTCATTCGAAAGGTTATAAAAAAGAAATATTTGTGGCAAGTTTCAACTTTGTATCTCGACCCGGAGGGTAGTAAAGAGCAAAAATAGAAAATCAGGTTTTTGCCGGATTTCTCCTATACTAGGGGATGAAAAATCTTGAAAAAAATCAGAAGCATTTCTGTTATCGGGGCACATATTAGAAAATTGTATCAGATTTTTAAATTAAAAAACCAAGCTGTGAAAAATAAAAAATCGCCAAAAAATGCTGAAAAATGCCGGTTGTGTATCGAAGCAGTCTTGGCACTATAATTATATTTTTACTGTGAGTACGTATCATTGTTACTACTGTCCTGAATTTTTTCAGATTTTTCAATTTGGTTGCGCCGCAGTTAAAAAAATTAAAAACCGATTTTTTCGTCGTTTTTTCCGTGTCAGAGTAACTTATAGGTGGAATCGATGGCGCAGCTGTAAAGTGTCGGACTTCTAAACCGCTGCGAACTTTTTGGACGTAGGTTCCAGCCTCGGAACTTCTGAGTCCCACAGGGTCATATTTTTTTCACATTAATTATGTATTTTTTTCGACTTCTAACTATATGACAATGTTCAATATTTATTTACAAATGTTTTAATCGTATATTAAAAATATTTCAAACTGAAATATACAGGGTGGGAAAAGTTGTCCGATTTGCATGATATTTGGTATGATTTTCATCGGAAACCCCCAGCAATTCATCGGCGATACTTCCATGTCCATACGACGAAGAATAAAGAATTATTTTATTTCTTAAAAAGATACAGGGTAATTCTGGAGCATCGCCCGTCAAGGAGATGCGGCCTGGCACCCCGTGGCGAGGACAGATCTTCGTAGTGCCACACCCGACTTTTCTGGCTTTTGACCCTCGAAGGGGTTCGAGTGCCTGTTAAGAAGCGAGAAATCTTCGACTCGCGCGTTTTTCTCAGATCTTTGTGAAACGAGGCCAAATGATGATTCCTTATGTTTCGCTGATGAAACTGACACCATGAACGACGTACCTAATTCTGACCAGAATGAAGGACATTCCATAGAAAATCGATTTATATCATTTCAAGTTGGCTTGACTTGATTAAAAATAGTCCGATTTACATGAAATTTGGTATGATTTTAATCGACGAAACGCCAACAATCCATTGGCGCCACTTCCCCTTCGATACGATGAAGAAAGGAAATCCTGAATATTTCTCACTTCTTAATGGTATTCAAAACCCTTTGAGAGTCGACAGACATAAAATTGAATGAGGCACTGCGGGGTGTTGTCCTCACCACGGGGTGACGGGCCGTATCCTTTGGCGGGCGTTGCTCCAGAATCACCCTGTATCTGTACTAATGGGAAGTAGGAGGATATAACTCAATTTTCAAATTCAATAGTGTTTTATTTCACATTTCCTTCTACGCTCGGATGGCCGGTTGGGTTCCAGCTAGGAAATAGTGGATGTTATAAATTTGTCCTTTGATCATAATAATTTCTTATTTGCATATTATAAACATCCTCTGCGCAGTACTTATTTTTGCCGTTGCTCGCACGACTTATGAGCTTAACAATGAAAGGATTAAATAACGATAGGTTACAACTTATGAATTAGTACCTTATGTCTAAGAATGAGACATTGAGAGTATACATGATTGATGCCGCGATCGAACTTTATGTACAATGAGGAGATTACGTATCTACCGGAAGCGCTGCGATGCGCGTCACGCAATGCGCCGATGACGTCGTCGTCGCCTGGATGCACGGTGGTGATTCGTCCAAATGGCCAGCTCAACGGTGGCGTGGTGTCCTCGCGAACGACCACCAGCTTACCCAACGGGTCCATCGTGTCCAAAAATGATTTCTCATTTTCTGGACGTGTTCCCAGGCTGATGAACGCCCGATCGACACGGTGGAGAAATCGTAATCGGGGATACTTCTCAACGGGGCGCCAATGAGGAATTGCACGTGGGTGAGCGCAGTCAGGTCGTTTGGGTCGCACGACCTCGGTGTTATAGAGCGCGAATTGAGGACGAATTCCTTCACGCTTTCCATCGTCGTGGATGATGCTCAGCAGCCCTTTTGGCGTTGGCTGCTGTGTTGACCAGGACGTTGTCCCTGGCGAATGAAATGCTGTGCTGACACTGTCAAATTCGTCGGTCCTTGCGTTGGATGCAGCGTCCTGTGCGCTGCTGTCTCCAGAATGTATTGGTGAAGATGCAGGATGCCACACTCCTGTGCAGCTGAATCCCATCCGGCCGTGTTGATGCGGATCAAGGCCCTCGTGGAACGAGATCCAGCTCGAAGGACCAATTTATGTGGAGCGTCAGTCGAGCTGTAGGGCGATCTTTACGTGCGGCGTGGAAGGGCACATACATGTTCCCATTCAGATGGGCGACTCAACACCGACAGTGCATAAAATCGTTAAGAAAAATGGTATGGAGCCGTATAAACTATTTAGTAGAGATTTTGGACGACGGATTGAATTTGCGATGCGGATACTCCTGAAAATCGGAGACGATGCACAGCTTTTACGAAATTTAATGATACCGGACGAATGTACGTATATTTTATACGAAGGGCGTGACATGCTATCAAATAAGATAATAACCAGTACCATGACTCAGTTTCAACGTGGTGTGGTAGTTGCAATCGAGAAATATATGGATCTTATTGTTTCAAAGGAAATGTAACAGGAGCAACATATTTAGAATTGCCAGAAAATGATATGGATGATATTTTACACGACATGCCACTTGCTGAAGCGTAAAATTTATGGTTTCAACAAGACGGTACTGCAGCGATGAGATAACTGAAGAAAATCATTTCCCAGGCATGGATCGGTCGTGGTGTCATGAGTACGACATACAAGATTGCAATTGGGTAAATCGGTTAAAATTTTTTTCCCTGATAACGTAGTAGACATCGACGGAATTAATGAACGCACATATGCGCTACATTGCTATAGATAATTTATCGGTAATTCGCTACATTGCTATAGATAATTTATCGGTAATTCGATAAATTATCTATAGCAATGTAGCGCATATGTGCGTTCATTAATTCCGTCGATGTCTACTACGTTATCAGGGAAAAAAATTTTTAACCGATTTACCCGATTGCAATCCCTAATGCTGTACTCATGGGATTTGCATTTCGGGCGGCTGTCCTTCCACGTGGCCTCCGTCATTAACAATACATGTTAATATACGTCGGCAAAATGCTGACTCCACTTCCGCCAACATCTCGGCCGGAATATTCCTCACACGCTTCGATGATTCTCTCTGTCAAATCCGCTGTGTCCAGGACTGGGGTTTGGAATATTTTTTCCTTAATATACCCCCACAGAAAAAAATCACAGGCCGAGAGGTCGGGGGATCGTGGTGGCCATGCCCCTGTTCCACTGCGACCAATCTAGCGGTTGGAAAATGTTTCGTTTAGCCATCTCGTTACGATGTTAGCATAATGCGCCGGAGCACCATCTTGTCGAAACCACAAGTTCCATCTTTCTACCACTGACATATCGTCCAAAATATCTCCGACATAAGTCTGCAACATTTCTAAATACACTGCTCCCGTTATATTTCTATCGAACATATATGGTCCATATATTTTCCGATTGAAAATACCACACCATACTAAAACTGACTGCCCATAGATAGTATCGGCAGTCAGTTTTAGTATGGTGTGGTATTTTCTTTCTTTTCTACCGTTATTATCTTCTCGCACCCAATATGGGTTTTCCTCTGCCCACATTCGTGAATTTTGATGGCATGTCAAACCATTTGTATGAAATATACACTCGTCCGTTATCATGATATTTCTAATAAACTCTGGATTCTCTTCGAGTTGCCGCAGTATCGTCATCACAAATTCAATCCGTGGTCCGTGATCTCTAAGAAATATTTTATGCTGCGTATTCGGTTTGTACAGCTTCAGACCATTCTTCTTAACAATTCTCTGAATTGTCGATTTCGACAAATCCGCATTCGCTGCGACTTGACGAATTGAAGTTTTGGGGTGGGCATGGAATGCCGCAACAATGTCTATTTGTTTGTCTTGCCTTTCTGTGGTCTGCCTATTCCTCCTGAGCGGATGAACGCTCCCCGTTGCTTCAAATAGTTGGCAAACACGTTTTATCTGCAAACATACCGATTTCATGTAAACACATTTAATAGATACAAAAACGGCAAAACTGGATATTTAACCCTTTCATTGTTCAGATCATACGTCGTGCGTGCATGTGTAAAATCAAGTATTGTGCAGTGGTGAAATGATCGGTGCGGGAGGAGATTCTATCGTGACCAATTGGATCAGCGTTCTTTCCAGATACAGGGTAATTCTGGGTCGACGCCCGTCGAAGGATACGATCTGGTACCCCGTGGTGAGGACAACCCCTCCCCTCCGCAGTGCCTCACTCCATTGTATGGCTTTTGACCCTCGAAGATGTTGGAGAGCAATCTTCGACTCCCGCATTTCTCTCAGATCTTTGCAAAAACGAGGCCAACCAATGATTCCCTATCGTTCGCCGATGAAACTGACACCAAGAACGACGTAATTCGAACCATAATGAAGGAAATTCCACGGAATATCGATTTATATTATTTCGAAATGACTTGACTTGGTTAAAAATAGTCCGATCTACATGAAATTTGGCATGATCGTCATCGGAAAAACACAAGGAATCCATTGGGGCCAGTTTCATACGGATACGATAAAGAATAAAGAATTATTTTATTTCTGAAACAGGTATCAACCCTCGGCCGACCGTAGCGAATTGAGGTCGGCGTCCCACAGTCATGGGATGAAAATGTGAAATATCCATTACAACGTAGTAAGAAATTCTTTATTCTTTATCGTATCGATATGAAAGCGGCACCAAAGGATTCCTGGCGTTCTCCCGATTGGAATCGCACAAAATGTCATGTAAATCGGCCTACTTTTACATAAGGAATACAATTTGCAAATTACGTCGCTCTTGGTGTCAGTTTCATTGGCGAAACATAAGAAATCGACGGGTGTCGTTTTCGCAAAGAGCTGTTGGGAAATGCAGAAGGCGAAGATTCCTCACTTATTAGGAACTCGAACCCCTTCGCGGATCGACAGCTTTAAAATTCGGTCAGGCACTGGGAGGGGTTGTCCTTGCCACGAGGTACCAGGCGTCACTCTGAATCTCCAGGTGTCTCCAGAATCACCCTATGCTAGTTTTTCCATCACTACACAGTACCAAAGAGTTTCTTTTCACTGTACTCTTTTTACCAAGTCGCGTTATTTAAATAAACAGCGAAAGCGTTAACCCTTTCGAAACGACCCGTAGAGACGAAAGCCGATTAAGCAAGGTTTACATTAGTCTGGTCCAGTTATCCACTATTCTATTTCTAAACAAACCACTCGCTTGCGGCTTGATCGGACCGCACCGTCGTAGCGAAATTGGCACACTCGCGACGCGGGCTCCCGGACGGTAGCGGCGCCCCCGCGGGTCGGGCCGCCGTAACAAAAGGGTTAAATATTCAGTACTTCACTGTATGTATTTCACTAAATGAAGATAAAGGCTTACCGTTTGCAGGCCCGGTGTTGGTCGATCCGGATGTCGCCGGTGAAATTCATCTCTTGTCAACCGGTACGATAATCGCCTCTCACCGCGAATTAACACCAACTCCACCTTATCTTTAACTGTTAAATGCATTTTCGGTCGCGCCAAAGGACTGGTACCTACGTACTGTTACTGTCTACTGACTTCCGAGCCTACAGACTTTTTCCTAAGTCTGAGGAAAATTTGTCAGAAGATGCCATTGGTCCTTTCGAAAGAAAGGAACTTCTTTCTTATTCGTTGAAAATATCCATGTAGATGGTTAAAAGATGCAAAGGGGAAGTTTTTATGATCAACGAAAAAAAAATTTATAACACCCACCATTTCCTAGCTGGGGCCCATCCTGGTCATCCGAACGTAGAAGGAAATGCGAAATAAAATACTTTAATGTTTACGATTGGCAATTTAGTATTTTCGAGGGACATTTCCTCAACATCTGTTGGGTTTTTACTTAGAAAGCAATCGAACATGCTGTCTTCTTGGCTTTCGACACCTTTCGCTCGGAGTTAATACATGTAGTCATAAACCGCGACCATAGCTAAACACCCCGGCCGATCAGCGTGTTTAATTTATGGGAACCAGATGTGGCATTTTCCTTTTCTCCCAGCTAAACTCTACGTTCGGCAGGCAATAACCCGTGCCCCGCTACAATATAAATAAATGATAATGATGTCCTCAACGCTGACCGTGACGAAAATTAATCTTCTGGTCCACACGATGACAGAAATAAGATATTCCTATGTTACTTTGAAGAATGTTTCCGTGGCAATGGGGTGGGAAACGAAATTACTCTGAAGAAGTGCCAGTACGTCTCGCCGTGAGATACAGGAAGAAAAGGGGTAGTCCGCTGACTGCGCGTGGTCCCGCTTGCGTCGATTTCCCTACAAATTCGAGACGGATCCCTTATCCCTTGAGTATAAACACGCGTTCGAATTTAAAAACAAAAACACGCGAGACGTATTGGAACAAAAGCGGACTCAGAACCAGGCGAAAATTCATTCGCTGTTTACGATCGATAATTTATTATTTCTCCAAGAACGTTTGGACAAAATCTGTGTGCCAAATTTGTAAAGGCCAATAAAAAACGTGGCGACATTGTCCAGTCTGAGTTAATCCGTATATTGCTTTGTCGGTGGGTAGTGCGTATGATGACTTCGGACCCGTACCCTCGCTACCGCCGACGCGCTGTAAATCCGCCTATAAACCGCCATCCCGGCCGAACAGCCCGGTTAGTTTTTGGTAACCAGATGTGGCATCTTCCACCTCTATTTCACCAAGGTGCTTCTCCAGCTACACCCGCCACCCCGTGGTGAGGACAACACCCCGCAGTGCTTCATTCAATTTTATGTCTGTCGGCTCTCAAAGGGTTTTGAATACCATTAAGAAGTGAGAAATGTTCAGGATTTCCTTTCTTCATCGTATCGAAGGGGAAGTGGCGCCAATGGATTGTTGGCGTTTCGTCGATTAAAATCATACCAAATTTCATGTAAATCAGACTATTTTTAACCAAGTCAAGCCAGCTTGAAATGATATAAATCGACTTTCTATGGAATGTCCTCCATTCTGGTCAGAATTAGGTACGTCGTTCATGGTGTCAGTTTCATCGGCGAAACAAAGGAATCATCCTTTGGCCTCGTTTCGCAAAGATCTGAGAAAAACGCGCGAGTCGAAGATTTCTCGCTTCTTAACAGGCACTCGAACCCCTTCGAGGGTCAAAAGCCAGAAAAGTCGGGTGTGGCACTACGAAGATCTGTCCTCGCCACGGGGTGCCAGGCCGCATCTCCTTGACGGGCGATGCTCCAGAATTACCCTGTATCTGTTTAAGATATAAAATAATTCCTCGTCGTATGGACATGGAAGTATCGCCGATGAATTGCTGGGGGTTTCCGATGAAAATCATACCAAATATCATGCAAATCGGACAACTTTTCCCACCCTGTATATTTCAGTTTGAAATATTTTTAATATACGATTAAAACATTTGTAAATAAATATTGAACATTGTCATATAGTTAGAAGTCGAAAAAAATACATAATTAATGTGAAAAAAATATGACCCTGTGGGACTCAGAAGTTCCGAGGCTGGAACCTACGTCCAAAAAGTTCGCAGCGGTTTAGAAGTCCGACACTTTACAGCTGCGCCATCGATTCCACCTATAAGTTACTCTGACACGGAAAAAACGACGAAAAAATCGGTTTTTAATTTTTTTAACTGCGGCGCAACCAAATTGAAAAATCTGAAAAAATTCAGGACAGTAGTAACAATGATACGTACTCACAGTAAAAATATAATTATAGTGCCAAGACTGCTTCGATACACAACCGGCATTTTTCAGCATTTTTTGGCGATTTTTTATTTTTCACAGCTTGGTTTTTTAATTTAAAAATCTGATACAATTTTCTAATATGTGCCCCGATAACAGAAATGCTTCTGATTTTTTTCAAGATTTTTCATCCCCTAGTATAGGAGAAATCCGGCAAAAACCTGATTTTCTATTTTTGCTCTTTACTACCCTCCGGGTCGAGATACAAAGTTGAAACTTGCCACAAATATTTCTTTTTTATAACCTTTCGAATGACTCATCGTGAGTTGAATTCGGTTTAAGGGCACATTTGACCACCTTAACCGGCTATATCCTTTGCAATTTCACTAGTTCTTACACCACATAGGACACGGAATTATTGTCTCAATTAACGAGGTAAGTCACCAAATTTTTTAATACATTATTTGTGTAGAGTTGCAGACTTGGAAGTTGTCCGGAGAAGGCTCGACAGAGAATCGATTCAATAACTGGCATCCAGACATCTACGCTCCTACAACCCACCGTCAATACGCCTTGTGGAGAGACACAGGAAGAAAAGGAGTAGCCCACTGTCCAAAAGCATGCGTTGACCTATTCCGTGCGAGAGAAGATGGGCATTGGGGAGGAGGTATTGCTGTGAAAAGGGCCTCTTCAAGGCAGCAGCCGTTTGGCAGGGATGCAAATCCGATTGGTCCTAATACAATCTGCTCCATATGGTTGAAATTTGGTCCAGCATCTTTCACACCTCCTAACTTAACCAATCGAAATTGCATCCCTCCGAGTGAATGTTATGATGTTTTGAAACATTAACGGTACGCTTTTCGATACCGCAGATGTACCTACCTAAGCATCATTTTTCACGGATAAGTATTGTCCAGCCTTTAGTCCTACCATCCCCGGCGTAGACCTTCGACAGGTCGGTATCGGTTTCAACGGGCACTGCCTCCCGTGGCGTCAGTAAAACCGATCCCGGTTCGTGCCATTTCAGAGGGTTTCATTCCAGTGAAAAACAGCTATTTTGCAAGCGCAATATCTCAATAACCAGTGGAAATCAAGTGTATATATTAAAGCTTATTGAATTTGTCTTGGAACGCACTACAAACTCAGGTGTTCAAAAAACGTAGTCTCATTTATAAAACGAAACTTGACCAGCGTATCTTTTAAAATAACAATCGAAGAAAAAAATTCGTTCGAGCTAAGTTGGTAGCCCCATCGAACCATGAATTTACATATTTTTTTCAAATTTTTATCTCCATTAGTTTAGGAGATATTGGACTGTCTCGTCTTAGATGGGACACCCTATAGATGAATTGAAAAATGGATGTGAAACGTACTCAGAGTCATTTTTAGGAGTACAAACTATTTTAGAAGAAGCAATGAAATATCATAAAAAGTTGAGTGATTTAGAAGAATGCATTGAAGCCGTTAAGGAAATGGTAAATGAAAAAACAAAAGAACCATCTCAAAATAATCCTATCAACCGCGAAGAAAATGCATTAGAATGTGATCCTTTCGAAGTTGGCGATGCGATGAAAGATTTTCATGACGCAGCTAATAATAACGTAAACAGAGAAGAACTTTTGGAAATGATTGCTGGCTTGAATATTGATTAAAAAAGTATTTTCGAAAAAGTAGTTTCGGTTTTAAATTCAGAAAATGAAATTTTGAGACTGTTTGTCAGTGGAGAAGGTGGTACCGGTAAGAGTCGTTTGATTCAAACTTTACAGGGTTATATTAAACAAAACTTGGAAAAAGAAACGGGTGTAATGGCGCCTACCGGAATCGCAGCTTTCAATGTTAATGGTTTGACAGTACACAGACTGTTTCAATTACCTGTCGAACATGGCGGTACAACAAAATATAAACAATTGTCTCACGCCGTGCTCAAATTATTACGAAATAAATTGAAAAATGTTTCATTAATAATAATAGATGAAGTATCGATGATATCAAATGTTACATTGATGTATATAAACCTACGTCTCATGGAAATATTCAATACATATGAATGTGACGAGGGCTGGTTCGGTAAAAAGCATATACTGGTAATCGGAGATTTACTACAACTCCCTCCAGTTCGCGAAGATCCTTGTTACGTGCAAATGTCCGCCGGACGGGTACAAAAGTTTCTAGGTTGCTTAGCAGGTCACAATTTATGGTCTTTATTCCAATACAAAGTATTAACGATAAATATGCGACAAAAAGGCGATGAAACATACCGTCAACTATTATCGAGAATTCGTTTGGGCACACTGTTGACTTCAGATATGCAATTGTTGCAAACGAGACAACTGAAATTCAAGTCGACAAGTTATTCAATGAGACTTGATGAATTATGTGAATACATCATTCGTTTACCTGCTGACACTGTTTGCCCGTTACCTACATGCCACCTGTGTGATACTCTAAACAGTGCAATGCTTGGAAAAATTGAATCTGAAAAGATCGAGCTTATTACAGGACCAGCTGAATTGCTCAAAATTTTTGAAAAATAAAGTAACGAAATTATTAAATAAATACGAAGAAGATCATTCACGAACTGCTGGTCTGGCCAAAAGTATTACAATGAAAATTGGAGCGAGTATTATGATTCGAAGGAACGTCGACGTCACTTTAGGAATAGTTAACGGTACTATTGGAACAATCATTTCAGTCACCCGATCTATTGACAATAAAAATGATATCGACAAAATAACCATTATCCTTCCAGGAGGCAGAGAATGCGCTATAGAGTATCCGTTAAATTTGAAGTTATAGAAAGGGTGTTCGTTGTCAGAAAACAATTTCCCATATGTCTAAGCTATGGAATCACTATACATAAAAGTCAAGGCTTGAGTTTGGCAAATGCTATCATTGATGCTGGCAACAGTGTGTTTTCTACTGGGCAAGTTTATGTGGCTCTCTCAAGAATCACTACTTTGGAAGGACTGCATTTGATTAACTTTGACCCGCAATCTGCGGCAGCTAGTGAATCGGCAATTCTTGAATATAACAAATTGGGGGCCACTCATGATCCGCCACTTCCAAGTAACGAAATTCGAAACATCAAACATAAAAAAATTGGAGACAATTTGTGGGCCGTACCCAAAGGAGTACTAGCTCATCAAATTCCCATTGAGGATAATGCTGAAGATTGTATAGAAATTCGTGGAATACCTAACACTGATCAAATATCAAGTTACGCGAATGCTATCATGCAATGTATTGTACAATGTAATATAATCAAAACAAAATTATTAGAGTTTACAGAGTTCGACGAAATTCGAGATTTCATAAATGATTACTCGGAACAACATAAAAAAATAACTTCTTTGAAAATTAGAAGTGTCGTTGGAGGCAAATTTTTGCAAAAAGTTCAACAAGACGCATCTGAATTTCTTTTAGCATTATGCAAAAATTTACAAGGGCTCCGAAAAATAATTCAATTGGAAATGACAACATCTGTACAGTGCAGAAAATGTCCTCATAAAGAAACAACCACTAACAAGTATTATATTCTCCCCTTGCCCGTAAAAGAATTGTGTTTAAAGTCGAAGAAAGGTATACCTTTACAAGATTATGTTATCATTGCTTTACCGATTGGTTGGAAACCGAGTCCGCAAAAACCATGCGAACAATGCTCGGAGCAAATGTTAACTAAAATTGAAATAACTACTCCGCCAAAAATTATTATAATGCAACTATTGTTGTTCTCTTATGATAAAAAAGGCGACATTATAAAAGAAATTAATTGTAAAATAACAGCTGCTCCACAACCGATATCAATATGTAATAAAAAATATAAATTACTAAGTGCCGTATTTCATAACGGTCTTCATCCTCAGAGCGGTTCATATTCATGCATGATACGTGATGGTACATCAGCATGGAAATGTATCGACAACGACAAAATTAACCAAACGAAATGGTCCAAAAACGCTAAAAATGTGTATATTCTTTTTTTGCAACGTCAAAAATGAAAATAAACCATACTTTTTAAACGATTTTATTCAGACTTGATCATCTGTTTGCTTTTTGGACGTTTGCTTCATATCTGAAAACTCAAATCTAAACCAATTCCAGCAATCCAATTGTCATGAAATTTTGCAGGCGAGCGTAGTACGGATGACAATACAACATTTTAAAAACCAAATAACCCTGAGGGAGTGAAAAAAAGCATCCAGGCAGCAAAAAACAATAAATATAATCCATAACCAGAAATCCAAACGACTTGAAATTAGTCTCTCGCGGTTTAACGAAAAAGTCAAAAAGCCGCTGCGTTCGGGGCGCTGATGATGCAGTGTGATCTACGTCGGACTATGTACACACAAATTCTGCTGCACGAGCAAATGTAATATATTATACATATACATGAAAATATATATGTCTAATATATTGTCATGTATATGTATACGTCGAGACGCTGTCGCGTCTCTAGATAATATAAAAAATAAATAAAAAATTTATTTCTTTAATATTATTACCACGATGTTAAAAAAAATTATTTAAATTTCAAGATATAATAAAATAAAACACATTATCTGGAGGCTTGCAAGAGGGAAGGTATGGTAATTATTTTAGGAATAATTTATTTTATTATATTAACATGCAAAGAAAAATAGATAGAATACTAAAATAGATAGTACTTAGTAAGTACATAGAAAAATTACTCCCGCGCCAGCTGGAGGGCGGCCCATTGTTCCTGCCTGGCCCTCACCCTCCAGCCACTCCTCTTATGGCGCCGGGTTGCATATCCTCCTGTAATTAGAAAAATAAAATAATTAGAGACACTTTTATTTGATCTGTTATGTAAATACATAATTAATTTTCAAATTTGGTTCATTTTTATGAAAATTCAATAAAATTCTGCAATGATTAATTTTCTACTAATTTTTTATCTAATTAAAGTATTGAGAATTAATACCGCGTGCCGTGGCCGGGTCCTGTGCCGGCTGCTGTGGCTCGAGTATTGATGATGATGATGGCGGCGGTGTGACTGTTGCGGCTGCCAGTGGCAGCAGCGGCGCAGCCGAAAACTGATGGCCCCCAACATGGGCTAAAGTGAACAATTTTTAAATGATAGTGCATTTTTAATAAAACCGTTTAACATAAAAGGGTCTAGCCGGATAAGCATAGTGAAAAGTGCCCTTGAACCGATTTTAGCTGGCAATGCACCTATCAATAGTGTAGCACAGGAAAACATTGTACACCAAGTTTCAACCCCCTATCTCAACCAGGAGGGTAGTTATAGGGTAAATTCGAATTTTCGGTTTTTGCCATATTTTCCCTATTTAATGGTCAGCAAAAATTCTTAAAAAAATCTGAAATATTGTACACATGATTGTGTATGATTGTGAATTTTTTCAGATTTTTTCGTTGCAACTGCTAAGTGTAAGAAATAAAAAACGCAAAAAAATGTCGAAAAATGCAGATTTCGTGTTGAAGTTTTCGAGCGACTAGATTTTTAATTTTACAGTAGTTAGATATTGACATGACTATTATCTACAATTTTTTTCAGATTTTTCGGTAAGGTGCGCCATAGTTATAAAAATCAGAAAACGATATTTTCGAGATATTTCGCGTGAAAACGTGATAAGTACTTTCAATTTTTGCATTTCCGTCATACAGTGAATGCATTATATGATTTTTAATATCTCTACATTCTACAGAGTAATATGTAAACGAAGGGAATTAAGTTAATATGATTAATTGGAAGTGTATACGCACCATATATCATATGGTACGAAAGAATCATTCAGCGCCGAAGTTAGCGAAGTGGTTAGAGTGTTAGACTGCAAAACCGCTGCATACTCTCTTTTGTCGTAGGTTCGCACCCCACCAAGGTCCAATTTTTTTTTTCATGATATAAAATTTTTTCATCGTTGATTACATGACAATACACGATATTCATTTAAAAATGTTTCTAGAATATTTTAAAAATATTTTATCGTAAGATTTCCATAAAAATAATTCTAGCTCCGGATAGTTTATAATATTTTGTCAATGGAATAGATGTGTGGTATTGGCTTATGATACGTATTCTGAATCCACTGGTTGGATTCGCCATTCTTTTATCAACGTACACCGTCCTCATTAGATTGTGGTCGCAGTGCGTCCGATTAATGGCTGATTTAAAAAAATAAACGTAAAAATATTGCCATAAGCTAGCTGTAGTGTACAGCTGTTATTATGCTTTATTACATCATAATATATTATATTATATTGCATTGCATTTTTGTTATATTTTCGTTGTTATGTTATACAATGTAAAATCCCCGCTAAACAGTAACCGCTAACTGCTAACGTCTTTGACCGAGTGGCGGCACGCGCGCCTTCTGTCAAAGGCAGCGCAACATATTTAGTTTTCTGACAAAATCGGCCACACGCGTGTGGCTGTCAAAGCGAATCGAGTCCTCGATCAGTGCAGAACGACTTTTTAACCGGTGACCGTTTTTCCGTTTCAACATGTCTACCAGCGAAGTGCAAGTTGTCGACAGAAAAACTGTGCGTGCCAAGTATATTAAATGTAATGTTCTGATTCGAAAATCATGCGGGCAAAAGAAAATAATTAATTCGGTGGCTGAAGCCGCAAAGTTTTCTGGGATTTTAGACAAAGTGGTGGCTGTTGGTGATATACTTTGCAATAAGTGCCGTCTTTTTATATGTAGAAGTACCGAACTTAGTACAGTTTCTCAACCTCAAGAATGTGAAGAGATTCCACACTCTTTAGAATCTTCAGACAGAGAATCCTCAATAGCAATACCTCTGCCTATATCCACAAGTGAGCCTACAGCTAGCTTATGGCAATATTTTTACGTTTATTTTTTTAAATCAGCCATTAATCGGACGCACTGCGACCACAATCTAATGCGGACGGTGTACGTTGATAATAGAATGGCGAATCCAACCAGTGGATTCAGAATACGTATCATAAGCCAATACCACACATCTATTCCATTGACAAAATATTATAAACTATCCGGAGCTAGAATTATTTTTATGGAAATCTTATGATAAAATATTTTTAAAATATTCTAGAAACATTTTTAAATGAATATCGTGTATTGTCATGTAATTAACGATGAAAAAATTTTATATCATGAAAAAAAAATTGGACCTTGGTGGGGTGCGAACCTACAACAAAAGAGAGTATGCAGCGGTTTTGCAGTCTAACACTCTAACCACTTCGCTAAC
Organism: Andrena flavipes; assembly: GCA_963971345.1. NCBI lineage: Eukaryota > Metazoa > Arthropoda > Insecta > Hymenoptera > Andrenidae > Andrena > Andrena flavipes. The sequence continues at coordinate 58,181,373 of OZ020479.1, forward strand.
TTCGGCGCTGAATGATTCTTTCGTACCATATGATATATGGTGCGTATACACTTCCAATTAATCATATTAACTTAATTCCCTTCGTTTACATATTACTCTGTAGAATGTAGAGATATTAAAAATCATATAATGCATTCACTGTATGACGGAAATGCAAAAATTGAAAGTACTTATCACGTTTTCACGCGAAATATCTCGAAAATATCGTTTTCTGATTTTTATAACTATGGCGCACCTTACCGAAAAATCTGAAAAAAATTGTAGATAATAGTCATGTCAATATCTAACTACTGTAAAATTAAAAATCTAGTCGCTCGAAAACTTCAACACGAAATCTGCATTTTTCGACATTTTTTTGCGTTTTTTATTTCTTACACTTAGCAGTTGCAACGAAAAAATCTGAAAAAATTCACAATCATACACAATCATGTGTACAATATTTCAGATTTTTTTAAGAATTTTTGCTGACCATAGGGAAAATATGGCAAAAACCGAAAATTCGAATTTACCCTATAACTACCCTCCTGGTTGAGATAGGGGGTTGAAACTTGGTGTACAATGTTTTCCTGTGCTACACTATTGATAGGTGCATTGCCAGCTAAAATCGGTTCAAGGGCACTTTTCACTATGCTTATCCGGCTAGACCCTTTATATATATATATTTTTACAATATAAAAGATAAATAAAAAGATATCTAGTTAAACTAAAAAAGACTAGTTAAACTAAAAAAAGATATCTAATTAAACTAAAAGATAACTAATTAATTAAAAGTATTAAAAATTAATAATACCCTTTGCCGTGGGCTGCTTATGTGGGACCACGGCACCCAAATTGCTGCTACTGGCAGCGTTCATGATAATATCGTCATCAGAATCTGAAAAAATAAATTAAAATAAATGTATATGTGATTTTGTTTTATTAGTTAATTAATTCTGCTGTAAGTGTATCATAATATAAAACTTACCAGCCAGTAGTTTGTTCTCCTCTGCATTCTAAAAAAAAAAAAAAAAATAAACAATTAATTAGTAAAAAAGATCAAGAGAGATAGTTAAAGTCATAACGTTAAAGTTAACTATCAGTGGAAGTAGATACTAATTGTATAGCAAGTAACCACAAGGAAATATATATTAGTCACGTTAAAACATATTCTAATTACGGTCTACTTCCACTTATATTTATTTATTACCGTAGGCAAAGTTCCTACCAAAGACTTTCAAAATGTTGTAGTTTACATGCCCATTCGTTAGTTTTATTTTATTTGTGATTATGAATAAATTCAGATTTCCCCCAAACTAGATGGTCCATGATAAAGGATCCTGTGACGAAATAATCTCACGAATCACGAGTAAATTTCTCATGAATAAAACTAACGAATAAAAATAAATTCTCACGCACCGCTTCAAGATTATGAATAACGATAACTCTGCTATGAATATATGAATATATATATGAATATAGTAATTTTTATATATTATTATTACTTACAGTTTGCTGCTCGTCCATCATGGCCTGTTCGTATTCGTATAATAGCTTCTCTCTGAAGCTGGCCTAGATGCCAGGTAAACATTTGACGATCAAACAGCACTTTTTAGTCAATATCGATCTATCGAAATTCTTTATTACGTTTTGCGTTAATTTATATAAATATTATATATAAATTAACGCAGTCTTTTTCTTTCTTTTATTTTAATAAATTTACTTACTGTAAATTTGAAACATGTAAAAAGCCTTGTTATATATATATATAAAATAAAAGAAAGAAAAAGACTACTGCGTAAAAAGTACTATTACATGTATATAGATCGGCAATGCGGTGCACATGGTTTCTTTTCGTAGTTTTCAAAAAAATCACCCGATACGGGCTTGTCGCTATCCCCACCACTTCTGTTTCACTCTTGTCCGGCGAAGACGAGAGCGAGATGGAACGAGAGCGAGCGAGAGCCATTGAAAGCGAGCGAAGACGGTACGAGATAGACGACGCGTGGATGTTTTGTCTCACTCCGTCTTTCGAGCGCTATGACACTCCGTCCTTTGCGTGCACGACGGGCGTCGCACGCAAAGCGTTCCATCTCGCTCCCCTTCGACCACAAAGAAGCGAGAAAAAAGAAACATATCTGAGTTTAACGTAAACGACATTTAAAATTCGCATACGTTAATATCCACGCACAGTATTGTGGCCGAGGACGTGGTCGTGGTCGGGGTCGTGGCGGTCAGGAGGAAAGCCGTTAAGGCGGAAAAGTTTATTAACTTAATATTGTTAATTTATTTAAAAATGTATTAAGTAATAAATTTCTTTCCTCGCATATATACGTTTTCTTTGTGGTGAAATTTCCTAGAGAGTGACCGGCGGTACATTAGCTTGATAAGATCAACACAACAAGAATTCACAAACTATGAAAAAAGTGATGGTAATCCCCCCCATTTCGCAATTGGCCTGATTAAAGTTGTCGTGGCGGTCCTGAGAGTAACCACCCTGGTGAGTCCATCCTTTCCTGGGTGAAGTGTGATGACACGAGCAAGCGGCCATTTGCTCGGTGGAAATCGCTCATCTGTGATGAGCACCAGAGATCCGACCTTGATCTCGTTTGATGGATGATGCCACTTAGAGATGGACAGCTGACGCTGCAGATAGTGGGATAACCATTGAGTCCAGAAGCGTTGAGTCCTTTGTTGAATAAGTCGCCATCTCGCTGAAGGTGATATTGTTGAATGTTCGATAGATGGCTCCGGTAAAGTTGAAAGTGGTTGGCCAATAAGAAAATGGGCCGGGGTGAGGGAAGAGATGTCATCAGGGTCATCACTAAGTGGCTCAAGCGGTCGCGAATTGAGCATGGCTTCTACTTGACTAAGAAGTGTGCTGAATTCCTCGTAGGTGAGTACAGTCTCACTTACTGTCCGCCGTAGGTGGTGTTTAATTGATTTCACGACCGATTCCCACTTGCCTCCTATGTGCGGTGCAGCTGGAGGGTTGAAGCACCAGCCAGTGTTGTCATTGACAAACAGCTGACTGAGCTGGTGATGATCTTGTGAGCCCTGAGTGAACATCTTCTTCAAGATGGTATCCGCTCCGATGAAGTTGGTTCCACAGTCTGAATAGAGCGTGTGTGGAATGCCCCTTCTTGAAGTGAATCTTCTGTACGTAGCGATGAAGCCGTCTGTAGAGTAGTCCGTGACGACCTCCAGATGAACAGCTGATGTTGTGAAGCATACAAAGACACAAATCCAGCCTTCTGTGTCTTCGCACCTCGTCCCCTCCACGTCTTGAGAATAATTGGACCCGCATAGTCGATGCCAGTGTGCGTGAATGGGCGTGAGGGTGCAACTCTCGAAAGAGGTAGTTGGCCCATCAATTGATGGGCACGGATCCCCCTTTGTCGAGCGCACACAACACACCGCAGGATGTGAGACTTCACTGGTGCTCTCCCTCCGATGATCCAATAACTGTGTCTGATGTGAGCGAGGGTGAGCTGGGTCCCTCCATGTAACGTTAGCCGATGGGCATGGTCTATAACCAGATCAAACAGGCGTGAATGGCGAGGTAAGATTGCCGGATACTTACTTTCATAACCCAGATGTGAGTTTTTAAGTCTTCCTCCAACTCGAATGACTCCTTGTTCATCGATGAAGGCTGTGAGTCGATTGAAGGCGTGGGATGATGGCAACGTTGAATTCGAGCTGAGAGCCTTGAGCTCACTGGGGAAGTAGATTGCTTGTATTGCCTTCACCCAGAAGATCCTGGCCCACTCCAGGTCGCTTGGTGACAATGTGATGCCGGGTGACGAATGTGGTGATTTCCTCAATTTTGAAACAAATCTGTAACAAATTGATGTGATTCGAATTAATTTGTTGATAGAGGAGTATTTGTAGATGAGGTCCCAGTGATATTCCACTTGAAGGATGTTGAGTAGGTGGGAAATTCCTGGACGAGCTTCCTGTGCACTGGATTCGTCCTTGAGGGTTGGTTGTGATGGCCATGATGTACTAGGTTGTGTGATCCATGATGGTCCCGTCCACCATAGATGATGATGTTCAAGCTGCGCTGTTGTTAAGCCTCGTGATGCGCAGTCAGCAGGATTTGAACTTCTAGGTACATGCCTCCAATGTGCCTCTTGGGTGAGCTCTTGAATCTGGGAGACACGATTCCTCACATAATCCTTCCAACGTGATGTGTGAGATTTGATCCATGTTAGTGTCACTTGAGAATCCGTCCACAATGTTGGACGAAGAGTAGCTTGAACGTATTTCATGAGCTTAGCAAGCATCAATGCAGCAGTAAGCTCAAGTCTTGGAATTGTGAGCTTCTTGAGGGGTGCTACCTTTGGCTTGGAGCACACTAGTGTCGACACTTTGTGATTAGTGGACGGTGATGTCACGGTAAGATAAATCACCGCTGCCATGGCGAGTTGTGAGACATCAGAGAATCCATGCAGTTCCACTGTTGAATTGCTGAGAGTGTTGAACCACCTTGGAGTTGAGAGCCTGGCCAGGCCTTGAAGATCTTCTCTGATGGTGAGCCAATTGGATGTGACTTGGGATGGCAGTGGATCATCCCAACTGATCTTGTGCAGCCATAACTCTTGTAACAGAGTTTTTGCTCGAATTATGACTGGTGATAGAAAGCCTAGTGGATCAAATATTTGTGCTACTTCTGAAAGCACGAGGCGTTTGGTGAATCTTGAATTCGAGCTTGATTTTGCTGAGAATGAAAAGTTATCATCATTAACATTCCATTGTAATCCGAGAATCTTGGTATTGCAGTCGTCTAGTGATATAATCGAGTTTTGAGCTCGCATGTTGATAGAAATTGATTCAAGCAAAGGAGGGAAGGTAGAATGCCATTTGGCTAGTGGAAAGCCTCCTGCGTTGCACAGGTCTGTTAATTGTTGAGCTATCGTGATAAGCGTCTCACCTGTGTCAGCCCCGCCAAATATATCATCAACGTATCTGGCGTGAGTGATGGATGGAACTGCCAGAGGGAAACGGTGGCCTTCATCTTTGGCCAATTGCAGCAATGCCCTGACAGTGAGGAATGGAGCAGCCTTGGTCCCATATGTGACCGTGGTGAGCTTGTAGGGCACCTCCTTTTGGTCTTCATCAATCCACAGCACCCTTTGTAGATCTTGATCGTCTTCGTGCACCTTGACTTGTCGATACATCTTTGTCACATCCGTAGCAAAGATGTACTTGTGCTGGCGAATCCACAACAGCACGTCAGTGATGTTGAGCAGGAGATTTGCACCGGTGTGCATGATGTCGTTGATCGAGTATCCAGATGAAGTTGGACTTGATCCATTGAAGACGACTCTCATCCTCGTTGATTTGCTGTCTGGCTTGAGTACTCCGTGATGTGGAAGATAAAAGATCGAATGAGTATTAGGAGAAATGGATGGTGCTCTTACCATGTATTGAAGCTCCTCGTATTCTCTCATGAATCCATGGTAGAGTCCCTGATATTCGCTGTCCTTGTTGAGCTTGTTGATCGTGCGCTTCAAGCAGGCGTGGGCTGTCTGATACGAATTGCCCAGCAAACTTGGTGATGATTTAAGCGGGATACGCACAATGTATCTGCCTGCAGAATCACGAGTGTATGTCGCTTGGACGTGATCCTCACATTCTTGTTCTTCAGGAGTGAGTTGCGCAGGCGCGTCCTCAGGAAGCTCCTCTTGAATCCAAAACTTGGTCAATAATTCTTGAAGCACAGTATCCTTGTGTTGCACTACAGCAGAGTGATGCACGGTGTTTAGTTGCGTTGATCCAATGTTGACTGGTCCAAGAATGAGCCACCCAAAGATTGACAGCTGAGCGATTGGCATTGACGGGTCACCTTTCTTGATGTTGGGCTTGATGATTCGTCCATACGTGTCTGCTCCAATGATGATGTCAATGGGCCTGGATGTTAGAAAATCAGGATCTGCCAATTTAAGACCGCTGAGCTGTGGCCACTCTTGCTTCGGGGCTTCCACTGATGGCAAATTTGAGGTTAACGTCCTGAGTATGTGAGCTTGTATGCGTACAGTTGCAGAGCTGTAGTTTGAACGGAGCGTGATGAATACAACTCCTCTGGTTTGAGTGGCCTTATGGCTTCCAATGCCAAAAATTGTAACAGCTGACTGGGTGCGTTGGAGCTTGAGTTGAGTGACTAGCTCCTCCCTGATGAAGGTTAACTCCGAGCCTGAGTCAATCAGTAATCGAACTGGAACGGACGACACCGGTGAAATCAGCTGAGCGGTGGCTGTGGCTAGCAGCGTGATGAACGATTTTGTGGAGCGAGCTAATGATGGGTATGCTGCATGAAGGTCTGTTGAGCTGGTGTTTTGAAGTGTTGAGCTGGTTTTTTGAAGTGTTGAGCTGGTGTGGGGTGCGACGACTGCACCGACTCCTCAATAGACTTGCTCGTCCGTGGTTGAGTCTTGCGCCTTGGGAGCGGCTTGCGCTGGTTGCGGTGCACTTGCCTGTGCCTTCGGAAGATGCAACATCGTGTGGTGAGCAGCACCACAAGTCTTGCATTTCTGAGCAGACTTGCAATCCTTCGTGCGATGTCTGCCACAGCAGTTGCGGCAGAGCTTGTTGCGTGTGATGACTTTTCTCCTTTCTGGCACCGACAACGCTCTAAATTAAGCACAGGTGACTATGTAGTGATCGGCCTTGCAGTGATCACAGGGGTACGCGTAGGGTGACGGCTGCGATGATCCCGATGCCTTGAGCTGCGTGGCGTGAGCTGTGCCTCGCTGAGCGAGTTGTGGTCTTCTTTGTCGCCTTGAGCTGGTCGGCGGCCTCCATTCTTTCCAAGGCTGTTGCCTTGTCAGTGATAAATTTAGCCAGCTCCTCGTACCTCGGATATTCGGAGGATGAGCCCACTGACGTCTCCCACGCCTCACGCGTAACCTTGTCGAGGCAGTTGGTAGCCTGATGGACGAGGAGGCAGTTGTACATGTCCTCGGCAGCTCTCAAGGCGTCAATAGACTTCTGCACCTCATGTATAGCTGCCACGAGGCCGTTGAGCGTTGTGGCACTGCGGGTGGACACTGGTGAAAGGTTGAGCAGTTTTACAAGTTGCTCCTCGATGAGCACGCGCTTGTTGCTGTACTTCTTGGTCAGAAATTCCCAGCAAGTTTGGAAGGAGGAGCCGGTGACAGGGTGAGCATTTACATGTCTCGACGGTTCTCCTCGGAGGCTTGAGCGAAGATAATGCAGCTTATCTATTTCTGCGAGCTGGGTGTCCTTGATTATAAGGGACGTGAACAATTCACTGAATCCAGGCCATTCAGTGTAGATCCCTGAGAAGGTTGGGAGAGTTATCTCCGGCAACTTCCCGGCGCGAGCCCCTGCGTTTTAGTTGGATGGCCTGGAGGCGATGGTGGCCTCCACATCTTCTCGCAGGCGGTTGAGCCTCCTCTTCGTGTCCCACACCAGCTGTGTTTCTTCGGCTGCCACCTCCTCTTGAAAATATTCGTGCTCCATGCACCGTGCTGGCCAGGTCGACTCGAGGTACTCATGCTCGTCACAGAATCTTGTGTGAATCTCCTCCACTTGATCCTTGAGCAGCTTGAGCTCATCAAGAGAGGTGGTGTGAGCGTGGGTGGGGAGTTGAGTTCTTAGAGCTTTGATTGACTTTACTCTGCCCACCTGGGTTTTTATCTTTAAGATGAGCTGCGTGGGTAGGCCTACTGGCGATGAGCTCCTCGAAGCTGGCTTCTCCTTTGAGCTTGGTAGAATATATATATATAATAGATATGGTAGAATCTTTAATCCAATTTCGCATGATATCCCATCCCATCTCGAAGGAAGAAAACTCACCACCTTCTCGTGGTTTCCATTGGACAATGGCAACTGAAATGTTTTCATCAATAAGTACCATTGACAAAGAGTGAGTTACTAATATTTATTAATCGCTTTAAATCTTGCAAATATTCAGCGATCATTTAGAATAATGCCGGTTGATAGTCACCTTGGTTGCAGATAGCAACGCACGTTCGCCCGCTGGAGTTGTCGAGGCTACCGGCGACGACACGCCTGCCGCGGCAGTGCGCCCGCACGCGGCGTCGACATTCGGCAATTTTTACAGGGCTAATATTAAAATGTCCATATTTTTGACAATTGGACCATGAAGGGGAAGGATAGAACTATATTCTAATTTTTTTCCAGATTTTTAAAATCGCGCCCGATGTTAAAAAACTGCATTTGTTTATAATAATTGCACAGAAATGGTTCAAATTATTTTTTTTTTAAATTGAAATAATTTTGTCTTAAAACTTCAATGTCTTCTCTATAAGCACCATAAATTTCAACTCCATCCGTTTACTACTTCCATAGCTATAATTTATTGAAAAAAAGTTAGCACTTACCTTCAAACAGCTGTAAAATCTACATTTTTCAAAATTTTCAAAAATCCTTCTACATATGTTTATACATCCCTAAAGACTACAACATATTCAATTTTGAGCCACATCCGAAATGTTACTCCAAAAAGTGTCTGATTTGGCGTGGAATATCCCCATACACTTATCCTTATATCTACCTTAACCTAACTTAAAATAACTTAACCGCTACCGTCCGCTCGCTCGCTCCCCTCCTTCTCTCCCCCCTCTCTCGCACGCACGCCTATGCCACCTCCTCCGCCTCTAGGACCTCCGCTTCCGCCCGCTTCCGCCCGCTTCCCCTTCCACTCTCAATCCTTCTCTCATTCACTCACCCTTCATTCTCCCATTCCTCCTTCCCTTACTGCTCTTCTTTCCTCTATTCTCCTCATCCACTCCTCCCCCTCCCCCTCGTCCCCCAGTACCTCCATCACCGCCTCTTGCCACCCCCTCTCCGTTCCCCACCCTGAGCACACTTCCCAGACGTGCTCCCACGTCTCCTCCCCTTGCCCACACATTCTGCATCTCCTTTCCTCCTCCTCCTCCCAGTATCTCCCCGCCTTCATCTCATTCCCTAATCTAAACCTCGCTACCCTTTTCCATCTCTCCTCTCCCCACCCTTTCTTCAAGTACCCAGGCACACCCACCCCCTTCACCCTCCCATACCATGCATTGTACTTGGAGTCCCCTATCTTCCTCCACCTCTCCTCCTCCTGCAGCCTTCTCTCCCTCTCTACCAGCTCCTCTCCCCTCGTCTCTCCCCTATCCCTCATCCTCTCCACCTCCTCCACCTTCCATCCCCTGTCCTTAAAGTACTGTTCCCTCTCCTCTTCCCAGCCCTGCAGTACCTTTCCCCTCCGCATCCTCCTCTTCATTTCCTCCCAGTACTCCCTCGCCAACTCCCCCCCCCCCTTCCCCTCTTCCAGCTTCCTCTCATACCCCAATGCCCTTAACCCCGCCCCTCCCTTTATCATCCCCCTCTGTAACTCTTCCCTAACCATATACCCTGGGGTATTCCTGTCCACTCCTAACACCCACTTCAAATACATTTTATGTACTGCTTCTATTTTATCCCTCCCTCTCCATCCCCACACCTCCACCCCATAACTCAATACCGGCCATACCAGCTTGTCGTATAGCCATACCCTTCTCCCCCAATCCTTCCCAAACTTCCTTTTCCCAATCCCCCATACTGCGGCGGATGTCCCATCACTGCGGCCCCCTTTCTAATCCTCTCCTCTACATGTTCTTCTTGTCCCCCACTCCCCATCACCGTATATCCTAGATATTTAAACCTCCTTACCTCCTCCAGCTCCTTTCCCTTCCACCTCCATATCACCTTACTCCACCTCCCACCTCCCCTTCTACACCTCATCGCCTTCATCTTACCGACATTCACCTGTAACCCTTTCCCCTTCACGTACTTTTCTAACTTCCCTACATCCCCTTCATTCCCTCCACGTCCTCTGCCAACACCGCCACATCGTCCGCGTATGCTAAAGTGTAGATCTTCCTACCGCCCAGCCTACCCCCCCCAGCCTCCCCTCCCCAGTTCATCGTCCATGTCCGCTATCAGGAGCGTGAACATTATAGGACTTAACGGGCACCCTTGTCTTACGCCCCTCGCCGTCCAGACACACTCCCCCTCTTCCTCCCTTTTTTTTTTTTTTTTTTACTAGGAGGAAATCCCCACGGATACCCTCGGCCTCCTAGGTGATCTACCTCAGGGGACGGAGTTGCGCGCCTGAAGGGGAGGACTTGTACGAGAACAAGCAAGTGATTTCATTCGCTTGCCCCCCTTCCTGCGCATTCGCCACTCCGCCCCTAACAACCCCGACAGGCTTGTTGGGGTCTTCCCTGGAGGAGATAACTCCTCCCCCAGATCTTCTCCGGCGACGCGCGACGGATCACACGCCCGCGTCGCCACTGGGGGGGCCGCTGCTGCTAAGGTGGGTGGTGTCCCCCGACACCCCCCACCCCACGGCCCCGCGATCGAGGCTGAACCCGACCCATCTTTGCGATAGTCAAGGGGCCGGGCGGGGGCACAGGCTGGCTCAGGGGGGCCGCTCCAGAGCGAGGGTGGCAGCCCACCACGACGGGCCGCCTATTCGTCCCCCAAGCCTCGATCGCAACACGGAGCGGCACCACGCGCCGCTCCTGCGGGGAGGGCCCGCTGTTTTTATTTCGGGGCCCTCCCATTTCCACCCCGTCTCCGCCACCGCGGAACACGCGCGCTGCCACCGCGCGGCCGCGGTGGCTCCAAACGGACGGTGGGGTGGCCCACGTACAAGGGGGGGCCACCCTGCTCCCTTCCACTGTCACGCCCCCCACTCTCACTGGGTGGGGGGCGGCGGCCGAGGACCGGTGTACGCCCTCGGCCTTTCTACTTCTCCCCCGAAACGCGGGGCGACGGCGCGGCCGGAGCCTAAGCGGGGAAGTGGCGCGACGCTACGAACTACGTCGCCGCTCTGCCTCCCCCAGCTCCGGGTCATCCGTGTCGCGCTCGTCGCCCCCCTCTTCCTCCCCCACCCTAACCCGTCCCTTCGTTTCCCTCAGTACCTCCTCACATCTCATCACCAACTCTTCCCTCACCCCCTTCCCCTCATAGCCTTTATCAGCACCTCCCTGTCCACCGAGTCAAACGCGGCCTTTATATCAACAAACAACACCACTATTTTCCTCTCCTTCCTCCCTATTTGTCTGTTGATCAAATAGTTCAAGGTGTATATGTTGTCTATACAGCCCACCCCCCTTCTAAACCCCGTCTGACTCGGCGGCAGCATTCTCTTTTCCTCCACCTCTACCCTCAACCTCTCCGCCAGTACCGACGCGTAGACCTTGTACGCCGTCTGCGTCAGGGTAATCCCCCTGTAGTCCTCCACCTTTTTCCCTGCTCCTTTCTTCACCACCGGCACCTTCCATCCCTCCGGCCACCCTTCCCCCCTCCATACCCTATTGCATAACTCCCACAGCTTCTTTTCTACCTCCTCCCCCCCGTACTTCCACGCTTCGTTTGGTATTCCACCCCCCCCCCCACGGCCTTCCCGTCCTTTAACTTCTTTACCACCCTTCTAATTTCCTCCCTTCCTATCTTCCTCTCTTCGTCCCTCCCCCTTTCCTTTACCCCCCCCCCTTTCACCACCCTCCACTCTACCCCTCCTAAGAGCCCCTGAAGTACTCATTCTTCCATTTTTATTTTTTCATTCATCCTCCTTCTCTTTCCTCTCTCCTGTTTACCACCTTCCACACCTGCCCTTCTGTCCACACCCCCTCCATCTCTTTTTCCCACCGTTCCACCTCCTTTTTCCTCTTTTCCTCACATAGTTTCGCATAAGCCCTTTTTCTCTCTCTGTAAACCTTACCGTCCCCTCCCTCCCTTCTCCACTTTCTCAATTCCTTCCTTACCTTGCTCTTCTCCTCTCTACACCCCTCATCCCACCATCCTCCCTTTCCTTTCCTCTCTCTCCCCTCTTCTGACTTCTTAACCGCTCCCTTTATCCTTTCTCCCATCTCTCTCCACTCCTCCTCCACCCCCTCACCCCCTCTTCCCTCTTCACAAAGCTTTCCATAAACTTCTTTCTCCCCTCCTCTGTCCAAATCCCTCTTCCTCCTACCCTCCTCTCCTCTCTACGTCACCGCCCCCCTCTCCCCTTAGCCATACCACCACCGGGTAGTGGTCCGACTCCACTCGCTCCCCCACTTCTACCCTCTCCACCTTCTCCCACTTGTCCTCATTCCCCAAGGCATAATCAATTACCGTGTTTGCCCTCCCTCCTGTAAACGTCCACTCCCCCTGCTCATCCCCCTCCACCCCCCATTTAGTATACTCCAGCCCCTTTCCTCCAAGTACCCACACAGTCTCCTCCCATCACCATTCCCCTCTTTGTCCTTCGATCTCCTACTCCCCCGCTCCCTCCCTCTTCTTCCCATCCCAACACCCATCCCAACACCCACCCCCCTCTTCCCCTGTCCTAGCGTTAAAGTCCCCCCGATTAACACCCTCCCTCCCTGCTCCCTCTCTTCCGTCCACACACCTAGGTCCTCCAACTTCCTTGTCAAATCTCTATTCACGTACACCCCCACTATCCTCCACCACTCTCCCCCCATCCTCACCTTTTTCGTCATTATCCCCTCCCTCCCACCTTCCTCCTCCACTTCCACTTCTAACCCCTTTCTCACCCCCATTAGCATTCCTCCTATCGCCCTACCCTTCTTCTTCTCCCTCCGCGCCCATTGCCTATCTCAGACAAACCCCCTTGGCAACCTCCTCTCCACCTTTCCCCACCCACCTTCCTCCATCCATGTTTCACTCATTACCACCACGTCCCACTCCTCCAGCCCTCTCCAAAAGTCCCCGTCCTTATCTCTCAGCCCTGCTACGTTCCAGAACGCAACCTTGTATCTACTCCCCCCCTCCCCCTTTCCCTTACCCTTCGTTTCCCTGCTCATCTACCCATCTTTCCCTCATCTCATCCCACCTCCTCACCTTCCCATTCACCCAGATCTTCAAGTATCCGACCTGAACCTTCTTTCCTCCCTCCCTCTCCCTCGCCGCCTCTCTTTCCACCTTCCATCTCGCTTTCCTTTCCTCCTCCGTCAAATCGTCATCTATCCTTTCCCTTCTGCCCCTTAGTTTTTTCTTTGCCTGCATTACCTTTATCTTCTCTTCCCTCCCCGCCAACTTCACCAGTATCAATTCTTCCCCTTTCTCTCCCCTTCTTCCTATCCTTTTCACCTCCCTTATCCCCCCCTCCTCCATACCCATCTCCGCCCACAACTTCTTCACCTCCTTCTCTTCCTCCATTTCCTTCGCCCCTAACCCCCTCACCACAACGTTATTTCTCCTTTCCACCCTCTCTTTCTTGTCCTGTTTTAATTCCATCTTTCTCAATCTTATCCAACACTCCTCCACTTCTCCCCCCTCCAGCCCCTCCATACTGCCCCTCCCTTCTTTTTCCCTTTCCCACTTCTCCATCCTCCTTATCAGTTCCTCCACCCTTCCATCCCTTTCTTCCATCCTCTCTAACCTCTCCTCTATCCCCTCCCTCCTCCTCCTCTTATCCTCCCTCCTTTCCTCCTCCTACTTCCTCCTTTCCTCTCTCCATTCCTCCATCTCCTTCCTTCTTTCCTCCCTTTCCTTCATCATCTCCTCTTTCACCTCCCTTAACTCCTTTTTCATCTCCTCTTTCTCCCCCCTTATCTCCTTCATTAGCGTCTTTAACATCCCCACCACATTTCCCATCTCCTCCCTTTCTTCGCTGCCCCCCCCCCCTTCTCTTCCCTCCTTCCGGCGATCTCAACACCTTCTCACTCCTCTTGAACCCTAATCTACCCCCTTCCAGCCCGGTTCCAGCTTCCTCCTCCCTCTCCTTCCTCTTTTTTCCCCCATATCCCTCCATGCTCCCCGCGTAACTACTTGAGCTACTCCCGCTGTCATTCCTTTGCCTTCCCTCATTTTTCTGTTTTCCTTTTTCCATTCTCGCGCTCTTTCCCTCTCCCCTCGCCCCTCCCCTCCCCTCGCCCCTCCCCTCCCCTCATCACCCTTGTCCCCCGCCATTAGACCTTCCCCACACGCACTGCCCTCTGCCGTCTTCTCAGGCTTCACCCTTACTCCTCTATTCAAATTTCTTCGTACCACTTTTCAAATCTACCGCCTTCTTGCCCGCTCTCCTTACTTCTTCACCTGTTCGCCAGACCTCTCTACCTGCTCTCTCTTCCCGCCACTAATACCTATCCTCCAGCCTAACCTCAAATCCGCTCCCTTCTCCCTCTCCGCACCTCACCCACTACCTTCCTGCCCTTCGCCCTTTACACTCTTCCCTTCCTCACCTCTTCCCACACCTTCCCTACTCAGTCCTGCATCTCTCGACTCCTTCCTCACTCACACTTTCTACCACTCAACTCTCCGCACCACGTACACACGTCTTTCGCTCTCGCGTCCGGAAACGGAAGTCCCACCCGTGTATATATTAATCGGCAAGTTTTTATCAAATATTTCTAGTACTGAGTAGTAAGGCAACACGGGTTCTAACGCAGATCCTCTGAGGGGGGCGTGGGGGGGGAGTAAGGGCGCGCGGGGGAGCGTGGCGGAGGGAAACATGGGATGCGGGGCCTGTGGGGAGAGGAAGGCCGGTTGCGCGCGCACGTGCCGCGGAGTGGGAGAAGCCACAATCGTGGAGGGGATCAGTCCGGACCGAGCCGCCGCGGAGACCTGACCCACCGCCGAAACTTTTTGGAGGGGGTGAATGACACCCCGAAAACTTTTTCAAACCCCAGGCCCATCCCCGAAAATTTTGTATACCTAACCGGAGGAAGTGAAGGACCCCCCGAAATTTTTTTTCCAAACCATTACGCAGCATACAGACGTTTATTTCCAATGCAGAGAAATAATAATATATTTTTATCGGATGATGTTTCGGACAATGTCGGGAAAGATCGGCATTTTACAAACCACGTATTCGGAGGAGGGAAAGAGACAGAGCATTTTTAATTCAGAGGAGGGAAAGAGAGAGCACTACACAGCGTCGCAGCGTCTCGCGTGACTGCGTGTAACGTGAATCCTCTGGAGCAGCCGTGTGGGATGATGTCATTCGGCGGTGCGAACAACGCGTAATCTTAAAATTACGTGTCGAGGAGGATGACGGATAAATGAAATAGAGAAATAATATGTGCTTAAAAATGATAATATATTGTTACAAATATTTGGCTTAATTATCCCACTCGACTACATCGCCATCGAATAGAGCACTATCGTCGTCGGTAAAAATAGCATTGTCGACGATTTCATTAAATAGAGCCTCGTCGGTATAAAACAAATCATCGCAAACTTGCTCGGGGATTATCTGAATTCCTATATCGCGAGCTTGAAGCCCTGATACCGCATTCGCAAAAATAGTATTAGAATCAATCGGTTTCGCATTGGCACATCTCCGCCAAACTACACTTTTTGGATCCGTCAAACTGTGCAGGTGATATATATCGTTATAATCAGTGTTTTCGTAATCCTCATCCTCATCCTCACTAAGATCGGAAAAGAATGGTTTTTGCCGCGCATGTCTGTTTAACCAATATCGCTCACTCTCGTACTCTTCAGGCAGCATCTCACTGCCGCATATGCTAATAGGATTATAAAACACTTTTAAAAAGATGTCGCCATCGTGAACAACTTCCGCCTTATTATTATTATTATTATTATTATTATTATTATTATTATTATTATTATTATTATATATATAACCGGGACTGAGAATCCCATAGTTACACAAGACTATATAAACAAAAGGCTTACAGTACTAGCCATTACTAATTTAAGTTAGCACTAAAGTTATCATTAGAAATACTGTATAACAATGTTCGGAACGAGCTACGAGGGAGAATAAAGGAATCACAATCATTAAAGTGTTGATTAGCCAGAGTCATGGCACGGTTTATAGGGTCAACCAAGTAGTGACAATAGCGTGGTAATCTCGGGGCGAATAGAGGTCTAGATCTCAAATGTCTCTGCGGAGCATTAAAGGAGACAGAGGATGTCAACACAGAGCAGTCTATATGACCATTTAGCACATTGTACAAAAACATCATATCCGCTATACGTCTACGATCGACAAGAGTAGGGATGTTCAAGAGATTCATTATTGGGCTATAGTTATGGTCAGTACGGTCCAGACGCACACCCAGGATCCGAGCGGCAAATCTCTAAAACTTATGCTGAACCCTTTCAATCAAGTTAATATATTTGCCATGCTTCGGGTTCCAGATGACTGATGCATATTCTACATGAGGCCTAACGAGGGCAACATATAATAATTTGATTGCGTCTATATTTTTAAAGTGTTTTGCGAATTTTGATATGAATCGAAGGGTTTTTGAAGCCTTACTTGAACAGCGCAAATAATGGTTCCTGAAATCGAAACACGGCCTGATAGAAACTCCTAAGTCGATTACCTCCGACACCGTACTGAGTATATCATCCCCCAAATTATAAGGGAAGACAATATCGCACACACCCCGTGCCGCCCTAAAAACCACACACTTAGAGGTATGAAGCCTTAAATTATTACTATTACACCAAAGCACGAACCTATCCAAGTCATCCTGCATCTCGACCGCATCACTCCAGCAATGGATTTTCTTAAAGACCTTAAGGTCATCCGCATACAATAAAAAGTTGGTTCGAACAAATACATCCACAAGATCATTAATGAACACATTAAATAGCAGCGGACCGAGATGAGATCCCTGTGGAACTCCTGAGGTAACCGTTATCGGTGAGGAGAGAGAGTTAGACACTCTAACAATTTGTTCCCGGCCACATAGATAACACCGTATCCATGATAACAGAGGCCCACAAAATCCCCAGGAGGACAATTTATTAAGGAGGATGGAGTGATCCACAGTGTCAAAGGCCTTTTGAAAATCCGTGTATACCGTATCTACCTGACAGCCTTTATCAAGGGCTTCGGTCACGAAGCTTTGGTAAACAACAAGATTGGTTGTCGTAGAGCGCCTCGGTACAAATCCATGCTGTTCCCCACATAGAGAATTGACAATAAGAGGCAATAAAGACTCTGTTACAAGTTCCTCAAATAGCTTAGGCAATACCGATAGCTTACTAATAGGTCGATAATTACGCACATCAGACCGATCACCCGCCTTAAATACTGGCGTAACGAAGCTATTCTTCCACACCTTCGGAGATTGAAGTCACCGAATATACAGAGCTTATCATCACTAAAATCTTGAAAAATATCCATGATTGACCCAACATGGTAACCATAGCGACCCGATTGAGACCCCGGTGGAAGATATAACCCACCTAGAATTAAATGTGTGGAATGAAGTCGCACACGCACAAAGATCTGCTCCAGGTCATCCCGCTTAGGGTCAATCAAAGAACATGGCAGAGTATTTCTAACTGCAATTAGAACCCCCCCCCCCTAGAGAAATCACTCGTGAGGCGTGATCTATCCTTACGAAAGACATTAAAGTCACATAAGCCCAGCTCCGGTGACAAGATTGACTCGTTAAGCCATGTTTCGACTAAGACAATAATATCGTAGCGGGCCGCCGATGCCAAAATAGCTACCTTTAATTCATCTAACTTAGTTCTAAGCCCTCTAACATTTTGATCAAGAGACACGGTAGTGTCTCGCGCCAAGTATATAATATATATATGCGCAGCGCGAACACGGAGTGTATCTATTACGCCACGACTCGCTATCAAGAACCCTGAGATTTCCGAATCTCAATAACGGCTCATCCGATTAGGTTTTGAATGGTCTTAATGGATAGCTTGGGTTTGATTTACATAAGAAAAGTGTCTTCGTTTTGTTCCTACGGGCCTTATGAGCTGAGATATTTCGATGTAAAGTTGCAATTTGCTGAATTTTATGTTATTAAAATTCAGCATCGTCCCCGTCATAGTCGTCGTCCTACACTTCTAGGCAAGAGGGGAGTATGAAAGGGTGAGGAAATGTCCCTCAGGCACGTCGTTCATTGGATGCGGGTTTCGGCCAATCGCCTAACAAGTTGTTGTAACCTGACAGCTAGACAGATAAATAACCTACCAAGTGCTAAGTGTCAAATAAAGTGAGATGTCCGAATTTGAGATGTCGGGAGTTTTTACACTAAATAGGAGACGGAATTATTGTCTCAATTAACAAGGTAAGTTGCCAAATTTATTTAATAGATTTTTATGTAGAGTCACAGACTTGGAAGTTGTCCGGAGAAGGTTCGACAGAGAAGCACCTTCTTTCGCATAAGTTTCTAGAAATTTGTACCATGCTGGTACAAAGTAATATATTGTAGTAAAAAATTGCATTGAATTTAAATTGCCAAATATTTGTATTTGTATACCAGTAATTTAGAGTTTCTATTTTATGTAAAGGTTATTATATTATAGTAGAAATGAAGGAGACGCATAGGACTTCGATATTAAATACATGACAAGTAATACGAGCCGATTGGCTGCGATCACCTATCTCCGTTAATTTCTATTTCATTTGTCCAGATTCGATTCTAAATATTTCTCCTATAATTTCATTTTATTTCTCAAATAAAAAAATTCTAAAATGACTTTTGATATACATAATAATAAATATATAACCCATAACCATAAATTCAAACGACTTGAAATCAGCCAATCGCGATAAAGACAAAAAGCCGCTAGGTTCGGATCGCTAGTCGCTTCACGATTTCCGTAAATACATAAACACTACAAAATGTGTGAAATCCCCACAAATTACCTTTTTTAAAAAAAAGGTACAAAAAGAGCGCCAAGTATATAACCCCATCAAAAAGAATCCCATTTAAAAACATTGTCGTAAATTAATACCCATCAAAAAGAATCCCATTTAAAAACATTGTCGTAAATTAATAGCTTTACAAAACTAATGATATACATAAATTGCGCCAATTATCACAATGGCTATTTTTACAAATAAAAAAATGTATTATATAATATTAAGGAGATATATTTTTATACAAATAAATATTTTAATACGAATAAATATTTTATTCAAAATACTTGGCGCTGCTCTCCGAATTGGTGTTGCTAAACTGAATAAATATGTATAAATTGCATTAAAATCTTTTTCTTTCTTGTCTCAGTGGTGTCTTGTCTTGTTTTATTTTATTTATTAACCAAGACAATTAACCTTCTTTTGGTTTCGCAGCGCCAAGTATTTTGAATAAAATATTTATTCGTATTAAAATATTTATTTGTATAAAAATATATCTCCTTAATATTATATAATACATTTTTTTATTTGTAAAAATAGCCATTGTGATAATTGGCGCAATTTATGTATATCATTAGTTTTGTAAAGCTATTAATTTACGACAATGTTTTTAAATGGGATTCTTTTTGATGGGTATTAATTTACGACAATGTTTTTAAATGGGATTCTTTTTGATGGGGTTATATACTTGGCGCTCTTTTTGTACCTTTTTTTAAAAAAGGTAATTTGTGGGGTAATAAACTACGGGATAACTTAATTGTTTTTTGTCGCGGGGTCACGTGGGCCACTACACTTAACAATTTGTGGCACGCCATGAATATAACGAATTGTTCTATTGGTTTCTCCTTTGTCATGCAGTTCACGCAGTTTGGCCCGAAGCTGCTCCAGCACCTGCCGTTGAACGATAGTCTTATCATCCGTGATTTTGCATGGTCCAGGAAAGCGGGATTTGTTCTTTAAAATGCCCCTAGCTGCCTCAGAGGACACGAGGATCACACAGAGGGGTCGAGGGGACGGGCTTTTCTGTTTCTCGAGCCTACGTATCCGTAGGTCTACGTAATCCGGTGGTTGAATCAGATTGAAGATACACTTAACACCATCGATATCTTCCTTCCTTGCCAGTTCCGCTGAGGTACTGTTTGACTCTGGCAATCCATGCACAATGACATTCGATGCTCTAAAATGTCGCTCATTTATCTCAGCAACAATCTCGTCTGTAGCAGCAGGACCAGAAGGCAGACCATTATCCAGACCAGTAGCATTAGACTCGAGTAGGCAAACCCGATCAGAGAGGTCACCAACCGTAACGCGTAAATCTGCTATCTCCGATTTGAGTTCAGCCATCAACCCTTGGCGAAATTTGCTCAGCTCGTCCCTCATGACTTCCACGATTATCTGTCTCAATTCCTCCTTAAAGGAGAAGGAAAAGGATGGTTGGGATAACACCGACGGCGATGAAGGTAGAGACAGAGAGACATCTACCAGGCCAGTCGAGGCAGAGGAGCCCGTTACACAATTCAAAAGTTTCCCGTTAAGCCATGGATGCCCCGTACGGCCAAGGCAGGAGACCCCCTTGTGAGACACAATCCCACAGCCTGCATAGGTGACTGGGTTGGCAACACCCGCACCACATCCTTTACACTTCTTAGGGATAGAAGACATGATTCCCAACTACTGCCAAATGAACAGAATTGTGTACTACCGGAACAATTGAGACCGGGTTGTGATCAATAAAAGACACAGGTCCAGAAAAACGTTGAGTCCAAATGAACTCAATCAGAGCATCACTACCCTCCTCAGTAATATTAATTGTCAACCAAAAGCACCAAAGGAGGCAAAATTACACAACCAAAATCAGACCACTTGTCAGTGTATCAGCAACGTGCACACCACACATGTAAGGCACAACACGGAGCAAAAGGTAAACACGACTTATGAAGTTCTTCATCACAAATTTCTTCGGTTTGAACCGCAACATTCCGACACGTAACATATATTTTAGGGTTGCAGTCATGTATAGGCAGCACAGTGGAGTCAGAGATTGTAGCTGCAGCGGGGGGGGGGGTCAATTACGCGGGCAATGACATAATCTGAAACAGATTTTTTTTATAATTCTCAAAGTTACTAACACAACGATTCACTAAAAAATATGATAATGGAAACTTACGGTATTATTCGATTGTATTTTCTATGCGTTGAACGATTGATGATATCCTTCTAAAGCAATTTCATTTAAAATGAAAAAATGTCACTTCAAAAAAATCGGACTGTTGTCTGTCGAGATTTGACGAGCAACTGGTCTCGCTACATCTCCAGGCTCGCACAAGGGACCGTTATCATGAACCTAGAAGTACATAGCTTGCAAAAGTAGGATGCCTTTTGTTCTTCACTGACCATCCTCTCCTTCTGTGTATCTTCTTCGAATTCATCACGTGGTTGAACCACTCCTCCCTTCTTTGGACACATCATTCGACTAGACTGAATCACTTGATCGTGTATCGAACGTGTATCAAATCTCTTTGATTGCATATTAAATGGGTACTGAACGGCTTTCAACGTGAATCGAACGGGTACTGAACGGTTTTCAATAGTTGCCTCGTTTCAACTATGTCCATAATACGATTTATAGAATTGGGTATACATGTTAAACAAAATGGCGTGCTTATTCTTGTCAAAGTCCAAGTTCAGATCATCATATGGGTAAAATTCCGAGTTGAGAAAAAGTTTTACATTGGTCAATTTGCAGTTGTTGAACCAAGTAGCATCTTCGGTCATCACATTCTTTCGAGCAGTCTGTAGAGCAAAGATAATGTATCGCGGCTTCTCCAGCTGCGCAGCTGCCTTCACAGCCCACGAATGTTTGGTCGTGCTCTGTAAGAGAGGATACTCGTACAAATCCTACGAGTGAAAACAAATGCTCAGGTTTTGTCCACTTTCCAAAGCACGTAGCAACGATAGTTTATTAACGTCGTTCAGCGTCATATGAGGCATCCGCCATTGCAGTTTAAGTAATTCAATTTCTGATTCCAACGTCGGTGATCCTATTAGGGAATTGTTATCGTTGCGCGATCGTATTAAAATCAATTCGTGACGCGCTTCAATAATCATGCGTTTATAGTCCTCACAAAATCCCAACAAATATTTGAGCGGGATGCAAAAATTGAAATGATTTTTCACTTTTAGCCCATCGCGTCGTTTCAAACCCCACCCGGCATTCTCCATATTTTTGTTTTCGTCAGATGGCAGCGATACATAGTTTTTAAGCGTGCTAGTTATTCCGACGTTTCTGTTGCGGTCAATCTCCACGCCATTCAGCTCGTATCGAATCTCATCGAATAAGGACGCCATGCAATTATTTCCCAATTTTCACAGTTAACGCATCATTTGGCTTATTTATCTTTAATTTCCCCTCCACGTAGAGGAAACTTTCACACGGCAATGTGTATAAATCCTGCTGCTGTATAGGTATTCTTATCTCATCGCTGTATCTAAACGTCGTGTTGACATATGCGTTGTACGTGTGAGTCTCGAGCTTGACGATGCGATCATCAAACGTCGGCTTCCCTCCAATGCTTAGAATGTCAGCCATTTTTTCAACTTAAATGCGCACAATGAATCCCAATGATTTCAAAAATGCAATGTTCGCAGCACTGAGCCTCTTCTTTTTAGCATGATCAGAGCTGTTGTTATTGTTGTTGTTGTTGTTGCAAACAATTTCACTTGGAAGAAACGGGTTTCTGGAGTCGTTCAACACAAGCATCTCTTTCGTTCACACCATAGGTATTATCAACGTCGTCGTACGTGCAATCTGATGGTAATCTCTTCACCTCAAAAATCGAGCAACCGTCCGTCTTGATCCACAACGCGTATCGTTAGATCCGAAATGACCTGTGCGGTGATTGGAAGGTAAATGACATATCGCGGAGTTTCCGATATCTTATATCCCGGCGGTACGCGTGGCGAAAATTCATGTATCGTGTGTACACGCTTCCCATTGTTGTACCTGCCAGCGGTTACGCTACATTCTACGCGAATAATGTTCACATTCATGATATTAATCGGATCGTCCGATTCGTGCCACCGTCCAGGTTCTAATACCCGATTCGTCGAGAATCCCAGTAGCGATCCAATGTTATTGGGCTTCGTAAAGTCTACAGCGAACGAGCAGTACAGCTCGCTTTTCATGGTGTTGTTGTTGGGACGCAATACTATTGGATACGCATCATTGTCACTGTTATCGCCGGTGCCACCGAGATTTTGAGGATACCGTTCGAGTAATCGTTGCTTCAGATACTCGGCGATAGCGTCTAGTTCGTAGCAACCGTGGGGGATCGTAATGTATTCATCAGTGGCGTCGGCGATGGTGTTGTTTTCGGTGTCATAATTCACGACGTAATAGAATTTGTGACGAAACGTCACGAGGCGAGCGAAGCCGACCCGAGCCGAGGCACAACGGCCCTCGGTGCCCCCCTCCCCGACGCGATCCGCGCTCCGTACACTTAGTACATCATGCGCCACTAGATCGCGTCCACTTCTCGCAAGTGACATTCACCGCGCAATAGATTATAAGACCCGCGGCGGCCGAAGAGGAACAACCGAGTGGGGATTAAGGAGCCCTCTCACCACACCGGATACAATGGCTGGATAGTGCCCGGATTCGCCCCAGTGTGAACGCTGCTAGCGTACCACTCCTTCGTAACCATACCGCTTCGGCGGAGCGGCTGGATGCTGCCCAGGCTCCCCGACTCTTTTCCATACCTCCGTGCCCCCACCAGAGAGCGACTGGACGTTGCCCGGGCTCTCTGAAGGACCTCCAACCTGTCCGTAACCCCGAACCACCGACCGAGAACGACCGGACACTGCCCGGACCTCGACCGACGGCGAATCTTCGGCACCAAGCCCGCGATACCCTCCGGCCAATAGCCGAGTACATAGATAATAAACGACTTATAATAATCACTTAGAGAGATAAGGACTATATAGAATAATTAAAGACTCTTTCAAACTACCAAAGGCTCAAATCACTTCTAACCCTGCGACTCGACTAAGTTATTCGAACGACCTACCCCATCCCGCGTGACGCCCACGCAGAGTGGACGTCACATTTGGCGCCCGAACAGGGACCGGTCTGTACGTGGAAGCAGGACTAAATGAGCACGCCGTTAACTCGGCTATACCAGTTAAATAAAACCGCACTCACCAAGGAACTGCAACAAGCCGGCGAAGATACAAGTGGGACCTTCGACGAACTACGAGCACGCCACCGCCGATACATCCGCAGATCAACCATGCCGAAGGACAGCGAGGACACCCTGGCTAGCGACCACGAAGACGCCGCACCACCCATCACAACCGCCATGGACCGCGTCCGGAAATGGGGCTGCGTCTTCGACGAGGCCCGGGATGCACTGACTTTCCTAGAGCGGATCAACGAACTCCGAGAAAGCTACGGGCTGTCCGAGGACCAGATGCTTCGATGCCTACCGGAAGTATTGAAAGGCCAAGCCTTGCTATGGTATCGTAACAACCGGACAGAATGGGATACATGGAAGGCTTTCGAGGACTGCTTTCGCCTATATTATTTGCAAGACCTCAGCGAAGGCGACCTCGAAGAAGAGATCATCCAGAGGAAGCAGAAAACCGGCGAACGCGCCGCAGAATACTTGACGGCCATACAAACGCTGATCAGACGGCACGGCCATCTTTCACCCGCCCGACAGCTCGAACGAATATACCGAAATCTTCAAAAGGAATATAAACAATACATCCGGTTCGCGGAATGTACCTCAATCCCGGCCTTGCTACGTTTAGCCACACAATATGAGACAATGGTTAGAGAGGAGAAACCACGCCTACCAGCAAATCCGTCTACACAACAACGAGCACCACGTACCAGCCTAGCCGAAGTAAACCCCGCCTATAATCGCGACACCTGCTGCTGGCGATGTGGGCAGAGGGGATACCGACAACATGACTGTCGACAACCCGCGAAATTATTTTGCTCATATTGCGGCAAGATGGATCGGCTAACTCGGGATTGCACGTGTCGGCAAGGGTCGGGAAACGATGCAGGGGCCGGGGCAATGAGTGCGCCCCGGCCGAACACCGAGACTACGCCCCCTTCGACACAGTAGAACAGGACACCCGACTATACGTGCCAGTGGTACTATTCGGCCACCGGTACCAAGCACTTGTCGACACGGGAGCCGTATGCTCGTACATGCGTGGCGACTTGGCAGAACTCTGCCGCCGAAACGGCGTCACGGCCACCCCCGTCAGACAACGAGCCCGCGTAGCCGACGGAACTGAAGTCCTCCTGGGCGGAGAGATAATCGTCACGGCCAAGGTCGACCACCGAGCACTGCGGCAAGCATATTTAATTCTACCGACATTAACCCAGGCCATCATTCTCGGGCGAGACGCCCAACAAAAACTAGGCATCACCATGACAATCAACCACCGGCCACTGACCACAGAAACAGCCACCGTCGAACCCACCCCGCTACTTTCGGGATGCAACACCGCGCAAAAGGAGCGCCTACGACAACTCCTCGCCAGAGAACTGCCCAAGTTCGATACCATCTAAGGGCCGACGCGAATGGCCTGCCACCAAATCCGCCTCAAAACCGATCGCCCAATTAAACAGCGCTACACCCCACGAAACCCCGCGATGCAGCAAATTATTAACGAGGAAATAGATCAAATGCTCGCCGACGGAGTCATCGAACCTTCGCAAAGTCCGTGGAGTTCACCCGTGGTCCTGGTCCGCAAGAAGAATGGGAAGCGGCGTTTCTGCATCGACTTCCACCGTGTAAACGAAGTAACGGAGAAAGACGCCTATCCCCTGCCCCAAGTCGAAGCTACCCTGAGCAAACTCCGCGGGGCCCGCTTTATTTCAACGCTTGACCTGGCCAATGGTTACTGGCAGGTCCCCCTTGCACCCGAAAGTCGCCCCGTCACCGCCTTTACCGTTCCGGGAAGGGGGTTATATCAATTCCGGGTCATGCCGTTTGGCCTACACTCGGCACCGGCCACGTTCCAGCGACTACTCGACGAGGTCATCGGCCCCAAACTAGAACCAAGGGCCTTCGCTTACCTCGACGATATTATCGTGCTGGGGAAGACATTCGAAGAGCACCTACGGAATCTGCAGGAAGTGTTCCAAAGGCTGCGGGACGCCGGCCTCCGTATCAACCGGGAAAAGTGCGAATTCTGTCGCACGGAACTCAAGTACTTAGGTCATGTAGTGACTAGCCGGGGAGTGAAAACAGACCCCGATAAGGTAAACGCAATTTTGGGAATACCGCCTCCCACCAACATCCGAGAACTCCGTCGTTTCCTGGGCATGGTCTCGTGGTATCGCCGATTTATACCACACTTTTCGGATACAACGGCCCCCCTCACTCAACTTTTGCAGAAGAAGCGGAAGTGGTCATGGGAAGACGACGCGAACGAGGCGTTCCACGCCTTACAACAACAGCTATCATCAGCGCCCGTACTGACTTGTCCGGATTTCGACAGCCCCATCACGCTGCAGACCGACGCTAGCCACGACGGCCTGGGGGCCGTATTAACCCAAGAAACCGCCCAAGGGGAACAAGTAATCGCTTACGCCAGTAGGACGCTGAACCGAGCCGAACGGAATTACTCCACCACAGAAAAGGAATGCCTCGCCGTGGTGTGGGGCATCCGGAAAATGCGACCCTACCTAGAGGGATACCATTTCACCGTGATAACCGACCACCAAGCTCTCAAATGGCTACAAAAAATGGAAAACCCGTCCGGCCGACTCGCCCGCTGGAGCCTAGAGCTCCAGCAATACGATTTTACCATCCAGTACCGAAAAGGCTCCGCCAATGTCATTGTCCCGACAGCCAGAGGACTTAGACACCGTGGAAGCCCAGACCATATGCCCATGGTTAACGAGCCTCCGCAATCGTAAGTAGGTATACAACACGGGTTCTAACCCAAATTTGAGTTTGAAGGCCATTCCCCCCCCCTCCTCCCCGACCTTGAAATCCAAATTTGAGTCTCAAGGTCACATTTGAGTTTGAAGGCCATTCCCCCTCCTCCCCGACCTTGAAATCCAAATTAGAGTCTCAAGGTCGCAGGAAATCCATCGCGGGCGGCGGGCGGCGGCGGGCGACGCAGTGGTGGGGAGTATAAGCGGACCGCGGCTGATGACATCGTAGAGATGGCGGAGTAGTGGGGGTATAAGCGCGGCGGCGGGCGGCGCAGTGGTGGGGGTATAAGCGGACCGCGGCTGATGACATCGTAGAGATGGCGGAGTAATGGGCGCGAGATCTGAAGAATACCGGGAATCAATCGATGCCGAACCGATGCCGAACCGTATCGAGCAGGAGGAGTAACCGCGGATGAGAAGAAGAAGAGTGCTACTATCCTGGACTCCAACAACCTGTTGGTAAGGAAGCGAGGAGGAACACCGCGAGTGAGAAGAAGTGTCACCCTGAACTCCAAACCTGTTGGTAAGGAAGGAAACATTAATTTATGATATTAATATAATAAATGAAAAAACCGAATCTCGGACGACGGGGCTCGAACCCAAGACCTCCGCGGTACGAGTCAACCGCCTAACCAACTCCCCCAACGTCGGCTCTCCGACATTAGTCTTTCCCGAATGGTATATATGCCGAGCGTCACACGCGTTCGTTTTTTATCGGACGATGTCGGCTTTTTTACACACCGCGTCTTCGGAGGAGGGAAAGAGACAAAGCATTTTTAATTCGGAGGAGAGAGAGAGACAGCAATACAATAGCACGCGTTCCATGAGATCGCGCGTAACTCGAATCCTCTGGATACACACCGCGTCTTCGGAGGAGGGAAAGAGACAAAGCATTTTTAATTCGGAGGAGAGAGAGAGACAGCAATACAATAGCACGCGTTCCATGAGATCGCGCGTAACTCGAATCCTCTGGAGCGGCCGGGCAGGGTGACGTCATTTTTTTTTCACGGCGCGACGAACGAAATAGAATTATACGATGTCGGCAGCAATGTTTCCCCCAACGCAGAGAGAGAGAAATAATAATTATTTAAACGTAGAATTTTTTAAAATTAGATGAGGAGAGCTGGAGGAGTATGACGGGTAAATAAGATGGAAGGCAGAATATATGTTTAAGAATATATATATATTGTTACAAATAAAAAAAATTGGAGTATAAAAATGTATATAAAGACAAAGAAATTGTTTTAATGCCGTTTAGCCATTCTGGTGGAAGCCACTCCCGTGAGCGGCCGGACACAAAGCTATCTCCGCTCTCAGCTTAAAAAAGAATATAATAAAAGAAAAAATTAATATATAATAAAAGAAAAAATTAAATATAATAAAATACAATACGATGTAAAAAAAATAGATATAAATATATACATTTTAAAAATTTGGAGGCGGTGGCGGTGGCGACGGTGGTGAGGGAGGCGAGGGAGGCGAGGGAGGGTGCGGTCGCCGCAAATTTTCCACGCGGTTGTTCTGATTTGGTCTCCAGAGGCGTCGCACAGCCGCCGCATTTGGCTGCGCCTCCAAAATCTGTGCCAGCCGCCCCATGTAAAGCATTGGGTGTTCCTAGAACACAAACGTCAATATATCACTAGCACGTGAATAAACATCAAAACGCACAAAACAGTGGAAAGTATTACATACATGCGGAGGCGGTGGCGGTGATGGCGGTGGCGACGGCGAACGAGGTGGTGGTGGCGGAGGTGACGCTGGTGGCAAGATCTAAAAGATAGAAACCCACGATTTAATATTGACTCGAACATTTGATTTGATCTCGCTCGATTTAAAAGGTTAAACGCGATAAATGTAAAAAAATATTTTAAAGTACATACCTCAGGATCACAATCCGGAACAATTCGTAGTATTCCCATTTTTTTTATTTATAAACTTTAAACTTTAAACTTTATAATATTAAAACCGCTCTTTGCCTCTTGAGCTTTGAAGTGCGACTGGTCTCGCTACATCTCCAGGCTCGCTCAAGGGACTCTTATCATGAAATTGAGAAGTGTGTACCTTTGCAACGCGCGTAACTCGAATCCTCTGGAGCGGCCGGGCAGGGTGACGTCATTTTTTTTTCACGGCGCGACGAACGAAATAGAATTATACTATGTCGGCAGCAATGTTTCCCCCAACGCAGAGAGAGAGAAATAATAATTATTTAAACGTAGAATTTTTTAAAATTAGATGAGGAGAGCTGGAGGAGTATGACGGGTAAATAAGATGGGAGGCAGAATATATGTTTTTTTTTTTTTTTTTCCTGGGCGGTTTCCGGGCACTCAGTCCTATGGAACCATTGTGCCCGAGCCCGTACGGGCAGTCCTAGTTGGGAGGGCTTGCCACTAGGCCGGCCTCTCGTGCGAACTCGAGAAGCCCGCTTAGGGTTGTGTCCTCCAGGTTCGACGTGCGGTGGAAGGCAGCTCCCATCAGTAACTGCCTTTGGGCCGCCATACCCTCGCACTGCGTCATTAGGTGGAGCGGCGTTTCGTCGTCCTCCCCGCACCGCGGGCACCTAGGTCCCTCACCGATCCCTAGGCGCGCCAGGTGTTTTCTCGTGTGCCAGTGTCCTGTGACCATCCCCACGAGTAGTCGCAGCTGCGACCTATCCAGGCGGCTGAGCGCCGCCCCTATCCTCTTTGAAGGCCGCTTCAGCAGAGCCTTCGCGTGTCTCATCTGTTGGGTCCGTTCCCAGAGTTGTTCGAGTTGCTGTCTGATCCAGCGACTCGTCCACTCCTTCACAGTCCCCATGGAGACACCTACGGTGCACGACGGGTCTCGATCCAGATTACGCGCACCTTCTCGAGCCCTGACGTTTGCCCCTTCGTTTCCCTCGATTCCGGCATGCCCCGGAACCCATAGTAGACTGACGCGATTGCTGTTAGCCAATTGCGTCAGCGCGTCCACGCAGTCTAGCACCAGACTAGATCTCACCACCGTGTTGCGGAGGGATCCCAGTGCGGCCCGACTGTCGCTACAGATATAGATGTGCTTGCCCTCATAGCCCCTGTCCAGATTCAATCTGGCACAGGTCCTGATAGCCTGCACCTCCGCCTGAAAGACCGATACGTGTGGGCCCAGGGCGATGGATCTTTCCACCCTGGGCCTCTGCCCACATATCCCGGCTCCGGTTCCGGTTTTGGTTTTGGAACCATCTGTATACCAGATAAGTCCCCCCGGAGAGAGTAACTCCTTCTCGTTTTCTTCCCAATCCTTTCTGCTTGGAAAGCGAACGACGAAGTTATGTTGGAAGCGGTAGGCTGGGTCACATTGGTCTCCTCCGCAGTCCAGAGCCTCGTACGAGTCCCTTACGTGCTGCAGGATCGCCGCGTGCCCATTCCCCGTGCCTTTCCATCTTCCCGCAAAGTGTATCCTCAGGGCAGCCTTCCTAGCCCCGGCCTCCGCAGCCAAGTGCGGCGGCGGCAGGTCCAGCAAGGCCCCCATCGCCAGGGTGGGCGTGGTGGGAAACGCACCCGTTATCCCCAGCAGTGCCAGGCGATACACCTTGCCCAATGTCCTCCTGTGGGTGTCCCTCCTCATGGAGGTCCACCATACCACTGAGGCGTATATTAGTTGGGGCTCCAGGATGGCCGTATAGATCCATTTAACCACCCATGGTTTTAACCCCCATGTGCTGCCGAACATCCTTCTGCAGGCCCAGTAGGTGACAAGCGCCTTCTGGGTCTGCTTCGTGATGTGGCTTTTCCACGTGAGCTTCTTATCCAGGGTCACTCCCAGATATTTTACCTCCGAGGAGGTGTGAAGCTCCGCTCCGAATATTGAGGGGGCCTTAAACTTTAAGTTCCGCTTCCTCGTGAACAGTACCATCTCCGTCTTGGACGGATTTACCCTTAGGTTTTGGTTGTGGCACCATTCCTGAACCAGTGTGAGTGCCTTCTGCATTCTCCTGGCCATGCATGTCGGGTTCGTGCCTCTGACAGCGATCGCTATGTCGTCGGCATAGCCCTGTACTATTACGCCTTCTTTTCCGAGCCCACGCAGTAACTCGTCTACCACCAGGGTCCACAGCAGTGGGGAGAGAACTCCCCCCTGCGGGCAGCCCCTGTTGGCCCGAGCCCTTATCGTGGTCCCTTCCCAGCTGGCCGTCACGGCTCTAGTCCGCAACATATTGCGGATCCACCTTCCGATCGACTCTTCGACCTTGAAGTTGTCTAGAGCCCTGCTTATGGCATCCAAGGATGTGTTATCGAACGCTCCTTCGATGTCTAGGAATACGCTCAGGACCGACTGTTTCCGCTCCAGGGCCCCTTCTACCATCCCTACCAGGTGGTGGAGCGCCGTCTCCACGGATCTGCCGGCCTGATACGCGTGTTGGGAGTTTTGAACTGGTCTTTCCACCAGCGCATGTTCCCTGATGTGCCTATCCACCAGTCTTTCCAGCGTCTTCAGAAGGAAGGACGTTAGGCTGATAGGCCTGAAGGATTTGGCAGAATCGTAGTCCTTCTTCCCTGGTTTGGGTATGAACACGACTCTGGCCGTTCTCCATGTTTTGGGTATATACCCCAAGGCAAGACAGGATTTGAGGATAAGGTCCAGTCGTTTTATCAGGTCCTCCCCTCCTTCCTGTAAAAGGGCGGGGAAGATCCCGTCTACTCCCGGACTCTTAAATCTCTTAAATGAGTTTATGGCCCATCTGATCCTGTCTCGGTTTACCACTCTGGAGGCCATCCCCCAGTCCTTCGGTCCGTCGCTTTGGGGTTCCAGCTCTACTGTTGGCTGCCCCTGCTGACAGAAACCCGAGCCTGGGAAGTGGACCTCTATCAGGTGTTCTAGGATTTGTTGTCGGTCCTCTAGGTACCTCCCGTCCGGGAGTCTGAGTCCGTTCAGTTTTTCCGGAGGTCCGGTTGCAAAAACCTTTCGAAGCCTAGCCACTAGTGGTAGGGCCTCGGATTCATGGCAGAATCCCCTCCAGCTTTTTCTTTTTGATGCTCTGATGAGCTTTTTGTATGATCTATGGGCTTCCTTGTAGTTTTCCCATTCGACCCTCGTGCCAAGCCTCATGGCTCTGTTTAGCAGCTTCCGGGTTCTGGTCCTGTGCCTGGTCAGCTCCTGGTTCCACCAGGGTACCCGTCTGCTGCTTTTCCTTTGTTTGGCCGGGCATGACGCCTCATACGATTGGGTGATCGCAGCCTGCAGTTTCTCAACCGCCTGCTCGATCTCCCCACCCGTTCTCGGGGGTCCGAAGTTCCCCCCGAGCCTTCCTTCTAGCTCCTCTTTGTAGAGTTGCCAGTCGGTGGCCCTGGGGTTCCTGTAGACTCCCGTGGGTTCGTGTGCCGCGTCTCCCGCCAGTTTAAATTCGATTAGCCTGTGGTCGGAGAGTGTTACCTCCTCCGCCACATGCCAATCCTTTATTGCTTGAGCCACCTTTCTGGAGCCCAGCGTGATGTCAATTACCTCCTGCCTTCTGGAGGTAACGAACGTGGGCTTGGAACCTCGATTGAGGATCTCCAGTTCCGTTGTCGAGAGGTATTCGAGTAAGCTCGTCCCTCTCTTGTTGATATCGGTGCTGCCCCATATGATGTGGTGCGCATTGGCGTCGCAACCCACCACCAGTTGCAGCCCCCTATTTTTACATGCCTCCACCAGTACTCTGAGTTCTCTCGTTGGGGGAGACTCCTCAGAGTCGTATGGTAGGTATGCTGAGCAGACCACGATCTTTTCCGTGTTCCCACCCATTTTTGGCTCTATTAGGACAGCTGTTAAGTCCCTAGTGCAGAATTCTCCCAGCCTCAAGGCGTTTAGTCTTTTACTCGCGTAGACGCACGCTCTTGGGCCGGGATCACCGGGCCCGTGTATTACCGTGCCCAGTTTCGTGTTCAGTCCTCCTACTCGACCCCTGATCAGCCAGGGTTCTTGTATGAGTACTAAATCTGTTTGCTGCCCCACTATGCGGCGGTCAAGTAGATCCGTCGCTGCTTTGCAGTGCTGCAGATTTATCTGCGAGATGCTGATGCATCCTGCAGCCATGATGGCTGCAGTATTGCTCGCTCTCGCACGTGCTCCGGGGGAAGTAGTGTGTCCCGTGTTACGGTCCACTTCTATTTCCCCCTTCGCTTTACCGTGGCGGCCTTGCTCTCCACCCCGGCGATTTTTAGGAACTGGTCCCTCAGTGACCCCGAGTTGGTAGTCCTTTGGACTCCTCCTCGGGTCCCCGAGGGCCCAGCCCTACCCCACCCCACGGCCTTCAGGGGTCTCCCCCTTTTTCCGCGGGTGGGTGCCTGCACCTCCTTCGTCATGGGGAGTCGGTCCCCCCCCGTGGGTGCGCCGGGGGTCTCCCTCGCGGTCGCCCCCACCGAGGGTTCCTTCCCTCCCCCCGCTGCTCCGCTCTGGGCTTGGTCCTGAGGGGCCGGGTCGGCTCCGGTGCTGGGTATCGCCCCCGCGCCCGAGGCCTCCCTCACTCCCCCCGGCCCAATCCCTGCACTGGCCTGGGGTGCCGCTGCCGCCGCCCCCTGCGCCGCTCCCGGTTCCCCGCCACCCCCGCCGGTCCGAGCCTGGAACTCCCTAAGGAGCGCCCTGCCCAGCCCCACGTGGATGACGAAGCCCCGCTTGCTTAGCGCCTCGTGCGACTCCGCGTCCACCCCCAGGATCAAGTGCACGGATCGTTCCGCCTCCCTTCTGCCCCACACCCTCCATAGTTGGGTGCGGAGGCCCGGGTTTTGCCGGCCGATCCGTTGTATGATGACTCCCGTCTTCTCCGGAGGTCCGGGGATGACGGTCGCCATCTTTCGAAGCCTGGGTAGGCACTCTCTCTCCATTGCCTGGAGAGATGCGCCCTCCCAGGGCTTCAGGTTTGTTGCCGCTTCTTTTAGCCATTGCTTGGCTGCGGCGTCCGTGCAGGTTACCCAGAGGATGCCCTGCACGAACCTACACTCTTCGAAGCGGGGGGCCGCCATTTCCTTGGGAATGGCGTCCATCGCTTCTCCGAGCTTCCTCATCACCAGATCCCCCTGCTCCGGTGTTAGCGTGGTTTCGGGGTAGTCAGATGGCGCTATCGCCACCTTCCTACCCCCCACCAACGCTTCCTTGAAGTTGGAGGGCTCTGGGAAGATTAGCCCTTTTCTTTTTGCAGGGTGTTCGGGGGTCGAGCCATCGGTCTGTCGGGCCCTTTTCAGGCCCTTGCCCGTGGTCTCTCCTCCCTTCCCACCCTGCTTTGCGGAGGGGTCTGTTTGCCCGTCATGCGGGCCCACCTCCCCCTCCGTTGTCTTTCCGGAGGTCGGCGCTCCCGCTTGGGTCGCCTCCAAGGTGGTCCCGAGTGAAGCCAATTTGGCTTTTCGGGCCCTCCTCTTTGCCGCCCCGCTGCGGGTCGCCTTCCTCCGCTTAGTCGGAGTGTCGGGCGCTGCTTCGGCTTTGTCACCGTCGCCCGTGCCCGTCCTCCGTGTGGTAGCTTCCGCCACCGAGAGCCCGGTTTCAACCGCCGCGGCTAGCGCCGCGTCAGTCTCTGCCGGTCCCTGTACGGTGACTTCCGCCGTGTGTACGGGAGATGTTCCCTCTTTCGAGGGCCCTTCTCCCGCTGGTTTTTCTTTAGTTGGGTCGCTTTCCATACGATTCCCACGAGTGTGCAGGAAGTATGCGGTCCACCCCCACAGAGCCTGCTATGTGGGGGTAAGGCTAAATACAATGGGGGGTCGCCTGGTACCCCAAGGGCATCGTTCGAGGCACCGTACCCCGGTACCATTCATCCCTCGGCACGATAGCTTCCACCTTGGATTGGGGAGTTGGTCCACGACAGGGCCTTCGCTTGCCACGCGGGGTTGTTAGGCCCCGGGGTTCGCTTATAGCACCCGCTAACCGTCACGTTCCCCGACACCCCCTTTCGCCGCGGCCCGGTCACCGTGTGGTGATCCAGTCCGCGGCGATCAGAGGAGCCGCTTCACGCTCTGGCCGTTCTCCTATCCGCCACCTGGAGACGCGCTCGGTTGGTGCTCAACCTAGATCGACACGGGCCGATCTAGTCCCCCGCTCCCCTTTACGGGGGTAGGGGGACCGCCGAGAAAAATTAATATATAATAAAAGAAAAAATTAATATATAATAAAAGAAAAAATTAATATATAATAAAAGAAAAAATTAATATATAATAAAAGAAAAAATTAATATATAATAAAAGAAAAAATTAATATATAATAAAAGAAAAAATTAATATATAATAAAAGAAAAAATTAATATATAATAAAAGAAAAAATTAAATATAATAAAATACAATACGATGTAAAAAAAAATAGATATAAATATATACATTTTAAAAATTTGGAGGCGGTGGCGGTGGTGGTGGCGATGATGTGGGTGATGATGTGGATGAGGATGAGGATGAGGATGAGGATGAGGATGATGATGACGAAGATGACGAAGATGATGATGATGATGACGCCTCAAATTGTGCACGCAGCCTTTCAATCATTATTGGGGCAATGACGGGTCCCAACCGCCGCATCTGCACCTGGTGAGGGACAGCTTGCGCAATTAGCCACCCCCGCAATTCATGAAGTGCTATGCCCTATAACATACAAAATATCGATATAACATATCAAACATAATAAACATCCAACATGCAAAACACTGTAAAGTATTACATACTTGATGATGCAGTGGCGGCGAAGGTGGCGGCGATGGTGGTGGTGGCGACGGCGGCGGCGGAGGAAATGATGGCTGCGGCAAGTCCTAGAATCCACAAACATCAATATAATATTTACGGCTGTGAGATCGAACTCGATTTAAAAGGTTAAACGCGATAAAAACATGAAAATATTGTTATATACATACCTCGGGGATGTCTCCACAAGGCCCAGGGTTTAAGTTGGGGACAATTCCCTTCAATCCCATTATTTTTAATTGCACGTTGCCTGTGGAGCTTTGAAATGGGACTGGTCTCGCTACATCACCAGGCTCGCTCAAGGGACTCTTATCGGAGGCCCATGAAATCGAGAAGTGCTTAGCTTTGCAAAGTGAGATGCTGTTGTTCTCTAGATTCATTTTCGCTGATCATTACATTTTTTTTCTTTGCACATATCATTTCGTTGAACCGTTTTCTCCTTCTTCTTAGACACATCATTTGACTAGATCACACCATTTTGAATGTCTATCGTATCACTTTCAACGCCTAACATACCACTTCGAACGCGAATCGAACGGGTTTTGAACGGGTATCGAACGCGAATCGAACGGTATTGAACGGGTATTGAACGCGAATCGAACGGTATCGAACAGTTTCCCACATAATAATTACAACTATCGTCTTAATCTAGCGTACATGTAGGAAGTTGGGGGAGGGTGAAGAAAAAAACGTTTATGCATTAAAATTGATTATATTTTATTTAAGTATTTCTCTCTGGCGTTTAGACCACCAGTTGAATATTTTAAATACATTTTGCATAGCACAGTGTTTCACGTGTCTGCCACATCGCAGTGTATTAATTACATTTAGCTTATTTAGTGATTTGATATCCTCGTAGTCAATGTCCAGCGTCTCGATGACCACGTCCGCTATCGTATTTTCGTCGAGGAATTCCATGAGCCAACCGCGTTTCTGCAGTCCTTTAACGTATATGATATGGGATGTGTCATCTTCTTCGTCGATCGCATCAGCTACAGCTTTCGTAATTAGTCGTTTAGCCATACTGTACGGAACGTCTCCATCGTCCCACCGTAGTCCATGGTGTTTTGCCACCAGCCACCGAATGCTTGATTTGTCAGATTTCGTAAGAAGATATTGCGGCATCGAACTCCCAAAAATATAGTGCGAGAGAATTAATCCATTTCGTAGGACCGCCACTTCTTTGACGACAAATCGTCCATCGACGACGAACCCTTGCAGGTCAACAAATGTTGGTACAGCCATCATCGGTACAATTTGGAGGTCCGTTCGCTTCCAAGACAGACGGGGAGAATGCAGCCTTTCTCGTAAAGCATGTCGATTTTCACGAAGAAATTTTATATGAATTTGACACAAGAGAGGGCGGGCAAGTAGCGCGGCAATTTAATTGATTTTGCGCACCACGTTTGTCAGCGGATTGTATTCAACCACCCGATCGTGCAGAATCATACAGTATGCCGTAGTATTTGCAGGTACATTCTCTTTACACTCGAATTCTATGCGCACGTCCACGGTGCCATTCTTGATCGACTCATTTTGTCGCGAGCAATCAATCACCACGAGGGGGCCAAATTGTAAAAATTCAGCCACGGTGAATAATGCCTCGTTGCAACTATATCCATAATATGATTTATGAAATTGCGTATACATGTTAAACAAGATGGCATGCTTATTCTTGTCAAAGTCCAAGTTCAGATCATCGTATGGGTAAAATTCCGAGTTGAGAAAAAGTTTTACATTCGTCAATTTACAGTTGTTGAACATAGTAACGTCTTCGCTCATCACATTCTTTCGAGCAGTCTGTAGAGCAAAGATGATGTATCGCGGCTTCTCCAGCTGCACAGCTGCCTTCACAGCCCACGAATGTTTGGTCGTGCTCTGTAAGAGAGGATACTCGTACAAATCCCACGAGTGAAAACAAATGCTCAGGTTTTGTCCACTTTCCAAAGCACGTAGCAACGATAGCTTATTAACGTCGTTCAGCGTCACATGAGGCATCCGCCATTGCACTTTAAGTAATTCGATTTCTGGTTCCAACATCGGCGATCCTATTAGAGAATTGTTATCGTTGCGTGATCGTATTAAAATCAATTCGTGGCGAGCATTAATAATCATGCGTTTGTAGTCCTCGCAAAATCCCAGCAAATATTTGAGTGGGACGCAAAAATTAAAATGATTTTTCAATATTAGCCCATCGCGACGTTTCAAGCCCCATCCTGCATTCTCCATATTTTTGTCTTCGTCGGATGTCAGCGATACATAGTTTTTAAGCGTGCTAGTTATTCCGACGTTTCTGTTGCGGTCAATCTCCACGCCATTCAGCTCGTATCGAATCTCATCGAATAAGAACGCCATGCAATTATTTCCCAACGTCACAGTTAACGCATCATTTGGCTTATTTATCTTCAATTTCCCCTCCACGTAGAGGAAACTTTCACACGGCAATGTGTACAAATCCTGCTGCTGTATAGGTATTCTTATCTCATCGCTGTATCTAAACGTCGTGTTGACGTATGGGTTGTACGTGTGAGTCTCGAGCTTGACGATGCGATCATCAAACGTCGGCTTCCCTCCAATGCTTAGAATGTCAGCCATTTTTTCAACTTAAATGCGCACAATGAATCCTAATGTTTTCAAAAATGCAATGTTCGCAGCACTGAGCCTCTTCTTTTTAGCGTGATCAGAGCTGTTGTTATTGTTGTTGTTGTTGTTGCAAACAATTTCACTTGG
This sequence comes from Andrena flavipes, assembly GCA_963971345.1. NCBI lineage: Eukaryota > Metazoa > Arthropoda > Insecta > Hymenoptera > Andrenidae > Andrena > Andrena flavipes. The sequence goes on from OZ020479.1 coordinate 58,219,312, forward strand.
AAGAAACGGGTTTCTGGAGTCGTTCAATACAAGCATCTCTTTCGTTCACACCACATGTATTATCGTCGTCGTCGTACGTGCAATCTGATGGTAATCTCTTCACCTCGAAAATCAAGCAACCGTCCGTCTTGATCCACAACGCGTATCGTCAGATCCGAAATGACCTGTGCGGTGATTGGAAGGTAAATGATTTGTGCAGGCGTTTCCGATATCTTATATCCTGGTGGGACTCTTGGAGAAAATTCGTGTATCGTATGTACACGCTTCCCATTGTTGTACGCGCCAGCGGTTACGCTACATTCTACGCGAATAATGTTCACGTTCATGATATTAATCGGATCGTCCGATTCGTACCACCGTCCAGGTTCTAATACACGATTCGTCGAGAATCCCAGTAGCGATCCAATGTTATTGGGCTTTGTAAAGTCTACGGCGAACCGACAGTACAGTTCGCTTTTCATGGTGTTGTTGTTGGGACGCAACACTATAGGATACACATCATTGTCACTGTTATCACCGGTGCCACCGAGATTTTGAGGATACCGTTCGAGTAATCGCTGCTTCAGATACTTGGCGATGGCGTCTAGTTCGTAGGAACCGTGGGGAATCGTAATGTATTCATGAGTGGTGTCGATGGTGTTGTTTTCGGTGTCATAATTCACGACGAAGTAGAATTTATCGTTGCTCGAGTCGATGTTCGGTATTGTATGATAGGTTTCAAAGGTTGTTAGACCAAGCTCGTATTCATCGTCGCTCAAATCTATGGGTGGAAAGTAGCTCACCACGAGGGTGCTACTCTTGCCGGTTAGAGTGAATGTTAACGACATATTCCGAGCTGTACGACTGGACTGGTACTGACTCAGAGTGGTGGGAAGTCAATCCTTAAATTTGGTGCCGATCGTTTGTAGAAAGCGTAGACATAGTTGTCCACAATTGCTCTGATTGTACTTCTGGTAAGACGAACGATTGTATTCAATTTCCACAGCATCTTTATCCAGATATTTTACCAATTCCTTGGGCGGTCGAAGATTCCCAAAGCTGTCGAAATATATAGCTCGACATCCTCTCTTCGCATATGCCACCCAATGAGTTCCTGATCCCGCAGCATTGTCCAAATTTACTATACCGCTCTCGTTTCGACGTACTCCTCCGGCTGGTAACGCGTTTCGCATAAAAACACCTCTAAAGAATGGGATACGCATACGTTTTGCCAACTCCTCCAATTGCAAATCGGTAGTTACGCCCACAGGCATTTTTATATTCTTCTCGGCGTTTTTTTTTTCGTTTCGATATTCCCTGTCCGCGGTTGTACGGTGCGAGATAAAGTCCGCGACCTTCCATGGAGTGATTATGACGTTGCATTTCCTGCAGCTGATGTTGCGCCGCCTTATTATCGTTGACCGCCTTGGCGATCCCCGCCGCTCCACCAGCTAACGATCCGAGGACACCTAGCAGCGGGAGAAGCGGTAATATACCACCCCGTTTTGCTACTGGAAGAATCCGTTTTTTCGATGCTTTCTTTGGAGTCCTTTTGCAGGTTTTTATTTTCATCCCCATTCCGATTTTCGTCTTGGCCTTCATAGCTGCCCAAACAGCTGTAGCAGCACCTCTTTCACCCAGAGTCGAGTCTCGCGCAACGATGCGTTTTCGCGCTTTGTCAGCGAGTACCTTATCTGCCGCGTGCCTTTCGTCGAGGTCGTTGCTACGCGAATACGCAATATCGTGTTCGCGACACGCTGCGTCCAACGGACATGCCTCGATCACCTCTAGCCAATCGTTTTGCCAGATGAGTTCCTGGATCGCAAAACTGATATCCCGGGATATGTAATTCGATAGGTAGCGCGTTTATCGCCCGATTTAACAAACCACGACCTTTCTTTACTCTCGTCGGTGACATTCGCTACAGTTTTTAATCAATGGTGCCGGACCGTCGATATGCGTTCGCTGCCAAGGACGATTATAATGTTCCAGACACCGGCGATGCTGCTGAACCTCAGGATCTGCTTTTATATGCTCGGGGAGCCTGTTCCACAACTGATCAATGTGTCTGCCAAACTCTCGCAGTAGAATAATCTTTGGTATATATTTCAACTGCTCAGAGGTTAGGGCTCGAATATTGAAATTATCCGACAGGACCAGAAGCATACTGCATACTGAGCAGTTTTGCTTCGGCGCAGACCTATAAATAGATCCGCTTCGACGTATCAAAAATCATTTTTCATGGTTCACGGACAGGATGCGATTCGTACGGCAACCTATGGCGATACGCGTGACAAATTTTGACGATAAATCGCAGCTGATGTCTCCGAAAACAATGCGCAGACACGGTAGCATGCTGCCAAACACTATCCGCTGTCTCATTTGCGGTCCATCAAATTGTGGAAAGACCAACGTGCTAGTGAGCTTGTTGGAAAGTCCTCACGGCGTCCGCTTCGAGAACGTGTACGTGTATTCCAAATCGTTGCAACAGCCGAAATATCAGTATTTGGATAATTTATTGACTCCTATAGATGAAATTGGCTACTTTACGTTTTCGAATAACAGTGACGTCATCCCACCGAGCGAATCGCTTCCGAATTCCATTTTTATCTTTGATGACGTGGCATGCGACAAGCAGGATACGATAAGGGAATACTTTGCAATGGGGCGCCACTCGAACGTTGACTGTTTCTATCTCTGTCAGACGTATGCAAAGATTCCCAAACATCTTATACGCGACAATGCCAATCTGTTGATTCTGTTTAAGCAGGATGGCACCAACTTGAAACATGTGTACAACGATCACGTAAACACAGACATGTCTTACGAGGATTTCTGCGCTTTGTGTCGTAATTGTTGGCAACGGGAGTACGGTTTCGTGGTAATAGACAAGGATAGCGCGATGTCTAATGGACGTTATAGAAAGGGATTTAACGAGTTTGCCGTACCGTGAGATGATCAATTGTCGTCAAAACGTCGGTGGGAACGCAACGTCCGCGGTACAACGACGATGATTGATATCGATAGTCTGGAGATTAAGGATCGCGAGAGAATAGCGAAGGAAATTGCAAAAACCAGCGAAGCCATTCGCCGGAAACATCAGGCTTTGAAGACCGGCAAGATGGAGGAAGATATCGCGTTGGAGAAATACTTCAAACCTATTGTATAACCCTTAAAACATATTGTGGAAAATACTGCAACAACAGAAGCTGACACATCACCGCCGATGAGCACAGACGTTGAAGAGAATGAAACATTAACGCCTAAAACAAAAATCGTGTCGAAAGGGAACACATTGCGTAAGAGAAAGAAGAAACGACGCATGTCATCGGAATATTCACTCGCAACCTCCACACCAGTTCAATCGAAGCATAAACGGCGGAATGCCGCATCAAACGAGTCTCCCGTTCCACCAACGCCAATAAATACAATTCCTCGCGTACAATCGCTCTCAGCCATTGATGATGATGATGATGACGTTTTCGAAACTACACCAAACGAGTCGTTTGCAACATCTATTAGACATCAACTCCAAACACCCGAGGGACAAGAAACGTTTCGCAGTCATTTCGGTCCGCTGGGGCAAAAATACATGAGTGCGATCCTAAGTGGTGATAGGGATACGACAATGGACTATGTGTACGGCGTGTACTTTGGTAATAGTGGAACGATGCTTGGAGATAAGGCTTTCGATATAGACAGGGGCGATAATATAATCATAGATGGTGTAAGATACGGAGGAACACCCGGTCTTTACGAACTGATTTTCAAAAGAATTCCCGACGATGCTGTGTACACCGATGCCGATAAACAAAAATACAAAAGTATACTGCTGTCGACGAATGCCCACAGACGCGATCATAATGCTAAATACCCCATATTAAGCAACAAGGGATACAAGTACAAGCATGTAATTGCACCTCTACTTCCCCGTGTGTCGACTAGTAGGGCGGGGAAAGGTCTAACGGTGCCACGAGCCATGGTGGTAAACGATAACAAGATCGATTACGTGCACTGGGACGATCCCAACGAGTTGGTGAATCGGTTGCGTTTGCTTGAAGCGTCGCGTCAGGCGGGTAACAACTCTCACGATCCCGAAATTCTATCGATTATTGAGGAACTCCGCGAGGTAGGCCTCATTATAAATTAAACCGCACGCCAATGATTTGCACTGTATACGTCAAGATGCCGATCAACAAATTTGGGGTATCGCTCGAGAAAAGTGGAGGAGCTACAATGGACTATTACAAATGGACCGGTCTGCTTCGAAATTACATGCGAGATAACGCTCTTTGCGTGACCGGTGCCGACTTTGATGCAAAATCACGCAAGATACGGCGCGTAGCTCAGCCGGTGACCGACACCGATGCTGTCAATAAACTATACGTGGAAAAGAACATTAAACTTTTGCGAGAGCAGCAGGAAGAATTAGAGAGGAAGCTGGTCGTGTTTCAAAGAGATATGCTGACGTTGCAAAACAGCGTTCAAAAGATATCGGAGGCGTTGAATCCGCAGCGACAATGCGAAGGAGAATCATGCGAGACGGTTGAACATGCCCTCGGGCCGACGGGGAGCACATAATGCACGTACACGATAATTATCACATCATTCGCGTCAAACATGTAGTCACTGCCGAAATCCAAGAGTAAAGAAGAAAACCATGGTCACAAGAAGCGACGACTCGTTGACGAATTGCATGCTTCAGCTCGAAGACATTTCCCGCGGAGGCGCGTCATAGTGCGTGGATACGACGATCTGTGGCAAGCTGACATTGTAGAAATGCGACCGTACTCGCGATTCAACCAGGGTCACCACTACATACTCACCGTCATCGATGTGTTGAGCAAGTATGCATGGGCGTTGCCGCTCAAGACTAAAAGTGGTGCTGAGGTGACTAAAGCGTTTGCAAAGATATTTAGAGATCGATATCCTAAAAATTTACAAACCGATCAAGGAAAAGAATTTTACAACGCCGATGTGCAGAAACTCATGACAAAGCATGACATTAATCATTATTCTACGTATTCGGTGATGAAGGCCTCCGTCGTGGAACGTTTCAATCGAACATTGAAGAAAAATATGTGGAAACTGTTTACGCTGAATGGAACCTATAGATGGACCGATTCGCTACCGCGTTTGCTCGCAGAGTATAACGCGCGAAAACATAGAACCATCGGAATGCGTCCTTGCGATGTTACCCCTGCGATCGCCGATAAGCTGCTAGCCACCGTATACAACAACATAAAGATCGCTGCTCCGGCGAGATTCAAGTTGGGCGATTTTGTGCGCGTGAGCAAATTTAAAACCATCTTCGATAAAGGCTATACACCGAATTGGACAACGGAGGTGTTCAAGATAGCCAAAGTACAGATAACTAATCCCGCGACCTATCTGCTGCTCGATTCCTGTGGAAAACCCGTTGCTGGAGGATTCTATGAACACGAGCTGCGACGCGTCGCCGATCCTGATGTATATCTAGTGGAAAAAGTGTTGCGTAAAAAGGGGGATAAGGTGTACGTCAAGTGGCTGGGGTTTGATAAATCACACAATTCTTGGATAAATAAAAATAATGTATTGTAAAATAATCAATAAATATAATTATACATATACATGTGTGAACAATTTTTTATTTTTAACACGTTAATTCCACCATTTATAATTTCTATACATGTATGAATAATTTTTTATGCAATAATTCTACTATTTATAATAATTTCTATACATGGGGAATACAATTTCTATTTTACAATAAATACAATAGTTTCTATTTTTACAACGGTATATTATAATGTCCCCAGGGCAGAGTATCGGTCGAATCGGGTACGATATGTCGCTTGTCGTCGTACGGACTTAGAGCGATTTTAGACTCCGAAATGGTGTACACTTTGTGCAATTTAGGCCGTATGCACGATTGTCTGCGAACCATTTCGATCTCCCTATGCAAACACATCGCGTAGTCGTCGAAAGTTATCGTTCTGGCTATGACGTTGGTCTTGACACCTTTAGCCTTTTTCGTATCTGTTCTACCGTTTACGCGAAGCGCATACATTTTCGCTCTAAGACCTATGAATTCGGTCATTATCGCACCGTTATTTTCGTCCTTCATCAGCCCTGGAACCTTCTTATTTACACGCGGCATATTATATGGATTGTCCATAGGATAATCGCTCGTGTCGAATCTATCGATATTGTGTTTCATGGACTCGTAGATATCGTCGCATCGAATGTGATAAATGAGGCTGTCTGTGTCTGTGTATAGAATTTTACAATTTTGTCCGTGCAAGGGAGACATGTACTCGTGATGAAATTCGTACAAACAAATTTTTGATATGTCTAGAAGGCACATACCCACGTATATTGGTTTGTTGAATTTTACCTCGAGTTTACGCAATTCAACAGCTATTAAATTTTCCGAAAAAACACTTCTGCTATGGAAATTCGGTTTCGCGATCATTGCCTCCGCGCCATATCGCCCTTCCCAATGTGTCAATAGCTTTACATCCACGTGGTTTCGTACATTTTCCATAGTTTTACCGAATACCGCGTTGTTCATCAATTTGTACAAATTTTTTTCAAAGTCGTTTGTCGCGCGTGTTCTAAACCGCGTATTGAGTTCGATGTAATCGCGGAGCCAGGGGGATTGAGCGAATTGAAGCACGCGGTGTATCTTTGTAATACGAAGACCGTGACGCGTGCACTGCTGCAGATTGCGATAGTGGATAACGTAACGCTGTTTATCGTATACCGTCGCGAGTAACTTGTCCTGCCTGGTGCCCGGTGGTTTGGCACGCGTCGGACAGAACGGTAGATCGGCGTGAGCGTCGTGCAGACGTTGCGGATATTCCAGATCTACCTCGAGAATGTATCCCGTGGGCGATTCGACCGGGATCGAAAACACGTCAAAACTCGCAACATCTTCGACCCATTGAAGTTTGGCGTATGGCAGGGGCTGACACATTGCCCATTCATATAAATTGTTCACGTCAAAGTACATCAAGTACGATGACTGTTCCGATGCGTCGTAAGATGGCATGTACTTGTTATTGGCATGTGCGTATCTTCCGGAACATTGGCTTAAACCCCCGCGTATACCGCGTTCGATAAACATAATCATATCGATGTCGGTGAACAATTCGAATGTAATTTTGGTATGTTTTAGCATTGCATCCCATGTGAAACCAGGTAAAGTATAATAATGCGCTGAATCTAATCCGTAGCTCTTGATACAACTTTCGCGAAAATTTTCAAAAATATCTGCCAATAACAAGACATCTGTTTTCAAATACAAATCGCTGTATTCACCCAAGGTTCTAATCCCGAAACGCTGCCAGACAGTCTCGGCGTGCGCGTAATCGGTCTCGGATACAGTCTCACCCGTTAACAAACTGTAGAATGACTCGCGCGGCGGTAAGCATGGATCCTGCAGCTTGTTCGCACAATCGAGGTATTCGTACGGAAATACACCCTTTCGCGTCAATAAATTGAAATCCTCAATGGATAATGTTTCAAATTGGGATCGTAAAATTTTTAATTGATCTGTGCTAAGAAAAGATGCTAATTTGTCGAGACTGGTGTTGAGAAATTTGTCCGAATCGATGAATCGCAATTTCATATAATTTCGCGAGTCTGATTCAGCCGTATCTTCGACATTTTTTGTGAAAGAAATATATTTTTCGTTAATTATAGGCAATACGTCAACGTGACCTTCGAAAGCGGTAGCTATTTCCTGGATAATAAAATGTGAATCATAGCCGGATAAATTGTGGAAAACTATGGGGATGTAAAACGCATTTTTATAATTTAAATTGCACTCAGAATGTGCTGGGCCTCTAAACTGTCCGGAGAGATAGCAATGATCGCGGACTCGTTTATCGCTAGCCTTGAATGGTTCTTCGCAAATATGACAGTGTGTTGCATCGTGAAATGTCGTCAACTGTTCGGGAGTTAAATCCAGCATGGGAACATTACTGGTCAAGATGGGTTTGGCGAAGTTTGCAAAATTTTTAGTTCATCTACGAACCATGAAACACAATCCGCGTCGCGGCAACATCGATACGTTGATAGCGATGTATCATACGAGCAATGCATATAATATGCAATACTATGCACTTATGGTGCTGATATGTGTGTAATTTATTATCTACATCACCCACTCGGTTGTCCTCTGTTTTTTTCAATGATATACTCCAGATCTGCATATACCACGAAGGGAAGTCGCTCCTTCATGTGGTGGTTGTTGAAGCTGAGGAAATTTTTGCCTTCGCTGGGCAGCAGAATGGCGCAGTCGTTCATCTGCCCACAGTTCACTGTATGCGCCTCCAACTTCTTGGCAGATCTGAAGTAGTGCATACATCTGTAATAAAACAAGAATTTATTTAATTTGTTTCGCGAGATATTTCAACATTTCACAAGTTTTCTATACGTACCGATCGCAGATGAATTTCTTTATCTTCTCCTTGCTCAACTGGGCGCTCACCAACCAGGACAAGTTCTTGATCCACACAAAGTGTCCTACATCGCCGTGCTCTCGATTCGATGTGTAGAGCAGGTTGACGTGTCGATCCCTCTTTTGGCTGGTGAGGTGCAACGGAAAGACCGTCGATCCTTTCTCCGCCTCGAATCTGTATACGTTGATGGAGATGTTATTTTGTCGCTCAAATTTTCCAATCTGTGCTAGGGACATTGGAAACTCAATGCCCTGGAGATTTAGCACGGAAGCATAGCTGAGGTATGAACTTGCGTGCGCGGTGTCTCGTTCCGCAGGATGGAGAGCGGGGACCACTGCCCACGCGAAACACGCATTGTCCTCTGATTGCACGCTAATTGTAGCCTTTTTTAGCACCAATTCCCGCGGCAACTTGTAGCAGCACCCCGCGCGCAGCGGATTGTATTTGTTGACATTGATGGCGAGGTTGAGAATTCTCGTCAATGCCCATCCGCTGTCGCGTTCCTGGAACTCTTCCAGCGATGCCAGGGTGGAGATCGCAGTTTAGGGTGTTGATGCTTTTACAAGCATGCTTGTCACCCGCCACAAATTCGCTGTTGAACACCGTGTTCACTTTGAGGTTCCGCTGTTTCCTCAAAGCACCCCGCACATGCTCCAGCACAATGGCCCCCGCATCCTGGAGGAAGTTGCGCGGCTCGATATAGTTTGAATTTAGCACGGCACCAGTTAATACGCGGTTATTGAACGCAGCGTCTATTTCGCGCCACAAAAGTCCTATGCTAGAATGTCCGGCACCTTCACGCACGAAACGACACGCAACGAATGTTTTAGCCCTTCGAGCTGCGCGATTCAAACAACCAACGATTGCCGAACACCAATTGATAATCGCGGGCGTTTCATGCGGCTCTGTTCTTCCAACGATTCGATACACTCGTTGCACAGTTCTTCCCACGCAAGGTACTCTGCCCGCGAAATCAATTGTGTGGATTGATTCAACAATTGGCTTTCTACTTGCGCGAATTTTTCCATGGTCGTCAATGCAGTATGTCTTTTTCCCCGCAACACGTTGCAACGATTTGAGACTTTGTGCAGTTTACAGCGCGCTTTTTATGCATGATTTGGTATCTCTATCTAACTCATTCCCGAGATCGTCTGAAACCATTTCTGCATAATTCTAAGATCGAAAAAGATGATACGAAAAAGTATCATATTATATTCGACACGTGTCGAGACTTTTATGCATGATTTGCTGTCTTACTCTTTGATGTATCTCCTCCCTCGAATGCAAAAGTATCATATTATATTCGACACGTGTCGAGACTTTTATACATGATTTGCTGCCTTACTCTTTGGTGTATCATCTCCCTCGAATGCACATTGATGTGCACGCGTACATGAATTTGTATAAAAAGCGACGTTGGTCAGACCTGTGGACTCCATTACACCACGTTCGCTCGAGTGCTAAAGAGTATCGTTTGCGTTAACTTCTCCACCGATCAGTATAACGTACATAACGCATATCAAGATGTACAAACGTAGTTTCAACGCTTCATCCTATGCATCCGCAATCAATGGTGATTATCCCAATAAACGCCAACAACAGGAACATCAGTTCAATACGAGGTATGTACGCGTTATTATACACTTTTCACTTTTCACTTTTCACTTTTCACTTACTTCTTTCACTGTAAACGCAAGCGAACCGAGTATTAATTTCGTGTGCATGTTTCTTACAGTTCTGGATCCGCAACACCAAAACCAACAATCGTAAGGATCCTGGGGCGTGATTACCCGTTGACTACAACAGCATATAAAAGGCTAACTATTGGAATTCGCATCGGCATGGATTTGTGCCACGTCGAGATCGCCATAGCCGACAATAAAGGCTGTGAGGTATGTTTTTCAATGTCGACGTGGAAGCTTCTACTTCAAAACGAGGCGGATATACTCCAACGATTACGCAGCAACGCAACATCGCCCCAAACCCACATCGAAATTGATCATTTGCGAATCGAATTCACGCGTATGCATGATGCTCAGCTCGTTAAAATCACCGATAATCGCGCTATGATATACATGACTGAAGCCACGATGCGTAAACTGTTCGCGTACCAACATTGTATCGAACATATGTATACCTGGCTAACTGAAAATATGTACTCTGTCAGTAGTAAATATGCAACCTTTGTAGAAGTGCTGCGTACCGCTCCCGTATCGACGAATTATGTGAAATTAATTTCCGAAAGCGAACACTTTGAGCAGCATTCATTGATCGATTGTGAATTGTTGGCGTTAGGATTACAATCCATGTTGCGTGATGTAAACCACATACCACTATAGTACGTTTTAATAATAAATGTATGATTTTCACATCAATACTTGTAACAATATATATTCTTAATCGTATTTCATTGTACCATTTTCTTTACCCGTCTTCCTTCTCTCCTCATCATATAATTCTAAGATTTGCTGACGTCGCATAATTCTACTTCGTTCTTCGCGCCGTGAAAAATGACATCACCCTATCCAACCGTTCCAAAGGATTCGAGTTACGCGCGTTGCAAAGGTACACACTTCTCAATTTCATGATAAGAGTCCCTTGAGCGAGCCTGGAGATGTAGCGAGACCAGTCGCACTTCAAAGCTCAAGAGGCAAAGAGCGGTTTTAATATTATAAAGTTTAAAGTTTAAAGTTTATAAATAAAAAAAATGGGAATACTACGAATTGTTCCGGATTGTGATCCTGAGGTATGTACTTTAAAATATTTTTTTACATTTATCGCGTTTAATCTTTTAAATCGAGCGAGATCAAATCAAATGTTCGAGTCAATATTAAATCGTGGGTTTCTATCTTTTAGATCTTGCCACCAGCGTCACCTCCGCCACCACCACCTCGTTCGCCGTCGCCACCGCCATCACCGCCACCGCCTCCGCATGTATGTAATACTTTCCACTGTTTTGTGCGTTTTGATGTTTATTCACGTGCTAGTGATATATTGACGTTTGTGTTCTAGGAACACCCAATGCTTTACATGGGGCGGCTGGCACAGATTTTGGAGGCGCAGCCAAATGCGGCGGCTGTGCGACGCCTCTGGAGACCAAATCAGAACAACCGCGTGGAAAATTTGCGGCGACCGCACCCTCCCTCGCCTCCCTCGCCTCCCTCACCACCGTCGCCACCGCCACCGCCTCCAAATTTTTAAAATGTATATATTTATATCTATTTTTTTTACATCGTATTGTATTTTATTATATTTAATTTTTTCTTTTATTATATATTAATTTTTTCTTTTATTATATATTAATTTTTTCTTTTATTATATTCTTTTTTAAGCTGAGAGCGGAGATAGCTTTGTGTCCGGCCGCTCACGGGAGTGGCTTCCACCAGAATGGCTAAACGGCATTAAAACAATTTCTTTGTCTTTATATACATTTTTATACTCCAATTTTTTTTATTTGTAACAATATATATATATTCTTAAACATATATTCTGCCTTCCATCTTATTTACCCGTCATACTCCTCCAGCTCTCCTCATCTAATTTTAAAAAATTCTACGTTTAAATAATTATTATTTCTCTCTCTCTGCGTTGGGGGAAACATTGCTGCCGACATCGTATAATTCTATTTCGTTCGTCGCGCCGTGAAAAAAAAATGACGTCACCCTGCCCGGCCGCTCCAGAGGATTCGAGTTACGCGCGATCTCATGGAACGCGTGCTATTGTATTGCTGTCTCTCTCTCTCCTCCGAATTAAAAATGCTTTGTCTCTTTCCCTCCTCCGAAGACGCGGTGTGTATCCAGAGGATTCGAGTTACGCGCGATCTCATGGAACGCGTGCTATTGTATTGCTCTCTCTCTCTCTCCTCCGAATTAAAAATGCTTTGTCTCTTTCCCTCCTCCGAAGACGCGGTGTGTAAAAAAGCCGACATCGTCCGATAAAAAACGAACGCGTGTGACGCTCGGCATATATACCATTCGGGAAAGACTAATGTCGGAGAGCCGACGTTGGGGGAGTTGGTTAGGCGGTTGACTCGTACCGCGGAGGTCTTGGGTTCGAGCCCCGTCGTCCGAGATTCGGTTTTTTCATTTATTATATTAATATCATAAATTAATGTTTCCTTCCTTACCAACAGGTTTGGAGTTCAGGGTGACACTTCTTCTCACTCGCGGTGTTCCTCCTCGCTTCCTTACCAACAGGTTGTTGGAGTCCAGGATAGTAGCATTCTTCTTCTTCTCATCCGCGGTTACTCCTCCTGCTCGATACGGTTCGGCATCGGTTCGGCATCGATTGATTCCCGGTATTCTTCAGATCTCGCGCCCATTACTCCGCCATCTCTACGATGTCATCAGCCGCGGTCCGCTTATACCCCCACCACTGCGCCGCCCGCCGCCGCGCTTATACCCCCACTACTCCGCCATCTCTACGATGTCATCAGCCGCGGTCCGCTTATACCCCCCACCACTGCGCCGCCCGCCGCCGCCCGCCGCCCGCGATGGATTTCCTGCGACCTTGAGACTCTAATTTGGATTTCAAGGTCGGGGAGGAGGGGGAATGGCCTTCAAACTCAAATGTGACCTTGAGACTCAAATTTGGATTTCAAGGTCGGGGAGGAGGGGGGGGTAATGGCCTTCAAACTCAAATTTGGGTTAGAACCCGTGTTGTATACCTACTATATATATTTATAGATTTTAACATAAATTAATACATTTTAAATCATAAAAATAAAGATTTTGTACGTTTACACGGTCTTCGAGTGGGTGTTCCGTTTTACTCCACAATTTGAGCGAGGCGAAGATTTCGATACCTCCGGTAAATTTCACTTTCCGTCCTTTCCAAAGATTTTTCTTATCAATGACCATGATTTTCTTATAGTCTAAGGTCCACTGAAGACTCCTGTTGAAGTCTCGTGTCTTTTTCTCCTCCCGATTTTAAGTTATCACCCTCCAAAGTTAAGCGTTCCGTTTTACCCCACCTTCCCCTAAAGGGTAAAAATAGAAAATGAGGTTTTTGCCGAATTTCTCCTATACGAGCGGATGAAAAATTTTGAAAAAATTCATAGGCATGTCTGTTATCGGTGCACATATTAGGGAATCGTGTCAGATTTTTAAATTGAAAAGCCAAGCTGTGAAAAATAAAAAACGCCAAAAAATGCTGAAAAATGCCGGTTTTGTATCGAAGCAGTCTTGATACTGTGACGTCCCACTATTTTTCGCGCGGTAACAGTACAAGTCCTCCATAAACTCACTCCACCAAAGTCTTCCAGAATCAAGTCTTACCCTTTCCCCAAACCCCTGATCACCTTGGCGATGTACCTTAGCGGTCCCCATCTCAAGATGGTCAACGACGACCCCCAAATCCCCTCTTAACCTTACGTGGCACGACCACATCACTCCAAATCTAATAGATAGAAGTCCCTCGTCCCTAAAAACCCCTCTTAAATCGAGACCACGTCTCACAACCTCCCCATGACCAAGGAAGTCATTACCCCTTTTCCCTCTTTCTAATCAAACCACCCACAGTCCATCCAATGGGTTGAGTATCCCCTTTCAAAACTCTATGCAAAAGAACCCCGGAAGTCTTAACGACAAATATTCATTACAAGGCCATATAAAAACCCCGGAAGACCAAATCTATTAATAACCTGTACTGCGACACGTGCCGAAATAGGTCAAGGTTGCATACCGCAACCGCCCTTCGCCCCTAACAATCTTTTGATTTTACATAAATACGAGGACCCAAGAGGTCCTCGTCCTCTTCTACGGAAACTTTTCGAGACTCTTCAACAGAAAATCTCCTGTGAAACAACAAGTATTTCTAACATTCAAATCAGTGTTCTACGAAACGATTATCTACGGCAGCTACTGTAAGCTATTATCATTATTATTAATAACATTGTATATCACCCACATCCCATATTACTATTCTTATTTGCTTTTCGTATTAATCATCTTATTAACGCTCATTGCGATCATACTATTTGCTTGTTAACACTTATTGCAACCATTCTATTTGTCTTATTAACGCATACTGCGATCACTTCATTTGTCTTGTCAACGCTAAAGCTTATTACATACTATTTTACTATCTTTTATTGTATTTCACGTCCATCCATAAACATTTTATTTTATATACATTTATAAATGTCATACGCCAACGATCATCGCTACTGCACCATTAACGCAGTGCATGATAACGTTCTTGTTTAACCTGAATAAACAACCATTTAAATCAATCGTGAAGTTATTGTGTTAATCCTTCGGCAACGAAGATCCCAAACGTAACGAACCGCTGCAACAGCTGATCTCGGTTCGCGAGCGAGTGTTCTTACAGTGTTTACAAACGTTCTTCTGCACGGGCCGCGTACCGACGCATGCCTAGACGGATTTCGCGGAACCATTGCGAGTGACTTCTTATGTATATGCAGCGGTAAATCCTATTATCGAACCGGTACAAAAACCCACAAGGGTCTAACGGGTGTTCATCGGGTACAATTTCGTTATTTAAACCCTCCTTGGTCGCTCAGTGTGTAGGATTCAAGATCCTCGCCAAGATTCCCTCGACCTCAGTGTGTAGGATTCAAGATCCTCGCCTAGCTTCCTTCGACCCCAGTGTGCAGGATTCAAGATCCTCGCCTAGCCTCCTTCGACCCCAGTGTGCAGGATTCAAGATCCTCGCCTAGCCTCTTTCGACCCCAGTGTGCAGGATTTAAGATCCTCGCCTAAATTCCTTCTACCCCAGTGTGTAGGATTCAAGATCCTCGCCTAAATTACCTCAACTCTCAGTGTGCAGGATTCCAGATCCTCGCCTAACCTCCCTCAACTCTCAGTGTGCAGGATTTCAGATCCTCGCCTGTGTTCAAAAACCCCCACAGTGTCATTGTCCCCCAAAGACCTCCACCCGGGACGTGACAATACTATAATTATATTTTTACTGTAAATACGTATCATTGTTACTACTGTCCTGATTTTTTTTTCAGATTTTTCAATTTGGTGCGCCGCAGTTAAAAAAATTAAAAACCGATTGTTTCGTCGTTTTTCCGTGTCAGAGTAACTAGGTGGAATTTTCGTACATACTTTATGAAATAAATCTTTTATGCGATCTTCAATGTCTTCACATACAGTAAAACAGCGTAGGAATTAAACGAACCAAACATGCTGTGACATTACAGTCTAAAATGTGTAAGATAATTTCAACGGCGTCGATGGCGCAGCTGTAAAGTGTCGGACTGCTAAACCGCTGCGAACTTTTTGGACGTAAGTTCGAGCCTCGGAACTTCTAAGTCCCACAGGGTCATATTTTTTTCACACTAATTATGTATTTTTTCGGTTTCTAACTATATGACAATGTTCAATATTTATTTACAAATGTTTTAATCGTATGTTAAAAATATTTCAACCTGAAATATACGTAAAAATGACTTGAGAGCAGTTTTTATGCCACCGTTTCTATGGTCTAGTATTCTGCCAATTACAGTATTTTTGTAACGTTCCTACACTAAATTAATATTATATATAATTGGTTTTCTAATCTCTCACCTTTAACAATTGTCATACAATTCTCTCGTGTTTCCAAAAATTCAGAAGTTAAACAATACTGTAATTGACGGTATGCGGCCGTTTCTCGGAGGCAACGCCTCCTTTCTCCCGCTGCGCGTCTTGGCCCCAGCGGCGGGCCTAGGAGCTTCGAGCGCCTCAGACCCGTACCATATGAACCGCGTGTGGCGCATTGGGGCGACACCCGTGTCAATAGATTTCCGCATCACCCATGGGGTACTATTATCGATGCGTTTTTTTTTTGTCAATGGTATCCCTTGTAGGCCTATTCCACTGTGTCACACGATAAAAATGGATAGGAAAAACGCGTTTTACTATCAAAATTTTAAATACTTTTGGGAAAACTTAATTTTCGCGCACGTTTAGACGTGCTGGGTATATCTAAAATATCAACAGGGAGGCTGGTCGACGTTGTACGTATTAAAGTTAACGGGTGTCACAACAGGGATCATAACAATTTAAACATTCCCTGGTCGTTGAGTGCTACGAATCTGGCATTCGCGCCTGCTTTCCTATTATCCGCAGTGCCGCGAATCTGGCATTCGCGCCTGTATAAAAACAGAGGCTACAGGTTTCTGATTTTTTCTTAAATTATTGAAGAAATGTGTTCTTTTTTTTAGTTATAACGCAGGAAGAGGTGCTTATTTTGATTTCCTGAATTAGTAATTTGATTACATTTTATTGGTTGTATATTGTTTTTGTGTTTCATTTAAGTGTCCAGGGCTACCCACGCTTCCCCTACATAAAGTCTTAATATGGTTCTATCGCAAACCAAATCGCCCGTCTCGTCAGACTGTTGTCGATCGAATGCCTTTTCGATTCCTCTCCGCCCGGGAAGTCGCCCCCGGCCCCCTCGTCTTTTATGCGTCTCCAGACGCAACAACGCATCGCATTTCAACTGTTCATCTTCGGCATCGCCGCGGCGAATTATCGCCAACCACGCACCGTCTTCGACTCCAATCGAGGCCGGGCGACAATAAAATACGCTTTCAGAAAATTACATGAAAAATTTGTTTGCAGAATTAAAAGCCCGTTCCATTAAAAATAATCCGATTTAAATTATTTTCTGTCAATTTAATCGGGAGAATGCCAAGAATCCATTGGTATCACTTTCATATTGATACGATAAAAAATAAACAAAAATCTGATTCTATATTGTTCGCCAAAGTCACGGTTGAGCACGCTGGTGGAAAGTGAGGTTATGGACGGTGAGAAAGGTGTCAAAGGAAGCACTGAGTTTAAAAACTTTAGTGTCAGTTTATTAAAACATCGCAAGATGTTTACGCGGTGTATATAGATCGAGTGAGCGTTGAGCCCTCGTACAACGTGAACAATCAATCGCGATACACGCCACACGCGGTACACGAATCTTGCCAATGAGCCCCCAAATACGTCTTGTTGATTCACACTGTTATTTATACGAACCGTGAGCAAGAAAACAGGGTGGTGAGCACATAAATTGAAAAATACTGTGAAAAGCGCACACGTTAGAGGTGTGAGAAATATCAAAGCACGTCTCTACTCTACTCGATGTGAACAAAGAATGAACCGGTAGCGTCGCTTTTTGAAAGGCCCAAAAAGCAACGGCGATGAGGTGGAAGCTCATTGGCTGATTAAACGGTGAAGAAGAGCGTCGGTTGGCTGATCGAACGGACGTGGCGAGCGTCGGTTGGCTGATCGAACGGACGTGGTGAGCGTCGATTGGCTCACCGCCTGACGGTGAGTATCGATCCGAAATCGATCGTCGATCAGCCGCGCGCCTGACGCCCAGTAGGTGCTGCGCCGGGAGTGAGTGTGGCGGCTTTGGGAACTAATGCATTCCCAAACATATATAATTGATGACAACTTCGCAGTAGCACCAGCCAGTGCATTAGCGTATATGAAAAGCTATCGAGTAAGCAATTGCAGTCTAAAGTCGCTATTGCACTGTTACGTCCTGAAGGGACTTCCTGTTCATCACCTCGAGCGGTTGGAATGATTTACCGGGTTCGCGCTCTGTTAAGGTGCTAAAGCACGCCATGACTATACTTACCAGGGAGTAGAAGAATAGAAAGGGGGTTGAATGAAATTGCACTCAGGAATGACGGGAATAACAATAAAAGCTAAATATATTCTGATAGAAACGTGAATTACAAACTACATACCCTAGAGACGGCGCTTCGTCTCTGCTGACGCTAGTGGGTCGCTGAACCTGTCGTAGGTCGCGGGCGCTCGCGTTAATCTCAGGTGACGCTAGCAAGTCGCTGGATCTAGCGTTCGTCGCTTCGTTCGCTCGCTCTGTTCCTAGTCTTCGCGGTCGCGGTAGCTCGTATCAGCGCGTAAATGCTCTCCCGGCGAGGCCGTTTCTCGGTATGTCGGAGCGGAGTTACATTTAAGTTAAACTGATCGGCCGAGCGAATTTGCGTTATTGATTCTAAGGCGGAGACCCGATCTAGATGGCGCGATTCGCCGACGATACTTTCTAACCCTAGCTCTGAATCTAACTAACTCTCGCACGTCCTCCCGTTGAGGGCCGTGCCTCGCACTCTCGAAATCCACGGGGGGGGGGGGCGCCCCATCGGCACTTGATGATTCCTACTTCTTACGAAATATTGGGGCCTGTGCCATCAGCGTTCACGTTGTACTGACAACGATAAGTTCCAGGTTTGGCGACCGGACTGCCGTCCGCGGTGTGGTTCCGCTGAATCGCCGATGTCGAAACGGAAAGCGACGCGCGGACAGCAAGCACGGAATGGACCTGAAGAGCCCATGTAACAGCACCAACATAATTTAATATATAATGTTTGTTCAATAACTTCTTTCTGCATAGGACGTTTAATTATCTTATAATATGTTCATAACTTTCAGATGCTGCTTCAGTGTTTTGCTAATTAAAGAATGCCTAACCTAACCTAAAAAAACATCATTTTCTGCGGACATCCCCTCATCTATTTTTTCTTTTCACTTATAATTCCTTACTGCCAACTTAGCATATTGTAGCATAAGCACATTTCAAGTAATTCAAATGTACAATGTATTTTCTTCGTTTGCACAATCAACAGACTGTTAGTTTACATTTTTAAAAGTACAACGCAAACGCTGAGAATTTCGTAGCAGATTCAGAATAGAATATAGAACTAGCTATTAGCTCTCTCGCGTTCAGCAGATAGCCGCGTATGTATCGGTATTACCATTTTTGGGCATCAAAAAACTGCTGTAATATCGACCTGCCAAATCGGCCTGGCCACGTGACGTGTCTACCCCCTTAATCTACGAATCGAACATCTACAAGCCCCTTCCATCTGGTAGTCTGTTTAACCAATTTGACTAAAATTCATAGCCAATTTTTTTAAAAACACCCCTGATATTCTCCCATTTATATCCGAACGCCCTGTATGTATATGTGGAGAACTCTAAGCTCAGTTTGATTTTAAAGCAAATATTACCGGACTTTCGGGCAATACTGTTTATACTTTCCAGAAAATGTTAATTTGAAAACATACCAAAGGCATGGCGTAGGATGAAAATCTCACGGCATGCAACAACACTTCATCACCACTGAAAGTGTTGAAAATGGTTCGATCAATTCGGTTTGGCAAGTACTTCCCAATAGCGAATAACAATTGCAACATACCTTTTACACAGAAATCAATTTTCATACTTATAATTTCATAATTATGATTTCCATATTTTAGCACTATTTTTGAATATTGGATTTGCTGTGTTCGATGAATGTGACACATGATAAAGCGAAATAAAGTTGTATTACTTAATAAATTTGCATTATTTTTTAGAGTCCGAAATTTGACGAAGACAACTTTCCGGAACAATCGCGCAAGAATGCTGATAACTTTTGTAGAAATCCTACTGGCGACATTGGCGGGCCATGGTGTTACGTTGAACAAGAACACTTTGAATATGTTCAAAAGGAATACTGTGATGTTCCATTCTGTGATGACAGAGGTATTTTTAACATCTATTAATCCCTTCATAACTTTGGACGAAATATCTCGAGACCCGATGCCAGCGGTTTAACGTTGTTGACGAGATATCTCGCGACTCAATACCAGTCGGTTAACGTTCTTAACGAGAAATCCCGCCATCTAATATCGAGGGTTTAACTCTATAAACGAAATATTTCCCAACTAATTATATGCGTATGACTATATATATATTATTAATCCTCTAGGATTAATAATCAACTTACACTGGCGGACGAAAGAATGTTTACAACTTTTAAAATCGCATAACTTTTATAAAATTAATCCAAACTAGTTGATTTTTTTTTTGAGAAGCTACAAGGATAATTTTGCTAAGTGACGTGTTTCGTCGTTTTGAAAAAATGTACTTGGTCGGAATAGCAAAAAAAAGTAGTAAATGTCATTTTTAAAACTTTTTTTTGTGAGCCTGTAATGAAAATTAAAAAAACCCGTTTGTAGATTGAAGTAAGTTGTATACGTGCCTAAAATTTCATCAAAATCGGTTAATGTTGCTCTGAGCTATAAACGTTTAGAGATCGCAGAATAAGGTCGAAAATCACTGATTTCCGTGAATTTCGCGATTTTCGACCTTATTCTGCGATCTCTAAACGTTTATAGCTCAGAGCAACATTAACCGATTTTGATGAAATTTTAGGCACGTATACAACTTACTTCAATCTACAAACGGGTTTTTTTGAATTTTCATTACAGGCTCACAAAAAAAAGTTTTAAAAATGACATTTACTACTTTTTTTTTGCTATTCCGACCAAGTACATTTTTTCAAAACGACGAAACACGTCACTTAGCAAACTTATCCTTGTAGCTTCTCAAAAAAAAATCAACTAGTTTGGATTAATTTTATAAAAGTTATGCGATTTTAAAAGTTGTAAACTTTCTTTCGTCCGCCACTGTATATCTATCTTAACCTATTCCTTATCCTCTCCTTAATCCTACTTAATACTAATCCTAATCTTATTGCTTCGCTCGCTCGTCTACTCTTTCGTTTCCGCTCCCCCTCTTGGACCCCCGCTTCCATTCGCTACCCTTTCGCTCCCATTTCCTCATTCCTCCCTTCGCTCCTCCCTCTTCTTACACACACCCATCCCCCCTTTCCTATATACTCCTCAACCACTCCTCTCCCGCCCCCTCCCCCAACACCTTGTTCACCATCACCTGCCACCCCCTCGCCCCATATATCCAACCCATTCATATATCCCATACATGTTCCCACGACTCCACTCCCCATTTTTTTTTTGACTTGGTGGAAATCCCCGCGGATACCCCCCGCCCGTGGTGGCGGGCAGAGGGTTATATGGGACTCGAACCCACTAAAACCACCAAGATGACCTGCCTAAAGCGGAGAGAGCAGGCAAGGAGAGTGGCCGTTCTTGCGTGAGATCAAACTAGCGATACGTTCACTAGGCCACCCTCCAAGACCCCGGTATCTCCGCTCGACTGCCAAAGTTGGCACATTTCCAAGAGGGAGAGAAGCTCCCCGGAAGTTCATCGTCCGACTAACACCGGGGCGACACTGCGGGTCATGCGCTAGTGTCGCCCCCCGTCTCTGGCTGCTTCTGCTAGGCCCGGCGAGCCCCCGCCCGCAGGGCCCACAGCCCTCCGACGCCGCCAGCCGCCTTGGAGCGCGCTGTACGGGAGGGTCCGGGGCCCAGGGAGAAACCCCCGGGCCCACCGAACCCCCCCACGGCCGTCACTCACGCCCCGCGAAGTTGAACTTCGCCCAGTAGGGAGGTGAGGGCGGCGATCGCCCGGCGAGAGTGATGGGGGGGATGAACCCAAACCCAAGAACCCCGTGCCGCTAACCCGGGGCCCTATCCGAAGAGCTTGGCGCCCTTCTTCAGGAAGGACACCCAGGTGTCGCGGCCCACCTTCTTACGCTGCTCCAGCGCGTCCGCCTCTTTCTTCAACATTCGTTCAACGAACGCTGCGTACGCCTGGCGCAGCTCGCGCCAAAACCCCTCCGCTTTAACAGCGGCCCTCATCTCTGGCGGCCGAAGGTCCGTTCTTATCCAAGGCGGGACCGGCCCAGCCCCCGACACAACAACTCCCCTGCCTTTGAGTTGTTTCTCAAAGGCCGCCGCAAGGTCCCTGGACCGTCTCCCACCGCCAGGAGTCGGGCATCGAAAGACGGCGCAGCGCGTCCACGTGCCCGCGTATACCACGCGGCCCGTCCATCTCCGCCCCTCATCGAGCACCGCCGCGGTGAGGTCCTCCCACGCGAGCTCGACGAGGTCGACGAAACCCACGTCACCCGCGACGTCGCCCCTCATAATGAGGACCTGCCCCGGCCTCGTACTCGTCCGCCCAGTACGGGCGATCGTCGAGCTTGTAGTGGAGGTCGTCCGGGCCCAGCTCCGACTCCTTGATCTCTCCGTGGGGGCCAGCCACGGAGATCATCGCGCCCATAAAGGCCTCGTCCTCGTCCTCCTCCTCACCTTCGTCGTCCAATGGGACGTCGGCGACAGGCCCGGAGCCACTGGCAGCAGGGGCAAGGCGCTCCAGCTGCACCACGGGAATGGCCATCTCCATCCCCGTCCCAACCCCCCCGAGGACAGAGGACCCGACCTCCCCCTTCACCGTCTCTCCGTCGGCGGTCTCCACAACCCCCTCGGAGACCGGGTCGCTCCAAGGCGAGGATACTGGCGAGTCCAGCACCTCGATAATCTCCTCGGGAACCACCTCCGCAATAGACGGCTGCGGCTCCCCCGACTCCACTCCCCAGCCACAAACCCTGCACCTTCTTTTCCCCTCCTTCTCCCAACATCTCTCCCCTCTCATTCCATTCCCCAACCTGTACTTGACCACCCTTTACCACTTGATCTCGCCTCACCCCTTCTTCAAGTAGCCCGGCACCCTGGCCCCATTTTTTTGTTGACTTGGTGAAAATCTTCACGGATACCACTAACCCCGGGGAAGGGCCGAGGGTTATGTGGGACTCCAACCCACTAAAACCCCCTAGGTGGTCTCCATCTTGCGCGGAGCCGCGCGCATTTGGGAGAGGGAGGGATTTGGCGCGGGATCAAAGCGATACTTCCGCACCCTCCCTCCCCCGCGCCTTTGCGGCTCCGCACAGACGCCCCTTGATCAGGGGCCTTCCCTGGGGGAGAATAGCCTCCCCCAGAAATATTCTCCTGGGCTGGCGGCAAGGACGGACCACACGCCCTTGCCGCCTCTTCCGGGACCGCCATAACTGGGGTGAGAGCCTCCCCCGACACTCCCACCCAGCGACCCCGAAACCGACACGCATTCCCCATTACGGTGTTGGGCCCGACGCGACCTATCGAGAGTTGCGCCGGGGTGGGGCGGTCGGGCGGTCGACATAACGGGACTGCCGGTATTAAGGGACCGGCAGTCCGACCGCCGAGCACGCCCCCGCGTGCCAGTCTCACTAAGGGGGGCAGCGGAATGTCGGCTGCCCCTGGGAGGGGGAGGGGGCCCACAAGGTGATTGGCGAAGTGCCAACCCCCCCTTCCTTGACTCCCCTCCTTCCACCGCCGCGGCACGTCACACCCTGCCACGGTGCCGCCGCGGCGGTCCACGGTGTAGAGGGGCCGCCGCCAGTTTCCTTCTCGCCCGTCTGCGCGCCTCCCCCTCTCTCACAGAGGGGAGGCGATACGGGCCAGCTCTACCCCTTCCCAGCCCTCACCTCTCCGGAGGAGAGGGCACGCACTATTGGCCCAGAACCAACGGGGGAGCGGGGCGACGTTATGACTACGTCGCCGCCTGATCTCTCCCGACCCCGAGTCATCCACCCCCGCGCATTCTGGCGCGCCATCTCCTCCGTTGGGCGCGCCTGCCCGGGACCGCGAGGCGGGCAGGGTGCCCGGACCTCTCGCGGGCCCTCTCCGTCTCCTCCTTCTCGAGCATGACCACCTCGCAGAAGGAGGAGAAGAGGATCATCTTGGCCCATACCTGAAATTTTTTTCCGAGGTAGGGGACAACCGCCGGAATATTTTTCCAAACCAATATGCAGCAGAAATCTATGCCTCCCCCAACGCAGAGAAATAATTTTGAATCAACGATGTAGCGAACCAATATGTAACAAGCATTCTAAAGCTAACAATATTTAAAAAAAATTAATCATAACGTCGCAGCGTATCATGCGGGTGCGCTAGTAATTTAAGCCCAAACGCGCTGGGGAGGGAGGGTGCGGAAGTATCGCTAGTTTGATCCCGTGCCAAATCTCTCCCTCTCCCAAATGCGCGCTTCTCCGCGTCAGATGGAGACCACCTAGGGGGTTTTAGTGGGTTCGAGTCCAACATAACCCCCACATAGCGCGGGGGCGGGCCGATAGTATCCGTGGGGATTTCCCCTAGTCAAAAAAAAAAAGTAATTTAAGCCCCCTGGGACAGCTGCGTGAGATGATACATTTTCACGGCCCGAAGAACGCACGAACGAAATATAATACATGCAGAAACATCGAATCTTGGAATTAGGTGACGAGGAGAGAAGAAGGAAGGCGGGTATATAAAATGGAGAAATAATATTTTAAGAAATTTATCTAAAATTAAAAGAATATAAAAACAAAAATTCGTGAAACATTGCAGAGTATTAGATACATACTTCCTGATTATTTCCCCACATCATCCGGGACAATATTTAGCGTTTTTTCCAATATCCCATTTTTTTCTTGTGAACAATAACCACACACACACACACACACACACACGCACGCACGCACGCACACACACACACTTTGACACTTTCTGGCAGCTGCTTGTACAAAGTTTGAAAGACAACTGGTCTCGCAGCATCTCCAAATTCGCACACGGAGCTCTTATCATGAAACCGAGAAGTGCATAGCTTTGCAAAGTAAGATGCTGATGTTCTTCACCTTCTTCATCGTTGAGCATCCTCTCCTTTATTGCACACATCTTCTCCGATTTCTTCTCTCCTTCTTCTTTGGACACATCATACGACTAGACCATATCACTTGACCGTCTGTCGAACCACTCTGAACGCGTATTGAACGTGCATCGCACCATTCGGAATGCGAGTCGAACGTCTATCGAACCACATTGCTCGCGTATTGCACATCTATCGTACCACTTGGAACGTGTATGGAACCACTCTGAACGCGTATCGAATGTGTATTGAACCACTTGTATATAATAATTGTAACCACCGTCTTAATCTAGCGTATATCACATGCAGGACGATAGGTTGGGGAGGGTGAAGAAAAATATTTTTTATATGCCTTAAAAATTGATTATATTTTATTTATGCGTTTCTCTCTGGTGTTTAGACCACCAGTTTAATATTTTAAATACATTTTGCAAGGCACAATGCTTTGCGTGTCTGTCACATCCCAGACTATTAACTACATTTAGCTTATTTAGAAATTTGATATCTTCGTAGTCAATGTCCAGTGTCTCAATGATCACATCCGCTCTCGTTTTTTCATCGAGAAAATCCACAAGCCTTCAACATATACGATATGAGGTGCATCATCTTCATTATCGATCGTACCGGCAACCAGCTTTCGTAATTAGCTGTTTAGCCACATTGTACGGAACGTTTCCATCTTCCCATCGTAATCCATGTTATTTTGCCAACAACCACCAGATGCTTGATTTGTCAGATTTTGCAAGAAGGTATTGCGACATGAAACTCCAAATAATATAGTGCCAGAGAATTGTTCCCTTTAGTAAGACAACCACTTCCTTGACAACAAATCTTCCATAAACGTTGAACACTTGCAGGTCAACAAATGTTGGTACGACTATTATCGGTAAAACGATAATAGTAATAGCTTTCTTGTAAAGTATCTCGATTTTCACGATGAAATTTTTTTGTATAATTTTGGCACAGGAGAGGGCGGGCAAGTAGCGTGGCAGTTTAATTGATTTTGCGCACCACGTTTGTAAGCGGATTGTATTCAACCACTCGATCGTGCAGAATCCAACACTAGGCCGTAGTATTTGCAGGCACATTCTTTTAACACTCGAATTCAATGCGCACGTTCCCGGTGCCATTCGTGATCTACTCATTTTGTCGCGATCAATCAATCACCACGAGGGGGCCAAATTGTACAAATTCGGCCATGGTGAATAATGCCTCGTTGCAACTATGTCCATACTGCGATTTACGGAATTGCGCATACATGTGATACAAGATGGCGTGCCTATTCTTGTCAAAGCCCAAGGTCAGATCATCATATGGATAAAATTCCCAGTTGAGAAAAAGTTTTATATTGATCAATTTACAGTTGTTGAACTTAGTAATATCTTCGCGCATTACATTCTTTCGAACAGTCTGTAGAACAAAGATAATGTATCGCGGCTTCTCCAGCTGCGCAGATGCCTTCACGGCACATGAATGCTTGTGTTTCGTTGTTATAAACATTTATACGTTTTGTTACAGACTTTATTGCGTGATGGTGTACATATGTTTTGGTTCGACTGTCCTACTTGTAGTAGTCCCCCTCTCCGTACGTAGCGCTGTTCGCTCCTGGTCTCTCGTCACGCATACCACCATACATACTTCTTCTCTATGTATTTAACTATATACAACATCCCCTTTCTTAAGTTTATCTTAATGCTAAGTGTCTATTTAATGCTAGTGCTACAATAACTATATACATTTTAATTACATCTGTAATCTGTCTGGTGGTTTCACCGACCTACCCGCTCTTGTAGTATAGTATTCGTTTGTTTCCTCGCTTTCCTTTACCCGTCTGTCATCCTCGATTTCATCCGGGTGTGTCGTTCTTATAATATACGTGATCACCTGGATGCAGTAAGGGTAATTCTTTCTTATTTCTATCATAATAATTTGCTTGCTTGCTTCGGCTCTTTTCTATGTTCCGCTTGTACTCTGAAAATCTTACAACCTTTGGTTTCAGTTTCTTACTAACTACTGGCACGTTCATTCTTAAGTTTCTTGACATTAACAATTGTGCAGGCGACGGTGAGTCAGCCTTTGGAGTGTTTCTATAATGTAGCAATGCTATGTATGGATCTGTGTTAGCTTCTTTGCATTTCTTTAGTATGTTTTTTATGATTTTGACTGAACTCTCCGCCTGACCATTAGACTGCGCATAGTATGGACTTGTGACTGTGTGTTCGATATCCCAATCATACAAGAATGATTTGAATTCAGCTGATTGGAATGGAGGTCCTCCATCTGAGACTAGTGACATGGGTATGCCATGACGTGCAAATATTGACTTTAAATTGATAATTACACTTCCTGCAGTACACTGATGACCCATCAGGACAATTTCTATATATTTCGAATAATAGTCTGTAACGACCAAATATGTCTGACTCTCATAATACATGAAGTCTACGCCTATTTGCTGCCAGGGAAATTTGGGAATATTATAATTTTGTAGTGGTTCTTTTTGATTGCATGGTCTGTACTTTGCGCACACTGAACATTGCTCGACCATGTTTTTTATATCTGCGCTCATATTGAGCCAATATAGTACATCTCTAGCTAGACTTAGACATTTATTAATTCCCTGATGACCTTCATGTATTTTTTGCAACATTTCCTTTTGCATTGAGCGTGGTACTATTAATTTGCTATTTTTAAATACTAGTCCATTCACTACATGTATCTCGCTTTGGAAATTCCAGAAGGGTTTTAGTGTGTTTTCTATTTTTTCTTTTCCAGTTGGCCATCCCTCACTATGATAGTTCTTTACTTTTTGCAAAGTTTCATCAGAATTTGTCGCTTGTGTCAACTTTCCTAATTAATACACTTCACTAATTGCTAAATTTTCGTATATTGAATTTATATGATATGGTAGATCAGACTCGTAATCGGGTACATAATTTCCCTTTAAGGCCGCTCTAGATAGCGTATCCGCGATGTACATTTCTTTGCCGGGTACATATGTGACAACCAACTCGTACCATTGCAAAGCTAACATCATGCGTTGTAATCTCGCGGGAACATCATGCAGTGGTTTTTTGAATAAGTATACTAACGGCTTATGATCCGTTTACCATAGACATACTGATGAAACTTATTACATCCAAATTGAATGGCAAATAATTCTTTTTCTATCTGAGCATAATTCTCTTGCGAGGGTGTTAACGTCTTGGAACTATACGCAATTGAACGCTCATTTTGCATGATTACTGCGCCTACTGCTGATTTGGATGCATCTACTGACAAAACTAACGGCAGTCTGGGATTGTAGTGAGCTAGAATGGGTGCACTCGTGATCGTTTCTTTCAATTCATTAAAGCTTTTGTCACAATTTCCATCCCATACCCATGCTGCATCTGTTTTTAGCAAATTCCTTAAAGCCTGTGTCTTTTCCGACATGTTTTTTATAAATGGACCTAGGTAATTTATCACTCCTAAAGATCTTTGTAATTCTTTGACATTTTTGGGTGTCGGTAATTCTTGAATGGCTTTAACTTTTTCTGCATCCATTCTGACACCCTCTTTGCTGAATACATAACCTAGAAAACATACCTCCTTGACGAGAAATTTACATTTTGGCCTATTTAACTTTAAATTGAGTTGTCTAGCCCTTTCCATAACCCTTCTTAATCTATTGTTGTGGATTTCCACTGTTTCCCCGTAGACGAGAAAATCGTCTATGAATATTAGAATGCCTTCTAGATCCCCGAATAGGTCTATCATGGTTCTATGAAAGATTTCCGATGCTGCATTTATGCCAAATGGTAATCTTAAGTATTTATATCTACCGAAGGGAGTTTGAAATGTGCAAAGATCTGAGCTTTCTTCATCCAGCTTTAACATCCAGAATCCAGATAGTGCATCCATTTTTGAAAAGTATACCGCCCCTATCAATTTTGACCTGACTTCATCTATATTTTATAGTGGATAATATACTCTTATAATGTTTTTGTTTAGGTTTCTTGGATCTAGACAAATTCTTATCTGACCTGCCTTTTATGTGTAATGACTACTGAACTAACCCATGGAGTGGGTTTCGTGACTTTCTCTATTACATTCATTTTTTCCATACGAGACAACTCCTCTTTGAGCTTGTCATGTAATGCAAAGGGAACCTTCCTTGGTTGATCGACACAAGGTTTTGCATCCTGATTTATTTTGAGATGACAGACAAGTGGAAGGCATCCTAGACCCTGGAATACATCATTAAATTCTGTTAAAATGCTGTTAGAATCATCTTGTATCAGTGAATACACTCTTTTTAGAATCCCTATTTTCTTACAGGTTGGGAGACCCAAAACGGTTGGACATTCGATGCTTGCGACTATAAATGAAATGGCCTCCGTTAACCCATTAAAATGACATTGTAATGTGCACTGACCAGCTACCGGTATTTCTTTATCACCGAATCCTATTATTCTTATGTTACATTTTTCTAATTGTGTGTGCGACAAGTTTATTTTCTGGTAGGTTGATAGCGCCATTACATTGTTTTCTACTTTACCTACTCTACTTTACCTACTCTTATATTAAAATGCCATGACTGTTTTGAGTGGACTTCGCTGTTTTTACATTTGAGGTTACCTATGAAAAATTTTTCGTTTGTGTCGACCGTTTCCTGGTCGCTATTTCGTGACTCAATGTTTCTAACGTTTTGAATTTTTTGACGATATTTTGCAAAATGACCTATTGCTTGACAAGACCTGCATTTGACGTTGAGAGCTGGACACTTGTAGCGATGCGTCTGTCCACATCTCCCACATGTGCTGTTGGATGGTGATCTTTGTTGGCTGTAGTGACGCTGCCTGGAGTCGACGCTGGATGATCTGCCTGTACGTTTTGACCTTGACTGGTTGGATGTTGACTGACCCGAGGCCCGACTTTGCTGATTGATCCTCAGAATGTTCTCGGTTGCGCTTGAGAATTCCCTACCCATTTTCTCAGCATTTTTCTGTGCCCGTATGACCGTTTTGGCTAGCTCGATTGTTCTCTCCAGTGTTGGATCATCTTCTTGTAGCAGACGTTGGCGGACGTTTATTAGATTTGAGTTCATGTTGGCAATAAATATGTCTCTGACGAGTGATTGGCGCAGTTGCTTAAATTCGCACCTCCTACTCATATTTTCGAGCTCAGTCAGGAACTCCTCTATGCTTTCACCAGATTTTTGGGTTCTAGTGAAAAATGTGTGTCTGCTCATGGTTAGATTTTTTCTTGGTTCAAAATGACTGTCAAATTTCTCTTTGACTTGCTGTAAAGTTGCTTTGTCCATATTCATGTTGAATGAATTATATATCTGCAACGCTTTTCCACCAATGGTGTGCAACATGATGGCAATTTTGCGTTTTTCAATTGCTTTGTCCAGTCCGGTGGCCAGCAGATATAAATTGAAATTCTGCCACCAATCCTTCCATTCCACCGAGTTAGTCTCTGCGGCAGTGATGTTCAGTTTCGGAATACTGTTCATATTCATGTTCTGAACGGCCTGGGAACGTGGTCCGACTTAACCTCACCGTTTGCCTTGGCGGTGTTTTCACTTCCTTTCCTTTCTCCGGTCATTTTTGTTAACCTTTTTCTACTCGCATGACTTGTTTTAGTTTTGAATTACTTCTGACACCATGTTTCGTTGTTACAAACATTTATACGTTTTGTTACAGACTTTATTGCGTGATGGTGTACATGTGTTTTGGTTCGACTGTCCTACTTGTAGTAGTCCCCCTCTCCGTACGTAGCGCTGTTCGCTCCTGGTCTCTCGTCACGCATACCACCATACATACTTCTTCTCTATGTATTTAAGTATATACAACAGCTTGGTCGTGCTCTATAAGAGAGGATACTCGTACAGATCCCACGATTGAAAACAAATGCTCAGGTTTTCTCCACTGTCCAAAGTTATTAACATTATTTAGCGTCACATGAGGCATCCGCCATTGCACTTTAAGCAATTCAATTTCTGATTCCAACATCGGCGATCCTATTAGAGAATTGTTATCGTTGCGCGATCGTATTAAAATCAATTCGTGACGCGCATTAATAATCATGCGTTTGTAGTTCTCGCAAAATCCCAGCAAATATTTGAGTGGAAGGCAAAAATTGAAATGATTTTTCAATATTTACCCATCGTGTCGTTTCAAGCCCCATCCGGCATTCTCCACTCGTTCTAGAAACTCATTTCGCTCAAAATACTGTGTTGTGTGCACCTCTTTACTGTCGCTCCCTAACTTCACTTTCACCAGCGGGCTCAACCACTAGTTTCTCGAACACCATGCAATTATTTCCCAACGTCACGGTTAATTTATCGTTTGGCTTATTTACCTTCAACTTCCCCTCCAGGTAGAGGAAACTTTCAAACGGCAATGTGTATAAATCCTGCTACTGCATAAGTATTCGTATCTCATCGCTGCAACCAAACATCGTGTTGACGTAAAGATTGTATGCTTGAGTTTCGAGCTTGACGATGCGATCATCAAACGTCGGCTTCCCTCCAATGCTTAGAATGTCAGCCATTTTTTTTTAACTTAAATGTGCACAATGAATCCCAATGATTTCAAAAATACAATGTTCGCAGCACTGAGCCTCTTCTTTTTAGCGTAATCAGAGCTGGTGCAGTTGTTGATGTTGTTATAAACAATTTCACTTGGAAGAAACGTGTTTCTGGAATCGATCAATACAAGCATCTCTTTCGTTCAGGAATTAACGTCGCGTATTAACGTCGTCGTCGTCGTACGTGTCGTCTGATGGTATTTTCTTCACCTCGAAAATCAAGCAACCGTCCTTCTTGATCCACAATGCGTATCGTTAGATCCGTAATGACTTGTACGGTGATTGGAAGGTAAATGATTTGCGAAGGCATTTCCGATTATCTTATATCCTGGTGGGACTCTTGGAGAAAATTCATGTATCGTATGTACACGTTTCCCATTGTTTTACGCGCCAGCGGTCACGCTACATTCTAAGCGAATAATGTTCACGTTCATGATATTAATCGGATTGTCCGATTCGTGCCACTGTTCTGGTTCTAATACTCGATTCGTCGAGAATCCCAATAGCGATCCAATGTTATTGGGCTTCGTAAGGTCTACGGCGAACCGGCAGTACAGCTCACTTTTCATGGTGTTGTTGTTGGCGCGCAACACTATAGGATACACATCGTTGTCACCGTCGTCATCATTGTTGTCATCGGTGTCACCGAGATTTTTAGGATACCATTCGAGTAATCGCTGCTTCAAATACTTGGCAATGGCGTCTAGTTCATAGCAGCCATGGGGAATCGTAATGTATTCATGAGTGGTATCAATGCTATTATTGATGGTATAGTTTACGACGAAGTAGAATTTATCTTTGCTCGAGTCGATGTTCGGTATTGTATGATAAGTTTCATAGGTTGTTAGAACAAGCTGGTAATCATCATCGCTGAAATCTATGAGTGGAAAGTAGCTCACCGCCAGGTTGCTACTCTTGGCGGTTACAGTGAATGTTAACGCCATATTCCGAGTTGTACGAATCGACTAGTACTGAATCATAGTGATGAGAAAGTCCATCCTTAAATTTACGACCGATGGTTTGTAGAAAGCGTAGACACAGTTGTTCACAATTGCTCTGATTGTACATCTGAATAGACGGTCGATTGTATGCGATTTTCGCAGCATCCAAAGCTGTCGAAGTATACAGCTCGACACCCGCTTCGGATACGCCACCTAATGAGTCCACGGCCCCTCGACATTGTCTGAATTTACGATACCGCTCTCGTTTCAACGTACTCCTCCGGCTGGTAGAGCGTTGCGCATAAAAACACCTCTAAAGAATGGAATACGCATACGTTTTGCCAACTATGTAGTGCTGTCTCCTTCCCTCCCCCTAATTTTTGCTTTAAAGTAATGCTCTGTTTCTTTCCCTCCCCGAAGACTCGGTGTGTAATAACGCCGATCTTTCCCGACATCGTTCGAAACAATTTCGGATAAATTATTAAAAAATTTCTGCTGCATGTTGGTTTGGGAAAAAATTTTGGGAAATTTTTTACAGAGGGTCATTCCACCCTCTGAAACAATTTCTAGCGGTGGGCCAGATCTGAAGAGGTCTTCCTCTCCCAGCTGGCCCCGCGCCCAGGTTTCCCTCTACCGCGCTCCCCCACGCTCCCCTCAGAGGACACGATCCAGAACCTGCCTTGCTATACTACTCACGGTGATTAATGCCACATTGCAACAATGTCCGTAATACGATTTACGGAATTACGTATACATGTAAGGGTATCGGTGTCGGTGAGCACGGATAATGTAGCGCGCTGTATATCGACGTAATCTGGCCCGAAACATGTTTTTGGGATTTTTCGTTTTTCGTCCTTATATGAGCAGATTTTGGGCTGGGCGAGGTCTCATTCGAAAGAGGAAGGTTCAATACGGAGCGCTGTGCTCATGGTTGAACTAGATTTTGTCGATATGTAGTAATATGAGTGTCCAAAGTAGAACAAAAGTCGACAAAATGCACTCGCATATTCCAAGTATTTATAGGTCACTAAAAGAGTTTTATGACGCAAACGATGACCAGAACGGGCTGCATCGAACCTTCCTCTTTCAAATAAAGACTCGCTCTCATCTGCTCATATAAGGGCGAACAACGTAATTTCGTGACTGCATTCCCAAATTGGAGATAATACAGAGCAAGTCACGTGACAAATGCAATCAATGTATGCATTTTTGTACCATTATAGGTTAGGTTATATGCATTTTAGGTATACATTGACTACAATAGGAACTGCTGGGAGCTGTGTACATTTACTAAATTAACGCTTTTATTGTAACACATACATTACTTGAAATCGCTGTCGAATTTATGTTATAATTATGTCATATTATGTAAAATAAAAAGAGAGAGATAGGAACTTGTTTACTAATACTGGAAATATTGATTTACTGATATATTTTCACGATGTGGAAGTTATTTGCAATTATTGCTCTTATTATTATTCCTCCGACTATTGTATATAATTTATAATAAGGAAAAGGCTCCAAATCGGTCAACAGTTAACTTCCTGATATTTTTGTAATTCTTTACGGTCCTATGCAGAGATGGGTATTATTTAAATAAAAGAATATTCTTCCGAACGGCCCCAGTGGCCGATCGACACGAGGTTTGGGGAAGGTGTGTGTACGATAAATCTAAAATTCTATTTAGCTTCGGGTATTAGTTAGTTTCCTTTGTTTATTCGAAGGCTATTCATCTTGGTCGTATTCAGATATATTGGCCGGGCGATTCGTTTTCACGAACAGCGATCATGGAGAAATCAGCCACCACAATCTGACGATCGCGGATTTGTCAGTTGAAGTTCCGCGGGTCCGAAGGGTAAGGTGGGTTAACGGAAATGCTGCTCGGCTCCGTCTGAACGTAGCCGTGTGTCTGTTATTAATTCTTATTGTCAGCGTAGTAGTTGTGTGTGTAACGAAGCTATGCGTAGACCAATACGAAATGAAGCTATCGAGAAAGAATCAATGTTCTGACTAATAACATTCCCAAATTTCACCTATTCTGATGTATGTATTTCTACGCTAAGAATTCGGTTTGGCCTACACGTTAGGAACTTGGTGCTATCTCCACCGCTTCTGGCTCACTGTTATTCTGCGAAAGCGGGAACGAGATAGAAAGAGAGCGAGTCAGAAAACGTTGATAAAAGTGGCACCAAAGGAGCCTTGAAAAGGGCATCAAACCCGAGTACGAATGAAATAGCGGACCAACGAGAGATCCTCGGTTGACGGCGACTTGAGTCATCCAGTACTAAATATGAAAATATTCATATTTCTCATTACACCATGACACACACTAAGTTCACTAAAAATAGACTAATTGTTCCATGTTTGGCATCATTTTCACCCAGACACCCTAAAAACTCCATTGGTAATACTTTCGTCAACAGTTGTCAAACACATGAACCCGTTTATCTGGCCCGTCGGTTTTATTGCTTTCTTCTGTCAACTGGTCGTCTATTGAGGACCGAAGGTCCTCGCTCGCAGCTAGAAAGCAAATCCGTTGGGTGGGTAGGTCTTTCCCGATAATCTGAGCCTAAAGGCTTCTCAACAATTGGAAGGCTGTACATATGCTTTCTGATGCTCTCGATGATACGCGCAACCATTTGCGTGCGTGGCTTCATGTTGCACGTCAAAAGTATTCTTTTAATTACAATTAGTAATTCAGTTTGTAAGTGCTATTAAATTGGGCGTCATTAAAATCATGCGCAATTCATTAATTTTAACTAATTGACCAATTCATTTATTTTTTAATTCATTAATGCAGTACTCTGGTTAAGAATATTTTAACGCGGAGCTAGTATTCTAGGACCTAGAATATACGGTATTGTCAATGTGCAGTTGAAACACTTCACACTATCGTTTCTTAGCATTTGTACAAGGTGGTTCTCTAGCTGGAGTCGTCAAACGCGATGCTCGCCAGCAATCATGTATCTCACTGAGTTTCATCGGCTTCGACGCTCGAAAGCAGCGGGTCCATACAATGTTGCGCACTAAGCACTGATGAGTCTGAAGTTTTGCAATTTCTAATCAGATCTTTGCGAAAGTGGCGTCAATCAGTTCCTTATGCTTTCTCGATCAAATTGGCCCCAAAAATGATATAACTCGGATCATAATTTTGGAAATTACGTAAAATATTTGTTTGCAAAATTGGAAGCCCATTTCATTAAAAATAGCAGGGCAGCGGAGTTGGCAGTCAAAACTCCCGACTCCGACTCCTTTTTTTTTTTTACTACCGACTCCGACTCCGACTCCTGGGTTTATAATCACGTATGTGTCGGGGGGGGGGGGGGGGGCGTGTGCGTATGCGTGTATAACTAAATTACTAATATTTAATATATGGTATGTTTGTATATATTATATATCTACACTATAAAAAGCTAAAGCTACGCTAACAGTAAATTCAAATAAAGGAAAGAACCGATAATGAAAAAAAAACTTTAAATTTAACTAATACATCCAATGGCCATTGAAGCACTTTTTATTTTAATAAAATACAAAATAAAATACTTTTTTTTTAAATTACATATTACAAGTAAAGTTTGTTTATATTTTTAATTCAAATAAATGAATTCTGACAAAAAGAAAAAGAAGTAATGAAAAATTAATATAAAGTGAAATTCGTTTCACTGAAATAAAAACAAAATAAAATTCGCGATTTTTATAAAATTTACTAATATGAAATCGGTGTTGGAGCCGGCATATATTTTTTCGACTCCGACTCAGTGCGCTTATACGTTCAAATATAGCAAAATTTTCGATTCTCCGGAAGCGGAAACATATTTGAAAATATACGGCACTTGTATGAATGAATGCAGTGCCGAGTTTAAAGCTCAGTGCTTACATAAACCGGCTCCTGCACTGGTATTGTGTTAAGAGTGCATACAGTCGATGCTTTGGGAATGCCGCATGAAAAGAAAAGGGCAGTAAAAGGAAAAAATAGGGTAGAAATGTGGAAACAACTTTTAAATATTAAACCCAGACAGTGGAGAAATGATTCTGTATCTGATTTAAGCTATGACGATTCCGAACCACCTTATGTTGCCCGATAATGTACTTTGAGGAAAATCAGAGAAGAAGCCATAGTACGGGAATTAGGAATAAATAAAACTCTTGACCCTATTAATTCATTATGTGAGTTGAAATGTAAGGGACAATACTCGGGTTACATTGAACAGATTGCATAGGATCCTTTCTATTGTTTTACTGGTCTCCCATGCAAATGGAAGTGTATAAAACGTTAATTAAATTGTGCAGGAAAACAGAAATAGACGCGACTGGAAAGTTAGTGAAAACAATAGAAAAACAAAATGGTGACAAGAACATATATTCTTGTACCAAATTATTATCAAGGGTGCAAATGGTATACAATCAGTATTTCAAATGTTTTCAGAAAAGCATGATACAAATTTAATTACGTTCTGGTAGAGGGAGATCATAAGAGACAGGGGCACCAGTGTCTCCAGAAGTTGATTCCAATTATTCACTGGCGCTTTTGAATGCAATCAGCCTGGCATTCAATGAATGTTGCTTAATAAATTATATTTCCGATTGCTATCGATAGATTAGTAGCGAAATTTTGCAACACCCACTTCGGTGTTTCATCAGAATTGATATTGTCCATTTAATAAAAATTATTTGTAGCAAAGATGTATTTCATAAAAAGCACACTAAAATTAAAGACTTCTTTGTGCGATGCGCGACGATAATGTCATCGTGCGATAATGTGGAAGATTTTAGTACACTGCTTAGTTCAATATTTATTGTCGCTCACAGTGAGTACGATGGCAAAGATTCTGATGGAAATAAAGTAATTTGTGAGCAGAAGCGATCGTATTTATTCGAAAGAATAAAATCATTCACCTATACGAGCGACGAGAATGACACAGAATACGATGATTTAGAAATGCTAAATGAAAATGAAAATATAGTTGCATTTATAAATAATATCAGAGATGATGCTGAACAAATTGCAAAAAGACAGTGTAGAGACTGATAGGTATAACCCATTTTATTGTCCAGAACTTAATTGGGAAAACATTTTCCACTCTGGACTCAGGTGATGAGGGAATATTTCCCTATGTCATCGAATGTAGCGACATCCTCTAGATGTGAGGCATATTTTAAAGATCTCAAGCATTCAGATTTGGGCGCTCGAACGAAAAAATTGCACTGCTGCAAACTAAGATAAGACAAAAAAAAGAAAGAAAAATCGATTCACGTGATTTTGACGAAAATGCGCAAAATGCTACCCATACTTATGATTATTTAACGGAACATGAAAATTGGAAAGGCTTAAATATTGAAGCCAATCCAAATAAATTAAAAGATTTACGAGTTTCAACTAATAATAGGAATTATATAGAGGACGATGAAAATAATGAAAATGTAAAAACAAACGCGAATACGCAAAAAAAACAGTACACTAAATATAACACATAAGCCCTTATTCGGAAACAAAAAGAATACTCCTAGGGGGAAATATTTAACTTCATGCCCAGACATTCACCTCACATACGGCAAGCCTTTAAGGAAAAGAAAAAATGAAATATTAGAAAATGGAAATAACTGTAATTTGGTTCATCTTAATGACGAAAAAATATATATTCAAAATACATGTGTATTCGACGCATTGGTTGAAGTAGTAACCAGTGCGTATTGCAATTATAGTATATTTAAAAACTGGATCGATGAAAACTCAGACACTATATGTTTCATGTTCATCAAAAAATACGCAATGGAAGAGCGAAGAGCTATTTTATGTACAATATTTGAAAAACACAATAATATTGTAGATTGTACTACAAATGTCAATGGGCTATTTACAAAACTTGTAACAGGCGTTTGCAGTGTCCAGGAGAATAGAATCTGCGGCATATGTCAACTAAAGTCTAGAAAATTGTTTATAGTGGATTTAATTAGTACAAAATTAAATAAGATGATTCGGTCACGGTGACCGAATCAGTGCGCCGATACCATCTTATTTAATTCTTACGGTCGAAAACTTTAAATTGAAAATTATTTTAATTAGTACACTCACAACCGAAGAATTTAAACAAAATTTTGATAATTTTGTTGCGCAATTCTTCGATGTACAAACACGCACGTGTAAAACATATCAATCAGCTGTGCCATTAAAAAGAGAACCAAAATCAGATGTGTTCATAGACACCGAAATCTTTTTTCAACTAAATAAAATAAGTGGAATATTTTTAAATAGCATACCTGAAAAGTTTCAAATTGAAGATGCACTATACGTTTCAAGTGGCATCGTATGTTATAGCACAGGACATTATACAGCATATTGATTGACTTCCGTTTTCGGTATTAGTGATAGAGACCGTGTGGAAGAAGAATAGGAAATTAGATGTTGGGAATGAAGTGAGAAAAAATGTAGGAGAGAAAGAGAAATTGTGCAGGCGCACAGTAGGAGGAAAGTGTAGAACGTAGCAGGTGCGTTGCGGCGGGGAAGGTGAAGGGGGTTCGATGGTTAAAAGAATTTCAAGGTTAGGGTGAAAGATGTGAGGAAAAAAAAAGAAAAAAAAAAGGGTAGCAGTGAAAGGGAGAGTGTGGAGGCAGATAGTGGAGTGCGAAGAAAGAATTGTGCACAGCAGGATCGTGGGCGGAGAAGCTGAAAGGGGATTGAAGGAGAAAAGAATTTGGAGGTTAGGGTATCGCGGTAGGCAGTGCAGGAGTTGAGGAAGGAAAGTCGGTAAGGTAGAGAGCGAAGAGTGGGCAAGGAAGGAAAACGGACGTGCAGCTAGCGA
This sequence comes from Andrena flavipes, assembly GCA_963971345.1. Classification (NCBI taxonomy): domain Eukaryota; kingdom Metazoa; phylum Arthropoda; class Insecta; order Hymenoptera; family Andrenidae; genus Andrena; species Andrena flavipes. Next base: position 58,258,431 of record OZ020479.1, read on the forward strand.
AAGTATAAAAAAATATCAAGCGACATAGCTAGGTACAAGAAGGGATTAGGAAGGACATTAAGAAGGAGGAAGAATGGGAGACGAAATCGGGGAAGAGGAGGAGTTGGGAATAGGGATAAAGAAAAAGATGGAAAGAATGCAAAGGGAGAGAAATAACAGTACGGGAAGAATGGAAGATTATTTGGGTGAAAAAAAGGAGGAGGGTGGAAAATGATATGATGAGGCAGGAAGAATTCAGGAGCAGTAAGGTAGTGGCAAGATCACCACAAGGGCAGGGGAAAGTAGGGAAGGAAGAGGAAAAAAGAAATGAAGAGATGATGAAAATATTAAAGAGTATGAGGAGGGAGATAGCAGACGGGAGGGAGGAGGTGAGGGAGGAGATGAGGGAGGTAGCGTGAGAGTAGGAAGAAAGACTGAAAAAAGAAATAAAGGAATTAAAGGAAGTGTTGAGAAGGAGAGACGAGATATGGGAGGAGGAAAGGAGGGAGACGAGGAGGGAAATAGGAAAACTGAAGGAGAGAGTAGAAAAAAAAGAGATGGAAGGAGGAAAGCGGGAGGGAGGGATAAATGAATGAATCGAAAAGCTGGAGATAGAAATGAAGGAAAGGAAGGGAAGAAAAGGAGAGGAGAAGATAGAGGAAAAGGTAAAGGAACTAGAGTGGAGATTGGAGGAAAAGAAGAGAGAGGAGAGGAGGAATAATATGTTAGTGAAAGGGATGCAAGGAGGGGGGGGGGAGAAGGTGAAGGATGAGGTGGAGAAGCTATTTAAAAGCATAGGAGTTGAAGAAGAGATAGAGTCAGTAAAAAGAATAGGGAAGAGGGAAGGTACGGTAATGGTAAAAATGAAAAAAGGAGACAAAAAGATAGGTGATGGAAGCGAAAAAGAAATTCGCAGGTAGAAAAGAGAGAATAGAAATGAGGTGGGAAATCGAGGATATTGCGAGGGAACAGACAAGGAAGGGAAAAGAGTACTAGTAAGGTATGCCAGGATAAGGATAGAGGATCAATGGTGGAAATGGGATGAAAAGAACGAGGTGCTAAGGGATGCAGAAGGAAGAGAGAAAAGTAGACGGAGCGAAGAGGTAGAACAGGTGGGGAGAAAAGGGGGATAAAAGGAAGGAAGGAAGAGACACAAATAAAAGACAAAAAAGGGGAAGAAAGATACGGGGTAGCATGGTGGAACGTGGCGGGATTAGCGAGAAAGGACAAACAATTTTGGAACAGACTGGAAAAATGGGATGTGGTGATAATGATGGAGACGTGGGTAGAGGAGAAAGGATGAGGCTGGATAAGAAGTAAGCTACCGAAAGGGTATATATGGAAAACGCAAGCGGCAAAGAGAGAAAGAAATAAGGGGAGAGCCAAAGAATGTGATGGAAGTAAACATTAAAATATGCAGCATGAAATGAAGAATAGTAGGAGTGTACATAAACGGGGACATGCAAGAAAAACTGAAAAAGTTAAAGGATAGGACCGAAAAAGTGGAACAGGAGTGGGAAACGTTAATAGGGGGGGGGATTGGAACGCAAGAACGGGTAGGAGAGGAGGATGGGACATGTAAGGAGGTGAAGAATTGAGAAAAGAGTCAAAGGATGAGGTAGAAAATGCGGAGGGGAAAAACTAATAAGATGGCTTGAGGAATAGGGATGGGGAATATTAAATGGAATAAGGAAAGGCGATGAAAGGGGAGACTATGCATACGTGGGGCCAAGAAGTGAGGCGGTGATTAATTATGTAATTAAAGAAGTAGGAATTGGGGACAGGCTGGAAATCCTGAGTGTAGAAGAGGTTGACTCAGATCATCACCCGCTGGAAGTAAAATTGAAAGACATGGCTGAAAGAGGAGACTGGAAGGGGGCGGATGGAAAGGTCGAACGAGAGGCGTGTGGAACGAGAGCGGTAGGGAGAAATTCTGGGAGGCGGTGACAGGAATAGGGGTGAGGAGGGACGAGGATAGGAACCCAGGAGTTAAAGAAGAGATTACAGAAGGAAAGACAAAAATAAGGGCAGCAATTAAGGCGAGTGGTGGAGAGGAGGAGAGAAAAAGAAGAGGATGGTGGGACGAAGAGTGTGCGGAGGCAAAGAGCAATGCAAGATTAGCGCTGAGGAGATGGAGAAGGTGGGGAGGTGAGGCCGTAGAGTATAAAGAGGAAAAGAGAAAGTATCAAAGAAAATGCGAAGAGGAGAAAAAAGAAGAAGCGGAGAAGTACGTAAAAGAGGTAGAGCAGGCGAAAAGTGAGAGAGAGAGGTGTGGAAGGTGGTGAATAGAGGGATGAAAAGAAGAAGGAGAGTAAACGAGGAGATAGAAATGGCAGAGTGGAAGGAATATTTTATGAGGATACTGGGGGGAGTAGAGGGAAGGGTGGTGGTGGGGAAAGAGAAACTGCGGAAAATAGAGGCAGGGGAGGCGATAGAACTGGAACAGGTGGTAAGGATAGTAAAGAGACTGGAAAACAGAAAAGCGATGGGGCGAGACGAAGTGCCGAAGGAAGTGTGGAAGTACGGAGAGTGGCAAGTGCAGGAGTAGCTACGGAAAGTGATAGGTAGGATATGGAAAGGAGAGGGATGGCCGGAGGAATGGAACGAAGGGCTAATAGTGCCAATAATTAAAAAGGGGATCGCAGAGGAGTATAGAGGGGTGACGATAATGGCAAAGCTGGGCAAATGATCCCGGAAAACCAAACAGGATTCAGGAGGGGAAGGGGGACACTGGACAATGTATATGTCCTGAATTTTATAATAAATAGAGGGATAGCGAAGAGGAAAGGAAAGATAGTGGCACTGTTTGTAGATTTAAAGGCCGCATTTGATACGATGTATAGAGACGTACTATGGAAGGCCATGGAGAAAAGAGGGGTAAGTGAAAGAATAAGGATGAGAGTAGAGGAAGTATACAGGGAAACAAGAAGTAGGGTGAGTTTGGGCGAGGAGGTGGGAGATTGTTTTTGGACAGCGAGAGGAGTAAGACAAGGATGTCTATTGAGCTCGTACTTGTATAATTTGTTAACGGCGGATATGGAGGAAGATTTGGAAAGAGGAGGATAAGGAGGAGTAAGAGTCGGGAACGAAAAGATAAGATCGTTAGCGTACGCTGATGACATAGTGCTATTAGCAGAAGAGGAAGGGGAGATGCTGGGAATGATTAAAAGACTTAAGAGATACTTGGTTAGGAAGTGGCTGGTGCTGAATGTAGAGAAAACCAAAATAATGAGGCTGTCGAAGGGAGGAGGAAGAAAAAAGAAGGTTTACTGGAGATGGAAAGGAAAGGAAATAGAGGAGGTGGGGTATTAGATAGGAAGGAGTGGAGCGCAGAATGGGCACGTTAAGGAAAGAGCAAGAAAAGCTGCAGTTGCGATGCGACAAGTGTGGGGAATTGGGGAAAGGAAATGGGTGAAGGATGTCAGAAGAAGACTAAGGTTGTTCGACGCATTGGTATGGACGGTGGCGAGCTACGGGTGGAAATATGGAGATGGAGGGAAAGAAAGGTAATAGAGGCACTGCAGGAAACGTATATAAGGTGGGTGCTAGGAGTGGAGTGGAGGACGCCAGGGTACATGGCAGGGAAAGAATTTGAGAGGGTGAAGATGAGGATAACAGCGGGAAGAAGGGCATGGAATATTGAAATAAGACTAGAAGAAGGATGACGAAGTGGGTGGGCGAGGAAATGCTGGGAAGAAGTGAAAAAGAGGGAATGTAGAAGTGGGAAGTTGTTAGTGTGGGAAGAGGAAATGAGGGGATATTTCAAGGAATTAGGGTTAGAGATGGAGGAAGTGAGGGAGATAAGGAAAAAAGAAAGAAAAGAATATGAGGAAATGGAGCGAAGGGACAGAGAGAAGCAAGAGAAGCAGACACGGGAAAGGATAGGGAAATCAAACTTTAATAAATGGTATAAGTGGGTGAGGGGGGAGGGATTCCCTAAGTATCTGGACAAAGCCTGGGGGGAGAAAAGGTGGAGAAGAATTGCCAAGTTTAGACTGGGGAATGGAATGGCTGAGGCGCGATATTGGGAGTAGGAAGAGGAGAGAATGTGCAGAGTGTATGGAAGTGAAGAGGAGACATGGGAGCATGTATGGGAAAGGTGCAGAGGGGAGGGAGAAGGTAGCTGGCAAGAAAATGTAAGGAAGATACTAGGCGAAGAAGGGGAGGGGAGAGCTGGATAAGGAAGCTGGAGGAGAGCAGAGCGGGGAAGAGGGGGGAGGAAGACGAAACACGAAGAGAGTGGCAGGTGATGAATAAAAGAGATGTGAAAGAGAACGGTAGGAGAAAGGAAAGGAGAAGGAGAGGGGTTGTAGAGGGAATGAGAAGGAAAGGAGGAGAGAAGATGCGGGAACGGAAGGACGAAATCGAAATGGCGAGGTAGTAATAAATAAGTAGGAATAAGTAGTATTAAGGACAGAGATACGGTAAAATACAAGAGAGCGAGAGAGGGCGAGCGAGGAAGAGAGGAGAGGGGAGAGAGAGCGAGAGAGGGAGAGTAAAAAAGTGAGCAAAGACGAGGGAGGGCGCGCAAAGGAGAGAGGAGGCGGGTGAGAGCGAGGGAGGACGTGAGGAAAGCGAAAGCGAAAGAGATGTGGAAAGGTGTGAATATAGGGGCCAGTGAGGGTAGAGAAGGCGGAAATGGCATAATAGTAAAAATTGTAAAAATGTAAAATATAAAAAGGTGAAGAATGTAGATAATATTACAATATTGTTTATAATAATTTAGTAATAATGTTTGGGAATGCATTACTTCCCAAAGCCACCACACTCGCTCTCGGCGCAGCACCTCACGGACTCAGCTGAGAGTCCCGGATCGACAATCGATCCACCAATCATTGACGTGGATCGACGGTCGATCGCCAATCAGCACCGCTGAGCGTCTAGTGATCACCCACTGCGCCACTTTCGTACATACCGCGTGTTTCGACTTTTTGTCGGATTTGATTGCCTTGTTTTTTTTACAAATGTCAAATACACGGTGCGACATATAACAATCCTAATAAAATTTATAATAATGGATCAAAAGCAAAAAAATAAAAAAGGACAGGTAAGCAACTGAAATATTATAAGTAACTAAAATATTATTAGCAACTGAAATATGAAAAGGAAGTATTATAAGCAACTGATATATTATAAGGATAAATATTAACCTGAAAGGCCTGAAAAAGGTATACGTTAAGGATATAGCCGGATAAGGTGGTCAAATGTGCCCCTGAACCGAATTCAAATCACAAGGGTCATTCGAAAGCTTATAAAAAAAGAATGATTTCTGCCAAGTTTCAACTTTGTATCTCGACCCGGGAGGTAGTAAAGGGTAAAAATTGAAAATCAGGTTTTTGACCAATTTCTCCTATACCAGCGGATGAAAAATTTTGAAAAAATTCAGAGGCATGGCTGTTATCGGTGCACATATTAGGGAATCGTGTCAGACTATTAAATTGAAAAACCAAGCTGTGAAAAATAAAAAAACGCCAAAAAATGCTGAAAAATGCCGGTTTTGTATCGAAGCAGTTTTGATACTATAATTATATTTTTACTGTAAGTACGTATCATTGTTACTATTGTCCTGATTTTTTTTCAGATTTTTCATTTTGGGGCGCTGCAGTTAAAAAAATTAAAAACCGATTTTTTCGTCGTTTTTTCCGTGTCAGAGTAACTTATAGGTGGAATTTTCGTACATACTTTATGAAATAAATCTTTTATGCGATCTTCAATGTCTTCACATACAGTAAAACAGCGTAGGAATTAAACGAACTAAACATGCTGTGACATTACAGTCTAAAATGTGTAAGATATTTTCAATGGCGTCGATGGCGCAGCTGTAAAGTGTCGGACTGCTAAACCATTGCGAACTTTTTGGACGTAGGTTCGAGCCTCGGAACTTCTAAGTCGCATAGGATCATATTTTTTTCACACTAATTATGTATTTTTTCGGTTTCTAACTATATGACAATGTTCAATATTTATTTACAAATGTTTTAATCGTATGTTAAAAATATTTCAACCTGAAATATACGTAAAAATAACTTGAGAGCAGTTTTTATGCCACCGTTTCTATGGTCTAGTATTCCGTCAATTACAGTATTGTTTAACTTCTGAATTTTGGAAACACGAGAGAATTGTATGACAATTGTTAAAGGTGAGAGATTAGAAAACCAATTATATATAATATTAATTTAGTAGAGGAACGTTACAACAATACTGTAATTGGCGGAATACTAGACCATAGAAACGGTGGCATAAAAACTGCTCTCAAGTCATTTTTACGTATATTTCAGGTTGAAATATTTTTAACATACGATTAAAACATTTGTAAATAAATATTGAACATTGTCATATAGTTAGAAACCGAAAAAATACATAATTAGTGTGAAAAAAATATGACCCTGTGAGACTTAGAAGTTCCGAGGCTCGAACCTACGTCCCAAAAGTTCGCAGTGGTTTAGCAGTCCGACACTTTACAGCTGCGCCATCGACGCCGTTGGAATTATCTTACACATTTTAGACTGTAATGGCACAGCATATTTAGTTCGTTTAATTCCTACGCTGTTTTACTGTATGTGAAGACATTGAAGCTCGCATAAAAGATTTATTTCATAAAGTATGTATGAAAATTCCACCTAGTTACTCTGACACGGAAAAACGACGAAACAATCGGTTTTTAATTTTTTTAACTGCGGCGCACCAAATTGAAAAATCTAAAAAAAAAATCAGGACAATAGTAACAATGATACGTACTTACAGTAAAAATATAATTATAGTATCAAAACTGCTTCGATACAAAACCGGCATTTTTCAGCATTTTTTGGCGTTTTTTTATTTTTCACAGCTTGGTTTTTCAATTTAATAGTCTGACACGATTCCCTAATATGTGCACCGATAACAGCCATGCCTCTGAATTTTTTCAAAATTTTTCTTCCGCTCGTATAGGAGAAATTCGGCAAAAAAACTGATTTTCTATTTTTACTCTTTACTACCCCCCGGGTCGAGATACAAAGTTGGAACTTGGCAGAAATCATTCATTTTTTATAAGCTTTCGAATGACCCATCGTGATTTGAATTCGGTTCAGGGGCACATTTGACCACCTTATCCGGCTATACCCTTTAATGGGATATGTTTCTCTTACAGATAGTTACCTCTGGACAAAGGAGGATTATAATAATGTTACGTTTTATGCTCATGGTAATACGATTTTAATGTACAACAACAACAGAACATGAACAAGGCAAATTCAACAACTAATATAACTCAATACAATCTATACAGTAAGGGAATCTGGGTATCGATATGTCTGATAGGAATGGCGGCTGACTCTCGAATGACTCCTTGACAGGCGATCGATACGATCGCCTTCTTCTTGCCTTCTGTTGTCTTCGTCGAGAGCACCAGCGGGCCATGGATCCTATCCATCGGGTGCTCGCAATACTGCTCCCCCCTCTCGAGGAGCGGTCGTCCCGACCGCTGCAGTTTCTCTGTTTCCTGCAGCCGTACCCTGGTCCTGAAGGGTGGAAAAGACGTTGTGTTCTATGTGGCCCCTTCCGTCCGTCGCCTCGGCATTTGTCTTCACGCCCGAGGGGAAAACCACTCCAAAAACCCTGGGCAAGGCGTGGGTACGTGGATCCCGCGTCTCTGCCCTCCACTTGCGTCTTCGCACTTGTGTCCTTCTTTCTTGTACTGCGTTTCTCTTCGACGGCGCATCTTCTTCTTGGGCAGAGGCGGGCGAGAAGGTCCGGTTCGTCTGTTGGTCGGGACTGTTTTGACTTTTTAGCCGTCGAGGTTCTACTCGGTACCCCCGCAACGGCTCCGCTCTTTGTCTTCTCGTTCTCCTTTTTCCTGGTTCTTCTGGTGTTCTCCCACTGGCTCCAACGGGTTTCCCGGAACATCCCTCGTTGATTCCGTCGGACGTCCCTCGACGGTCGCGGCGGGTTGTGGTGCTGCATCCTCGGATCCTCCCGACCACTGCTCGGAATTCCCATTCGTTGCGCTGGTGTCCTCGCATTCTAAGTAGGCTTAATGCACAAAAAAAGACAAACATTAATCTCTCTTCTAGCGACTCCATGGGAGCCAGACGGAACCGGGAAGACGGAAAGGCGAATTGGATCCCGAAAGCAGGGGGTCACACTTTATGAGCATGCTATCGGTCCGTTCACCGATCAATCCGCCCAGGACTGCCAGCTTATTTTCTTTCTTCTTTATTGTCCGCCTCCAGTTATCCAATCCTTGGCTTCGTGATGGCCCCATTCCTTTTCGTGGCCTCTGGTGCTGCTCCAGGGGACCGTCTCGGTGCAGCTCGTCAACGGTCCCGTCTCCGCGATGTCCCCTCTGACCAATCCATGTGACTGTGTCACACGTCCGTCCAGTGATTGGGGACACCATTTCCCGTCTGTTGTCCACCTCGTAGGAAGGGACCCCTTGGTATTCACTGTACCAGGAACGCGGCCAGGATCCCAGCCAGGAGGGTAGCGGGGTGGTTCTACGTATGTCCGCACCCCGCTGTGGACTACCACGCTGTTGTGGCACATTCGGGGAATTCGGGACCGCATCCAAGCCGCGGTAGCAGTCCCCCGACACCTTGTCCCTCGTCGTGGAGTATCGTGTTCCCTGAAACAGACTCAAGAGCGGGGCTGGGCTACGAAAGCAGCCCAGCCCACCAAATTAGCTTAGACTAATCTTCGTTCTTGAGTCTTCCTTTGATCCTTTGATCCTTGAAATTTTCACTCTTCTTGACATCGTCCTTCGTATTTCGCTAGGCGACGCAGGTGAACCAGTTTACACTTCTTTCGTGGTGACCGCTGGATCCTGTACACGAGGTCGTTGATCCTATCCACTACCGTGTATGGTCATTCCCAGTCGGTTTGTAGTTTTGGACACTTTCCTTTCACTCTTCGTGGTTGGAATAACCACACTTGTTCTCCTGGTTGGAACTCTACTGCTTTAACACGTTGGTCATACCACGACTTCATTTTCAAACTGTAGATATCGAGGACGTCGAACGAATTCATGGATCTTGTTCATTTTTCCTCGGACCCATTCCGAGTATCCTTGTTCGACGTCCTCGTCTTTTTCTACTTCTGGAGGTAGTCCTCTCCATAATTGTAGGGGTAGGCGAAGTTCTTGGCCATACATGATCATTCCTGGCGTTAATTGAGTAGCCTCATGTCGTGCTGACCTATAAGCGAGTAGGAAAATGGGAATCCGCTCGCCCCAATCCCGCTGGTGCTCTGAAACAAACATTGCAAGATATTGGAGCAATGTCCTATTCAAGCGTTCTACCAGTCCATCGGATTGAGGATGCAGGGGAGTTGTTCGTGTTTTCCTGATTCCCAGCAGTTTCATCAGTTCCTTGAACACGGAGGATTCAAAGTTCCTTCCTTGGTCCGTGTGTATCTCGAGCGGTACACCATGACGACAGACTACGTTGTGCAAAAGAGCTCTTGCCACTGTGACAGCTCGCCGGTCTGGCATCGCGACTACTTCCGGCCACCGGGTAAAGTAGTCTGCTACTACCAGCATAAACATGTTGCCGGTCTGGGACCCCGTGAGCGGACCTACAACGTCCAGGGCAAGCCTCTCGAACGGAGCTCCCACGTTGTACACTTTCAGGTTCCCTGCTCCCCTTTTCCGTGGTCCCTTCTTCGCCGCACAGGTGTCACATCGCCGGCACCACTCTTGAACGTCCTGTTGACACGTGGACCAGAAGAACTGTTGGCGGATCTTGGCCAATATCTTATTCACTCCGAAGTGTCTAGCTGCTGGCGCATCATGGAACTCCCTCAGTACCTCTTCAACCCTTTCGCGTGGCACCACCAAAAGCCACGAGGTTGTTGTACTATCGTGAGACTCCCATTTCCTGAAGGCGGTAGTGGGGTGGCCATTACTGGCCATGGTGGTGGTGGCGCCTGGAGCAACGCTGCCAGGAGTGAGGCTCCTGGCCCCCTCGGGTCTGCGGATGTTACGTGGAGGTCCTCTATGATTCGAGGTTTCGGCCTCTCCTTCTCTGGCGCTCCCGGGGGCGGGAGTCGACTCCGTTCTACCGCCTCCAGAATTGCCAGCTTGGCCACTGCTGACGTCCGCGGGGGTGGCCGCGATTTCTGCGGTGGTCCCCGTGCCGGTGGTGGAGGGCCTCCAAAATCCAGCCTTCTTTTTGCGGCGGGGGCGGCTGGTCTGCCCCTGGTCTCTGCCGACTTTCTTGTCCGGCATTCCACCGGACGGACGGCGTTTTCCCGCCTTAGCGGGACGGCGGTCTGTCTTGTCGCCTCGTGAGCTATCCTTTGTTTTGGTGACATGTTGTCGGCCTGATTGACGGATTGCTTCTGCTAATTGGAGTCCTTCCGCGGGCTTATCAGTCGTCCTGTGATAATTTTGCCAGCGCGAAACCTGTCTCGCGGTCCTTATCTTCATGGCCCTCTGTTGGCCGTGGTTGGGGGTTGGTGCCGATTTGGCGTGTCCTGTGGCCATATCGTTACCGGCGTTCGCGGCGCTGTTTATGCCGGTGCGGGACGTTTCCACGCAGGTTCTTTCGGTGGGGAAATCCTCCCCCTCCGTTTCACACGGTTTGAGGTCCTGTAGATGTGCCCTCTTGGTCCCCCGCCCGCACCGCAATATGACCAGATTTGGCCCGATGTATTCCCGTACACGGTATGGGCCGGAGAACTTGGGGGCTAACTTGGCCGTAAAATTCCTCTCCCCGGAGGAATGTGGATGTTCCCGGAGCATAACCGATTCCCCGATACGGGGCCTCCAGTCCCGCCGTCTCAGGTTGTAGGTTTTTTTTCTGGGTCTCCGTGGCCTGGGCTTGAGCGTGGCGGGCGAGACGTATGGCCTCTTGTAGGCGATCCAGATCCTCGGATCTAGTGGCATGCCGATCGGTGTCTTCGTCCCCCGCGAGTTCTGTAATCGGAAACAAGCTCTAAGTGGACAGCACGAGTACTGAGGCAGACAAATAAAGCAATGTAGCCCTTATGCGTGCGTTGTCCTCTGCCTCGGGCCATTAGCAGCGTTAAGGGCCCAGCGTAGTCCACTCCGACGTGCAGGAATGGGCGTGTCGGCGTGACTCTGGTAGCAGGTAAGTCACCCATCAATTGTTGTCCAGTAGAGGATCGCCACCGAGTGCATGTGACGCAACGATGTAGTATAGCCTTGACCCTTTGGCGCCCTTGTGGAATCCAATAATTTTGGCGTAAAGTAGTTAATGTAAGTTGTGTACCTCCATGTAAGGTGCGCTCGTGGGCTTCATTCACTAACAGCTCGGTCAACCGGCTGTTCCTTGGTACCAGGACTTGGTGTTTGGCATCCAAGGGAAGAGCGGCATGTCGGAGGCGGCCTCCGACTCGTATTAGGCCCTGGTCATCCAGATACGGGTTGAGTCGCAGCAGAGTGCTGCGTTGGGATATCGGTCGCCCTCTGGTCAGCTGCTGGATCTCAGGGGCGAATTCCTTCCGTTGCTCGAGTCGGAGCCAATGAGTACGGGCTGCGTTGACTTCAGCTGGTAGGAGGTGGGTCCTTAGAGTGGCCGTTGGCCTTTTGTTTAGCCACCGCAGACACCAAGCGGTGATTCTGGTGGCTAAACAAAAGGCCAACGGCCACTCGAGACTCTCCCCCTTCCATCGATCGCAAATCGATGGGAGGTGACGTGTTCAACGCTCCACATGAGCGAGCAGGCTGTTGCCACCTGCCTAATAATCACTGCCGAAAGTTAGATGGCGGGACGATACTGCTTTTAGTGTACATTTCCTCCCCGGCATTCATCACCCGATGAATAATTGAAGCTAGCAGTGGATCAAGCGATTAATCGATAGGAGAGGTCGATGGTCACGGCAGTGGCGCCGCTCAGCTCATGTGGAGGCGTCGGTGAACTTAATGGAAGCTAGTGGCAGTGATTTAGGATTCAGTGTCCAGTGAGAGAAAAACTAATTTTGTGAGGGGTCTCACGAATGTGGAACGAGCAGTTCGGACAGAAACTACGCGAGTGAACCCATCGGATCCAGGATGTAGTTTGGTGATCCGAGCAAGTGGCCAGCTGGCTGGTGAAGTCGATTCAGATTTGACGAGACACAGGTCGCCGACCTTTGGTGATCGTCGTGGGTACAGCCATTTATTCCGGGCCTGAAGCGACTGTAAGTATTCTCTGGACCATCTCCTCCAGAACTGCAACCGCATTTGTTGCAGTAGATGCCAACGTGAGAGCCGAGATGATGGGACGTCCTCGATGGTGGGATCGGCCAAGCTGAGCAGCGCTTCCCCGATCAAAAAATGGCCAGGCGTCAGCGTCGTGAGGTCTCAATTCAATTCTAATTACTCCGAATTATAATTGTTAAAAAATTATTAAGTTAAAAATATAAGATTTAAATTATCTATACAGTTTATTTAAAACATAAATTTTGTAAATTCAAAGTAAATTTTTAATTTTATAGCTAATATTAAATTTACAAAAAATTAATTTTTAATATCATTAATAGATACCTACTGAGATACTGATGTATCTTTTTACAAAAAATTCAACCAAGCGTAATCATATTCTGAATGATTTGTCAACGTAAAATACAGACCAAACTGTGAAATACGGATATTTACTTAAAATTCTTCAATTTCGTCTTTTTAGTACAAACTAAATATACTATATTGAACTTGCTACGCGTAGGGGACAGGAACCTCAGGTATACATTATCGTAAAGGATGTAAAATTTTATTATATTTCGAGCCTAATGGAACCAGTTGTTTTAAAAAAACTAGCCAGGTTGATCGGCCAAAGCGTCTCATCAGGGACGCGGTTTATGATCTTATTGTCCCGCACTTCGACAGTGGGCAGCGGTGGGTAGGAGTGCGAAATTACCCTGCTGCACCTATACCCACCACTCGCTAACAAAGCATATACAGATTAACGAAAAGGCCACTTTTTATTGCATTTTCAAATTTTATTTTTGAGCGTTTATATTGTGTTCTGGATTTTGCCTTTATGTTGCGTCCTTAATTATCCCAAACGAAGCGGACCCTGTAAGGTGACAGTTGGGAGAGAGGCGAAAATTTATATATCGTTTATGGTCGGAAATTCCGTATTTTTGAAGACGGCATCGACAACAGCTTGTTGCCAGATTTTCAAAGGGCAATTAAGAACGTACCTTCGTCCCTTTTAACAAATTATAGATTATTCGCTTCGAACAAAAGTGCGACTTTTCATTAATCCGCGGGTGTCCGTGGGAACAGTAAACGGCCGGACATTACCTAATGTATTTGAGATAGAAAAAAATTTTCTCAATCCTGGTATAGGTATTTGGGTAAAAGGGGGGGGGGGAGGTTACCTTGTGTCCCTAACATGGTGGAATAGAGTTCGACGACACGGCCACCACCGTTGGTCGTTTTATTCTCAGTATGTAATTTACAACCGTATGCGACATTAAGGGGTCATGCTTAGTCAGGAGGCCGAAAAAAGGGTGGTCTTTGGAAATTTTGTTACTCAAAAACTATAACACATTTCTGAAAAAATCTTTTTTCCTTTTAAGGATTGTATTTAGTACCGTGCATCGTATTTTTTTTATTTAAAAATACTTATCAATTACTAAGTTATTGTCCATCACTCGAAGGTTCTCTCAAATAAAAGGCTTCTGCGGTGACCAAAATATTTAAAAAACCTTTCGACCGATTTACTTCAAATTTTACAAGCTTACTATAGGAACAATAAACTAGTCTTTGAACGAAGGATTTTTTTATCCGATGCTTAGTTTTCTTTTAATTGACGATTTACGATGACCAATTTATGATAAAAATTGAAACTTTGATTTTAAACATCAGCCATTTTTTCCCAAATCAATGTTTCGAAAAATCCTTCGTTCAAAGACTAGTTTATTGTTCCTATAGTAAGCTTGTAAAATTTGAAGTAAATCGGTTGAATGGTTTTTTAAATATTTTGGTCACCGCAGAAGCCTTTTATTTGAGAGAACCTTCGAGTGATGGACAATAACTTAGTTATTGATAAATATTTTTAAATAAAAAAATTGCGATGCACGGTACTAGATGCAATCCTTAAAAGGAAAAAAGATTTTTTGAGAAATGTGTTATAGTTTTTGAGTAAAAAAATTTCCAAAGACCACCCTTTTTTCGGCCTCCTGACTGAGCATGACCCCTTAAATAGCCTCATATTACACTTTGTTTATTTCGTCTGAACAAATGATATCGTAATACGAATACAATAATGTATGCCAATGCATGAGAGAATACCCCTCAAGAGTCGGGTATGTACAGTGAGCCACGAAAGTATTCGAACGCTCGCTATTGAAACTATAAACAATAATAATATACATGTTAGACTCAAGTTCTAAAAGTAATATTGTTACTACTACAAGACACAAGTATCGAGATTATATATACCAAATTTGAAATGGATCGGATAATATTTGTAGAAGTTGACACATTTATTGCAAAGACGTACTGAAACAGACTCACAAAAGTATTCGAACGACATTAATAATAATCAATCGTGGGGTCGGTACTGTACGGAATATGTACCAGCTTGATTAGCCACTTTCTGTATGTATGGATCGTCCTTGACCAACAAGATCAACCGCATCTTTCAGTCATTCAGTAGCCCAATTACCCTTATCGGTAGTCCTTTTTCAAGTTCTTGGCATCTTTAGCAAAAAAACTGTCACTATTCAAAGTCTTTGCGGGGTAATAGCACTTGCCTCTCATTAACCTCAAGACCGTTATTTTATTTCGGTAAAAATAGTAGAACAACATTTGAAATAATCACAAACTTGAAGATATTATGACAAAGTTTAACTATGGATCATTCAAATTAAACCTAATTAAAATGTAATAGATAAAGGTTTCGTACTGACTATTTCGATGCAAATTTTCGCGAAATAACAGAAAAGACGTCCTCAACAGACAACAGTCTCTATCACCGATGCGAACGCGACTAGCGAGACGAACAAATGCCCAGCATCATTGTTGTCGGGAGGGATACCTTCGGGCGGAAATGCATCTTCGTTCGATTTATAATATTCAGGGCTGTGCGGCCGAAGTATAAGAGCACAGTGCAGGTCCCCGCCGTTTTAGGCTCGGGACCCGCAGGAAAGTTTCGTGCGGGATCGGGCGTGTTTCGTACTTTCGTGTTGCTCGAGATCCCGTTTCGGGCTACAAGCATGAGCGGGCAATTTAACTTTGGGTCAGCTCGGCAAAACTCGGACGCGATCGGCTCGGCAAAACTCGGACGCGATCGACTCGGCAAAACTCGGACGCGATGGGCTCGGCAAAACTCGGACGCGATCGGATCGCGGGATCTCGAGCAATATGATAGTATCGAGACCCGCCCGATCCCGCCCGAAACTTTTCCGACCTGTCCCGAGGGCCGGAACCTGAGCCTCGGGACGATCCGCACACCCCTAGCATTCTCCATCTTCGTAGGAAGATTGTCTAATATTTACGGTGGTTTTATTTCTCATTTGCGTTTTCTTTATTGTTTTTTTTTTATTTTCTAGTGATCAGTTTCATTTTTAAACCTTTTTAATAAAATCTTTAGCAAAAAATCATTTAGCGGGAAACCACTATGGTGGCGTTTCGTCCCCAAAAAATCATTTAGTAGGATGCTACTACACTGACTCGTGGTTAATAAATGAATTACTACATACAATGTAACAACATTCCCCTTGTCTTGTGTAACAACTTGCTCCGGTTGACACCATTGTGTATAAAATGTTCTTGGTATGAATCTGTAGGTAAAGGGACATTAATTCAAACGTGGTAGTATTAAGTTACATACATTATAGAGGAAAATTGAAAGAGGATAACTACTATTAGTACCGAAAACACAAAAACAACCTGCCCCTGTTACATCTAGCCCCCGTCTCTCCTACCTGATGCGTGGACGAGGCCGTCTGTCGACCAGATGACGGGGCCTTTGCCTATCGTCTAAGCCTTTAGACGATAAACTTTAACCCTAAGGTGTCGAAAATATTCGAATGCTAGAAAATATTAAACAATGGAAGCTATAAGACGAAACCCGTACACGACTCTAGAAGATATTGATGCTAAAAGATATTGGTGCTAAGTAATATTCTTGAAGTTTAAGAAATAAAGTATAAATTCCGTTTCTAAGAATCCTCTAAAATTAATAAATCCTGCATGCATTATATACGCGTAGAATTTAAACATTGTGTTTTCATTCGGTGATTTGCCTTAAGTGACTGTCTAATCCAGACTAGATTGTCTTATTTTACTAGTAACCCGCTCGTAGCGGGTTAACCCAGTTACTTCATTATTTCTAGAATTTTAAGAACCGTTCAGTTAATTAAATAATTTTAACCCTTCGTTGACACCTCTTTTTCCGATCAACTTTGAAACACCTGGGTGGCTGACACCCAGAGCAATTTTTGAACGAGTGCCATTCTCATCCAAAGAATCGAATTATTATGAAAACAATTATGGGTCAATTTCAAGGTCTCTAGAATGTATTCCAATAATTTTTTTATTGAAATTTTATCACAGTTTTTGTAAAATAATTCTAGATTACCACGTGTCGAGAAAAAACGAAGAAAATCGTAAAAACATTGTAACTTTTACAAATTAGAATATTAAAAGCTAAAAATCTACACAGTTGATGTTCGGATATAATATTTTGAGAGAAAAAATAGTTTGTAAGTCGGCTTTGAAAAAAAAAAGGTATTTATTTTGCATATAAAAGGTTCAGAGCGTCAATATCAGCTTATGGGTGGTTCACACCCAGAGTGTCAACGAAGGATTAAGAGCTGTTACAGAAACCTTCCTTGGTTAACCGGGCTAGAGTTGGGATTACGGAGCGGTTCGGATCCCCGGTTTGCGAATTCGTAAGTGGCGCACAAAAAATGTATAAGAAACGGCTATCGAATCTTGCAAGTCCCAAAAAAGTTAAATTTTTTTGAAATTTTTTAAAATTAATAAATTGTGCATGATTTTATTGATGTCTAATTCAGAGAGAGAGAGAGAGAGAGAGAGAGAGAGAGAGAGAGGGGGGGAGGGGGGGAGGAAGACGAATGTAACATCGCGGGAGGGAATTCAGTAAGTATAAGGAATGTAGGGATTGTGCCAAGCAGTAATTGTACATATACACGGTATCATTGTATGCAGTATACATATGTATTACACATTTTATTTATCTTTATGCATTCAAAGTATGAACAAAGTCGATTAAATATTTTTCAGTTTTAAACAATACATACATATATAAAAAACTAACTTAGGTACATATTGAGGGGCCATTCTGGTAATCACGCCGCAACATTCAGTTTTTTTTTCTCAATGAATACAATGAATAACAATGTCATTTTCTTTTCACTTATTAAGGTACTTATAATCTATACAGAACAATTTTTTAAATACACTTTTAATTCTGTTTTTTAAATGTTATCTGGAATCAAAAATTGCGTCTTTGAAAAGATGGCGGGAGTGATTTCAGCTCACAGACTCATCTGAAACGGAAAAACCAAAATGATTCTTAATCATTATGAGTACTGCTATCGCAGGGGCCAAAATTACCCACGTAAGCCAAAATTTAACAAAGTTGTGTGCATTTAAACTTCAAGTCTCGAGATTTTCCATTTTTACTTGAAGTTTAAATGCACACAACTTTGTTAAATTTTGACTTACGTGGGTAATTTTGGCCCCTGCGATGGCAGTACTCATAATGATTAAGAATCAGTTTGGTTTTTCCGTTTCAGATGAGTCTGTGAGCTGAAATCACTCCCGCCATCTTTTCAGAGACGCAATTTTTGACTCCAGATAACATTTAAAAAACACAATTAAAAGTGTATTTAAAAAATTGTTCCGTATAGATTATAAGTACCTTAATAAATGAAAAAGAAATTGACATTGTTATTCATTATATTCACTGAGGAAAAAACCTGAATGTTGCGGCGTGATTACCAGAATGACCCCTTAATGTTGAGTTTTACATAAATTTCCGAACAATGTTGGAAAAATATCGTCAGCCTCGCTTGCACCAGGAAATGGTCTCCCCTTTCTGGAGAGGATCAATCCAATTTATGAGTCATTTGATTGGCTTTCAAAATTACTCTCCTTTCGAACATGTTATCCGACAGTCTATTGCATTTTGGCGAATTCGTCATCGTTGCATACGAGAATAGTCTCTCTACAGGAGCCGACGACGGCAGCGGAGTGTTATGCCTTAAAAACACCTTTTTTACGGCAAGATATTTGTCCAAAATGGTGTACTCAGTACTTCCCTCTTGAAAAAAGTGTAATACCTGTAAGTAAAATATCAAAAGATTAAAAATACGTATGTTCCATTATGTATTTATTGAATGACAAAAAGTACTCACTTCAAGTTCTGTTACCGAAAAATATTCTGCAGCCATGGTTTCCACAATGCCATTATCAAAATCAAAAAACTTGTCTTCCTTAGACAATGTGGGTGGTGGATTTATTGTACATCTATGAATGCATCTGACTTCTTTAGATACAGCAGCTTTTAATAGGACCAGTAACTTGTTCCGGTGAAATTCAGGAATGCACCCTAACCATATATTTTTAAATTTTGGTTGTGTTAGTGCTGCCAGAGCAGCATAATTCGATCCCTGCGAGAAGAAGTCGAGATAGTTCTCGAATCGTGTCTTTAAACTGTCAAGAAGACATGTACTAATGTGTTTGCAAAATTTCAAATCAGATTCTGCTAGTATGGTCAATTTCTTTTTTAACGTCACCAAACATGGTAGCAGCGTCCCATAGAAAACGTTGTCGCCTTGCAAAATGTCTATTGCTTCTGCAATTGGCGCCGTGCGCCTCATCCCCATCCCCATCCCCATCCCCATCCCCATCCCCATCCCCATCCCCATCCCCATCCCCATCCCCATCCCCATCCCCATCCCCATCCCCATCCCCATCCCCATCCCCATCCCCATCCCCATCCCCATCCCCATCCCCATCCCCATCCCCATCCCCATCCCCATCCCCATCCCCATCCCCATCCCCATCCCCATCCCCATCCCCATCCCCATCCCCATCCCCATCCCCATCCCCATCCCCATCCCCATCCCCATCCCCATCCCCATCCCCATCCCCATCCCCATCCCCATCCCCATCCCCATCCCCATCCCCATCCCCATCCCCATCCCCATCCCCATCCCCATCCCCATCCCCATCCCCATCCCCATCCCCATCCCCATCCCCATCCCCATCCCCATCCCCATCCCCATCCCCATCCCCATCCCCATCCCCATCCCCATCCCCATCCCCATCCCCATCCCCATCCCCATCCCCATCCCCATCCCCATCCCCATCCCCATCCCCATCCCCATCCCCATCCCCATCCCCATCCCCATCCCCATCCCCATCCCCATCCCCATCCCCATCCCCATCCCCATCCCCATCCCCATCCCCATCCCCATCCCCATCCCCATCCCCATCCCCATCCCCATCCCCATCCCCATCCCCATCCCCATCCCCATCCCCATCCCCATCCCCATCCCCATCCCCATCCCCATCCCCATCCCCATCCCCATCCCCATCCCCATCCCCATCCCCATCCCCATCCCCATCCCCATCCCCATCCCCATCCCCATCCCCATCCCCATCCCCATCCCCATCCCCATCCCCATCCCCATCCCCATCCCCATCCCCATCCCCATCCCCATCCCCATCCCCATCCCCATCCCCATCCCCATCCCCATCCCCATCCCCATCCCCATCCCCATCCCCATCCCCATCCCCATCCCCATCCCCATCCCCATCCCCATCCCCATCCCCATCCCCATCCCCATCCCCATCCCCATCCCCATCCCCATCCCCATCCCCATCCCCATCCCCATCCCCATCCCCATCCCCATCCCCATCCCCATCCCCATCCCCATCCCCATCCCCATCCCCATCCCCATCCCCATCCCCATCCCCATCCCCATCCCCATCCCCATCCCCATCCCCATCCCCATCCCCATCCCCATCCCCATCCCCATCCCCATCCCCATCCCCATCCCCATCCCCATCCCCATCCCCATCCCCATCCCCATCCCCATCCCCATCCCCATCCCCATCCCCATCCCCATCCCCATCCCCATCCCCATCCCCATGCGCATATCGTACGAACAACCGGACGCCAAATATTCCGAGCGTAGTACGCGAGTGGCGCGAACCGGAAGCTAATTTTCATTGGTGCGCAAAATCGCGCAGGCTTGTGATTGGCGCAGGCCAGTCAGCACCCCGGTATAAATACCGGCCCGCCGGCAGCTGAAAAGCAGACTTGGTTCTGCCACCGAACCTACCAAATCTTGGTCGCTTTAACTAGCCCCCTTGTTTGGGAAAAGTCTGAGTATCTCCTAACCTACTACCTAAATCCTTCGAGGTCGCTTTAACTAGCCCCCTCAAAATCCTTCCGAGGTCGCTTTAACTAGCCCCCTCAAAATCTTTCCGAGGTCGCTTTAACTAGCCCCCTCAAAATCCTTCCGAGGTCGCTTTAGTTAGCCCCCTCAAAATCTTCCCGAGGTAGCATTAATTAGCTCCTCATCTAACCTAAGCCTATACCACTACCACAGCGTGGGGCCAGCTTATAGGCACCCAAAGCCAAAACAACCCTTCGAGAAAGAGATCTTCTCCACTAAAACCACAAGACCTAGCGTCAAACTCTTGTATTATATACCGTATCCGACCTAGCGTCGCAAACCTTGTTATTTAGATATAATTAATATTTAGTTAGCGTTATACCTATTTACTCCTAGTTTCAATATTCTTACTAATAAACCTAGCGTTACCAACTGAATAAACTCTATTACCGACTTAGCGTCGTAACCTAAAAACTACTATTACCGACCTAGCGTTAAAACCGAACACTTGCGATACGTCGTTTCGTACAAACGTCCGTTTAATTGTCAAAACCACCATCATCTATGTTCATTATAGACCTAGTGTCTCAACCATTTATTTGAATAAATCTTTTGTTACGTATTGTTAAAGGAAGGACTCTAGTATCTTGAAATTCATTTCTTAATCGCACGCCACCCGAACCAAATCCAACAAATTCACAGGTAAACCGCTCTACTTGTGAAAACTCCTGTAAGAACGGCAACGTCTCGTTCGAGAATGTTACAACCGTGTAAACGTACAAAATCTTTATTTTTATGATTTAAAATGTATTAATTTATGTTAAAATCTATAAATATATGTTTTAGGTATAACTATTGCAAATAAAATATAACAAAAATATAACAGTTTGATCGAATGAAAGATGTATTTCATACATCATAATTTTCTATATAAAATTAATTTTCTTGGAAACAAGAATAGTAATTAAAAGTTTAATCTACATTCTAATAATTAAAAGAGATAATAAACACGTACTAAGAGACGTTTCCATTCGTCCCCATGTATAATAGGCGTTCCGTTTTACCCCGCGAAAAGTGTTCCGTTTTGCCCCACGCGCAGTCATTTAGTAAACATTTAATATTTACACTTCAGCGTGAGGTAAATAACTTTTTATATACGTCAAAATGTAGCGTAAGAAATATAGAATCCAACGATGTACTTGCCGTTATTAATTTTCGAAGTCCAAGCAGAGAAAAGTGGTCGAAAATCCAACGCAATATTGAAACGTCGATACCGGAAATTTTTCAAACTCTCTTAATGGAAAAATAACTTGTGCAGGGGTCTATGGTCTATCATAAAATGCTATGAGGACCCTTTGGTTCCATGTCACGCGGTACCAACCCCTTCGCACCTCTTATCTAAGAGAAACATTGGTGTTCCGTTTTACCCACCCGTTCCGTTTTACCCCACTTTCCCCTACATACCCGACTCTTGAGGGGTATTCTCTCATGCATTGGCATACATTATTGTATTCGTATTACGATATCATTTGTTCAGACGAAATAAACAAAGTGTAATATGAGGCTATTTAATGTCGCATACGGTTGTAAATTACATACTGAGAATAAAACGACCAACGGTGGTGGCCGTGTCGTCGAACTCTATTCCACCATGTTAGGGACACAAGGTAACCTCCCCCCCCCCCCTTTTACCCAAATACCTATACCAGGATTGAGAAAATTTTTTTCTATCTCAAATACATTAGGTAATGTCCGGCCGTTTACTGTTCCCACGGACACCCGCGGATTAATGAAAAGTCGCACTTTTGTTCGAAGCGAATAATCTATAATTTGTTAAAAGGGACGAAGGTACGTTCTTAATTGCCCTTTGAAAATCTGGCAACAAGCTGTTGTCGATGCCGTCTTCAAAAATACGGAATTTCCGACCATAAACGATATATAAATTTTCGCCTCTCTCCCAACTGTCACCTTACAGGGTCCGCTTCGTTTGGGATAATTAAGGACGCAACATAAAGGCAAAATCCAGAACACAATATAAACGCTCAAAAATAAAATTTGAAAATGCAATAAAAAGTGTCCTTTTCGTTAATCTGTATATGCTTTGTTAGCGAGTGGTGGGTATAGGTGCAGCAGGGTAATTTCGCACTCCTACCCACCGCTGCCCACTGTCGAAGTGCGGGACAATAAGATCATAAACCGCGTCCCTGATGAGACGCTTTGGCCGATCAACCTGGCTAGTTTTTTTAAAACAACTGGTTCCATTAGGCTCGAAATATAATAAAATTTTACATCCTTTACGATAATGTATACCTGAGGTTCTTGTCCCCTACGCGTAGCAAGTTCAATATAGTAGAGTACGCCGGGGTATTCTGGGACACGGACAATTGTGGGACACCGCCATCTTCTTTTCCCTAGTACTTCTTGACAGCTACAAACGGCTGTCATCGCTTCGTCTCATGCTAAACTCGTTTTTTATTGAGCACTCGACTTGTGATAACGCTCTGTTACCTCGCTCTGATATCGAGTTAATTGTTATCCCTCCCAAAATTTTATTGCCAGTGTGCGTTTGGTTTATTTATTTTTGTGTTTTCCCACAAACCAGTTCAGGTAAATATGTTTATAATATTCGTGTAACCTTAAACCTTCGAACCATAAAAGAAATTTTGCATGAAGTTTGCATTGTGTTACTTATACGCCGCAATATTGTAAAGATAAGCATCTGGGGAATTGTGGGACGCTTTGTTCGGGGAATTATAGTTATAATTCCCTATGTCCTATAATTATAGGACAGTCAGTTTTTTACGTTTGACAAGCTAAACTCGTGTTTTTTACGCATATAAGTGATTTTCCATGCATTATTTCAACACAGCATTATTATTTTGGCAAATTTCTATTGTTTTTTGTTTCAAAAATATTTTTTAACCATATTATGCCGCGTTATTACGCTAAAAAAGAAAAATCGTTGAATGTCGCCTCTATTTTGGAGGCGATCGAACAAATTAAAATCTACAACCGGCTTTTTTTAAAATTTTTAAATATTTTAAAAAAAATAAAAATTTAAAAATTGCGCCGGTCCCAACCCAAACACTTACACGTGTGTTCACTGCGATTCGGAATGATTCTGTTCGCCATTTTCTTTTTTTTATATCAATTATGAATTATTATTATTTCGTTTACAATAATGAATACGCGTTTTCCTTCGATAACTTTAATTTTTTATTCGATTTAAAAGATGTCCCACAATTCCCCGAGATTTTTCAAAAACGCGCAAATTAGTTTTTTGCGCCAACTGATATAACTTGTACAATTTGATGGAATTGGATCAAGCCACTGGTATCAAAAGAATGGCTATTCTCCGTACTACAAAACCATGCCTTGAAATTTCAAGAAATATGATCTTTATGTGACTTTTTAGCCAAAATAAAAGTGTGTCCCAGAATACCCCGCCGTACTCTATATTTAGTTTGTACTAAAAAGACGAAATTGAAGAATTTTAAGTAAATATCCGTATTTCACAGTTTGGTCTGTATTTTACGTTGACAAATTATTCAGAATCTGATTACGCTTGGTTGAATTTTTTGTAAAAAGATACATCAGTATCTCAGTAGGTATCTATTAATGATATTAAAAATTAAGTTTTTGTAAATTTAATATTAGATATAAAATTAAAAATTTACTTTGAATTTACAAAATTTATGTTTTAAATAAACTGTACAGATAATTTAAATCTTATATTTTTAACTTAATAATTTTTTAACAATTATAATTCGGAGTAATTAGAATTGAATATTTTATGTTAAAAAAAGTATTTATATGGAATTGCATGATGCGAGGGAGAAAATCCCTTGGTGTCACTTCCATATCAATACGATAAGGAATAAATAATTTCTTACTACGCTGAAATGAGTATTTTACATTTTCACTCCCGACTGCGAAGGGTCGACCTCAATTCGTTACGGTCGGACGAGTATTCATACCTGTTTCAGAAACAAATAATTCTTTATTATTTACCGTATCTATATGGAAGTGATTCCTTATGTTTTTCCGATCAAAATCATACCAAATTTCATGTAAATCGGACTATTATTAACGAAATTAGCTTAAGGCTATGGAAATGACTTTTTCGTGGAATTTCCTTCGTTATTTTCCGAATCACGTCGTTCTTGGTATCAGTTTCGTCGGCGATACATAAGGAATCAATTGGCGTCGTTTTCGCAAAGATCTAATGAGAAATGCGGAAGTCGAAGATTTCTCACATCTTAATAGGCACTCAACCTCTTTGAGGGTCGAAAGCCATAAAATTCGGCGAGGCACTGCGGGGGATTGTTCTTGCCACGGGGTACCAGGCCGCATCTCTTTGACGGGCGTAGCTCCAGAATCACCCTATACCATTAAGAAGTGGATTTCCATATCTCTCATCGGCACTTTACGAACGTGTCATGAATCGACTCCTTATGTTTTAGTATTTTCCCTATGAAAATAGCACCAGACCCGACATAATTCGGGCTATAATTATATTACCCCCAAGTTAGTTACGCGAAAAATTGGTTTGCAGAATTTAAAGCCTACTTCGTTAAAAATTGTCCGTTTTGCATGATATTTTGTCCTTTCAATCGGGAGAATGTCAGAAATCCATCGACGTTACTTTCAGATCGATATGATGACAAATAAAGAACTTTAATTTCTGTAAAATTGGTAACACGTGGCGGGTCGACCGTCGCAGGGGACCGCTGCCTCGCTCGCCTCAGCTCTTGAACGACCCAGGCGCCTGCCGAAAGTATTCGAAACCTTCGGAGAAAGGTACAGGTAAAGTAGAAAAAAGTATTCGAACCTCAGAGTGGAAGACCTTCGAATAAAAAAAGTACCGTTGCCTCGTCGAATGACTTTCCTGCGTATAAACGTTTCATCCGTTGGCGCTTCGAATAAGGTACTCTTGGGTTATTCGAACTTCGAATAACGGATAAAGATACAGTATATTTCGATTTATGATTTAAATAATTTTCTTATCTAGATAATGCCCAACTCTGGTATGTACATATACATATTTACATATAGAGTCTCCAGGACGAAATGAGACGACGATTCGAGGTCTGTGAAGTTGGCACCCCCAATTGCGAATTTTTATATAATAATGATGGCATTCGTTTGCCGACATTTGTCCAACAAAAGCTTGGTATCGGGATAATCATGGATACAGGTTTACAATTTTTTCTCCACATTCGCTTCGATTTCAAATTTTGCACAAAATAAAAACATACAAACTTTGACACGTGTTTACACACAGATCAGAAGTAGCCGCCATGATATTTTCCCCTTTTTAGGTGCTCATATTATTAGTTTACAAGAAATATATAAAGAAAATATAATCCCATAACTTTTGGATTTCAACTAGTTTCTTTATATCTAGGGATTCTGTCCCACTGTTGGGATGGATCGCGCGGCTGTCTCCGCTAGACTCAGTTTGGAGCAGTCAATCTTTTGGCCGCCGCGATTAGCCGCCCGCCAGGAGAATCCGCCATAATGGCGGAAAACAGACACTCAACGCATTGTGTTGCATCTCGAGTAGACTAGGTAGCTGCCGAGACAGACGCACTGACAGCGCGGTTGGAAAACGCGCCTAGGAAAACGGATACACGCTTCTCCATAAGAGCGGTGCTTAGGATTCGCGGCCGCGATCCGCCGCCGCGGCGAATCGTGTCTTGGAAATCCTACCTTTTGACGGCTGACTTGTACCGCGGAGGTCTTAGGTTCGAGCCCCGTCGCCCGAGTTTCAGTTTTTTCATTTATATTAATATCACAAATTAATGTTTCCTTCCTTACCAACAGCTTGGAGTCCAAGGTAGCACTTTTCACCCGCGGTTCCTCCTCCTCCTCGATACGGTTCGGTATCGGTTCGGCATCGATTGATTCGATATTCAGATCTCGCGCTTATACCACCCACTACTCCGCCATCTCTATGACGTCATCCGCCGCCCGCCGCCCGCTGCGATGGATTTTCTTGCGACCTTGAGACTCAAATTTGGATTTCAAGGTCGGGGAGGAGTGGGGGAAATGGCCTTTAAACTCAAATTTGGGTTAGAACCCGTGTTGCTATACTACTATAGAGCGATTTTGGATTCCGAAATGGTGTACACTTTGTGCAATTTCGACCGTATTCATGATTGCCTGCAAACAGTTTCGATCTCCTTTTGCAAACACTGCGCATAGTTGTCGAAAGTTATCGTCCTGACTACGGCGTTGGTCTTATCGCCTTTCGCCTTTTTCGTATCTTTTTTACCGCCTACGCGGAGTGCATATATTTTCGCTCTAAAGACTGCCGTTCCAATGAGCGGCTGGCGACGCTCCCACTTGTACAAGGAGAAGCAGATGCATACTTCTCCCTTGCACTAGTGGGAGCGTCGTCAGCCGCAGTCGGAAGCCGCTCATTGGAATGGCAGCCTTAAGACGTATGAATTCGGTCATTATCACACCGTTATTTTCGTCCTTCATCAGCCCCGGAACCTTCTTATTTAAGAGCGGCATATTATATTGATTGCTGATTTGATAATTGGATGTGTCAAATCTATTGATATTGTGTTTCATGGTGTCGTAGATATCTTCGCATTGAATGTAATAAATGAGGCAGTCAGTGTCTCTCTCTTTCTTTCTATTTTTCTCTTTCACTCGAACAGCTGATGGACTTATTTACTTTTCGGGACATTATATATCAATACCCTTCTACACAATACCTCACATACAATCATACACACACTCATGCTCTCGTGACCGATCCGAGTGCTCGAGTATACAGAGCAGTAGTATCTCGACAGCATTCGCCGAAAAACGTATCTATTGTATCGTCTCATTATCAATTCTCTGTCTCAATAAACCGCACTACTCTCGACATTTTTGAGTTCTCTCTATACAATTAATGGTCCTTCGAGCCGGAGTTTGTGAGTAGTCCGGTATCAGTAAAGTGAAAAATGCAGACATGTTCTCTAAACTCAAAGACAGTCTTGTGTGCTTGCGGCAATAAGAATCAACGGTTATTCTCTCTCACTCTTGCCTTCACCGTGCTCTCGTCTCATCTCACCTCTAACCACCTGAGTGCATCCATAAGTCTACATTAGCGCGCTCTCTCAATAGTTGTGATTTTCGCGCCTGTAAAGTAATTCGTGCACGTGCGTGCTCTGTAAAAATTTGCTCATCGTACTCCAGGAATGACGCGAAGTTGTTAAATCCGTGTGCTAGTTCGTTACGATTTGAACAATGTCGGCTACGGTCGCTACTGTTGTTGACAAGTAGACCACTCTCAATATAGCCTCATCATTCGAGTCGTTGCCAATGTAAAGGAATTTGAAATTAAAAAGCGCACCCCCGAACAAATTCAAACTAAGCACGAGATTCTCAACAGCAATTGGAAGAAATGCCAAGAAAATCACGATCTTCTCTCGTCCTTGAAAGCTGAAGAAAGGTCCGTGCTACCATACTTCACAGATCATCAGTATGAACAATGCGAAGAAATCTATGTCGACTAAAATAGTGAGCTTCTCTCGTACCTCAATTAACTCAAAAGTAAAATTGGATAATCGGCGTTCACTGCAGCAAGTGCCCAAAGCTCATCTCATGCGCCGACTCATCGATAGTTCCTTCGACTTGATGTGCCCAAATTCTCAGGATCGTATCGCGAGTGGCAACCTTTCCGTGATCTCTTCTCAGCGATGATTGTTAGAAACACAAAAATACTTGACGTCGAAAAACTGCAATATTTCAATATGAGTGCCACCTCCGAAGCAGCTCAAATCGTAAGGAACTATGAAGTTACTTATGAAAACTTCCCGCGTGCGTGGCAAGAACTCATTGACCGTTACGAGAACAAGCGAGTGCTCATCGATACGCATCTCTCCACGTTATTCTCACTCCAAAAGGTAAAGCAACAATCGCCCACCGAACTTAAAGCTCTGCTCGGCAAAGTTAAAGAATCTCTGGGAGACGTCAGCGCTCTCAGGTGTCCTACAGACGCCTGGGACCGTATAATTGTTTACATGGTGACGCGTAAACTCGATTCGGAATATCTACTCGATTGGGAAATGCAAATCGGCGACACGACCGAACCCGCGACATTCGCAGAACTCCAAAAGTTTATCTCAGGCCGGATACACGCTCTCGAGGGTTTCGCACGCGCAACTGCGACTCAAAAATCGCGTTCGGCCGCTCCCGCAGCAAAGAAAAGTACGTCTGGCGCGAAATCACACCAGGTTACCGTGACTCTCAAAAGCGACAATTCTCCGAACGTTGCAACAAACTCATATTCGTTCACGAGCTTGCTGTACAATGCCGTGCATTATTTATCAGCATGTCTAGTGTATCGTGACAAAACGATCGCAGAAAAGCTAGACTTCCTCAAACAAAAGAATCTTTGTTTCAACTGCTTCGGTCCGCATCAATTCCGTAACTGTCAGACAGTAAAACGCTGCCGAGTCTGTGGGAGTCCTCATCACATGTCGATCCATCGGACTACCAACTCGTCAGATGGTCCAGCCCTGCGCGCATCAGCCGCTGAGGGGATGAGTTCACCACCGAATCACTCAGTAACCGTCGCTTCTGGGAGCCAAACAAATGCATCCACGCTTCCGCGCCGCGAGGATACTGAATCGGGCGCGCCCGCTTCGACCAATGTCGCTAGGACGTCCTCAATGAAGTACATGCCAGTGCTGTTTGCGACAGCTCTTGTCAAGGTCACGTCATGCTACGGTGACCAGTACGAAGTTCGATCCCTTCTCAACCAAGGATCAGAAGTCTCATTCATCACAGAATCTCTCGCTCAACGCATCAATTTGCCGCGTCAACGAGTCTCACTCCCAATCCACGGGATCGGTGCGCAACTGTCAACTCGCTCACTGATTTATGAATCTCAGCATCTCGTCATGCGTCAATCCTACATTCTCGGTCTCGATAGGTGCATACGTGCTCACGAAGCTCGCGTCCTATCTGCCTTCGATTCGAGTGGTAAAAAATTCATGGCCACATCTCGACGGTCTCGAGCTCGATGATCCAGAATTCTCATCAACAATTCAAATCGACTTAATCCTCGGCGCCGAAGTGTACAGCTTGATTCTCGAAGAAGGGCTACGCCGGGAGCACAATCGCTCGGCAAACCGCTCTAGGGTGGATTCTCTCAGGATCCATCGCATCAGGGGCTACAGTACTCAGTCAATCACGACCTTTTTGATCTCGTCCATCGACTTTGGGCGCACGAAGAAACCATTGTTGAATCGAACGGTACTCCGTCCGACGCCGAAACCCAGTGCGAACAGCATTTCATCGAAACTCACTCTCGCATGATGAATGGACGCTACGTCGCACAGTGGGACACGTAACATAGGATTCGTGAAAAAAATCTCATAACTTCGGTGTTTCTCAATATTCTTGAGTACTTTTTTTTATATTATTTGTTAAGGGGGTATACCCGTTTGAACTCTCGGAAAATGTGTACACTTTGTGAATTTTTTTACAAGTCAACGGCTTGATGCAGATTTCCCGTTTTTTTACTATCTTTACATAGTATTATTAACTACTCAAAAAAAGTTTCAGTTAAAAAACTATTATTTTTGGGAAATTATGCATACACATCCAAAAGTCTTTGAATTTTAGACGGCTAAACGGTGGTCCTGAAAACAGCTGTATGTCGTGTCTGAAATCAAAAACAATAAAATTTTCTTATAAAGATTTTGCAAATTTTGAAAAATAAAGAAATGGTGAGAGATCAAAGGTAAAATTAGATTTTTCTAAGCGAAGAATCCACCTTTTTTCTTTATAAATAATAAACGGGGAATCGGAATAAAAAAGCCTTCGTTGGACAATGTGGAATCTTATTACTATTTTGCATGCAAAATTGGAAGTGAATTGATTGAACGTAGCGCGAGTTTTTAGGGCCACTGTTTAACCATCTAAAATCGGGAGACTTTCGGATATGTATCCATAACTTCCTAAAAACAATAGTTTTTTAAGTGAAACTTTTTTTTTAAGTCGTTCATAATACTTTGTTGATTTGTAAAAAAATCCACAAAATGTACACATTTTCCGAGGGTTCAAACGGGTATACGCCCTTAATAGCCAACGGTTATATAGACAGGAACATTAATAAAATTGAACCATCTTTAACAAATGAAATAGTAATAAATCCCGTAAACATTCGGTATAACAAAGCCATATATCATAATTATGTACTAATAAGTATGTAATATTACATAAACAATGAATTAATTAGCTTCGACATCATAAAATATTTTAGAAGATTAGGGTACCTATACCTGATTATAAGACTAAAAATCTTAAAATCTTAAAATGTTAATTTTTAATGAAAAAACAATGTTATATAAGTATTAATAATTAATTATGAAATATGTTTTCTCTGTATCGATTATAGTAACAATACTTTATTTACATTTTTTATTGTTATTTTATTGTTTTTTCTTATTTAATGTTGTTAATATTACTGTCCATACAAACTAAAACTATCAGAAAGTAATATAAAATAAAAACTATGCAAAAATAGCGAGAAATGCCGCTGTGAAGAGTTTCTGCGAAATCGCATATACGGGTAATTATGTATTAATAACAGCCAAAGTTACAAATATATGTAGCCAATTTTTGGAGAGCTGTTAGTAGATGGTATCTGCTTTCAATTAGTACTATCTAGAGCCCGGAGGAAGGCGGAACTTTTTTTATAAACTTAAAAGTGTTACTGAAAACTTGAAATACTAGGTAGCTTTATTTGAAGTTTTATAGTGGAATTACGGTGAAGAGTTTTCGAAAAGTATTTATGTCACAAATAAGCTGAGACTATACACATTCGAAATACATGCGGTAAAAAAATAAAAATATTTAGAGTTCAGAAAAAAATCGACAATCTGCTACGAATATTGACACGTTTCCCGTTAGAATACGAAAGGTCAACTTCAGATCAATTTTTCTTTGCAATTAACATGAATATGACGTATCTGTCACATAGGTTAGATACGTTGGTCTATTGGCTATCAGGATATAGTGATGGATACATAAAAATACAACTTTCATTTTAAGACTTTTTTCCTCTCCAGCCCCACTGTGCGTCGTCCGGATACCTCTTAAACGACTTCTGGAAGATCTCGGCAATCTGTACAAACCCACGTTCTACGCGCTTTCACGACAAGAGAAGAAATCAATTGCAAACTCATCCTTGAAGTTGGCGTACTTTAAATTTCTCAACGAATACGAAACACTCGGTCACATGGCTCTAGTTCCGAAATGACACGTTCCACCGCATCGCGTATTTTATCTTCCTCACCACGTAGTCTTGCGGGAGACCAGCTTAACCACCAGAATACACGTCGTTTTTAATGGATCTCATCGCACCAATTTCAGAATCTCAATCAACGACCTACAACACGTTGGGCCGAAACTGGAGGGACAATCAAGAACAATCTGGCAATCCATACACTTCGGCAAGTCTCGATTGACGAGGAACAGCGCTTTCCTCTTGCGACGAGCATCATTCAGCGTGAAATTTACGTTGACGACGAGCTCTCCGGAGCTGACGACATTGCTGAAGCGCAAGAAAAAATTCGACAAATTGATGCATGTCTCAAGGCCCGATGTTTTACACTGCAAAAAGGGACCGCCAGTGACGAAAGGTTGTTAGCACTCATTCCGTCAGAAAGACGAGAGAAATCATCGTTAGTGCTACTCACAGACGCTTAAACTCTTCCGCGCTCTCGGACTTCTGTGACCAACTCGCACAGATTCGTTCGTGTTTGCCTCGTACAGCTGCGACGAACCGCCTCATATCCGTAAACGCACCGTGCTACCGCGTGTCGCTCAACTCTTCGATCCTATCGGATGGATTGCTCCTGTCGTCGTCCGTGGAAAAATCTTCATTCAAGAACTCTGGTCAGCGATGCTCGGCTGGGACGACTAGCTACATGAAGAACTCGAATCACGCTGTAGGAGTTTCGACAAAGATCTGCAAGACATCGCGCGGACTCTCTCCTCGACAACTCAAAGACGAGACTCTCTGGTGGAACGGCCCAACATGGCTGTAGAAACACTCAACATCTTGGCCCTCATCAAACCCATTGCTTGATACGGACGTCGCTCTCGAAATTCACAAAACGCCGGTTGCAATCGCCAATAATGACGTGCCTCCAGATCTCTGGGCTCTCGTTGAGCGATTCTCGAGTCTCAGGACTCTTCTCCGCGTGACAGCTTTGTGTCTCCGAGTTATTCACAAATTCAAACGCATCCAGGGCACTCCGGATCGATCATCGCCATTTACTCCCGAAGAACTCAACACCGTTCGACTTTTCTGGGTAAAGAAAACTCAAGCCGCATACTGCTGGAACTAAATTCATCAACTCTCGCAGGGCACGCAGCTCTCGCGGGTCCGCCTCGTTGATTCGACTTGTTCCTTTCGTTGATTCTTCGGGACTTTTATGCGTCGGAGGCGGACTCCGAAACTCTCTACTCGACTATGACGAGAAGCATCCTCATATTTTACCTCGGAGACACCGGACTCACCTACGAAGAATTCTCAGTGGTGCTCTCACTGATTGAAGCCGTCTTCAACACACGCCCTCTCTGTCCACTCTCGGATGATCCAAACGACATGACCGCGCTCCCTCCGGGTCATTTTCTCACGGGTTCTGATTTAAATACGATCCCAGAACCTACTCTCATCGATCTGCCAATATCTCGACTCTCTCGATGGCAACTCCTACGTCAAATGTTGGAACACTTTTGGCAACGCTGGAGCACCGAGTACCTCCAACATCTTTAAACAATCACGAAGTGGCAGCAACGATTCCGCTCCCTCAAAATTGAATCGCTCAATCTTGTCAAGGATGAAAGATATCTTCCAATCAAATGGGCTCTCGGCAGAGTCACCGAGGTTCATCCCGGCCAGGACAACCTCATGCGCGTCGCCACCGTTCGGACTCAACACTCGGTGTACCGGAGGCCCATCGTGAAGCTCATCTTACTACAAGTCTCAACCAACGAGGAATACACCTAGCATCTACATGTTCGAGCGATGATTCATCTAACTGATCGCGAATCTACTTAAGATTGGCAAGGCGGGCGGAATGTTTCGGCAAAATCATTTATCTCTCTTTCTCTCTCTTTTTCTTTCATTCTTTCTATCTTTCTCTTTCACTCGAACAGCTGATAGACTTCTTATTTACTTTTCGGGACATTATACATCTACAGGGTGTCCCAAAAATGTCGGAGTTCCTTGGAAGGGGTAACTCAGGGGGTGATTTGAAACAACTTTTTCCTTAGCGAAAATATTGTCCGAAGCTTGGTTAAGGAGATATTAACAAAAGCCTCGACCAATCAGAGCGCGCGCCTTCCGTCCGAGCTGCCACGGTAGCGTTCGCTACGCGGTAGGCGACTGCGCTTGTACTACGAACGTACGAACAAGCAAGTCGGCATACATCGAAGGAAACCGCGTTACACATTTTTTTTTTAAGCAGAATCTTAAATAAGAATTATTTGAAGTGAGAGGATAAGAAGTACGTAAATTTCGTTTTTAAATAAGGCATACACGAAAAGGTAATAAAGCAGAAAATGTACGACATGTGATCGTAAATATCCGTAGTTTTGTCACGTCCCGGTTGGAGGTCTTTGGGGGACAATGACACTGTGGGGGTTTTTGAACACAGGCGAGGATCTGAAATCCTGCACACTGAGAGTTGAGGGAGTTTAGGCGAGGATCTGGAATCCTGCACACTGGGGTAGAGGGAATTTAGGCGAGGATCTTGAATCCTACACACTGGGGTAGAAGGAATTTAGGCGAGGATCTTAAATCCTGCACACTGGGGTCGAAGGAGGCTAGGCGAGGATCTTGAATCCTGCACACTGGGGTAAAAGGAGGTTAGGCGAGGATCTTGAATCCTGCACACTGGGGTAAAAGGAGGTTAGGCGAGGATCTTGAATCCTGCACACTGGGGTAAAAGGAGGTTAGGCGAGGATCTTGAATCCTACACACTGAGGTCGAGGGAATCTAGGCGAGGATCTTGAATCCTACACACTGAGGTCGAGGGAATCTAGGCGAGGATCTTGAATCCTACACACTGAGCGACCAAGGAGGGTTTAAATGATGAAATTGTACCCGATGAACACCCGTTAGACCCTTGTGGGTTTTTGTACCGGTTCGATAATAGGATTTACCGCTGCATATACATAAGAAGTCACTCGCAATGGTTCCGCGAAATCCGTCTAGGCATACGTCGGTACGCGGCCCGTGCAGAAGAACGTTTGTAAACACTGTAAGAACACTCGCTCGCGAACCGAGATCAGCTGTTGCAGTGGTTCGTTACGTTTGGGATCTTCGTTGCCGAAGGATTAACACAGTAACTTCACGATTGATTTAAATGGTTGTTTATTCAGGTTAAACATGAACGTTATCATGCACTGCGTTAATGGTGCAGTAGCGACGATCGTTAGCGTATGACATTTATAAATGTATATAAAATAAAACGTTTGTGGATGGACATGCGATACAATAAAAGATGATAATATAGTATGAAATAAGCAAGTAAGAATAATAATATGAATTTCAATAAGCGTTAATAATACAAAGTGTTATAAGATGCTAAGCGTTAGCAGAAATAATAATACAAAGCAATGAAAAATAGTATGAAATAAGCAACAAGAATAATAATATGAAATGTCATTAAATGAGGATGATATGCCTTTAAACAATATGGTAATTGAAATAGCTTACAAGAGTCGTTGTAGAAAGAGTTGTTATTCACTTTCACTATATATATATATATACGTTCTTCACTAGGTTTCCGTAGAGGAAGTTCCGTATAAGAGTTTCCGTAGAAGAGAGCGATTCGCCTTATGGGTCCTTGTATTTATACATTTTAAAAGATTGTTAGGGGTGAAGGGCGGTTACGGTATGCAACCTTGACCTATTTCGGCACGTGTCGCAGTACAGGTTATTAATAGATTTGGTCTTCCAGGGTTTTTATATGGCCTTGTAATGAATATTTGTCGCTAAGTCTTCCGGGGTTCTTTTGCATAGAGTTTTGAAAGGGGATACTCAACCCATTGGATGGACTGTGGGTGGTTTGATTAGAAAGAGGGAAAAGGGGTAATGACTTCTTTGGTCATGGAGAGGTTGTGAGACGTGGTCTCGATTTAAAAGGGGTTTTTTAGGGACGAGGGACTTGTATTTATTAGATTTGAAGTGATGTGGTCGTGCCACGTAAGATTAAGAGGGGATTTGGGGGTCGTCGTTGACCATCTTGAGATGGGGACCGCTAAGGTACATCGCCAAGGTGATCAGGGGTTTGGGGAAAGGGTAAGACTTGATTCTGGAAGACTCTGGTGAAGTGAGTTTGTGAAAGACTTGTACTGTTACCGCGCGAAAAATAGTGGGACGTCACAGTTTAATAACGGCTAACACAACAAAATTTAAACAATATTAGGTATATGAATAAATTTTTCCGACTGAATTTACATAATCAGTACAAGGCTACCGAATTTCTATCGCGGTGGTATTCATAAACTGCCAGAAAAATGGCAAAAGGTAATGAACAATAATGGAAATTATGTCGATGATTAAGTTGTTTTCATATTTTTTAAATCGAACTGTTATTGTACCCTAAAATCGGAAAGTATTTATTTCTACACCTAATAATTACCAATAAATTAAATAAAACTCACCCATTCGGACATCCCTTTCCTTCCTTTTCGGAAATCTGTGTCACTGGGTCACTGTACCGATCCTGGTCATCGGTGGACGAAAAGGTTTATGGTAGGGTAGCGCCCAGTACTCAGCTGATCGCAGGTATTCGCAGGACACCACCCGAAGGTAAGGCTCGCAACGTCAAATGCGTCCCGGTTAATGTACCGAATATTCACTTCACTGCACTGATACTAACACTGATCACTTAATTTATTTTCCACGGAACGTGTTGTTCCTACGTTATAAAAATTGGTGGCCCCGAATGGGGCCGATTACTGTTAATTGAGCAGTTGCTCAATGTGGCCACCCTCAGCGTTTATGCACGCCTCCGTACGTACAACCAGCTGCCTTTGGACTGCTAGCAATGTTTCTGGTATAATGTTTGCCACCGCAGCATGAATCCGTACAACGATGTCTTCCAGTGAATCCACTGACTGACGGTACACCTCATCCTGAAATGATTGTTGTACTGTGACGTCCCACTATTTTTCGCGCGGTAACAGTACAAGTCCTCCATAAACTCACTCCACCAAAGTCTTCCAGAATCAAGTCTTACCCTTTCCCCAAACCCCTGATCACCTTGGCGATGTACCTTAGCGGTCCCCATCTCAAGATGGTCAACGACGACCCCCAAATCCACTCTTAACCTTACGTGGCACGACCACATCACTCCAAATCTAATAAATACAAGTCCCTCGTCCCTAAAAACCCCTCTTAAATCGAGACCACGTCTCACAACCTCCCCATGACCAAGGAAGTCATTACCCCTTTTCCCTCTTTCTAATCAAACCACCCACAGTCTATCCAATGGGTTGAGTATCCCCTTTCAAAACTCTATGCAAAAGAACCCCGGAAGTCTTAACGACAAATATTCATTACAAGGCCATATAAAAACCCCGGAAGACCAAATCTATTAATAACCTGTACTGCGACACGTGCCGAAATAGGTCAAGGTTGCATACCGCAACCGCCCTTCGCCCCTAACAATCTTTTGATTTTACATAAATACGAGGACCCAAGAGGTCCTCGTCCTCTTCTACGGAAACTTTTCGACACGCTCTTCTACGGAAACTCTTCTACGGAAACTTTTCGAGACTCCTAAACGGAAAATCTCCTGTGAAACCATAAGTATTTCTAAAGTTCAAATCAGTGATCTACAAACGATTACCTACGGCAGCTACTGTAAGCTATTATCATTATTATTAATAACATTGTATATCACCCACATCCCATATTACTATTCTTATTTGCTTTTCGTATTAATCATCTTATTAACGCTCATTGCGATCATACTATTTGCTTGTTAACGCTTATTGCAACCATTCTATTTGTCTTATTAACGCATACTGCGATCACTTCATTTGTCTTGTCAACGCTAAAAGCTTATTACATACTATTTTACTATCCTTTATTGTATCGCATGTCCATCCATAAACATTTTATTTTATATACATTTATAAATGTCATACGCCAACGATCATCGCTACTGCACTATTAACGCAGTGCATGATAACGTACTTGTTTAACCTGAATAAACAACCATTTAAAACAATCGTGAAGTTATTGTGTTAATCCTTCGGCAACGAAGATCCCAAACGTAACGAACCGCTGCAACAGCTGATCTCGGTTCGCGAGCGAGTGTTCTTACAGTGTTTACAAACGTTCTTCTGCACGGGCCGCGTACCGACGTATGCCTAGACGGATTTCGCGGAACCATTACGAGTGACTTCTTATGTATATGCAGCGGTAAATCCTATTATCGAACCGGTATAAAAACCCACAAGGGTCTAACGGGTGTTCATTGGGTACAATTTCATTATTTAAACCCTCCTTGGTCGCTCAGCGTGTAGGATTCAAGATCCTCGCCTAGATTCCCTCGACCTCAGTGTGTAGGATTCAAGATCCTCGCCTAACCTCCATTTACCCCAGTGTGCAGGATTCAAGATCCTCGCCTACCCTCCTTTTACCCCAGTGTGCAGGATTCAAGATCATCGCCTACCCTCCTTTTACCCCAGTGTGCAGGATTCAAGATCCTCGCCTAGCCTCCTTTTACCCCAGTGTGCAGGATTCAAGATCCTCGCCTAGCCTCCTTCCACCCCAGTGTGTAGGATTCAAGATCCTCGCCTAAATTCCCTCTACCCCAGTGTGCAGGATTCCAGATCCTCGCCTAACCTCCCTCAACTCTCAGTGTGCAGGATTTCAGATCCTCGCCTGTGTTCAAAAACCCCCACAGTGTCATTGTCCCCCAAAGACCTCCACCCGGGACGTGACAGTACAACAAATACGCTAAACGTCTAATCGTTCCCTCGCTCGGGGTTTCCATACGCGGGTACTCCACTGCCAACGCTCGCACGGTAGCACTTGCGTCCCCGTTGTTCCGCGCGTACACCCAGAACATAGTGTAATACACTTCGACGGAGTACATTTCTGCGACGAGATTACTAGCTGACTGACAGGATTTTTTCCCGAGCAACTTCCTCTACCCCCAAGTAGTTTCTCTCGTTCCATTATGAGTTTACTCCCACTAGTACAAGAGGCTTTAGGTAAAAAGAAGCCAGCACCCGGCCAGAGCGGACAGTTCGGCGTGTGACACCGTGCGATATGCTCGCACGGATTGGAGGACCGCTCGGCGGTGAACTCTGGCTAGAAGTTCACGCCCGATGCGGCAGTCCTCCAGGTCACCGGCCCAGATAGGCGCGCCGTACAGCGCCATGGACCGGATGACCGTCACATATAACCGCCGAATGCCCTCGTGTGGACCCCCCAGGTTCGGCATGATGCGCCGATAGAACACTTGCTTCTCCAACCTGGGGGCGAGGGCCTTGAAGTGGCGCGTGAATCGGCAGTAGGTGTCCAGGGTCAGACCGAGATATCTCATCGATCGGCCGACCCTGATGCAGGCATCCCCGATCCTCAGGGACGCTCTGTTGGGGACACCGCTCCCAACCCTGTCTGCGAGTCACATCGCCTCGGTTTTCTCCAAGGCGACTCGCAGACCGAGCGTCCCGATCGAGGCGATGACGCGTCGCAGTGCTAATCATTCGCGCCTGTTCTAAACCGTGTATTGAGTTCGATGTAATTGCAGAGCCAGAAAGAATGGGGTCATTCCACGCCAACTCAATCACTTTTTTCCCTTGATGTCTCGGATGTTGTTCAAAGTTAAATATGTTGTAGTACTCATGAAATTAGGGGAGGTTTAATTCATCATTTGGTCGATTTCGAGTTTGTTTAAAAAATATAGGGCCTTGAATTTTGCGATTTTTGCTTATATTCGTGAAAATGGGTTGTACTTATGAATTTTTATCTCGGAAACTATTTGTCGGATTTAGTTGATTCTTACTTCATTTTAATGTAGAAAGATCGGCCTTCCTGAATATTTTTGTTTCCGGGTAAAAAATCATTTTTATAATAATAAAAATTATAAATAAAGTTTTATTTTGCAAATTGAGGCTCAAGGTCACGATTTTAAAAATCCGAAAAAATACCACCATATTCGCTGAAGAATTTTCTATAAAATCAGTTTTTCTCTTGTTGGTAATTTGCGTATTCAACGTCGCAGAAAGCTGTTAAAGACAGCGGCGCACGCCGTTTAGGTAAGCGAACCGCGCGCTCCGCTATTACGGTTGCCTGACCGTACCCCACGCACCTTCTATTACTTCAATCAAGTCTAACAACGGTAGAAACAATAACGATAGCTCACGAACACATCGGGAGGGTGTCATTTATACCTGCAGAAGAATTTTACTAATTCACTCTTGGCCAATGCCACTTTTTATATAATAATCAGATATGTAAGTAGCAGCTTAACTGTTCGTTGATTATTTATTGAAAAATCACTGGCATTAGAAGTTTCCATAGCTATACGCCAATATCAGAGAAAATCCGCTCTCCAGTAGGTCTACAGAGCGACTGGCTAGTGCGCAGGCACGCTTGGAACGCTGGATTGCTCCACTCATTGTTATGCACACATTGCTGATCCCGAACCTTGCTCTTGCCATTCCGCCGATCGACTGAGGAACATGCATGCATTCAATTCTCTAACACCTCAACACTCAATTCTCTCTTACATTGCACTCGCGTCTCGTAGTACTTTGAGCTAAGATTAATATTAATGCTACACACACTTTACAGGGTATCCCAAAAATGCTGCGGGTCCTTGAAGCGGGTAATTCAGGGGGTGATTGCAAACAACTTTTTCCTTTGCGAAAATTCTCTCTGAGGTTCCGTTAACGAGATATTAACAAAAAGCATCGACCAAGCAGAGCGCGAGTCTGACAGCCGAGTTCCCGCGTTAGCGTGGCTACGCGCCGCGCTGCGAGTGCGAACAAGCAACTCCACATGCATCGTAGAAATTTTGGTAGAATGGCAAATGAAACAGATGTAACAAATAAAATCGAACATGTTGTCATCGTTTGTTTGTTATTTAAAGTGAATAATGAATAAAGGACAAATCGATGAAAATCATGTGTAACGTAAAAAGACGAATACACAGTTTTTTTTTAGAAGATTCGGAAATAATAATTATTTGAAGTGGGAGGATAAGGAATACGTAAATTTCCTTGTGTTAATAACTTAGCCAGGAAAAGGTAATGTAACAGGAAATTGACGAAAAGTTTCCATTGAGCAATGATACTTTTTCATAAAATAATTAAGATAAGGACAAGCTGGAACTTACAAATCTGATTATTATAAAAACAGTGTCATTGGCCAAGAGTGGGTTAGTAACATTCTCCTGCAATTCTTCTGTCGACCTGTTATTTGACCTCACTGAAGAGATATGAGGTTGTAGCGGTACGGTCAGCTGACTGTAATCGCGCGCGGTTGCTTTACCTGAGATGGGTCGCATTACTTTTCGATGTCATTGGCGTATTTCGTGCGAGAGAAGGTAGGCTAGAAGTTCGATTGGTCCGAAACTGACATACTTATCTCTCGTGTCTAAACATGCGCTCGAATTTCAAAACAAAAGCACGCGTCGACGTAATCGGTGCGTGAGAAGGTGGGCTTGAGTTTCGATTGGTCCCAAACTAGTCAATTGAGTCTGCTTATCTCTCGTGTCTAAACACGCGCTCGAATTTCAAAACAAAAGCACGCATCGACGTATTCCGTGCGAGAGAAGGTGGGCCTTGGGGAGGAGATATTTCTGTGAAGAGGGCCTGTTCGGGACAGTGGCCGTTTGGGAGGGATGCAGGGCAGATTGATTACATTACGGCCAATCGGATTTCAAGCCCATCGTCTATCGCACGGAATACGTCGACGCGTGCTTTTGTTTTGAAATTCGGGCGTATGTTTATACTCGCGAGGTAAGAGATCTGTTTCGAATTTGTAGGGAGGACGACGCAGGCGGGACTACGCGCAGTCAGCGAGGTGTATTGATGTTGAATAATACTTTTCAAATTCTAGTTTCCCAAAATTAATCAGGCTGCTCGGCCAGAGCATTTCGCCAGGGTCGCGGTTTATGACCGTATTGTCCCACTAGTCGGCGGTGGAAAACGGTTTCCTACAGTTTTGGATAATTTATGACTTAATTGGTTCCGCCTCGTAGCAGACGTGAGCTCAGGGCTTCGGAAAACGAAAACAGGAATGGTATGCCTTTTCTTCTTTATACCAATTCGAAGACTTTCTGTTTCTCGTCTCTTCGGACCCTTTCGAACACGTGGTGTCTGCTGTCTATCTCTAAGCAATGGGTACATTGGCAGTCAAAAGACGGAGGGCGGGCTTTTGTGAAAGTGTACAATGGTTGGTTCGTTGCACTTCTGCAAAGCACGTGTGTTTCGAAAATATGCTGAATTCTTTTTACCTAAAACCTCTTGTCCTGGTGGGAGTTAACTCATAATGGAACGAGATAAACTATTTGGGGGTAGGAGAAGTCGCTTGGAAAAAATCTTGTCAGTCAGCAAGTAATTTCGTCGCAGAAATGTTCTCTGCTCAAGAGTATTACGCGATGTTCTGGGTGTACCCCCTGTACAACGGGGACGCAAGTGCTGCAGCGTGGGAATTTGCGCGGAAATATCCACGGCTCCGAACGCCAAGTAAAAATTCATTTCCACCAATTTTTATAACGTAGGAACAACACGTTCCATTGAAAATAAATTAAGTGATCTGTGTTAGTAGCCGTGTAGTGAAGTGAATATTCGGTACATTAACCTGGTCGTACCTGACATTGCGACCCTTAACTTTGGGTAGTGTCGTATACCTGGGTACTGCTGTGCGCGGGCTCTCGTTCATCGATGACCAGGATCGGTTCAGTGACCCAGTGACACAGGTTTTCAAGGTCCAGGTGAATTTCCGCCAAGGGTAAATTTTAGTTACTTTATTGGTGATCATTCATTTTTAAATTTAACGCAAGTTATGGGTTATTTCCGGCGATATTTCTGGAAATTCCCGTACGAAAATATATATTCGGGCTTTTTAAACAGACATTCGTTATCAGCAACAGTGCCTTTATTGAATTACGGATTTATATCACAATAACGAACTACGATAACTTTTCGTTAATTTTCTGTTACATTACCTATTCGTGGCTAAGTTATTAACGCAAGGAAATTTACGTATTCTTTATCCTCCCACTTCAAATAATTATTATTTTCGAATGTTCTTAAAAAAAGCTGTGTGTTCGTCTTTTTAAGTTACACGTGATTTTCATCCATTTATCCTTTATTCATTATTCACTTTAAATAACAAACAAACCATGACAACATGTTCGATTTTATTTGTTACGTCTTTTTGATTTGCCATTCTACGAAATTTTCTTCGATGCATGCCGAGTTGCTTGTTCGCAGTCGCAGCGCGGCGCGTAGCCACGCTAGCGCGGCAACTCGGCCGTCAGACTAGCGCTCTGATTGACCGGTGCTTTTTGTTAATATCTCGTTAACGTAAGCTCGGAGAGAATTTTCGCAAAGAAAAAAGTTGTTTGCAATCACCTCCTGAATCACCCCCTTCAAGGAAACGCAACATTTTTGGGACACCCTGTATTGAATTGTACTATAGTACAAACACAAAAATTGTAAAAGTTATGAATTAATTAATTATAGATCTGGTTATTCATTCCGTTATACACTCATTGATATGGTAGAATCTTTAATCCAATTTCGCATGATATCCCATCCTATCCCGATGGAAGAAAACTCACCACCTTCTCGTGGTTTCCCTTGGACAATGGCAACTGAAATGTTTTCATCAATAAGTACCATTGACAAAAAGTGAGTTACTAATATTTATTAATGGCTTTAAATCTTGCAAATATTCGGAGATCATTTAGAATAATGTCGGTTGATAGTCACCTTGGTTGCAGATAGGTTGGTTCGCCCGCTGGAGTCGTCGAGGCTACCGGCGACGACGCGCCTGCCGCGGCAGTCCGCCCGCACGCGGCGTCGACTTTCGGCAATTTTTACAGGGCTAATATTAAAATGTCCGTATTTTTGACAATTGGACCATGAAGGGGAAGGATAGAACTATATTCTAATTTTTTTCCAGATTTTTAAAATCGCGCACGATGTTAAAAAACTGCATTTGTTTATAATAATTGCACAGAAATGGTTCAAATTATTTTTTTTTTAAATTGAAATAATTTTTTCTTAAAACTTCAATGTCTTCTCTATAAGCACCATAAATTTCAACTCCATCCTTTTACTACTTCGGTAGCTATAATTTATTGAAAAAAAGTTAGCACTTACCTTCAAACAGCTGTAAAAACTACATTTTTCAAA
This sequence comes from Andrena flavipes, assembly GCA_963971345.1. Classification (NCBI taxonomy): domain Eukaryota; kingdom Metazoa; phylum Arthropoda; class Insecta; order Hymenoptera; family Andrenidae; genus Andrena; species Andrena flavipes. The sequence continues at coordinate 58,302,135 of OZ020479.1, forward strand.
ATTTTCAAAAATCCTTCGACATATGTTTATACATCCCTAAAGACTACAACATATTCAATTTTGAGCCACATCCGAAATGTTACTCCAAAAAGTGTCCGATTTGGCGTGGAATGTCCCATATAACATATGACAAGGAAAAGTCTCCAAATTGGTCAACAGTTGACTCCCTAATTCTTTTTTGTAATTCTTTACGGTCCTATGCAGAGATGGGCATTATTTAAATAAAAGAATATACTTCCGAATGGCCCAAGTGGCCGATCGACACGAGGTTTGTGGAATTGTGTGTGAAACCCTAAATCTAAAATTCTATTTAGCTTCGGGTATTTATTAGTTTCCTTTGATTATTCGGAGGCCTTTCATCTTGGGCTTCGAATAATTTTGCATCTTTAATTATATCTTTATCCTAAGGTCGTATTCAGATATATTGGTCGATCGATTCGTTTTCGCGAACAGCGATCGAGGAGAAATCAGCTACCACCATCTGACGATCGTGGATTTGTCAGTTGGAGTTACGTGGCCACACAAGGGTATGGTGGGGTAACGGGAATGCTGCTCGGCTCCGTCTGAACGTAGCCGTGAGGCTGTTATTTATTCTTATTGCTAGCGTAGTAGTTGTGTACATTACGAAGCTATGCGTAGACCAATACGAGATTAAGCTATCGAGAAAGAATCAATGTTCTGACCAATAAAGCTCCTGAATTTTTTCGGAGCTAAGGCACACCTATTCTGATGTGTGTATTTCTACGCTGACAGCTCGATTTGGCCTATACACACCAGAAACTTGGCGCTATCCCCACCACTTCTCGCTCACTCTTATTCTGCGAAGGCAAGAGTGAGATGGAACGAGAGCGAGTCAGAAAACGTTGCGAAAAGGAGCACCGAGGCAGGCAAGCGGTACCAATGGTGTGAGAATACGCGTTACGAAACTCAACGGCCAATATATCTGAATGTAAAGTCTCGTTAGCCGCTCGCTGGTCGAGACCGGCGTTGAGCCCGTATCATGAACGGAGCGTTAATTCCGAGGCTGAGTTTCTCGCTTCTTTCTAGCCGAAGGGAGGAGCGGGATGGAACACTTTGCGTACTGGCCTTGCTCGCTTTCAGTGCCTTCGCTCGTTCTCTTTCCATCTCGCTCTCGCCTTCGCCGGACAAGAGTGAGACAGAAGTGGTGGGGATAGCGAAAAATCCGTATCGTGTACACCAAACCGAGCCCGAACGATCTTAGATGCTCGAATAACCGACGAGAACCTTTGTGGCCCGAGCCGCACGAGATCGCCATTACTCGGCGATGTGTCATCGATTATAATATTATAGAAACAGAATTTTTTTTCATCGTATCAATATGAAAGTGACACAAATAGATTCCTGGCATTCTCCCGATTAAATTGACGGGCTTCCAATTCTGCTAACAAATTTTCACGTAATTTCCTTAATTATGATCCAAATAATATCATTTTTGGGGCCAATTTGATCGAGGAAACATGACGAATCGATTCACGTCACTTCCGCAAAAATCTGATTAGAAATGCAGAATTGAAGATTTGTCATTGCTTAGTGCGTAACATTGTATGGCCCCGCTGGATTCGAGCGCCGAAACCCACGAAACTCAGCGAAGGAAAGTTAGCCTTCTATAGAACTCAAATTGGGAAAGACTTTGCTGACAAACTTTACATATGTATATTCACGTCAAATAAATACATCAATTGTAAAATTTAGATGACAAATTATTGTGGAATTTCGCCAGTTCTTACATATGCATCACTTGGTTGGGAATTCCTGATCCCAGAGTTTCGTGCATTTACCTATTGAAATGTTGCTTCAAGTCATCGGGAAATTGCATTGCTTCTTCTCGTACATGCATATATCTGTTCGCGAGTAGGTGTCACGAGTGACGCGGCTTTGGTTTCCCAAATAAATGCACATTTATTAGGACCCTCGGTCGACGGCGACTTGAGTCATCCAGTACTGAATATGAAAATGTTCATATTTCTCATTACACCTTGATAAGAGTGTTACCACCGATAAGACGCGAAGCAATTCGATCTATTTTTCCTTATGAATACATGATTAGGACACACACACACTACGTTCACTAAACATAGACCGAATTGCTCCATGTTTGGCATCATTTGCATCAGTAATGCAGTGCTCTGGTGAAGAACATCGTAATACGGAGCTAATATTCTAGGTCCTAGAATCTACGATATTGTCAATGTGCAGTTGAAACGCACGCCGCTTCACACTATCGTTTCTTAGCATTTATACGGGGTGATTCTGTAGCTAGAGTCGTCAAACGCGATGCTCGCCACCAATCGTGTGTCTCGCTGAGTTTCGTGTGCTTCGACGCTCGAAACCAGCGGGACTATACAATGTTGCACGCTAAACAGTGACGAATCTGAAGTTCTGCAATTTCTAATCAGATCTTTGCAAAAGAGACGTCAATCGATTCCTTACAATTTTATATATCATATCTTTGCTCTTACAAGCTTTCAAATAATTTATCAATTCAAAGCTCTGACAACATGTGTACATTTTAATTATATCGCGTTTTAAAATACAGTATTGTCTCCGTATTTGCTCGCTGCTAGGAACCGGTGGTGAGCATATATTCTGTACAGAGTCCTAATTCCGAGTGTTCGTTCGTCGCGCACGCAACGCGTTCCATCTCGCTCTGGCCTTCGCCGGACAAGAGTGAGACAAAAGTGGTGGGGATAGCGACAAGCTTGTATCGCGTGCATAAAATCGAGCATATACGGAGACAATACTGTAATTCTAAGATCTTTCATCAACACCGATACCTTTTCTCTCACAAGCTTTCAGATAATTTGTCAATTTAAAACTCTGTCAATAAGTACATTTTCATTATTTTGCGTTTTTAAATAATTCTTATTCATCAACACCTTGACCTATCTGGCCACGTCAAGTATTTGACTTCGAGGCCGCGGACATCTCTTTTTTGTCTTTTATTGTGTTATAAATCTGACTGCGTTTCTAATATGTGTATGTATATGTTTATGTATTTTAGATTGTAGTGGAGTTATTGTAAATTATTAGTACTAAGACAATTAACATTTTTTCGGGTGCGCAGCGTCAAGTATTTTGAATAAAATATTTATTCGTATTAAAATATGTATTTGTATAAAAATATATCTGCTTAATATTATTTAATACATTTTTTTCTTTGTATAAATTGCCATTGTTATAATGGGCGCAATTTTTGTATATCATTAATTTTGTAAAGCTATTAATTAATTTACGACAATGTTTTTAAATGGGATTCTTTTTGATGGGTTAATTAAAATGTCCGCGATATGAATAATGGAATGTATGAAGATGTGTATAGCTGTGTATATGTAATTGTGTCATCTTAAGCGCAGTTAGAAAGCACCTTTATTTACTTGCAGCTCATTTTGATTTCACATATTTTTTTATATTGTATATTTTCTTCTATTTTTTTGTGATTGTATATTTTCTTATACTTTTTTGTGATTGTATATTTTCTTCTATTTTTTTGTGATTGTATATTTTCTTCTACTTTTTTGTGGTTGTATATATTTACTTCTATTTTTTGTGATTTATTATTATTATCTTCTAGTTTTTGTAATTTGTATACTTTCTTTTTTTGTGATTGTATATTTTCTTCTGTTTTTTGTGATTTATTTGATTTCATGTACTTGGCGTAATTTTTTTACTTTTTTAAAGTTATTTTATGGGGATCTCACTTCGTTTTACAACGATAATTTGCATATTGATTGATTTCAGATAATTTTTAATATTATAACTTACAAATTATCGCGGTAGAGAATTAAGGATAAATTCTATGTAAGTTTATAACAACTACGAAAAGAAAGCATGTGCAGCGTATTGCCGATCTATATGTATTATTTGTATAGTATTTTGTAAATCCAAAAAATTATTTTTGATCTAGGCTCCACTATGAAATTCTTGTGTAAGGTGGTCCCCTAAACTCAAAAATCGATCATTTTTTAGAAAAATTGGTAATTTTTTAAGAAGATGAACCGACGTTTTAAGGTAGGATTTCCTAGACACGATTCGCCGCGGCGGCGGATCGCGGCGGCGAATCCTAAGCACCGCTCTTATGGAGAAGCGTGTATCTGTTTTCCTAGGCGCGTTTTCCAACCGCTCTGTCAGTGTGTCTGTCTCGGCAGCTAACTAGGCTACTCGAGACGCAACACAATGCGATGAGTGTCTGTTTTCCGCCATTGTGGCAGAATCTCCTGGCGGGCGGCTAATCGCGGCGGCTAAAACCTTGACTGCTCCAAACTGAGTCTAGCGGAGACCAAAGAAATAAGGAATCTAGTTGAAATCCAAAAGTTATGGGATTATATTTTCTTTATATATTTCTTGTAAACTAATAATATGAGCACCTCAAAAAGGGAAAAATATTATGGCAGCTACTTCTGATCTGTGTGTAAACACGTGTAAAAATTTGTATGTTTTTATTTTGTGCAAAATTTTAAATCGAAGCTTTTGAATTTCGGTGATATAAAAGAAAAATATTTTGGGAACCGAATTGAGTAGCATCGTTTCCGATAAGCAGTAGCAAATAATTAGTTACATATAATTTTTTTCCATAAGAAACCCATAGAAAAAATATCAGCAATTGTCGACCTTTTAGTTACCTTCCGGGAACTTCCAAGCAAATTTTAAATGGGGGAATAATGCAATATCCCATTTTTAGCACTAAAAATGACGAACATTATGTAGGAAGTTCATAAAGGAAGAGTTAACATACAACTCATACGAAGGTTGGACGTTATCTAACAAACTAACGTCAATACTTCCAATAAAATTAAACGATTTGATAAATATATATACTATGGAATGTGCAGAAAAATTGTAAACCTGTATCCATGTTATCCCGGTACCAATATACCAAATAAATAGATACTATTCAGAAAGTGTTAATACATTTCTACGAAATTATACAATATTTGGGCAACCTTCCAATCGGCTAATTGGGAGAAGGGACCCAAGACGCCACATTTCAAAAGGGCAATCAAGACCGTCGTGCCGTCTTTAAGAATTTTAGGGACTCTTCAATCTGAGTTAATCCGTATATTGCTCGGCCGGTGAGTAGTGGGTACATGCGACGACTTCGGACCTGCGCGTGCCGTTGTTAACCCTCGACTCGAGGGACAGTACGGTTATAAACCGCGACCCTGTCGAGGCACTCTGGCCTGACCTTGTTCTTATAATCATAAAGAGCGCTCGCGATTAAAACTGTAAACAATAAAAATATACATGTTAGATTTGTAGAAGTTATGAAACATTCATTGCACAGATGTACTGAAGCAGGGTCACAGAAATATTCCAACGGCATTAATTACCTATTTTTTCGACGTTATCGTATGCTGTGCACTAGCTATTCAATTATTTTTGATTCGATAAAATTCAATATTTCTAAAATCTTTTGTTGTAGTATGTCTTTCGAAGTTATGTCGTACTTTTTTAATCTCCTGTGAATTCCACCCACAAATATTCGATGAGGTTAATGTCCAGACATTATGGACCGAATATATTGAAAATATATTAAAAATGTATTAAAAATATATTAAAAATTATTTCTACCAAATTGGGGTTAGATTACATAGAGTAATTCCGGGAGACGCAGTCGGGCTGGAGAGTTGGTCAAAAGAGTTGATTTCTAGAGAATTAATTGTTCTGAACCTTAACACATTTTTACATATACACAGATGTAGAGTCTGAATATAGCAATTCGACCAACTCCCCAGCCTGACTGCGTCTTCCGGAATTATCCTACATATCATACATCCCCATAATGTCTGGACATTAACCTCATCGAATATTTGTATCTGAAATCCACAGGATATTAAAAAAGTACGACATAACTTCGAAAGACATACTACAACAAAAGATTTTAGAAGTATGGAATTCTATCTTTTATATTTTTATTGATTACAGTTTTATTATTTAGGTATATCGTTTTTTTTTACGGATGTACAAACCAAACTTTTGTTGGACAAATGTCGACAAACGTATGCCATCATTGCTTTATAAAAATTCGCAATTGGGGGGTGACAATTTCACACTCCTCGAATCGTCGTCTCATTTCGTCCTCGAGACTCTATATGTACATATGTATATGTACATTGTACATACTGTATTGTAGAGGGTGATTCTGGAGCGGCGCCTGTCAAAGAGATGCCGGCTGGCACCACGTAGCAAGGTCAACCTCCCGTGATGCCGCACCGAATTTTATGGCTTTCGACCCTCGAAGGATTTGGAATACCATTAAAAGTGGAAAAATCCAAGTTCCATATTTCTCATCAGATCTTTGCGAAAACGGTGTCAATCGATTCTCCAGGTTTCGCCGATGAAACTAACACCAAGAACGACGTAATTCGGAGCATAATGAAGGATATTAGATGAAAAATTCATTTGCATAATTTCTTCATCGGAAAAACGTAAGGAATCCATCGGTGTCACTTGCATAGAGATACGATAAAGAATAAACAATCTGGTTTTTCTGAAGCAGGTATACCGACCGTTAGAATAGACCCTTCCAAGTGCTCCAACCCAACTGGGTCCCTTAACACGGTACCCGAGGTCTGCTCGCCGCGGCGATGGGCCGCGATTCACCGCCGCGATCCGCCACCGCGGCGAATCGTGTCTAGGAAATCCTACCTTTAGGCCATATCTCGCGTTAGAGTTGACCGATTTGATCGCGACGAATCTTAAATTAAAGGCAATTAAATTGCATACAATTCATTTCTACAATACTTCAGACGGAATCGAGCGAAACTTAAGAAAGATGTAATGTTTTGGGGGCGAAATTGAAATCGAAAATTCACTACATAGCCTTCAAGACAGAAATTATCATGTGGCGTCCAGTTTCTTATTTTTTACGTAGAGTGCGCACTTTTACGAAGAAAACAAGCCCAACTTGATCAAAATCCATGCACAAACAATAAAGTTATGGGCGATAGAGTCGGAGTGCCTATTTTCAACTTTTTCCCTATTTTCGCATTTCTTCTTGTTTCTTGGCGAAACCAAATTTAAATGTATTTTATTTTATTTTTGAAAATAAATTCTATCTCTTTCTGTTTCTTTTGCCCGCATTGAGATCAGTTCCTTTTACAAGGATCAGTTTCTCTTCAAGGACATGTTAACGCCTATATTCAGAGAATAAAGACGTAAAAAACATGTTACAGCAAAAGATCGATACGAATGAAATTATTACAAACAGCACTGTATACATACCGATTTTTTTATAGTTCTCGAGCAAATCATTGATGATTTTCACAACGATGCATATTTGTAAAAACACGTTTATAACTTGGTTATAACTTGACTGTAAGCTGTCAAAATTTGGAGGAGATTGCATAGTGAAGATAGCGATTGACGAACGAAACATGAATTAGTTTCTGTTGGTTGAAGGTGTGCGTGTAACGCGTACCGGTAGTCGACGAACGGAACATGTGTTAGTTTCATTTTCGCTGAAGGTGTGCGTGTAACGCGTATACGTATTATGTCGACAAAAATCTTGACTGGAGAAGAAGAATCAGATACAAACATTTCTTTACCGTTTCCGACTGATCCATGAGATGATATTACAATATCTTTGTCATGCGAGGATCAATTTTATTGAAATTGGTCTTATTCGAAAGCTGATATGCAGTTTACATAAGAAAAATGCCTTTAAATTTAGAAAATAATGCAGGCGTGATGAGATATTAATGAAATAAGTTTCAGGTTAGGCTGGAATAGTCGCGCGACGAGTAAATGATAGCGGTAGCGACAGTCGACATATATACAGGGTGTCTTTCATGTACTTGGCGTCGAGACGCTACCGCGTCTCTAGATAATACGCCCGGCATCCAAAAACTTTCATGTAGGATACAGTAGGTATCTTACCTTCCCACTTTTCGATAGGAGTCTTGTCTGCGTTTCTTTTCGTTAGTGTAACATTTTTGAGATACGTCGCAGTAGAAACCGCCTCCGCCCAGAACATCGGTGGCAGGTTTGCGTCAATCAACATCGTCCGGGCTTTGAAGATTGTACAGTACTGTTCGTTGATGCTCAATTCCTTTCTCTCTGAAAAAAATTTTGGAACCTTCTATTGACAAATTCAGTTCCGTTGTCAGACCTTACCTTTTTAATTCTCTTCCCCAGTTGATTTTCATACTTGTTTATATATTCTATGAATTGGTCATATGCTTCATATTTAGTTTTGACAAAGTATACACAAGTAAACCTACTGTAGTCATTCACTATGACGAGTATGTATTTATTACCATTTAACGATGCTACCGGCGTAGGACCACACATGTCCATATGCAGGATTTCTAATGGCTCCCTTGTGGCTCTATCTTCCAAGCATTTGTGTGGTTTATCGTGCAATTTTCCCATTATGCAAGCTTCGCACTGGTTAAGTTTTACTTCGGTATAATCCAAATCTCTTACCATTTGATTTTTCCTTATATGATTCATATAGTCCTCACATAGATGGCCTAACCTCCGACGCCACATCATTTTGTCTTTGCTTGCACAGGAAAATCCTGCTTTTTCACATTGACGTTCATTATCTTCCAGTGCGATTACCAGATATGTTTCCTTCCTTGGGACCGTCTGTAATACGTATATGCCGCCTTGTTCGTATACTTTGCCGATCAATGCTCCTGTTCGCTCTTTTATTTTTACGCCGTTATTGTCAAATTGTACACTGTTTCCTGCTTCTACTAGCTTGTTAACAGATACTAGGTTGGTGCGTAATTTAGGGGCATACAATACGTCAGTAACATCAATTTCCTTTTTTCCTTCTTTTGTATTTGTATATATGTTTATGTTTCCCTTTGCCCGTGTCTTGATTGCTCTATTTTCTTCTGCCAGATTCACACCCGTATAATATGGTTTCTTTTCTGACATCCATTCTATATTTGGGGTAATTTGGAAGTCGACCCGGAGTCAATTGTCCACATGCCCATATCATTATCATTCTCTTGAACCTTTTTATTTTCATACATCCTCAACGAATACTCTACTCTATTATTCGTAGCCATGTTCGTTTGTTCCTTTTTTGTTGGGAATTTTGTTTACCATTGTCTTTATGTTCGCTTGGTTTTACTCTGTCAGGACGATGAAAGCAATTTTTTGCTTCATGGTTCTTCTTTCCATATACAAAGCCAACGCTGTATTGACTGTTCCTTTTGAATCCTTCTCGTGTCGCTCTATACGCCTTTTCATTTTTTCCAGTATTTACCACTTCTTCTGTTAAAGCTTGTTCAACTTCGTCCACTGTCAAGCTTCTCTGCGCTCTCAACATACCAGCAATCTTTTCCATACGTGGGTGTACGCCCCTGACAACTTGGTATGTTAGTTCTCTTGCGGCTATTTCTTGACCAAGAAGTGCACTACGCGATGCAATATTTTTAGCTCGTATAATGTACTTCGTAATTGTTTCATTATTCCCCATTTTTATGTTTTTCAATTCTAACCCGACGTCTATGCGCCTATCCTCTACATTGCCAGCGTAGCGTTGCTTCAAACTGTCCCATATTTTCTTTGCTTTCGTCTCGCCAAGAAACTGACCCACTTGATCATCTAATAACGTCAGTACAATTATGCTAAAAGCCTCATCATTTTTGCTCTCCCATTTTGCTCTGAGTTTACCAGCAGCTGTCTCTGGGTCTCTAGCAACCGGCGGTTCTTCCATTTGTATAACCTCATTATATATCTTTCGGTTTCTTAATATTGCGCTTACCTTCATCGCCCACACGTAGTAATTATCACCATTAAGGGGCTCTATTTTATTGATGGGTATCTGTTTGAGATTCACCTGGTTCCAATCATCGACACACCCCAACACATGGCAGCACCTCCTGGGCTGCGGAGCGCAAGGCCGATCCACAATCGATCGGCCAATCGAAAGTCAACGACAACGCTCAACCAATGAGATTTCCCCACGTCGGTCGAACAGGAAGACGCGGTTCGGAAATGATCATCCATCTTGAATTCATTCTTGTTCACGCCGAGTACTGGTGAAGACCGTGAACTCGTGAATTTTCTCACTTCAATCTTTCTCGTCATTGCTCATTGTGCTCAAGTGAAACTCACCGCTCTAAAATAATCAATAGCTCACGTCTAACTTACGCGTAGATCAATTGTGGATCGTTGGCGGCGTGTCACCGCGTGGCCGTTGTCGTGCATTTAGTTGAATCATGAATTAACAACGTTATTGTAAATCACTGCTCACCATTGTTAAGCTCACTCAACGAGTGATTTGTAACTTATTACATTTAAAATAAACACAAAACTGTTCTCAGTGACTCCCAAAACCACTGTGCTAAACGTTCTGTGTCCTAACCTAAAACTGGCAGTCTATTTTTCTCACGTAGCCAACGGTTAAAAGTCAAACAGTATCGCTATACTCTCAGCCATCTTCTCAAAAATTTAATTTTCCCCTTTTCTTATCTCAGTCAGAACATAACTTCCAAAAGCGAGTTGGATTCCTTCCAGTCTATTTTCTATATTCTCGGACCGTAAACCATGGTCCGCTATCAATTGTTGGGGGGATAGTCACCGACTACGTAATATTAGTTTATATCATTTATTCTAATATAGCAGAGATATATAAGTATACATGATGAGTACCAAAAATTATACATGTGTTTTGCTTTACATAAGCTGACGCTCCTAACGCTCTCTGTCGAGCATACGTGAAAGAAAAAAACGTACCGGATGTGTGATCAATTATGCCAACAGAATCCTAATTTCCTCATGGACCTCGTCAATTAATTGACCATGAAGTGCAGCTAAAGGTTCTGAGAATGATGAACTCGAATGTGAATTGTTTAGTGACTTGTGAGTGTCATCATTCTTTCGATCTACACACTGTAAAGTGTAGTTTGAAGAACATGCGATACTTCTCTGGTTGTGTGTTATAGTTCTAAGATCTTCGTGATCCAGAGAAGCACCATGTAATATAATAAGGTTTTCACAATTTCCAAGCGTTTGCGCATGAAATGCTTTTCTCAGTGTGCGATTCTCAATCTCCTTAGAGATTTTATCAGTTACCTGATGATGAGGTGTACTTAGAGATATCGATAATGACAAACATGGTTGTGAGATTTGTGGTGAACTTTGAGTATCGTCATTCTGTCATTCTAACAAAGAAGATGTGTGCTCGTTTGACACACAATGTGAAATCTCCGACTTGCAAACTTTAAGAACTGAATTTAAAAGATCTGACGTAGCGTTTGACGGAAATTGACGGAGAATGTCCTCTGCTCGTGTTCGACAATTAAAATATAAAAATTTGAGGGCTAATCTTTCTCTTATCAAAGCTTTCGTGTCATCCAGCCCGCCGAGATGTGGTTGACTGTGTGCGAATGTAATGTATTCAGTTTGCAATTCTCGCCATGCGTTTTCAACATGGAAGAACTGTACTTTGCTCTGATTGTTATAATTGTCAAGTATCACTTTAAATGCTTCGAGTTCTATTTTGAATGTTAAGCGATTGAGTACGAATCTGTTCTACTATTAAGCTTTCCATTATGAATTTGTGATTTAAACACGTAGAACGAACGAAAGTAACCAGGTTTAAAATATTGAAGATATCAATGAGTCCGATACTAGTAATTGTTCGACCTGCCGTTAGACCCAATATCCACGACGACGATACTGTGGTGTTGATCTGCCGCTGGACCCAATGTCCACGACACCAATGCTCCTGTGATTCGTGATCTGCCACCGGACTCAATATCTGCGACGGCGACGATTCTGGGATGCTGCGAGAGGCTGCTGCGCTTTTTCGGCAGCTCCTTCCTCTGCTGACCTCGAATAGGTGTTATACAGTCCTGTCCTTGCCTTGAAGGTTCAGGCTCCTGCCCATGATGTGGATATGAGAGGCTGCTGCGCTTCGTCGGCAGTTTGTTCCTCTGCTTTGCTCAATGAGGTTGTAAGCCTCCAAAGTTATTGAATATGGAATGCTGCGCTTGCTTGGCAGTCGACTTCCCAATTCACAAAGGTTCTCAAACCTGCGTTTCTTCAGCAGTGATGTCCTCGACAGCTGCTTTAAAGCTGTGCACCGTTGATATTGTGCAAGTGCAGGTGTATAGGTTCCGGAACACGTACAGCACATGTGATACACACACCTAGCGTTCTCGACGCTAGCGAATCTGACCCAGAGTTCTTCGGTAGACTAGTCGTTCTCGTTGTATTTCACTCTACCGATGCCAATAGTGATATTGTTTACGATAGCCTCCTGCGTGATATGGACCACGCTCCTAAACATTGGATCCGGCTCGAAGGACCAAAATGTTGTGAGCTAATACGTCGCCTGTTTTTGGAGGGCGTAAATCTCCGACGGCACATATGTCATTCCCTCTGCGGTGTCTTACGAACACAAGAGATCACTGGAGGGGATGTAATTGAAGGTTATAACTGAATAAAACTGAGGCACCACACATTAACAATAACAATGAAACTGTATTTAAATGACTAAACTTGAATAAATGTGACTATGGTATTGACAAAATGAGTTGGATGAGTCCCTCCAAGTTACTCTTGCGAGGTATATATTTGAACTCCTTTTTGGAACTCTCTCGCTCGCGACAAGGCAAAGTCGAAGATTCCCTTTAGGGGTGGAGTTTTAGAAACGCAATCATAAGAAACGCTGTCTATTGGCGGAAATGATTTGGTTGTAGGTTGTAACGAGCTATAGGAAAGGGAAACTTGATCATAGTGTTGGTGAATCCGTGTGATGGTTGTCGCGAGGCCGTCTGTTTCCTGTGACGACGATCCTGGGACCCTTGGCCCTGACCTGGACTGATCGCCTGCGTTTCCGATACGGTGAGTTTATGTGTTTAAAACGGTCCCAGGTCTACGAGGCGCGGACTGACAGACCAAGTGTCTGCCAGATGAGGTTTTCAAAAATACAAGGCGCCCTTGTGCGTTATTGCGGCCGTTGGCAATGCGCCACGCGCGTATTTCGAACCGATGCCCGCCGACTCAGCACAACAGCTGATGAGTCGGCCGCGGCACCTTTGCAATGGTTTTTGACCGCTAACGGTCCTCGTGAAACGCTTGCTCGGCGACGGTTATTTCTTCGAATCGCACTGTCGAGACGACACGCTCGATCAGTTATTGTTTATTGCGCCCATTGCGCCTTTGTTTTACATGGATTCGTCCATCGGCGACCAGTTTGTCGTATCGCGCCCACGCGCCCATCTGTAATCGTGTGTGAAGTCGGTGTGAAGTCTACGTGTTGTTTGTACTTTGTGTTACGACGTCAGTAAGATTTCTGAGTGACAAATAAATTCAGTGTTGTGTCCACCACCTGAGTTTTGCTGCCCTTCCCGTCGTCCTCGCGAGCTACCCGAGAGCCGGCATAATTTTTAAGCCGCAATAGGGAATTTGCATTTAAAAGGAATTGCATAATTTATTATTTATAACCTGAATATACATCATAAACAATAAATGTACAATAAAATTTTTAATTGTTATAAATCGTTAATTATTAAAAAATGAAATTAAAAACTGGTAATGTTTGAAACGTTTCGTATTGCGAAGAAACGATTTTGATTGGTCGTAAAGGTTCGTGACGTCACATAGTAGTAGTTTTAAATGGCTGCTATGTGTTTATGATTGCGTCGTGAAACTGGTGTTATGAGTTGCCTAAAAATACGTTATCAAAACAGCCGTCTAATAGTAAACATAAATGTATTTACTATTAGTTACTCGATGACGAATTACTGGGGCTCGTTCATGACTCCGACGCCCTAACAAAAGGGTACAAGGTTTGTGTCACGACAGACACGTCACCGTGGATGCGCCACCATGGACGCATCATCCTGTAATAATATCACCCAAAAAGGGTATATATAATAGGACCCCAAAAACAAGAACGGTCAGTTTCAGAACGTGATACTTAGCGAGCAGTCATAATTCTTCTATGTGCTGTGTATTAAAAGTATAATTAGTGAACCCGAGGGCTTCTACTTCACTTTACCTCATAACACCGGTTTTGAATCATTTTTAAACGACTTTATTAATCACTGATATCGAATATATTAAAATGCCAAATACATTGGAGCCAGGGTTTAATAAAGCCGACTCTACTAATTTACCGAAAATTAGTATCTTTATGACGTGGGAATATATCGCAACAAATGAACGCTACAATCTTCCTGAAGTTCGAGGAGTAAAAGCAACATTGTAAGTACAAGAAAAATAGCGAACTTTTTGGAGATTGTTTTAATTTTTATTAATTTGTAAATGAATCCTTTTTTATAGATCTTCGAGAGAAAACTATGGTGACTCCGCTATAGGTTATGTGTGCGTTAAACGAACAGATAACATATGTGTTGTGAAAGGAAGGATTTGTCCTGAACATCGTGTGCGAAATAAGGATTATACAGTATTCTTGACTGTTGATGAAACAGAAGGAAAAATTGAAAATGTGGAGTGTCTTGATTGTGCAGCATCAGAAGGTTAGATAGTAAATAAGTTTCTATAAAGTATTTTTTACAAAAATTGTTATTGTTACAATAAAAAAGAAATATAAGTAAATACAGTGTCTTAAAGTGTATTCTGACTATATAAACGATAAATTATTGACAAATAAATGAAATTTTTTAACTTTCAGGTGGCTGTAAACATGGCATCGCATTTTTAATGTGGTGTAATAGACGACATGAATCCGCATCTCCAACTGAAGTTGAATGTTATTGGAAGAAATCAAAATTGTCTCAAGTAGGGACGTCCAAAAAGTTTATAACAACGGCAGAGATGGCAAAGAAAGACAAAGTAACAAGTGTATGTGACATGGACAGCTCCACATTCTTAGACAAAGTGCTTGAACATGCGCAAGAAAAACAACTAGATTGCCAATTAACAAGGTATTCTTTCGACTTGTTAGAACGAAAGGCTCAGTTGTTATCGATACATCAGTTGATGTTCAGTTTTCCTGATATCAAAGATTCAGCTGAAGATTTTCTAAAGCACGTAGAAGAAAATATGAGCGAGGATCTATGCAAGGAAGGAGAAAGGAATACTCGGGGTCAGAGTCATAATGTGTTATGGCATGAATTGAAATTTGGGAGAATTACTGCTTCAAATATATATGAAAGTAGTCAGTGCCAGACAGTAGATGGCAATTTAGTCCATCGTATCATTGGAGTTGCCAAAGTGTATGACAACAAACATATGGAACGCGGAAGAAAATTAGCAGATGCAGTTATTGCGGAAATTGAGAAAACTTTAAAATTACAAATTAAAAAAAGTGGCATTATTCTGAAGCCGTCAATACCTGTGCTTGGAGCTTCGCCAGATGGTATTGGATCTGACTTCATTTTAGAAATCAAATGTCCTAGCTCTGAGAAAACTGTTGCTGATTATTTACCCAATGGGAATATAAGTAAAAAGTGCAAAGGACAAATAAACTTACAAATGCTGGCTGCAGGAAAAAGTAAAGGATTGTTTGTTGTTGCGGATCCAGAATTTGAAACTAACAAGCAATTCAAATATTTATGGCTTGATTATGATGCAGATTTTACAAATGCTATGATTGAAAGAGCTCTTAATTTTTGGAAGCAAAATATCTTTCCTATATTACTACAATCATTTAGAAAATAATGTATCGCAATATTTTTGTATGTTTTTCAAATTTTAAAGAAATATACCTAAACCTAAACTTTATGTTTTTATAATTGGTGTCTGTAAATTTATTAAACCTGCCACTATTGTTACAATATCGTCTATATGAGATATAATATTCAAATCGAGACAAGAATGAGGCTCCAAAATTTTATATTCTCGAACTCTTCTTATCACCCTTTCAACGTGAATTCTTAAACTTGCGATCCTTTTATTATTTAATACTTCTTCTTTCGTTGGTTTAGTTGAAGTTGAAACAGATGGTGGACGAAGTAACTCACACTGTTTTTTATTTAAAATTGTCTGTATTAGCTTAAATCCTCTGTCTGCCATAATACTGCATTTTCTTGGTAAAATATTCATTATATTACTTTCTTCAAATAATGTTGTATCACTTATTCTGCCTCCATACCCAGAAGATACAAACAGAATAAATCCATCAGGAGTGCAAGCAATCAAATACTTTAAAGTATTGCACTTTTTATAGTCTGACCAAGTCAGAGCTTGTTGCACTGAGTCAGAAGGCTTTTCGATTTCTATTTCGAAAGCATCTATAATTGCACAGACGTTACTGTAGTGTGCACGAAAAGCAATGGGTAAGTTTTTTTTATATGTTCTGGAGATGGGCAGTACACAAGTTTTTTTAAACACTGACTTATTAAATTCACTGTTTTATTGAATACTCTGCTAGCCTGCGATGTTAATAGACCGAATTCATTTCCTAACCGACTAAATGAATCGTCTGTTTTTATTTTCATCAAAGTTAGCTTGATGTCATCGATACTGCACTTAATATATGAATGTATTAAATCAATAATCCAAAGCCATTCAATGCCAATCCCAATATATTTTTTAGAATCAATACTTATAAAATATCTGGTCATGTTCAGTACGTTGATTTTCATTTGTTTATTTTTTTCTTTTTCTTCCTCGCTACAAGTTGTTGACTGCTGATATTCACTTGGTTCGGATGAAATTTTGTAATCGCTTGTTGAATGAGAGACTAAAGAAGTAGACTGATCAGATTTAGTTTTTTTATCTTCTATTTTACATTGGCATGATGCATCGGATGTAGAAGGAACACACATAGTTGCTTTGGAACGAACATGAGGTTTTACAAGTTTCTGGTATACTTGCACTCCAATACTTTTTTGCAAAACCGTTTTCTTGCCAATACTTTTAGGTAATAGGCAGCCTGACGATTCCCCAAAACTTAGAACTGAAGTTTTTTTACAGTTTGTGTCGGTATTTGTCGTTACTGTATGCGTATGTCCATGACTTATATGCGAAGAACTTGATGCTAAATTCTGTGAATAAGAAAAGTTTGCTGTGGCTTCAAGAATATCTTCCTCTGAATTTCTTTCTTCTTTACTCTTGGAACTTTTATTTATAAATACTTGGTAGGAAGTACTGGCTCTGTTATTGAAAGTTGCATTGTCCTCGACTGCTTGTTTCTTAGACGTATGTGTACTTTGACAGCTATTTTCTTTTTCACTGTCTGTATTAGACAGCATTTCAGCGAC
Source organism: Andrena flavipes (assembly GCA_963971345.1). Classification (NCBI taxonomy): domain Eukaryota; kingdom Metazoa; phylum Arthropoda; class Insecta; order Hymenoptera; family Andrenidae; genus Andrena; species Andrena flavipes. The sequence continues at coordinate 58,319,294 of OZ020479.1, forward strand.
AGTCCTTTTCCTATTTAATTTTACAAAGGTTGGCCGAGATAAATTCGCTGACGTCTTTAACCTCCCTGGTTGGCAATCAAATATGTGTGGAATCACACCACTCTTCAATTTTCTTGGAGCTCCCATGAGAGAATATCTCACGTAATTATCCATGTCGTTTTTTAAATCAAAATGATCCTGGCAACAATAATAATTCGACTTCCCTGGTTCATCGGCACGTCTAGCACTTGTAAACCACATTTTTCGTAGTTTTACATCTTGAGGCATAAAAAAAAACACTTTATCCGGAGTCTTAATCGTTGTGCTTTTACACTGAGGCACGAAGCACCACTTATACGTAGTTTTTTTATTCATTTTTTGAAAGAAAATGTATTTTTCAATGCTAAACGTTTGAAAAGACTACTATGTGACGTCACAGACTTCTTCGGCCACGCTCGGAAATTTCCGGATCGTTTTCGGTAATTTTAAATATTGTAATATTTAATTATTTTTTTCTCGCTTAACAAGCAATAAAAAATTATGAAAAAAAAATTACACTAAAACTTATATAAGAGCTCCCAAATATATTTTTTTTTGAGAATCATGCAAATTCCCTATTTGGCGGAAACAGACCTTGGTGGCCTGGCAACGAACTAACACTCAACATTGTCTGTGAAATGTAAGACTGTGTTCTGTGTGTTGACATTTGAGAAACGCTTCACGTAGGTTGCAAGTGGAAATACGTAAGACCATTTTCTGTAATCGACGTTGCAGAAACGCTCCGCGTAGGTTGCAAGTGCAATGAAACACCGTATTCTGTGGTCGACATTGCAGAACGCTCCATGTACATAGATTGCAAGTAGCAATGACAGTCACTGCGGAAAACTGCCATAACTCTTTGACGACTTGTGACGTAAAGCTGAATCAGGGGTCTAAATGATAGACCAAGAAACATACTATCCTAAGGCATAATTTTTATTTTTATATATATAAAAGGTAATTGTAGGCTAGGCCGAATGTGTAAATTGTTTCTTTTGTCCCTAGGACAGTAAATTTTGGGTGAAAGAAATTGGAATTGCCTGTAACTTTTTACTTTTTCACCGTCGATAATATCATAGATTTCCATTCTAAAATAAAATGTCTAACTATTTATCCTAACACCAAATGTGATGGCTGATCTTTGAACACAGACGCTTGAGACAATTTTAAATAACATGTTTAAGATTGAGCCAAGGTTGAAAGGTGAGAGGAATCTAAAACAGGTTATGTTCAATGATAGCACTGGTTTCGCGAGAACTTCGTCAGGTTTATTGTTAAAGCACAGTGAGAGTACAGATTGGAACACACCGTGATAATATTTATCACGGCACCGTACTGAGTGTGAGATATTGAAAACCACACGGTCACGCCACGTGGCGTCAACACGATTATATTAATCGGTGGTTCTGTTAGAGTTCCAAATGAACTGCGCATTCACACAATGATTGCGCGATGAAAAAAGCACTTATAACGAGTGAGATGAGCGTGAGAGAAAACCAAAAGACTTGATAATTCGCAATGCGATTTAGCAGAGAGTCTTGCTACAGAGCACACACAAGAGAGTGAGAATATGGCGGACTTCCGCTGCCGCGTCTTCTCAATTCTGTTAGAGCCTCAACGCGGCACGCTGATTGGTGGGTCGATCAGCGCTGATTGGTAGATCGATCAGCGTCGATTGGCGGTTCGCTCCTCGATCAGCGTCGCTGAATCGCGGTCCGCGAGGTGCTGCTGTGAGAGTAGGAGTGGCGGCGTTGAGAACTACTCCATTCCCAAACAAACATTTACATTTGTATCATATATGTAAGTGTATACATATGTACTCATATGTAAGTGTCATATTGAATTGATTTTAAAATTATCTCAACTCTTTACCGTGGAGACGAAATAAACACTATTTTGAGGAGAATTAAGTAAAAACACATCTTCCATTGCAAATTAGAATTTTTTATGGTAAAAAACAACAGAAAGAAACATTTAAATAAAGATATTTAAAGTAATGATAGAAACAAATGAATGAGGTTAATAGTCATATACCTGATGTTGACCCGTTCTTGATTTCGCTCGATGTGCTCCGTAGCAAATTGTTATCGCGAAACCTAACCTAAGATACCTCAATATACGTCCCTTGTAGCTACGAATTCTCTACTATGTTTGCAGACTGTTAAGTCTAGTTTTTCTTTGTAAGATATTTTTATATATTTCTTTTATTATTTCTTTTTCTTTATTTTGTATTTTTGTATAGAAATTTCTGTATATATATGTTTTAATTTTTGTATACCAAAGGGTCTTCCCGTTTAATAATAATAATAATAATAATAATAATAATAACAAATAAATTTAAAAAAAACGAAAGGTAGAAAGCATAACCAGCTTCGAATATTTCTTTGGTATTATATAGGTATTTAGTTGAATGATAGGTATTAAATTTTACCTACTCCGAATTAAAATTATAACATACGTACTGAAAATCCACTGACAAGCCCTTAAAATTTAGACATTGCATTCAAATCTCTCTCGAACAGCTTTCACTGAAAGGGTACAAACAAACCAGACATAGACAGTCATTATCATCTGAAGGATTCCTATCATGTATATTATTTTACTCGCCCAAGTAATATGATACTTTGGTCCCTAGAGTGACGTGTTACTTTTGTCCGCAGACATGTTTTTCAGATAAATTTGTTATTTAGATCAGTCAGGTAAGTTTCTCCTATTTTGGCTTTTTTGTTAATATTCATAGTTGAACTGTACATATTAAACCAATTATTTGCTAGAGCGTCCTTTGATAATGTTTTTATAAGTTCCTGTATTTGATTTCAACAAATCATGTATTCTTTCTAGTCATTCTCCCGCGCACGTCATGTGGTTCCCCTATAGCACATTAATAAATTCACGACAGTTTATTTGTTCATATTAATTTACGTCAATGTTTCTAAATGAGATTCTTTTTGATGGAATTATTAATTTATATTAATTTACGACAATAGTTCAAAATTAAAATGGTTTCAGCGCACTGGTTCGGTCAATTTTTTTTTTTTTTTTTTTAAGAAACGTTGATTATATTATCAGATATAAATTTTGGGATTAAATTATGTGATCTACATTTTAATAAAAATAACTTCTTATTACTTATCTTAGATAAACTCGATTTGTTGCTAGATAAGTCCTTGAGATTTTTTTTTCCAAAGCTCCAGGTCCAAATCTTCTTGACACTGAATCGAAAAAACTTTCCTTTGCCGTGTGTGTGAGATTTTCGTCATTCATTTTAAAAATAAATTGATTAGAATTTCGACCGTATATATGAGATAGTTCAAAGTTAAAATGGTTTCAGCGCACTGGTTCGGTCAATTTATAAATTGACGACAATGTTTTTAAAATGTGATTCTTTTTGATGGGATTATATACTTGGCGCTCTTTTTATACCTTTTTAAAAAAGATAATTTTTATGGGGTCATCAGTACCCATACCTTCTCTCTCGCAGGCATTCAGATAATTTTCTAATTTAAAGCTCTGACAATATGAGTAGATACATTTTCATTATTGCGTTTTAAAATAATTCTAAGATCATTCATCGACACCGATACTTTGCCTCTTACAAGCTTTCAGATAATTTGTCAATTTAAAACTCTGACAAATATGAGTACACTTTCATTATTTTGCGTTTTTAAATAATTCTTATTCATCGACACCTTGACCTCGACTGACCACGCCAAGTATTTGACCGAATCTTACATTAAATAAAGTAGTTATAATATCGACCGTATTTTTAGAATATAACAATAAGTGGTTTCGGCGCACTGGTTCGGTCAGTTTAAACTGATCGCCGAAACCACGAATCTTACCTTGTGTTACACAGTGTCGCCTTTGCAGGCTGCTGGAAAATACCTTAATGTACTTGCAACTTCTTTTGATTACACATTTTTTTTATATTGTAATTATTATTATCTTCTTTTTTTGTAATTTATTTGATAAAACTCTTTTCCGTCATCGACTTTTGCATATACTTTCCCTAACGCTGTAGATAAAGCAACAGCCGAAAGAATGGAGCTGATACAATTATTACAGCAAAGACTAGCCGAAATTGAAAGCTCGTACACGGAATTTGTCGTAAACCATAAATCCAATACGTGTTCAGGCGTAGTGTCCGGTTCAGACGGCCCCGTATTGGACGGTCTTTCCAGTCAGATTCAAGCCATCCGTGGAATGATAGAAAGTCATGCACCCCCGTCAATTACGAATAATTTTGCCACACCGGGTTCCTCCCGTTTTTATGGGCAACCGGTATTTAATCATAACAATGTTCCGGCCCAGAGTTCATCGCTCCAGATCAGCTTAAAGGACGCCATAAGATCTGTCCCTAATTTTAATGGTTACAACATATCCGTTTTGCAATTCGCGAGAGCCTGCAATAGGGCTAAGGCTCTGATTCCCTCGCAAGCCGAACCCCAGCTAGCGAGGTTGTTGACAAATAAACTGCAAGACCACGCCTGCTTGGCCGTTGAGGATAGGGTCTTTGACTCTGTGAATGACTTAATTAAACAACTAAAACGCACTTTCTCCTCCGCGAAAACATCAGATCACTATCGAGGAGAACTCCCAAACATTATCAAAGGATCCAACGAGCACATATTAGAGTACATTTCGCGCGTCAAAGATCTCCGGTCCGCCATTCTAGAAGAAGATAGGGAATATTACCGCGACTTCGCGCGAAATCACCATCAGAATCTGGAACGCCTAGCCCTAGATTCATTTGTCGATGGTCTTCTACCCTACATAAGGATGAGATTACTACAACGCAACTTCGGAACGCTCGACGAAGCGTTCGATCAGGCAGTTTTCGTGGACAAAGAGATTGACAGAGACCGTCTCCGATTCTCCGAACAAAAGGCTCCTAAATTAGTATGTTAAATCTGCAATAAGACAGGACACGGCGCACTGTCCTGCAGGAGTAACCAAAAAATTGCCTCCCAACCGTCCGAACGATATCCTCTAAACCACGCCGCAGAATACGGGTACCAACCACTTAAACCTCTGCTCCCTTACTGGGACAAAAACCGACCTACTCCCTCAAGACCTACAAAATTGCATATCTGTGCATATTGCAAGAAGCCCGGAAACGCGATCTCAGAATGCAGAAAACGCATCTTGCCCATCCATAGGGACCCTAGAACATTGTGGGAAATAGAGTCAGGAAATACCCCGTCGGGCACCGACGGATGTGAACCGTGGAGTAGGCCAAACAGGAGCGCACCCACTTACGATTCAGCCGAAAACACCAACAATACCGTAAAAACCGGTATCATTCAAATAAACACAGTTGGTCAGGCCCCGTCTGTGAGAATTCACTCACCAGATTTTCGGAAAACAGCTGATGTAAGAACCAACACCAGTACTGAGGTAAATGTACCAAAATTTCAGGACGTAAAGGGATTTGAAAATATCAATCCGACGCAGCAAGTGCTATTAAGTGGCACCTCTCTGGACCCTGTTTCCACTGTTGGAACAATAAGGGTACTGCCAAAGGAGACTAAGACGTCTAAATGCGTCATTCCCATCCCCGACCTAATACAAACCCAATCCCTTTTAGCCCCGGATCCGTCGATCCGATATCTCGAGGCACCTGCAAAGGCGCACTCACTCTCACCCCCTACGCATTGTGCCAAATCAACCCTTCCCCTAACCTCCCATAAGTCTCTCGCGGTTACGCTGAAACCGGAGCAACAGAAAATCCACGCCGTCCTGAACTACTCAGCACCTTGCACTCCAAAAGGAATTAAAAATTACCTCGAACTGACTGGATATTACATAACGTTTATCCCAGAATTCTCTGAAACGGCTCGGCCTTTGACCACACTACGGAAGAAGTGCACTGGGGATCGTCCCAACAAACCGCTTTTAACCACTTAAAGTCGGCATTGCAGACGGAACCAATCCTGCAATATCCGAACTTTGAGCTGGAATTTCGTGTTACTAAAGACGCCTCTGAATATGCTATAGGAGGGATATTAAGTCAGACAGTTGTTGGAAAAAACCTGCCAATCACTTACACCCCCTGTATCCAAAATAACGCAAAAATTTTACAACGATCAATCTCAGAAGACCACTCGAATCCCGGGAAAAACGATAAAGTCGCTGATGTTTTATCTCGTAAACCCCCTGCAAGCGGAAAATGCTCCAAACGACCACACGAAAAATCAGACGACGACTTGGAAGACAGGCCCAAATATAAGCCAAGCAGCCCCAAGAGGCCTCGGTTCTCTTATTCACCTATCCATGTAGCAACGAGTGGAAGCAACTCCGTCGACCCTACAATGCCCACATCCAGCACCCACCTTAGAAGGAAATGTAAAAGTATTCAATTGCACAGAAAGATGCGCCGGAAAATATCACCTGTAGAAATTCCACTACAGTACCCCTCAAAAAACATACGTGAACCTACAACAAGAGCAGGCAACACTTACATATTAACCGTGCAGGATTTATTGACAAAATACTTTGTGTGCGTGCTTCTCAGCCTATTAACGTCAATTAAGACCGTTAACGCATTTATTGAAAAATTCATTTATCACTTCGGAGCTCTTAAAACCGTCCTCACCGACCAAGCAGCACATTTTACTCGAATTTTCACGAAAGCAGTACCACGGGAATGTAAAATGCAACAATTCCGAACCAAAGACTTTCACCCACAGACTAACGGCTCTTTAGAGAGATTGCATCTCGTTTTGACCGAATGCTTAAAATTGTTAATCGGTAGATACAGTGACTGGGACGAATGGACCAACTTGGCCGCGTTCCCGTATAATGCCAGTGTCCACAAGGGTACTGGATACACTCGACATGAGTTATCTTTCGCGAAATTTGTAATACCCAAAGACATTGAAAATGTAACATACCATGATTGCCTTTCAAAACGGAGTAGGAATCTATGGTATAAAAGATATGACGATCGCCCTGCCCATGTGCGAGAGAGTCCCGGTTGACCCCAAGTCACCACAAACAAAATACTTTAATCAATTTTCCACCATAGATCGTTGCTACTACAACAAATATTTGCAACCACCTATTTCGCAGCTATACCGTCCAGAGACAAGGAAGGAACATCGCATCCCTCCACCCTAAAGTCATCATCAGGGAGGCGCCTTCGCAGACGGTCATCACCATCGATGACTCCCTTCCTTTCACCATCAATCAACTAAGAGCAGTTCCAAGATGTCACAACCCCTTCGCACCGTATAGACCCCTCCAATGGCTAATCAAATCCACCCCACACCTTATTGTTAAGAAATGTAATCATTTCTTCATATAAGGGGGGGAGGTGTGATGTCCCACTATTTTTCGCGCGGTACCAAACTAAAATCTCTATCATAAATATTGAAATCACTCCACCAAAGTCCTTCAAACTCAAATATTACCCCTTTTCCCCAATCGCTGATCACCTTGGCGATGTACCTTAGCGGTCCCCATCTCAAGATGATCGGTACGAAACCTCCTTCGCCTATTCGCCTTACGAGGCACAAATCCCCCATTCACATTATTTCTAAACAAGTCCCTCGCCCCAAAAAACCCCTTAAATCGAGACCACGTCTCACCCCTTCTCTAAGACCCTCCAAGACAAGACCACAATTACCCCTTTCCTATTAAAACACCCAAAATCCATTCGCTGGGCCGAGCACCACCTCTTCACGTGCATAAAAACCCCGGAAGGATAATAGCGACAAATATTTGGTGTACGTGACAGAAATGCGTCTAATAATAGGCGCACCTTTATAAAAACCCCGGAAGTCCTACTGCGACTTATTTTCTTAATGTGTCAAGGTCGCTACCGTGCGTACCCCCGCGACAACCATATAAATACGAGGGGACCGAGATAAAAGTCCTCTTTCGACAATCACCCTTACACACAAGTAGTGCAAGGAGACTCTGCGAAAGTTTATTTAAACCAAGTGTATAAAAATCATCTCAATTATTGTAAGCATTTACTATTACCATTTATATTATTGAATATCACCAACATACATATTATCTTGCTTAACTATTGCTTATTGCTTTCTATATATATTTGTCTTATCAACGCTTATTGCGATCATATTATTTTGTATTCTAAACGCTTATTGCGATCACAATATTTTGTCTTATCAACGCTTATTGCGATCATATTATTTTGTCTTATCAACGCTTATTGCGTTTCATATTATTTAGTATTCCTAACTCTCATTGTTTTATATAGAATTTATTGGTTATTTCCATGTGTTTCATGTTCATATTCTTATATTGACATATTTATATAAATATTATGTGCTAATGCTAAAAGTCTAAAGCATTATTATAAAAACTAACCGTCATCACAATAACGGTGCATGGCATATTGGCGTGCATCCAAATAAAACAAACGATTTTATATTCAACCACGCTTCGAATTATTGAGTTAATCCTTCGGCAACGGAGATCCCGAAACATAACAGGCAGCCGCAACAGCTGATCGCGGCATGTGAACGCGAGAGTGCTTGCAGTGTTTACTAACGTTCTTTCACATAGACCGTGTACCGCCGTATGCCTAAACATATTTCGCGGAACTATTACGAGTAAATTTTACCTGAATGCAACGGTAAATCCAATTACCGGGCCAAACCAAAACAAGTGCTCTAACGGGTCTCTCCTCAGTGCGTATTCAGTTACTAAACCGTCCATGGTCGATCAGAGTGCTGGATAACAGGTTCGCGCCAGATCTCCCTCAAAACCCTCAGTGTGCAGGCTAACATATTCACACCTGATCTCCCTCAAAACCCTCAGTGTGCAGGATAACAAATTCGCGCTGGGTCTCCTTCAAAACCCTCAGAGTGCTGTATAACAAATTCGCGCCTGACTCTCCCCTCAAAAACCTCAGAGTGCTGGATAACAAATTCGCGCCTGATCTCCCTCGAAACCCTCAGTGTGCAGGATAACAGATTCGCGCCTGACTCTTTCTTCAAAACCCTCAGTGTGTTGGATAACAAATTCGCGCCTGACTCTTCCTCCCCCCCCCCCCCCCCCTATAGTCATCGTTCCCTATAGTCATCGTTCACCTCACCCGGGACGTGACAATTGAAAAATTAGCACTTACACAATCTACTTATCATACAGCTATTCTTAGAATAGTAACATACATTTAATTTGTAGGTATCGAATTTTTTATTTTCCAGATTGCCTGATATTTGCCAAGAATGTATCAAGTTACTCTGTAATAACCCAGTTGAATGCACGTGATGGTAACATTTCATTTTGGATTAAGTTATGGAACCCTAATGACGAGAAAAAGGTTTGTTTTATTTCGTATACCATTTTCAATGTTAGGTATTATGTTACTTATGTTAAGGGGGTAGACACGTCACGTGACACGGGCGATTCACCGTACTGTAATACCGACAATCTAACCTGAAACATGGGTTTGGGATTTTTCGTTCTTCGTCCTTATATGAGCAGATTTTGGGCTGGGCGAGGTCTCATTCGAAAGAGGAAGGTTCAATGCAGCCCGCTCTGGTCATCGTTTGAGTCATAAAACTCTTTTAGCGACTTACAAATACTTGGAATCTGGGAGTGTATTTTGTAGATTTTTTCTCTACTTTGAACACTCGTATTATCAGATATCAACACTATCTCGTTGAGCCATGACGAGATCTTGGTAGTGTCTTGTGCCAAATATATACAGGGTCATCGTTTAATCCTGCAAATTGCGCGCGCGCGAACTTGTAAAATGGCAACACCGCCTCACAGACGCATTCCAACACAACCGTGCACCGTCCCGGAGTTCGGAGAGCTGCTAGCGACCGCTGGCCAGCAGTGATGCCCGAGCTTCGAGAATTTTGGGCTGGTCTCTTTCAAATTAACGTTGCAAAGAACTATTCAGAATTTCCCGGTCCGGGTTGAAAAATTTGGGGCCTTTTTCGTATAACTTTTGAACTATAAGTGATATCGGAATGCAATTTGCGACGAAAAATGAGGAAAAATTATTCCCTCTTAATGATGGATAATTTAACATCTTTTACGTTTACTTAATTTTTCTTTTATCAATTTTTTAACCATAATTGTTTAAAAAGCTTTTGCAAACTGTTTATTTGATAATGTATTTAACGTTGTTTTTAAAATTTGTGTTGTTGATAAACAATAGGCTAGTTGTTTCTGTATCATTACTTTCATAAATTGAGAAATTAAATTTTTATTCAATTAGGTATGCGTTAGTTCTGCAGACCTCAGAATCTATTGTTCTGGTTTTCTTTTTTATGATTTTATCTTTAACGCGGTGCATACCTAGATCAGGTGTAAGGGGTAACTAATGCCGGCATGTCTTTGATTGTAGCGGTGTTTGAATTTTTTTTCTAGAATTTTTGTGTTTGAATGTTTTAGCTACTCAACGCCACGCCTATACCGGCTTCTGTTAATGTCATTTTTTGGAATCATGTGCCATTATTGTGGCTTTTACAAGCAGGTGATGAAAAATCTCTCCATACAAGGGTATAGTGCCGAAGTCAATTCTGTCGTAGCTAAAATTTTTGAAATTGAGACGAGTAAGAGATCAGTTGACATTATTTTCAAACCTCATTATAGTAATCTGGGGTGCGAGTGGTATACCGATCATAAAAACGGAGCGCGCGGCTCGATTGCCTGGGCTGTGAAATTCCCAATACCTAGCTTTTTGCGACGCTAAAATTTTCGAAGCTCGGGCATCACTCTTGTCTAGCGGTCGCTGGCAGCTCTCCGCTGGGCCGGTGCATGGTTGTAGTGGAATGCGTCCGTGAGGCGGTGTTGCCATTTTACAAGTTCGCGCGCGCGCAGGTTGCAGGATTAAACGATGACCCTGTGTAGGTATATGCGCAGCGCAAGACACAGAGTGTATCTATTACGCCACGACTCGCTAACAAGAACCCCGAGATTACCGAATCTCAATAACGGCTGATCTGATTAGATTTTGAATGGTCTTAATGGACAGTTTGGGTTTGATTTACATAAGAAAAGTGTCTTTGTTTTGTTCCTACGTGTCTTATGAGCTGAGATATTTCCATGTAAAATTGCAATTTGCTGAATTTTATGTTCTGAAAACTAAGAATCGTCATCGTAATACACTTCTAGGCAAGAGGGGAGTATGAAAATGTGAGGAAATGTCTCTTTAGCATGTTGTTCATTGGATGCAGGTTCGGCTTATCGCGTAACAAATTTTTGTCACGTAACAACCAGACAGAGAGCATATCTGTCGAGGTAAGAAACGTAACCTCGCTAGTGTCAAACAACCATTTTTTTTTTTTTTATAGAGGGGGAAAATGCATTTACGCATACCCCGGCGATTATTGCCGGGGTTATGTGGGGCTCGCCGCAAACTTGTGCGGAATACCCACTAAAAACCCCCTCTAGGATGGCCTCCATGTGTGAGGACCCCGCGGCGGTACCCGGAACGTCTGTTGTAGTACTTCGGGTACCGCCTCCATATAATGGTGGGGCCTCGCCATCTCGCCCTTTACGATAAAATGGGCGACTAAACCTCCATAGGCGCGAACGAAGGCGCGCCGACCGCTAAAATAATAAGAACGCCTCATTAGAGGCGCAATATAATACACCGTGTCCTACGACTATTAAAAGCAATCCGTGCCGGATGTAAAGTGCCCGGCATAGCATAAAAAACGGGATAAATACGCGGGTAAAAAGACGAACGTGAATAAATAAACATAGATAAATAAATACATAAACAAGTAAATAAATAAATATGAATAAATAAACACGGACGTCACACCACGCATACCCCGCTTTCGTCGATGTTAAAAATAAATAAATAGAACGAGGACACGGACACTAAAAGAAGGGGTCAATAGGGACCCAAAAAACGATAAAAACACGCGATAAAACAGAGGTGGCGTACAGGGGTGAAAGTCGACGGTCGGAGGTGAAATCACCCCCGCCGACCACCCCCCCCCCCCCCGGGGACATCCCCCTCTTCCGCTTACGGGCAAGGCGGCGTCGGTCGATAACCCTCCGCGCGGCTGCCGCGCGAAGGTCGGCCGCTCTTGCTTCTCGGCGAAGGCGGTCGGCCTCTCTTTCCTTCGCCAACCTAACCGTCATAACGGCGTTGGCGAAGGCCCTGAAAAGTTCCCACTTCTCAGGGGAGGCCGTGGCATGCTCCATAAGGGAGGCAACCTCTAAAGGTGCCCCCAGGCCAGACTCCAGGATGGCACGCTGGGACGCGAACTCCGGGCAAACCATCAACACGTGCTCCGCGTCGTCCAGTGCTGCGTTGCATTCTAAGCACGACGCGGCGGGTGCTTTCCCGATCCTAAAAAGGAACTTACGAAAGCACCCGTGTCCGCTCATCAATTGCATCGTGTGATGGTCCGCCGCCACCGATGGGCCCGGGACCGATACAAAAGTATCGACCCGGGGGACTAAACGCCTAACCCAATCGGTGGCCGGAGTACGGTCCCACGTCTCTTGCCATTTGGTCGTTGCCTCTTGTAGGGCAACGGCCTTATGTTGGCGGATCCGTGCCTTACGGAGGTCCGGATCCGCCGCCAATCCTAGGCTGGCCCTATCCGCCGCCTTCGCCAAGAACACCGCCCTGCCCATTTTGGCCTTCAGATCCAAGGGCATGCGCCCTGCTAAAACGCAGAGGGATCTGAAGGCCACGGTCCTATAGGCCGCCGTTAGTCTGGTGAGGGCGGTTCTCTGGGCTCTACGCAGGATGGCCCTGCTGGCCTCCGTTTCCAGAGAAGCCGCCCACACCGGCGCGCCATATAGGATGACGGACTCCCACACCGAATAATAAAGTCTCCGAGAGTGGATCGATGGGCCCCGGGTATTCGGCAACAGCGTTGCCAGCGCCCCGGAGACCCGATCCGCTCTCGCCGCGACCTTCTCCAAATGGGGGCGGAACTTTCGACGCGCGTCGAATTCCACCCCCAAGTATCTGACCGAGGCAGAGGTGGACACGTCTGTCCCCAAGACCGTCAATGTGACGGTCTTGTTGATCCTCTGCCCGGTCAGGAAGATGGCCTCCGTTTTGTCCGCGGCCAGGGAAAGCCCGGTTCTATCGAACCAACACTTTACCCTGGCCATTGCGGACGCCATCATTTCCTCTAACTGGAGAAGGTCCCTGGCGGAGAACAGGAGCGCGAGGTCGTCCGCGTACGCCACGGGGCGGACGAATCTACTCGCGCTCAACTCGGTGAGGAGTCCGTCGTAGACGGTGTTCCACAGAAGGGGCCCTAAAACGGACCCCTGTGGAACACCCGCATATATATCACGGACCACCGTGCCCTCCGCGGAGTGCACGGTGATCCCCCTCCCGTTAAAATAGTCTCCGAGCGTGGTCAGGGTGCCCGGATCCACACCCCTCCTCTTAAGCTCGCGCAGAATTACGTCCCAACGCAAGGTGTTAAAAGCGTTGCGCACGTCGAGACAGAGGAGGGTGCAGAGCCGTCGGGTCTTACGGCACCCTTCCGCGAAGACCGCCACCTCCGTGGCAGCCTCCACGGTACCGACACCTCGGCGGAAGCCGAACTGGCTGGGGTGAAAAGGATCCCTACCGAGTTGAGACTCGATGATCCCCTTCATCACGTGCTCCCAGACCTTCGATAGGGCCGGGAGCACGGAAATCGGTCGAAAAGCCGAAGGGGATAAGGGATCCTTACCCGGCTTGGGAATCAGGATGACACGTGCCATCTTCCACGCAGCCGGGATCACCCCCCTAGCCAGGGTGTCGGCGACCATCGCTCGGACCGCCTCCGGGTCCGCCCGGGTCGTGGATACCACGACCTCGGACGGAACTCTATCGAGCCCGGGGGTCTTTTTCGGCTTCACAGAAGCCAACGCTGCTTGAACGAGCTCCATCGTTACCTCCGGGACGCGGGGCGAACCCGCAAGCCAGCTACGGGGTGTCCCCTGTAGCTGGCTGCGGGGGAGACCTGCCGTAGTGGGGGGTTGGGGGGGAGGCACCGGGGTGGTGGTAAATAGGGCGTCCACCGTGGCCCCTATTTGGGCCCGGGACAACGCCGTGCGCGGTGTCTTCCCCTCCAACCTGGCCATTACAATTTTGTAAGGCTTACCCCACGGGTCGGCATCGACGGTGCCACAGAGGTCCCTCCAGAGGTTCTCCTTGGAGCGCCAGATCTGGATCTGGACAGCTTTACGAGCCAAAGAGTACTCCCGCCTCTGTTGTTCGAGGCGGGGATCGTTCTTCTTTCTCCTCCTCTGGAAGGCCCTCCGTGCCTTATGCATGGCCCGTCGAGCCTCGGCGATGGTCTCCGACCACCAATAATTTGGCTTCCGCGTCCCACGAGGTAACGACCTGGGTGGGAGGGCAGCCGCCGACACCTCCTCCAGGAGGCTCTGGAGGTTGTCGGCCAGGGGCACACTCGTGTCCCCCGCCACGGGGCGAGGCCGGGCATCCCGAAGGGCCCGGTACCTCTCTACGATCGCCTCGGGGTCCACGTCCTTCACGGAATAGGGGACCCAACAGGTGTTGCCGTTGGTGTTGGCCGGCGTCCCGCTACGTCTGTTCGGTCTAGCCAGAACATGTAGGACGTAGCGGTGGTCAGAGGCGGTGAAGTGACCAAGCACCTCACTCCGCTTGACCCGCCTAGCCAGTCCCCTATCCATTGACATGACGTCAATGAAGGACGTGCCCCCGTTGCGGCGAAACGTGGCCCGCTGGTTGAGCCTTATAGGTACAAGGCCCAACCTGGCGAGGACACCCATGCACGCGTGCCCCCGTCTATCCGCCTTTTTGCCCCCCCACGCAGGTGATTTCGCGTTGAAATCCTCGGCTAAAATAGTACCCCTCCCGGGGGTCATTGTGTCAATTAAAATCCCCTCGAGTTCCTCCAAATAGCGGAGGAACTCGGGGCCCTTCTTGCTAGGTGCGCAATAGCAGCTGACCACGGTGACATCCCCCACCGTGGCCACTGCTATTCCCTCTGCCGCAATAGGTGGGGTTAGGGAGGCGAACCTGCCGTTGAAGCCCGTCACCCAGACTGACGCGTCCCCCGTGACGTCGTTGAACCAATCAGGTTGTTGCCTGAAAGGTTCCGAGACGATCACGAGGTCCACGTTCAGCTGGGATGCGTTCTGCAACAGCAGGTCCTGGGCCAGCCTACACCGGTTTAAGTTGATCTGAAGGATCTTCAACATTAAACCGGTCTAGGTTTCATCGGCCCCCCCGCCGCCGGTAGTGGACGCCGTATCGCAGGGCAGGAGAGCGATGCGGTGACGTGCGCCACTCTACCGCCCGTGAGTCCCTCGGCCGTGCATATGATGCATCGGGCCGGGTTCCCACAGGCGGAGATGACATGGTCACTCGCACCGCATCTCCTGCACCGCTCACCTCCTCGTTGTACCGTGGGGCAGGCCGCTGCCAGGTGCCCGATCATATGGCACGCGAAGCACCGCACCGTCTTTGGCAAC
Source organism: Andrena flavipes (assembly GCA_963971345.1). Classification (NCBI taxonomy): domain Eukaryota; kingdom Metazoa; phylum Arthropoda; class Insecta; order Hymenoptera; family Andrenidae; genus Andrena; species Andrena flavipes. Next base: position 58,334,732 of record OZ020479.1, read on the forward strand.
GGCCTGGCCCGGACTACCGTAAGACCTGTCCTAAAACGGACAGGCTCGGCTCCTCTGGACAACGAGTTGGAAGGCACTTCCACTACCGCCGTCTGGGTTCCCCCACCACCCATGCGCAGGGACCTCACTGTCAGAAGGCCAGCCTCGACCTTCATGGCGGACGTGAGGTCCCTAAGGAGGGACGGAGCCTCGATCATGGGATCGATCTCCCTGATCTCCAGGGCCGTCCTCTCCTGCAGAGGGGCGCACGCCAACTTCCCCCCCCCCCCGACGCGATCGCGAGCGCCGCCGATGCGGTCGCAGCACCCCCCCGCGCGTCTAACTCAAGTAAGACGTACCCCAGCCTCGTCTTCTTGACCGCCTTCACCCCCGTCAGGGATTCCTTCTCGAGGGTCACGATCGACCTATACGTGTCGATATACGTCGACCCCTCGGGAACCCTGACGAGGATGGCCTCCGGTCTCCTCCTCGGGGGCCTCCGCCTCTTCTTCTTATTGTCCTTCCCCTGGCCCGTTACCTTACGGGGGGCCCGCCGATCCCGGGAGGTGGCCCCTACACGCTGCTGTTGCCGTTGCGTCGGCTGCTGGGGAGGCCCCTTGGCCTTCGGCTTCCTTTTCTTAGGGACCACCTCCCTAAATCCCTCGTCGGGGGGTCGCGGGGGCGTCCGTGCCACGGGCGCAGGCTGTAGTCGCGGACGCTGCAGTGCCGTCGACGGCGAAGCCTGGGGGGGGGTGGGGGGCGGGGAGGACTGGATGGGGGTCCGGTCCTGATCGGAACCAGCCACCGCCTCGGCGAACAGCCTCTTCTTCGCCGTCCCCCCCGTGGTCTCGGGGGGGGGGGGGGGAAGTTACAAGGCCTTTTACCGCAGATGGTCGGCTGCTGGGGCCCCGTCGACGGCTGAGGGACGGGTGGGACAGATACCTGGGCTTGGATATCGGGTAGAATGATATCGCCCGTCTGGGTGCCCATGTCCCTCAGCATAACGGGCCACTTTGGGGTAGCCGGGGTGGGATTGGATTTCCCCTTCTTCCCCTTCCCCGACTTCGCCGACTTCGGGGGGGGGCTTGGGGGGTTGCTGCGCGGACTGCGCGGGCTGTGCGGACGGGCCCGGCTCCTCAGAGCGCCGCCACCTCTCGATCGCCTGGGTGGCGATGGCCTCCGCTATCACCGCAGCCGCCTCCTCGCAGCTACGGGTCGCCTCCCCGGCTGCCCGCTCCAGGTCGGGATTGGCCGTCCCACCAGCCGCCGTGAGTTCCCCACAGACCGACGAAAGTGTCTTGACGAGCTCCGCCACTTTGGCCAGAAGCCTCGTCACCTTCGCCGGGGGGGACTCCGCCGTGATGCACTGCGCCGGCTTCGATTTGGGGGGGGGCAGGACCGGGACCACGAAGGTACGTGCCTCCGCCGCACGGTCTAACTCCTCCCGCCCCTTCCTCTCCAGCTCCTCTGCTCTCGTCGTAGAGCTCGAGCGAACCCTGGCCTTAGCTTTCCCCCTCGGGATAGGGGTTATTAGAACCTCAGGGTTCTTGAGCATAGTGTCCCTAGCCAGGTCCGCCGCACTCGCTGGTCTGTCCCCACACGGGGGTGTCGCCACCAGAGGGGGGGTCCTTCGTAGCGTCCTTCCCTTAGGGATACACGCGGATGGAGGTGTCTCCGGGACCACATCGTCCTCGATCACAATATATTCCAAGGCTCGGCCCTCGGGCGCCTTTGTGGACGCGGCCTCGGAAAGCTTCGTCTTGAAGAATTCCGCAATCGTTGTCCCTCTCCAAGTTTGGTGACCCCTCAAAGGGGAGTCCACCTCCATCCGCGTGTGATCTTCTTGCTTCATAGGGGGTGGGGGTTCATTTTTCCCCGCCGCACCGCAATCGATCCAATCCGTTCGAGAGTCGTTGTCCAGTACGTTTCCAAGTCCAACAGCAGCTGTGGCTTCTTCTGGGGCGTGCAATGGCGTATTCGCTACGCCTGCCCCAGTGACGCCGGCCCGCTGCTTCAGCACGGCGTCATCGGGCTTACGTCCCGACTCTAACCCGCTGCCGACAGGGCGGGAGAGGTCTGGCCTTATTCCAGTCTTCGCGATTATATTTTCATCCGAGGCATCGCGAATTTTAGACATCAACCATAAATTGTCTTAAGGGCGACGGGCCTACCGCCCAGCGGATTTTCTCCCACTCGGCCCAGGTGTTTTTGGCCGTGCAGCAACGATCCACGACCCCAGAACTGCACGGATCTAAGACCCCACCCCAAGAACCTCCACCCTCCCTGGCACCGGACAAAGCCCGGGCCACACGTACCACGCCCTCCCCTAGCCCGCCAAAGACAAAAGAGACGTGGGACAACACTTACACGGACAAAACACAAAAAAAAAAAAAAAAACACACACACATACACCACACATCTCTAGTCTGAGCACGGAGCTTCCCCCATCCCCGGAGGGCCCCACCCGCCCCACCGCAAAAGGCGGAGGGGGGGAGGGAATCCCCGAGGCGGGGAGGAGCCTCACCACACTCCGCGCTCTGAAGCTGGAAAGGCGGAACATAGGGAAGGGCGCCGGATGGAAACAAAGGGAAATGAGGGAGAGGGGGGGCTCGGGGAGGAGTTGGCTATTACAATGGGGGGATCGCCAGGCCCCCCCAAGGGAGCTGGTCCGCGGTGGGGCCTTCGGTCACCACGCGGGGTTTTTAAGCCCCGGGGATCCCTTATAACACCCACTAACCGTCATGCTCCACCGACGCCGGTCCCCGCGGTCCGGACACTGTTAGGTGCCCGGCCCCCGGAAGCCTGCGCCGGCTTCGCACTTCGGCCGTTCTCCTATCCGCCACCTGGAGACGCGCTCGGTTGGTGCTCAACCTAGATCGGCGAAGCCGATCCAGTCCCTCGCTCCCCTTTACGGGGATTGAGGAACAGCCGAGTAGTGTCAAACAACCATAACCCGAATAAGTGTCAGATAAGGAAATTTATCCAAATTTTTTTAAATGTCGTGAGTTGTTGTACCATATAGGACGCTTATTTATTGTCTCAATTAATAAGGTAAGTCGGCAAAATTTTTAAATAGACTATTTATGTTAAGCTTATAGGAACAGAGGGGACGCATAGACTTGAAAGTTGTCCGGAGAAGGTTCGACAGAGAAGCATCTTCTTTCGCACAAGTTTCTACAAAATAATCTATTGTTTTTATACCAGCAAACTATTTTTACATTAGAATTTTTATGTAAAGCTATAGAATTGCTCTGCACACAAGCATATCCCTACCCCCGCCCGTGTGCTCGGGAGCTCAACAGGCAGTTCACACGGACAGAAGTAAAAATATGTTTGTGTGTAGAGAAATGGGAAGAAAGTGGGGAACGACGATAGGTCATAGTGGGGGTAAGCATTTATCCCACGTACCACGATTCTGGCATCACTGAGCACCAGTACCTTTGTACACTGATTGTGAGAACTAGTCGCTACCGTCTCCAGAGCGTGCTGTAATTCTACTGGATAGTACTTAAGGCAGGGTCCCACTAGTGCAACCGCGCGCCGCGCACGACGTTTTCGTCCACTTGAAAGGGTCTAATTTATGAAGCCGCGCGCACGAAATGGGCCGACGCTCTGCCAGGCGCACACGCGAATGCTTGGCGCGCACGTCGAAGACAATGGAAAAACCAGCCTCCTTTTCTACATCTTGCTTTCTTTATCTAAATAAAGCCAACGCCAGCGGTTGTGCCAGTAGCCGAAACAACGCCTTCACACTTCATACTACCTACTTGAATGGTGCCGTCTTTAACAGTTTTAAACGTTCTTAAGCCTGAGTTAATCCGCATATTGTTCTGTCGGCTGGTGGTATACACGGTCACTTCGGACCGGCATGTACCGTAATCCACTGATGACTCGCGGGACAATACAGTTATAAACCACGATCCTGACGAAACATTCTGGTCGATCAACCTGGCTAAGTTTTGTCGGCAGATGTCCGTTTTTTCCTCCATGATATGAATAATGAAATATAACGTTTCATTTAAAAAAAACAAGTTGCTCTTTAAATCTGCTCCATTCCTCCACCTGTAGAAAAACTATATATACCACATAATGTTCCCCTCCATATGAAACAACTTTCGTAACAACAATTTTTTAATATCTTCACTTCCTTGCGAGATATTCCACCGCATCCAGTTAAAGCGGACACACTATACAATTACAATTCAGTGTCACATATCTGCATGTATAGTGTATTACAATTATGATGTATCTAGAAACAAGTATACCTCTTGCAGCAGTATAATTGTTGCTATTTAGAGTAATAATTATCATGTCATTGCTTGCTTTAATATCTAAAGTAAATAATAGACCATAAACACACGTATGCAAGTTATACATATGTAGGAGTAAAGAGTACATTTGCGTTGAAAAACACATATTTTTCAAGTCTTTTCGACGATGCGCGGCGTGCATTCGCGTGCGCGCTTGGCAGAAAAATCCCGGCATAACGCGCACACGATCGCTTTCGATGCGCGGGTTGTCGTAAAAGTCGACCCTTTCAAGTGCTCCAAACTCCTCGAAAATCCGAGAAACTCGTAAATCTAACCCGTGCGCGGCGCGCAGTTGCACCAGTGGGAACGTCTTTCTGCAACAAATCGGCCTTGCGCGTCGAAAAAAACGTGCGCGGCGCGTGGTTGCACTAGTGGGACCCTGCCTTTAAGTTGCCTCCAGGCACTAGCATTCGTTGGTCACAAGAACGTGTTCGAATTGAATGAACGTCTGCCGTGCTGCGCGTGTCTCATTTTATACCAGAAAATTGGCGTGCCGGCGCATGCGTAGTGAGACGCTATCTGCTATTTCGTGTTTTGTGTACTGATTACATTATAATTTGTTCCGTGCTTTTGCAAATACTTATAATTAATTATTCCTAACGTCTCTATAATATTTGTTTCTTTAGTATTCGCTTAGTTTATAAATTACATATGTAAAGAAAGTACGTGGTACTGCTTTTTAAATTATCCCGCGTAAAGCGAACACGTGCAAGGAGTAACCTAACCTAAGTAAAGATTGTAATTAGGAAAAGACAGAGGGAATAATTGACGTTTAATGTCACTTCCCTTTTTACAGGTCAATAGTTGTAAATAGTTGTAAATAGAAACATGAATGAATAAATAAACAAGAAATCTCTTTTTACAGGAGAAATTCGGTTGTGCGATTATTCCTGCCTTTACCTTATAATCATTTTATTGTTCCCCTAGGGGTTACAATCTCCCACATACCTTCTCCTGTACATCTTGACCTTACAGACTAGCTTATTCTACCGCCTTATTATCACCTTAACCTAACTTAACCTATCCCTATCCCTCTCCCAACCCTTGCTCCCGCTCGCTTATCGCTCGCTCGCTCTCTCTCTCCCGCCTCCCGGACCTCCGCTTCCACTCGCTTCTCCTCTCGCTCCCATTCCTCAACTCTCAACTCCAATCACCCCTCACATACCGCTCTTCTCTCCTCCAACTTCCTCATCCATTCCTCCCCCTCTCCCTCATCCCCTAACACCTCCCCTACCATCTCTTGCCATCCCTTCTCTATCCCCCATCCTGTACAGACCTCCCACACGTGTTCCCACGATTCCTCCTCCTGCCCACACATCCTGCACCTCCTTTTATCCTCCTCCTCCCAGTATCTCCCCCCTTTCATCTCATTCCCTAACCTAAACCTCGCTATCCTCCTCCACCTATCCTCCCCCCACCCTTTCTTCAAATACCCAGGTACCCCCGTTCCTTTCACCCTCCCGTACCACTTGTTATACTTCCCCTCTCTTATCCTCCCCCACCTTTCCTCTTCTTGCATCCTTCTCTCCCTTTCCACCAGCTCCTCCCCCCTTATCCCCCCTCCAACCCTCACCACCTCTACCTCCTCCACTGTCCACCCCCTGTCCTTATAATACTGCTCCCTTTCCCCCTCCCACCCTTGCAGCACCCTCCCCCTCTTCATCCTCCTCTTCATTTCCTCCCAGCATTCTCTTGCCAATTCCCCCCCCTTCCCCTCCTCTAACTTCCTCTCGTATCCCCACGCCCTCATTCCCGCCCCTCCTCTCATCATCCCTCTCTGCAGCTCTTCCCTTACCATATACCCTGGGGTATTCCGGTCCACCCCCAACACCCACCTCAGGTACCTCTCCTGTAGCGCTTCCACCTTTTCCCTACCTTTCCACCCCCACACCTCCACCCCATAGCTAATAACCGCCCACACCAACTTATCAAACAGCCACAGCCTTCTTCCCCAGTCCTTCCCAAATTTCCTTTTTCCGATCCCCCATATCTGCCCCATCACCGCAGCCCCCTTTCTTACCCTTTCCTTCACATGTTCCTCCTGTCCCCCATTCCCCATTACTGTGTACCCTAGATACCTGAAGCTCCTTACCTTCTCCAACTCCTTCCCCTTCCACCTCCACACTACCTTTTTCCACCTACCCCCCCCCCCTTCGACATCTCATCACCTTCGTTTTTCCTACATTCACTTGTAACCCCTTTCCCTCCACGTACTTCTCCAATTTCCCCATCATCCCCTTCATCCCTTCTACATCCTCTGCTAGTACCGCCACATCGTCCGCGTACGCTAGCGTATAAATTTTCCTATCCCCCAACCTCACTCCCCCCCAACCCCCCCTCCCCAGCTCTTCGTCCATATCCGCTGTCAGTAGCGTAAACAGCGTGGGGCTTAGCGGGCACCCCTGCCTAACCCCCCTTGCCGTCCAGAACCTTTCCCCTTCCTCCTCCCCTACCCTGACCCTACCTATCGTTTCCCTCAGAACCTCTTCACACCTCACTACCAGCCCTTCCCTCACCCCCCTGTTCCTCATCGCCTTAGCCAACACCTCTCTGTCCACCGAGTCAAACGCGGCCTTCATATCGACAAACAATATCACCAACCTCCTCTCTTTCCTTCCTATCTGCCTATTTATCAGGTAGTTTAACGTGTATATGTTGTCGATACAGCCTACCCCCCTCCTAAACCCCGTTTGACTCGGCGGCAGCAACTTCTTTTCCTCTACCTCTTCCCTTAGCCTCTCTGCCAGTACCGACGCGTATATCTTATACGCCGTTTGTGTTAATGTGATCCCCCTGTAGTCTTCCACCCTTTCCCCCGCCCCTTTCTTCAATACCGGAACCACCACCCCTTCCTTCCACCCCTCCGGCCACCCTTCCCCCCTCCATACCCTGTTGCATAGTACCCACAACCACTTTTCCACCTCCTCCCCCCCGTACTTCCACACCTCATTCTGTATCCCATCCCCGCCTCCCGCCTTCCCGTCTTTTAAACCCTTCACCACCCTTCTTATTTCCTCCCTTTCTATCTCCCTCTCTCCGTCCTTCTCCCTCACCCCCCCTTCACCTTTCAGCACCCTCCACTCTACTCCTCCCAACAGTCCCCTAAAATACTCATCCCATTCCTCCATTTTAATACTTTCATTCACCCTCCTTCTCCTTACCCTCTCTCTATTTACCACTTTCCACACCTGTCCTTCTGTCCTCACCCCTTCCAGTTCCCTTTCCCAACGCTCCATTTCCTTCTTCTTCTTTTCCTCACACATCCTTCCATAAACCCTCTTCCTTTCTCTGTATACCTCCCCAGTTCCTCCCTCCCTCCTCCACTTCCTCAACTCCTTCCTCACCTTATTTTTCTCCTCCCTACACTCCTCATCCCACCAGCCTCCCTCCCTTTTCCTCTCCCCTCCCACCTCTGGCTTTCCCACCGCTACCTTTATCCTTTCCCTCAGCTCTCTCCACTCCTCCTCCACCCCCTTATTACCCTCCTCCCTCCTCCCAAATCTCCTCATGAACTCCTTTCTCCCCTCCTCCGTCCAGTTTCCTCTTTCCCCTCCCTTCTTCTTACCCCCTTTCTTCCTCTCCACACCGCCCTCTCCCTCGCCCCTCACCCAGACCACCAGCGGTTGATGGTCCGAGTCCACTCTCTCTCCTACTTCTACCCTTTCCACCTTCTCCCGAGTGTCTTCATTCCCAATCACGTAGTCTATCACCGTGTTAGACCTCCCTCCTGTGAACGTCCACTCCCCCTCCTCATCCCCCTCCACACCCCCGTTTAAGATACTCCACCCCTTTTCTTCCAGGTAGTCGCATAACCTCCTCCCCTCACCATTTATCTCCTTATCTTTTGATCTCCTACTTCCCCGCCCATCTCCCTCGCCGTCCTCCCACCCAAATACTCTCCCCCCTTCCTCCCCAGTCCTAGCGTTAAAATCCCCCCCTATTACCCCCTCACTCCCCACTCCCTCTCTTCCATCCACTCCCCTATGTCTTCCAGCTTCCTCTGCAGGTCCCCGTTCACATATACTCCCACTATCCTCCACCACTCCCCCCCAGCTTTACCTTTTTCGACATGATTCCTTCCCTACCTCCTTCCCCCTCCTCTCCCACTTCCAACCCCTTCCTCACTCCCATCAACATTCCTCCTATTGCCCTACCCTTCTTCTTCTCCCTCCGTGCCCATTGCCTAAACCAGATATATCCCCTGGGCAGCCTCCTTTCTATATTTCCCCACCCCCCCTCCTCCATCCACGTCTCACTCATCATTATCACTTCCCACTCCTCCAAGCCTTTCCAAAACTCCTCGTCTTTGTTCCTCAGCCCCGCCACATTCCAAAACGCAATTTTGTGTATATACCGCCTTCCCTCCCCTTCCTCCCCCTTGTTCTCCTCTCCCTCCCCCCTTTCCCTTATCCCTCGTTTCCCTGTGCCTCTACCCATCTTTCTCTCAGCTCATCCCATCTTCTCATCTTTCCGTTCACCCACATCTTCATGTACCCCACCTGTACTTACTTTCCCCCCTCCCTCTCCCTCATCGCCTCTCTCTCCACCTTCCATCTCGCCTTTCTCTCCTCCTCCGTCAGATCATCATCTATTCTCTCTTTCCTTCCCCTCAGTTTTTTCCTAGCCTCCATCACCTTTATTTTTTCTTCCCTCCCTGCCAGCTTCACCAAAATCAACCCGCTGCCCTCCTTTCCCCTTCCCCCTACCCTTCTCACCTCTCTTATCCCCCCCTCCTCCAATCCCATCGTCGCCCACAACTTCTTCACCTCCTTCCCCTCTTCCATACCCTCCCTCCCCAGTCCCCTTACTACCACATTATTCCTTCTCTCCTCCCTCTCCTTCTTGTCCTGCTTTAGTTCCAACCTTCTCATTCTTAACAAACAACCCTCCACTTCTCCCCCCTCCTCCCTCTCCACACTACCCCTCCCTTCCTTTTCCTTTTCCCATTTCTCTATCTTCCCTATCATTTCCTCCACCCTCCCATCTCTCTCCGCCATCCTTTCTAACGTTTCTTCTATCTTTTCCCTCCTCCTCTTCTCCTCCCTCATTCCCTCTTCCCACTTTTTCCTTTCCTCTCTCCATTCCTCCATCATCTTCCTTCTTTCCTCCCTTTCCTTCCGCATCTCCTCCTTCACCTCCCTCATCTCCTTCCTCATTTCCTCTTTCTCCTCTCTTAGCTCCTTCATCAACTCCTTCAGCATCCCCATCACACTCCCTTTCTCCTCTCTTTCTCCTCTCCCCCCTCCTTTCTCCCCTCCCACCGGCGATCTCGTAGTCTTTCCACTCCTTTTGAATCCTACTCTTTTCCTTTCCTCTTCCGAGCCTTCTTCTTCCTCCCTATCCTTCCTCTTTTTCCCCCCACAGCTATCCACACTGCCCGCATAACTGACCCCGCTACTCCCACTGTCATTCCTTAGTCTTCCCTCGCCTATCATCTTTCCTTTTTCCTTTCCTGTCCCCTCCACCCTCTCCTCCTCTTCCTTATCACCCTTATCACCCGCCATTTGCCCTCCCTCTCCTGATTCTGTAACCTTCACCGTCTTATCTCCCCTTATATCTCTACTCCTGCCTCCTTTTCCTTTTCCTCCGTTCAAAAATCCCGCCTTCCTGTCTGCTCTTCCTAGTTCCTCACCTGTCCGCTAGATTCCTCTGCTCACTCCTCTGCCTACCTCTTCCCGCCACAAGATACCTATCTCCCTACTTAACCTCCAAACCGCTCCCTTTTCCTGCTAATCACTTCGCCCTCCACCACTCCTGCCCTTTTCCCTTTACTCCTTCCCTCTCCCTCACCTCTCCCCTACCCTCACCACTCACTCCCTATCCACTCCTGCCCCCTTTCACTCGCACTTCCTTCACACTGTCGCAACACCAAACACACACTTCTGCCACGCTCGCGACCGGAAACGGAAGTCCCTGCCTTTACCTAATCATAAGGAAAGTTAAGTAACATTATGTATATAAATGGGTCAATGGTTACAATGGGTCTGCGAGGTAATATCGACGGTTGGTAACGGCGGGTCTGAATCCGCGTGGGACGTTACACCGGCAAGAGCCTTTGTTGCCCGAGCCACATGAGATCGCCGTGGCTCGATAATATGACATCGAATATACACAACTTGAATTTGTTTATTTTACATCCCATCAATATGAAAGTGACATCAATGGATTCCTGGCATTCTCCCGGGTAAATTGACAGAAAATAATCGGACTATTTTTAACAAAGCTAATTGTACATTACGCAAATCAATTTTTTACATAATTTCCTAAATTAACGTTCGAATTATATCATTTTTGGGGGCCAATTTGATTGAGAAAACAAAGAATCGATTGACGTCATTTTCACAAGATCTGATTAAAAATGCAGAACTTCCGAATCGTCACTGCTTAGTGTGCAACTTTTACACAATAGCCGTTTCGGGCCTGTGTTTTACGAAATATAAAAATATTTATAACTTCAAAACTATGCATAATCGGATATATGCGTATACCACCTATTCTTATTACATTGATGAATAGAACCAATCTTGAATAAAATGTCCCACAAACGCGTACAAAATCGGGTACCGGGGTAAAACCGGGACACGTTATTATTTTTTAAACTACTTTAAATTTTTCCGCGTCGATGGAGCGATATATTGTCGTGATGTGCATTATTCTATCAACAAAAGATGATCGTTTTATAAGCGTGCTTAATAAGGTTATATCGTCTTGTGTGTTTTTGAAGGCTCTTATCTAATTATCGATAATTAACCATCCGGCGGTCACGCTTTGTCAAATCTCACGAGCGGGCACGCTGCGGCCCTTTATGCCGCAAACAGAAAGACACAAATATAATTTAATAATTGCAAAATTTATTGCACAAATGACAAGAACAGTAAAGTTTAAAGTAGTTCGTACAAAAGAAATACTAGAAAAACAATAAAAACCAATAGTAGTAGGTGTTCCACCTCTACTACGAATAGTTTGCAGGAACTCATTCCCCGTCAACGCTGATACTGACTTACAGTACCGGGCAAGAAACAGTGACAAAATGAGAGAAGATATTGTATTTCGTCGCCTTCGTGTCGCTTTGTAGCGCCCGACGTCGTTTATGATTTGCCGTCATTTCCGTCCCTCTCACCCATTCGCGGGCTGTCCCGCTTTACGCGATACCAAAATAAAGGAAGCTGCAAAGACTTTTCGACAAAGGTGATGCTCGGTCACGAATCCTTACCTTAGATGAAGACAGATCTGTATAGTGCGCTTGTAAATTAAATAATTGAATCGGTGGCAATCTTTGGGCCATCGGCGGTAAATAAATAGAGGGCATCGACTGAACTGAAGATAGTTTGCAATGTAACGGACCATGGAGCACGGACCCGGAGGGTTAACAAAACTGCAAACACTTTTGACAGTGTTAAGTTAGACTTTTTGGTATGAATTATGATAACTGATGCATATTAAAATGCAAATAATTATAAAGTTTATTTTTACTTCACCATTATATTGTTGATAATTCGTAATATTTACAAAATTGTATGCTGTGGCAAAACCGGACGGGGTGAAACCAGGTAACCGGTTTTGAACAAAATGTGTATAACAAAGAAACGAAAGAGATGATGTTATCAAAATTAAAACTAAATTTTAATAAAGGATTTCAACTAAAGAGAAAGAAAATCACAAAATACCGAAAGATAATGATAACAGTGGCGATGAAAACGGCGAAGACATTTGCATTTACGTCCAAGAATTATATGGTTCATTGAAATTGAATAAAGGTTGGGTGCAGTTTGTACTAACCGGTTGGAGGACTGAAGCACTTGAGTAGGTGCTAGGGCCAGTATCTAGTATCATACCCATGTCATGGGGTAAAACCGTAAAAACGTATCATATTTTAAATCGTTATTTTTTTGTATTTGTTCTTTTATTAAAAAAAAATGGATATATACTTAAACGTGTTTGAGAAAGTTGTGGTGAGTTCGCCGGTTACAATTGAGGTTAGGTACGGTGGTGAGACGGTACACTTTATACAGCACTTAAAATGATATGTTGTCAGTTTATTAATAGGTAGCTTTTCCTTAAAAACTGTTTTGAGATGCGTACTGAGATTTTCCTGTGTGCTAATCTGCATAATCGCGCGACGCGTCCGATATGCAACACAGAGCAAACGAGAGTGATTGCAAGATGCACGCGAACTTCCGTTTCTGCGTCATCTCGGACGGACCCGAAACTGTTCAACGCGACGCGCTGATTGGCTTATCGATAGCGGCTGATTGGAGGATCGATCATTGATCCGCATCGCCGATTGGTGGATCAATCGTCGATCCACGTCGAATTCGTGAATCCGTGAGGTGATTCTGTGAGAGTGAGTATCGCGGCTTTGAGAATTAATGCATTCCCAAACAATACTATTATTTAATAATGAGTTTATTCTAATGAATCCTAATAGCAATTTCTTTTTTACATTAATAATATCAAAGTTATGAGCATTTATCCTTAACGTCCCGATTTTGCCCCGGTCCCCCCTATCCTGACGAGACTCGTAACAGTACTCCCATATTAGCGGTTTTTAATGCAACTATCGTATTGGTTGACAATCCAATTTGGAGGATTGTGGAAAGGGTACATTATTGGCCAAACAGGAAGGTTGTGCCAGAGCACATCTATTATCTTTACATCATGATTTATCTTACAATCGAATCTCAATCGACCACAATCGTTTGAGCTGTGTGTTCTGCATTATGCTGACCAGACACACTCGCACAGAAATCACGCAAAACACAGAATCCCCCCCTATAAGAAAATATCAGATCTCTTCCACTAAAACTTGTGAAAAAATGTAGAATAGGACACAAATTTACCCGCAGTGAACGCGAAAAAAAAATCAAATTTACACACTCAAACAATTAAAACTGATAACTCTTATTGATTGTCTACTTAGTGAGGCGATGTGTCAATGTTCGTTGAATTAAATTAATATTGGCGGAGCTGGGTTGAATATGAGGATCGCCAAAAGAAAATAGTTGAATGAGTTTATTTGTATACTTGCTTGGATGATGTGCCAAATTCGAAAAATTTGGTGAGACTGACGTTTTCGTCGGTCAACCCAAGAGAGTTTTCCTAAACCAGCGCTGCTGACGGTCTAGCACATGTGCTCTTGGGGTTCTCCCACTCTCGTATGGGTTATCAAGGATACCGCCCGACGCTAACCGCGAAGACGGTTAGAGCTAATCTTTAGAGCATATACTATTGGAGGTCTCATGTCAGAGGCCTTATGTTTCCTGTCCTCGAAACTGTCGCCAACTTGTGCGAACTGGTGCGAGCGAGAGAAGTATTGAGAATCTATACTTCTCTCGCTCGCACGATATCTTTTTCTCTCGCACGATATCGGCGCATGCGCATTACGGTCGATTGGGAATTTATACTTCTCTCGCTCGCACCAGTTCGCACATGCCTTTGTCTCTCGTGTGATGTTGGCGACAGTTTCGAGCTCTCAATGCGAGCTCCGTGTCTATACGCTCTAAGCGCTAGCCCGGCTAGCCCGTCATAGTTGGTTTCGGAGTGTCGCTCGGTCTCCTTGACAACGGAAGGCATGCTGCGCGAAAGAAAAATTAGAAGGGGAAGCCGGCGCGCGAGGGGCCCCTTCGCTGGACAGCGTTGCCCTAAGCCAGGGCTAAGCATCTTGTTCGCCGCGGCGGGCCGCACAATCCCCATTATCATTCAGTCGGTTTCCCCGCCATCAGTAATATCAGCTATGTAGGAGCGAGAGCTTCGTGTATCTGTTTAGAGTGTGGGAGTCGAATAGATATGGAGGGAGTGGTTTTCCTAGAGCTCAGCAGAGCAGGCAAGTCGGAGAAGGGGCCACATACAACGCGCGGGTTGCTCAGCTCTGCCCTAAACTAATGCAGAGAAAGTTCAAGTGTATTCAAACTGCAATGAAAGGAACAGTAAGCAACTTTGAATCTTCTGTCACATCTGGGGTATAAAGTAATTTGAGCCTACGTGCATTTCATTTTGGTGCTACTAATAAACAACGCAGCTCCGCCGTTCTTAAGATACTTGAACGAACATCGACATATCGCGAAGTAGACAAACATTCAGTCGACCCGCGAGTTTACATCGACTTACTTTATGTTTATTTATTAACAGTTATTAGTTTGAATTGTCTGAGTGCCTGTGTCCCTGTTTTCTTTTCGCGGGGAGTTTTAGTGTAGGTTGAGGGAAAGCATCCAATATGTTTGCATTCATTTTTGGAAAGACAACCTCAACATTTCATCGGTAATGCTATCATGATGATCTATAAAAGATATAAACATATGAATTTTCGTTAGTAGCTGACTCGTGTAGCATGCCAGATGCCCGTGGGCGGAGAGTTCTTTTGTTCTGAATAAGCAACACCGCGGTGAGGGTCGTTCGAACGTATTCGCCGATCTTGCATACGAAAGGGGATAATTGTAATGAATTTTTGCGCGATCACCATAGCTAGAGCTATGGTATAACGCAATGAGAGGCGTTACAGAATCAATATATGAATGCCTGTTTATGTTGATTTTTTTATAATAATTTTATACAATTATTAATTACGTTTTCTTAACTTGATTTAACAAAATCACACATTACTTGCAGGGTGAGGCGAGAATTTTGCTTAGTCTTTTACCAGTTCCCGCTTCTGCTGAAAAAATAGCTGAAGAGTGGAATGCTGGTGTTGAGCTGATGTTTGCAAACTTTGGCAGTGGCCAAACGTTTCCAACGCATGACGTTAGTTATGTTTTTTTGAATTATTGTAAACTATTTTTAAACTATTTTTGTTGGATTATCTTGATTACTCAGTCAATTAATGACTCATAAAGATAGTTATGGTTGTTAAGAAAATAAATTCCGTGATTTGCACTCTGGAAAGGGGTTTATAATTCCTGTCGCAAATCATCTTAATTTTGATTGATTGGTTTACAATGGCTATTGATAAATTCATTATAAATTTTACCTGATAATAGTCTGTAGAGGGACATTCCACGCCAAATCGGACACTTTTTGGAGTAACATTTCGGATGTGGCTCAAAATTGAATATCTTGTAGTCTTTAGAGATGTATAAACATATGTCGAAGGCTTTTTGAAAATTTTGAAAAATGTAGATTTTACAGCTGTTTGAAGGTGAGTGCTAACTTTTTTTCAATAAATTATAGCTATGGAAGTAGTAAACGGATGGAGTTGAAATTTATGGTGCTTATAGAGAAGACATTGAAGTTTTAAGAAAAAATTATTTCAATTTAAAAAAAAAATAATTTGAACCATTTCTGTGCAATTATTATAAACAAATGCAGTTTTTTAACATCGGGCGCGATTTTAAAAATCTGGAAAAAATTAGAATATAGTTCTATCCTTCCCCTTCATGGTCCAATTGTCAACAATATGGACATTTTATTATTAGCCCTGTAAAAATTGCCGAAAGTCGACTACCATATCAATGAGTGTATAACGGAATGAATAACCAGATCTATAATTAATTAATTCATATCTTTTACAATTTTTGTGTTTGTACTATAGTACAAACTCATTGATATTGCAGAATCTTTAATCCAATTTCGCATGATATCCCATCCTATCCCGATGGAAGAAAACTCACCACCTTCTCGTGGTTTCCATTGGACAATGGCAACTGAAATGTTTTCATCAATAAGTACCATTGACAAAGAGTGAGTTACTAATATTTATTAAACGCTTTAAATCTTGCAAATATTCGGAGATCATTTAGAATAATGTCGGTTGATAGTCACCTTGGTTGCAGATAGCAACGCACGTTCGCCCGCTGGAGTCGTCGAGGCTACCGGCGACGACGCGCCTGCCGCGGCAGTCCGCCCGCACGCGGCGTCGACTTTCGGCAATTTTTACAGGGCTAATATTAAAATGTCCGTATTTTTGACAATTGGACCATGAAGGGGAAGGATAGAACTATATTCTAATTTTTTTCCAGATTTTTAAAATCGAGCCCGATATTAAAAAACTGCATTTGTTTATAATAATTGCACAGAAATGGTTGAAATTATTTTTTTTTTAAATTGAAGTAATTTTTTCTTAAAACTTCAATGTCTTCTCTATAAGCACCATAAATTTCAACTCCATCCTTTTACTACTTCCATAGTTATAATTTATTGAGAAAAAAGTTAGCACTTACCTTCAAACAGCTGTAAAATCTACATTTTTCAAAATTTTCAAAAATCCTTCGACATATGTTTATACATCCCTAAAGACTACAACATATTCAATTTTGAACCACATCCGAAATGTTACTCCAAAAAGTGTCCGATTTGGCGTGGAATGTCCCTAGAGCAATATATAGTAGGGTAATTCCGGGAGACGCAGCCGGGTTGGAGAGTTGGTCGAGTTGCTATATTCAGACTCTACATCTGTGTATATGTAAAAATGTATTAAGGTTCAGAACAATTAATTCTTTAGAAATCAACTGTTTCGACTAACTCTCCAGCCCGGCTGCGTCTCCCGGAATTACCCTATTGCATAGGTGTAATAGATGTGAGGATTTGTTTCAGTTTATATACGAATTGATTAATGATTATAACATGAACATTAAACCTGTGAGAATGTTTTGTTTCTGTATAACATTTGTGCTTACACAGTTACGGATACCTTGTAGTGAAACTGTTTATATGCAGAACGTGCTAGTTATTTTTACAATTACTATTTTGTTTTACACCTATTCAACGAATATGAACATTTTATATTACTTAAATTTTGTATGAATTATCACAAAAGATTTGCCAATTAGAGAAGAATTTGTTGTTCTCCTCTTACAATTTGTTATCATAACGTGAAGTTAGATACTGATAAAGTGGTTACTGAATATGAAACATAAACATGTAAATACTGTAGAATAATACATATTATAAAAACGTGCAAATGTATTTGATTCGTCGGACCAACTCGCCGTTCTTTTATAGTAGTTCCCTCTACTCTTTTTTTTGTAAACTGAGGAGATAAACGCATGTTTCGTACTGATTTTGTATATTTAACCTGAGCTATTCAGTTATTTTCAGAATCTCACAAATTCACACATTCACGTGTGGAATGCTTATTGTCTTTATAAGCACATAATGTTCGAAACTATATACAGTAAATCCTTGTTATGAGCCCATTTCTACTACGCGTTTAAAGCCCGGCGACTATCCCCAGCATTTCTGGGAATCCTTCGGACGAGAGTGGAAGAACCCGGGACCGAGCGAGAGGCTCTTCCGTTTCCTCTCGCTCGCTCTTGTGTTTTATCACTCGCGCCATTGACCGCGCGGAATAGTGTCCACAACGTGCTACGAGCCCGCCGCCAACCCTGTTTGTCGGGTACTGTTTTGGCAAAATCATCTCTGTCTCTCTCTCTCTCCCTCTCCCTCTCCCTCTCCCTCTCCCTCTCCCTCTTCCTCTCCCTCTCCCTCTCCCTCTCTCCCCCTCCCTCTCTCTCTCTTTTTGTTTCACTCGAACAGCTGGTGGATTTCTTATTTACTTTTCTGGACATTATGCATCTACACTCTTCTACACAATACCTCACATACACTCATACACACACTCATGCTCTCGTGACCGACCCGAGTGCTCGGTTATACAGAGCAGTAGTATCTCGACAACATTCACTGAATTCGTCACGTATCTGTTGTATCATTTCATTATCAATTCTCTATCTCAATAAACCGCACTATACACAACATTTTTGGGTTCTCTCTATACAGGTACATAATAAGGATTTACTGTATATGGCAAAGTTTCAACTGCAATTAATCAGAGAAATACTCGGAAAGTATCGTCAAAATTCAATTGATCATCAACGAACAAGGAATAATAAGCCTTATGATTAACAGGAAAACATTTTCCCGCATTTTATATACCCGTAACAAAAGCCCGAAATGGCAGGTGCGTAGTGTGCCATAAAAATGACAAAAGATGTGAATCCAAATAGGAGGGTAAGGATTGTAAAGTTTCAGAATTTATCATACGGAATTAAATTACTAGAAATTACGTATTAATATATTTAATTACTCTAAATTGTTTATATTCATTTTAATACACGTTTAAATTGTAAAGTCTGTAAATATACAAATAACAAAATGTATAAAACGTAATTGTTTTTGTTTTTTATATAATTAATATAATTTAGTATGAATGTTTTATTTGATTAAAAATTGATGGGATTTTTGTCTATGAAATAATGCACTCCCCCATTATGAATGCACTTATGAATAGTTTATTACTATAAAGGGTTACTACCCTGAACATATAATTCTATATATAAAAAATACAAGGTTAATACTCGTCTATACTCGCGACGTTGCGACGTTCGTGCGTCTTCTCCTCTCTCTCTATATCTCTCCCTATATATCCCTCTCTCTATATCTCCCCACCAGGGCCGCGCGTATAGGCAGCAGCACCCCACCAAGGAGCTTGTTACATAAAAAATATAAAATATACTTGTTATTATGTTAGAGGAACAATTGTTTCTATTTAAGCATAGTTGTTGTTTAACATCTAGAAACGTTTACATGTTGTTCTTGGTTAAAATTGTTATTTTGTTTTAGTTGTTTAAGAGTTTGTTCTAGATTAGTTAGCTTTAGTTAGTTCTAGGTTTTGAGTAAGTAGGTTTAATTAATAGTAAGTAGAATTCGAGTTTTTCACCAGCACTAGTATAGTAACCAATATTTTTAGTTTTAATTCCAAGCGAATGATATAATAACCTAGCACCTAGGAACCACGCGTAACAAAAGCAAAGAGGACTTAGATTTTAGACACTACTGTTTCTATTGCGTTTTATTAGCGAGTATGTTGCTCGAGTACCGAATCCAAAAGACAGACTGGCGAGACTCTTCGCGATCGCGTAATCAGCGCTCGCGACTAAGAGTGGGGAGAACGCAATGGTTTCCTAGATCAGGCATGGAACTAAAGCGGACGCAGCGGCCGTTTTTCGGAGGCAACGCCTCCTTTCTCCCGCCGCGCATCTTGGCCCCCGCGGCGGACCCAGGAGCTTCGAGCGCCTCAGACCCGTACCATATGAACCGCGCGTGGCGCATTGGGGCGACACCCTTATCAATAGATTTCCGCATCACCCATGGGGTACTATTATCGACACTTTTTTTTTCGTCAGTGGTATCCCCTGTAGGCCTATTGCACTGTGTCACGCGATGAAAATGAATAGTAAAAACGCGTTTTATTATCAAAATTTTAAATACGTTTGTTTAAACTTAATTTTCGCGCATGTTAGCGGCAACGCCATCCCCCCCCCCCCAAAAAAAAACACGTCAGAATGCGCCTTTGCGACCCGATCGCATGAAGCTGCACCGATCGAGCCCTGACGACCAAGGGAATGCGAGCGAGATGCGGATGGCCTGGAACGAGCAGTTTTTGTCTGGATCTTGTAACGAGAACTGTCGTGGAATAAAACTGTTATATTTTGGTGTTTTTCCTCTATATTTCTATCATCAGAAGTGGGATCTATCCGTGCCTACGATGGCAGACGAAGCCGGTGCATCCGCGAAACTTCGCGATATGGAAGTGAAAAAGGACAAGGTATCCCTGCCTATATTTGACCCCACATCCGGGAATATCGAGACGAGCGAGTGGTGCGAAGTAGTCGAGAACGCGGCCAAGAGACGGGATTGGGACGACCACGAAAAAATCGAAAAAGCAGCCCGCTTCTTTGCTGCACCCGCAAAGAAACTGTACGAAAAGTGGGCACCCGTCGCCCGTACGTGGGAGAACCTCAAGAACAAGCTTTTAACGACATTCCCCAAGTGCCGCAACCTGGGCGCCGACTTGCTCAAAGCAGCATCGTTAACTAGCGACGGATACGAGACCTACGCAGAGTACGCGATGGATAAAGTGCTCCTACTGGAGAAAACACGGCTAACCATCTCGGAAGAAGACATGGTGGAGATTGTGACGTACGGCATACGCGATGAAAATGTGCGCATGGGAATGAAGACCCTCAGTAGTAAAACTGTTGCCTGTCTGAACAGTCTCCTCGGGACGTGCGGCCCGGTCGCGAAACGACCAGGCGAAATTATAGAACGTGAAGCAAAACGGACGAAACCTAATGATGACACACGCCGATGTTATCGGTGCAACCGCGTCGGGCACGTACGCAAAGATTGTCGCACCCGCGTTGAAAAGTTGCCAGAACCATCACATACCCAAACTGCCCAAACCGCGAAATCTGACGCCCCGAAACGAGTGCAGTGCGATCATTGCAAGAAGATGGGACATACCGCTAATAGCTGCTGGATCAAATAACGCACGAACAAATGACGCCAGGTGAGTGTCCTTGAAGTAAATCACCTCCCTACAATGTGCGTCGTGATCCGGGGATACATGATTTCGGCGCTGATCGACACCGGGTCCGTCGGTTCATTAATGCGAGAAAGTGTCGCGAGACGCGTCGGGGGGCACTGCGTGCCGGATGCGACAGCGTTTAGGGGCATCGCTGCCGGCGTCCTACGGGCGAAATTTCAAACCACCCTGACGGTCGAGACTGGAGACATTTCACTTGAAATTACATTTTACGTAGTGATCGACAGTGACTTGAGCTACGAGGCCATAATAGGGCTGAACGCCGTGTCCGCGAGCGACGTAACGTTCGAGACCTCGAAATACGGAACACGCATCGTCCGCCGCCAAATAAAGACCACGGTGGAGGTAAACGTTGTGGTGGACTCAACTAGCGAAGCGTGTGATGCTGCCCCAAGGGAAGTGCGGGACCAATTGCGACGAATTTTAACAAGATATCCGATGCTCATTGCTACCGGAAGTCGAGTTCGAGCCGTAACGTGCGAGACGATGGAGATAAGGACGATTACAGACGTTTCGATTACGTACCGCCCGTACCGGTTGGCACCGAGCGAACGCTTGAAATTGCGCGAAATGATCGCCGACCTACTCGCAAACGGGATTATTCGCAATAGTAACTCCCCCTACTCGAGTCCTGTGATCCTCGTGAAGAAGAAGGATGGCAGCGACAGACTGTGTGTGGACTTCCGTGCCGTGAACCGCATTACGGTGAAAGACCGGTATCCGCTCCCTAGGATAGACGACCAATTGGACCGACTGGGACAAGGAAGATACTTCACGACTCTTGACATGGCCTCTGGGTTTCATCAGATCCCGATACGTCCGGATTCCATCGCGAAAACGGCGTTCGTAACCCCAGACGGCCAGTATGAATACCTACGTATGCCGTTTGGCCTGTGTAACGCCCCGTCAGTATTCCAACGAGCCGTAAATAATGCACTAGGAGACTTGAAGCACTCGATAGCGCTAGTATACATGGACGACATCCTTATCCCTTCGTCAACGATAAACGAAGGAATCGAACGATTAGAGCGCGTTCTAGCCGCGCTGGACCACGCAGGATTTTCACTTAATATACGAAAATGTAAGTTCTTACATCCGAACGTCGAGTACCTTGGCCGAAGCATATCAGCTGATGGAATTAGACCGGGCGAGAAGAAACTTGTCGCCCTACGTGACTCACCGGCACCGCAGAACGTCAAATAGGCCCGACAGCTGATGGGACTAGCAGGCTATTTTCGTAAGTTTATACCTGAATTTGCGACACGAATGGCATGTATTACAGATCTGACGAAGAAAGGGGTTGTGTGGAACTGGACAGTAGAGTGCGAAGCTGCTCGGCGTTACGCGATCGAAAAACTATGCGAACGTCCACTCCTCGTTGTGTTCGATGCTGCGCGAGAAACTGAACTCCATACAGACGCCAGCAGCATTGGATTCGGAGCAGTATTGTTCCAGAGACACGAAAAAGAACTTCGCGTCGTGGCCTATTACAGCAAAAAGGCGTCACAAGAGGAATCCAGATATCATTCGTACGAACTGGAGACGTTAGCTGTAGTCAATGCACTAAAACATTTCCGCGCCTACCTGCTCGGGTTGAAGTTCAAATTAATCACGGACTGCAACGCGATCAAGGCAACGGCTACGAAGAGGGACCTCCTCCCACGTGTTGCAAGATGGTGGGTTTACCTTCAAGACTTCGAATTTGAAATCGAGTACCGCAAGGGGAGAAACGTGGCATACGTCGACTACCTGAGTCGGAATCCGGTGGAACGGTCGCGGGACATCTTACTCTTGGAAAAGGCAACATGGTTAGAGGTAGTACAATCTCGAGACTCGGAAACCCAAGAAATGTTGCGACGAATTCACGAAGGAGACATGAGCGTCAAAGACTACGCCGAAGAAAACGGATGAGAAGAATAAAAAAATACGACGCTGGTACGTGCCGAAGGGAAGTCGCCTTGGATTACTGCGACAACATCATGACGAACAATGCCACATCGGGTACGACAAGACGTTGCACTCAATCCGACAGAAGTTTTGGTTCCCGAAATTGAGCAGCTTTACACGGAAATACATTGATAGATGTATTGTCTGCATCATGGCGAAGAGACCGAGTGGACCTAAACAAGGATTGCTTCACAACATTGAGAAAATCCCAGTGCCCTTTCACACCGTGCATGCAGACTGTATCGGACCATTTACCGCCAGCGAAGAAGGATTCAAGCACCTGTGCGTCCTCGTCGATGGATACACAAAATTCGTAATGCTCTGTCCATTGCGAGAAATGACGGCACAGGAAATGGTGGAAGCACTAGAACCGAGACTCCTTTTGTTCGGGACGACAAAGAGACTAATTATGGACCAAGGAACGAACTTCACGGCAAAACAAGTCAAGTCTATGCTTAAGAAACACGAAATCGAGGCACATTATATTGCAACCGCAGGAAGCAGGGCTAACGGACAAGCGGAACGGTACGTGTCAACTGTCCTGAACATGCTTACCTGTGAAGTTCTACAAGGCAAAGGATGGTCGAGCGTATTGACAAAGATGCAACTAGTGCTAAACACCACCGTACAAAAATCAACTGGCTGCACACCACTTGAACTTCTCACAGGAATGAGAACGCAAGTAGCAGAAGTAGCACTCCTGGGCGAAAACCTCCCTGTGTCAGACGAGCCCATTGATGTGGTCAAGCTACGCGAAACAGTGGTAGAAAGGCTGCGTTTCAACGCACTGAGACAAAAAGCGAGGTTTGACCGAATGAGACGAAACAACTCCAACTACGAGGCCGGCGACATTGTCTACATGCAGGAGCAGAGGACACGGCTTGGCAAACTGGAACCAAGGTACAAGGGCCCGTACAAGATCTCGAAGGTACTCGTTCGAGATAGATACCAACTTCAGCACTTCAAAACAAAGCGGTTCGTGACGGCGCCCAAAGATCGACTGCGTAGGTGGAACGGCGACGTAACCGAAGACAACACACCGAATACTTCTGACCCAGATGGAACCGTGTTAGCGGTTGTCTAGTAGCAAAGAACACGCAGGTACTAAAATTATCCACGGGCCACGGCACCCGGGCATTGAGTTGCAATGCGAAAACGCCGGGATCAAAATTGTTAACGGGTTACGGCACCCGGGCATTGAGTTACAATGCAAAAGCGCCTGGAACAAAATTGGTAACGGGTTACGGCACCCGGGCATTGGGTTGTAATGCGAAAGCGCCGGGACCAAAATTATTAACGGGTTACGGCACCCGGGCATTGTGTAGCAATGCGAAAGCGCCGGAACTATAATATTCGGCTTGGATGCCCTTGTTTTATCTGTTCCAGGTCACAAGAAACGATGTATCGAGAGCGATCCACAGGTCAGGGGTGGCCGTGTTAGCGGCAACGCCATTTTCCCCAAAAAAACACGTCAGAATGCGCCTTTGCGACCCGATCGCATGAAGCTGCACCGATCGAGCCCTGACGAGCAAGGGAATGCGAGCGAGATGCGGATGGCCTGGAACGAGCAGTTTTTGTCTGGATCTTGTAACGAGAACTGTCGTGGAATAAAACTGTTATATTTTGGTGTTTTTCCTCTATATTTCTATCACGCACGTTTAGACGTGCTGGATATTGTAAGCTGAGCGACGCCGTACGGTATATGCCGATACAATGTATGTATAATAGGGTGGAGTGAAAAAAACTTTTTTTCGATAATCAAATTCTAATAGTGCGGAAAAGTTGTCTACTTGGCCCAATAAAACGTGTAAAAAATTTCAGCTCGATCGGATAATTTCTTCTGTGTGCACCAAAGGCCTTAACTTTCAAAATTTTAGTACAAAACTTAAGAAAGTTGAACTTTCTTCAGCTGGTGGATTCTACCTATTGTTTTTACCCAGGACTATATTTGCTGCGTAAATGATGCAAAGAAATATCCGTGGCTGGTTTCGGAACGATAGGATTGGCCTGTCGGCACTGTAAACTATCAAAAAATACAGCCCTTCGCTATACTTTCTAAAAGTCGTCTGAGTGGTCGTAGATTACAGTGACTGCCTGGGTTGAGTACTACTCCCACCTTCACGCATTCCCCCCATCATCCTTCCACGCGCCTGCCTCTGCGGCACGGTGAAATTACAGTACTACTTGCCGCGCCTTGTCAACAGACATGGTTGATCTTGCGTCGATAGACCCCAGAGTTTAGCGCTGTCCGAGCGTTGTTCACACGCCCTTAAGTATGGCCCAATCAAAATTCTCTCTTCTCCAGACTTTTGTCTGTCCCCTTTTTGGCAATCCAAAAGATTTAGGGCTCACTCAACTCCCCACATATGAGGACGTACTCAGATGCTGTGCTCATGAGAGACGTAGTTTGGGTATTGATTCGGGTGGAAACAGAGAACCGTCCTTTTCAATTATTGTTGAGAGGGTAGCGAACAAGGTTATCAGTCTTTATGGAAAGGCATCTATTCCTTCTGTTTCGTATACACGCGTCGTACAACTAATCACAGAGTACCATAAAAAAGGTTATAAAGTACACTTACAAGGCCGGCAAAAGCTCATCCTTACAGAAAAAAATTGATTGTTTCAAAGCAACTGCCAACTATTTATTTGACATTGCCGCTTGCAAATGCCGTGATTTCCAGTCCTGTTCTTGTCCGAAGGATCGAAAGGTTCCTCAGAAGGAACAATCTTTTCTTCTTGACCAGCGAGGGGACCGAGTCGGTCGCATCGGAGGCGTTGACATTCCTGAAACAATAAAGCTTATAAACAGAGCTAACCGTCATAAGAAAATACAAAATATATATGCGGGGGTACCTACGTCAGAAGATGAACCTTGCTCTTCCACTAGTCGACAACCTTTACTATGTTTATCTGAATCTGAAATTTCAGAAAGCGAATCGAGTGATTTTGACGACCCTTACTTAGCACCATCAAAGCCTTCTCAAATGAGAGTGAATTTGAAAGAGACGGCACTTACTAGTCAAAGGTATGGTGTCAGTGATAGAGCGACAGCGATGATAGCTACTCCAGTGCTTAAAGATGTTGGTCTAGTATCTCCAGATGCCTCCGAACTAGTTACAGATCGAAGTAAAATAAGGCAGGAAAAGTATAAGATTCAGGAACAGATGAAATTACAAGCGCAACAACATGCTACCCCACCTAGAGGACTGTACTTTGATGGTCGAAGAGACGACACACTCATTCAGGTCAAACAAGGAGCAAAGCTTTATCGACGCACTGTAAAAGAGGAGCACATTTCAATAATATCCGAACCTGGATCAAGGTACTTAGGACACGTAGTACCGAAATCAGGGAGTGCACGGGATATTTGCGATAGCATTTACGAATTGGTCTTGAAGGAAACAGATTTAAACGAGCTTGTAGTCGTAGGGTGTGATGGCACTGTTGTGAATACGGGAGTAAGAGGTGGTGTTATTAGGTGCCTTGAAAACAAGCTTGGTCGATCGCTTCATTGGATAATATGCCTTCTTCACTTTAACGAGCTTCCATTTCGGAGTTTCTTCGAGTTTATTGATGGAGGCAATCTGGGCCAAAGTCATTTGCTGGGCCTATAGGTGTTCGACTTAAAGACGTTGAAAGCTTCCCAGTTGTTTCCTATAATACCATTCAATGCTCCTTACCTGATGTGGGACCTGTAGATCTGAGTAAGGACCAGAAGTACTTGCTGGACATTTCTAAGGCAATTCAATCCGGTAGTTGCCCGCCTCACCTCAGCTGTCGTAACCCAGGTATCCTTAACCACGCTCGCTGGCTGACCTGTGCAAATAGAATACTACGTTTATACATATCCACTGAAAAACCAACGATAGAGCTGAAAGATATTGTCACGTACATACTTAAGGTTTATGTCCCGATGTGGTTTGCGATAAGATGCAACAGCTCTATTAAAGACGGGCCAAAGCACCTTTTCAATACCATTCAACAGTCACGGTACTTACCAAAAAAGTACTTACGCGTGGTTGATGCCACAATTGCCCGTAATGCTTTCTTCGCATTCCCGGAAAATGTTCTCATCTCCATGATGACGGATGAAAGGCGTGAAGTCCGTCTAGATGTGTTACGCAAAATTTTGCAAGCCCGAGAATTAGATGAAAGTGATGAACAAGTACTACCTCGTGCAGTTCCGGAAATCAACTTCTCCGCAGACGACTATTATAAAATAATCGATTGGTCCTCTGTCCGAATCACGTCACCTCCAATTTTGAACAAAGTAACTAATCAGGAGCTATCAGAAAAATTGTCGAGCAACAGCTTGTTTCTAGACTGGGAATTTCTTAAGTATCCCTGCCACACCACTGCAGTCGAACGCATGGTGAAACTCGTGACCGAAGCATCCTGTCAAGTGTGCGGTAGCGATGCAAGGGATGGTTTCATTCGGTGTACATTGTTATCCCGCCAGTCAATGCCAAAATTTGAAACGAAAAATCAGTTCTCGTTATAAAGTTTGCACACCAATAACAGCTATAACAAGCGCAGTTTCTCATTCCGACAAATAAAAATATGAAAAAACATTATAAAAATCAATAAAATTATTTAAAAAAAAAAAAATATAAAATACAAAAAACAACACAAAAACAAGGAGCCCGTCGTACAGCTACCTCCACATGGTGGGTTCTGGGTCGTATTTTCCGTTAGGAAAGTGAGCGAAGAGCTGTATTTTTTAAGAAACCAGCCACGGATGTTTCTTTGCATCATTTACGCAGCAAATATAGTCCTGGGTAAAAAAAAAAGGTAGAATCCACCAGCTGAAGAAAGTTTAACTTTTTTAAGTTTTGTACTAAAATTTTGAAAGTTAAGGCCTTTGGTGCACACAGAAGAAATTATCCGATCGAGCTGAAATTTTTTACACGTTTTATTGGGCCAAGTAGACAACTTTTCCGCACTATTAGAATTTGATTATCGAAAAAAAGTTTTTTTCACTCCACCCTGATGTATAACCCTAAAGCGTGGGCCTCGCGTCGAGTGACCTTCGGCGAGCCGATTGTTGAGCTTGACCAAAAAACGCGGCGAGACGACGAGACGGTCGACGGAGACAAAAGACGGTGACGATCGGCAACCGACGGGTCAGTCTCCAGTATTCGCACGCACGAGACAGTCGTGTATACAATACCTCCAATAAATATTCCTATGTTCTTTCGTTAGAAAGATTCAATAATCCCTTACCACCCTCCATCCTATAAGTCAGAAGTGGGATCTAGCCAACGTGAAAATCCAGTGGCGAAGATCGCGTAGTTACGTTACACGGTAGAAAGAAAAACACAGTTACACAAGGTGCGTTTACGCGAAGCGTTGTACGCGAAGTGCCTTTACGCGAAGTGTCTCTACGTGAAGTATGGGAAAAATGAGTTGCCCGCTGACGGTGGTCGAGCTTAAGGAACTGTTGAAATCGAAGGGCCTGCAAACGACTGGCTCGAAATGCGAACTAGTGAAACGCCTGCTAAGTGCTAACGTCGTGCCCGAAACCCTACGTATGACGGAGGACGCGGCGAGACAGGCGCAGGAGATTCCAAACGAGGAGACCCAGAATCCACCAGGTACGAGAACGCCGACGGAAGAAATGGCCTCTCGAGAGCTGGACGTGCTAAGAAGGGAACGAGACGTGGCTGCGCAGGAAGCTGAGCTGCTACGGAGAGAACTGGCTTTGCTACGAGCGACCGCCAGGTTGGAGGCAAGCCCCAGGTCGGAGGCAAACCCCAGGTTGGAGGCAAGCCCCAGGTCGGAGGCAAGCGCGTCCGAACAGATGACGGTAAGGAAGTGGCAAGAGCTGAAAGACATGGTTGGCGAATATAGTGGAAGCAGCCTGGACTTCGATAGATGGGAAAGGCAAATGAGGAAACTCCTATCATCGTACGAACTGAACAGCCACCAAGCGAAAGCATTAGTGTGCAGCAGGTTGACCGGCCGAGCGTTGAAGTGGTATCACTCGAGAGTCGACTGCGTCGAGTTAGGTCACGAAGACCTACTAGCGGGGTTGAAGAATATGTACGGGCAGCGACTGGACCCTTTGGCCTTGAGGCAGGAGCTCGAGGCGAGGAAATGGAGCGCAGGGGAAACCTTCGCCGATTACGTCCACGATAAGGTCGTACTCGCAAACCGGGTGCCGGTCTCAGGAACGGAATTAGTCAGCTACGTTATCGCTGGTATTCCAAGTTGGGAGCTACGGACGCAGGCCAAGGTCCAGCGGTACGGGTCCCTGGGCGAGATGCTGGAAGCCTTTACGGACGTCGAGCTACCGTCGGAGAAGACTCAGCCGCCGTCGGACGCCTCTCGGAAGCAGCATCCGCGCGGTCGAGCGACGGTCCCACCAGCCGCCGGAACGGGGAAGCCGCCACCGAAGGAGGATCAAGGAATGAAACACGCCGCGTGGAAATGTTACAACTGTAACCAGACAGGGCACATCGCAGCCGCGTGTCCGAAGCCGAAGAGGGAAAGGGGTTCCTACCATAAATGCGGAAAGATGGGTCATGGCGCGAACCGATGCGACTCCCAACAGCCCCAACCAGCCGTGGACGACGTCAACTGTGTGGCGCACGAGCTGAAAGAGGACGACGATTTTCGGCGAGCGGTAAAATTACAGATAAGTAGCGAGAACAGTAATGTAAATATTAAAGTGAACGCGCTCATCGATTCGGGAAATCCGATTAGTTTTCTTAAACAAAGTTACGTCCCGAGAGCCTGTATCACGATCGACCGCGCGTCCGATAAATTCCGCGGGATAAACGGAAGCGATTTGAGCGTACTAGGGCAGGCGCAAGCAACGGTCACATACGACGAAAACGAATATCAAGTCACGTTACGAATCGTGCCGGATGGTACGATGCAAAACGCGCTAGTTCTGGGACGCGATTTCATGAAAGTAGCCAAACTATCGCTGAGTAGAGAAGAAAAAGAAATTATCGATATTATGAATATCGAAGTAGGTAGAAGCGAAACCCGCGTGACCGCCGACGAGATGCGTATAAATGAGAACCTTCCAGTCGAGGTGAAGGCGCTCGTGCGAGATTTGTTCAATGAAATGTATATAAATGCGGAAAGGCCGGCGGAGCCTCTAGTAGAAAATGTGATGAAACTAACGGTCACGAGCGACAAGCCATTTTCATTTTCGCCGCGTAGGCTATCATACGACGAGAAAACCAAGTTGCGACTGATTCTGGATGATTTATTAGCCAAAGGAATCATTAGGGAAAGCACGTCGGAATACGCGTCACCCATCGTCTTGACGAGGAAAAAGAACGGTGAAATCAGGCTGTGCATAGATTTTCGGGCGTTAAACAAAATAACGGCACGCGATAATTTCCCACTCCCGTTAATCGAAGACCTGTTGGATCTGCCTTTCGGGCAGTATGAATACACGCGAATGCCGTTCGGGCTGAAGGGCGCACCTCTCAAGTTTCAACGGACACAAGTCAAAATACCACTACATATTCGTCGTGGTCGACGCGTTTAGTAAGTACGTAAAACTATACGCCGCCAAGACTACGAATACAACGGAGGTCATAAGGAGCATGAAATCGTATTTCGAACATTACAGTCGACCATTGCGCGTTGTCTCGGATCGGGGGAGTTTTTTCACATCTCGCGAATTTGAGGACTTCACGCGAGAACACAACATACAACATATTAAGATAGCCACCGCCTCACCCCAGGCGAACAGGCAGGTGGAGAGGTTCAACCGTACGATTTTACCCATGATCGCGAAATTAACGAGCGAGCGCGACACAAATTGGTATAACGTATTAAGAGAGGTAGAATTTGCGTGCAACAATACGATTTGTAAGTCGATGAACAGTAGTCCAAGTAGGTTGCTATTCGGAGTTCGACAGCGAGGCGACGTTGTGGATGGATTGTGAGACGCATTGGAAGCGGGGGGAAAGATTAACGTTCCTCGCGACTTGCAAGCGGCCCGGGAGGAAGCTAGAGAAAGAATTCGTAGGTGTCAGGATGCACAAAAACGCATCTACGATGAAAAGCATAAGGCTCCGAGCAAGTACAAGGTGGGGGACAAAGTATTAATCAGGAATTATGATTCTACCCAGGCGCTTCACCAAAGATGATACCGCGGTTTAAGGGTCCGTACGAGGTCGATCGCGAGCTAAGAAACGATCGTTATGTAATTAAAGATGTAGAGGGGTTCCAACTAACGCAAACGCCCTACCGTGGAACCTGGGAAGCCGCGAATATGCGACCGTGGCGTCCGTCCTCCTAGACTTTAAGTATGATTGTCAATAACTCGTTGTGTACATAGCCGTGTTGTAGTAATTAATCATTTTACTTTTCATACTGTATTTTCGTTTAGCTGTAAGTTTTACCTATGTGCCAATTTATGTTTGTTTGGCATCAAGTATGATGACGTGTAATTTTAACAATAAGTCAAGTGTGCGTGTGAGTCTGATGCTTGATGAACCGGGACGATTATTCGTCAGGATGGTCGAGTTGTAAGCCGAGCGACGGCGTACGGTATATGCCGATACAATGTATGTATAACCCTAAAGCGTGGGCCTCGCGTCGAGTGACCTTCGGCGAGCCGATTGTTGAGCTTGACCAAAAAACGCGGCGAGACGACAAGACGGTCGACGGAGACAAAAGACGGTGACGATCGGCAACCGACGGGTCAGTCTCCAGTATTCGCACGCACGAGACAGTCGTGTATACAATACCTCCAATAAATATTCCTATGTTCTTTCGTTCCAAAGATTCAATAATCCTTTACCACCCTCCATCCTATAATATATCTAAAATATCAACTTTAATACGTACAACGTCGACCAGCATCCCCGTTGATATTTTAGATATGCCCAGCACGTCTAAACGTGCGCGAAAATTAAGTTTTCCCAAACGTATATAAATTTTGATAGTAAAACGCGTTTTTCCTATTCATTTTTATCGCGTGACACAGTGGAATAGGCTTACAGGGGATACCACTGACAAACAAAAACGTGTCGTTAATAGTACCTCATGGGTGATGCGGAAATCTATTAATACGGGTGTCGCCCCAATGCGCCACGCGCGGTTCATATGGTACGGGTCTGAGGCGCTCGAAGCTCCTGGGCCCGCCGCGGAGGCCAAGACGCGCGGCGGGAGAAAGGAGGCGTTGCCTCCGAAAAACGGCCGCTGCGTTCACTTTAGTTGCATGCAGTGTCCACGGGAAAAGGCCCCGTAGCTAGCTGCTACGCTCCGTTACGCATGCGCGAGAATGCGCGATGACGTCAAACCAATCAACGCCAAGATGGTAAACGAAACGGCGCTACCGTCAACTGAAGCCAAGCAACGTGATTGGCTTGGCTAGCTTGGCTTCAGTTGACGGTAGCGCCGTTTCGTTTACCATCTTGGCGTTGATTGGTTTGACGTCATCGCGCATTCTCGCGCATGCGTAACGGAGCGTAGCAGCTAGCTACGGGGCCTTTTCCCGTGGACACTGGTTCCATGCCTGTCCTAGATAATTAACGAGATGGTGACACCGTAAGCTTTTGTCACGCCATGTGTAAGCTGCCGCAGTTCCGTGCGCGACAATCTCTTCTTAAAAGCTAAGACAATGTACAACTTAGACCTAATATTTACAATAGTCCTAAACACATGTAAAAGCAGGTCAAGGTGGCCTTGTTCAGGCGTAAGATGTAAAGACGGACACCGAAGACTGTTCAAGCGCAATGTGTATACTTCTGACGTGGGGTACCGTTGAGTGGGGGCGCTTCGGCGAAACGGATTGTCGTACTGAAAGACTTAAGGTCTAAACACACATATTATCGGTTGCTTCTTTGAAATGGACCAGTGAAATTCAACTGTTCCATACATGTCAGTTTGCGTGCTTTACAATGGAGTAGCGCACACTTGTCTGTGTCAGGGATGTCAGCAGATGTCAGTGTGGAACCCGTATCCGTTCAGTGAAACTAAAATTTGGTTGCGAACGATATTTGGGTATTTGCACTGACGGAGTCCTGAAATCACTGAAGGGGACGACCGTTTTCTGTAACCGTGAAAAGTGCTCGGGTCGAAGCTCTCGAACCACACGTCTCGGGGGTCCTAGACCGTAGGGTCATAATGACAAGGACAACAATAGGCCACTCACAAGGGGAGGACACCATATGATAGACATCGATTTTGATGAGCCTTGGCAAGATGGATCTTGTTGGGACTGTAAACTCATATTCGATGACTCCCGCCTCGTGTTACAGGTCTCCGGCCATTTTCTTTCTTTACATTTCATATGTTCTATAATAAAAGGCAAAACCACTCACTGCGTTTCGTAAGATCACAAAGAATACATCGTGTTTCTTCTTCCCTCGTCGACTGCGCGATTCAAGAATTGTATTCCATCAGGTTATGGGCCCAGGCGAAAGAGAAGAACAAGTGTGACAATGTATGTAAAAAAATTGGCTGCGAAACACAGCACCAATATTTTCTTTTCAAGCCTTTTCAAGTTTGGCGACCGGTGTGAATTTCGAACTTAACCTAAAAAAATCTCATCCCATGTATCGGTCATGCCACCAGTGCTAAAGGCAAATTGTTCAGTCTCCTTGTTGAGTAGGTGTTCACTGATTCTACGAAGATGACAACGAATCACCCGAACCAAGGACACCTAATCGAGAAATTGAAGGGAAGAGAAAACTTTCCGACCTGGAAATTCGCGATGCAGGCATGGCTAGAGCATGCCGAGCTGTGGGAGTGCGTACTTGGAGAAGAGGCCAGCGTAGCCGACGTGGCCAAGGAGACGAAAGCAAAATCCAAAATCATCTTGTCAGTAGATCCAATAAATTATGTGCACATTCAAAACTACACTTTTACAAAAAAGGCATGGGAAAAATTACAAGTCACTTTTGAACACTCGGAGTTAACACGCAAGGTCAACCTCTTGTGGGCTCTAGTATCAACGCAATTAGAAAGATGCAAGAACGTAAAGGAGTACGTGAACATAATCATCACAACAGCTCATAAATTAAACAGCGTTGATTTCAAGGTACCGGACGGATGGGTAGGAACGTTGCTGCTCCCAGGGCTGCCAGACGAATACTGCGCTATGATAATGGGTTTAAAAAATTCTGGAACGGCGATAACAGCGGATTCAACCAAAACAAAATTGTTGCAAGATGTGAGGAACCAGAAAAGTATCAAAATCACGAGTAGCGAGGCAGCATTCTACCCAAAGGACACAAAGGCAAAGCGACATAACGTAAAATGATTTCGGTGCAAAGGCATAAGACATTATGTCACGAAGTGTAAAACAAAATTGGTCGAACAGGCAAGTTCTGGTGATCACAGCATGAAGAAGGTGACGCCGAATAAAGAAAGCATATTGGGCTTTTCTAACAAAGGGAACAGAAAGAACAAGCAGCAAGGACTGGTATGTTGATTCATGCGCGTCGCAGCACATGATGATGAAGAATGAGGGAATGCAGAATCAAAGAAAATGCACTGCCGAGAAGATAACAGTGGCCAACAGCCAAGGTTTGTCAGCGAGGTCGATCGGAGATATGAACCTAAAGATCCAGACACATGAGGGCACACAAGCAATAATAGTACGTGACACGCTCCATGTGCCAGAAAGCTCAGTCAACTTTCTGTCAATCGCTCAAATGGTGTAGAAGGGACTATCTGTACACTTCACTCCGGGAATAAGCCAGATCTGCGATAAAGAGGGGCCAAACCTAGGAACGATGTCGCTGGAAGGAGGAATCTACAAACTCGACACAGCGACGGAGAGAACCTTCTATACAAAAGCAAAACGCACAGCGCACAGTGGGGTATTTGGCCCGAAAACCCGGACATGGCTATTTTAAAATCTTCAAACTCTCATAACTTTGGTAAAATTCATCCAAAGTTGATGAAAAATAAACGATTTTATAGCTTACACTTTCTACTTTTCGACTCATTAAATCAATTTTATCGAAATCGGTATCCAGGGGTAAAATCCGTCCTTAAAGAGGAATGTGCCAAACTGTAAAAGTTTCTTGATGTTTGGCAAGTGTTACGGAGTGCAAACAATATTTTTTGTAATTTTTATGTATACTATCGGAAAGTAGGATCCTTTGCCTTTACGATAAGCCGAACCTCATAAAAAAGATGTTTTTTAACAAAGATAAAGCCATTTAAAAAAACTTCCATATTATATATGTGCATATGATATAATATATATAATTGAACGTAATCGACGAACCCCAGTTATAGTAAAGTTAATGACATACTAAAAACTTTAATGTTTAGGGACTGACAGATGCAATTTACGATAGGTCAACCATCAGTAGACAGCCACGAATGCATGCGGGTAGATTATATCTGTAATCATATAAATTTTGATTTATGATATATATAAAATCTGATTTATGATATGTAATATAGGGGAAGGTGGGGTAAAACGGAACGCTTAACTTTGGAGGGTGATAACTTAAAATCGGGAAGAGAAAAAGACACGAGACTTCAACAGGAGTCTTCAGTGGACCTTTGAGTATAAGAAAATCATGGTCATTGATAAGAAAAATCTTTGGGAACGACGGAAAGTGAAATTTACCGGAGGTATCGAAATCTTCGCCTCGCTCAAATCGTGGGGTAAAACGGAACACCCACTCGAAGACCGTGTAAACGTACAAAATCTTTATTTTTATGATTTAAAATGTATTAATTTATGTTAAAATCTATAAATATATGTTTTAGGTATAACTATTGCAAATAAAATATAACAAAAATACACTCCTGGAAAAAATTAAAGGAACACTATAATTTCCCGAAAATTTTGGTCGTTTTCAAATGGCTATATCTCCGCGAAAAATGGCCACAAAAAATATTTTAAAAAAGCATTTTAACGCTTGAAGACTCTAGTTTTTGAAACCATCACTCGATATTTTTTCTTCGTCCATTATGATACTGTTTTATCAAGATGAAGCGCAGGAAACAAAGTTTCAGAAATTTTTGCCAAGTTTGGACGTATGCACGGGCCAAATTTTTTTTTGAGATAAATCCAATGGAGGGCTCTTATAGAGCAAACATTTCTCTGTAATTTCGTATTTTTCGCTATGTTTTATGATTTTTATTGACCGAGTTATCCGCCATCAAAGCAAAAAAGGAACTTTTCACTTTGAACACCTATAACTTACGAACG
Source organism: Andrena flavipes (assembly GCA_963971345.1). Taxonomy (NCBI): domain Eukaryota; kingdom Metazoa; phylum Arthropoda; class Insecta; order Hymenoptera; family Andrenidae; genus Andrena; species Andrena flavipes. The sequence goes on from OZ020479.1 coordinate 58,370,436, forward strand.
CATGATCGTAGAACATTGTTCATGAGTGTTTTGGAAAGCTAAGACAGTTTCCTTTCAGAACCTTTAGTTGTCAAATCAATGAGATTTTTTTTAACCGTATTAAATTCATTTTAAAATGATCCCAAAAATTGCATATTTACCATTTTCTAGAAAACATGATGCCACTTCAACAAAAATCATGGAATCATTCAAGTGTCCACGTTTTTTCTGAGGTGAAACTACCCCTTAAACACTGTGCAACAGGTCGGAACAATCAGATTTTTTTTCCGTATGTCTTTGATCATCAAACATGCGATATGGTCTGAAAAATTGGAGGATCACCTGTTTCACGTTATGTTTCTCTGTAAAACCCTTTCTTTTGATTTCGCGGCTTTTGAACGATTGTTGCGCGTTTTTCTTGTTAGTTCATTTTTATCGGTTTGGGTGATGTTTCACCTCAGAAAAAAACGTGGACACTTGAATGATTCCATGATTTTTGTTGAAGTGGCATCATGTTTTCTAGAAAATGGTAAATATGCAATTTTTGGGATCATTTTAAAATGAATTTAATACGGTTAAAAAAAATCTCATTGATTTGACAACTAAAGGTTCTGAAAGGAAACTGTCTTAGCTTTCCAAAACACTCATGAACAATGTTCTACGATCATGCGTTCGTAAGTTATAGGTGTTCAAAGTGAAAAGTTCCTTTTTTGTTTTGATGGCGGATAACTCGGTCAATAAAAATCATAAAACATAGCGAAAAATACGAAATTACAGAGAAATGTTTGCTCTATAAGAGCCCTCCATTGGATTTATCTGAAAAAAAAATTTTGGCCCGTACATACGTCCAAACTTGGCAAAAATTTCTGAAACTTTGTTTCCTGCGCTTCATCTTGATAAAACAATATCATAATGGACGAAGAAAAAATATTGAGTGATGGTTTCAAAAACTAGAGTCTTCAAGCGTTAAAATGCTTTTTTAAAATATTTTTTGTGGCCATTTTTCGCGGAGATATAGCCATTTGAAAACGACCAAAATTTTCGGGAAATTATAGTGTCCCTTTAATTTTTTCCAGGAGTGTATATATCATACATATAAGAGAAAATATTTTATTAGATAACATGAAAATTACGGAAAATAATCAAATATAAATATAATATCGTAAAAGAATATAATTAGGTTAATATTTTATGAACAATAATCACAAATAAATTCATCATCTTCCTTTTCAGCACTGGTGCAGTCCTCATGGGCCCACCCTTTACATGTGATGCATTGTATCCAACTTTCTCTCTGTGTGGAATGAACAAAGAGTTCATTACAAAATATGCATCGGTCCCAAAGAGATTTCTCTGAGGCTACATTCTTTTCAGGTTTCTTTTTTAAAGGTGGTTTCCCTTTTTTCTGGTAACGGCTGTCTTTCTTTACTATTTTCGGCTTTATCATTTTCTTGTTTTTATTAAAGTTGTTTTCGAGTTCCAGCTCTTGCATGTAAGTAGGTGAAGTTAAAATCACAGTTTTGCCCCTTCTTCTGTTCATTTTTTTCTCTTTCCTATTTTCTTCCTGAGGAATAGGCATCAGTATTGTAGGTGTGCATGAAAATGATGAAGTCTGGGCACCATAGTCTCTGGAGGTTGAAGGTTCACCTTCCTCACACGTGAACGGGGCACTATAGTCTCTGGAGGTTGAAGGTTCACCTTCTTCACACGTGAACGGGGCACTATAGTCTCTGGAGGTTGAAGGTTCATCTTCCTCAAACCTGAACGGGGCACTATAGTCTCTGGAGGTTGAAGGTTCCCCTTCCTCAAACGTGAACGGGGCACTATAGTCTCTGGAAGTTGAAGGTTCCCCTTCCTCACACGTGAACGGGGCACTATAGTCTCTGGAGGTTGAAGGTTCACCTTCCTCACACGTGAACGGGGCACTATAGTCTCCAGAGGTTGAAGGTTCACCTTCCTCACACGTGAACGGGGCACTATAGTCTCCAGAGGTTGAAGGTCGACTGTGGTCAACAGGCCTATCAGTAGTCTGTGATGGAGCAAACATGTAATCGGGGAAGACTTCTCTATTAAACGGAAATATTCCAGTTTTCTTAAACCCTTCAATAGCTGTCTGCATTAGGGCGGCTCTTGAAAATGCTGCCCCGAATAATTTTGCTACCTCGTAAATTGTTACACATCTTCCAGGATGTTGAATTAGCCATTTCCGCACCTCTTGTTCATAATAAGCACTTATCGGCGCCATAAGTGACACATCCAGTGGCTGCAACCGATGAGTGCAGTGGGGAGGGAAACATAAGAGAATAACATTATTTTGTTGCGCAAGACGAAGTAGTTCTATGCTTTTGGTATGCGACGCATGTCCATCCAGCAGTAAAAGCACGGGCTTCTGTGGTGACGGATTGGAGAATTCAATAAACTTTTTAAACCAAATAAAGAAAGCTCACTTTTTGAATCCATCCACTTTCATGATATACAGCAAATGAACCGGGCGGAGCGTCATCTATCAATCTGGGGTTTTGCTTCTTTCGTGGGAACACAAACAAACAAGGCAGGAATCTTCCAGCAGCACTCATGCATATTTCTACTGTAACCAGAACACCTCTTTCGGATGATGATAAAGAGCCCACTTGCTTTTTCCCACGAAGGGCTAGCACTTTGGATGGTTTATTAGGTACTGTTGTTATGCCAGTTTCGTCCACGTTATAGATGTCATTAGGTGACAATTTGTGCTTCTCATATATTGACCCTAACAGATTAAAGAAATTATTAACAGCTACTTGGTTAAAACCCTTTGCACGTGCAAGAGATGTCTTCTCAGGCTGTCTTAATGAAAGTTCCTTATTCCTACGAAGAAACCCATACAGCCAGTCCTTTCCAGCAATATTGTACTGTACATTATACCGATGAGGAATGTTATTTTTCTGTGCTAACTCAAATGCTAGTTTACGTAAGTCTATCAAAGTGACACCAAACATTCTCTGCTCTAAAATTAATAGGTGCTTAACTAATTCTTGTTCTTGAGCATGTGTAAAAGTAGTTCTGTAGTAGCCAAGGGTTTTCTTCGCAGCTTGTACAGGTTGCAATTTTTTCTGTTGAGATTTCTCTATTTTTCTGTGCAGCGTAGTTAAAGGAATACCAAATGCTTGACTTGCTTTTCGGAGAGACATTTTCTTCTCTAAGACTGCCTCAATTGCCGCAGCCATGCTTTCTTCAGACCAATTCTGCCGTTCGGTTTTTCTTTGATACTTCCGTGGCATCTTGGAATTAATTGCCTGTGTAATTTCGAAGAAAAATGATAGTAACGAATCAGGTTTGAGACGCGATGGAAATATCGAATGGAAAGTACTCTAGGGAGGAGGGTCGAGTGAATGTGTACGTTAATATTAATAATTTATATCTATTCCACACTAACTTACCTTGATTAACAATCAACCTACAAACTGCTATAAGATAACCAAGTAAGTGCGAAATAAACACTCCCGGATTTATTTGAAACAAAGGACTGTTATCGTCATGGAAACCATGAATATTAGCTCGCCGCATCATTAACAGGTGGTAGTACCACACAGAGTCAAGTTACGCGGTTTTTTTAAAAACATAAAATAGCACTAAAAAGTAAAAAATAATGGTTTTCCTTATTTAATCTACGACTCTCATATTTTTTAAGTCGGTGCCTCATCATTTGCACTGTGTAAATCTGGCGTCGACTTAAAAGATATGAGAGTCGTAGATTAAATAAGGAAAAAAATATTTTTTACTTTCTAGTGCAATTTCATTCTTTTGAAGTCAGTTTTAATTTTTTCTTAAATTTTTTTATATTTAAAGAAATAGAAGGGGCCGGAATCACCCGCTGGCTGGAATTACCCCGCTTTCCCCCACACTTGGATTTTTACATAAATATCAATAGTTGCATGGAGAATACTTCTGCATTAAAGGATTATGTTATTTATTACAATTTAAACTAACAGTTTGATCGAATGAAAGATGTATCTCATACATCATAATTTTCTATACAAAATCAATTTTCTTGGAAACAAGAATAGTAATTAAAAGTTTAATCTACAATCTAATAATTAAAAGAGGTAATAAACACGTACTAAGAGACGTTTCCATTCTTCTCCATGTATAATAGGCGTTCCGTTTTACCCCGCGAAAAGTGTTCCGTTTTGCCCCACGTGCAGTCATTTAGTAAACATTTAATATTTACACTTCAGCGTGAGGTAAATAAATTTTTATATACGTCAAAATGTAGCGTAAGAAATATAGAATCCAACGATGTACTTGCCGTTATTAATTTTCGAAGTCCAAGTACCGAAAAGTGGTCGAAAGTCCAACGCAATATTGAAACGTCGATACCGGAAATTTTTCAAACTCTCTTAATGGAAAAATAACTTGTGCAGGGGTCTATGGTCTATCATAAAATGCTATGAGGACCCTTTGGTTCCATATCACGCGGTACCAACCCATTCGCACCTCTTATCTAAGAGAAACATTGGTGTTCCGTTTTACCCACCCGTTCCGTTTTACCCCACTTTCCCCTATATTTTTAGAATATTTTTTATTTACGATATATAATACTTACAATTAACTTTCGTCTGACAAGGAGAGGTTGCCAAGTGTCCGCCTCCGATTGCTTTAAATTTTGGATGTTTTAGAGGACCGAAAAATAAGATATACGGGGTTTTTTATAGCGGTCCGTTTTCATATTTAGGGGAAGAAACCACCCCCCCCCCCAAAGTTCATACGGGGTACAAAAATTGTATTGAGTAAAACATGATATAAATTTAATTTGCATAATAGCTTGCTGTATGGACGATGTTCTTGTCGCCAATCACCGTTATTAGGGGGTAACTATGAGGGGTGCTTTCACCTCTTGAACATGCAAATGGGCCAAAATAGAAAGACATGCATTTCCTATTTTTCGGCCCTCTCAAACATATCCAAATATCAAAGCAATCGGGGAAATCTTTTCGTCCACCGATGGCCAGAATCGGTACAGTGGCCCAGTGACACAGGTTTCCGAAAAGGAAGGAAAGGAATGTCCAAATGGGTGAGTTCTATTTAATTTATTGGTGATTATTGGGTGTAGAAATAAATTCTTGTTTAAATTTAGTTGTGTTGGCCGTTATTGAACTACGAATTTTTACCTCGATAACGAATTACGATCACATGTCATACATTTTCTGCTACATTACCTTTTCGTTTATGCCTTATTTAAAATCGGAATTTACATACTTCTTATCCTCTCACTTCAAATAATTCTTATTTAAGATTATACTTAAAAAAAAATGTGTAACGCGGTTTGCATGCCGACTTGCTTGTTCGTACGTTCGTAGTACAAGCGCAGTCGCCTACCGCGTAGCCAACGCTACCACGGGAGCTCGGACGGAAGGCGCGCGCTCTGATTGGTCGGTGCTTTTTGTTAATATCTCGGTAACGAAACTTCGGAGAGCATTTTTGCAAAGGAAAAAGTTGTTTGCAACCATCCCACGAATCACCCCCTTTAAGGACCCGCAGCATTTTCGGGACACCCTGTATATGATACAAAATAAAACTTTTGGGAAAATGTAGTATATACCTACCTGAAAATCTTCCATAATGCAAGAATTCACAACATTTCTTTACAACTTGTAGAAAATTTTAATAAGCCAACGATGTTTCAAAGGACGGTTAAGAACGAATCGCGAGCTCTAAAATCTCTTAACTTTCGACGAAGTCTGCTGCTTCATGAGTGCACAAATAAAAAAAAACAGTATTCATACATTGTTCCTCAAATATTGAACTGTCTCGAGCCCCAAAAATTTTACGGTTTACGCAAAATTTTTGAAACTGATTTATGTTCGGATTTTCGGGCCAAATACCCCACTGTGCAGCGGAGCTATGGCATCGAAGGTTAGGCCACCTAAACTATCATCAAATAGCGGAGCTGAGCAAGGACTCAGCGACAGGGATCTACCTGAACCGGTTCGAAGAAAAATCATGTGTACCCTGCATTAAAGATAAGATAGCCAAAGAAACCCTTTCCAAAAGAAGGGAAAAGGGCCAGCGAGGCACTTGAAATCATTCATTCCGACTTCTGCAGACCGATGGAGGACCACATCCCTCGGAGGATCAAAATATTTTATGACGTTGATTGATGATTTTAGTTGCAAAGTGTTTGTCTACTTCCTAGAAGGAAAAGATCAGGCGAGGAACACCATTCAGGAAATCAAGGCCCCAGTGGAGACCCAAACTGAAAGGCGGATTAAGTCCATCCAAACAGACAATGGACGCGAGTTCGCAAACCGAGGATTAGAAAGGTATCCGCGGAAGTCGGGGATCAGACACCAGCTAACGATTCCGAACTCACCAGAACAAAACGGTTTGGCAGAACGAATGAACCGCAACATCGTAGAAAGGGCCAAAAGCATGCTGTTCGATGCTGATTTACCATATGAATACTGGGGAGAAGCACTGGTGACGACTTTGTATTTAATTAACAGATCCCCTGCCATAGGAATTGGCGAAAAAAACCCAGAGGAAGTGTGGTCCGGACACAAGCTGGACTTGAGGCATCTGAATGTTTTCGAGTGCAAAGTCATGGCACAAATACCTAAGGAGCGACATCAAAAATGGGACTCCAAAGCAGAGGAATTCATCTTTACGGGCTACGACGACAACACTTTGTAAGGGATACTGATTGATTGACCCAGAGACCTATCGCATAGTCAAACGCGGGAATGTAGTGTTCCTAGAAGAGCAGCGCTTGAAAAAAAATGGGCAAACTCGATCAACCCAAGGAGTTCATCGATACTTCGCTTGTCGAGGGAAATGCTGAAGAAGAAGAGAACGCTCAGGCCGCAGACGCACCTGAACGAGACGAATACGAGGCTGCGGAAGTTTCGTCGACCGATTCGGAATCCACAGTAAGGGAAGAATCAGATTTTGACTATCTGACTGGTTACAGCGATGGCGCGTCAGCAAACGACAAAGCCATACCCATCAACGATTCTAAGGCAGCCGGCGGAGGTACTGCGGGACTGCAAGTGCCGAGGTGGTCAAACCGAACACTTAAACCAGTAAGAATGGCCGACATCTGAATTTTGGAAACACGAGAGAATTGTATGACAATTGATACAGGTGAGAGATTAGAAAACCAATTATATATAATATTAATTTAGTGTAGGAACGTTACAACAATACTGTAATTGACGGAATACTAGACCATAGAAACGGTGGCATAAAAACTGCTCTCAAGTCATTTTTACGTATATTTCAGGTTGAAATATTTTTAACATACGATTAAAACATTTGTAAATAAATATTGAACATTGTCATATAGTTAGAAACCGAAAAAATACATAATTAGTATGAAAAAAATATGACCCTGTGGGACTTAGAAGTTCCGAGGCTCGAACCTACGTCCAAAAAGTTCGCAACGGTTTAGCAGTCCAACAGTTTATTTTTTTTTTTTTTTAAAAAGTGTTTATTGAGAAGACATACAGTTCTATCATACAAACTTTGGCGTCAAAAACATACAAATACCACCATAATATCACAATACTGACTGGTTGTTCATCGCTTCTGAAACTTACAGTCAAAAAGATCTTTGGTGCGTAGCTGCTCCATTAATAACAATAAAACTCTCAGGTACAACCGATATATCGGTAACATTATGTGCCAAAGCACTAATAGGAACATGGGGAGAAAAATGTCCGAAAAAAAAACCCCTATATCGCTCTGAAGAAACAAACAATGACTTAACGTCTAAAGCTTACAACTAATTAAATACTATGACTATGTACAAAGGTTGCCTCCAAGGAGGGGGGGAGGAGTGTTCAATCCATATGCTGGAAAATCCAGCAATAGTAATTATCTAAACCGTCCGCACCTGGGTTTGTCGGCGGGCAAGAAGCTCGGCCATGTCGGTACTGGTGTCGCTCAACCACCAGTATTTTTTAAAATTTAATCTACTAAAGTCATAGTAGTCCCTATTCGGTATTACAGTAGAGTATCTGTACTTATCTCTATCAAATATATTTCTGTTTTGGTCAACCGCAATACGCTTGTTGGCTTTATTGCGGCGCCAGTGATATATGATTGGGGCATTATTGCTGTCCTGGGTCAGGCCCATCTTATCACAGTACATAAACGACTGTGGGGCTACATACCCAGTCACCAACTGTCTGGAAGCAGCAACGTCGTCCTGCCCAGAGATGGTTTTTAAATACTCGTTGTCAATTGACGGAAGTTTGCTAAAGTAGTCTCTAGTGAGTCTGAGGGTAAACAAGTCGATGCGCGGTATTTCAGCTTTTTCATAGAGCGTCTTATTTTCCACGAAATGTTGCCAGTCCGAGGATTGTGATCTGTGCAACCCCAAACAAGTTCTTAAGCATTTGCGTTCTAAGCATCGCATTTTTTCGCCAGTGGTATGATTATAGTTCCACCAGATGGGTGCTGCATATGTTATGATCGGTCTGACTAATAGCATGTAAAGAATGGTTTTTGCTTTTGATGACAAATATTTGTTACGAAAGGCTCTGCTATTAGCTAGGAATGCTCTATTCGCCTTTCCAAGCTGTATGTCTGTATGCTTGTTACCCCTCAGCAAATAGTCTATATGCACTCCCAGGTACTTGACAACCCTCTTATGGGGGATAGCAATTCTATCATCAGTGCCTGGGACCAATGCTGTGATACTGAAGTCCTTACCACCTGCTGTAGCTTTAGAGGACAGATTAGCCAAGGGTTTGCGAAATAAAATGGTTTCACATTTATTCGGGTTGACTCGAAGGTTCCACATCATGAAGTACCGGGTTATTTTTTCTACCGCTTCCTCCAAACCATTTCTAGCGATACTTGCTCTGTTGCTTGCTAGATAAACCACTATATCGTCCGCAAACGTGAGCAGGGCAGGGCTTCCCGGCTCGTTAAACCCAAACAACTCAGGTAAGTCACTTATGAAAATGCTAAAAAGAATTGGAGAGTTAACTGTACCCTGCTGTAGACCCTCCTCTATTTTGAAAATCTGCGAAGATGTGTTTTTTCCGTCCCAAGCAATGAATGACTTATCATGTATCATGTCACATACAAGGAATATCATCCAACGCGGAAACATTTTTTTTTGAGTTTATACAATAGGCCGTTCAGCCACACTGAATCAAACGCTTTCTCGATATCGAGGAGGGCAGTGCCCACCAGCTGACTCCTGTCTACCAACACATTTACGTCAGCTAACATCTTGTGAATGGCATGGGTGGTGGAGTGTCGGTGTTTAAAACCGAACTGACTATCCGGAATCACATCGTTTGGGGTACAGTGCTCCAATATTTTATCGTTTATGATTGCCTCATACACTTTACTCAGGCACGGTGTTAAACTGATTGGGCGGTAACTAGAAGGATCGTTAGGGTTTTTGCCTTTTTTTAAGATAGGCAGGACTCTGGCACATTTCCATGCCTTGGGGAAATAGCTTCTATTAAGTGCATTGTTGAATAAAATTGTCAGGTCAACTATTATTTCAACCGGTAGGTGTTTTAGTACGATCGTGGGTATTCCATCAATTCCGCTCGAAGTTTTATTGGGAAGATGTTTCAGCACGAAGTTTACTGATTCGGGGTCACAAAAAGGGTGCACGCCATCGACCAAAGTTGGACAGGCAGCCGTATTCAGTTCATTAAACTGTACCAGCGTTTCATTTTGCTCTCTATTGGTATTAAATTCCCCTTTTAGTACATCCACCGAAGCGTCAACTAATTCCTTCAACCGGGTGTTATTGTTAAGATAACGCGGCGAGTTTACGTACTCGTAATGGGCTCCAATAACATTGAGCTTGTCCGTGGATTCTGAAAAAACGTAATTATCTTCAACCCTCTGTGCATTTTGTAGATTGCATCCACTTCTAGCAAGTACAGCGATGTTGTCAGATTCAACGTGTATGTCTTTAATGCCCTCAAATTGTCTAGGCCTAAATATTGCGTTAACTTTTGGAAAGAAACTGTCAGATTTTCTATAATCGATATTTTTTATAACATTAGTCCAATACTTTTCTATCACGGATTTAAATTCACGCTGAAGGGCTTTATTTAATTTTTTTAGTATGACTTTGGCCTTTTTTGTTACTATAAGACGCGAGGATGGGTCTACTATATGTAGTTTGTGTAGGAGTGAAACTACATATCTCTTATCTCTCTGTAATTTTTTAATCCTATGGTTTAAGTATTTATTTACACTGTTGTCCCTCTTATATGTGGGGATATTATTAGAGATACAACCGAGAATTGCATCATTTATCTTTTGTAAATGGGCGTCAATTTCTGCAATAGTCAAGTTAATGTCAACTGGGATCTGATTATTGTATAATTCTGACAACCTTCTCGTGAACTTACACCATTTCGTGGCCTTGTAATTATATATATATTTAGGTGTCGACATGTTATCCAAAGGGAAGGAATTTTCCTGTACCCCAAAAACAAGGGATAGTGCCGCGTGGTCGCTGTCATATGGGAGAGTCCTTGCCCTGCCATTCAGATCATTAAACCAAATCAGTCTGGAGTCAGCTAGGCAGATATCAAGAAACGTCTGTGCCGGCTTGAAAGTGGGAAAAGCCGGGATGATTATTCGTAACTTATAATGAGCATCACTGTCGCCCTCCCATTGGCCCATATATCTCCCCCTTTGGTTATCTGCTCGATCACCCCATGCCTTGCGCCTGGCATTGAGGTCCCCGGCTACTATATAATAATTAGCGTTATCATCTAATCTAAGTCTATGAAATAGATCGTTGATTTCGTCTACAAATAATCTCCTATTATCGTTACGCGCGTATACACTAATCAGGTACAATTTCTTATTGCCCCTCAAGTTCACTTTGGCGATAGCATATTCTAAAATCTCATTCGGGGTTGAAGATGGGTGATCAACCTCCTCGAATGTCAAACCCTTTCTAATTAGGATTGCTGTACCGCCCCCCTGAATTGAATTAGGCCTATCCCTCCTGATAAGCTCATAATCTTTAAAGAATATTGTGTGTGTACTATTTAGCTTAGTTTCAGATAGTAAAACTATGTCATGATTATGTAATTCTAGGAACTGCAATAATTCTGCTCTACGGTAATTCGCAATCAATGAATTGACATTGATAGCTGCGATATTTAACTGATCCTTTATGTTTACTTGTACTGACATTTTTTTTTTTTTTTTTTTACTTGTGCATGACGCTTAGAATATAATCAATTTTCTGTGTGTTCTCAGCCACTTGCGCAGCTAAAGTTTTAAATTGTGTTGTTACCAGTGCAGCTAATTCGCTCTTCAGTTCTGTTACCCAGGCCGGAGGTTCAGTCGCCTGGTGCTTGTCCCAGTGTTGTGGTCGGTCCTGAGATGTCCTTGACTCTGCAATATTCTGTCCTGCATGGTCAGGCCTAGATTCTTTTCTTGCTGGGAAGTTTCCAGTCATTCTCGGCCTGGTCGCCGCTTGTGCGTAAGAGGTGTCCTCCCTAATTGAGGCCGAGATGTTATTAATTCTGCGTAGCGTTGTTTGTTTCTTCACTGATGAGGTACTTCTTCTTTGTTCTAGTGCGAACTTCATGTACTCGCACCCTTTGTATGAGGCTGGATGGCCATCCTGTCCACAATTGGCACACTTTAGCTGTGACCTATCATCTTCTTTCCTAATCTGACAGTTCCCAGGTTCATGTGTCTTCGCGCATTTCACACACCTGAATTGCAGATGACAGTTCTTACTCGCGTGTCCTAATCTTTGGCACTTTTTGCACTGGAAGATCTTAGGCTTCCTGAGGTGTTCCCAGCTAACCTTCTGGTATGCCAGTGCTTTCACCTTAAATAGGTCTGCTGTTCTGCTGTTGTGCTTCAGCTGAAGAAGGTAGTGAAACTTCCCGGGTTCCGCCTTGTTAAATATAAATTTTGTTACATTAATGATCTCTACCTCTGGGAGCTTCAGTTCCAAAATTTCCTTCTTGATATAGTCTTCGTCGAAGTTGCCTCTGATTCCTTTTAGGACTATTGATTTAGGCTTCTGTTCTTTAGGGGTATACGTAAAAAATTGTATCGTCTTGGCAAGTAGCATATCAACAATTTTAGTATAATTATCTGCGCCGTTAGCGTGTACAATGTGGTTGTTTGCGTCAACTTCCTTTATTTGAAACGCAGCTTTCGGAACGTCTAGACTCAGGATGTCTTTAATTAAGGAATCAATGTTTGTGCTAACTGTGTATATTGGTGGCTGCTTCTGCACCTTCCTTTTCCCACTGCTAGAGGACTCTCCTACTTGTTCATTGCCCTCAATATCCATTGATTCCTCATTCGAGAGCACATTAAATCTATTTTTCCCCAGCTCAATCGATGTTGATGCTAAGGATTTATCGCTAGACTTATTTGTTTTTTTTTGGCAGTTCCCACCCATCTTCTAGTGAAGTACTAGGTTGTGACGTGCTCGCCATCTGCTGGGAGGGCCCGGCGGTAGCCAACGGCCCATGCTTGCGGGTAACATTAAGGTTAGGTCTAACCTGTTTTTTGATGCTACAATTGCTTTCTTTTCGTAGTTGTTTGTAGAGCTTGTCCAACTGCAGCGAGTGCAGCTTAGGCGTCTTGAGCTGTCTAGTTCGCTGAAGGACCTCCGGCGAAATATTTTCTTTGCTTTCCCCATCAAGTGAGATACGCCTCTTCGCGCCCTGTGTCGGCGGCGTCTCCATTGAATCTGGCATTCAACGCGTGGGGCCCCCCCAACGCGTTAAAAACGCCAATTAACAAAACCCAACAGCCACAGATGATACTGCTTGTATTTCCACTTGCTCAAAAACACCTTAAAACAAAGATATATCTATATTTACTTGTATTCTTGCGAAGAGCTCCGCGTCCACGTCTTGTTCGGACACGATGCGAACCGGAAGTCTAGTCCAACAGTTTACAGCTGCGCCATCGACGCCGTTGAAAATATCTTACACATTTTAGACTGTAATGTCACAGCCTGTTTAGTTCGTTTAAGTCCTACGCTGTTTTACTGTATGTGAAGACATTGAAGATCGCATAAAAGATTTATTTCTTAAAGTATGTACGAAAATTCCACCTATAAGTTACTCTGACACGGAAAAAACGACGATAAAATCAGTTTTTAATTTTTTTAACTGCGGCGCACCAAATTGAAAAATCTGAAAAAAAATTCAGGACAATAGTAACAATGATACGTACTTACAGTAAAAATATAATTATAGTATCAAGACTGCTTCGATACAAAACCGGCATTTTTCAGCATTTTTTGGCGTTTTTTATTTTTCACAGCTTGGTTTTTCAATTTAAAAATCTGACACGATTCCCCAATATGTGCACCGATAACAAACATGCCTCTGAATTTTTTCAAAATTTTTCATCCGCTGGTATAGGAGAAATTCAGCAAAAACCTGATTTTCTATTTTTACCCTTTACTACCCCCCGGGTCGAGATACAAAGTTGAAACTTGGCAGAAATCATCCTTTTTTTATAAGCTTTCGAATGACCCATCGTGATTTGAATTCGGTTCAGGGGCACATTGTTCATAAAGATATCCGGACAAATTATTGTTTAAACATGCGCTCCATACACATCGTTTAGCGCGTTTTGAAGTGCATAACAAAGATATTATTATTAATTTTACGGGGAAACCCCATGGTTTTCAAAACAAAACAAATACATATAACAGAGTCTAAACAATTAAATGACTTAGCCGATAGAATAGATAAGTAGATTAAATAAACTAAACATAGCAACAAAACAAAGTATCAAGTGTCTCCGTGAGAATTGGTAACAGTCTTATATAATAGTGACCTTACTGAGATCAAGGATCCCTGAAAAGGATCAACGCAACTAAAGTCCCTATTCATAATGCTCATGGCCCAGTTAATAGGATCGATCGCAAAGTGCCGATATAAGCGTCACAACAAAGAGAGGCCTAGACCGCATGTTCCTCACCGGAGCATTCAACGAAACTAAGGCTAGCAAGTCGGGGCAACTTATGTGGTCATTTATAATTCTGAATAGAAAAATCGCATCAGCGACATGCCTACGCCTCTCCAAGGTGACCAACTTAAACGATGCAAGTGCCGGGCCATAATCGTGATCAGTTCTATCCATGGGATTGCTTAGGATACGAGTGGCGAACCTCAGAAATTTATGCTGCACTCTCTCGATCAAATTGATATACTTCGCATGCCTAGGACTCCAAATTACTGAAGCATATTCTACATGAGGCCTGACAAGGGCCACATATAGCAACTTTAGAGATTCTCTGTTCCTGAAGTGCCTGGCGAATCTAGAGATAAAGCCCAAAGCTCTCAGTGCAATACTAGTACAGCGCGTATAGTGGGATCTGAAGTCAAAGCAAGGTGTTATGCAAACCCCAAGGTCGATGACTTCGGTTACGTCCCTAAGCTCGACATCATTTAATTTATATGGATGTGTCATATAGGATCTCGCGCGGGAGGCCCTGAGTATAATACACTTTCCTATGTGCAGTCGCAATCTATTAGCAGTGCACCATTGCTCTAGGCTCAGTAGATCGTTCTGCATACTATGAGCATCTTCGATACACCGGATAGCTCTAAACAATTTCAGGTCATCTGCATACAACAGGAAGTTGGTATCTGAAAGAACCTCAGCAATATCATTGATAAAAACGTTGAACAGCAGAGGACCCAGGTGCGACCCTTGCGGAACACCCGAGGTGACACAGATTGGAGAAGAGAAGCAATTCGACACCTTTACGATCTGCACCCGTTCCAAAAGATAGCTTTCGAGCCAGGTTAGAAGGGGTCCACCGAACCCCCACAACGCAAGTTTGTGGAGCAGCAAGGGATGATCAACGGTGTCAAAGGCTTTTTGAAAATCGGTGTAGACTGTGTCAACTTGCAGGCCGTCGTCAAAGGCCGCGGAGACAAAGCTATGGTACACCGCAAGATTGGTGGATATGGACCGCTTCGGGACGAACCCATGCTGTTCGATACATAGAAGGCTTGTCAGCTGGGAGGAGAGCATATCGGCGACGATCTCTTCGAATACCTTGGGCAATAGTAATAATTTGCAAATGGGCCGATAGTTTCTCACATCGGAACGGTCACCAGCCTTGAAGATAGGTGTAACAAGGCTGGACTACCACTGTGAGGGAAAAGCCCCATTTGTAAGTGAGGCATTGTAAATGTGCTAGAGAGGCCTTGAGAGAATAAAACAACACTGTTTGAAGAATAGAGGTGGAATGCCGTCAGTACCCGGGCCCTTACTCGTGTCGAGAACACTAAGCTTGGAGAAAATGTCCCCGATGGAGATAGTAAGGTCATTCAGTGTTAGACTAGTGTAAGGAGTAGGGTTCATGTTCAAAGCCGATGCCTGCCCAACAGGAGGCGTGTAAACCGAGCCAAAAAAGGTAGCAAAGAGATCGGCGATAGCAGAATCCGACGAGGAAGTAGTAGAATCATGATGCATGGAGCGAGGGAGCCCGCAGATACCCCGCTTGGCCTTAACGAAGGACCAGAAACTCCTTGGATTATATTGTACCGAATTTTCGACGTCGTCAACATACGCAAGGTAGTCACTTTTAGTAAGTGCTTTGCACTGAGAGCGGAGATCTGAGAACAATAAGTAATCGCTGTGAGAGTTCGAAGTTTTGTAATCTTTGTGCGCTTTCTTCTTGTTTCGAATAAGAGATTTCAGGCGTGCCGAAAATCACCGAGGATAGTGAGATTGCTTATACACCCTAATGGGCACAAAGTACGTAAAAACGTCGTTAAAATGGGAGTAAAGACGATCTACCGCGGTATCTTGGTTTATCCCTCTAAACTCGAAATCCCAGTCTATAGAATTTAGGTGGTTAATAATGCTAGGATAATCGGCACGTTTGAAATCAAGATACAGGTGTCACACCGACGGATTGGTCGAAACTCGAGATAGCCTCAGTGAAGAGCTCCAGCAAAAATGTTGAAAAATGATGTGTTCTGGCAGCTGATTGCATATATCCTCAATAAAAATGAGGGGCAAGGGTCCACAGAAAACTACAGGATTAGCACTGCTATGATCACGATAAAACTTCAAGATTTGCGCAAATAGGACAAAGTAAAGTAACCGGATTTTAACGGAAATCTGAGTCAAAACAAAACACGTGCGGCGTTGACGGATGACAATGTCAGATTCGCAATAGTTCTTTCACGTCCTGGGTGTGGGTGGTTAGGACGGTGACAATATTGGGTAGTATAGGAAATATTAAGGCATGAAGACCAGCTTTGTAGCATAAGGCAACCAGGGAAGTTTAAGCGGTAATCGCTCACCAGAGTAACACCCGTTAGAGTGCTGGCGGTGTTTGTTAAGACTTGGTAATTAGATTTACTGCTGCATTGAGATAAGAAGGCACGAGTTGTATTTGTTCACAATGGGCATGCGGTACTGAAGCGAAAGTAAGCCTTGTAAACACTGTAAGAATTCCCGGCGTTCGATCAGCCGTTGCGATGGCGTCTTATAATTTTTGGTATTCGAAGGATTAATGCAATTATTTAAACGTTGGTAAAACCAAAGCGTTATTTATTGGAACGCATAAGGATAAGCCATGCGATAGCGGTAGAAGTATTATAATAATGCGTAGGACATTGAGCATTAGAACGTAAATATGTATATAAATTGTGGTTAATAATAATAATAATATATGTATGTACTTTAGATGCATGAGTATTAGTAATAACTAAGTTTAACATAAATTCAAAGAGCGTAAACAATCATATAATATAATATGAGCGATAAGCAAAAGTAAACAATATAAATGCATATGTGTTAGCAACGAAAGTAAATGAAATCAATATAGATGGAGGCGAAATGCACTCGTATAATAGGTAATAATAATAATAATAATAGCTTACGGACTTCCGTTTCCGGACGCGAGAGTGAAAGAAGTGTGTGCATGGTGCGGTGAGCTGGTTGTAGGAAGTGTGACTGTAGCGGGACACGAGAGGTTAGGGAATGAGTGGGGAAGGTGGGGGAGTGGTTAGGAGAGGAGGTGTGAGAAGGGCTAAGGGCAGGATAGTGGGTAGCAAGGTGCAAAGCGGGAAAAAGGAGCGGTTTGGAGGTTAGGTCGGGGGATAGGTGTGTTGTATCGGAAGCAGGCACAACATACGCTACGCTATCAGACAGGAAAGCAAGGGCATGCATACTTATTAAAAAGGGCATCGCAGCTACATTCCTACCCCAATTAAGCAACATAGACGTAGCCACTATTAGTATTAGGAGGAGAGGAATAAATAACAGGGGCATTATACTCACGTCTGCATACCTACCTGGGAATGAACAAGAAAATCCGCCTGGAGAAATGTGTAAGAAGGTCGTGGAATGGTGCGAAACCAGACAACTGGGAGGGGTCTTGGGTATGGATGCAAATGCTAGGCATGAAATGTGGGGAAGCACAGACACAAATAATAGAGGGAAAATCATGGCTGAATGTATATTGGAACAGAGGCTTGTCTGTCTGAATACAGGAAGGAAGCCCACCTTTGTCACGACGAACAGAGAAGAAGTTCTAGATAAAGAATTTATAATTTCGACCGTATTTTAAGAATATTAAAAAAAAAACCAAAAAGTGATATCGGCGCGTAGGTTCGGTCATATAAACAATTAATAAAAGCTGTTGTGCAAATATTTATTCGACGTTTCGGTCTACGATTTAGACCCTTTTCAAGAAAGAATTGAAAATATTGCGTTTGCTTTTACACGTTCAGCACGTTATCTAGAGACGTGCGTCTAGTTAGTCGGTTGGAGAGTGACTGAGGTAAATAGTATACAAGCAAGAGCATCCGAAGGGTATAGAAAATAACGGTCCTAAAACAGTCAAAGTGAAACTATACTTAGTTAATGTTTGAATCTACTTCTAAGCAGTATATGTTGATGATGAATTTCCAGTTTATTTTATATTTAATTAAAAAGAAGATAAAATTTTAATTTTAATATAAATATAACATAAAGCTTTTTTGTTATAAAGAAAAGAAGTTTTAACCCGAACAACACCACGCAAGTCATACCACCAGTTATTTTAAATGTGGTAAGGTGACATTCAAGGTGTAGAAAAGTATAATTACATATGTGAAATTTTATGTAGCAATGTTTGAAGCATAGGAGGAAGTGTGAGGTCGAAAAAATCTATCAGAGAGGTCACATCATATGTCCTTACTTTTTAAGTAAGGTGGCGTAATAATCTTGTATCTTCGGTGTTTCATACCTAAGATTAACGCTTGGCTGTTTAATCATATGTAATGTCTCTAACAAAATTCTACGACTCCACATAGCTTCCCTATCAACAACTTTGACATTGTCATAGTCAAATCTATGATCAAACTCCAATGAATGTTTAGTTAAAGCGGTGTGTTGAACAGGAGATAAAAAAACATTTCTCTTATGCTCGTAAATTCGTCTATCTAAGTGTCTTGAAGTCTGTCCAATATAAACTTGATTGCACCCCATACAAGGGATTGAATAGATAATGTTATAATTTTTTAATAAAGGTATTTTATCTTTAATCGGAGGGAACAGTTGCTTGTTGTAAAGCGGTAATTTAAAAATAACGTGTATTCCTACTTTCCTAAAAATTCTTTTTACGTCGTTTGAGATGTTATGTACGAACGGTATGACCACTGTATTTTTCCAACTAACCGGTCCGATCTTTTCGGCTTTTGTATTTTTCCGTTTTTCCATTAATAATGGATGGTAGATTTCAAAAATGCGATCTCGGATAATTGTTGAGACCATCTCCATAGGGTAGCCGTTACGTTTTAGAGTGTTTTTAATAAGGGTTAAATTAGCTGGTCGAAATTCAGGGTCAGAAAGTAAGATAGCACGATCAATTAGTCCCTTTATCAATCCTACTTTATGTTGCATGGGATGCGCCGAGTAAAAGTTTATATATCTCCCAGACCAACTCGGTTTGTGATACCAGTTCGTGATTAGTTTATTATTGGATCTGCAAACTATCGTATCAAGAAAGCTTAAACAAGAATCTTTTTCTATCTCATACGTGAACTGAAGTCTATTATGGAAACCGTTAAACGTATCCAACAATGCTTGTAAGTTATCCAAGTCAATACAAGTAATAATGTCATCCACATATCGTTTATAAAATTTTAGTTCAAATTGTACCTTTGCGAGAGAGACCGCCTCTAACCTTTCCATTACTAAATTGGCGATGACGGGGGAAATGGGAGATCCCATGGCCGTTCCAAAAACTTGCTTATAGAAGACACCGTTGAACGAAAATACATTAGCGTTCAACACGAACTTCACCGCCTGGAGGAAATCATCTCTATTGATCTTAGTGTGCAGTTCAATTTCGTTCCAACGGTGGTGTAAAACCTGTATAGCTAAATCAATGGGTATATTAGTAAAAAGGGATATCACATCCAAAGATACCAGCCGCATTGACTCATCAGGTAATTGGACCTTTCTGATTTCATTGCAAAACTGCCAGCTGTCTACGGTGTGGTACAGAGATTTTCCTACTACCTTGGATAATATATTAGCCAAGAATCTAGACAATTTATAAGTAGGACCACCAATAGACGAGACAATGATTCTCCAGGATAAGGTTTCTTTATGCGTCTTCGGAAGCGCGTATGCTCTAGGAACTACAGCATTATATGTTTTTAAAAGTTTACCCGTCACCTCACCGATCTGTTTCTTTTTTATCATTTTAGAAATAATAGAGTTTGCCTCCCTCTCAAATGTACATGTGTATTCAAATTTACTGATGGCATAAGTGGTTTCGTCTTCTAATAATTTCATTACTTCCGAATTGTAGAAATCTTTATCCACTACCACTGAGGTGTTCCCTTTGTCGGATTTTAAAACCAATAAGTTATTGTGATCCTTAAAGAATTTTTTTGTTTCCATGATTTCTGAGTTAGATAAAAGCCTATTATTGAGTTTAATTGGGTTGGTGGTGTAGTTAATAATTTTGTTAATTATTTTTATTCTAGTTGTGGATTGTGTGTTATTATCATTAATTTTTGTCAACCCTGATTCTATTGACGCGATAAACTTGGGAGAAGTTATAAAATTCTTTGAAACAGTCAGAGCATGTTTGGGGCCAAAGGTTAGCACTTTTTTAACATTCGGTGGAATTTCTACATCAGAAAGGTTTTTTAACCAGTTGTTGTTCAGGTTACTAGAAGCAATGTCATCATCAGAAACCAAACCACAGATCTGATTAACCTTGTCCATCTCCGTCTCTAACAGTTTGTTGAATTTCTTTATACATTTGTTTTTCTGATTTTTGAAAAGTCTATTATATTTCCTGTCCTCAAACGTACAGAATTGCTCAAAAATGTACGAGGGAAGGGTGAATTGAATTTCTTCTTTTAATTGTGAAATTTTGTTAACAATGGAATTTTGAATATAGTGCGTATCTTTAATAACAATATTGAGAAGTTTTTTTGAAAATCTATTTTGTAGATTCAACAACTTGCCAGACGCTGTGACGGAAGCAGTGAACATGTTATATCTATTGTTTTTAATGTTATTATTTATAAATTTTGGAATGACACCATTACTCCTGCACTTTAACAAGAATAATTTTCTGTTACTTATCTTAATTAGACTCAGCTTGTTCTTCGATAGATCCTTAAGTTGTTTTACCGATTCCGGTCCAAACTCCCTTGATATTCTCGTAAAGAAACTTTCCATTTTAATAGATGTGAGTGTTTTTCGCCGTTCGTTTTAAATAAAGAATTTATAATTTCGACCGTATTTTAAGAATATTAAAAAAAAAAAAAACCAAAAAGTGATATCGGCGCGTAGGTTCGGTCATATAAACAATTAATAAAAGCCTCTCTTAATTATGACCTCTCTGATAGATTTTTTCGACCTCACACTTCCTCCTATGCTTCAAACATTGCTACATAAATAAACAATAAGTGTTTTCGGCGCACTAGTTCGGTCAGTTTAAACTGACCGAACTAGTGCGCCGAAAACACTTATTGTTTATTTAAGAAATACGGTCGATAGCATAAATACTTTATTTCAAATGGAAGGCGAAACCTTTACACAATCCACAACAAAGGAAAGTTTTTTCAATTCAATCACAAGAAAGTTTGGACCAGAAATAGTAAAAAACCTCAAGGATTTGTCGAAACAAAGAATTATTAAACTGACCGAACTAGTGCGCCGAAAACACTTATTGTTTATTTAAGAAATACGGTCGATAGCATAAATACTTTATTGCTACATAAAATTTCACATATGTAATTATACTTTTCTACACCTTGAATGTCACCTTACCACATTTAAAATAACTGGTGGTATGACTTGCGTGGTGTTGTTCGGGTTAAAACTTCTTTTCTTTATAACAAAAAAGCTTTATGTTATATTTATATTAAAATTAAAATTTTATCTTCTTTTTAATTAAATATAAAATAAACTGGAAATTCATCATCAACATATACTGCTTAGAAGTAGATTCAAACATTAACTAAGTATAGTTTCACTTTGACTGTTTTATGACCGTTATTTTCTATACCCTTCGGATGCTCTTGCTTGTATACTATTTACCTCAGTCACTCTCCAACCGACTAACTAGACGCACGTCTCTAGATAACGTGCTGAACGTGTAAAAGCAAACGCAATATTTTCAATTCTTTCTTGAAAAGGGTCTAAATCGTAGACCGAAACGTCGAATAAATATTTGCACAACAGCTTTTATTAATTGTTTATATGACCGAACCTACGCGCCGATATCACTTTTTGGTTTTTTTTTTTTTTTAATAGAAGTTCTAGATATTACAATAATTACCTCAGGACTAATAGGAGAAATTAGAGGTTGGACAGTACTAAGGGAGGATAGCATGTCGAACCATAGGTACATATGGTTTCAGATAGGAGAAGGGGGACAGGAAAAGAGGGTATGGAGAAGGAACCCTAGATCAACGGACTGGAAACGTTTCATGGAACACTTAGAGGAAAATAGGAACCATCCTTCAGAAACAAGATGCACAAATCAACAAGACCTGGATGATGCGAACCTTAAATTAAGGAACTACGTGACAGAGGCATGGAATGAAGCCACAGTGGAAAAGGAGGTATTACACAAAATTACCACACCATGGTGGAATGATGAGCTAGCGGAATTAAAAAGGCAAGCTGGAAGGGCATCGAATAATGCCAGAAGAGCAAGAGGAAATACCAGGAGGAAAACAAGACTACGCGCAATAAGCAACAGGGCGAACAAAACATACAAGAACGCGGTGATGAAAGCAAAAAGAAACAGTTGGAGGGATTACTGCGCAAACATGCGCAGAATTCCAGAAGTAGCAAGATTAACCAGAATCCTGGAAAGGAATGCGCAAGAGATGCTAGGAGCACTAAAGAAGGCAGATGGAAGCTATACGGAGACAGACGAAGAGATTCTAGCAATGCTGCTGGAGGAACATTTCCCAGACATCCAGAGGATTGTGAGAGGTATAGATAATAACGATGATAATAGCAACAATAACGGGGAAAACAGGGAAAACGTAACTGAGGCGACAAACATAACAAGAAACTTGGCTGTGGAACCAAATAACGAGAACGCAGATAATGACTTGGAAGGGGAGGTGCTCAGAATAATAAATGAAGATAGGATTAAATGGGCAATAGGATCATTTGAACCTTACAAAACTCCAGGGATAGATGGAATACACCCAAAAACACTAAAGATGGCAGCCCCATACATTGCGAAGGCGGCAGTGGCCTTGATGAGGTCAAGTCTGGAACTAGGTCTAATACCAAAAGCATGGGAAATAACCAGGGTAGTGTTCCTGCCTAAACCAGGGAAAAAAATACACCACACCCAAATCATTTAGACCTATATGTCTTATGTCAAATGTTATGAAAACGATGGAACGATTGATCGACAGATACATCAAGGATGTATTCTTAATAAATAGGCCGTTGCATAGATATCAACATGCCTTTCGGTCCGGCCATTCAGTAGAAGTTGCGGTACATCACTTTGTAAGAGAGGTAGAACTGGCAAAAAAAGACAAAAGGTAACACTAGTATGCTTCATTGATATAGAAGGCGCCTTCAATAGAACGCCCACGGAAGTCATGATCAATGCACTACGAAGATTTGGGATAAGTGAAAAATTAACGTCCTGGATAAGCGCAATTCTAACACAGAGAACAGTTAGGACAGAGAGAGGAGAAGCTACGGCCGAGGGTAGAGTAAACAGAGGATGTCCGCAGGGGGGTATTCTCTCACCATTGCTATGGAGCTTGGCGGTAGATGACCTAATTTATAAATTAGAAGATTGTGGAACTACGGTGTCAGCTTATGCGGATGACGTGGTTTTTATGGTCTCAAATAAAGATATCCATGTAGCGGAAAGATACATTCAAAGAGCCCTAATGGCACTGGAGGAATGGTGTGGAAATACAGGATTGTCCGTGAATCCGGAGAAAATGGAAGTGATTAGAATCCCGAATAAAAATAGAAGACCAACTTTCGGAGGACTCAATTACCAAGGACATGCATTACAATTATCCAGGAAAATTAGGTACCTAGGGATCACCATTAACGAGACGTTAACATGGAGGGAACATGTTTTTCAACAGATCCATAGAGCAAAGAATAACATGAATATGGTGTGCAGAATTGTAGGCCCAACCTGGGGACTCACACCGGTAGTAGTTAAATGGATATACGAGGCAATCGTGATTCCGCGACTCACCTTTGGAGCAGGAATTTGGTGGAGGA
Source organism: Andrena flavipes (assembly GCA_963971345.1). NCBI lineage: Eukaryota > Metazoa > Arthropoda > Insecta > Hymenoptera > Andrenidae > Andrena > Andrena flavipes. Next base: position 58,394,139 of record OZ020479.1, read on the forward strand.
CAGCTAACATGGTGACAGTTCGTAATAAACTAGACAGTCTACAGGGCATCGCATTAAGGAGAATATATGGAACAATGAGAACGACCCCCGTCAGGGCCTTAGAAATGACAATCAATAGCCCACCGTTGAATATAAGGATCAAGGAGCTCGCAATGAGAACAATGCTAAGACTCCAAAGCTGGGAACATTGGCGTGCCGGGAACCTCACGAGCCATAGTTGGATTCTTGAGGAAGAGGGAGGAGAAGAGTTAAACCATATGAAAAACCTTACAAAGGACTTAATCATTAAAAGGCACATGTTTGACAGGAAAACCCTGATCTTGACTAGAGGGGAATGGAATGAAATAGAGCTAAATCGGAACTATAACATGGTTTGGTACACAGATGGTTCTAAAAGGGAAGACGGACTAGCCGGGGCGGGATGGTGCGAGATAAATGGAGAAAGAAGGCAAGGCTGTAAAAGTCTGGGGAAATATGCTACGGTATTCCAGGCTGAGATCTCAGCTATATTGGAATGCACACGGTGTATTAAAACAAGTTTAGATGAAGCGGACGACAATGACAGGGACTGGAGGACCACACATGGAAGCAGAAACACGATGGCCACAACGAGCAGAGGAACAGGTGGCGTACAGATACAAGGACGCGTTAATAGACAAAGAAGGATAGCAATCTGTACCGACAGTGAAGCGGCAATTAAAGCACTCGGGGCATATACGTTCCTAACAAGGACTGCATTGGAGTGTAGGCAAGCGCTGGAAGAAATTAGTGAAAGAGTGGAATCGGTATGTATATACTGGGTACCGGGCCACGAGGGGATCGAAGGAAATGAAAGAGCGAATAGGCTGACTAAAGAAGGAGCAAGCAGAGCACCGGAAGAAGGAACGGACGTTCCTCCTATAGCCACGGTGGCATTCAAGAAGGTACTACGTAATTGGAGGGACGTGGAAAGAACACGAATATGGGAGCAAACAGTAGGATGCACATTGGCCAAGGAATTGCTAGCTATGGAAATAAACGAAGATAGGGCAAGAACTATATTAAGCTTATCAAGAACGGATGCAAGAAATGTGGTGGGCACATTGTGCGGGTACGCTCCGTTGGGAGCCCACCTATCTAATATAGGATTGGGATGGACTGAGATGTGTTCCTTATGTGAAGTAGCTAGAGAAGACACGAAGCATGTACTATGCGAGTGTCCTGTAACAATGACAAAGAGGAAAAGATGGTTGGATGAAGAAATAGTAGAAGGAAGGAATGTTAAGAGAATTTGTGTCAAAAGAATCGCGAAATTCCTAGGGGAAGTGAATCCCTGGAAGTATGTCTAGGGGTTCAGCTTTCGCGGAAGGGGAGGACTTGTAGAATTATGAACCGCACCGGTGGGGCCTCAGTGCGGAGGGATTCCATCGGTGGGGACAAACTTAATGTACTTAGCGCAAACACCAAATACACCGCACGGGAGTGACACCCCACGGCGAAGTCCACCAGGAGGGGGCGGGGTAGGTGCCCCCTCCCCTAACCCCTAATCCCTAACCCCTAACCCCTAACCCCTAACCTTAACTCTTTTACTCCCTAACCCTTAATCCTTGACCCATAATCCATACCCCTTACTCCTGCCCTTAAGGAAAATATGAGTTCCACTGGATGGGGCCCAGAGATGGAAGGCCTCTAGGTCTTCAGCGGGGGACACCCTCGTCTTGGAGGCATCCTGGTTCATCCAGGGGTTACACCGACCTTGGCGGGACACCCTCGTCGCTTCCATTCAAGACCCGTCCTCGCAGGTAATGAAGAAAAGGCTGGGTAATGTACAACAAACGATCTGAGAAACTACGGGCCCGGGGTGGACCTACAAGGGACACACGAGTAATGAAGTAACGACTGTCTCGGTCGTAGTCGAGCGTGACACACGTTGGCCGGATGGAAACAGGTCGTAAGTAAGAGGGATGGCAACAAACGCTCCTAGCATTAAGGCGAATACCAGGGCACTAGTTGTACACACTTTGATATGGTATACCGTAGGGACGGGTAGTGACCGTCCCAACAGGCTTGTGTCAGGAACCATCTGGACCTTCGGGAGAGATAAAAGGAGACGCGAGGCTCAGATATAGAAAAATAACGATAGGATAAACAGTAGATCTGTAGGAGAATTATGGCAGGTAGACACTACGGATTAACATCCAAAGGTCTGAGAGGGGGGGGGGGGATGAGGGAAAAGAATTCTAGACAACATAAGATTAAATAGGCAATCCAGTTGTTCGCGAGCCAGAGGCATTGCACGTGCGTGCTCGCACAAACCGAGTGCCTGCAGACAACTGAGAAGTGATCGGTAGTCCGGTTGAGGAATGTAATTGCGAAACTAGGAAGGTTCGGTATTGTGTCGTCTAGATGCGAGTTAAAAACCGCGGCAAAATATTTAGCGACGGGCTGGTACCGTCGACTGGAGTGGGAGGCTTGCGCAACGCATAAAGCTACGACACATCCAGGTGTGCCTAGGTAGGGATCGCCCTCCCCCGGTGAAAGTCACCCCCGCGAGTACGATGTTTTCACAAGCTGGCCCGGGCCTATAAAAAGTGAATTTCACCGGAGAAACGGGGTAGAACTAATATGGGTTATCGCGTACCTTGAGGAGACGACCCCCACAGCCACTTTTCACACCTAGGCTGTTGCAGGGAAGTTGAAAACACGGCCTAATGCGCCGGGTGGCACAGTCGCACCTCCTATAATAGGGAGGCCCTTGGACCCTGTGTTGAACGATCGCACAAGGGGAAAAGGTGTGGTTATACCGGGCGGCGTGTTCAGCCCTGGGGAACAATCCGTGCTCCTCATGTGAATGCTCATCGACTGGATGGTCAGAGCAACGCCTTGTCACTACTAATCGACTAATCGACTAGGTGTGTTGTGGCGGGAAGCGAGAGGCAGAGGAGCAGGAAGAGTAATCTAGCGGACAGGTGAAGAAGTAGGGGCAACTGGCAAGAAGGTGGGAGGAGTTTTGAACGGGAGTAAAACAGAAAAAGAGGTTGGATAGAGGAGTAAGGGTAAAAGTTGAGAGGACGACGGAGGGTAGTAAGTGTGATGAAGGGTAAATGGCGGGGGCAAGAAGAAAGACGGGGGAGAGGTTTGAGGGGGGGATGGTACATGAACAGGAAAGGAAAAAGAAGGGAAGATAAAGGAGGAGGAAGAAGGGACGGGGCAGGAAGGGGGTAAAGCAGGGTTCAAAAGGAGCGAGAAGATGATGAGATTGCCGGCAGGAGGTGGGAAAAGGGGGAAGCGAGGAAAGAGAGGAAGTGGGAAATGTGGTGGGGATGTTAAAGAAGCTGATGAAGGAGATAAGGGGGAGAAAGAGGAAATGAGTAATTAGTTGAAGGAGGTGAGAGAGGAGATGAGGGAGGAAAGGGAGGAGAGAAGAATGGTTATGGAGGAATGAAGAGAGGAAAGGAGGGTGTGGGAGGAGGAAAGGATTGAGGAAAAGAGGAAAAGAGGAAAAGGGAGGGGGTGGAAGAGAGGTTAGGGAGGATGGAAGAAAGGGATGCGAGGTTGGAGGAGATGATAGGGAAGATAGAAAAATGGGAAAGGGAAAAGTAAGGGAAGGGTAGTATGGAGGGGGGAGGGGGAGAAGTGGAGGATTGTCGGTTAAGAGTGAGAAAGATGGAGTTGAAACAGGACAAGAAGGAGAGGGCTGAGAGAAAGAAAAATGTGGTGGTGAGGAGTTGGGGGCAAAGGAGATGGAAGAGGAGAAGGAGGTAAAGAAGTTGTGGGAAACGATGGGTATGGAGGAGGGGGGATAAGGGTAGGGAAAAGAGGAAAGGAAGGTAGCGGTTTGGTTCTAGTGAAGCTGTCGGGGATGGAAGAGAAAATAAAGGTGATGGACGCGAGGAAAAAACGGAGGGGCAGGAGGGAAAGGATAGATGACGACATGACAGAAGAGGAAAGGAAGACGAGATGGAAGGTGGGAAGAGAGGCGGAGAGGGAGAGGGAGGGAGGAAAGAAGGTGCAAGTTGGATATATGAAGATCTGGGTGAACGGGAAGGTTAAGAAGGTGGGATAAACTGAGGGAAAGAGGGGTGGAGGATCAGGGAAACGGAGGGTAAGAGTAAGGAGGGAGGCAGAGGAGGCAGACGGGGAGGAATGGGAGAAGGGTGGAGTAGGTACAAGGTTGCGTTCTGGAACGCGGCAGGGTTGGGGAAAAAAGACGGGGATTTTTGGAAAGAGTTTTAGGAATGGGAAGTAATAGTGATGAATAAGACGTGGATAGTGGTGGGGGGGGGGAGTGTGGTGGGGGGCTACCTAGAGGGTATGTCTGGGATAGGCAATGGGCACGGAGGGAGAAGAAGTTCGGTAGGGCAATGGGAGGAATGCTAATGAGGTGAGGAAGGGTTTGGAAGTGGGAGCGGAGAAGGAAGGAGGGAGAGAGGGGATTCTGACGAATAACGTGAGATTGGGGGAGAGCGGTGGAGGATAGTGGGGGTGTATGTCAATGGAGATCTGCAAACGAAGTTGGAGGACTTGGAGAAGTGGATTGGGGGGGGTTAATGCTAGCACAAGGGAAGAAGGGGGGGCGTTTTGGGATGGAATGAGGAGGAGGGAGGGGAATGGGGGAGTAGGAGATCAAAGGATAAAGAGGTGAATAGTGATGGAAGGATATTGGAAGGGAATTATACTGTTACCTGGAGTGTTGGGGAAGGGGAGGTTGAAGAGGTAATTGGACAGACGAAGGGCGAAAGGAGTTTATAGAAAGCTTTAGGACGAGTGAAGAGGGAGATAGGGGAGTGGAGGATGAGTGGAGAAAGTTGAGAGATACTATAAAGGGAAGACAGAAGTGGGGAAGAAGATGAGAAGGAAGGGAGGATGATGGGATGAGAAGTGTTGAAAGGAGAAGAGTAAGGTGAGGAAGGAGTTGAGAAGGTGGAGAAGGGAGGGAGAGGACGGGAAGGTTTATAGAGAGAGGAAGAGGGCTTATGGGAGGTTGGGTGAGGAAACGAGGAAGAATGAGATGGAGTGTTGGGAAAAGGAAATGGAGGGGGTGAGAACAGAAGGGGAAGTATTGAACGTGGTAAACAGAGAGAGGGGAAAGAGAAAGAGGGTGAATGAAAGGATAAAAATGGAGGAATGGGAAGAATACTTCAGGGGGCTATTGAGAGTGGAGGGTGATGAAAGGTGGGGGAGGGAAAGGGGGAGGGACGGAGAGAGGGAGATAGGAAGGGAGGAAATAAGAATGGTGGTAAAGGGCGTAAAAGACGGGAAGACCGGGGAAGGGGATGGGATACAGAATGAAGTGTGGAAGTACGGGGGGAGGAGGTGGAAAAGTGGCTATAGGGGTGGTGTAATAGGATATGGAGGGGGGAAGGGTGGCCGGAGGGTTGGAAAGAAGGGATAGTGGTACCGGTGGTGAAGAAAGGTGTAGAGGAAAGGGTAGAGGACTACCTTAAAGGTGGGGGATTACCTTAAAGGTGGGATCTCCTACCCGCGATTGGTCGTGTTACATGGGCCCTTCTGGCCCTTACCGTGCTTGCTGTCCGCGCGTCGCTTTATTCCTTAAACGGCGATTCAGCGGAATCGCCTCGCGCGTGCCAGTCACGTTGCGCGGAGCCGCGTAGCGACAGTAGGGACAACGTGACCCTCGGCGGCCCGGGCCCGGAGATTTCCGATGCGTGCGGCGAGCGACAACTGCCGACGGGGCAGTTTCCCCCAATCGCGCGGATTGATCGAGGCGCGGCCGAGAATCGGGATCGATGAGGTAGGATTGAGGATTCGAATTCGGGAGCTCGAACGAGGAAGTCGCGACTGAAAAGAACCGTTTTGTAACCGCGACCACGTCTCCGGATAGATTCCGCGAAGCACGATAGGCCGATAGTAATTCGTCCGAAGGGTAACTCCATCCGATATACCGAGAACGGCTTAGCCGGGAGAGCCCTTCGCGTCAATCGTGACCGGCGTAGGACCGCGTTATTATCCGACGATTAGAGACAGTGCGGCACGACGGGCGTCAGTTCACCGCCTTCCGAGTGCCATCCGAGAGCACAGCGAGCGACCACGACCTACGCTCGGGCCAGAGACCCCGAGAGCGAGCGAAATCGTAGACGGCAAGCGTGCCGAGTGCTACCCGAGAGCACGGCGAGCGACAGCTGGGACGGAGCGCCGTCCCCAGGGTATGTAATTCTATTTTATCCAGAATATATTTTACTTTTATGTTTTATCCTCTATTTCCGCGTAAACCATTCATTGAACCCCCTTTTCTCCATATCCTTTCCCCGGTAAGTATGGTCAAGGTGTGCCTTAGCACTTAAAACAGAGCAAGGACCCGATAAATCATTCCAGCCGCTCGGAATGATTTATTGAAAAGTCCCTTCAGGACGTAACAGTCGTTGCGATTGATCGCAGCGATTTGACCCAGCGACAGTCCCTAGGCTGAATCTCTTTACCTGCGACTAGGGGTGTGTCGGTACCCGACTTTTCGGGCTCGGGACGGGCCGGAAACATTCGGGCGGGGTCCCGATACTTTCGTATTGCTCGAGATCCCGACGGTTTCCGGATCCCGAGACTCGATTCGAGCTACAAGCATAGCGGCCATGAGCGGATAATTTGATTTCAGGTCGGCTCGGCAAAACTCGGACGTTTAAACTGGTTGTCTATTCGAGCGGGATATTCAAATGGACTAAATGTACCTTACCGCAGTTTGCTGATTATTGTCGAAGATTACCAATCATTGCCGGATGGGCATTTAAATTGGTTGTCTAGTGATTTCCCTGGTTTATTTCTGTCCTTGTCGAGTGACGTCTCTTATTATATCTCCTCTTTGCTTATAGCCCGAAACGAGACTCAAGATCCCGAAAACTTCGGGATCTCGAGCAATACAAAAGTATCGCGACCCCACGGGGAGGCTGGTCGACGTTGTACGTATTAAAGTTGATATTTTAGATATGCCCAGCACGTCTAAACGTACGCGAAAATTAAGTTTTCCCAAACGTATTTAAAATTTTGATAGTAAAACGCCTTTTTCCTATCCATTTTTATCGCGTGACACAGTGGAATAGGCCTACAGGGGATACCACTGACAAAAAAGAAACGCTTCGATAATAGTACCCCATGGGTGATGCGGAAATCTATTGATACGGGTGTCGCCCCAATGCACCACGCGCGGTTCATATGGGACGGGTCTGAGGCGCTCGAAGCTCCTAAGCCCGCCGCGGAGGCCAAGTCGCGCGGCGGGAGACAGGAGGCGTTACCTCCGACAAACGGCCGCTGCGTTCACTTTAGTTCCATGCCTGGCCTTGATTATGTTGATCAGAAAACAAACAAAAAATTTGTTCAGAAGTTTCCGGAAGTGAAAATAAAAAGGGGATGATTACTGACAATTTTTCAATTGGTTTCGTATGGAAAAAAACTGTATGTATCTAATTATTTGCTCTTACTTAATCTTCCGGTACTCGCGCCTATTTTTGTCCCGTGAGCAATCGCGTCGTGCACTGAGTGCACGATGACGTATTATTAAAAAAGATGATTAGGTTGGGGCAATAATGCTAAAATTGGGTTCCTATATACATATATCTATATTTAATACATATGTAAAAACCAAACAAAAAATATCCAAAAGCCAGTATAATTGGAGGCGAACACCTGAAAACCTTTGAGGGGTGGTTTCACCCCCTAAATACGCAAACAGGCCAAAACAAAAAAACATGTATATCTTATTTTTCGGTCCTCCATAACATATCCAAAAACCAAAGCAATTGGAGGCGTAGTTATGAGAACACGGGCGCGGTCCCCGGCACGGTACGCGACATAAGTACCTTTTCATTCAATCAAAAACAATTCCAAACTGAATTTGAATACGTAGCATTATGCAAAAATGTCCGCTGCAAGAATACATAGGGGTGCTGGGTACAATACATCACGACAAAACGTTTTTTTCAGCCAAAAACTGACCTCCGTGTACTCCGTGCACACGCGCGAGTACCGGAGGGTTAAGGGGGGAGACCACTGTAACGGTCGAAATGTAAGGGTGTTTTCGGGAATTTATTTCAACCCAACAACGCAAGTAAATCAATGTATTGCTCAGTATAGTTAATAGTGTACATATTGAAGTGTAAGATAATTTTTGTTTCAATTAAATTCATATATCCGTTTCCTGTATACTCTTCGTCAAAATTTGCGCTGCGGCAAAAACATGCTAGTCACGTTGACAGTGCCCAGGCCATATGGTTAATCCGAATTCAAAAACACAATAATATTTAGAAACTAGAAGCCTGCCTCTATTACGTGACGATAAAAAAAAGTCAAAATTGTAAAAAATTACAAAATGGCGAACCACTGAAAAAGAAATCATGTTTTCGGGGTACAAAATTGGGGAAATGTTAATAAAAAAATAGTAGCCGGTCGAAAATTGAAAAAAAAACTGATCGTCACGTAATAGCCATTGGTTTTCCGTACAATAAATGTCCTTGATCATGTTAATTGGACGTATAGTTTTTTCTGTAGACTGTCAACGCGGTTGAAAAATGTCATTCTGAGGAAAACGCGTTCAATTTTCCGTGCGGCTCAGTCGCGCGTTTGACCCCGCTTCACAGAAAATACTATATCTCCGTCAATTTTGCGAATTTTTTCATAAAATTTGGAGACAGCATTCTTGAAATGTACGTCTTTCAGATAATGTAAAAAAGAAAAAATCGATTTTTCAGATATTTTTACAGTGGTCTCCCCCCTTAACAGAATCCACACTACTCATTTGGGGCCCAAAAATTGTTTTCTTTTATATCACCAAAAATTAAAAGACTCGATTTAAAATTCTACACGAAAAATACATACAATCATAAACACGTGTTTGCACACAGATCAGAAGTAGGCGTCATGATATTTTTACCGCTTTTAAGTGCTCAGATTAGTAGTCTACAGATAACATAAAAATACATACTCCCATATCTTTTGAATTCTGACATCTTTCCTTATTTCTTGGGATTCTGTCACACTGTGACAATGGGCCGCAGAGCGACTGGTCGCTAGACTCCCCTAGGGAGGGAAGAGAGGAGAATGGTGGTGTTCTTTGTCAACATGAAGGTCGCGTTTGACTCGGTGGACAGGGAGGTATTGATAAAGGCTATGAGGGACAGGGGGTGAGGAAAGGGCTGACGGTGAGATGTAAGGAAGTACTGAGGGAAACGATGGGAAGAGTCAGGATAGGGGAGGAAGAGGCGGAAGATTCTCGACGGCACGGGGTGTAAGGCAAGGGTGCCCGTTGAGCCCAACCATGTTTACTCACCTGATCGCGGATATAGACGATGAACTGCGGAGGGGCGGATGGGGGGTGAGGCTGGGGGGAGAATGGAAGGGTAAGTCTGGGGGGTAGCAGATCTACACGCTGGCATACGCTGATGATGTGGCTGTGCTGGCAGAGAATGTGGAAAGGATGATGGGGAAACTAGAGAAGTACGTGGAGGGGAAGAGGTTACAGGTAAATGTGGGTAAGACCAAGGTGATGAGGTATAAAGGGAGGCAGGTGGAGTAAGGTGGTGTGGAGGTGGAGGGGAAAGGAGTTAGAGAAGGTAAGAAGCTTCGGGTACCTGGGGTATACGGTGATGGGGTATGTTTGGGGGATTAGGAAAAGGCGGTAATGGGCTATGGGGTAGAGGTGTGGGGGTGGAAGTTTAGGGAAAAGGTAGAAGCGCTGCATGAAAGATACGTGAGGTGGGTATTGGAAGTAGATAGGAATACCACAGGGTACCTGATTAGGGAGGAACGGCACAGAGGGATGACGAAGGGAGGAGCGTGACTAAGGGCGTGGGGATACGAGAGGAAGCTGGAGCAGGGGAAGGGGGAAACTTGGCGAGGAAGTGTTAGTAGGAAATGAAGAGGAGGGGAAAGGTTTTGCAGGGGTGGGAAGAGGAGAGGGAGGAGTATTATAAGGACAGGGGGTGGACGGTGGAGGAGGTTGTGAGGTTGTGTGATAGGGGGTGATGAGGGGAGAGAGGTTGGTGGAGAGGGAGAGGAGGCTACAGGAAGGGGAGAGGTGGAGGAGGATAGGTGAGACCAGGTACAATATACGGTACGGGAGGATGAAGAGGAAGGAGGTGTTATGGTACCTGAAGAAAAGGGGGAGGGGAGGAAAGGTGGAAGCGGGTGGCTAGGCTTAGGTTAGGAAATGAAATGAAGGCGGGGAGGTACTGGAAGGAGGAGGAGGAAAGGAGGTGCAGAATGTGTGGACAGGGGGAGGAGACGCGGGAGCACATGTGGAAGGTATGTACAGATTGTGTGATCGAGAAGGGGTGGCAAGAGGCGGTGATAGAGGTGTTGGGAGACGAGGGGGAGGGGGAGGAATAGACGAGGAGCTTGGGGGAAAGGAGAGCAGTGTGTGAGGGAGTGAGTGAAAGGGGAAGCACGCGGAAGCGGAGGTCCGGGAGACGGAGGAGGGTGCGGGGGCGTGCGTGCGAGGGCGGGGGGAACTAGGGAGGAGAACGAGCGAGCGGGCGTAGGCGCCAGGAGTAGGATAGGTTCAGATAAATTAAGATAGATTAAGTTAGATTAAGTTAGAATAAGGTAGACCTAAGGTGTAAGTGTAAAGGAGAAAGGATATGGGGTATTGTAACCCCTAGGGGATCAATAAAGAGATTATTCACTGATAATATCTTACAGTTGATTTTGTAGAGGAATAGTCCTTTTCGCTGAACACACTGAATTTAACAATGATAAGATCGAGTTCAGATTTATTGTCCGGTGAGTTCGGTTTCGCGAGCAGCGCGCGAGGAACAATCAGCCACCACCACCTGATGATCGTGGATTGGCAGTTGATGTTGCTTGGCCCCCGAAGGATATGGTGGGGTAACGGGAATTCTGCTCGACTCCGCCTAAACGACGCCGTGCGGCAGTTGTTTATTCTTAGCGTAATAGTTGTGTGCGTTACGAAACTATGCGTAGACCAATACGAGATGAAGCTATCGAGGAAGAATCAATGTTCTGACCAACAAAGCACCTGAATTTTTTCGGAGCGAACACACACCTATCCTGATGTGTGTATTTCTACGCAGACAGCCAGAGTTGGGCATTATTCGTATATATCCCCAAGCTTTATTCACGAATAATGAATAATGATTTTATTCGACGAAAAATTATTAGTTATTCACGAATAAATCTGTACTGTTATTTGTGCCAGATTTATTCGGATATGAATTTATTCGTTTTTAGACCTGATTGGAGGACGAATAAATGTGCGTACGCTCTATGTCTTCGAGCTCGATCCACGTGCACGACTATATACAATGTGATTGAAGAGGTAGAGCGTACCAGAGTTGGGCATTATGTAGATAAAAAAATATTTAAATAACGACTGAATAAATGGTACTTTATCTTTATTCGATATTCGAGGTTCGAATAACTGAAGTTATCTTTCTTTGAAGATCAACGAATAAATAATGTTATTCTATGAGAATTTAGTCGACGAATAAAGATAATTTTTTTAGTGGATGAGAATATATTCGACGAATGAAGATAATCTTTTTATTGGATAAACATTTATTCGACGAATAAAGATAACTTTGTTATTCGAAGGTTTTATTCGAATAAATGCGTCGTCCAAAATTTTTTATCCGTAGCATTTATCTTTTCGCTACTTGGTGAGTCACCAAGATCGCAAGTCACGGCCGCCGGTCCTGTATGTTTGGCGCTCGCAATTCGGCCGGGCTCGACCTTCGGAGTCCCGAATAAACACGCTCGACGCTGACGGAAATTATTCGTGTCTTTATTCTCGTGCCATTTCGTACTCGCCTTCGCCAAGAAAGAAGCTAGAAAGAACCGCTCAGAATCGTGTTCCGTCTATGTATTCAAAATGATGGGGACACCAATTCCCACCGCGCGACGAGTAGGCGCAGCCCGAGAGAGAGAGAAAGAGAGTGAGAGGGAGAGGGAGAGGGAGAGGGAGAGGGAGAGGGAGAGGGAGAGGGAGAGGGAGAGGGAGAGGGAGAGGGAACGTAAAATACCCCGCACGAAACTCTCCAGCCAATAAATCTGAACTCGACCTTAATTACTGAGTTTGATTCAACGAATGTTGTCGCAGTGACTGGCTTAGCTGGTTTTACCGAACTAGTTGTCTGCGGTCCATGTGACGCTGGTATTTATACGCAGCGATGGAATGTCAGGTATGCGAGGAATGTATGGTATGCGCGATGACTCATGCTTCAAATATGCGTTATGTAATCGATGCGTATTGATGACACATGCACGAAATATGTGTCGCAATAGCTTAATTGTTTTTTTTAGTGGCTTTGAAAAGGGACACTTAACCCATTGGATGGATTTTAATGGTTTCTGATTTAGGGGGGGGGGGGTACAGTAGTTTGTATTTGATTTGTCGTAAAGAGGGCTGAGACGTGGTCTCGAGTTATATAGGTTTTGGGACGAGGGACTTCTTTAAGATTTAAATGTGTGGATGGAGATCATGCCTCGTAGGGCGAAGAGGGGAAGAAGATTTCGTAGTTGATCATCTGGAGATGGGGACCGCTAAGGTATATCGTCCAGATGATCTGATCATTGGGATTTGGTTAAGAGTTGAGTTTTATAGGTGGTTACGGAGTTGTGGGGAGATTTATAGGGAAGATGCTAGTTATGACCGATCGAAAATTTGTGGAACGTCATAATTCCATTTAAAAAAATTACGGTGATATTGAAATCTCTGTAAATAATAGCTTAAACGCAAATCCTAATATTCTATTGTAAGCTCTGCGACGGCCGTCCGGAATACAATGTATGAATCCCTAATGTGTGGACCTCGCGCCGAGTGTTAACGGAAAACGCATTTTTGGATGTGGCCGAAACCGCGAAGTCGAGCCCGTCGACATCGACAAAAGAACGAGACGATTGGCGGTTATGCTCGGGGTTCTCCTACTCTTACCCGCGTTGTCAGGGATACTGCGCGAAGGCACTAGCCCAGCTAGCTCGTCATGGCAGCCTTCATAGCGTCGCGCGGTCTCCTTGACAACGGAAAGCACGCTGCGCGAAAGGAAGATTGGAAGGGGGAGCAGGTGCGTGAAGGGCCCATACGTTGGAGAGCCCTGCCTCAGGAGATGGGCAAAAAATTATTTAAAGTAAAAATTGCGAACACAAATTTTTGTTTCTTCATCTCTAGTCTCCTGCAGTCGTTCGCATAGGATGGCCGTGTCGAGCACTTTATGTATTCCAAATCTTAAATATATCCACTTTTTGCATTTAAAATACCATACTCCTTTCCCCTCCTATACTTTGCATACGAAACATTGTTTTGGTTTTTCAAAAGTTCTAAAAATAATAACGTATGAAAAATAATATACGAAATAATCGAGCATACTGTTGTTACGAGCCGGGGCTGTGGCAACGCGAGAGACCGGCGAGAAGGGTATTTCCCAAGGAATACGGTTTATGAGTTTGTTAGTTAGGTGCGCGGACGAACCTGATGGGAAATCCGGAATCCGCTAGGATTATTGATGGCGAGGACGAACCTGATGCGAAATCAGGGAGCCTCTAGGAATGGAGTCACACGCGGACGAACTTGATGCGAAATCAGGGAGCCGCAGCAGGGTGAAACGTAGTGAACGAACCCGATGCGAAATCGGGAAGTCACTAGGATGTAGTTCACAGACGAACCTGGTGCGAAACCAGGGAGCTGTTAGGAGATTGGATTATTCACAGACGAACCTGGTGCGAAACCAGGGAGCTGTTCGGAAGTTGATAGATTTACAGAAGAACCTGATGCGAAATTAGGGAGCTGTAGCATACGGACGAACCTTTGGAGTTAGTGTCCTTGATACGTTTTCATGCCCCGCAACGTTCACTGCGACAAAGGCCCCTTTTCGAATTGAGAGTTCCGGACTATACACATTGCACGGTGGATCCGTTAAACCGTGCTATGGATGAGGTTAACCGTCACCCAGCAGACACTGACCTGTTCTCGATCTCGTTCGATTCTTTTGCGGAGACTATTAGTCACCAAAGTCCGAACTTGACATGTCACAACATATGTCCGTTGTCGCTGCATAAATATGTAGTCGAGTTGATAGCTTGTTTAATTATTTGTTATTTGTTTTTGTTTTTGTTTTTGATTTGTTTATTTCACTTTATTTTATCTTATTTTATATTATTTTTGTTTATTGTACTATATTCTATGTATTGTAATATGCATATCTGTTCATTATTTTTGTATTCTAAAGGGTTTTCCCGTTGATGATAATAATAATAATAATAATAATAACCTGATGCGAAATCAGGGAACCCTAGGAGGGTGAGGTTTCGTGGACGAACCCGATGCGAAATCGGGGAGCCACTGGGTTGGAGAAGATTCCTTGTTTTGGATGAAAGGTTGCGAACGAATCTGATGCGTAATCAGGGAGTCGCGGGAAATGTTAGTAATGCCTCATAACTCTTAATTAAAGTTTGACACAACTCGAGCGGTAAAGTTGCATCAGTGGGTGAGTGCTACTAATATTATAAGGATTCAATAATCAGTTATTGTACAAATGTAAGTGTCGCGATTAGTTAATTAAATAAATAGTGTAGTTACTACTAGTTGCACGGTGTTGACGCACTGGCGATACGAGGCGTACGAGTGGCTACTTCAAAAGTGTTGTTGCGGCCGCTTAGAGCGCGCCGCAGCGCGTGTTTGAATATTCACCGGCTGACTCGCACGAACAGCTGATGAGTCAGCTGAGGGCGATGACATTTCTTTGTTTTCGGTAACGTCTTTTCGACGCGCTCGCCCGGCGACCGTTAGTCGTCAGAGATCTGAGTCGTGACACGCACGCACGCACGCACCTTTTACGATCTTCTTCGCGCCCATTGCGCCATTATCAAGTTTTCTTGGTCTGCGACCCAAGTCGCTAAACGCCCACGCGTTAACTGTATTATAGTGTGTTGTCTAAGTGTATTTATGTGTACGACGTCTAATGATCAAGTGGATCATTAGAGAAATAAAGTGTGCCAGTAAAAAGAATCCACAAGTCGCTGAATCACCTTCCCTTCGAATCGCCCCGGCGCCGGCAACGTTAAATTCGTACCTGGCGAAAACAAGTGTCAAATAGACTATAAACTTGACTCGCGGATTCTATGAGGTTACGCGTGACTCTATAGCTTTTAACTAACGAGGGTTGAAACCAAATGGTTTACATAGTCCCAAAAATATTTATAATTAAAATATTTCCATATAAGGGAATCCTTCGGGGTCGTCGCCGTGTCACTCCCGTTCCCCTAGTCGGGATCCAGATGGTCGAGGTCACGACCCCCATTAGTGGTGTTTGATAAACGAAAGGATTTTAGGGCGTTTTCCCTTCGCAGACGCGAGCTCGAAAAATGGTTGAGAGCGACGTATGGGAAAACTCCACATACGCAATACTGTATAAACTTATTGAAACATCCGAACATCAGTTAACATTAGTCAGTTAATACATATCAGTTAGTATATAGTTTAAAGAAATAAATTTTTCCATAGCTATGGGGGAGAATGAATTCCTTTTTCAAAAAATATGTATCGATTTGTTCCTTTTAAATAATATATAGCACAGTAGGAGGGTATTATTATTATTTTTATTGATATTATTGTATGTCTGTATTATATCGTATAGACATCATTAATGTATGCGCAAACACATGATCAATGGGTGGGGTGCAGCAACAGGTGCTCTTGAAAAACATTAAAGTACTCATTTTACTAATTATGTTATTGCAAGTGAATGAAATTTGTTTTCCGTTAAATAAACAGGAATATTGCAGCAAGGTTAAATGGCGAATGTGATATCGTTTTATTTTCATCCTCCTCTCTCTTCCGTTCAACGAAATATGTTCATAAGAAAATCTTTAAATTGTTACTCTAACAGAAAAATTTGTAAATCTCGGGCTTCGACTTTCAAAAAATGACCTAGGGCGGTATTCACAGTCGTGTCTTGAGATCAAGACCATCTCAAGCATTTGCTTAAGATGCCGCCTAGATTCATAGTTGCTTCTTGAGGTCGTGTCTTGAGCATTTGCTCGAGGAAAATCTTGTTCAAATAAGTAAATTCTTGTATGACGTCACATGTTCTCAAGACCATATCAAGCATTTGCTCAAGATGCTACCTAGATTCATAGTTGCGTCTTAAGGTCGTGTCTTGAGCATTTGCTTGAGGAAAATCTTTTTCAAATAAGTAAATCCTTGTATGACGTCACATGTGTCAAAATAGACGGTAAAGCGAGGTTATATTTTCAAGACGACGTTTTACATGTCTTGAGACCGTCTTGAGATTGGAAAGCGAATTTATTTTCGATGAACTTCACATATGTTGTCAAGGTCGTTATTTTGAACAACATTTTCCTTTAAACTTTTTGGCGGTCGCCTTTAGTTTCAGAGATATTGAGGAAAAACTGTTGCTACTACTACATTATATTTTGCATATATATGTACGCCACCGTGGCACTGTATTCGTCAGTGCGGAACCGCCGCTTACTACAGTCATTTCCAACGTAATTTTCCAGGTAAAAGTACTTTTTTTTAAATCACATTGCCGCGTGCTGTCCACCTCGGAGCGCTTCGCGCCCCGAGGTGTCCAGAGACGGATATAAACACATCCTCCAGATGACCGACCACCTCAACTTGATCGCTGTGTCCGTTGCGTCGGAATAAATGAATAGAAGTTTTTCGCAAATAACGACAGATATCGTTATTGCATCATTAGTTATTCGATTATTGACGACGATAAACTGTCCCCCGGCATCGCTATAATATAACCTCGACGGTCATACGTATCACTCACGTTCGAGTATCCTACTCCGTTGTCCACCAAAGAACGAACGGAATATCCTTCATCATTGGTTGTTCTAACAGAATTATTCCGAAAGTTTCCGAACGTGAATGAGCAAATGCTTGAGTAAATGCTTTATAAAGTAAATGGATACGTCATATAAGCAATAGCTTATTCCAAGCAAATGCTTAAGATCATCTTGAGCAACGACTATGAATACCTGATGTCTTCAGGCAAACAAGATCGTCTTCTAGAAGATGATCTCAAGCATTTGCTCAAGACGCGACTGTGAATACCGCCCCTAGTAGTTTGTTTGAGATTCAACTAGTTCCGATCATCGACACACCCCAACTCACCGCAGCACCTCTTGGGCTGCGCAGCGCACGGCCGAGCCACAATCGATCGGCCAATCGAAAGTCAACGACAAACGCTTAACCAATTAGATTTCCCCACGTCGGTCGACCAGGAGAAGACGCGTAACGGAAATACTCATCCATCTTGAATTCAATCTTGTTCACGCAGAGTACCGGTGAAGACACGTTTTCATACTGTAATCGTTTCTCACGTAACTCGTGAATTTTCTCAACTCAATCGTTCGTTTTAGTGCTCATTGTGCTTAAGTGAATATCACCTGTTAAAACAATCAATGTCTCACCTCTAAAACTACGTTATTGTTATT
The DNA here is from genome assembly GCA_963971345.1 of Andrena flavipes. Lineage (NCBI taxonomy): Eukaryota > Metazoa > Arthropoda > Insecta > Hymenoptera > Andrenidae > Andrena > Andrena flavipes. Next base: position 58,411,542 of record OZ020479.1, read on the forward strand.
CTTGACTCACTCAGCGAGTGTTTATTAAAATAAAGACAAAACTGTTCAAAGTGTCTCTCATAATCACAGTTCTATACGTTCTGTGTTTCTAACCTAAAACCGGCATTCTTTTTCCTCACGTGGCCATCGGTCAGTCGCTCAAACATAGTTTTACCGGAATTCTAATTCCTACCACGCGTAGCGTTACAATCTGTTCTGAGACTTCACTGGTAACGTTGCATGTGTTACGTATGTAAAATTTTCCCATACGTCGCTCTCAACCGTTTTTCGAGCTCGCGTCTCCGAAGGGAAAACGCCCTAAAATTCTTTCGTTTATCAAAAACCACTAATGGAGGTCATGATCTCGATCATCTGGATCACGACTATGGGTACGCGAGTAACACGACGACGACACTAAAAGATTTCTTTATATGAAAATTCCTAACGAATCCCCACTCATTTTAGGACTATATAAACCCTTTGGTTTCAACCCTCGTTGTAAAAGCTATAGAGTCACGCGTAGAGTCACATCGTGTCACGCTCAAAACAGAGTTGGTTATATTCAGTAAGATCAGACTTGAGTTCCCTTCAGAATCACAGTTAACCTCATAGAATCCGCGAAGTCGGGTTTATATTCTATTGTCGTAAATTAATAACTTTACAAAACTAATGATATACATAAATTGCGCCAATTATCACAATGGCTGTTTTTACAAATAAAAAAATGTATTATATAATATTAAGGAGATATATTTTTATACAAATAAATATTTTAATACGAATAAATATTTTATTCAAAATACTTGGCGCTGCGAAACCAAAAGAAGGTTAATTGTCTTGGTTAATAAATAAAATAAAACAAGACAAGACACCACTGAGACAAGAAAGAAAAAGATTTTAATGCAATTTATACATATTTATTCAGTTTAGCAACACCAATTCGGAGAGCAGCGCCAAGTATTTTGAATAAAATATTTATTCGTATTAAAATATTTATTTGTATAAAAATATATCTCCTTAATATTATATAATACATTTTTTTATTTGTAAAAATAGCCATTGTGATAATTGGCGCAATTTATGTATATCATTAGTTTTGTAAAGCTATTAATTTACGACAATGTTTTTAAATGGGATTCTTTTTGATGGGTATTAATTTACGACAATGTTTTTAAATGGGATTCTTTTTGATGGGGTTATATACTTGGCGCTCTTTTTGTACCTTTTTTTAAAAAAGGTAATTTGTGGGGATTTCACACATTTTGTAGTGTGTATGTATTTACGGAAATCGTGAAGCGACTAGCGACCCGAACGTAGCAGCTTTTTGTCTTTATCGCGAGTGGCTGATTTCAAGTCGTTTGCATTTACGGTTATGGGTTATATATTTATTATTATGTATATCAAAAGTCATTTTAGAATTTTTTTATTTGAGAAATAAAATGGAATTATAGGAGAAATATATAGAATCGAATCTGGACAAATGGAATAGAAATTAACGGAGATAGGTGATCGCAGCCAATCGGCTCGTATTACTTGTCATGTATTTAATATCGATGTCCTGTGCGTCTCCTTCATTTCTACTATAATATAATAAGCTTTACATAAAATAAAAACTATAAATTGCTGGTATACAAATACAAATATCTGTCAATTTAAATTCAATGCAATTTTTTACTACAATATATTACTTTGTACCAGCATGGTACAAATTTATAGAAACTTATGCGAAAGAAGGTGCTTCTCTGTCGAACCTTCTCCGGACAACTTCCAAGTCTGTGACTCTACATAAAAAATTTATTAAATAAATTTGGCAATTACCTTGTTAATTGAGACAATAATTCCGTCTCCTATTTAGTGTAAAAACTCCCGACATCTCAAATTCGGACAACTCACTGAATTTTAATAACATAAAATTCAGCAAATTGCAACTTCACATCGAAATATCTCAGCTCATAAGGCCCGTAGGAACAAAACGAAGACCCTTTCTTATGTAAATCAAACCCAAGCTATCCATTAAGATCATTCAAAACCTAATCGGATCAGCCGTTATTGAGATTCGGAAATCTCAGGGTTCTTGATAGCGAGTCGTGGCGTAATAGATACACTCCGTATTCGCGCTGCGCATATATACATATATTATATACTTGGCGCGAGACACTACCGTGTCTCTTGATGTGGCATATCGTAATAGCATCTCTTACGCCCCCATCGCCAGTGCGTTAACACCATGCAACTAGTGGTCATTACACTATTTATTTAATTAACTAATCGCGACACTTACATTTGTACAATAACTGATTATTGAATATACGAATGGTGTTCATGTGTAAATCGAATAGATTCGTTACACCCATCTCTTACCAAGCGATCGTTATAATATTAGTAGCACTCACCCACTGATACAACTTTACCGCTCAAGTTGTGTCAACCATTAATTAAAAGTTACGAGGCATTACTAACATTTCTTGCGACTCCTTCATTTCGCATCAGATTCGTTCACAACCTTTCATCCAAAACAAGGAATCTTCTCAAACCCAGTGGCTCCCCTATTTCGCATCGGGTTCGTTCACAACGTTTCACCGTCCTGCGGCTCCCGGATTTTGCATCAGGTTCGTCCGCGCGTGACTCCATTCCTAGAGGCTCCCTGACTTCGCATCAAGTTCGTCGGCGCCCCTAACTAACAAACTCATAAACCGTATTCCTTGGGAAATACCCTTCTCGTCGGCCTTCTCGCGTTGCCGCAGGATCGGCGTAACACATGCGACACTAAAATGGTAAGGGGGTCATAGGACCCCCCACACGGGTGAAAGAAAAATACATTGGTTGATACCTCATACCAATACCTCGTCTGTGATTAAACACAAAGTACTATACATATAATACATATGGATTGGCAATGCGGTGCACATGGTTTCTTTTCGTAACTGTTACACTTACGTACAATTATCTTTAATTCTGTCCCGTAATAATTTGTAAGTTATAATATTAAAAATTATCTGAAGGCATTCCCTATGCAAATTAGGATAGAAGCTACAATTACTGACACATTAAGGACTGACTCTAATATTATTGCATAGTATCTGTATTTATTGACTAAAAGTATAAGTTTTTTATTTTATTTATTATGGTTGAATATGTTTACTTCGTAAAACACATTTTGTGGGTCTCAGAATTTCTATTTTTATATATAAATCCATTAATCTAAAAAACATATTTCAAGATCTATTACTGACACCTTTAAAACATGTGTGACTGACTTACTGATACCCCAATTACTGCCAGCTAACCAAATACTGACACCCCAATTGCTGCCAGCTAACCAAATACTGACACCCCAAATACCACCAGTTAACCAAATATTGCCATCACATATACTATCACTTTTCAAAACTCACTTTTTTGCTTTAATTAAATTTCAGCATACATTCAATATAGTAATACATAAATATATAATATTCTTACAAATGTTCACACTAAGTAGCTTCGACACCTAAGTTAGCTTGCCCAGACAATCGGAAGACTAGAACAGGTTAGATTGCACGCGACTGTAGACGGTATGGGTGTCAGTAATGCCGCCATGCTTTATTTTTCTGACCAACTACTGCCATGACAAGAATTAAAAACTGATTGAAACGCTTGTATCAATCACTGTCATCCAAATATTAATTAAAAAGGCATAATTAGTCGCCCTGATAACCAGATCTGGCAGCAGAATCTGACGTCAGAACCGTAGTCGTCTGTGTCAGCATTTGGCTGCGTTCTGAGGTGCAGATTCTGATGTCAGATCGGCAGCAGATTGACAGCAGATTCTGATGTCAGATCGGCAGCAGATTGACAGCAGATTCTGATGTCAGATCGGCAGCAGATGAACAGCAGATTCTGGCGTCTGCTAGGCAGAGCCAACAGCGCCATCTGATGGTCAGAATTGGTAAACTAACGTGTGGTAAGAAAAAAAAGACCATCAAGTGTATACGTTGTATTTCCACAAGTGGTCACCCCATCCAAGTACTAACCGCGCCCAATACCGTTTAACTTCAGTGATCGGACGAGAACTTGTGTTTTTCTGGCACAGAATGATCATTGTTAAAAATTTGGCTCTTATTAATACTTATTGTTCAAAAATCTTCATACCATTATATTCTAAGAACTTATTATATAGCGTTTAAGTCGAAAAGATTCGTTGTAAGTACCTGTTTAAACTACAAGTGATATCAATATTAAATAACTTACCTAACGCAATTATTTTTACCTGTTGTATTTAATTTTTATACATTTTCTGTGTACTTTACTGACGTGGTGGTAGAATTGGACAGAGTTTAAATGTATTCTACAAGAATTTTTTTACCACACTCCATTTTTAACTTTTATACTTAACTATGAAACGAATGCTATTGTTGAAAGTTTTGAAATTTTATTATGATTTCACGTCATTTTCGCAATGCGTTCCTCTATTATAGAGGGATTAGTAGGAATACACCAATTTCTTAGGTGTATAATAATTTAGGTTAGTTTACCAATTCTGGCCCTCAGATGGCGCTGTTGGCTGTGCCTAGCAGACGGCAGAATCTGCTGTCCATCTGCTGCCGATCTGACATCAGAATCTGTACCTCAGAACGCAGCCAAATGCGGACACAGACGACTACGGTTCTGACGTCAGATTCTGCGCTCACATGCCAGACCCTGCTACCAATCTGATGTCAGATTGGCGTCAGATGGTTATCAGGGCGTTAAATTACGATCGTTGTGACTTTCTATGACACTTATATTGTCTAAAAAATGATTGTTTATTATGTAAATAATTTAAATATTGTAATTATAGCCCTTTCTTTAGTGCCCTGTTTTCTCTTTCACTATTCAGGAAGTCGCCATTTCCACTGTTGTCATCAACTTAAAATTTAGTATCGCCTTATAGGAATTAATGAAAAAATAAAATTAAGCAGTGCCTTTCCTAGCGTATAGATTATAGGTTGAATTATATAATTCATTTTGTTTATGACTGTACAAGTTTATTTATTCATTATTTTAAGTAAAATAGCTTAAACTGTCAGTAATTGGGGGTTCTACCCTATCTTTGTAAAAAGAAGTGAGATCCCAATAAAAACACTTCAAAAAATTAAAAAAATTACGCCAAGTACATAAAATCAAATAAAGCATAAAAACTAGAAGTTAATAATAATAATACATGGAAAAATTGAAGACGGATAAGAGTAAATCATAATAAAATAGAGAAAATATATATTGTAAAACAGATGTGAAATCAAAATGAGCTGCAAGTACATAAAGGTGCTTTCCTACTGTGCTTAAGATGACTCAACTACATATCAGGGAGTCGAGACCGAAGCAGAAACCGAATTTCAGACCGGTCGCGACCGGTCTAGCGACCAGTAACCGAGGCGAAAAGGGACCGCTGTTGTGACCGTAACAGTGAGAGGTTGTGGAGGGAAACCAAACTCCAGACCGATTGCCTCTCGACCGGGAATCTCAGACCGTACTTTTAACGAGACCAATCGAAACCAAACCGAAGGCATGACCAGTCCGCCGACTGGTCGGTTGACCGGTCGCAAACGGTCGAGTTAATTTATGGAGAGATTTCTGTTCCTCTCCATAAATTACGAGTCGGAGCGGTTCGGAGCGGTTCAACCTAGCTGAATAAGCCGGGAAGGTATGGATGCTATTCCTGCCGCTCACACTGTTTGTCACTCTCGTGACGGGTTTGTTGATAGGAGACTTTTGCAGTTATTTGTTACTGTAACACTGTCCATTCCAAACTATGTCGATCTGCCGAGATATTATTGTATTTCAAACACTAGTTATGTATTATTTTAATAGAAGTAGTTAATACAAATAAATTATTGTTAATATACAAATAACAAGAAAATGGTTGAAAATATAATTCTTCATGTGATTATTTTAAAAGTATGTCCAAGTGTGGAAAAAACAACTAACAAATTTCAAATTTGTTATTTATGCTATTGTTAAATATATTTATATTTTATTACATTCCTATCTTCTGTTTCAAATTTCAAATTTGTTATTTATGCTATTGTTAAATATATTTACATTTTATTACATTCCTATCTTCTGTTTTTTCCACACTTGGACATACTTTTAAAATAATCACGTGAAGAATTATATTTTCAACCATTTTCTTGTTATTTGTATATTAACAATAATTTATTTATATTAACTACTTCTATTAAAATAATATATAACTAGTGTTTGAAATACAATAATATCTCGGCAGATCGACATAGTTTGGAATGGACAGTGTTACAGTAACAAATAACTAAGTCTGCTATCAACAAACCCGTCACGAGAGTGACAAACAGTGTGAGCGGCAGGAATAGCATCCATACCTTCCCGGCTTATTCAGCTAGGTTGAACCGATCCGAACAGAACCGAACCGCTCCGAACCGCTCCGACTCTTAATTTATGGAGAGGAACAGAAATCTCTCCATAAATTAACTCGACCGTTTGCGACCGGTCAGGACCGAAAGTCTGAGAGAATTTCTCTCTCGAGTTTTGGTCGAGAGAAACCTCTTGACTGTTCGGTCGCTTTCTAGTTCGGTTGAGAGAAAACTCCTGACCGTTCGGTCGCTCTCTAGTTCGGTCGAGAGACCTGTAAATGCCATATTGGTCGGTCTCACTGACCGCGACCGCGACCGAAACCGAATTTCTATCGGTCTCGACTCCCTGCTACATATACACAGCTAAAATGCTGTGTTCATACATTCCATGTATTTGACTTCCAGGCCGCGGACATCTCGGCAAATGTCTAGATGTTACATTTTACCTGCACATTATTAAAATGTCCATAATATGTGTAATGGAATTTATGAACACAGCATTTTAGCTGTATATATGTAGTTGGGTCATCTTAAGATTAGTAGGAAAGCACCTTTATGTACTTGAAGCTCATTTTGATTTCACGTATTTTTTTACAGTGTATATTTCCTTCTATTTTTTTGTTGTTGAGATTTACTCTTTTCCGTCCTCGATTTTTTCATGTATTATTATTATTATTATCATCTATTTTTTTATGATTTATTTGATTTCATCTACTTGGCGTAATTTTTTTACTTTTTTGAAGTTTTTTTACGGGTTCTACATATACATAAAATCCTCCGTTTAGTTATAAATAAAAAAGTGTTTGATGATATACAAACATGTCGCATTTCAAATTTCGGTAATTTACCTTGTGCTTAAGACTGCATTTTGGTTGCAATTCAATGGTACCACGATACATAATTGTAGAAACACGTGGCATCTCCAATTTTGACAACTTATCTTACTTGACACTCGCCAGGTTAAACTTGACGGTAAAGGTGTCAAAATTTGGAGTGGATTACATAGTGAAGACAGCGATTGACGAACGAAACATGTGTTAATTTCTTTTGGCCGAAGGTGTGCTTGTAACGCGTATGTACGTATTACGTTGACAAAAATTTTGACTCGAGAATCACAAGAAGAAGGAGGAGGAGAAGAAAAAGAAGAAAATCTTACCGTTTACGACAGATCCATGAGACGATATTACGATATCTCTGCCATGCATGGACCGATTGTATTGAGTTTGGTCTTATTCGAAAACTTATATGCGGTTTACATGAGAAAAATGCCTTTAAATTTAGGAAATATTGCAGGTGTGATGGGATATTAATGAAATAAGTTTTAGGTAAGGTTGGATTAGCCGAGCGACGAGTAAATGATAGCGGTAGCGACAGTCGACATATTTAGGGTGGTGAGATGCAACCGCGTCTCTAGATTTCATTAACAGACGAATTAAAAGTATCGTTAAAAAGTTGTTTAGCCACCTAATATTTTGTATTTGATAGCGGTATTTTTCTTGCAGGAAGATGATAATTTCGAAAAAACTCCCGAAATTTTACTTGGTACAAAATGGACTGGAATCTGGGTGACATGGGCTGGTGGTTTCATATCTGCCGGTATTGAGGGCACTTTGAAGCCACTAGTTATGCAAGAATATAAAAAGAAACATGGTATCACCAAAATGTATCCTGAAACGTTTTTACATTATGGACTTCGAGGAACAGATGTTTTATGGAGCACTGCATTCTGCCAAACGTGTATGTCCTTAATTATTTAAAATCAACATATTTAATTATAACAGATAATTATCGATGACCTGAAAATAACAATAAAATTGCTGTATAAAAATTTCACTGTTATTCCGTTATAAGATTGGGTTAGGTGCTCTGTTTCTTTAGAAGTACATTTCTACCTCCCCCCCCCCCCCCCCCCCGCCCTGCCCGCACCATATTCGCTTGATCATTCTTTAACAAAGTACCATATTATTTTTATAAACCTGCTATTAAAATTCTTTTATCAAATGACGATTAAGATTCAAATAATTTTTGAAATGCAGGATTAGATAATTACAATCGGCAGAACTATTAAATGTTACTAAATTGTCTACTCAGAGAATTAACATTACTTAAATATTTACACTGACAATATGTGGGTCAGCACACAGTGCAGGTACGAATCGTTAAAAATGCGATAAAAAATCATTAAGTTCACATTTTATCGTTTCCCTAGTAGCATTTATTTGTTGGGAGTTTGTTGGACCAATGACGTGTTATCCGTTGGCCAACTGTTGAAGTATCGTGCTATTTTTAAATGGGCCAACGATTGTAACCAACGCGGGCACAACTGAAGGTTCCTTTCCATAAGCCCACCTGAAGGTTTCTTTCCATAAGCCCAACTGAAGGTTTCTTGCCATAAGTCGTCTTAAAGACGCCCAGAAGGCGTATTGAAGAACTTCAAAGCACGTCGTAAAGACGTCCTTTCAGGTCTGGTTTAGAAAAAAAAATATTCGCGGTGAGGTGAATCGAACCCAAACTTTCAGCTTACGAAGCAACCTTATTAACAATTAGAATTGAGAATGCACATGGAATAACTTAACCTATGTTAAATTAATCGCAGTCTTAATTTATTGCCCCGTTAGTTATATGTCCCTACCTCTTATGTGGCTGTATCCTATATTATGATTTCTTTTATGGATGAAAGTCTCCCTTTTCTTTTGCTTTATTATTATGATGTTCGGAAAATCAAATCGCAACCATTAGTTCAAGGGGGTAGACACGTCACGTGGTCTGGCCGATCCGGCAGGTCGATATTACTGCAGGTTTTTTCTGCACTGAAATGGTATTACCCATAGATACGCCGCTGCCTGATGCACGCGAGAGGGAGCTGTTTGCTATTTCCGTATTCTATTCTGAATAAGGAAAGAAATTCTCAGCTGTTGCGTTGTACTTATAAAAATGTAAACGGAAAGTCGGCTGATACTGCAAACGTAGAAAATTCATTGTAAATTTTAAATACTTGAAATGTGCTTATGCTACAATATTCTACGTTAGCAGTAAGGAATTATAAGTGAAAAGGGAAAATAAATGAGGGGATGTCCCCAGAAAATGAGGTTTGTTAGGTTAGACATTTTTTTACTGACAAAGCACCGAAACAGAACATGAAATACACTTATTACACGTCCTATGCAGAAAGCAGTTATGAACAAACATTATATATAAAATTGTGTTGGATGTTGAATGGGACTAGTGAAAATGCGCAGGCTGGATGCGCGTGATTATTATATGGTCGGCTCCTCGAAGTGACAGAAAATATTACCTAAGTATATGCTTGTTTGGGAATGAAATAGTTCCCCACGCCGCCACACTCACACTCGCGGCAGCACCTCACGAACTGCTAGTCAGCGACGCGGTTCGATGGGCGAGTCGCCAAATCAATATCGATCTATGGGCGAGTCAGCAATGAACGCTGATCGATCAACCAATCAGCGCCACTCGATCAGCCAATGAGAAGAAGCGCAAGCGGAAGTTCGCCATTAAATCATTCTCTTTTGTGATTTCGCAAAGTCTAGACGCGTTTCTTGTTTCTCGCATTTTTGCCTTTTTCACACTCATAATCAGTCCCCAATCAATAATATTGTCGAGGACACCACGGGGTGAGCCACCGCGTGGGAATCAGATTAATCATCCCCTTCACTTCAAAAGGGATTAATATAATCCAATAAAAACTCAACACTCAAAATCACCGCGTGCCGGTTACAAGTATAAAACTCCCAATCACTGTTATTTAAATAAAACCAGACAAAGTGTTTTCACCGCAACTCAGTGTATTTCAAATCAACCGTCTAAGAATCCCCAATCCCATTGAACAATCAAACAATGCTATATGACAACAAATGTTTAGGGGCTATTTCGTTCTTTTACGAAAACATTTGTGAACTTTTTATCATCCTTTCAAAACATTATTATTACGCCACAACAGTATCTTTAGGAAAACGGGTATAGCATATAGGTTATATTTTCTGTCACTTCGAGGAGCCGACCACATAATAATCACGCGCATCCAGCGTACGCATTTTCAGTAGCGGATTTCGTGAACGAATTCTGAACTGGATGTATTATGAAACACAATGTTTGCGGGGTTTATTACTATTTTATTTGTAAAAAGATGCTTCAATTCTTTTAATGTTCCTGTCCATATAATCGTTGGCTATGAACAAATAATATAATAAAAAGTACTAAAAAGTATTGGAAAACACCGAAGTTATGAGATTTTTTCCGGAAATCCTATGTTACGTGCCCCACTGTTGGGCGTTACCATCGCAGGCCACCCCGACGCAACGGATAGTATAATGATTAACACAACAGTTCGGTACAAGACAGTCTTCTGGTCGTCGTCCAGATCGTCCTCTCGAAGGGGGCCGACCTTCTTCTATCTTCAGCTACGAGCACCAGCAGGTTATGCACGGGCCTATACCCGGTGCTCACAACACTGCTCTCCCCTCTGGAAGAGCGGACGTCTCGGCCGCATTGAATCCTCTTCGGAATCTTCGTACCCCTGCCTGAAGAAGTGGTCGTGCAGCCCCGTGGCTTCTTCAGACATCTGCGTCGGCATTTGCCTTCTCGCTCAGGGGAAAACCACGGAAAAACCCTGAGCAAGGCGTGGGTACAACGGGACTTCTCGATCTGCCACGACGAAACGCTCCAACTTCCGGTCCCGTAATGTCTCTGGAACTCTGCAGCTTCCTGTCCCAGCTGACTGCAGCTGACTGATCCAGCAGTTAGGCACGGGTACCGCGGGACTTCTAGTTCTCCCTCGACGAAACGCCCCTGGTCCTTGTCCCGCGGCATGCCTGGAACTTCACTCTGGAACGTCCCACGTCGACTCCAACGCTCCGACGCTGCATCCTCCTTCGTGTAGCCTCCGGAACCCCGTGCAGACTCCAGCACTGCCTCGTTTGCAGGCAGCCTCCTCCAGAAGGACGTCGGACGACGTCTCCCGTGCTTCGGCGACGTTCCCTCCTCATCGAATCCTTGGTCGCGGTCGACCCTCTCCCCCAGGGACTCGTCCTCGATGTCCTTCCGGTGGCCGTACGAGCTTGAGACTTCAATCCCTTCACGGCTCCGGATTCCATGCAAAAAAGTCGGAGAAGCATTAACATTTACTTTCATTTGAGAGAATTCGTTGGACCTGAAACAACCGGGAAGAGGGAAAGGCGAGACGGAACTGATAACAGGGGATCACAGCTCATGAGCATGTTTTCGGCCCGTTCCCCGATCAATCTGCCCAGCACCCCAGCTCGTCTGCATTTTCTTTCTTCTGGGCTTCTTGTTCTCTTCTCCCTCTCTCAGGCCTTGTATTTCAGATGGCCCCATTCCTCTTCGTGGCTTCTGGTGCTCACCCAGGGGACCGCCCTTTGCGTCCTGTTAACGCTCCCGTCTCCGCGACATCTCCTCTAGCTGATCCAAGCAGTCGCACCGCTTGTCCGACTGGTGATTGGAGATGCCATTTCCTGGCTGCTGTCCACCCTGTCGACGCGGACCTCTTGGTTTGCACAAACCGGGGAGGAGCCAAGATTCACGCCGACAGGGCAAGAGAAGCGGTTCCACGTATGTCCGCGCTTCACTGCGGACTGCTACTCAGTTGTAGCACAGACAGGGAATTCGGGAACGCGTATTCAGGTCGCGGTGGCAGTCCCCCGAAACATTGTCCATCGTCGTGGGGTTTCGTGCTTTCTGAAACAGTTTAAAGAAATAGAGGGCTGGGCTACGAAGGTAGCCTCCGCAGCCCAGTCCAGTAGATTAGCTTAGACTAATCTTCAAACTCTTCGTTCAGAACTTTAAACTCTCTCCTCGAGCGAGAGACTTCCTGGATCTTTGGACGGCAAACAACCCATCATGTCTAAACAACTCCACTCTTCGGGGCTCTCTCTCATGGGGAATTCGGCCATTCTGCGACGATGTTCGCTCTCGAACTCCCTTCGTCGCAGCTCAGCAACTCTGCGCACTCCAGGCGCCTCCACGTTGCTTATTCGCCACCTCTTCATACGCGCTGGATGCACTCGTCGGTGCATTAGTCACTTTGTATTGCAATTTGTATTGCTTTCGCGATGTTGTCATCCATCGTTTTATGTACTTTGTTGTGTACTCTTACCTGCTCCTCCTGTTTTTACGTACGCAGGTTCTCTAATCGGCTACTGTCGATTGTAGCTACTACCTATAATTTTTGGCAACATGCAGTCCTCATAGAACATGCTGAGTTTTTTCTGCATCTCTGTTGCCCAGAATCGATCATCTCATGATACTGTTGTAACCTTCATTCCTTTCGGCGTCCATAAACAAAAATAAGCCCGTTGCCGTTTCGTTGTGTGAAATTATCCTTGCACTTGATAATAGTAGCGGTGATTTGTATTTATTTCACTATTCCGGAAAATATGCCGTATTGCAGGAAGTTTCTCTATTGCTTCAGCAGGCGATAAATCCTTCGCCGATTCAGGACACTTTACTTCGACGATTTTATCATGGTCCACGAGGCCGCCAGGAGTTGCACCTAAGTGAGGCACAGTGTCATTGATGAAGAGGCCACACGATAGAATTCCTAATTCTTCTTCCATTTGTCTCAAAGCGTTTGCCTCATTTTCCCTTCCGTATTGGAGAGAATGTAAATTGTGGAGTTGCGAGTACATTATACTCTTCACAGTATTTTCCCGTGGTGTAGTCTTTCGTAATCAGCATACCTTGCCGAAATTGGATGCGGTTAAAATTTTTTCCTATAACCAAACCACTTTTCGTTATTCACCTGATCGCGAGTTTCCTTTTCGATCTGGTCTTGCATCGTTTGCTAGTTATGGAGTATATCCGAGTGTCTTTCACACTCGGAAGAGTATACTGTCTCTTCCATATCTGTTATTTCTGCGTTGGGGTTCCGCAATCCTGGTCGCACGATTGTTTTTTAGTTCGAAAGGAGGATGCTTTCGCTTGTTTTTATATTCCCTTGCTTTTTCTACTGCACGCTTCCGACGCCCTTCCAGCTTTCTTACCATGGCCTTTTATTCATTGCCGTGCTCAATCTGCTAAACGTCTCCTTTGTGTTATATTGGACGACTGCAACGGAGACTCTGCCCTGATACGAGCCTCCTCGTCCAATGTTTATCCTTTTGTCTCCGATGAATTTAGTAATGATATTATTAAAACTTTCAACAGCATTGTTATTTAGACCGTGCAGCAAACTGTCAGCTTTAGAGAAAAGTGGCTCCATCGCTTCTTTGATACTTTGTTAAATACCAGTTTCTCTCAACCGTGGTACGTAGTCCCCTCTGTTGGGGTCAGAGTATTTCTTACACAAGTATGCTAACTTCTGACACTCCTTGTGTTCACCGAAAACGTGACTCAGTTCATTTTTCAAGTCCTGCTTCAAATTTTGAATTCGTTCCTCGAGTTGTATTTCTTCTCGCAACCGGTATTCCGCAGCTTTTTTATACCAGTACGCAGACGGAGAGCATTATTCTGTGCGACAGCTCTTACATCTTTATTGCGGCCTTTTGTTCCGATTTCGTTCATTCTCTTACTAAAATTGCGTAATAGGTGATTGGTGCATTCGATTTTTTGTACTTGCACCATATAATTTCCATATGGATTACTGTCCAATATCTTCTTGTACACACTGCTATCGCCATCGGTAACTAATATAGAGTATATTAGGCCGTGCATATCTATGCTGCAATTGAAGCCTTCGACAATAGCAACACTCTCCATGCCAGTTGAACTTTGATAACGACCCTAGTTCTTGAAGCAACGATACTCGCGCGGTTATTCCTTCCCCGTACCTGCTATTTGGCAAGTCATGCAGAATTTATTCTTTACACTGATGTACAGCACTTTCTTCGTGTGATATCCCACGATAGCTTTTGCGCCCGAAAGAGAATTGTAATCTTCTCCACAGTAGGACCTTCTCAACCAGCTGCCATCCACGACAACTGGGATAAACGGTAGTTTGGATTCTGCATGTACGTCGCCTCTTGCTATAGCTAATGCTTTTTCTTCTTTTCCAGCATCTTCCATTTCGCGTCGTGCGGCCACTTCGAGGGTATCGAAGGTCATTCTGACAGTTCTCGTAGATCCTTTTCGTCATACAGGACACGTTCACGGCCGTCATGCCCACCAGTTCATTATACCCGCCGCGCGTCATCATTGTTCCGGCAACAGCGGCGCGGTTGATATCCATAGTGACATCACTCTTCTGAAGACAGGATATACGCTCTGTGTATTTGCACATTTTGCACTCTACATGATACACATTTTCTTATCCATTCCGTTCACATCTAACTATTTCAAAATGTTCGATGCCACAGCCAGTAGTCGAATGTTTCCCAAGATATTTGATTTGCTCGAAAACATGCGGAAAATCAACGAAGTCGATTCCTTTTGAAATTGGGTTTTCCCGCTTTTCTGGCTCTGCAGCCTCCACCACCCAGTAATCGGCATCAGTTCCAACATCTTCATCCCTTTCTTCGTTGATGTATGTGTCCAAATCTATTTCTTGTGCAATTTCTTCTTCGTTTGACTCGAAATGCACTTCTTCTACAATTTCCTCTTCGTCCGCATTGAAATGTATTTCTTCTTCAATATCTTCTGCGCCCATGTCGAAATGTACTTCTTCCACAATTGCATCGATAATTGGAAAATCTTCCAAATTTCCTACGACTTCTTCATATATTCTGGCCGTAGAAGTATCATCCGCAGCAGATGTGCTTGGAAGTGCTTCGTATGAGGTACCTGCACGAGTACCTGCTTCCACTACGGTACCCTGACTTACCGTGAGGCACGGTGCGTTCTTCAATCGTTGCCTGCACGTAAAGAGTCAATAATAAGTAACACGTGGCACATACATAGAAATAGGAAAAACATACAGTAGAAAAGAAAAGCGGGCATAGTAAAAGAAGATATACGGTAAAGTCTCGATGTAAGCGAAAGCATCGGAACGAAGCAAGTTTAAATACCCGCATACGTGTGAGACAATACTAACGCAATCAAAATTTAAAATTAAAACTTTTGTATTTTTGGATCCATTTTCATGAAATTTTTACCAACAGGTTTGTTAGAATCATCTGATGAAAATGATATCGAACACGGCATAAATCGGACAACTTTTACTTATCATGGATACGAATCATTTATATTTATATAATTGTTGGTAAAAAAATTATTAAAATGAACCAAAAATAAAATACTTTTAATTGTGAACCTCGTTTGCATCGGTGTTGTTTCTCACCGATTTTCGATTTCGGATCGGGTTACACGATCGGCGCAGGAGCCATATTACGCGTTTCACTGATTCCAGGGGGGACCACCCCAACTAGGTGTGACAGGAATTAACACTAATGTTATATAGTCACAATTTTGAACTCTAATCGAGATTTTACTGTAGATCCTACACTTTTAGAATTTTGTCGACAGTCTTGAACGTAGGAGAAGAGAGCGAGTGGGAAAAATGACTGCCGATTGTCTCCATCTTTTTCATTCGCTATCCTCCTCTGCGGCCGAAATTTATTGCCACTAAATATGTATTACAAAAATTAAACCGTGTTTGGTGTAATTAATCATTACAGAAACATCACAAATGTTACGATACTTTATTTATGAAATTATTATTCTTATTATTGCATTACTGTGAATATCATTCTAAAATATCTTGGTGATACGAAGAGGTATTCAACCTGCACCGCATCATGCCCAATCTGGGAGGCCCCCAAGAAGCAGATCGGCGATTGTACGTGATGGTCGTCCGGTCCATGGCGCTGTACGGCGCTCCGATATGGGCCGGCGACCTGGAGGACTGTCGCGTTGGGCGGGAACTCCTCGCAAGAGTTCACCGCCGCGCGGTCCTCCGAGCCGTGCGGGCCTATCGCACGGTGTCACACGCCGAGCTGTCGGCGCTTGGTGGGTAACCTCCGTCCTACCTGCTAGCGGAGATGGAGGCGGAAGTTTACTTCGCCTCCCACGATCTCCGCGGCACGAGGGACCCCCTTGCGCCAGATGAACTGGAAGTGCGGGGCCGAATTGCTGGGGGAGGCTATTCTCCCCCAGGGAAGGCCCCTCATCAGGGGGCGTCTGTGCGGAGGCGCAAACGCGCGGGGGAGGGAGGGTGCGGAAGTATCGCTAGGTTGACCCCGCGCCAAATCCCTCCCTCTCCCAACATGCGCGCGGCTCCGCACAAGATGGAGACCACCTAGGGGGTTTTAGTGGGTTCGAGTCCCACATAACCCTCGGCCCGCCCCCACGGATACCCTGAACGAGGGTATCCGTGGGCGTTTCCCCTTAGTCAAAAAAAAAAGCTGTGCGGTACTAGCAGCGGCCAAGCGGCTATACCTGATATTATTATATAGGGTTCTCGCAAATGGTAAGCATTTGAAAAAAAACTGAAACAGGAAAACTTTTACTATTTTTTATACCCAACATAATGCGGTATATCAACTTTTGGTGTTCGCGATATTTTTCGTGAACCGAAGGTGAGCTTCAGTTTTGGAATGCTACATATTTGATTACCCGATATGAAAGTGACTGTCAAGATAAATTGAAGGCTTGATGCAATAAAGGGGCTAGCCTTCGAAAATGCGTAAAAGTGCTGTCCAAACGCTAATTGTAAGAAAAATTAGAAAATTACATTTAGTTAAACTGGATTTTAAAAAATATAGTGTTGTAGAGCTCATCGCGACACACATTTTTTCTCTTTGCAGTTTTTCTATCGAATCATTAGTATTCGAGATAAAAATTATAAACAAACAAATTTCTTCGACCAACGTCAATATCTTTTTAAACATACTTTTTAACGGCGGACGTTGAAAAATATGGGTTATGTTCAGTATTACATTTTAATTAAATATTATTATATTTTTAAACGTAAGGGTTTTATGCATACAGTTTATGGCTTCGCTAGAGTTTTCTAAGTTTTATGTTTCAAGTCTCATAACGATCCGTTAATATTTACTCAAGTTATCGCAATTTATGTTAAAAAGAATATTGACATTAAAAATATTGACATCTCGAATACTAACGATTCGATAAAAAAACTGTAAATAGAAAAAACGAGTGCCGCGATGAGCTCTACAACACTATATTTTTTAAAATTCAGTTTAACAAAATTTAATTTTCCAATTTTGCTTAGCGTTTGGACAATACTTTTTCGCATTTTCGAGCGGTAGTTCCCTATATTGCATCCGAGCCCTCATTATTCAACCATATGATATACTATAACTTTCAAGGCAACGCAAGATTAGGAATGAAAGACATAAATAGTTCCATATTATAGCACGCACGGCTCAGCCAGTCGAGCCGGTGTTGGACGACGCAGCGTCACGATCAATAAATTTTCCCCAAGTAGGGCTATATCCTCATTTTCTTTCAAATGTGTAAATAGTGCCCTGCTAGTATAAAATTGCATTTGTTTAAAACAATTGTAGCATAAATGGTCCAAATTTTTGTTTAAGTGACAGCATTTTTATTAAGTACTTTTATTTCCCCAGTGTAAGTACCCCAAAAGCTCATTTTTATCTGTCTCTTAGTACAACAGTTATAATTTAATGAAAGAAAGTAATTTCCACAATTGTGAAATTTTTTAAAAATCCTTCGATATGCGTATATATTAGGGTGGAGTGAAAAAAACTTTTTTTCGATAATCAAATTCTAATAGTGCGGAAAAGTTGTCTACTTGGCCCAATAAAACGTGTAAAAAATTTCAGCTCGATCGGATAATTTCTTCTGTGTGCACCAAAGGCCTTAACTTTCAAAATTTTAGTACAAAACTTAAGAAAGTTAAACTTTCTTCAGCTGGTGGATTCTACCTTTTTTTACCCAGGACTATATTTGCTGCGTAAATGATGCAAAGAAACATCCGTGGCTGGTTTCGGAACGATAGGAATGGCCTGTCGGCACTGTAAACTATAAAAAAATACAGCTCTTCGCTCACTTTCCTAACGGAAAATACGACCCAGAACCCACCATGTGGAGGTAGCTGTACGACGGGCTCCTTGTTTTTGTGTTGTTTTTTGTATTTCATATTTTTTTTTTAAATAATTTTATTGCTTTTTATAATGTTTTTTCATATTTTTATTTGTCGGAATGAGAAACTGCGCTTGTTATAGCTGTTATTGGTGTGCAAACTTTATAACGAGAACTGATTTTTCGTTTCAAATTTTGGCATTGACTGGCGGGATAACAATGTACACCGAATGAAACCATCCCTTGCATCGCTACCGCACACTTGACAGGATGCTTCGGTCACGAGTTTCACCATGCGTTCGACTGCAGTGGTGTGGCAGGGATACTTAAGAAATTCCCAGTCTAGAAACAAGCTGTTGCTCGACAATTTTTCTGATAGCTCCTGATTAGTTACTTTGTTCAAAATTGGAGGTGACGTGATTCGGACAGAGGACCAATCCATTATTTTATAATAGTCGTCTGCGGAGAAGTTGATTTCCGGAACTGCACGAGGTAGTACTTGCTCATCACTTTCATCTAATTCTCTTGCTTGCAAAATTTTGCGTAACGCATCTAGACGGACTTCACGCCTTTCATCCGTCATCATGGAGATGAGAACATTTTCCGGGAATGCGAAGAAAGCATTACGGGCAATTGTGGCATCAACCACGCGTAAGTACTTTTTTGGTAAGTACCGTGACTGTTGAATGGTATTGAAGAGGTGCTTCGGCCCGTCTTTAATAGAGCTGTTGCATCTTATCGCAAACCACATCGGGACATAAACCTTAAGTATGTACGTGACAATATCTTTCAGCTCTAACCTTTCGATCCTTCGGACAAGAACAGGACTGGAAATCACGGCATTTGCAAGCGGCAATGTCAAATAAATAGTTGGCAGTTGCTTTGAAACAATCAATTTTTTTCTGTAAGGCTGAGCTTTTGCCGGCCTTGTAAGTGTACTTTATGACCTTTCTGTATTTTTTATGGTACTCTGTGATTAGTTGTACGACGCGTGTATACGAAACAGAAGGAATAGATGCCTTTCCATAAAGACTGATAACCTTGTTCGCTACCCTCTCAACAATAATTGAAAAGGACGGTTCTCTGTTTCCACCCGAATCAATACCCAAACTACGTCTCTCATGAGCACAGCATCTGAGTACGTCCTCATACGTGGGGAGTTGAGTGAGCCCTAAATCTTTTGGATTGCCAAAAAGGGGACAGACAAAAGTCTGGAGAAGAGAGAATTTTGATTGGGCCATACTTAAGGGCGTGTGAACAACGCTCGGACAGCGCTAAGCTCTGGGGTCTATCGACGCAAGATCAACCTTGTCTGTTGACAAGGCGCGGCAAGTAGTACTGTAATTTCACCGTGCCGCAGAGGCAGGCGCGTGGAAGGATGGTGGGGGGAATGCGTGAAGGTGGGAGTAGTACTCAACCCAGGCAGTCACTGTAATCTTCGACCAGAGATGGGCAGAAAATTATTTAAAATAAAAAATTGAATACGACTAAAAGACGAAAATTTTATTCGAGAATTTTGAATAAGACTAAACCCGAGGCAATATTTAATCGAAGCGCTCATGATTGAAACTATGGGGATTCAATCGCCGGCCACGATTGAATGCTTTCCATCGTGAAGTATTCAATCGTCGGCCACGATTGATAACTTCCATGATGACATTCAATCGTCGGCCATGAAACATGAGGATTCAATCCTGATTGAATGAACAGTGTTCTCGTCTTCAATCGTATTTCAGTCGAATTTCAATCGACTAACTTTGGCAGGCCTCGAGACTCACGAGAGCCTTTGATCGATGTCGCGCGAGGCCCGAGCGGTGCGACATTGTATCGTTCATCTGTCTAAACTGACGCCTAAAGTTGCTGGGCGATGTGTCATCGATTATTATACGAAAAGTGAATTTGTTTATTTGTTATCATATCAATATGAAAGTCGATTCCTTGCATTCCCCGATTAATTGGCCAGAAAATAATTTAAATGGGACTACTTTTAATGAAGTTCGGTGTAAATTCTGCAAAATAATTGTATATGTAATTTCGGTAACTATGACCTAAATTATGTCAAGTTTGGTATCATTTTTGTCTGGAAAACAGGAGACGATTGATGTCACTTTCTTGGAGATCTGATAAAGAATTTCACATTTTTCCGTTCTTAATTCTCCTTGTCTTTTATGACCCCATGGTTCTCGGCGATCCGTGTCGAGCGTTCGCTACTGAAGGGTCTTACATAATATGTCTTCGACTCCACGATAATGAAAGAATGATAGTGAGCATGATTTTAGAATTTGGATGAGCTTAACGAACACTACTTACATATACATACAAATGTTGTGAAATAATCGCGCACACAGCTTTAAAATACGATTGTAGCTGCGCAAAATTATTTTTGTTGTTAGTATTTCCTGTACATATGTATACTTTAATAGTATTTACTCATTTCTTATTTTTAGTGTCATTTTTTTACATATTTATGATTACTTTTTGCATCTTTTTGTGTTTGAATAAACATACAAGTTGTTCTCTATAAAAGCTAATATTTCCAGATTATAATCAATTAGTTTCATGGAAAATTTACAAATAAACATATAAGTATTTTAGCAAAAATCAAAAAGTGCATATAATCTATATGTATTGCAGAGAGTGCGAAGTACTTTGAAGTACTGCAATATATAGTGTTTAATAAAATTTAAAGACAACTTTGGCTGGTTTTTGCAGGTTATTGAAATTCGTTTATTTCCTTAAAAAAATAAATTTCTCAACTAGCACCATGTTTAGGCCATATACATTATATATGCAATTTTTATTTTTGCTGAAATACCTATCTGTGTATTTGTAAATTTACCATTAAACTAATTCATTATAATCTGTAAATATTAACTTTTACCGAGACCGCCTTTATTTGTATTTACACACAAAAACATGCGAAAATAATCATAAATAAATAAAAAACAATAAAAATAAGAAATGAATACTATTAAAGTATATATATGTACAGGAAAAAATAATGACAAAAATAATTTTGCTCAACTATAATCGTATTTTAAACCACTGTGCAGCGCGTGTTTCAATTGCAACATTAACAATACCCTACAATATTAGTTTTGCCTTGCGATGGTCTTAACCAGAGTTTCGCGCCACTCAATTTGTTAACTACCGACACACACGCGAAAGTTTCCTTTCCTCCTGGGGTTGTAAGGCCCAAGAGAACTCTGTGATACGCGGTGTTGGTGTCTTTATCATTCGCCAAATTAATTTTGAATGATTGTTATTTTTATGTAACGACAAGATATCTTGCTGATCCGGACGATGATCAGTCAAGATTACGAATGTTCGTTAATGATCTTGATCACGGATGCCTGATTAGATCAATCGAGAACTATAACGACAAGACATCTTGCTGATCCGGACGATGATCAGTCAAGATTACGAATGTTCGTTAATGATCTTGATCACGGATGCTTGATTAGATCAATCGAGAACTAGTCCGTACGATGACTAGAGCAACGATATTGTTTTGACTGAAAGTCTCAGTAACGATCGTTTACTAAATCAACAGAATCGACTGTTGTTGATTTATCCGTGAAGATTCGATCGAGGGTTTTAAGAATGATGTATGTGTTCGCTCAAGAGACGATTGAACTCTTCCACGTCTCGCTTTTTCGCGTCGAAGGTAGACAAGACCTCAGACTTTCGGGAGGTGTCAAATTGCTGATTGGCTAGTTTTTCCTCGAAGAGGAGGAACCTTCCTTCCGCGATTTCGGTGGTGGAAGAGGAAGGCCTCTCCTCCTTGGTGACGTAGTGGAGGAAAAACCAGACATCTGGTTAACAACTTCGTTAGGCTGCCCGGTCGGAGCGTTCAGTCAAGGTTACGATTTATGACCGTATTGTTCCGTGGGTCAGCGGTGGACGCTGGTATGTACCGGATGGTAGGTAACCGTGTACCCTCGTTGACAGAGCAATTTAACGGATTATTTCAGGACGAAGGTAGTCGAAAATGTCAGAAAAAATGGCACGATGTCGATTGCCTCTTAGTCATCTGGCAGGCAAATGGTTCCCAACGAACGCTTCGAGAACAACAATTGCTCACCGTAAAGACGTTGAATTTTCGCCTCGCCCTGAGCCCGCTTTTGTTCTTTGAGACGAAACACAATTAAAAAATAAATTGATTGGTCAACTAATAGTTACAATTTACAATTAATGAATTCTGCATGATTCTAATGACGCCTAATTTAATTGCACTTACAAACTGAATTACTAATTGTAATTAAAATAATACTTTTTGATGTGTAACACGAAGTTCGCGGTCGCGCATGATAGGGCAAATGAGATTGCTTGTGTACTTTGCCCGTATGGGGGTAGACAGAGAGAAAGAGAGAGAGGCAGAGATCGAAGGAGGAAAGGAATTTACCGATTGGACCAAGCAGTAATTACATACACAGTATCACGAGTTCCATTATACATTTTTAATGTTTTACATCAACCATTGTACATGGAGAGAACTGACAACAGACGCTTCATACATTCATTACGGTTAATATTACATCGGTGCAGAAGTTCATTCGCTTTATTGATACAAAGTGTTTATTAAGAGTATAAATATATTTAATATTTTTGTAACGAAAACATTTTTCTTTAATATTTATAATTTTTTGCCACTTTTCTGTTTAAAGTTCAACTAGATGATCTGATAAATTTGACAAATTATAATTTTGGAAACACAGTCATTTATTTATGTTTCTGTTTCAATGCGGTACGTCAACGTTATGTATTGGTGATTAATTTGTGAACTGCACACTTCGGATACATTTAAAAATATTTTAAGATCAGATACTTCAAATGATATGTACATTCTGTTATTGTGATTGAATTCGCCTTTTTATATAGTATAAATATATATGAAGAAATCGATATGGTGTTATTTCAAACATATAAAATACCTCTAATTTGTTATGTAACAAAGATACTTTCAAATTTTTGCGTATGTGAATAAATTCTTCATATTACGTGTGGAGACTGAATGCAGGTGTCACCCACGTAGAAACGCGACATGACCACATTTTTCCCACGAAATGTGAGATCATGCATATTCGCACTAATTTTTCCACTTTAAAAAAGGATTCGTATGCATGCTTTGGGGCTCAAAGTCTACTTAGTCTGAAGTTCGTAGACGATAAAAGCATTAGGAACATCAGGTTCTATTCTCTTTGAAGCAGATTATACATCATTCCAGACAGGTGAATTACCTAAAACACAAAGCAGAAGCGTTTTTATAATCTGTAAGACAGTCTATGTTTTCTGTCTGACGCAAAATTCGGATAAAAAAATTAATACAATTTTTATGTACATACCGTTAAGGAACTAGTTTTTGATCAGTTTAGAGGGCTTCCCACTTTAATATTTATTTTTAACGTAATAAAACTTTAAACCATAAACTTTTTTTATACTAAAAGATGAATTAATGTGTAAACTTTAAGGAAAAATTTTAAAAAGTTGAAAATAAGTATATAATTTAATTATTTATAAGGTATGAAATAATAAGGTGACTAGGAACTAGTTTTTGATCATCTAAAATTAACACTACTAACTGCTTTCACAGACAACACCTATGTTTTTGAATTATCAGTTTTTATGTTAGTAATTATTTCAAGCAATTATTTATTGACATAAACTCAAAAGAACGATTTATTTCATGAACTGATCAAAAATTAGTGCCTGATCAAGAACTAGTTCCTTAACGGTATATACGATTTTGTCCTTTTTCTGCAGAATAATATTTTTTTTCAAGAATTTATATTAATAATGTGCTCCCGACACATTTGGGGGAATAGTTTTCGAGATTTTATGTTCACAGTTGTGGAAAATGTAGTTTATGGGAAATCACGTTTAAAGTTGGACATGCAATTTTGTCGTACTTTACGCATTAAGAATTTGCTACTTACGGGTTTCAATCGATGCCTGGTGCATACATTACGTCTGCCTCCGATAGATTAAGGTCTTCTATGACCTTGCTTTTTCTTCTTATTTCAATTCTGCTTTCTTTCGTCGCAAGTGAGGCACGGCGATCAGCGATCAGCGTAAGTTATGCGGATGTTCTTTGAAGTTTCCACACTTTACAGTTGAAGCTTTCGTTTCGATTTTGCGAAAATCCTCCGAGACATCTTTCGAGGAGTTCTGTATTACGAGGCATAACTAACATTTCCCGCGACTCCCTGATTTCACATCAGGGTCATCTGCACCCCTAACTGGTTAACTAGTTAACCAATTAACTAGTGTTTCAATTTTTTTTATCTTCAATTATCGCGACCGATAAGAATTCCTTTCATCAAAAAGGATAATCAGTTTCCTTTTTATTAAACTGTTTTATTTCAATCTTTCAAATTGGCCTTCAAAACCACTCTCCTTTGGAACATACTATCAGAAAGCCTATTGGCCTTTGGAGAATTTGTCATTGTGGCGTAGGAAAAGAGTCTTTCCACAGGAGCCGATGATGGCAATGGCGTGTTATATTTCAAAAACAACTTATTAATTAATATATATTTGTTTAAAATTTTGAATTCGGTGTCATCCTCTGCGAAATAGTGTAATATCTGAAAGTGAAATGTGAACAGATTAGAAATACGTATGTTCCATTATATATTTACTAAATGAAAAAAAATACTAACTTCGAGTGATGCTTTAGAAGCATATTCTTCAGTTCCCAGCGAACTCCTATCTCCAAAATAAAAGAAAGAATTCCGAGTCTTGTCACCAGACGATGTAGCTGGTGCAGTCGTTGTGGATTCTTTATTCGCTTTCATTTCCTCAATTATTGCGCGTTTAAGGACCTCCTCCAATTTGCCACGGTCCTCCTGGGCAATGCACGGAAACCACGCATTCTTAAATTGTGGATGCGTTAATGCAGCCAGGGCGGCATTCTCTGACTCCGGTGTGGTGAGTTTCAAATAGTCTTCAAATCTGGAATTCACCGCGTAGCGAAGGCAGTCACTTATGGGTTTGCAGAATTTCCATTGTTTTTCCGCCAGTATTTCCAATTTTAGACGTAGAGACAACAAACATGGCAATAGTGTGCCATAGAAAACATTGTCTCCCTGTAAAATGTCTATCGCATCCGCGATTGGCGCCGTACATTCTACGTGTTCTTCTAAATATGGCAAGTCCTTTTCTCTTAACACATTTTTTATTCCTAAAAGTTTTGCCAAGTCTGTTATTTTGTTTTTAATTTTTAAAATTTGTCTTAGGGAATCGTATAGGGAATTCCACCGAGTCTCGCCCGGTCGTGTCAATGTGTGACCAATTTCTTGCAGTATTATTTCGGCGGATTTTGGCCTGATTGCCGCCTTCCACAACAGGTTACATTTCTGCATGGTGTCATTATGAATAACCGACAGCACGTCGTGGCTCTTAATAGTGCGTATCATGTCTGATGTTATACATAAATTCAGAGTATGTGCAGCACATCTAATATAGCGAGGCAGAGTATACTGTAAAGGACGCGCAACATCTGTGTCTTGTGGTATGGTTTCTTCTGGTTCTTCTTCGGATGAACTATGGGAGGAAACAACCAAACTATCGTCTTCAACTTCTCTTGTAATGAAGGCTGCTTTAACCCCAAACTTCTGAAGGCCTTTGCAAAATTACTGGCATTATCTGTGACCGTTGCCACAATTTTGGTTTCAGTTAAGCCAAACTCTGCATGAATGCTCTTCAGTAAGTCAGTGATTTTAGCAAACGAATGCTCACCGGCAAATCGACGGCAGGCTAGAGCTACTGATTTCCTTTCGTAATTTGTGGAAATCCAATGTGCTGTTACACCAAAAAAACTTCGTCGCCTTCCCGACCAAATGTCTGCAGTCGTGCAGACAAATGGAACAGTCTCTAATAGGCTTTTAATGTTGCAAATTTCCTCTGTATACTTTTTATCAAGTATTCTCCCCAGTCCACGGCGACTAATTGCATTAACTTTATTACCAAGTTTCTGATTAATAAATATTTGTCGAAAGCGTTTACTCTCCACCACCTTCAATGGGACCATGGCATCAATTACGAACTCTGCGATATCCATTTCAAACTGCTTCTGTGACATCGTTGGTTTATCAGTCGAAGAACTCTCAGATGCTGTGTGCTTGTTTTTTCCCATTTCCATACAATATTCGGCAAATGCAGCAGAATGTTTCCGCTTCAAATGTGACAGGAAATTGGATGAAGATGTTACTTGGCCTTTGATTTCAACGTCTTTCGGCAAACAAAATTGGCATTTCCCAACTATGGTCTTGCGATTTGATTTCTCACTGACCAGTGAGAAATATTTCCCGCTAACAATCGTTGGCACGCGCAGCTGTTCTTCAACCGAAGATTCACTTACACAACTTGCAGTAGACATCGATACGCGAGATTCACCCAAAACGGAAATGTTTTCCACATCACAGTCTCTGTCACTCATTTTAAGAAACTTTATATACACTACACTTATTTGATAGTATTAGGTAAATATCTTATTTAATAGAAAAGTATATATTGTAAATATGAAATAATACTTGACTAAATATAAGTAATTTATACTAAACTAATTTGATAGTATTAGGTAAATATCTTATTTAATAGAAAAGTATATGTTCTAAATATGAAATAATACTTGACTAAATATAAGTAATTTATACTAAACTAATTTGATAGTACTAGGTAAATATCTTATTTAATAGAAATGTATATGTTTTATATATGAAATAATACTTGACTAAATATAAGTAATTTATACTAAACTAATTTGAAAGTGTAATATTATAAAGGCTTAAAATGGTTTGACAACTCTGCGATTCTCTCTTACTGATTAGCACCAAGAGACTGATTCTACAATTCTTTTGACAGCGTGACTCCCACTTAGGGATTTCGAGTGTCGCGTTCCGTGAAGTGATGCCAGATTCGGGACGGGAGCGCTGGAGAATTTCCCCCCTACGTCGGAGCTGCGTGTGTGCATGCGCCGAGCTCGCGGACACGCAGCTCCGGCATAGTGTGCATGCGAGGTGGGGGAAATTCTCCAGCGCTCCCGTTCCGAATCTGGCATCACTGGTTCCGTGCTCAACGTAAGCGCTTGCGACCATCGCGCATGCCCGTCGTGCACGCAAAGGACGGAGTGTCACGGTGTCCGAAGGACGAAGCGAGACAAAACATCAACGCGTCGTCTGTCTCGTACTGCCCTCGCTCTCGCCTTCGCCGGACAAGAGTGAGACAGAAATGGTGGGGATAGCGTAAAACCCACATCGTGTACACCAAACAAAACCCATAAGGAGATAATACTGTAATTCTTTGTGAATATTACGAAAAGTACTGTAAGGGTAAATCCCCTCCTAAAGAAAAACTTTTTCGTTCCAAGTTATATGTACCTCAAAATTGCTTCGATACATATTAATCGCGAATGCTGCAAGACATAGATTTTGCCCTCATAACGATCCTATAATATTTTGTAAGAAAAAGCTTGAAGTCAATGAAAATCAGGACCGGAATTGGTTGTAATATTATATATTTTGCACAAAATGAAACGAGACCTCCGAACGTCCGTTCCTTTGAAAAACTCTGCAGGGGCCACCCGTCTGCCGAAGTCACGGGCCCAGTTGCTTTTCCATACTCCACAACCCTTGAAAAAATTTATGACCGGCGAAGGCATCATTGAACGCGGTCGTCGCCGTAGCCGTTGCACCGTAAACAGACCCACGATGCATCGACCAACCTTCTCCACTCAGCGCTGGATTGTCTTACAATTTACTGAAGTTATCACAATGTATGAGAAAGACTGACTTTAGAGTTTAGACGAAGAAAAATATATTGTTTATGATTATGCAAACTGTAAATGGAAAAAATTGTGTCGTGACGAGCTTTACAACACTATGTTTTTTAAAATCTACTTTAGCAACATTTAGTTTTTCAATCTTTCTTAGCGCTTCGACAATACTTTTTCATATTTTTCAGCGCTAGTTCCGTTATTGCACCCGACCGTTCTTTAACTGACAAACATTTTCTTAAAATTGGTGATCAATGCCAATCTTTTCACTACCGTTACTTGCCTAGCGACAAAAACTCTCAATTACTACCTGAAGCGGCTAAACTACACATCTGCCCGCCAAACGTTCACCACCATAAACGTTGTAGCGAAAACAGACCCATAAAGCATTAGACTCACTGGTACGCATCAACCCTTAGGTTATTCCTGCCCACGACCTTTCCTACTTTCACTTTTCTACCCATTAACCATGGGCGCCTACTTCCTTACTCCGTCAAAACTTCCTCACAACATAGGCATAGGCAATAAAGAAGAAAACCCAATAACACAGAAGCCACACTCAACGTTTTTCCCCCAAATTTCTACTTCTCGACCTAATATTAAGTGGAAAAAATGTATGAAACGTCAAAAAGTATTCTTATACAATTAGTAATTCAGTTTACAAGTGCATGCTAGCGTTACCGAATGTAAGAATGAGACGGAGGGCGGATCTCATCCCGCTGTCATGCTTTCGAGGATTTTACGGCAGGGACTTAGCTTGTGTGCGGTCCTGATGGGGAGTCAATGAGACTAAATAGTAAACAGCCCTGGCGGTTGGCGATAGCTTACGGCCGCATGAGGTTTTCCAATTATCAGGTATCGAAAGATTGATTGAAAAAACGAAGAGGGAAATCCTATATGAATATTGTACAATAATATTGCGCGTCTCCAGGCCGCTTACTTTAGACGTTAATAAAATCATGCACTTTTCTGTACTGGGTATAATCGATGACACATCGCCCAGCAACAACAGGCGCCAGTTTAGACGGGTGAACGATACAATGTCGCACCGCTCGGGCCTCGCGCGATTTCGATCAAAGGCTCTCGCGAGTCTCGAGGCCTGCCAAAGTTAGTCGATTGAAACTCGACTGAAATACGATTGAAGACGAGAACACTGTTCATTCAATCAGGATTGAATCCCCATGATTGAAGGTAATTCAATCATGGCCGACGATTGAATGTCATCATGGAAGTTGTCAATCATGACCGACGATTGAATACCCCACGATGGAAGGTATTCAATCGTGGCCGGCGATTGAATCCCCATCGCTTCAATCATGAGCGCTTCGATTAAATATTGCCTCGGGTTTAGTCTTATTCATGGCGAATAAGACTAACGTCTCTTTTATTTGATACGTCATTTAAATAATTTTTTATTTAAATAATGCCCATCTCTGTCTACGACCACTCAGACGACTTTTAGAAAGTATAGCGAAGGGCTGTATTTTTTGATAGTTTACAGTGCCGACAGGCCAATCCTATCGTTCCGAAACCAGCCACGGATGTTTCTTTGCATCATTTACGCAGCAAATATAGTCCTGGGTAAAAAAATAGGTAGAATCCACCAGCTGAAGAAAGTTCAACTTTCTTAAGTTTTGTACTAAAATTTTGAAAGTTAAGGCCTTTGGTGCACACAGAAGAAATTATCCGATTGAGCTGAAATTTTTTACACGTTTTATTGGGCCAAGTAGACAACTTTTCCGCACTATTAGAATTTGATTATCGAAAAAAAGTTTTTTTCACTCCACCCTAGTATATATATATATCAGTAAAGACTACAATTATCCAAGTTTCACAAAGATCCCAAATGTTACTCCGAATAGTGTCCGATTGCGCGTGGAATGACCTTGCTTGAAAGTTACTGTAGAGTTGGTAATAATATAACTGAAATGGTACAACATTGTATGCGACACACAAGACCACATAGGTATCTAATAAGTTATGACCTGAAAGAATACAAATACAGTATTATCTCCGTATGTGCTCGCTGGTCGTGACCGGCGTGGAACGCGTATAGTGAACAGAACCCTAATTCCGAGTGTTCGTTTCTCGCTTCTTTCTGGCCAAAGGGGAGAACGAGATGGAACCCTTTGCGTGCGCGGCGTGCGCGAGTGCTCAGATGGAGTCGTGACTACTCGACGCATGCGCGCGACGGTCAGAAAGCCAGGAACGGCACGAGTCTTTTTTGCGCGTTGGGCGAACTTGTCCAATTGAGACCTTTATTATAATACATTTATAGAAATGGAAACGAACTAACTCTGTGGAAAGACGAGAAGCTGATTAGTCGCCATATTACTCATGTAAAGAAACTTCCGGAACCAAATGGAAAAAATCAAATAGTCCACAAGCAACTTCATCGAAGGCCCAGGACACAGACGTAAATGAGAACACGACAACGACTAAAACAGACGACAACGAAAAAGTGTCAAGGGAACAAGAAAATGACACAAATGAAGCCAAGCTGACACCACTGAAACTGGAAACGATGGACAGAATGTGGAGACCGGTGACTAAGGGGGGATACGACATTGCCAGAAAACGGTTGTTGAAGACGAATTGTCCACGTATACAGACCGGAGTGGCACGGACGTTGTGTAGCCGTGTGTTGCAGCGTATATTGTTCACGCGCTTATAATTTATAATTATTGCAGATGTAAACTCCGTGAACAAATAAATAGTTAATGTGATCCCATAGAAGGTATTTCATTCACTCGCGGGGTAGCACCTGTATAAATTGGAACTTTAGATATTGAAACATTTTCTATTTATCCCATGGCTCCAAGAGCCGAGAGGGGACCACCTGGTGTGGAGAACACCAGTTCCATCGGGGTTCCCCCCCCCCCCCAGTCATTTGCCGGATTTATTCGATAGCCAGGAATTCCCTTCGATAGCTTCTGAGAAACTAGCTCCTCAACTGAACGATCTGGCCTAAGGCATGCGCAACATAAAACTGTCCTTTGGTGTGCGCGTACTCGACTAAAATTCAAAGTCAATTTTCTGGAAAATGAACACAATATCAACAAATTTTTATTCTATACTTTCGACTTATTTTGACATGAAGAATAGCCCTTTAATTTTTTTTCCACGTGTAACCGAACATCCTGTATATATCGAAAAAATTATTGTAATTCGCAACAATGTGCTAATCCTTTAAGTTTAACTTTTCTCTAAACAAATTTTTATATGTATCATATTCTCTCGACTAACATTGTGATGTTTGTTGTACTCCGCAATTTTAATTACCTGTATATAATTACCTGTATCTTGTTTTCAGATTGCGAAGTTCATACGACATTAGGAATTGATTTTTCTAGAGTTTGGTCTATGGAAAAGAATAACGATACAATGGACGTTCGATTTTATGTTCGTGCTAGCCAAAATATTCACATACGTCTATATCAGTCACCTGCAATAGAATATCCTTCTGTAACGGTAAATGTCTTAAATTTTATCCACCAATGTTGAGAGCCCGGGTGTGAAATGTTATGGTTCGATTATATTTTAACAATATATTGTTGCGCGGGAATGTTTCCTCGCTGACCATTCTAACGTAATAAGTTAGTAGAAGACGAACAAACATAAGGACACAACAATATTTGGCTATACACAGAACTCCGAACAGTAACTATAGTGTTGTACAATAAGGGACTACTTAGTACACTAAATTCTCGATCTAAGTTCACCATTCGGGCCCACGCAGAGACTTACAATTTACATCGTGAACACCGCAAGCAATTAGCACCTCATTTCGGCTCGAGCTCGTGTTTATTATGTTTCGTCGATAGCGGCAGTTGGAAGTCGTAGAAAAGGACAGCGAATGAAAGCGAAGGAAAAACAATAAATGTTACTTTTTATACTTGACTGGTTCCGAAAGGGATCCCTCCCAGGTAAGGGTCCGAAATATGGATGATGATACAACGAACAAAATCTGTCAATCTTACAACGAGGATTTACTGTAACGGGAATAGCAACGAGCTCTTTTTGATGTATGAGATGCGAACACTTTTCGAGACAGCACTGTAGACGCCACAGATATGATAATTGCGCGTCGCCGAAGCCGGACCACACTAAGAGTTCCCTACTGTACTAGAAATTAGTTTTCCTTATATCCACCTATGTAGCACACTCAATTGTTACTTAAAACTTTAAATTTTTTAATACAATTAAAAATTTAAGTATCACAAGCTGAATGATGTAAATAGTAGGTCATTTCAGTAAGATCTTCCTCATAGGCACATATATGTATGTATTTCAAAAAAATTTCATAGTACGATAATGATTTAAATCATAGGTAACAATAGGTAAACATATTACCACACTTACGTATGAAGAAAGCAATTATTCTGCCAAACACTATTTAAGGGAAATTCCAAGTAAAGGATCTCTTGACTTTTGGTCCTGGAAAGAATATAGTATTAGGTTTGTGAATTTTAATTAACATATTTTAGTTTATTTTTGTATTTTAAGAGAACATTACTCTGCAGCATTCTTGGAGAACATTTGCGTCTATTTTCACAAAAAATCAGAGGTGCCATGGAAGTGTTCTACGCTAATGAGAAGTTATTTGCTACTTTGAGGTGGTTCAGTATTGGAAGTGAAAATTCTATCGCACATTGGACACTGTTCTGTCCACCAGGAGGTAATGATACACTACTTATTTCACCTATACTTATTGTCAAGATGTAGATAATATCCATATACAGGGTGTCCCAAAAATGTTGCGGGTCCTTGAAGGGGGTGATTCAAGGGGTGATTACAAACAACTTTTTCCTTTGCGAAAATTCTCTCCGAGCTTTCGTTAACGAGATATTAACAAAAAGCACCGACCAATCAGAGCGAGTCTGACGGCCGAGTTCCCGCGCTAGCGTGGCTACGCGCCGCGATGCGACTGTGTTCCGTGTGTACATATTGTAAATATTGTTTTATTACCTAGCCGTAAGATTTTTATCATGGTGTCTCCATCTGGAGCGCCATGCCTATTCAGGTGCTTCGCTCTCTCCCCACTCCTATCGGATCGTCGCGGTTCTGCGCGAAAATCGCGCTCTGGTTAGTCGGTTCCAGACGAATAATCAGGACACTCGCCTCTATTCTTGCGTCGAGAGAGAGGGGGGGGGGGGAAGTAGTGAAATAGAAGTAAGGTGTTAGTTTTGTTAACGCGCTCTATTCTGGTGTTAACCACTTTACGAAACTGTTAACGTGCATTCGGTGCTAGTTCTGCACATTCACTAAAACTTGAACTCTTTATTATAACTCTTTATTATATATCCTTGTTACTGGAATACAACACTTACAAATCAATCCTAAAACTAATTACTACTAAATCTTAAGCCTACTTATTCCTACTTATATCTAAATGTGCTAACGCATTAAAACTCGAATTCTTGAATCGAACAGACTGCGAACAAGCAACTCGGCATGCATCGAAGAAAATTTCGTAGATTGGCAAATGAAAAAGACGTAACAAATAAAATCGAACATGTTGTCATGGTTTGTTTGTTATTTAAAGTGAATAATGAATAAAGGATAAATGGATGAAAATCACGTGTAACATAAAAAGACGAATACACAGCTTTTTTTAGAAGATTCGAAAATAATAATTATTTGAAGTGGGAGGATAAGAAATATATAAATTTCCTTATGTTAATAACTTAGCCACGAAAAGGTAATGTAACAGGAAATTAACGAAAAGTGATTGTAGTTCGTTATTGTGATAAAAATCCGTAATTCAATAACAGCCAGCACTGTTGCTGATAACGAATGAGTCTGCTTAAAAAGCCAGAATAAATATTTTCGTACGGGAATTTTGAGAATTATCGCCGGAAATAAGCCATAGCTTGCGTTTAATTTTAAAAATGAATAATCACCAATAAAGTAACTAAAACTCACCCTTGTTGGAAATTCACCTGCAGCTTGAAAACCTGTGTCACTGGGTCACTGAACCGATCCTGGTCATCGATGGACGAACCCCGTGCACAGCTGGTCCCAGGTATACGACACTACCCAAAGTTAAGGGTCGCAATGTCAGGTGCGTCCAGGTTAATGTACCGAATATTCACTTCACTACACGGCTACTAACACTGATCACTTAATTTATTTTTCATGGAACGTGTTGTTCCTACGTTGTAAAAATTGGTGGAAATGAATTTTTTCTTGGCGTTCGGAGCCGTAGGTAAAGTCTCACGCTGCAGCACTTGCGTCCCCGTTGTTCAGGGGGTACACCCAGAACATCGCGTAATACTCTTGAGCAGAGAACATTTCTGCGACGTGATTGCTTGCTGACTGACAAGATTTTTTTCCAAGCGACTTCTTCTACCCCCGAGTACTTCCTCTTGGCACACAGATCACTTAGATAAATAGAACCAAGGGGGCAAGCAAAATTATATGAAAATAGCACCTTTGGAAAATTGAAACACCCTAATATATGTGTATGGACAGGAGGTACGATATAAATCATAGAATAATATATGGTTATAAGACAAATATATATATATATAAACAAAATAAGTGTTAACAAGATAATATGAAAGTAATAGTATGTATGTATGTATGTATTATTTATTGTCTTCCCCTTAGGGTTACAGCCTCCTTTCTCTTTCCCTCTCTCCCCCTTCCCCTACATCCCCTCTTAGCCTATAACTATATCTATACTTATTTCTAATTTAAACTTATTCCGCCGCTCTCTCTCCGCTCTCTCGCCACTGTCGCTACGCACGCTCGCTCTCTCGCTTATTCTACTCTTATCGCTACTCCTTACATGCAACAGTCATATAGGAACAACGAAGAAACATAAAAATACTAGACCAGCGCTTAGATGGTGGAATGATAAATGTCAGGAAGCAACTATAAGCAGGAAAACGGCATATTTGAATTACAAAAATCTTCCTACAAATGAAAATTTAATTAAATGGAGAGATGAAATTAATAAGACAAGAAAAATAATAAAAAATGAAAAGTCAAACAGCTTTAAAGAAACAATAGATAAAATAAACCCAAATACTAAATTAAAGGATATATGGAATATTATCAAATCCTTTAAAAACAGTAAAATATGAAACGCACCAAACAATAATAATACACCAGAAGAACAAATTAAAGCTGCAAAAATATATACAGAAAAGTTTGCACCACCGTCAACAGCAAACTACGTCCACATAAGCAACAACTCAATAGAACTTCCATCAATATGGAGACAAGAAGTAACAGTCGAAGAAATTAAAGAAATAATTAAAAACTTGAAATCTCACACGCCACCAGGATATGATAATATCTCAAATGAAATATTAAAAAGTCTACCAGACAACATAATTGATAGACTTAGGGATATTATAGCACTTATCATCGAGGAAGGAGAAATACCACCAGAATGGAAAATATACAACACCACTCTAATACCAAAACAAAAGAAAAATAGTTACAGACCAATTTCGCTACCATCAAATATTTTAAAATTAACAGAAAAAATAATTAAAAACAGGCTGGATCATTACATAGAAAATGATCTCATAATACCAAATATACATGTACACTAAAATCAGTATCGTCCCGCCATCTAACTTTCGGCAGTGATAATTAGGCAGGTGGCAACAGCCTGCTCGCTCATGTGGAGCGTTGAACACGTCACCTCCCATCGATTTGCGATCGATGGAAGGGGGAGAGTCTTCCTTCCTAGAAAACGACCGCGATTTCCTGGAAGGATCACTCTCCAAAGGTATTTGATCAAGGTAACCACTAAACGCTAATAATTGCTTGCTTGCTAAACGCTTAACGCGAATTGCTTCGCTCTGCTAAACCGCTGTAGTTAATTGTTGCTTACTTGCTAAAATAACGCTAAGAATTGTTAATAAGTGTTTATTCATTAAGTGCGTGTAAAATTTGTGTGCTTTATTTCTATGACCTTGTACATACATTCAATTCGTAACGACATTTGACTCGCCCATTTCGTTTAAATATACTGTGTTCGTTTCTTTAGTAACAATAATTATATTTGTGCTTTCCTAATTCTTTAATAAACGTTGTGCCGTGAATTTAACAATAAATCATTTGAGAAACTATCGTAAAGTACAACCAAACTATTCGCTATCAACCAAACTCTAAACCGTCTCGAAACCGCGCTAAAGATCCTCGCGACTGCATATCCTTTGCACCCTTCCAAAACAGTTAAAACAATACAATTTGGATTTAGGAAAAATAAATCATGCCAGGACAGCCTCAATTTGTTTACCACGGAGATCTACCAAACATTCCTTAAAAGAGAATCGTTAGGAGCTCTATTTGTTGATGTTGAAGGAGCTTTTGATAACGTAAATCCATCAATCCTAATCAATGAATTAAAAAAACTGAAAATTCCATCCAACATTTTGAAATTCATACAAAATGCTATAACAGAAAGAACGGTCCACTTTTATTTAAATGGATCTCATATAGACACAAGAATATGCAGGAAAGGCCTCCCACAAGGATCTATACTAAGTCCTCTTCTATTTAACATATATATCCATAAAATATTAAATCACTCAGGAGACAACTGTTCTATTCTCCAATTTGCAGATGACATTGTGATTTATTGTAAGAACGCAGACAAGTTTATACTAAAAAGAAATTTAACAGAATTAATAAATACTCTCCAAGAATGGCTTACATCTATAAATCTAAATATATCTGCAGAAAAAACAAAACTTGTAATATTCTCCAAAAAAAGGAATTCTCAAGAATTTAATATAGACAGTGAAGGAAAAACAGTCTCACCAACTAAAGAAGCAAAATTCTTAGGACTAACAATGGATAGTAAATTAAATTGGGTATCACATATTAAATACCTCAAAGAAAGAATCATTAAAGCAACAACTATATTGAAATGGCTATCGGGAGTTTATTGGGGCGCTCATCCAGAAACCCTACTAATAATATATAAATCAACAATAAGGGCCATGATAGAATGGGGATTACCGCAATATATCAATGCATCTAAAACAAACCTAAAAAGCATTAACTCTCTAACACAAACAGCTCTAAAAAAATGTCTAGGACTGATGCAATCAACCCCAAATGATATAGTATGGCATATGGCTAAGGAAATGAATATTTATCAGAGAGCTGAAATGCTAACAAACAACTACTTAGTAAATTGCTATACGCAAACAATACACAAACTAAAGACAAAGTTAAAATATATTGACAATTTACTAAAGAAACCAGCAAATCATAAATTTAACTTTTCGACACTGAGAAGATGGAAAAGTATAAAACATACACTGGAAAAAGTTAATCACACAAACTTACCGATACTATATGAATATCCTATACTAATTCAATTTAACAAGATTGAAACAAATATAGAAATAGGAGAGATTACAAAACAAGCAGAAAAACCAAATGAAACATTCAACAAAAAAATAAATGAACTTCCTCATTACGACATAGATATATACACAGATGGATCTAGAAAGAAAAAAACAATAGATAACGGAGACAACGAAGGAAACTCAAAAGCAGGCGCTGCATTTTACGTCTACCAAATTAATAAATGTGAATCTTTCAGCTTATCAAACGAACACTCACCAGAAACTTTAGAAGCAGTTGCAATCATAGAAGCAATTAAATACTTCAAATCTAGCGCTTATGATTCATGTAGGATAATATCGGACGCTAAAAATCTCATTAATAAGCTTAACCAACAAAATCGCAGCATACAGGAAAATCAATACATAATGGAAATTAAATTTCTATCGTACAGATGCCAAGTTATAAATAAAAAAATTATGTTTGTATGGTGCCCAAGCCACATAGGCATAGAAAATAACGAAAAAGTAGACAAAATGGCTAAAGAGGGAAGAGACGAAGGAAGGCAAATTTCAACGATGCTCACAAGCAAAGAAGCCAGAAGTATTCTTAAATCCACATCCATTCTAAAATGGAAAAACGATTTAGAGGCAATATCGCAAATAAGCAACAATAGTTACTTCAAACTATCAAATGAAGATATTAAACTAAATGCAAATTGGTTTAAAAAATTTTCACAAAAACCAACCAGGAAAACAATAACAATAATAAATAGAATTAGATGTAACCATCACAGAACCAATTCACATCTACACAAACTTTCCATTATACCAGAACCCAAATGTAAATGCGGTTATGAAGAGGAAGACTTAATTCATATGATTTTCTCTTGTCCTATAAACAAAGAGATCACAGACACCTTCACAAAGTTCATACAGACGAAAGGGATACAAGCTCCATATGACATTAGGGCACTAGCTTTTAGTGACGATACAGAAATAATAACCAACATAGTACAAGCATTTGCCAGCATGGATACACAATTATAAATATTCAAACAAACATAAACCAAAACAAGTAAAAACAAATAAAAATTTTCAGATTACAAGAAATACAAGAATAAATCCAGAGGAAAAAGAAAAAAAAAAAAAAAGGAATTACCGTGGTATCAGCGAAAGCTAAATCCAAACAAACAATATATATATATCGCTACTCCTATCCCAACGCCACGCAACTTATTTTATTAACCTTACTTCTGTCTCTCTCTTTCTCCGTCGACTTCCGTTTCCACTCTTTCACTCCAATCCTTCTTTCACGCCTTCCCTCCTTCTTCTTCCCCCCCCTCCCTCCCTTCTTCCACTTCCCCCCCTTCTCTCTCTCTCCTCCTTTCCTCTATCTTCTTCATCCATTCCTCTCCCTCGCCTCCTTCGTCCAGAATTTTCTTTCTCCTTTCCCCTATACTTCCCTCCACCCCCTCCTCCTGTGCGCATCTCTCCAACACGTGCTCCCAAGATTCTGCCTCCCACCCGCATACCCTGCATCTCCTCTCCTCCTCTCCCTCCCAATACCTCCCCTCCCTCATTTCGTTCCCGAGCCTGAACCTTGCTACCCTTCTGTATCTTTCTTCCCCCCACCCTTTTGCCAGGTACTTTGGCACTCCTGCTGCCCTTATCTCCCTATACCACCTATTGTACCTCGAGTTCCTTATTTTCTCCCTGTTCTCTTCTTCCTGTCTCCTTTCATCTTCCTTCTCTATCTCCTCATAGCCCCCTATCCTTTCCTCCCCTCCCTCTCTTCTCCTTCTAAATTCCTTTCTCTCCTTCTCCCATGTTGGCAACTCCACCCCCGCCTCCCTTTCCCTTTCTTTTATTTCTTTCAAACACAGCCTGGCCAGCTCTCCTCCCTCCCCCCTGCCCAACTTCTCCTCATACCTCCACGCCCTTCCTCCCGCCCACGTCCTCAGCTTCTTCCTCTTCGTCTCCTCTCTCACCATATATCCCGGTGTCTGCCAATCTACTCCTAGGGACCACCTAATAAACCTTTCCTGGATTCGTTCCACCTCATCCCTCTCCCTCCATCCCCAAACCTCTGCCCCATACCCTACCACCGTCCATACTAACATGTCGAAAAGCCACATCCTCCTTTCCCAGTCTTTTCCGAATTTTCTTTTCCCTATTCCCCAAACCTGCCGCATCACCACCCCCGCCTTTTTGACCCTGTCCCTGATGTGCGCCTCCTGTCCACCGTTCTTCTTGAATGTGTACCCGAGATATCTAAACTCTTTTACCTCTTCTATCTTCTTCCCTTTCCACCTCCAGACCATCTTTTTTTCTCTTCCCCCTCCTTTCCTAAATCTTACTATTTTCGATTTCTCCACATTCACCTCTAATCTCTTTCCCTCCAGGTACCCTTCTAGCCTCCTGACCATGCTTTCCATTTCCTCCTCTTTCTCTGCCAGCATCACCAGGTCGTCCGCGTAAGCCAGTGCGCAAATCCTTCTATCTCCTACTCTCACCCCTCCCCATTTTCCTCTCCCGAGCACCTCATCCACGTCTGCAATCAGCAGATTGAATAGGATCGGGCTCAATGGACATCCCTGTCTCAACCCTTTCCCCGTCCAGAAGCACTCTCCCACCTCCCCTCCCACCTTCACCCTGCTCACTGTCTCTCCGTATATTTCCCTTACCCTTTCCCTCAGCCCTTCCCTCACCCCTCTCTTCTCCATCGCCTCCCATAGCATCCTCCTGTCCACAGTGTCGAACGCCGCCCTCAGGTCCACGAATAGTGCTACCAACTTTCCATTTCTCCCTTGTATTTGCTTCCCTATTAGGTGGTTTAGGGTGTATACGTGGTCCATCGTCCCTCTTCCTCTTCTGAAGCCCGCCTGGTTTTCCGGCACCATGCCCTTCCCCTCCACCCTGCTCTCCTCTCTCATCGTCCCTCTTCCTCTTCTGAAGCCCGCCTGGTTTTCCGGCACCATGCCCTTCCCCTCCACCCCTCCTCTCCTGCTCCAGTCTCCTCACTAGAATCGTTGTGTACACCTTATAAAGAGACGGCATTAGCGTCACTCCCCTGTAGTCCTGCACCTTCGCCGCTCCTCCTTTCTTCGCCACTGGTACAATGATTCCCTCTTTCCATTCCTGCGGCCAACCTTCGCCCTCCCACACCCTTCTGCATATCTCCCATGCTATTTCCGACCCCTTCTCCCCTCCGTACTTCCAGGCTTCATTTGGCACTTCATCCCCTCCGCTCGCCTTCCCCTCCTTCAGCTTTCTTATTACTGTCCTCACCTCTTCTTTGCTTAACCCATCTTCCTTCCCTTTTCTCCTACCCCCCTCCTCCCCATCCTTACCCTACCCTCCACTCCTCCTAGTAGCC
Source organism: Andrena flavipes (assembly GCA_963971345.1). Lineage (NCBI taxonomy): Eukaryota > Metazoa > Arthropoda > Insecta > Hymenoptera > Andrenidae > Andrena > Andrena flavipes. Next base: position 58,452,309 of record OZ020479.1, read on the forward strand.
CCATAAAGTGCTCCCTCCATTCCTCCTTCTTTATCCACTCTTCTACCCCCCTCCCACTTTTCCTCCCTCTGTTTACTATTTCCCAGACCTTACCCTCGATTTTCGCTTCCGCCACTTCCCTTACCCACCTTTCCCTCTCCTCCTCTTTTTTCCTCTCGCAAACCTCCTTATATTCTCTCTTCCTTCTCCTGTATTCCTCCCTTCCCACTTCTCCCCTTCTCCATTTCCTTAGCACCGTTCTCACCTGACTCTTCAGTTCCCTACATTCTCCATCCCACCACCCTTCCCTCCTCTCTCTCTCCTCCTTTCCCCCGTCCTCCTCCCCTTTCCTCATCTCCTCTTTAATCCTTTCTACCACCTTGCTCAACTCCTTCTGTATCTCTTCCCCCTCTATGTGCACTCCCTCCATCTAAAAAACCTCCTTCCCGACCATCGCCCCCCCCCACCTTCCTTTTCCGCTTTCTGCCAACTTTCCTCCCCACCCCTCCGTCCCTTATCGTCACCACCATCGGCAGATGGTCCGACTCCACCTTGTCTCCTACTTTCATCTTTTCCACCGCCCTTCTCGTCCTCTCGTCCCCCAATACATAATCTATGACCGTCTCCCCTCTTCCCCCTACATACGTGTATTCCCCCTCCTAGTCCCCCTCTATGTTCCCGTTAAATATTTCCCACCCTGTTTCTTCTACTAGCCTCACTAACTTTTTCCCGTCCCCATTAACCTTGCTGTCTTTCGATTTTCTTCCCCCCCTTCCTCTTCCTCCCCCCCTTCTATCCTTCCACCCAGCTCCCCCGTTCTCGCGTTGAAATCCCCCCCTATTATCACCGTCTCTCCGTCCTGCTGTTCCTCCATCCACCCCATTATCTTTCCCAGCTTCGCCTCCATGTCACCGTTTACGTAGACCGCCACTATTTTCCATATCTCTTCCCCTGCCCTCACCTCCTCCACCATTATCCCGTCCTTCTCTCCCTGCTCTTGTTCTCCCTTACCCCACATCTCTTCTCTCACTCCTATCATCATATCCCCATCGCTCTACCCTTCCTATTCCTTCTCTTCGCCCATTGTGCCCTCCATATGTATCCCTCTGGTAGCTTCCGCTTCACCTTCTGCCACCCCTTCTCTTCCACCCATGTTTCCAGCATCACTATCACCTCCCACCTCTCCAGCCCCTTCCAAAATTCCTCTTCTTTGTTCAGCATCCTCTCTCTTGTCCCTTACTTCCCTCTGCCCCCTCCTCCTCCCTTCTCCCTCCCCTTTCCCTTCCCCTCCTCCCCTCTCTAGCTCTCCCTTCTCCCTCCCCTGCCAGTCTCTTAATGCTTCCTTCCTCTCGTCCCAGAACCACATTTTTCCGTCTATGGCTATCTTCCCATAACTTATTCTCACCTTCTTCCCCTCTTTTTCTTCCTTGTCCCCTATCTCCCTCAGCCACCATTGCATCTTTCGTTCCTTCCACGTCAGATCGTCCTCTATCCTCTCCTTCCTCCCCCTCAGCTTCCCTTTGTTCCTGATCACCTCCCTTTTGGCCTCCACGCTTTCCATCCTCACCTCCAGCATCACCTCCTTCCTATCTTGCCTTCCTCCTCTCAACTCCTTCGCTTCCACTATCCCCCCTTGCACTCCCACTAGAGCTATTATCTCCTTTGCCCTCTGTATCGCTGCTCCCTCCCTTCCTACCCCTTTTATGATCAAATTCTTTTTCTTACCTTCTCTCTCCTTCATTTCCCATTTCCTTCACCCTTTCTTCCCACTCACCCCCCCCCCCTCCCCCGTTATCCCGTACTGCCCTTTCTTTTCCCCTTCCTTTCTCCCTCTCCTCCTCTTCCCTCACCTTCCATAACTACATCGCTTTTATCCTCTCTTCCACTTCTCTTAGCCTTTCCACCTCTCCCTCCACCTTCGCCAACCTTCTTTCCATCCCCGCCATTTTGTCTTCCCACTCCTCTTTTTCTCTTTTCCACCTTTCCTCCCACTCTTCTATCTTGCCTCTGATCTTTCCCATCTCCTCACGTGTCTCCCTCCCTTGCTCTTTCACTTCTCTCAGGTCCTTTCTTACTTCTTCCCTCATCTCCCTTATCAACTCCTCCACCGTGCCCCTCTCCACTACCCTCTTCTCCTCTGGTGACCTCAGCACTCTCCTACTCTTCATGAAGGCCCCTTCCCCCTCGCTACTCTGCTCGTTCCCCCCTTGTTCTTTCTCTCTCTTCCTCTTCCATAGCTCCGCTATCCCAACTTCGCTTCCTCCACTTGCGCTTCTTTCTCTTAATGCCTTCTCTACCCCTGAACCCCCTCCTCACCCCCCTTTTCTCCTACTTTCTTTTTCCCTACCATCTTTTCGCTCCCCTTGCTTTGTCCCTTTTCTCCATCGCAACCTCCCATCTTACCCTCCGTTCCCTTCTTTACCGACCGCCCTGCTATACCAACTATCCTACCGACTCTTTGCCCCTCTTCCTCGCCGCCTGATGTCGTCCTCTTCCTCTCTTATTCCGCCTTGCCACTTCTCTCCTTCCCGCGCAATTCCTTCCCTCTTACCTTAACCTCCAAATTCCTCGTCGCCTACCTGATTCCTTCTTCTCCCCCTGTCCCTTGCCCTCGCCCTTTCTCTCCCTTCTTTCCCTGCTACCCTTCACCTTCTGCCCTCCTTTCCACTCTCCGCGCTCCCTACACTCTCCTATTCTACTGTCTGCTCTCTCACCGATCACACTCACAACCAGTCACTTTCACGCCGGAAACGGAAGTCCATGAAAGTAATAGTATTAGTAATACAAAATATATATAATTGCAATAAGCGTAGATAAATGAAATAATAAAGAAATGGTTGCAATAAGCGTAGATAAATGAAATAATAAAGAAATGATTGCAATAAGCGGTTATAAACGAAGAAATATTATATGGTATGGAGATGATATGCACAATAATATGAAGTAATAATAATGGCTTACAGTAGTTGCCGTAGAACACTGAAGTTAAATTTTAACACTTTTAATATAAACTTTTCGAAATAGTAACTGTTCTGTCGCAGATAGATTTCTGTCGAAGAAAGAGGTCCTGGCCTCTCGATCCTTCGTATTTATATGATTTACACGGGGTCCTTGCGGGGGTTGTATGCGGTAAGGACCTTGACATAATTTACGAATTATACGTCGTAGAACTTCCGGGGTTTTTCTATAATATTCTATTATTAGACCTGTTTACGGCACGTACGCCAAATATGCGTCGCAATCAGGCTTTTGGGGTTTTTCTACTTGTCTATATTTAGACCACTTTTCTGAATCATGCTTGAAATATGCGTCGCAATAAGATTCTCAAGATTCTGTTTGGCTATTGCTAAGAAGATACTCAACCCATTAGATGGATTTTAGGCATTCTGGCGGGAAAGGTATTTGAATGACTTTGACTCGGTGAGACGTAATGAAGGGGCGAGACGAGGTCTTGAATTAAGACGTTTTAGGACGAGGGACTTGTTTGAATTTGAATGTTTGGAAGGATTTCGCGCCTCATAGGGCGGATAGTCGAGGGAGTTTTATAACTGACCATCTTGAGATGGGGACCGCTAAGGTACATCGCCAAGGGGGTCAGTGATTGGGGAATTTGGGAATAAGACTTGAGTTGAGAGATTTTTGTGGAGTTGCGGAGTGGTTTATTAGGTAGACTTGAGAATAATCGCGCGGAAAATTTAGTGGGACATCACAATATACACAAATTGCGCCAATTATCACAATGGCTATTTATACAAAGCAAAAATTTATTAAATAATATTAAGCAGATATATTTTTATACTAATAAATATTTAATACGAATAAATATTTTATTCAAAATACTTCGCGCTGCGAAACCCAAAAAAGGTTAATTGTCTTGGTTAATAAATAAAATAAGACAAGATACCACTGAGGCAAGAAAGAAGATTTTAATGCAATTTATACATATTTATTCAGTTTAGCTACACCAATTTTGAGAGCAGCGCCAAGTATTTTGAATAAAATATTTATTCATATTAAATATTTATTTGTATAAAAATATATCTGCTTAATATTACTTAGTACATTTTTTTCTTTGTATAAATAGCCATTATGGTAATTGGCGCATAATGTGTATATCATTAAGTTTGTAAAGCTATTAATTTACGACAATGTTTTAAATGGGATTCTTTTTGATGGGTTAAAAAATTCAAGTTTTAGTGCTTTGCGGCACGCAGTGTAGCTGGTGCAAATTTGAATCTGGAAAAAAGACAAAAATATCACATAAATCTATATGTTTATAGCTAGAGAGGGGATAAAGTATTTATGCTATCGACCGTATTTCTTAAATAAACAATAAGTGTTTTCGGCGCACTAGTTCGGTCAGTTTAAATGTTAATAAAAGCTATTTGCAATAATTTAATACATTTAATTTCCAACGTTTCGGTGTGTGTTTAGACCTTTTTCAAGGAAAGAACTGTAATATCATTTACTGCGGTCGCTTTTAAATAAGTCAACACGTTTGATACGACGTGTGACAACGCGGGTCGATGGACTATGACTGGAGTAAACAATACTTTGGGGGGCTATTTAAAGGTGAAAACGGCTGTGGCAAAAACGGAGTCAATAGAGAAACCGTTGAAAAATCAGAAGAGAGACTGTTAAAAATTCGTAAACGGATCTATGAGATTTAGAAAGACTTTTCTTAAAATTTTCTTAAACAGGTATATTGCAAAACCTCCACAGAACCACAAACAAAATACCACTAAAAGAATTTACATGTGGTAACAACCGAAAACACCTTGGAGGGCACAGAAAATGATTACATAATGCAGTTTTATTATGTATTAGTGATTTGTTCAAATTGGCCATTTTTTTGAAGTGTGAATCCATCAATAACATTACATCATAAAGCATTATGCTTTAATATAGTTGCGTAGTATTCTTGTATCTTAGGTGATTCATGTGTAACGTTTCTAACAGGATCCTACGACTCCAATTAGCCTCTCTATCAATAATTTTAACATTATTGAAGTCAAATCTGTGATCAAACTCCAATGAGTGTTTTGTTAGGGCAGTGTGCTGTGATGGTGATAAAAAAATGTTCTTTTTATGTTCATAGATCCGTCTTTCTAAAAGTCTTGACGTTTGTCCAATGTAAACTTGGTTGCAACCCATGCAACGGATTGAGTAAACAATATTTGAATTTTTCAATATGGGAATTTTATCTTTAATTGGGGGAAACAAGTTTTTAGTGTAAGAAGGTATTCTAAAAATTGTGTGTATCCCTGTTTTCCTAAAAATTCTTTTTACATCGTTCGAAATATTGTTACTATAAGGTATTACGACTGTATTCTTCAAAAAAATGGCCAATTTGAACAAATCACTAATACATAATAAAACTGCATTATGTAATCATTTTCTGTGCCCTCCAAGGTGTTTTCGGTTGTTACCACATGTAAATTCTTTTAGTGGTATTTTGTTTGTGGTTCTGTGGAGGCTTTGCAATATACCTGTTTAAGAAAATTTTAAGAAAAGTCTTTCTAAATCTCATAGATCCGTTTACGAATTTTTAACAGTCTCTCTTCTGATTTTTCAACGGTTTCTCTATTGACTCCGTTTTTGCCACAGCCGTTTTCACCTTTAAATAGCCCCCCAAAGTATTGTTTACTCCAGTCATAGTCCATCGACCCGCGTTGTCACACGTCGTATCAAACGTGTTGACTTATTTAAAAGCGACCGCAGTAAATGATATTACAGTTCTTTCCTTGAAAAAGGTCTAAACACAGACCGAAACGTTGGAAATTAAATCTATTAAATTATTGCAAATAGCTTTTATTAACATTTAAACTGACCGAACTAGTGCGCCGAAAACACTTATTGTTTATCTAGAGAGGGGATTTTTAAAATACTGATTTTTGTGGGATTGGTGAGCATTTGAATAAAAGACGTTCAATTTTCTATAAAGAAAGGACAATCATTTGTTAATAAGTAATGTTTAAATTAACTTATCGAAAATCCCGTACGTATTTCTCTTCAAAATGTTAGTTTAAAGATATTTTTAAAAGTTCGAATGAAAAGAATGAAAATTGTTGGAGTTATGCTGCGTGCCGTGTTGAAAAATCGTGTTTCGAGATAAACGCGTTTAAAGTTTTGAAATGTGTAACTCTTTTCTCGAAGATTTTAATGTACAGGGTGTCCCATCTAAGACGAGACAGTCCAATATCTCCTAAACTATTGGAGTTAAAATTTGAAAAAAATATGTAAATTCATGGTTCGATGGGGCTACCAAATTAGCTCGAACGAATTTTTTTCTTATATTGTTATTTTAAAAGATACGATGGTCAAGTTTCGTCTTATAAATGGGACTACATTTTCTGAAGACCTGAGTTTATAGTGCGTTCCAAGAAAAATTCAATAAGCTTCAATGTATACACTTGATTTCCACTGGTTATTGAGATATTGCGCTTGCAAAATTGCTGATTTTCACTGTTGAGTTTATTTATCTTTGGGTGTTTGTGGAACTTCAACCGGTTAAGATTGGATATGCCTTTTATATATTTTATAAAGATATACTTGTACAATAAGTCGCGTGGTCGTCTCTTACACCTGTAGCGCAGATCACCCGGAAGTGAAGAAGGAAGCCGTTTCGATTCTAACGGAAGACTTGAATATTTTTCAGAACGGAAACATGAGCACTAGCGCCCGAACAGAGCGGCAAATTCAAAACTTATAAAGGAAATAAAACACGCATTCTTGCATACATAAGGAAAAATAAAAATGAGTGAAAATCATATAACTAAAACATACATTCCGCAACACTCCCACTGTTTTGTTAGTGATTTTTCTTTCCTTACATCAGACTCCTAATATTCAACACATTTCTGTTGTTTATAAATTTTTCTCTAGGTAGTGATTTTGTTTGAAAATCCGCAAGCTGATTGTTCGATGGAACATACACTGGTTCTATTGTTTCGTTTTTCACACATTCACGTACGTGGTGGTACTTAACATCTATATGTTTTGTTAACTTATGATACTCTACACTTTTTGTAAGTTGTAAAGCACTTTGGTTATCTATTAACAATGGTATTGCAGGTTGTTTTTCTACTAGTAATTCTTGCATTAAATTGTGCAACCATGTTGCTTCTTGTGCTGCATTAGATGCTGCAATATATTCAGCTTCAGTTGTCGACCTTGCAACACATTTTTGTTGTTTAGATGACCAAGTGATTGGAGCGTTAGCAAGTACGCTTACATATCCCGATATGGACCGTCTGGTGTCTATGTCATTAGCAAAGTCGGCGTCTGTATATATTTTAATTTCGATTTCATTTCCAAAATACAGTATACCTAATTTTATAGTTCCTTTTAGATAACGTAATATTCTTTTTACGGCCCTCCAGTGCCTCATTCCGGGATTACTCAGAAACCGACTTGCCTGACTAACCGCGAACATAATGTCTGGTCTTGTCACAGTTGCCACAAACATCAGACTGCCTACCGCTTCTCTGTATGGGATATTTTGCATTTCCCTTTTCTCTGAGTCAGTCTTTGGACAATCGTTAATACTTAATATTACATTTGGTTCCATTGGAGTTGATACCGGGTTACAATTTTTCATCTGAAACTTATATAGTACGTTATTTATATAATTACATTGACTAATAAATGTTTGATTCTCTACTTCATTTCTCTGAATTTCTATTCCCACAAAACAATTTGGATTATTAATTGTTATGTTAAACTGCAGATCAAATTCTGTTAGTATCTTATTAATTATGTCTTTTCTTTTGCACATGATCAACCCGTCATCTACATATATTGCTAAGAATACTACTTCCTTATCAGTTTCAGACCTGAAAACACATTTATCTGCTTCTAATTGTGTAAAGTTAAAATTTCTTAGAAATTCAGTAAATTTCATATTCCAACATCGTGGGGACTGTTTAAGCCCGTAAAGGCTCTTGTGCAGTTTACACACTAAACTAGGATCTTTACAATAACCTTCTGGCTGACTCATAAATACCTCTTCGTCAAGGCTTCCGTGCAGGAAGGCCGTCTTAACATCAAATTGCTGTATATTCATTCTAAGTATAGTTGCTAAGGCTAAAAGTATTCTAATAGAGTCATACCTTACTACTGGAGAAAATGTATCATTGAAATCAATACCCTTGGTTTGTAGAAACCCTCTGGCGCATAACCTGGCTTTATACCTTTCTATTGACCCATCAATTCTTCTCTTAATCTTATACACCCACTTTGAGTCTATAATTTTGTGGTTTGTTGGCTTTGGCACAAGAGACCATGTGCCATTTGCGTAGAGCGATTCCATCTCTTCTGCCATCGCCTGTCTCCAGTTGTTTCCATCAGTCCCTGATACCGCTTCCTTGTATGACTGTGGTTCCTCCATCACGATTGCAGAACAGGCGATATCACAGTTATTTATGTATCGTGCGGGAGGTCGAATACTGTTCCGATCACGCAGACTTCGTTGGCCATATGTATTTGCTTCTGTAGGTTGTGTTACTTCCTCATTCATTTCTCCACTTTGTCTCTGTGGTTCCTGGTCATCAGTTGTTTCTTCGTTTTCTTCATTCTCGTTGTTCTCTCGTGTTTCTTCAGTCTCGTTGTTCTCTCGTGTTTCTTCAGTCTCGTTGTTCTCTCGTGTTTCTTCAGTCGAGAGAGGTATATCAATGTATTTTCTCGCGTGATTGCTGTAAACTTCTCTTTCGTCAAATACTATGTCCCTTGTTACTGTAATTTTTGACGTTTCTGGATCGTATACACGATAATTGGTACTGTTTCCATCATATCCGACGAGGATCATTTTCTTGGACTTTGTTTCAAATTTTGATCTAAACTGCTTTGGAATATGTGTGTACACTGTGGCACCAAACTTTCTTAAGTGATCTAACCTCACTTTTCTATCAGTCCACAGTTCATATGGTATTTGTCCATCTAGTTCACGAGGACGTCGATTTAAAAGATAGACACTTATATTGATAGCCTCTGCCCATAATTCAGTGTCTAAATCTGCTGCTATCAACATTGAGCGAGCACTTTCGACAAGGGTTCTGTTTTCTCGTTCAATTCTCCCATTCTGTTCCGCTGTGTATGGCGCACTGAATTCGTGAACGATTCCCCTTTCTGCAAAGTGTGTTCTAAATTGTTCGTTATTGAACTCAAGACCTCTATCACTTCTGACTCTTTTAATTTGATTGCCAGTCTGTTTCTCTATCAGATTTTGCATCTCTAAGAATTTTGAGAATGCATCACTTTTGTGTTTAATGAATGAAACAATCTTGTAAGAGGTATAATCATCTTTAAACAGTATATAGTAATTTGCTCCACCGATGGATGAGCTAGTCATTTTTCCGCTCAAATCCATGTGGATAACCTCACCTGGTTTGGCTGCTCTGTCATCTCCCACTCCTTTAAACGGTGGACGATGCAGTTTACCATACTGACAGTGGTCACAAAATAACCCCTCTGTTGTTTTAATTTTTATCCCTGGAATTAGTCCATTGTCCGACATTCTTTTCAGTGCCTTAAAATTAATATGTCCCATCCTCTCATGCCACAACATCACTGGGTTATTAATTGCAACGTTTGCTTCGTCTCTGTTTACTTTGAATGACATTTTGTAACATTGATTTGGCTGTTTTATTCCCACAGCCAGTAGCTTATCATCATAAATTTCCATCATACCCTTATGGAATAATACTTTTAGATTTTTACTTGTTGCAGCTCCCACAGAGAATAAATTCTTCTTTAACCTTGGTACATAGAGCACATTCTCTATAGTTCTGGGCTCCCACTCATCATTAACTTGAGCATACACTTTAATTGAGCCCCAGCCTTCTACTTCCATCTGTGAGTTGTCCCCTATTTGAACTGTTAGTCCATCTTCCTTGCAGCTGCGAAAATCATTAAACCATTCACGTCGATATGACATGTGTTTTGACGCTGCGCTGTCTCCCAGCCAGTCGTCTTGATCACTGTTTACTTTTATATTGTTGTATTCTACTACCAATGCTCGCTCCTTTTGACTTTCCTTTTGACTCTTGTTATCGTCAGGCGATTTCAGTTTTGCTTGTCTTTTACGACACTCTGCTTTAAAATGACCCTTCTTTTTACAGAAAAAACATTCTGCATTGCGTTTATCAAAATGCTTCCTTTCTGTATCCATACCTGTTGGCTTGGAAACAGATTTTGAGAATTTGTTTAATTTTATAGCCGCAAATGCTGTGGTCATTTCTTCAGACTGGGTTAACCGTTGTTCCTCTTTTAGCAATCTCGCCGTTAGATTGTCGTATGTTTGCTTGGTTTCGTCATACGAGTCCCATGCCGTTACGAACCCATTGTACTTGATTGGCAAACTTCCTAGAGCTTTAGCTATTTTGTCTATATCCCCTATTGGCTCTTCTACATTGTTCAGTGCTTGCGCTAATGTATCTATCTTGCTAATGTGTTGAGCAATAGTGTCTGTTTCTGACATCTTGTAATTGAAAAACTGTTGCTTGAGCTGCAACTTATTCACAGCCGAGGTTTGTTCATGAATAGTCTTTAAGCGATTCCACATTTCTGGAGCATTTTTGCAGTTTAATACTGTTTGCAATTGTTCATATTCCATACCTGAGGATATCAGTAGCATTGCCTTTGCATTTATTGCGTCCCACTTGGCACATTCTGCGGCACTTGTTGGCCGCGGTGTGCTTCCACTTACTATTTCGAACATACCAGCTTCCGATCGAAAAATAATTTCTAGCTGATACTTCCATAGTAAGAAATTCTTACCGTCAAACTTTTGGATGTGAAAATGCTTTAGTAACTCCATCGCGCGTACGAGGTAATACTGGTAATACTGAACTGAAAATACTGATAATACTGATAATACTGAACTGAAAATACTGATAATACTGATAATACTGAACTGAAAATACTGATAATACTGGTAACCCGACCACGTGTTTCGAACTGTACTTGTTTTTACTTTTCCTTTATAACTTCTCCAACAAACTGGGCCCATAACCTGTTGAGTTTATTTATCTTTGGGTGTTTGTGGAACTTCAACCGGTTAAGATTGGATATGCCTTTTATATATTTTATAAAGATATACTTGTACAATAAGTCGCGTGGTCGTCTCTTACACCTGTAGCGCAGATCACCCGGAAGTGAAGAAGGAAGCCGTTTCGATTCTAACGGAAGACTTGAATATTTTTCAGAACGGAAACATGAGCACTAGCGCCCGAACAGAGCGGCAAATTCAAAACTTATAAAGGAAATAAAACACGCATTCTTGCATACATAAGGAAAAATAAAAATGAGTGAAAATCATATAACTAAAACATACATTCCGCAACATTCACTTAAATGAAACCCTCTGAAATGGCAAGAACCGGGGTCGGTTTCACTGACGCCACGGGTGGCAGTGCCCGTTGAAACCGATACCAACCTGCTGAAGGTCTACGCCGGGGATGGTAGGCCCAAAGGCTGGACAATACTTTTCCGTGAAAAATGCTGCTTAGGTAGATACATCTGCGGTATCGAGAAGCGTACCGTTAATGTTTCAAAACATCATAACATTCACTCGGAGGGATGCAAGTTCGATTGGTTAAGTTAGGAGGTGTGAAAGTTGCTAGACCCAATTTTAACCATAGGGAGCAGATTGTATTACGACTAATCGGATATGCATCCCTGCCAAACGGCTGCTGCCTTGAAGAAGCCCTTTTCACAGTAACACCTCCTCCCCAATGGCCATCTTTTCTCGCACGGAATACGTCAACGCATGCTTTTGGACAGTGGGCTACCCCTTTTCTTCCTGTGTCTCTCCACAAAGCATATTGGCGGTGGATTGTAGGAGCGTAGATGTCTGGATGCCAGTTATTGAATTCAGGAGACGATAGAAACACTTTATTACGAAACACACATGTATTATAATTAAAGTAAACCGTATTTCTCTCGCGCAGGAGTTCTGATAATGATCGAACTTGCCCCCCACTTCGCGCAGACCGATTACACGGAGAGTAATCGGGTCATACACTACAAAAGTGATACATGGTACTTTCGTCGAAGGATAAGGCCTGGCACCCCGTGGCGAGGGACAACCCTTTTCAGGGCCTCACTCGATTTTTATGGCTTTTTCCGGAAAAAAGTATGCATCCTGGGCCGAACGTAGCGAATTAGGGTCGGGCCCCCGCAGTCGAAAATGAAATATCCAATACAGCGTATTAAGAAATTATTTTCTTCATCGTATCGAAAGGGAAATGACGCCAATGGATTGCTCATGTTTTTCCGATGAAAATCATACCAAATATCACGCAAATCGGACTACTTTGATATAGGGAATACAAATAGCTAGTGTGAAAGTAGTCCGATGTGCGTGATATTTGGTATGATTTTCATCGGATAAACATGAGGAATCCATTGGCGTCACTTCCCTTTCGATACGACGAAGAAAATAATTTCTTAATACGCTGTAATGAATATTCCACCCTCGACTGCGGGGGCCCAATCCTAATTCGCTACGTTCGGTACCGCAGATGTACCTAACCAGCATTTTTCACGAAAAAGTATTGTCCAGCCTTTGGGCCTATCATCCCCGGCGTAGACCTTCGGCAGGTTGGTATCGGTTTCAACGTGCACTGCCACCCGTGGCGTCAGTGAAACCGACCCCGGTTCTTGCCATTTCAGAGGGTTTCATTTCAGTGAAAATCAGCAATTTTGCAAGCGCAATATCTCAATAACCAGTGGAAATCAAGTGTATACATTGAAGCTTATTGAATTTTTCTTGGAACGCACTATAAACTCAGGTCTTCAGAAAATGTAGTCCCATTTATAAGACGAAACTTGACCATCGTATCTTTTAAAATAACAATCGAAGAAAAAAATTCGTTCGAGCTAATTTGGTAGCCCCATCGAACCATGAATTTACAAAGTTTTTTCAAATTTTTATCTCCAATAGTTTAGGAGATATCGGACTGTCTCGTCTTAGATGGGACACCCTGTAGATGGTACCTCTTTTGCCGCATCTGTCAAAGAGAGCTCGGAATGGTTGATCCACTTAGCATCGGCTTCATACCAAAAATTGTATGACTGGACATCACTATCCATCTCCAAAGCTTTCACGGTTCGCAGAATTGCCATCAGGCCATCATTAAAATTGCACACAGCAATATCAGTAGCTATATTCAATATTTTTTTGCCGCTTGAATAAGATTTTGGAGCTAAATTCCAAACGGTAGCATTAAAGGTTTCGTTGCTATTTTGGGTGTAGCCTCCCAAGCAACGGTTTAGCAAATCGTCTCGGCTCAGCTCCTCATAAATTGGTTTGATTGATTCAAAAACTTCCTTAGAAAGCGGCGGCTTATGATGGAAGGTGTCCAAGGAATCCGCTGCTTGCGCCTTCTTCCAGTTACACAAAGAGTCTGAGCACTTCTCGTGCTGTGGATTTTCATGTGTGAATAACTTATGGAATAAGGTCGCCCAGATTTCATTTTTCATATTTTCTAAGGTGTTCGAATTGTCAAGCCATAATAAATTGTTAATTGATCAATTAATTTGGCAGTTAGTTTAGCTTTTCCTCCGAGGCCTTTCACTTTTTTTTCCAAATTTCTCAATCGAGTGCCCATTCTCTTTTTTACGCGATCAATACACTCTTTCTTTTGTACTTCAAAATTTTTTTACGGATTGTTATCCATTATGCCTTTGAAGGTTTTACTGTCACCATCACTGACATAGTTTGCGTATTTGAGACCATGCAAACTTCGTGCCATTGTTCATACTCAGTTGTTCCTAACTTACTCTGCCAGTGCTCACAAGACTTACAGTACTTTGTCTTCACTTCAATATCGACGATTTTGCCAGTAAACCATCCAATGAATGAGGTGATTCCGAAAAGCAACGAAAATCCGCGTTTCCTCCACGAATTATCACCGAAAACTGTTATCTCTTCACATTGTCCATTTTCGGCAGTTTTCTTATTCTCTTCTTGCGCTGCTTTCTTCATACTAGCATCTCGTACTGTTGCCGTCGCGACCGAAATCGTATTTATTAATTTGTCGTAAAATGATTGAAATATTGGTCGTGGCAATTCCATAAATGCACAAAACTTTATTATTCCATTTAGCCCTACTCCTAGCAGTCGCATTACTAATACGATTCGACGGTTAATTTCGTATGCATTTCGTATGAATCTACTACTTGGAATGGAAACTTCTGGGTATTTGGGGCAAACGATAACTATTTTGAAGCCTAAGCCCCGAGGATTTCTTTCATGAAACGTGATGTCTGAATCGCACGTTTTACACTTCACGTGTTGCGAAATGACGGAGTATACGACAAAGAAATGTATAATTCTGTAGCTCAATTCATGAGAAATATCAAAACCCTCATGAGAAAATTTTAATTTTTTGGCAAAAGCACTAACCCCTGTTAAATCGCTCTCTGCCTCAAATCTATTCAACGGTCGTCTCTTTGACGCACTGCTCTGAAACCGCGTTGGATATGATTTTTTAGTACCTTTCTTGCCCGGGTATACTTTGCATCACTCATTGTAACTTAAGCACTTTGAGATTACAAATAAACTTAAAAAGCAACACTACACATAAAAACCGCGATATTATACGAAGGTAAATCACGGATAGAGTGTGGTCAGGGTGGCTCTCAATACAGACGAGAATAAGATTAATATGCTTTATTTATACTATGGTCTCGCACTGGACTGTTCTATTACTATGGACTGTTCGAGCAAAGTTTTGGCTCCGTCGCTAACAGAGAACTACTCCACCATCGACGGCGACGGTCGCCTGTTTATTGCATGGCCTATAACCGTACCCCCTAAAACTAACAATCACTTGAGACCGTCGAGTTAAGATAGAGTTAAACATGTGCAACAGCGCTCATTGCGCGCCGAACACTCAAAATTTCCTACGGTACGTTTAACCGTGCCTTTACCCATACAGCACACTTCGTGGCGGCAACGTTGCAGGATGGTTGCAGCAACCTTGCACTTGCTTGCGTCGTTGTATAGTTGCAGCGCAGTGTCGATATATGGTTGCTGCGACGTTGCCGTGCAACATTGCACGGAGCGGACATAGAATTATTGCTGCATAGTTGCGGCAACGTTGCGTGCATCGTTGCAATCTTGCGCCGCAACTATGCTGCAACTATGCTGCAACGAGAGTGTGCTGTATGGGTAGAGGTACGGGCGTACGGGATTCCAGCCGTTCACTGCTCATACAGTTCATCACTATCATAAACCATGCGAAAGCAAAATAGCGGAGGGGCTAATTGGCTAGGACGACTCTCAAAAATACGTTGCCGCTAACATACTTTTATTTGGAAATGCTTCCAACTGAACACAAAATTTTTCTAACGACATCCGTTGTGTATTAGAGGAGTTAGAAATCAAAAGGTAGGAGATTAGGTTGTACCCTCCCTGCAGGGATTAATTTAACGCCGGTAGTCGTTTCGAAGCAGTCCGATGCGCTTGGGGAAGAGCTTGAAATTTCCAGGAAACAAATTTGTTTCAAGTAATACAGTTTTTGCCCCATATTCTAAAAGGTTCAAAACATCTTTTAAGCCAATAAAAAAAAATCAAGTTCCCGAAAAATTTACAGTGGTGTTACCCCTTAACCCTTTTAGTGCCGGGCGAAATAGAGGTGCCTATGCGAAAAAAACCGAGAAAAAAAAATGCGAGTAGTAAACCGCTACAAGGCGCGAGCCGATATATCGGCTCTGGCACTTTTCGCAAGTACAGCTGGAGCCGATATATCGACTCCCGGCACTAAAAGGGTTAAGACGCGTGTAGGTTTAAGGAATCGGTTTTAGGAATAGGTTAAGGAATAGGTGAAGATGAATGTAGAGTTAAGAGGAGGTGGAAGAGTATGGTTTGTAATCCCCAAGGAGAAGCAAATAAACATTATATATAAGTATAATGCGAAGAATAGAAGCGGGGAAAAGAGCAATAAAATATGAGGAGAAAGCGAAACGGCTGAATAAGAATAAAATAATACAAGAATGCTCAAGAGAAATAGACGCGAAGAAAGCAGAGAAAAAGTCGAAATGGGAGAAAACGAGAGACGCATACTACAGGCAAAAAATGATGGATATGCAAGAAATGGAAATAGAAAGAAGCAGAGGAAGAGAGTTTGCTGAGGAACTAGCACAAAGAGACAAGGCAGAGCAGACTCAATGGCAATACGACCGAATATTAGCAGACAGATACAATACACATTACACAGAAATCAGAGATAACTAGAGAGCAAATTACCTAAACGGACAGGTAGAGACTAAAGGTAGAGACTAAAGCATGATTGCAAGGTTCAGATGTGGGAACGAAGAGCGGGGAAGCAAGTACTGAAAGGAAGAAAAAGAGACGGTATGCAGACTATGTAACGGGGCCAGAGAGACGCTGGGTCACATGCTACAAGACTGTAAGGAGCTGAAAAGAGAAAATTCAACGATCAGAGGGATACTAAAGGGAGAAGAAGAAGGAGCGGAATGGATGTGTATGGTTCTGGAAAAACGGAGAAGAAAAGAAGACCAAAATGAAGGAAGAAGCCAAAACGAAAGCATAATCTTGAGTTAACAGCCCCAGAAACACTTACACACATAACATATGTAACCCCATTTTAAGGTCGAAAGGCAAAAAATAAATCTATTTACTACTATAAGTATAATGCGTTTAGAATTTTGGCAATTAGATTTGACCGATTTAAAACATGCCCCTTTTATAGTACCTCTCCCCTATGTACAAATTTTTATGAAAATTGAAAAATTGAAAAATTTTGGTCCACCATTTTGAATTTAGAACATCTAACTTCAGATACGTCATCAGCGCTTTCGAAACCCCCTGAATAATCTCTTTCAAGCCGCTGCAAGTCATTTTCATATTTTTAATAATAGTATTATTGAACAGTCTGATAATTCTGCAGATTGGTTCCGCATATTGGATATTTCAAAAGGCTACTTTTCTTTTGAATGTACACGTATATATGAATAATTTCAGACCTCACATGTTTGTCTAACGCGGTGAGGACCCGCATGGGACGAGCAATTTTTTAACGAACCCGGGCAGAAAATGTTGAGGCCGATGTGTATAAACAAATTCCACAATATTAGCTGAGAACGGCCGGCCCTTTTTATAAAAAATGGCACTAAAGATTAAAATTATGAAATCGTAGTATCGATTTTGTTCTTCATTAAATGGTAGATCGTGATGAAACGAATTCAAAAGTCTTATGTGTCATTGCCATAGGACCAATAATTAGTAGGTAGGCTATGCCGAAAATCACAAGAAAATAGAAGAATATATACAATCACAAAAAAGAAAGTATACAAATCCCAAAAAATAGAAGATAATAATAATAAATCTCAAAAAATAGAAGAAAATACAATCACAAAATATAGAAGAAAATATACAGTCACAAAAAAATAGAAGAAAATATACAACCACAGAAAAATAGAAGAAAATATACAATCACAAAAAAGTAGAAGAAAATATACAACACAAAAAAATAGAAGAAAATATACAATCACAGAAAAATAGAAGGAAATATACAATCACAAAAAAGTAGAAGAAAATATACAATATAAAAAAATATGTGAAATCAAAATGAGCTGCAAGTACATAAAGGTGCTTTCTTATTGCGGTTAAGATGACACAACTACATATACACGGCTAAAATGCTGTGTTCGTACATTCTATTACGCATATCGCGGACATTTTAATTAACCCATCAGAATAAAAGAATCCCATTTAAAAACATTGTCGTACATTAATAGTTTTATTTAATTAACCCATCAGAATAAAAGAATCCCATTTAAAAATATTGTCGCAAATTAATAGCTTTACAAAATTAATGATATTGTCACGTCCCGGGTGAGGTCTTTAGGAACGATGACTACGGGGGGAGGAAGGAATGTCAGGCGCGAATCTGAAATCCAGCACTCTAATCGACCAGGGAAGGTTTAAAACAGCGCTGTTCAAGGTCGCTCCCGCGGGAGGTTAGGGTTCTCCCACTCTCGTCCCCGTTGCCAGGGATACCGCGCGCCGCTGTTGCTGCAGGTTGTTTTGGTTTGGAGTCTTCGTAACCGAAGAATAGACACAATAGTTCGAAGCGTGATTTAAAGCAAAGATGTTTATTAGCTTTGAGCCTGAATATGTACACAGGCAATGTTTATAGGAATATTAACACGAGAATGCGTTGTTGCGTGCGAACACTTCCCATCTGCGTAACAAACATATTTAAATTTTAACCTCACTTATATTTTAAAACATCTTCCTTTAAGCCGGATAATAAACTCGTAAGGTTAACAGACATCGCAGCACTCTGACCTTCTAGCCGTTATAAATCTTGAGCTTTACCCCTTATTAATGGAATTTCTTTACAGTCACCAAATGTTCCCAAGGTCTAAAGATTTGATGAGTTTATTACTCGTGCGTGGCCCGGAAATCCCCCGCTGACCGTGAAAATGCAAGGGCTAAGGGTTAGGTTCTTCACTCTGGAGAGTGTTCGCTGTGCATTGTAGGCGGTCCCTCGGTGTGGGACCGCCGTTTTAAAAACCATCCCTGTTTTTCCTCCAACTCACCAATAGCATAGACTAATTTGAACTCGCCCAATAAGGTTGTATTTTTCTCTACCGACTCTGTTTACCCCTCCACCAAAAAGGATTTTATAAAGGATCGTACGAAGGAGGCTAGTCAGTTTTAGTTTGAACTCTCAACCTCTTACCACCCCGTTTTAAATGTCATAATTTTTTTGTATCTGTTATTTAGTGGTATATACATTTTATTATTATAAAAAAAGTGACTAAGATTCTCTACCCTACATCAAAGAACCGGTCTTACAGCATTAAGTTGCCGTGAGACATCCGGACGCGTAGTGCCATGGTCATCAGCGACGGAAGTTACACCCGTTAATGAGATCAAAATCAGGATACGTGCTACGGAACATGCGTTGGTCGTTAAGCACTTGCACATAACATTTATATAAATATGTCAATATAAAAATATGAACATGAAACACATGGAAAAAAGCCAACGAAATTATATAAAACAATAAGCGTAATAATACAAAATATTATGGAATAGAATAAGCGTTAAGAATACAAAATATTATGAAAAGCAATAAGCTTTAGAATGCAAAATAATATGAAATACAATAAGCGTTAAGAATACAAAATATTATGATCGCGATAAGCGTTGATAAGACAAATAATATGATCGCAATAAGCATTGATAATACAATGTAATATAGAAAGCAGTAAAGAATAATAATAATATAAGATAATATGGATGATGGTGATATGCAGTAGTATAAATGGTAATTATAATTGCTTACAATGATTTATGATGGTGATGAACACTGTTTTAAATAAACTTTGTTGAAATTGGAGATAATTCTCTCGTTGACTTCGTCGAAAGAGTTTGTCGAAAGAGGATTTCTGTCTCGGTCCCCTCGTATTTACAGTCTGTCCGATTAAAACGTGTTCGGCTTAATTCATAGAAAAGTTTATTTAAATGAATTTTAAAATACATGCAGACATTATTTGTTCTTAGAACTAAAATGCTATTATATCAATAGGGTGCCCAATCGCCAGCAGCGTCGATAATCGACTGGCATCTCCGAGGCATACTTTGCACCAGGTTGACAGCGTATGTGTGTGGTAAGGATCTCCAAATCTGGCGAATCTGGTACAATAATTGCTTTACGTTGAATACTTGTCTCCCGCGAAGTCTCTGCTTCATATATGCCCAGACGTTTTAGATAGGATTAGCATCAGGCGACTGTGACGGCCATTCCAATTGCTTGATGCCAGATTTCTCTTTCCACTCAGTACAGAGCCTGCTCCGATGTTTTGGATCGTTGTCCTCCTGTAGGATCCAATCTTCATTTTTCTCCATAAACCAACGTTTGGCAGAGGCTAATAAAGCCTTTTTGTAAATTTCCAACATTTTTTCGGCATTTAAAATGTATGTAAATAAGTACATAGTGCTGAATCCCTATTCTGAGAAGCAGCCCCAAACGTGCACTTTTGCTGCGTGTTTAACAGTCCGCTGTACGACTTTATTGGTGGTGGTAGACCAGGTTCGTTGTATTATATTACGTGCCCAAAAAGAAGCTTCATCAGTAAATACTACTTTGCTCCAATCTCGGTCAACATTTTTCTTCGCCCACTCGAGTCGTGTTTTCACGTGTTTTTCGGATAACAAAGGTTTTTTCACTGTACTTCGCCATTTTACACCATGAGCACGAAGATAACGTTGGATACTATCCAGAGAAATATCTAAACCTTTCATTTTCAATTTAGCCTGTCCTTGGCGCAGTGTAAGTCCAGGATTCTTCAAGAACAGAGTCAGTATGCGTTTCTCGTCTCGTTTTGTGAATTTTCGCTTCGTGCCACGATTCGGTAAATCATCGACCGTTTTCGTTTGTTCATATCGCTGTATCCACTTTCTAAAGGTACGTATACACGACGACACTTTTGTGTCTAGATCAAGTGTCTAGATCAAGACACTTATGTCGAGCAGTGTCCACACGTATCGCAATTTTTTAATCTAGAGCAGTGTCGTACACTCATATCGAGAACGAATGGCAGCAAGAAGTGTCGCGTGCGTCTTCACGTCTCTAGATTCAAACTTCAGGCAATAGATTGGGAGTTCACTCGGTTTGTTTGCGCCTTAGGGTACGTTTATGTTGGAGCTGCGATAAACAATCAGAGCGACAATAAAAGCGAGATGACTATATAAATGACAAACGATAAAAGCATCGACAAACAAATATTTCTCTTTCTTCGCTATTATCGAGGCAGTGATACCTCCATGTATATATGCTCTAAGGTTTGCGAGAATCAAGTATGGTTAACCTTCCGGCGGGCGCGCCCTTTTTCATAACGGGAGCGGGCACATCGTGTACAAAGTACACCGTCAAAGAATAAGACTTATTATTATAAAATAAACATTATGCGGCGAAAGTTTATAATATTTGAAAGCTTATTAATGATTTATTTGAATAATAATTGTTCCAAAGTATCGTATAAAAAGTGAAGAATGAAAAGGAAAGTTATTCATCTTTTCATACTGACGAATTCTCATGTACTTTGTACACGAACGCGCCCGCCGGAAGGTTAAAACTGAAAGTTACAACAGATAAATTTCTAAATGAAGTAGGCTGTTAATGTTTTATGTTTAATCGTTCTTTTATTATAAATTAATCAATACTTACATGGCAATGGATGTTTAAACATTTGAACTCCATTTATAACACTCATTTTTACGAGCTGGTTTGTAAAGCGGCCATTCTACATCCGTACGCGAAAGTGGAAATAATCTCGTGTGCACGAATTAACTTGAGTGTTGCGAATGGCTCTAGGCACATTCAAGTCCTTCCGGAAATTTTTCGCGAGTGTCGCCTGTGGTCAAGATGGCAAAAGAGTGGGCAAAAGAAAACACCAAACTTCTGACATCGCTGTGGGAAGGGATTCCGCTGTTGTGGGATGTATCTCATGCTGATTACAAAAATCGTACAAAACGTACGTCAGCAATTGAGCAACTCGCTCAACAATTAAACATGGACGCTGCTGAAGTGAACCGGAAACTACATAATATGAGGACCCAATTCAATAATGAATTAAGAAAAACGAGGAAGAGGAAAAGTGGGCAAGGGTCGGCTGAATTGTACGTTAGCAAATGGGAGTGGTTTAATGCTCTACAATTCTTGCTGCCTTCCTCGAAATGTGCAGAAACTCAAAGCAATTACGTAAGTACTACATTTTATTTGAATTGTGAATATTTTACAAATTGTATACAGTATTTCCTCCCTGAGAGCTCACTGGTCCGGACCGGATGTGAACTTTACCTCTGGGAAACCCCCTCCCCCATCTGAAATTGGTATGGATCGGAAGCACGCACCAAACAACATGCAAAAATCACAATCCCGAGTTTAGGAATCCGTTCGTCGAAAAGTTATGAGGCGAAAAAGTTGCGAAACTTTGACAGATCTTCCAACCTTATTGTGACAGTTACAGTGTTTGTCGCGTATGATTCGTTGTTTTAGGTTGGAGGGGAAGGAGTACGTAGTTTTTTGTTTTTCGAAACGGTTATATTCATTGTATTCATTTTTGCAAAAATAAAGTAAGTAAATATATTTAAGATGGTACCGTGGAACTTGTGTTCTTTACCTCAGTCTGAAGAGAGTGCTATTTTATGGTTGCGGGAGCAAGGACTGCTAAGGATTAATAAAAATTGTGGTGTTCATCGCAAACCGATGAAGCTATATAATACAGGTCAACATGGTGTTGGACGTTTTCTTTGTGTAAAAGGGAAAAGCAAGTGTCGTCAGTTTGCTGGAACTGTAGATTCTTTCTTTGAAGATGTTCAATTACCCTACGATAAAGCGATAAAGTATATTTTGTTCAATTACCCTACGATAAAGCGATAAAGTATATTGTTTAGTGGTTATATTGATAATTATTGTATGTATGTATATTATTTATATATCTTTATTTTTAATAAAGGGTAATGTGGTTATATTGATAATTATTGTATGTATGTATATTATTTATATATCTTTATTTTTAATAAAGGGTAATGTATTGCTTTACACGAGATATGTCGTATGAAGATACAATGCATGAAGTGTGCGATATGAGTGGTGGAAGTGTAGACGAGTGCAGCATGTTATCATCTTCTACTATTAATGCATGGTTTCGGTATTGTAGAGAGATGATTATAGATCATTTTCAGGACATGCAATTAGGGAAACCTAAATTAGGAGGAAAAACTGAATGTGGTTTGCCTATTGTGGTTGAAGTAATTTAATATTTGTATTTCAACTTTTGCTTACCTTCATTATTTATTTTTATAGAATTTAATATTTTAGATTGACGAAGCAAAGTTTGGTAAGAGGAAGTACAATCGGGGGAGGGTAGTTGATGGTCATTGGGTATTAGGTTTAATTGATACCCATACACGAGATAGCAGAATGATGGTTGTACCGGACCGGTGTTGAGCGAGCGAGATGGAACGTTTTGCGTGCGCGGCGGACGTGCGCGACGTCGTCTGTCTCGTACCGTCCTCTCTGGCTTTCAATGGCGCTCGCTCGCTCTCGTTCCATCTCGCTCTCGTCTTCGCCGGACAAGAGTAAGACAAAAGTGGTGGGGATAGCGAAAAGTCCGTATCGTGTACACCAAACTGAGCTCTCAGGGAGGAAATACTGTATTTACATTTTACTTCAATAAAACAACACGCGCGTTCCAATAATATATATAATTAAAGATGGGTCCAAACCAACCGCACAACCGCACAACCAGCGTTTGGTTGGACCCACCTTTCTATGTGTATACATGTACTATATGCATTGGTATTGCCACGGTACTTCGCCTTGAGGTGAAACAAAATAATTTTTAAACTCTTCGCGTATTTCTTTACTGTTATTGCTGTAATTATGTGCAAAATTTCGCCCTAGCGGAAAGAACGCGTTTTCTGGTAAATTTTCTTCTCCCCAATTTCCATTCGATATTCATACACTAGGTGGTGCATAAATGTGTCGTGAATGTCTACTCATAAGAAAATTATGTAAACACACGATAGCTGCGACGATAATTCTCACTTTTAATGGTTCCAACAACATCGCATTTCTTAAAATTCTAAATCTGTTTGAAATTAATCCAAATACGTTTTCAACAATTCGCCTCGACCTTGACAATCTGTAGTTATAAACTCGATTTGATCTAGGTTGATTTTTGAATGGGTACGGTTTCATTATATAAGGCTTCAATGGGAAAACATCATCGGCTGTAATTATGAACGGAACAGGTTTATCTCTTCCCGGAAGAGTTTTCGGCTCGGGTATATGTAACGAATTTGTCTCAAGTGCGTTTGATAAAGAGCAATTTTGAAATACACCACCATCTGACACTCTTCCATTGCAGCCGATATCTACATAAATAAATTTGTAATTTGCGTCAACCAGAGCCATCAAAACAATGCTAAATGTGTGTTTGTAATTATAATAAATACTTCTGCTATGTGCCGGCTTTTGCATGACAACATGCTTTCCGTCCAGAGCTCCTATGCAATTGGGAAAATCCCCCATCTTTTCGAAATCACGTGCAATATTATTCCATTCGTCCACAGATGAAGGCACCTGCGAAATAAAATAGTATAGGATGTGCTTACTGCAACGAAATACCTAATAGTAGTTTAATAAAATATTTTACAATTTTAGGAATCACGCGATGAAGACTTAAATCTGGAATCAGCGGAAGCACCGCCGAATGATACACCAAAAAAGGTGCATAAACCTTTGAAAATTCAAAAAGAAGATGAAATTCTAAATAAGGCATTGGAAATTATGAACGATAAAAAGGCTCCGGATGATGATGATCAAATTTTCGGAAATTTTGTAGCAGCATCATTTAGAAATTTGCGAACACAGGAATATCAACGGCAATTAAAGCGAAAAATCCAAGCAGCGATTATAGAATATGAAGAATTGGATGATGCGACGTGGTGTGCTACTGATGGAAATATTAATGCCACCTTTATGCAACTGTAGGATAATTTTTTTTTCTGTTCTGAATAAAAACTGTTTATGCAACTACCACAGTTTTTTTTTAATATTTATATATTAAAACTATTTACGTACCTTCAAGTATTCATCCTTCAAAACCTGAGATATAGCTTGACAGCATTCTGGGACAATTTTTTAAATGGTCTGTATTGGAATCCTGAATAAATACATCAGGGAATGATAGGAGTCACCTAAAGAAGGAAATTCTGACATGAGTATCAGCTGATGATGGAGGAAAATTGTATAATCGCCAGAAATCGTAGTGTTAATGCCAATCTTTCTCCTTGTGATATAGATGTTCTCATCATAGTATCTTTTTTTTTATATTTGGTGTAACACTTTCCAGCAAAAAATCAAAATCAATAGGTGACATGCGCAGAAAGTTTACGTAAAATATTTCGTCGCCAAGTCTTAATTCGCGCAATAATGTGTGGAAGCAACCAAAATCTGGTCTTCGTTTCACCCATTCCCTTACCCAGATTGATCTTTTTCGATATCGACGTTTTCTTTTAATAGCAATACAAGCGACTATCACAGCCGCTAGTACACGTTCGTCCATGTCCCGTGTGTACTGCTTGAGGACAATTTGTCGTGCGGCAAAGAAGAGTACACGAGAATATCTCTACCTTCGCGTACGGCTGTAGAATGGCCGCTTTACAAACCAGATCGTTTACAATATATTTTGTTTATAACACAATGTCCTTAGATATTAAAACCCAATCAGAGAATTAGTAATAATACGATAAATTCCCATTCGCCGATACATTTCCACTCGGTCACACATTTTAGGAAAAGAGTCTGGCGACACTCGCGAAATATTTCCGGAAGATTGGAAACTGCCTAGAGCAGTCCGCGACATTGAAGTTCACCCGTCCACACGGGAGTTGCAGCTAGTCTCCGGACACTGCAACTTGCTTTAGCTAGACCAGTCTAGGACACTGTTCCCACGCCGACACTTGATGTATACACTTGATCTAGACACAAAAGTGTCGTCGTGTATACGTACCTTAATGAATGCTTTTGATTTCCCCATATACTTAGCAGCGGCTGCTTGGGACATTTTCGGTCCTTTACGTTGTTTACAAAGAAACACAGCTTCAAAACGCGACGCATACGCGGTACTCATGATGCTTTCCAAACTGACGGTTACATACAATGTCGTTCTCGGTCAAAAGTTCGACATAAACTGCGCGTTTCTTTGGAATGCATTGAGGCAAGGGCTATTGTATAGCGGATCGCAGAACAATTAGGAGTGTAGCTATTAACAATTTTGAGTTAAGCCGAACACGCTACTCTCGGACAGACTAAGGTTGCCGTGGGGGTACGCGCGGTAACGGCCTTGACACATTTAAGAAATAAGTCACAGTAGGACTTCCGGGTTTTTTATAAAAGGTGCGTCTATTATTAGACGTATTTCTGTCACGTACACCAAATATTCGTTGAAAATTAGGCTTCCGGGGTTTTTATGCACGTGAAAAGGTGATGCTCAGCTCAGCGAATGGATTTTGGGTGTTTTAATAGGAAAGGGGTGAGTGTGGTCTTGACTTGGAGGGTCTTAGAGAAGGGGTGAGACGTGGTCTCGATTTAAGGGTTTTTTGGGGCGAGGGACTTGTTTAGAGATAATTAGAATGAGAAATTTGTGCCTCGTAAGGCGAATAGACGAAGGAGGTTTTGTACCAATCATCTTGAGATGGGAACCGCTAAGGTACATCGCCAAGATGATCAGCGATTGGGGAAAAGGGGTAAGAGTTGAGTTTGAAGGACTTTGGTGGAGTGATTTTAATATTTATGATAGAGACTTTAGAATGGTACCGCGGGAAAAATAGTGGGACGTCACAATATACAAAAATTGTGCCAATTATAACAATAGCTATTTATACAAAGAAAAAATGTATTAAATAATATTAAGCAGATATATTTTTATACAAATAAATATTTTAATACGAATAAATATTTTATTCAAAATACTTGACGCTGCGCAACCGAAAAAATGTTAATAGTCTTAGTACTAATAATTTACAATACCTCCCTTACAATCTAATATACATAAACATATACATACACATATTAGAAACGCAGTCAGATTTATAATACAATAAAAGACAAAAAAAAAAGATGTTCGCGGCCTGGAAGTCAAACACTTGGCGTGGCCAGGCAAGGTATTCTTAGACCAGCAATACCCATACCTTCCCTCTCGCAGGATTTTAGATAATTTGTGAATTTAATTAATAATTTGTCAATATAAAACTTTTGACGATATGTGTACATTTTCATTATATTGCGTTTTAAAATAATTCTAAGATCTTTCATCGACATCGATACCTTTCCTCTCACAAGCTTTCAGATAATTTATCAATTTAAAACTCTGTCAATAAGTATACATTTTCATTAATTGCGTTTTTAAATAATTCTTATTCATTAACACCTTGATCTTGCCTGGCTACGCCAAGTATTTGACTTCCAGGCCGCGGACATGTTTGTTTTGTCTTTTATTGTGTTATAAATCTGATTGCGCTTCTAATATGTGTATGTATATGTTTATGTATTTTAGATTGTAGGGGAGTTATTGTAAATTATTAGTACTAAGACAATTAACATTTTTTCGTTTCCGGAGCGTCAAGTATTTTGAATAAAATATTTATTTGCATAAAAAAATATATCTGCTTAATATTATTTAATCTCGGCGACCCCCCTACCCCCGTATAGGGGAGCGGGGGACTAGATCGGTCCGTATCGATCTAGGTTGAGCACCAACCGAGCGCGTCTCCGGATGGCGGATAGGAGAACGGCCAGAGCGTGAAGCGACTCCTCCGATAGCCGCGGACTGGGTCACCACACGGTGACCGGGCCGAGCGAAAGGGGAGGTCGGGGAACGTGACGGTTAGCGGGTGCTATAAGCGAACCCCGGGGCCTAACAACCCCGCGTGGGAAGCGAAGGCCCTGTCGTGGACCAACTCCCCAATCCAAGGTGGAAGCTATCATGCCGAGGGATGAATGGTACCGGGGTACGGTGCCTCGAACGATGCCCTTGCGGTACCAGGCGACTCTCCATTATAGTTCTTAATGACTGTACTGTTTTGAGGTTGTTTTCATCATTGTACAAATCTGGGAATCTTCCCACCAAAAAAGACTTAGTTTTAATTTCTAAGTGGGGCTGTGATTGGTCAGATGTCGGAAGAAGCTCAGGAATCTAGGAACAAAGATTTTAAAAGATTCCGACAATTTAATACCAGAAAAAGTTCGAGGTTTTCGACAAATGAGGATATAATATATAATTTATTAATAACATCGGAACCTTTAATTTCGTATTTGAGGTCCCAATGACCAACTGCGTCTGTTGAACTAGAAAAAGACGCAAAATACCTTTTGTCTAATTATGAAGATGTATAATATGTGGAAGAAGAATAAATTGTTTAAATTTGAATTGTTTAATTTATATTTCTTTTATTTTATCTCGTTTTAATGTTACATGAAAAAACTGGTTAATAAATTCGTTCTTTCGGAACCAAGAGTTCAGAAATTGATTTTCTTAATCCCTAAAGAAAATTTTGGAAAACTACTATGTGACATTATAGCAAATTTAATCCCCTACAAAATGAGCAAAAGAAATAAAAAATCGGTTGAGAATTGACGGAGATACAGAATTTTGACCGCAAAAAGTCACTTTGGAACCACTGTGCGGCGCCGCGCGCCGGGCCCGTGTAAGAAGTGGTTTCGATTTGTCTTACAGGCCTGTCATTATATTTTCCTTAACTCTCCGGCGGGCACACCGCGGCCTTTTATGCCGCATATTTATGTGTTTAGAGATTTTATTTATATTCTTTGTTGTATGTCAGTGTCCATCGAGATATGCTTGGCAGACTCTTATAAGAAACATATAATAACAAAATCGTAGTTATTGAAGTACTGTATTAGATGAAACTGAATTTTTCGAGTGGAAGGTACTTAATCGCGGCCGCTCGTGAGATTCGACATAGCGCGCCCGCCGGAGTGTTAAACTGATTCCGTCTTTATCGTTGATTTCGCCATATTGTTCACCCACACTACTTTGCCCAGCAGCCACCATCGCCCCTTTTTAGGGCCACCAAAAACGTTAACGAGGATAACTCTGATCAACAAACATATCAGCCATTGCACCGCAAACCGCTTGCAATTTCCCATAATGTCACCATTAACCGTTAAATTTGAGATTTTTTTAAAAGTAATACGCAGTCGGGAAGCGTAGTTAAATCAGCTACAAGCAATACATATATTTTTAATTAAAAGATGCATCGCTGAAAACATCGACGAAAAAACGGTCAAAGTTGAAATGCTAAATCTGTTGCGAACTCGCATTTTGTTAACTACAGTTACCAGAGTATTTATGCCTCATTTTAATTAACAAATGTTAGGAGGATATTGCAATACAATAATTTTGGTCCCAGAAACTCTCAATGACAGTTAAGATAAGAACTCTAGGAACACGCGACTGATGGCGTGACCGGACGTTGGGCTATCGTGGCACTCGGTTACCAGAGACTTGAAAACCGGAGCTTCGGCACAGCCTGGCAAAATTCGGGCAAGATCTCGACACTTCGAGATTCTCTTCACATTTCGGATAAAAGTTTCGAATTCGCTTCGACCTTTATTCGAATTAAAATATTCTGGGAAGTCTTAGACATCCCTTAAATATTGTAAAACTTGCAAGTACTTTTAAAAGAAAATTATTAATCGCCGAGTAAAATTATTTTCTATGTCTCTGTGTAAAATAGACGGTGTCTTTGAAATAATAACCCAGAACTTCCTCGTTCGAATAACACACGAAGCAATTCGAAACGTTCGTTACTGAAAACTGCTGCAGCTGATTGATGAAAGATGTTAGTATTCTGCCGTTTTTATACATAACCAGAAACACTTCCTTGATGAGCTACCTACAAAATGAGCTCATTTCTAGAATGGTTGCTTTCAAATTAAAGTCGCAAACAGTTATTAGATAGTGCAGCGGAGACCCCCGCCTCAAGTAAACGAGCTGGGCGCTCCGCTTTTATGGTCGGTTTACCATTCGTACCCCAGATTACTATAATGAGGTGTGAAAACAATATAAACGGATCTCGTAATCGCCTCAATTTAAAAAATGTTGGTTATGACAGGGTTGACTTGATTTTTCGCCACCTGCGTGTGAAAGCCATAATAGTGGCGTATGAAAGGGAGAACATTATTCGAAGCTTCAAATGAATTCCCGTCGAATAAAAATATTATTTACAGTGCTTCGAATAATAAATAACTCCGGGTTATTTATATTTTATGAGTTTCGAATAAAACTTCCGCCTTTTATTCGAAACCATTTTTTATTTGAAATAATTTTTGGCCCATCTCTGGTTCGAAGACTGTTAGAAACAGCGACACATCTCATTAGTTAGCCCTTACTTCTGATCTGTAGTGCATACACCACATTAAGGATAAAATCACAAAAAAGGAAACCAGAGTATTAGATTCTGAAGCTGCAGAACTAATATATAAATGAATAAAAATTTAATTTCTCAATTTGTAAAAGTAATTGATACAGGGACAAGTAGCCTATTATTCATCGGCGTCATGAATTTTAAAAAGAGCTGTTTAGGAAACGGGAAGTAATAAGGAGTTTCGGGTCTAGGCCTCGCTCCACGATTTGATTTCGCGCTCCTTATTTCATTATTCTTATAATATCTTACACTATCCTTATACCTATTATATTATTCTTATTCTTATACTATGCTTATACTATTCTTATACTATCTTACATTTATTCTTATATTACTTGATATTAGTTGTACAGACATTTTATAACACTCATGTAAACAGGAGCGTTCGCACGGCGGGAAGGAGGCATCGGTGACCGCGTGCCTCCCGTGTCCCGCGGAACTACGGGTGGACCGAGAAGCTCGGCTCTCGCGGATGGATACCGCGGGGGGAGGACAGTTGGCCCCCTCATTGCCATCAATAATTTGAAGAACTGCATTGTTCTTGTAACGACGACGTGGTATACCTCGTTTCTCAAGTGCTCCGATAATTAAACAGTTTTAATTTCAAAGTGCGTACGTTATGGAGCATCAACCCTTTTCCGCAATTCGGAGACGAAATAAGTTTCATTTAAAGATCTTCTAATCTTCAACGAGAACCGGTAATTTTTTGTCTTGGGCTCGGGATAAATCTTCTCGGTGAAAAGGAGATTCCCGAACAAGAGCATTATATAAAGTATTTAAATAAACACTTTGCAAATGTTTTTCGCAACAATTATGGTGAAAAAATTGGAAAAAGAAAAATTAAGTATACGTAAAATGTGGTAAAGTTTCCACCCATTAGAAGGGGATAATTTACTCCCATTTAAGGGAAGAGGTCACTGAAATTTTGAAATCCGAAAATATTTGAGACATACGGAATTCCTCTTAAGGGAAGGAAGTAGGTTTGAAGTAAAGCCCTTATGCCAGTTTGGACACAGTTTTAATCATTGCTTTTCATAGAATTTACATTACGTTACTAAAATCAAGCATAACTTCAAAAATGTTCTTGCGCAAAGTGTGTGATGCCACAGCCTCCAGGTTTTGCAGCGAAGAAGGGTCCATAGTAAAGTAAAAAATCGTGTATCGAGAAGTTTCTACGTCTCATACTTTTTAAGCTAAAAATTATTGAAGTTATTAAATGTCAAAGATACAAAATATGACCAAAATTTTGAGGAAAAGCAAGCACAGCGCAAAGAGTTTTGCAGATTTCTTCATGCCGATACACAATTCTTTTGGTTTCGTGTTACTCTTGAAGCACGCCAAGCTGTAAGAGAATCAGACCAACAGTTTTGCGCAAGGAACCTTAAATATATTAAAAAAGTAAGTTTTAAGATAATTGCATTTTAAGTCTAAAGAGTAAATTTCAGACCATTTTTCCTTTTTGTATAATCTAAAATCCACCTGGTTGATACACATCCCCATCAATCTTGTGTCTCTTCCTCTCAGCAGCAATTTTCTTCGTGTTTTGTTTCTTCTTAAAGCGTTTTCTTGTAGTGAATTGCTGTTGCGCACTGCAGATTTTTTTTCTGTTGTCTCTGTCTGTAACTATACTTATAGCTGTTTCAAATACAACTTCCCCAGCTGTTTGTTTCCTCACTGTCAATGAGCCTATAGCCAAACCCATATTAAATTCTGAAACAGCACGTGCCACAACTATTTCAAGCCTTGCCTTCGACACAAATGTTGTCTTCGGGTAGAATCATTTGCATTTTGAGTGCCTCCCTTACAGCATCGTGCTATCAAATTTTCATTCGACAGACTTTCATATAGGGGTTTCACTTTGGTGGCAACATCTTCAGACAGCTTGAGTGACATCTTAGGACATCTGGCATGGTTAGGTTTTCTGTCTGTAGAGCTAGAGTGATCCAAAGTAGCCATTACAGCATCTTCAGTGAAGGATACATTTGACACATTTTTTACAATAGCATTTCTGTAACATTAGATGTAAATTTTGGAACTCGACAGAAAATAACAAATTGATAAATTATTTGTTTTCTGCAATCGCTTTATAACCTGTAATAATAGTACGCTATTCACTCTACTTCACTCTAATCTTACTCTTGTGATATTTTCGGTTAATAAGATCCATTTCACTCGTTTTATACAACCTAATTTCACTGCACCGTAAAATCTCACTTTGTATTCTCAATTAAACCGGAGTTTTGTACGATTTAAAATAATATGGTGTCTAGCGCCCGGAGAGACTGACCTCTGTCGGCAGCCACTGACCCTTTTGGGCCCGCTTAGAGAGTTACCTATTGTACATGGCCCCGTTACAGATAGCCGAGGAATACGCAGCCTGACCACAAACTCAGTCACATACTGTACTTTATAAGAAAACGTTCGTAGTTTCATAGGCGCAGTCAAATGGATTCTGTTACAGAGCACGCGTGCGTTTTAGAATCGTGAAACGCATTTTGGTCGTTGGTGAAAATAAACAATGTCAAGGCCACGCAGTTAATTTGGATTTCCCAAAACACTAGTCAGCGGTTGAACACACTCAAAGAGCCAAATAATAGAGAAATATACCTTAAAACGAAGGTCTTGGTTTTCGGCTCTTTCGCAAGGGTTTGGAAAAATAGGTTTTTCTGGTAGAAAGGTAACACTGAATGACAAACCATGTTGTGTACTGTTGAACAAGGGTTCAGACTTGCCAAAAATGCAAAAAAAAATTCTTAAAAATTGTCGAGAATCGCAATTTTTCAGTATCCTCTTCCCTTAATGGCGCTAATTGTGTTCTGATAACTTTTGTAATTCAACAGTTAAGCAAAAGCAGCCCCAAATTCTCCAACTCGGGCTACTAACGCGTCAGTGTGGTCTCACCGCTGCTGGAGGAATGCATACATAGATAACGGGATCGGCGCGGTCGCATTCTTAAAATGGGTTCCGTTTTCTTACCCGTCTGCTACCTCAAATTTAATATTCTCTGGCGAAAGCCATAAGCACCTTACGCTCTCTACTGACATCTAAAAGTCTACACTGTCATCATTGGCTCGTAGTTGGTGCCAAGTATCGGCACATGGTTGTAGTGGAATGCGCCCGTGAGGCGGTGTTGCCAAATTTACCTGTTCTCGCGCGCGTAGGTTGCAGTCTTAACGGATGACCCTGTATGTGCCACTCGCACTATAGGTCGTTCCCTAAATGCCACAACAACAATTCTTACAAGTTTTACACGAGTTTTACACAAACCAGTGACACAAAACATATATACATATCTTGCACTAACTACGCATATTGTTAAACTCAATGTTTTCCTACAAAAAGATTTATCTATAATATATAATATTATAATATTATAATATATAATATTATAATATTATATAATATTATAATATTATGTTATTATAATATATAATATTATAATATTATGTTATTACTTCGTTCTCATAGAAATCTTAATTATTATAAATTAGTGCGAATCTGTACTTCTTATAGTGTTGACAAGTTTTACTT
Organism: Andrena flavipes; assembly: GCA_963971345.1. Taxonomy (NCBI): domain Eukaryota; kingdom Metazoa; phylum Arthropoda; class Insecta; order Hymenoptera; family Andrenidae; genus Andrena; species Andrena flavipes. Next base: position 58,485,817 of record OZ020479.1, read on the forward strand.
TTGCTTACATTAGTTCTTATATTTTCATATGCCTAGAGGTATTTCGTGGTAATATTAGGCGCTCTCATCTCATTGCACGAGCCAAATCCTCTTCACGCATCATATCATTTACATATTCAGTATTATTATTTTACTGTTTGTACAGGTCACACAAGTTCCTAACATGTGGAGATTGCTTCACGTATAACTTACAAGTGTTACACTGTCAATTAAACTCGCGGACAAACATGCTATAAATCTCTGAGTGTATAGAAGCTTGTGCTATCACACAGGATTGTATTTGGAATTGCCTACCTCTGCGTGTATGCTCAGCTCAGTGAATAACAGATATTAATTAACACTGGATAGATTACATAACTTTTTCTACATGATTTTTTAAAGAACAACATACTATTGCGAACTGGCAACAAGTCGGACTACTCACAAGCTGAAAGGTCACAGGGGCAAGGGAAATCGTTTGCTCGCACCACCCAATCCCTTGCAACAATGTTCGCCCCGTAACGCAGAATGCGAACGAAACAAATCCCGACATCCCGCGGATATAGACAGCCGCTAATGAGACCTCCAGACGCTGATACATGTTGCAGTGAAAAATTGATACTTACTTCATGGTACAGGTTTCATGAAACTGGCATCTTGCTCATACGCCAAGCCGACATTTCAGCTTGTGAGTAGTCCGACTTGTTTCCAGCTCGTAATAGTAATTGTGCCGTTCAAACCCAGAGAAAGGTCAAATTTCATAAAAATATACAAAATGCAAACATCACGAATTTAAATTCATTTTTGCAAAATACTTTAACAGAGGCAGATGTTGTAGAAGAACCGTCGCTACCAAATTGTAATTATGATACAAAGTCTTACGACTACAAAGGTACTCAGTGGACAACAATTAATGAAATCCCTTGTATTCCATGGATATCAAAAGAGGTAAGAATTAATATAAAATCGACATCTGAACGTTTAACATTTGAAATAGTTCAAAATTCTTAAAAGGGGTGTGATAATTCGTTTACAAGTTATTGTTTTTATCAACTAAAAGTATTTCAAATCCAGAAGAAACAATGTTATACATGGTGAGATGGAAATTCAGTTCTATCACAAAATTTACAAATATATATTACAGCCCAAACTAAATATGAATATCTATGATTCATAAAACTGTTTGCTTTTAAAATATGCAGTTGTGTCGGGTTAAGGGTTGTTGTGAACGGATGCGTCACCTGTTGTTTAGTGGGCGTAAATACACCGACGCACAGTGGTCGAAAATGACACAGTCGGCGTCAAAAATCGATTCCCACGCCAAATCGAAAGGAAAATCAACTACACTTGGTATACTGGGGTATTAGGTATTGCTGATTACGAATTCAATGCAAGTTTTTTGAAAAAGAAGATGGCGGATCCAATATGGCTGCTCAAATTCGACAAAAACTGGAAAAATAGGGATTCTACGAACGAAACACGTTGTTTATTCAAATCCTACAGCTGTAACTTTATATTTTATGAGTCTAGAAAGTTGCATTATACTGTATAGAATGCTATACTAATGAATAGTTGTTAAAAAATGATTGTTAACAATAGAAAAATCAACATTATTTACTAATTTTATCATTTTCGCGGCAAATACTGCAAATACGTGATTAATCCAACCAATAAATATCTATCGGAGACGAAAATAAACATTATTGACATAAAAAAATGTTAGTAGAATTGTTTATTAAGTTAAGAGAACCAGACTGGGCCACATTCTACTGGAGCTAGGGAAAGGGACGAACGCGGGGGCGGCCGCCACCGAACTGGCAAAGGTAACGGCCGGGAAGTTAACTGCAGGGGTGCTGCAGGATAAAACAGCGCTAGAGGTGAGAGAGATTTTCCCACTGTCAGGGCCTGGGGAACTTGCGGAGGACCTCGGAGTAGCCTTGAAGGTGGACCCCAAACTGATAGTAGTGAAAAAGATCAGAATGGGGCCAACGGGGACTCAGTCGGCGGTGGTAGAAGTCCCCACTAACGCCTTGGGTAAGATGGTGGACAGACTTAAGTTCCGTTCAGGCATCATGATGGCCAGGGTGAGACTTCTGGACAGAAACTCGAGGTGCTTCAAGTGCCATAACCTAGGACACATGGCGAGGGAGTGCAGAGCCGTGCCGGAAGGGGAGGAGATCTGTAGAAGGTGTGGGGACAAAGACCATGCGATCGACAAATGCTCGGACCCCCCGAGATGCATTATTTGCAAGGGCGCCGGATTAGCCGGCAGAAGGATCGCACACGTGACGGCATCGCTGGCGTGCCCATTAAGCAGGGGGAAGCACGAACGGCGGAGGGCCGAACAACTGGCAAGAATAATGCCCCAAGGACCAAGTAGAGGTGACCTAAGGACGCGTAAAGTCCAGCCAGCGAAGCCAATCAGCGTGCTTCAAATTAACCTGAACAGGTGCAGGCACAGGACATATTAATCCAAAACGCGTGGGAAATGGGGGTCGACGCGGTTCTGATATCGGAACCATACAGGCAACTCCCAGAATGGGAAAATGATGCCACGGGAGATGCCTCAGTATGGATCACCAGATTTAACGGTAGGTTCGCATCCGCAAAGAGGGAAGTGAGGGCAGGGGGGATAGTAGCGGCTGAAATGGACCGCATGATAATCATCAGCTGCTACTGCTTTCCGAATAAAAAGGTGGATTTCCCGGGATATCTGGACGAGCTGGAGGGGGTCGCGAGGAAAGCATGGTTCCCGGGCGCACGGGTGGTGGTGGCGGGCGATTTAAACGCCAAGGCGGTGGTATGGGGGGGGGGAGGCCGTACAGACAAGAGGGGCCACCTCTGTATGGGACTCCTGGGTAGGCAAGGCCTAGTCCCCATCAAACCAAGGGGGAACTTTACATTCAAACGAAACGGGGGAAAGTCCATGATCGACGACTTGGCGGTCGATAGGCGGACGGCGACCGCACATACGAGAAGTGCCGTGCTCCCACACCCTACAGAATCGGATCACAGGTACGTCCTACATATTTTCTCCGGCGGTAGGCCCCGCGCCATGGGTCCAGCGTGGGCACCGTATGACGTAGAAAACCTGGATCCCGAGAGGGTGTGGGAGGAATACAGCATCGAAAGGGACAGGATATTTGGCGTCATGCAAGGAGAAAGCCCGGAGCTCATTGCTAGGGGAGTGCAGAGAGCCCTCGAAGCAGTGGGGGAGAGGGTCCTGGCATAAAGAAGGTCCCACGCGGGACGAAGAAACCGAACCCGTGGTGGTCCCAAGAAATAGTGGAAGCGAGAAAAAAGATGCATGCGGCTAGGAGAGCCCACCAGAGGAGGAGGAAGAAAAGGAGGGGTGATATGGAAGTGGAGGAGGCCAGGAAGGCATACACCACGACCAAGAAACAGCTCCAGATTACAATATGGAGGGCAAAGGAGGGGGGATGGGCCGATATGATAGAGATGGTGGAGGCCGATCCCTGGGGCAAGCCATTCAAAGTGGTAATGGCTAAGGTCAGGGGCAAGCAGCCCAGGAAAGCGCTGCCTATGGTCAGGGCGAAGGAAATAGCTGAGGAGCTATTCGTCACCACCCCGGACGAGAGGATCGACACGCATGGAGGGACCTTGAGGAGGTGGCTCCGTACCAAGGACATGGAAATAGACGACAGCATCACGCTGGAATTGGTACGCGATGCCATAGGGAGCACCAAGCCCAGGAAGGCACCAGGCCTAGATCAGGTACCCGCGGAAGTAGTAAGAGTGGTGGAGGAAAGATACCAAGAGGATTTCCGACTACTTATCCGGGACACGATTCAGATGGGGCAAATACTGACCGAGTGGAAAAGGGCTAGGGTAGTCCTCCTACCCAAACCGGGCAAGGACCCCATGGGCAGGGGGGCGTACAGACCCATTAGTATCCCCCCGGCTATGAGCAAAGTTTGGGAGTACGCGGTGAAGGCCCTCCTGGAAAAGGAACTCGGCGCGGACCCCTTCCACGAGAGGCAGTACGGGTTTAGGAGAGGCTCGGGCACCGTGGAAGCTTGCATGGAGGTGGCCGGTTTTGCCGACAGATGTAGGGAGAAAAATAGGATGTGTGCCCTTATCACGATCGATGTAAGAAACGCATTCAACGTGATAAGGTGGTCCACGGTAATAAGGGAATTGGAGAGGAGGGGAATATCTAATACACTCCTCAAAACGATACGGGACTACCTTAGCGACAGGAGGGCGGTTATACACGCGGACGACGCACAGTGGTTCAAAGGCGGAAAAAAACTAAAAACATCATGTAACAATTTCGTATTGCTTTTTTAGGTATGTTTTTTCATCGGTTGTGTATTAATCATTTCCTGTCACTTAGCCTCTAAAACCGATTACAAGTGCGGAAAAATTCGCACTAAAGAAGTATGGTCAAAATTTCTACATATCATTAAGTGGACATGTTTTTTCCGGAGTAGTTTTATTACTCATTTTTACATAGTGTAGAACAAGAAGAAGTAGAATTGCAACTGTTATCAGAATATAACAATATCTCACAGAATACCGACGTGTTTTAGGAATCACCTTTTTTTCAGGTACCTCCACCTACCTCCACAACGACACTGGAAAGGTTTGAAAGAACATATTTTGAGGTATAATTCCCATAAAAAAATTTCACCGTCAATCACCGTCTGTAACGTATGCAAACGTTGTTGTAAGTTTTTTTTCGTAAAAAAAGATTAATACCTAATTGCTACTGTTGATCGCTCTTGTGGGTGTCGCTTTTCAATAGAAAATTTTGTGCTGATTCCGAATATACCCCATGTTCCTATACCTGAAATAAACGATTCATGTGTTTTAGGCCAAAAACCATGAAAAATCACGTTTTTTTTACATATTTTGCGATATTGAGCAGTTTTCTTCTGCCTCCATGTAATTTTATCCAATAGAAAAGTTGTATAGAATTAAAATATGCGTTTTTTTTTAATTTTTTAAATTTATTTTTAACTGTCAATATCCGTTTTTTGAACGGATTTTGTACTTGTACAATGTTTAGACAATTTTGTCGAAACAAAGTACGTAAAATGATCACTGATACTAACCTTGATCGTTTTAATTCTGCAATAAACATTTTGCCTTTTCACTCAAAGGAAGTTTCCTTATTTTTAACTCCGGTCGTAATTTCGATATAAATGGATCAGAAGAAATTAGTAACGTATGCATTATGTCCTCATTTGTTGCCTCTCGAGATGATTTCCTGGTATTAAAAGTTCTGAAGTGTTTGTACTCTTTGTTCCGCGCTTCCTGAGCTTCCTCCGATAAGGTTCCAATTGGAAAAACCGCTTGTTCGATTATTTCCTGGCCATGTAATAAAATTTTGTGCACCGAAGCTGGCATATAGTACCAGGAGTACAATTTTATAGCCAACTGTGCGGTTTCGCGAGCATATGCACCAAATTTAACTGAATCAACTGCATAATTGCTCGTAATTAACTCCAATATTATTCTAAATCTTTTAATAAGATTTTCATCAATTTTAGTTATTTCTGAAGTTATCGCGTAATTTTCAAAAAATCGCCTTGATGCATTTCCGGTGTTAGTTGTTCCTGTCCCTTCCTTAACGATATCTAGAAGTAATCCAAGTTTTTCTCAAAACTGATTTTGAATTTCAATTTTATTTTCTTTTTTTATGCTTTTTGTTGATTCGTTGACCCTCCAACATTTAAACGGCAAATTATAACTCAGATGGAGAACATACTCCATAAATTTGATTCTGGCATGCATTGTCGACATTCCGAGTTTAAGGGCTTCAACATTTAATTCTTTTTTCATAAGTTTTGGCCATTTGTTCATTTCCGAAGGCTTGGCCCCGCAAATCACACAGTTGCTTGCAGAACTTGTTTCGGTCACAATTTGAGCTACTTTCCCGTCAAACATTGTAAAATATAATTGATGTTTTACACGTATAGTGTGCCCATCCGACGGGATTAGAGAATCTCGTAAACATTGAATTTCATTCTCCATTCGATTTTTTTCTCCTATAACAATATCTGGAGTCTCTTTCGTGTAGGCAAATCTTACGAGTCGAAAAAACCTCGTGGACGAAGGTCTAGAGTTCTTCCACAACTCAACCTGTTCGTTTCCTATACACGTTAACTTCAATGGTACGATAGAAGTGGAAAAAACATGGGCATCTGAAGCACTGGCAGATTCTTCTTTGAGTTTATGTGAAAACCGACCCTGTCCAGAAGCACCATCAAATCCCCATTTGGTGTGCAGCACCAGGTCATAAGTATCGGTGCCTGTCATGCTCGGACATCTTTCGATGATCCTTTTAGTGGTGTGATCAAACAAATCCTGAAGCGGAACACTGGCTGAATGTTCAGTCAACGATATATTTTCTGGATAACATTTTTTTTTCGCCTCGAGAATCTTATTATACGATGGGAAAATGTTATGGCCGATGTCTTTCACCATTTTTCTAATGACTTCATACTGATATTTAGAAAGTTTAGCCTGAGCCATCATGGCTAGTGCCAAATAGGGATCCATTTTCGAATCAGAGCTACTCTGAAAAGAATGTGCATCGGCTGGTTTGGAAGAAGCGGCATCAATTAAACCTTGTGAAAATATTTCTCGGTGTAACTGAACTTTGTACTTTTTGGCACGATCGGAACATTTGTCAAACGATTTACATGGCCTCCCACGTTTTATAATGTTTAATGATTCAGATGCTGAATTGTCAGACGTGCCAGGTAGATGAGATAATGATACCTCGAAATAACCTTGTAGCCAGACTTGAAATTTTGAAAGAAATTTCTCTCTGTTTTCATAGACTGCTTTGAATTTTTTATTGAAATGGGGTAGGAATATCTTCTGGTATTACTGAATAATATACGCGCACTGCTCATTACTTAAGTAATGGTAATTAACTTGTCAAAAATTGTCAAAAGCGTCGCGTTTAAAAATTATTTCGCACAAAACTTTGTGCTTAATTGCAAATTTCTCCATGTTCACTATTCAACTGTACAAATAATACTGCACAGGAAGTAATTTCTCAACGTTCACTATTCAACTGTACAAATAATACTGCACAGGAAGTAATTTCTCAACGTTCACTATTTAACTGTACACATAATACTAAACAGGAAGTAATTTCTCAATGTTCGCTATTTAACTGTATAAATAATACTGCACAGGAAGTAATTTCTCAACGTTCACTATTTAACTGTACACATAATACTAAACAGGAAGTAATTTCTCAATGTTCGCTATTTAACTGTATAAATAATACTAATCAGGTAGCTGTTAAATAGCTCATCTGAATGGGCACAATGGCCGTGCTAGACGCAATGTTGGACACCAGTGCATGGTCACATGCATTTGTTTTTCCGCGCGAAAGTCAACCGAAGGCGAGTGCGGGCGTACATTGCGCCTCAAGTCTAGTAGGCTCAGGCTAAAGTATATAAATATCAATATGAAGTCATTAGAAAAATGGTGAAAGACATCAGCCATAACATTTTCCCATCGTATAATAAGATTCTTGAGGCGAAAAAAAATGTTATCCAGAAAATATATCGTTGACTGAACATTCAGCTAGTGTTCCGCTTCAGGATTTGTTTGATCACACCACTAAAAGGATCATCGAAAGTTGTCCGAGCATGACAGGCACCGATACTTATGACCTGGTGCTGCACACTAAATGGGGATTCAAAAAAGAAAATAAAATTGAAATTCAAAATCAGTGTCGAGAAAAACTTGGATTACTTCTAGATATCGTTAAGGAAGGGACAGGAACAACTAACACCGGAAATGCATCAAGGCGATTTTTTGAAAATTACGCGATAACTTCAGAAATAACTAAAATTGATGAAAATCTTATTAAAAGATTTAGAATAATATTGGAGGTAATCACGAGCAATTATGCAGTTGATTCAGTTAAATTTGGTGCATATGCTCGCGAAACCGCACAGTTGGCTATAAAATTGTACCCCTAGTACTGTATGCCAGCTTCGGTGCACAAAATTTTATTACATGGCCAGGAAATAATCGAACAAGCGGTTTTTCCAATTGGAACCTTGTCGGAGGAAGCCCAGGAAGCGCGAAACAAAGAGTACAAATTCTTCAGAACTTTTATATATTGCAGAATTAAAACGATCAAGGTTAGTATCAGTGATCATTTTACGTACTTTGTTTCGACAAAATTGTCTAAACATTGTACAAGTACACAATCCGTTCAAAAAACGGATATTGACAGTTAAAAATAAATTTAAAAATTAAAAAAAAACGCATATTTTAATTCTATACAACTTTTCTATTGGACAAAATTACATGGAGGCAGAAGAAAACTGCTCAATATCGCAAAATATGTGGAAAAACGTGATTTTTCATGGTTTTGGCCAAAAACACATGAATCGTTTATTTTAGGTATAGGAACATGGGGTATATTCGGAATCAGCCCAAAATTTTCTATAAGAATACATAGAAAACACAATTTTTTTCCAAAATTTCCCATTTTTGAACCACTGTGCGACGGGACGGTAGAATTGGAAATTACGGCCGGGGTTCCACAGGGGTCGGTGTTAGGGCCGTTCCTGTGGAACGTAGTGTATGACGGGGTTCTAGAGGAGATGACGCAACTCCGTAGCACTGACGCCGTAGCATACGCGGACGATCTGGCCATCCTATTTACAGCAAGGGATGCGAACCAAATGGACCAGCTGATGCGGGGAGCGATGGAAAGGCTAGCCGGTTGGTTCGACAAGAAGGGCCTAGAGATAGCAGGCGGGAAGAATAACAACGCTGAGACTCCTAGGTGAGGATATTGTTACGAAAAAGGAGGTCCGGTATTTGGGGGTGCTACTGGACACTCAAAGAAACTTCAGGCCACATCTGATCGGGGTCACCAACAGGGCGGATCAGGTGGTGGGAGCCCTGGGTGCACTGCTACCCAATACAAGGGGACCATCCCGTCGGTCGAGGCTCCTATACTATACGGTATGGGAGTCCATCGTGATGTATGCGAGCCCCGTGTGAGCACCGACCCTGGCAATTCAGGCCAGGAAAAGTATAGTTAGGAGGGCCCAGAGAACGGCACTAATCAGAACGACCACCGCGTACAGAACAGTGTCGTTCAACGCCCTGTGCGTGCTGGCCGGCATCCTGCCGCTGGATATCAAGGCAGCGATGTGGAGGGAGGTATTCCTGAGCAAGGACAGGGACAGGAAGGACCTGGCGCTCAGAGGGGATAAACAGGCCTTGAAAGCCAGGGAGGGCACGTATAGAAACGCGGCGATGGAAAATGCCATGAGGTCATGGCAGGTGGAGTGGGAGGGGGTCCCACAGACTAACTGGACCAGGAGACTGGTTGGATCGGTAGCGACCTTTTCGGGGAAGGACAAAAGGAGCCTGGGTATGGACTACCACACGATGCAGCTCCTCACGGGACATGGTGCCTTCCAGGCCTTCAAGAAAAGGATTGCTAAGATTGCGGAGGACAAATGCCTGGACTGCCGAGAAGCAACGAGGGATGACGCGGAGCACGTGTTATTCGTGTGTCCGACGTACAGTAGGGAAAGGGAAGCCCTGAAGGAGGCCATCGGGGAAGACCTCACCGTCAACACACTGATGGCACGGGCTACGAAGGACGAACGGAGCTGGGCCGCGTTTAGGCGCTTTGCCTCGGAGACCATGGAAGACAGGGAGAGGAAGGAGCGGACCCTGGAGAAAAATGCGAGGGAGGAACGCCTCCGGATAAGGAAGGAGGAGATGGCCGCGAGGAAGAGGAACAGGGGAAGGTTAGCTAGGAAGAGGAAGAGAAAGGAAGGGGAGGCAAACAAGGAGGACGGGCAGGGACCCAAGAGAAGAAGAAGACGGCTGGACCCCCCGGCAGAAAAGCGGACACCGGGTGATGACAAAAATACCCGTAGGGCGTAGCGAAAGAAGGAGCCACCTACGAGGAAATTCTGTACGCACCCGCTATGTAAGACAGCGAGAGTGCGGGACAGGACATGACTCAAATAGGAGACCGTATGAAACCAGGAAACACGAACACAGGAGATCCACCGCCGACAAGCAAGGCCGAAGAAAGTAGTCTAGGTTAGTACTCCGAGGTCCATGGTGGAGCAACGCCAAGGAGGCAATAAAGAGGGGGGTTTTTAGCGGGTAACCCGAGAACAACCGGAAAGTCCCGCATAACCCAGACACCAGCGTCGGGGTATGCGTAAATGCATTTTCCCCCTCAACACAAAAAAAAAGTAATATACAGGGTGATTGGCTCGAAACGCCTGATCCGTCTGGCAACCGTGACGAGGTCAACCCCCCGTGGTGTCTCTCCGAAGTCATGACTTTCGACCCTCGAAAGGGTTGGAGTACCTATTAAGGAGTGAGAAATCTTCGAATTCCTCATTTCTCATCAGATCTGTGCGAATGCGACGCCGTTGGATTCCTTATGTTTTTCTGATGAAAATCATACCAAATATCATGCAAATCGGACCACTTTTACATAGGGAATACAAATAGTGTGCAGTTAGGCGATAGAAAATTCGTGTAGGAAACAATAGAACAGCACGATACACTTTAAACTTTAATAGCACACTGTGTTCGCATTACACCAGTAATTTATAAGAATTTGTAACCTTAGATACGGTGGTATACAAAATTGTACTTGACGCGGTGCGATAGAATCAAGACTGAGCACGATTGAGGTACACTCTCCGAGGCAGCGACAGCAAAAAAATTGACACGTGTATTGGAGTCTCGTCTATGTGAAACACAGCTGACTCGGAATAGCGACCTTGACCTGTCGTAGGTAGACAATCCGTACGAATATATGGTCCAGTCATTTACCGTTCCCGTATACAACAAAATCGCGAATATTGAACATCACCGCCTGCCTTCGTTGTACGTAGCAATGACAACGAAAGTGAGGGTCGAAGAGCTAGTCGTGTGCAGCGGCAACGTTGATGTCTGCATCCCTTTCGAGTTCGAGCGATGGTAATACGTAAATTTTGGTGATAGGTCGTTGAAACGTAGAAGTAGCAGTGCGAAGTGTAACGACACGGGTTTTCCCATCATCGCCGGGGTGAACGCCCTTGACCCTCGCTAGCGGCCACCGTGTCGGTGGGTACAGCTCGCTCCAAATCAGACACAGGTCCCCGACATTGACGTTGGCAGTTGCAGTAACCCACTTGGGTCGTGCGTGAAGAGTGTGCAGGTACTCTGATGCCCATCGTTGCCAAAAATGGTCCCTCATAGCGCTGAGTAGCTGCCAGCGACTGAGACGGTTGGGCACCTCCGAGCTTAGTGAGGGTTCTGGAAAAGAAGTCAAGGGGCTACCAATTAAAAAATGGCCAGAAGTGAGAGCTTCCAGATCATCTGGCTCATCCGTCAGTGGAATGAGCGGGTGTGAATTGAGGTATGCCTCGATCTGCGTCAAGACCGTGGTCAGCTCCTCAAAGGTGAGCGGTGTGTCTCCTATGACACGCCTCAGGTGGAACTTGAACGCCTTCACTGCTGCCTCCCAAATTCCCCCAAAGTGAGGAGCTCCTGGTGGATTAAACTTCCAGGTGATCCCTTCATTGGCTACACTCTGGATAATCTGTTTCAATTCCTTGCTCGCCGCTGAGAAAAGACTGCGTAATTCCTTATCCGCTCCCACAAAGTTTGTCCCGCAATCGCTGCGAAGGGAGGCACAGTTCCCACGTCGCGATATGAAGCGGCGGAGGGCGGCTAGAAATGCTTCCGTGGTGTAGTCTGATGCCACTTCCAAGTGGACAGCCCGGGTGGCGAAGCACACGAAGACAGCCACGTAGCCCTTTCTCGTCTTGTAGCCTCTCCCTGGAGTCGTCTTTACAGCAAACGGACCAGCGTAGTCCACTCCCGTATGGAGAAAAGGTCGGTAGGGGGTGACTCTCAGTACCGGGAGATTACCCATTAGTTGGTGAGATGGTTGAGCTCTCCATCGGAAACAGGTCATGCAACGGTGAATGAAGCTTCGCACTACCTTGCGTCCACATAATATCCAGTAGCGATGTCTCAATGTACTGAGGGTCAGTTGCGTTCCTCCGTGTAGCGTCTTCTCGTGAGTGTCCTTGACGAGAAGTTGGACAAAATGTCCCTCTTTAGGCAGTATAATGGGATATTTCTGGTCAGAGGATAGCAGAAAATGTTTCAATCGACTTCCGACTCGCAGTAGTCTATTAGCATCGAGGAAGGGCGTTAGGTGAATGAGAGGTGTCCCCCTTCTAAGTGGGGAACCCGAAGATAGGTTACCAATCTCTGTACGAATCTCAAGAATCGAAGTATCCATGCTGTGACCCTGAGTAGTTGTCGGAGATTAGAGTAGCGGTCGAGCAAGTTCCATGACTCCTCCTCAGCGTTGGAAGAAATCACATGGGCCGTGGTCGGGCCCTTAGCGTCAAGATTAGTGCCGAAAATAGGATTTTTTGTCATTACTCAAGTGTCACCTTTGGAGAGAAATTCTGGTCCAGATCTCCACAAATGGTGATTCACGAGCTGTCTTCCCAATAGCCCTCGTGATGCACAATCTGCAGGGTTGTCCTGGGATCTGATGTGATGCCAGTGTGCATTCGGAACCAAAACTTGTATTTCTGAGACTCTGTTCGCCACGAATGTTTTCCATTTCGACGGCTGACTCTGTAACCAGCTCAAAACGACAGTAGAGTCACTCCAAAGATGAGTGACCATATTTGCCAGTGGCGTTAATTCTAACAGGTACTTTATAAGACGAGCCAAAAGAGTGGCGCCGCACAACTCAAGGCGGGGTAATGAGATTTGTTTCAAAGGGGCCACACGAGATTTAGCAAGTAACAAATGTACTGCAGCAGTATTGTCAACGACGGCGCGCAGATAAACTACAGCCGCATAGGCCTTTTCTGAGGCATCACAAAAGCCGTGCAACTGGTATGTATTCTGATTGCTGCGGAAGGATACCCATCGAGGGATTTTCAGTTGAGCCACTGCCGGAAGTTCCTCCCTGTAGTTTTCCCAAACTTGTTGCTGAGGTGGCAATGGTTCGTCCCAGCTTAAATGCAGCAACCATAGGGACTGCATGAAGATTTTCGCAGTGACAATTACAGGTGCTAAAAATCCTAAGGGATCAAAGAGTCGAGCTATCTCGCTAAAAACCTTCTGTTTCGTGAAAGGGCCACTTTCCTTCGGCACAGTATAGGCGAAGAGAAAGCAATCAGAGTTTGAATCCCACCGGAGTCCCAGTAAAGAAAATATGTCTGCAAATGTACACTCCATACCTGGTTGTGTGGCAAGAAGTTCCTTAGGTAGATGCGTCACCAGGTCTGAGTAATTTGAGCACCATTTGCGTAAATTAAAACCGCCCGCCCTGATGAGGGCAATCAGTTCTCCTTGCAGCTCCTTTGCCTCATAAATAGAATCCGCTCCTGATATCACGTCGTCTACATATACGTCGCGCACGAGAGCCGATGCGCCCAGAGGAAACGAGCCCTTCTCATCCTCTGCGAGTTGCTGAAGGGTTCTGATAGCAAGGAAGGGAGCGCAAGCCAACCCGTAAGTGACAGTGACCAACTTGTATTCCCTGATTGGTTGAGATGGAGATTCACGCCACAAGATTCGTTGATAGTCAGCATCAGCCGGATCAATTTGTATCTGACGATACATCGTTTCGATGTCTGCTGAAAACACTACATAATGGTTAAAAGGTTAGGGCCCTTATGGAGTAAATCGTTCAAAGAATATCCGGTGGTTGTTTTCTGTGAACCATTAAAGACCACTCTTAATTTGGTGGTTGTGCTTGACTCTTTCCACACTCCATGATGAGGGAGGTAATAAGAGAGAGGGGATCCGTGCTGTTCAGTCCTCTCATCAGCGAGTTTCATGTGTCCCAACAATGCATACTCCCGCATGAAGGTGATATATGCTTCGCTCAGTCGATCGTCCCGTTGTCTACGGCGTTCCATCCCCTCCAATGATCGTTGAGCTGCCATCCGTGAACTGCCCAGTTTCGAAGTGGGGTTCGGAAATGGAAGCCGTACTACATAGCGTCCAGTATTGTCACGCTTACAAGTAGATGAAAAATGTTTCTCACATGCTATTTCTTCCGCAGTCAACAGTGACCTTGGACCTGGAGCTTCCTCCTGCAGCCAGAAACGTTGTACGCATTCCCTCAGGATATCCGCCGAAGCACAGTGTAGTGCCGAAGGTGAATCCGCAGTAGCTTGTGATTTCGGAATGTCAACGGGTCCTGTAAGAATCCACCCCAACTTAGTTCGTTGGGCAACAGGTGCGTTAATGGGACCTCGACGCAGTCCCTCCAGAATTAGTTGTGCATATACGTCTGCACCCAGTAATAAATTAATCCTGCTTCCCCCTGCGAAGTGCGGATCTGCTAAACAAGACCAGTAAGATGAGTCCACTCAGGAGGGGCAGTAATTTTTAGCGTCCGGTATGTCGTGAGTTTAGAAAGAACAAATGCGCTGATCATGCAGCTGAAAGGAGGATTGCTGAGAGACGACAGGCGACAATTCACCAATCCACGTGTGGCCTGCTGCATTTCACCCACCCCTGCCACGGGAATATGGGCCGACTGCTTAGGCAACTTGAGCAGTTGAACTATGCCTTCACGTATAAGTGTCATCTCAGAGCATGGATCAATCAAGGCTCGGACACATATTTCTGTCCGAGTTGTTGATGAAAGTTTCACCACGACTGTAGCCAGTAACATTGAGGGTGACGGAGTGACCTTTATCTGACAACAAAGAGTATTTTTCGGTACCTGACCTTCAGTAGTGGGTGAGGAGGGGACGGCTTCGCTCGCCACATTCTCTCCCGTGTGTAGCGTCGTGTGATGTTTGCCCAGGCAAGATTGACAGCGCTTCGTTGATTTGCAGAATTTGACGGCGTGATTACCCAAGCAGTTAAAACATAGTTTGTTATTCATGATCACCTGTTTTCTCTCCTGTGGAGTCTTGCTCTTATAGGTACTGCAAAATAGAATGAAATGAGTCTGATCACAAAGAGGACACTTGGCGGATGCTTCAGTGGTTCGAGTTGTCACGTGGGTCCTCACAGCACCAGCAGAGGATCGCGTGGCGTTTTTGCTTTGATCAGACTTGGTCTGATCAGTGGTCTTGGTGCGACCTGATGAAGGCGTTGGTGCAGGAACAGGAGTGCGTCCATCTTCTTCGACGGCTTCCAGGGTATCAATACGAGTCTCTAGAAAGGTCTGCAGCTGGTCAAAGGTGGGCAACTCAGTACCTTTTCCTAGGTGCGTTTCCCACTCCACTCTGGTTTCCACATCTAACCGTTGGGCCGTAATGAACACTAGCCAATTCCCCCAGTGATCCGCAGGGTTACCTAGTGTTTCAAGGGCCTGTATAGCGTCCACAGTCGCATTCACCAACCGCGTGAGCTCCGTTGCAGACTTTGTAGTCATTGCGGGTAGCGTCGTTAGTTCAGATAATTGTGCTGTTGTTAGCCGTCGCTTATTTTCATATCGGCGCACAATTTTCTGCCAAGCACGTTCGAAATGGTCATCTGTCACGGTAATATTTTGAAGTAACCGCGCCGCTTCGCCCGTCAAGCTAGTTTTCAAATAATGTAAACGTTCAACGTTCGGTATGGATGAGTCGTCCCGAATGATTGATGTAAACAAATCTCAAAAGTTCGACCATGATTTGTAATCGCCTGAGAAGGACGGTAGCTTAATCGCAGGCAGAGTTCGGCGATTTCCGACGATGACCTCGGTGATTTCTTTGGAAGTGGCTCGTTATCTTGATAATCAAGCAGGGCGGCCTTTTCTCTTAGGTAGTATTCTTCTGTTTTGCTGAGATGATCTTCAGTAAAGTATGGAAGAGTACGCTCCGTAGTATCGCAGACATCCAGCAGTTCGTCGTGCGATTGCTGAAAGGTAGCCCAGTTCTTCTCCAACAAGTCAAGTCGCGCGCTTATCACTCCCTTAGTAATCTTAGCAGCACCCAGCTTCTTCATGTTCTCTACAGTGCGAGAGATTCGCTTCTGCAGGGTGAACTGTTTGCCCACGAAATTCTCCATAAGGTCAGCCTATACTGCTTCTAAGCACTCAAAACGGACCAGTACTTTCCGTTGAGTCCCACTTCTCCGGCTTGAAGGACCAAATGTGCAGTTATGCGATAGAAAATTCGTGTAGGAAACAATAGAACAGCACGATACACTTTAAAATTTAATAGCACACTGTGTTCGCATTACACCAGTAATTTATAAGAATTTGTAACCTTAGATACGGTGGTATACAAAATTGTACTTGACGCGGTGCGTTAGAATCAAGACTGAGCACGATTGAGGTACACTCTCCGAGGCAGCGATAGCAAAAAAAAATTGACACGTGTATTGGAGTCTCGTCTATGTGAAACACAGCTGACTCGGAATAGCGACCTTGACCTGTCGTAGGTAGACAATCCGTACGAATATATGGTCCAGTCATTTACCGTTCCCGTATATAACAAAATCGCGAATATTGAACAAATAGCTAGTGTCAAAGTAGTCCAATTTGCATGATATTTGCTATGGTTTTCATCAGAAAAATATAAGGAATCCATTGGCGTCACTGCCCTTCCGATACGACGAAGAAAATAATTTCTTCACACGCAGTAATGGATATGTAACCCCTTGACTGCGAGGCGCCGACTCCAATTCGCTACGTTCGACCCAGGATTCATACCTTTTTCCGGAAGAAGCCATAAAAATCGGGCGAGGCCTGCAAAGGGTTGTCCTCGCCACGGGGTACCAGGCCGCATCTTCTTGAATTGTCCTGTATCTGTTTCAGAAATAAAATAATTCTTTATTCTTTATCGTATGGATATAGAAGTGTCGCCGTTGGATTCCTTGTGCTTTTCCGATGAAAATCATGCCAAATGTGGTGTAAATCGGACTACTTTTACATAAGGAATACAAATAGCTTGTGTCAAAGTAGTCCGATTTGCATGATATTTGGTATGATTTTCATCAGAAAAACATAAGGAATCCAACGGCGTCGCATTCACACAGATCTGATGAGAAATGAGGAATTCGAAGATTTCTCACTCCTTAATAGGTACTCCAACCCTTTCGAGGGTCGAAAGTCATGACTTCGGAGAGACACCACGGGGGGTTGACTTCGTCACGGTTGCCAGACGGATCAGGCGTTTCGAGCCAATCACCCTGTATATTACTGGAATCTATTATGTTAACAAATTGTTTAATAGCAATTAATCCTTTATATTAATGTTACAACAAAATAGGATCAATTTGATAAGATTGTATAAAATGGATTTCAGTCACTTTGTTAAAAAATTGTTAAACAAATTATTAATAAACAATTCTACTAACATTTTTTTATGTCAATAATGTTTATTGTCGTCTCCGATAGATATTTATTGGTTGTATTAATCACGTATTTGCAGTATTTGCCGCGAAAATGATAAAATTAGTAAATAATGTTGATTTTTCTATTGTTAACAATCATTTTTTAACAACTATTCATTAGTATAGCATTCTATACAGTATAATGCAACTTTCTAGACTCATAAAATATAAAGTTACAGCTGTAGGATTTGAATAAACAACGTGTTTCGTTCGTAGAATCCCTATTTTTCCAGTTTTTGTCGAATTTGAGCAGCCATATTGGATCCGCCATCTTCTTTTTCAAAAAACTTGCATTGAATTCGTAATCAGCGATACCTAATACCCCAGTATACCAAGTGTAGTTGATTTTTCTTTCGATTTGGCGTGGGAATCGATTTTTGACGCCGACTGTCATTTTCGACCACTGTGCGACGGCGCGAACGTCACTCTCTCTGTGGTGTCTTACGACCACAAGAGGTTACTGCACAGGGTGTGATTAAAGGTTGTACTTGAGTAAGTTGAGACACCGCACATTAACATTAACAATGTAAACTGTATTTAAAACTGAACTTTAACAAAGGTGGCTATGGTAATTAATAAATGTGAGCCTGCACTGATTGTGAGTTACCCTTTACTGATTACATTTTCTTGAAAATACAAACTCATAAAAGATGAATGTAACTGTATTCAAATATTGTACTGTGTTGTACACGGTTTTTTATTTCCCGTTAAATCTAGTTAAGCTGTGAACATTTAATTTATATTGTATAAATGGTTAGAAACCGAATTATTATGAACAATAGTCATGAAAAAATTAATGAATCTACTTTCCTGTTCCATGCTTTTTATAAGGTACCAGAGGAAGATAAAATCGACAACAAATTTGTTGACCAATCAACTTTAAAAGCACTGAATAAGTGCCGAAACCCTACTCATGATTCCAACGGTCCTTATTGTTACGCGTTCACACCTTGGGAAAGTGTAACTACATCTAAACAGCATTGTCCTATTCGGAATTGCAAATCATCAGGTACGTAATATAAAAGAGGTATAATTCTACAGATTCAGTATGTAAAATATATGAAGTGTTCCGTATCTGGTGGTACAAACCGAAATATGACTATTATGCACGAAAAAATAAGTCAAGAATATAGAATACATGTTTCTGATAACTCACTTCGTTTTCGAGAAAATTGACTTTAAATTTCGGCTTGGTAGTCGTACACCGAAGTACAGTTTTAAGATCTGGGCACACATATCAGTTCCGTGTCAGGTCCGTGTTAGTTTCGTGTCCATCCTGTGTCCACTGATGTCACTGATGACTGTTCAAAGGTATGTATTCGCACTGTTGTGTCTGGACGCCTGGGGGCGAGATTCTGGCCTAGAATCTCGGGTTGCTCCGGGTCGTCCTTCACATTCGTCGTCCAACGGGCCCCGAAGATTCGGGAGAGAATGCCGGGACGGAAGGGTTCGGTTTGAAACCGAAGGTAGGGGATCGTTGCGGGTTAAAGAGTTGGAACTCATCGTAAGGTTAAACAAGTTTATTCTGTCCTGATCTGGGTGACAGGCTATGCGCGTACTGTAGCGGTTAAGCGCTAATTACAAAGACGTCGTCCCCTAGCTTGTAGGAGTTCTTATATCTAAATCGGGACGAAGCGGGGATCAGAGGGGTCACCGCCTTTGGCTCGTTCTTCGGCGATTTTGGGGGAAACGCTGATGGTGCTCGCGGGTTATTGCCCGCGCTTTAGCGCTCGCGCGTGATATCGGAATGCGCGGCGGTTGTAACGTTTGGTCGTTGGCCTAGTTACAACAGCACTGTACAATAGGGTGTATCGAAAAAACCAAAAATGGTAGTAGCGATTGAGCCTTGTGCGAAAATGTGGGTTGACATTACTAAAACGTGTGTAAATTTTGAACTTAATCAGTTAGTATCTTCTGTTCTGTCCAGAGGCTCAAATTTCGAAATTTTGCTGAAATAATTGAGAAAAATATCCAATTTATCGCTAGTATTGTCACGTTAGTACCGCTGTGTATTTAGTTTGCATTGACATTGCATCAGACGCGATACGACCGCCAGGTGGCGACCGGGCCGAGCGCTTCTCGCTGGTAGGATACAGCTGTAAATAAATATAAGAAGCCCGGGCAACGCCGGTTTTTTCTTAAGCGGGTACTTTAAGGGGGTAGACACGTCACGTGGTCTGGTCGATTTGGCAGGTCGGTATTACAGCAGGTTTTTTCTGCACAGAAATGGTAATACCGATAGATCGACGACTGCCCGGTGAACGCGAGAGTGAGCTGTTTGCTATTTCCATATTCTATTCTGTATGTGGAAAGAAATTCTCAGCTGTTGTGTTGTACTTGAAAAAATTTAAACGTAAAGTCTGCTGGTAGTACAATCGTAGAAAATTCATTGTACATTTTAATTACTTGAAATGTGCTTATGCTATAATATGTTACGTTGATAGTAACGAGTGAAAAGAAAAAATAGATGTGGGGATTTTTTATTAACAAAACGCTGAAGCAAAACATGACAGTTATACACTTATTATAAGATGATTAAACGTCCCATGCAGAAAGCAGTTATTGAACAAATATTATATACAAAATTGAGTTGGTGCAATAGTCACTTCAGATTGCAATTGCTTATTCGATGGCTTTTCATATACGCTAATAATGCATTTGCCGGTGCTATTGCGCTGTTGTCATCGATTATACAGAAACAGAATTTGTTTATTTTTCATCGCATCAATATGAAAGTGACATCAATGCATTCTCCCGATTAATTTGACAGAAAATCAGACTATTTATAATAAAATGGGCTTTCAATTCTGCAAACAAATACTTTACGTAATTTTCATAATTATTTATTTATTTATTTATTTAAACGGGACTAGCCCTGAGTATACACTGTACAGTTAATAAAAGTGTTGTGGGAGGTATTACATAGATACTAAAGTACAAGACTAATGATGCCACCGCTTATTGCTATTCTCTAGGAATAATTTTGCGGACCGCTGTTAGAAAGGGTGCTAGAGCCTTATTAAAGAAGTCCAACTCAGAGCAATATTTGTTCGCCAGGTTGCATAACCTGTTTATGGGATCAGTTCAGTTTGTCTGACATGGGACAACCAGTTTTATATGCCGCATATCGGAGAAATTTATGTTGCACTCTTTCGAGCAGTGTTCTGTGCTTGACATGGTTTGGAGACCATATAACCGATGCATATTCAAGAAGCGGAATTACGAGAGAGAAGTACAGCGTTTTGAGTGTATAAAGATTAGAAAAACTTGCTGAAAATCTCTGCAGGAAACTCACATTCTTCATAGCAGAGTGGAAAATATGATCTACGTGTTGTGAGAAAGTCAGGCTCGACTCTATGATGACACCAAGATCGCGAACGGCATTAACTGGCACGAGAGCAGTATCGTTAATGGCGCACTTACCGCGAGAAAATCGTATTACATGACATTTATCAGTGTTAATACGAAGATTATTGCGTCGGCACCAGAAATTCAAGCATACGTAGATAGGATTGTAAGATCAGCGCATCCGATTCAGAAGATACTAATTTAATGATCTTTAGATCATCGGCAAACAACAAAAACTTACTATTACTGAACACACTAACTATGTCATTAATAAAGAGGGTAAACAATAATGGGCGAAGATGCGAGCCTTGCGGGCCACCAGAAGTGACTTCAACAGGTTTGGAATATGCATCCTTGACTTTTACAATCTGCGTTCGATGGCACATGTAACACCTAAGCCAACTGAGTATGGTTCCACGAAATCCAATAGAAGACAGTTTAGAGACCAATATATTATGGTCGACTGTATCGAACGCTTTACTAGAATCGGTGTATACCGCATCCACTTGGTAATCTCTATTTAACGATGATGCTATGAAACTGCAGAATATCGCCAGATTAGTGACAGTAGATCTTCCTGCAATGAAGCCATGCTGTTCATCGGAGATAGCCGAAGACACCAATGGAGATAGCTTGTCAAAGTAGTAAGGCAATGGGGTTTCCAACCCAAATTTGAGTTTGAAGGCCATTTCCCCCACTCCTCCCCCGATCTTGAAATCCAAATTTGAGTCTCAAGGTCACAGGAAAAAAATCCATCGCAGCGGGCGGGCGGGCGGCGGCGGCGGAGTGGTGGGGGGTATAAGCGGACCGCGGCGGAGTGGTGGTGGGGGTATAAGCAGACCGCGGTGGATGACGTCATTGAGATGGCGGAGTAGTGGGCGCGAGATCTGAATATCGATGCCGAACCGTATCGAGGAGGAGGAATCCGCGGGTGAGAAGTGCTACCCTGGACTCCAACCTGTTGGTAAGGAAGGAAACATTAATTTATGATATTAATACAAATGAAAAAACTGAATCTCGGGCGACGAGGCTCGAACCCAAGACCTCCGCGGTACGAGTCAGCCGCCCAACCAACTCCCCCAACGTCGACTCTTCGACATTAGTCTTTCCCGAATGGTATATAAGCATTACTTTAAAGCTAAATTCGGAGGAGAGAGAGCATGCATTCTATAGATAACAATTTTTTGAAAATTTTGTATACCTAACCGGAGGAAGTGAATGAACCCCCGAAATTTTTTTCCAAACCATTACGCGGCATTTATTTCCAATCCAGAGAAATAATTTATTTTTTATCGGACGATGTCGGCATTATATAAACCGCGTCTTCGGAGGAGGGAAAGAGACAGAGCATTTTTTAATTCAGAGGAGAGAGAGAGAGCATGCATTCTATAGATAACAATTATTTAAAGCGTCTCGCGCGGTCGCGCGTAACTCGAATCCTCTGGAGCGGCCGGGCAGGGTGACGTCATTTTCACGGCGCGAAGAACGAAGTAGAATTATGCGACGTCAGCAGAAATGTTTCCCCCCAACGCAGAGAGAGAAGTAATAATTATTTAAACGTAGAATTTTAAAATTAGATGAGGAGAGATGGAGGAGGAGGATCTCCCACCACAGCATTTTATTTTAAAGCTACCAATTTTTCCATAACGTTTTTTTCAATCTTAACATCGCAGCATATCGCGCGATTACATGTAATTTGAGCCCCACCTTCAAGGCTAAAAGTCTCGACACGTGTTGAATGTAATATGATATCTGTGGAAGCGTCGAATCTTAAAAAATAGGTGTCAGCAGAAATTGCATCGAATGATTTTGCGCGCTAATTGGTCATATGCATGAATCATGGAACGAATTATGCGATATCAGCAGAAATTACCTCGGGGGGAGGGGGTACGTCAAAAGAGATAGCAAATCACAGTGCGGGTATAAAAGCCAGCTCCAAACTGCACAAAGCCTCAAATCGTTGCAACGAGTTGCACTGAAAAAAAGATATTTACATTTACGACCATGGAAAAATTCGGGCACATAACCCGCCAATTGCTGGATCAATCCGCACGATTGATTTCGCGGGAAGAATACCTCGCGTGGGAAGAACGGTGCAACGAGTGTATCGAATCGTTGGAAGAACAGAGTCGTGTGAAACGCTCGCGATTATCGATCGGTGTTCGGCAATCGTTGGTTGCTCGAATCGCGCAGCTCGAAGGGTTGAAACATTCGTTGCGCGGCCGTTTCGTGCGCGAAGGTGCCGGACATTCTAGCATAGGACTTTTGTGGCGCGAAATAGACGCTGCGTTCGATAACCGCGTATTAACTGGTGCCGTGCTAAATTCAAACTATATCGAGCCGCGCAACTTCCTCCAGGATGCGGGGGCCATTGTGCTGGAGCATGTGCGGGGTGCTTTGAGGAAACAGCGGAACCTCAAAGTGAACACGGTGTTCAACGGCGAATTTGCGGCGGGTGACAAGCATGCTTGTAAAAGCATCAACACCCGAAACTGCGAACTCTTCCGCACATCCGATCTGCAGGAGTGGTACCAGCGATGCGTTATCGAACCCACCCTGGCATCGTTGGAAGAGTTCCAAGAACGCGATAGCGGATGGGCATTGACAAGAATCCTGAATCTGGCCGTCAATGTTAACAAATACAATCCGTTGCGCGCGGGATGCCGCTACAAGTTGCCGCGGGATTTATTGCTGAAGAACGCAACAATTAGCGTACGATCCGAGGACAACGCGTGTTTCGCGTGGGCAGTGGTCGCAGCTCTTCACCCTGTGGAAAGGCACGTTGATCGCCCAAGCTCATATCCGCACTATACATTGGTGCTAAATCTCCAGGGCATTGAATTTCCAATGTCCCTAGCACAGATTGGGAAGTTTGAACGGTTGAACGACATCTCTGTCAACGTGTACAGCTTCGAGGAGGAGAAACGGTCGACGGTCTTTCCGTTGCACCTCACCAGCCAAAAGAGGAATCGACACGTCAACCTGCTGTACACGCCGAATCAAGAGCACGGCGATGTAGGACACTTTGTGTGGATCAAGAACTTGTCCCGACTCGTGAGCACGCAGCTGAGCAGACACAAGGAAAAGAAATTCATCTGCGATCGGTACGTATAGAAAACGTATGAAATGTTGAAATGTCTCGCGAAAAAAGAAATAAAAATAAATTTTTTTTGTTTTATTACAGATGTATGCACTACTTTAGCTCAACCGAGAAGCTGGAGGTGCATACAGTGGACTGTGGGCAGATGAACGACTGCGCCATTCTGCTGCCCAGCGAAGGCAAAAATTTGCTCAACTTTGACAACCACCGCATGAAGGAGCGACTTCCCTTCGTGGTATATGCAGATCTCGAGTGCATCATCGAGAAAACAGAGGACAGTCACCGAGTGGGTGATACAGACAATAAATTACACACATACCAGCACCATAAAGTGCACAGTATTGCCTATTATATGCATTGTTCGTACGATACATCACTGTCGACGTATCGATGTCGCCGCGACGCGGATTGCATTTCATGGTTCGCAGACGAACTTAAAAATTTTGCAAACTTCGCCAAACCCATCTTGACCAGTAATGTTCCCATGCTGGATTTAACCAACGAACAGTTGACGACATTTCGCGATGCAACACACTGTCATATTTGCGAAGAACCATTCGAGGCTAGCGATAAACGAGTCCGCGATCATTGCCATCTCTCCGGACGATTCAGAGGCCCGGCACATTCGGAGTGTAATGTAAATTATAAAAATGCGTTTTACATCCCCGTAGTTTTCCATAATTTATCCGGCTACGATTCACATTTCATTATCAAGGAAATAGCTACCGCTTTCGAAGGCAGCGTTGACGTATTGCCCATAACTAAAGAAAAGTATATTTCATTCACTAAAAATGTCGAAGATACGGCTGACTCAGACTCGCGAAATTATATTAAATTACGATTCATCGATTCGTACAAATTTCTCAATACCAGTCTCAACAAATTAGCATCTTTTCTCAGCACAGATCAATTAAAAATTTTACGATCCCAATTTGAAACATTATCCACCGAGGATTTCAATTTATTGACGCGAAAGGGTGTATTTCCGTACGAATACCTCGATTGCGCGAACAAGCTGCAGGATCCATGCTTACCGCCGCGCGAGTCATTCCACAGTTTGTTAACGGGTGAGACTGTATCCGAGAGCGATTACGCACACGCCGAGACAGTCTGGCAGCGTTTCAGGATTAGAACCTTGGGCGAATACAGCGACTTGTATTTGAAAACAGATGTCTTGTTATTGGCAGATATTTTTGAAAATTTTCGCGAAAGTTGTATCAAGAGTTACGGACTAGATTCAGCGCATTATTATACTTTACCTGGTTTCACCTGGGATGCTATGCTAAAACATACCAAAATTACATTTGAATTGCTCACAGATGTCGACATGATCATGTTTATCGAACGCGGTATACGCGGAGGTTTAAGTCAATGTTCCGGAAGATACGCACATGCCAATAACAAGTACATGCCATCTTACGACGCATCGGAACAGTCATCGTACTTGATGTACTTTGACGTAAACAATTTGTATGGATGGGCAATGTGTCAACCCCTACCATACGCCAAATTTCAATGGGTCGAAGATGTTGCGAGTTTTAACGTGTCTTCGATTCCGGTCGATTCGCCCACGGGATACATTCTCGAGGTAGATCTGGAATATCCGCAAAGTCTGCACGACGCTCACGCCGATCTACCGTTCTGTCCGACGCGTGCCAAACCACCCGGCAGCCGACAGGACAAGTTACTCGCCACGGTATACGATAAGCAGCGTTACGTTATCCACTATCGCAACCTGCAGCAGTGCACGCGTCACGGTCTTCGTATTACAAAGATACACCGCGTGCTTCGATTCGCTCAATCACCCTGGCTCCGCGATTACATCGAACTCAATACACGGTTCAGAACAAGCGCGACAAACGACTTTGAAAAAAATTTGTACAAATTGATGAACAACGCGGTATTCGGTAAGACTATGGAAAATGTACGAAACCACGTGGACGTAAAACTTTTGACACAATGGGAAGGGCGATATGGCGCGGAGGCAATGATCGCGAAACCGAATTTCCACAGCAGAAGTGTTTTTTCGGAAAATTTAATAGCTGTTGAATTGCGAAAACTCGAGGTGAAATTCAACAAACCGATATACGTGGGTATGTGCATTCTAGACATATCAAAAATTTGTTTGTACGAATTTCATCACGAGTACATGTCTCCCCAGCACGGATCAAATTGTAAAATTCTATACACCGATACAGACAGCCTCATTTATCACATTCGATGCGACGATATCTACGAGTCCATGAAACGCAATATCGATAGATTCGTCACGAGCGATTATCCTATCGACAATCCATATAATATGCCGCGTGTAAATAAGAAGGTTCCAGGGCTGATGAAGGACGAAAATAACGGTGCGAATAATGACCGAATTCGTAGGTCTTAGAGCGAAAATGTATGCGCTTCGCGTAGACGGTAAAAAAGATACGAAAAAGGCGAAAGGCGTCAAGACCAACGTCATAGCCAGAACGATAACTTTCGACGACTACGCGAAGTGTTTGCATAAGGAGATCGAAATGATTCGCAGACAATCGTGCATACGGTCTAAATTGCACAAAGTGTACACCATTTCGGAGTCTAAAATCGCTCTAAGTCCGTACGACGACAAGCTGCATATCGTACCCGATTCGACCGACACTCTGCCCTGGGGACATTATAATATACCGTTGTAAAATAGAAATTGTATTCCCATGTATAGAAATTATTATAAATAGCGAAATTATTGCATAAAAATTGTTCATACATATATAGAAATTATAAATGGTGGAATTAACGTGTTAAAATAAAAAATTGTTCACACATGTATATGTATAATTATATTTATTGATTATTTTACAATACATTATTTTTATTTATCCAAGAATTATGTGATTTATCAAACCCCAGCCACTTGACGTACACCTTATCCCCCTTTCTACGCAACACTTTTTCCACTAGATATACATCAGGATCGGTGACGCGTTGCAGCTCGTGTTCATAGAATCCTCCGGCAACAGGTTTTCCACAGGAATCGACCAACAGATAGGTCGCGGGATTAGTTGCCTGTACTTTGGCTATCTTGAACACCTCCGTTGTCCAATTCGGCGTATAGCCTTTATCGAAGATGGTTTTAAATTTGCTCACGCGCACAAAATCGCCCAACTTGAATCTCGCCGGAGCAGCGATCTTTATGTTGTTGTATACGGTGGTTAGCAGCTTATCGGCGATCGCAGGGGTAACATCGCAAGGACGCATTCCGATGGTTCTATGTTTTCGGGCGTTATACTCTGCGAGCAGACGCGGTAGCGAATCGGTCCACCTATAGGTTCCATTCAACGTAAACAGTTTCCACATATTGTTCTTCAACGTTCGATTGAAACGTTCCACGACGGAGGCCTTCATCACCGAATACGTAGAATAATGATTAATGTCATGCTTTGTCATGAGTTTCTGCACATCGGCGTTGTAAAATTCTTTTCCTTGATCGGTTTGTAAATTTTTAGGATATCGATCTCTAAATATCTTTGCAAACGCTTTGGTCACCTCAGCGTCACTTTTAGTCTTGAGCGGCAACGCCCATGCATACTTGCTCAACACATCGATGACGGTGAGTATGTAGTGGTGACCCTGGTTGAATCGCGAGTATGGTCGCATTTCTACAATGTCAGCTTGCCACAGATCGTCGTATCCACGCACTATGACGCGTCTCCGCGGGAAATGTCTTCGAGCTGGAGCATGCAATTCGTCAACGAGTCGTCGCTTCTTGTGGCCATGGTTTTCTTCTTTACTCTTGGATTTCGACAATGACTGCATGTTTGACGCGAATGATGTGATAATTATCGTGTACGTGCATTATGTACTCCCCGTCGGCCCGAGGACAAGTTCAACCGTCTCGCATGATTCTCCTTCGCATTGTCGCTGCGGATTCAACGCCTCCGATATCTTTTGAACGCTGTTTTGCAACGTCAGCATATCTCTTTGAAATGTTTAATGTTCTTTTCCACGTATAGTTTATTGACAGCATCGGTGTCGGTCACCGGCTGAGCTACGCGTCGTATCTTGCGTGATTTTGCATCAAAGTCGGCACCGGTCACGCAAAGAGCGTTATCTCGCATGTAATTTCGAAGCAGACCGGTCCATTTGTAATAGTCCATTGTAGCTGCTCCACTTTTCTCGAGCGATACTCCAAATTTGTTGATCGGCATCTCGACGTATACAGTGCAAATCATTGGCGTGCGGTTTAATTTATAATGAGGCCTACCTCGCGGAGTTCCTCGATAATCGATAGAATTTCGGGATCGTGAGAGTTGTTACCCGCCTGACGCGACGCTTCAAGCAAACGCAACCGATCCACCAACTCGTTGGGATCGTCCCAGTGCACGTAATCGATCTTGTTATCGTTTACCACCATGGCTCGTGGCACCGTTAGACCTTTCCCCGCCCTACTAGTCGACACACGGGGAAGTAGAGGTGCAATTACATGCTTGTACTTGTATCCCTTATTGCTTAATATGGGGTATTTAGCATTATGATCGCGTCTGTGGGCATTCGTCGACAGCAGTATACTTTTGTATTTTTGTTTATCGGCATCGGTGTACACAGCATCGTCGGGAAGTCTTTTGAAAATCAGTTCGTAAAGACCGGGTGTTCCTCCATATCTTACACCATCTATGATTATATTATCACCCCTGTCTATATCGAAAGCCTTATCCCCCAGCATCGTTCCACTATTACCAAAGTACACGCCGTACACATAGTCCATTGTCGTATCCCTATCACCACTTAGGATCGCGCTCATGTATTTTTGCCCCAGCGAACCGAAATGACTGCGAAACGTTTCTTGTCCCTCGGGTGTTTGGAGTTGATGTCTAATAGATGTTGCAAACGACTCGTCTGGTGTAGTTTCGAAAACGTTGTCATCATCAATGACTGAGAGCGATTGTACGCGAGGAATTGTATTTATTGGCGCTGGTGGAACGGGAGACTCGTTTGATGCGGCATTCCGCCGTTTATGCTTTGATTGAACTGGTGTGGAGGTTACGAGTGAATATTCCGATGACGTGCGTCGTTTCTTCTTTCTCTTACGCGATGTGTTCCCTTTCGACACGATTTTTGTTTTAGGCGTTAATGTTTCATTTTCTTCAACGTCTGTGCTCATCGGCGGTGATGTGTCAGCTTCTGTCGTTGCAGTATTTTCCACAATATGTTTTAAGGGTTCCACAATCGGTTTGAAGTATTTCTCCAACGCGATATCTTCCTCCATCTTGCCAGTCTTCAAAGCTTGATGTTTCCGGCGAATGGCTTCGCTGGTTTTTGCAATTTCCTTCGCTATTCTCTCGCGATCCTTAATCTCCAGACTATCGATATCAATCATCGTCGTTGTACCGCAGACGTTGCGTTCCCACCGACGTTTTGACGATAATTGACCATCTCACGGTACGGCAAACTCGTTAAATCCCTTTCTATAACGTCCATTGGACATCGCGCTATCCTTGTCTATCACCACGAAACCATACTCCCGTTGCCAACAATTACGACACAAAGCGCAGAAATCCTCGTAAGACATGTCTGTGTTTACGTGATCGTTGTACACATGTTTCAAGTTGGTACCATCCTGCTTAAACAGAATCAGCAGATTGGCATTGTCGCGTGTAAGATGTTTGGGAATCTTTGCATACGTCTGACAGAGATAGAAACAGTCAACGTTCGAGTGGTGCCCCATTGCAAAGTATTCCCTTATCGTATCCTGCTTGTCACATGCCACGTCATCAAAGATAAAAATGGAATTCGGAAGCGATTCGCTCGGTGGAATGACGTCACTGTTATTTGAAAACGTAAAGTAGCCAATTTCATCTATAGGAGTCAATAAATTATCCAAATACTGATATTTCGGCTGTTGCAACGACTTGGAGTACACGTACACGTTCTCGAAGCGGACGCCGTGAGGACTTTCCAACAAGCTCACCAGCACGTTGGTCTTTCCACAATTTGATGGACCGCAAATGAGGCAGCGGATAGTGTTTGGCAGCATGCTACCGTGTCTGCGCATTGTTTTCGAGGACATTCGCTGTGATTTATCGTCAAAATTTGTCACGCGTATCGCCACAGGTTGCCGTACGAATCGCATCCTGTCCGTGAACCATGAAAAATGATTTTTGATACGTCGAAGCGGTCTATTTATAGGTCTGCGCCGAAGCAAAACAGCTCAGTATGCAGCATGCTTCTGGTCCTGTCGGATAATTTCGATATTCGAGCCCTAACCTCTGAGCAGTTGAAATATATACCAAAGATTATTCTACTGCTAGAGTTTGGCAGACACATTGATCAGTTGTGGAACAGGCTCCCTGAGCATATAAAAGCAGATCCTGAGGTGCAGCAGCATCGCCGGTGTCTGGAGCATTATAATCGCCCTTGGCAGCGAACGCATATCGACGGTCCGGCACCATTGATTAAAAACTGTAGCGAATGTCACCGACGAGAGTAAAGGAAGGTCGTGGTTTGTTAAATCGGGCGATAAACGCGCTACCTATCGAATTACATATCCCAGGATATCAGTTTTGCGGTCCAGGAACTCATCTGGCAAAACGATTGGCTAGAGGTGATCGAGGCATCAATCCGTTGGACGCAGCGTGTCGCGAACACGATATTGCGTATTCGCGTAGCAACGACCTCGACGAAAGGCACGCGGCAGATAAGGTACTCGCTGACAAAGCGCGAAAACGCATCGTTGCGCGAGACTCGACTCTGGGTGAAAGGGGTGCTGCTACAGCTGTTTGGGCAGCTATGAAGGCCAAGACGAAAATCGGAATGGGGATGAAAACAAAAACCTGCAAAAGGACTCCAAAGAAAGCATCGAAAAAACGGATTCTTCCAGTAGCAAAACGGGGTGGTATATTACCGCTTCTCCCGCTGCTAGGTGTCCTCGGATCGTTAGCTGGTGGAGCGGCGGGGATCGCCAAGGCGGTCAACGATAATAAGGCGGCGCAACATCAGCTGCAGGAAATGCAACGCCATAATCGCTCCATGGAAGGTCGCGGACTTTATCTCGCACCGTACAAGCGCGGACAGGGAATATCGAAACGAAAAAAAAAACGTCGAGAAGAAAATAAAAATGCCTGCGGGCGTAACTACCGATTTGCAATTGGAGGAGTTGGCAAAACGTATGCGTATCCCATTCTTTAGAGGTGTTTTTATGCGAAACGCGTTACCAGCCGGAGGAGTACGTCGAAACGAGAGCGGTATCGTAAATTTGGACAATGCTGCGGGATCAGGGACTCATTGGGTGGCATATGCGAAGAGAGGGTGTCGAGCTATATATTTCGACAGCTTTGGGAATCTTCGGCCGCCCAAGGAATTGGTAAAATATCTGGATAAAGATGCTGTGGAAATTGAATACAATCGTTCGTCTTACCAGAAGTACAATCAGAGCAATTGTGGACAACTATGTCTACGCTTTCTACAAACGATCGGCACCAAATTTAAGGATTGACTTCCCACCACTCTGAGTCAGTACCAGTCCAGTCGTACAGCTCGGAATATGTCGTTAACATTCACTCTAACCGGCAAGAGTAGCACCCTCGCGGTGAGCTACTTTCCACCCATAGATTTGAGCGACGATGAATACGAGCTTGGTCTAACAACCTTCGAAACCTATCATACAATACCAAACATCGACTCTAGCAACGATAAATTCTACTTCGTCGTGAATTATGATATCAGCAACAGCATCGACACCACTGTTGAATACATTACGATTCCCCACGGTTCCTACGAACTAGACGCCATCGCCAAGTATCTGAAGCAGCGATTACTCGAACGGTATCCTCAAAATCTCGGTGGCACCGGCGATAACAGTGACAATGATGCGTATCCTATAGTGTTGCGTCCCAACAACAACACCATGAAAAGCGAACTGTACTGTCGGTTCACCGTAGACTTTACAAAGCCCAATAACATTGGATCGCTACTGGGATTCTCGACGAATCGGGTATTAGAACCTGGACGGTGGCACAAATCGGACGATCCGATTAATATCATGAACGTGAACATTATTCGCGTAGAATGTAGCGTAACCGCTGGCGCGTACAGCAATGGGAGGCGTGTACATACGATACATGAATTTTCTCCAAGAGTCCCACCAGGATATAAGATATCGGAAACGCCTGCACAGATCATTTACTTTCCAATCACCGCACAGGTCATTTCGGATCTGACGATACGCGTTGTGGATCAAGACGGACGGTTGCTTGACTTTCGAGGTGAAGAGATTACCATCAGATTGCACGTACGACGACGACGATAATACATGTGGTGCGAACGAAAGAGATGCTTGTATTGAACGACTCCAGAAACCCGTTTCTTCCAAGTGAAATTGTTTGCAACAACAACAACAACAACAACTGCAACAGCTCTGATCACGCTAAAAAGAAGAGGCTCAGTGCTGCGAACATTGCATTTTTGAAATCATTAGGATTCATTGTGCGCATTTAAGTTGAAAAAAAAATGGCTGACATTCTAAGCATTGGAGGGAAGCCGACGTTTGATGATCGCATCGTCAAGCTCGAGACTCACACGTACAACCCATACGTCAACACGACGTTTGGATACAGCGATGAGATAAGAATACCTATACAGCAGCAGGATTTATACACATTGCCGTGTGAAAGTTTCCTCTACGTGGAGGGGAAATTGAAGATAAATAAGCCAAATGATGCGTTAACTGTGACGTTGGGAAATAATTGCATGGCGTTCTTATTCGATGAGATTCGATACGAGCTGAATGGCGTGGAGATTGACCGCAACAGAAACGTCGGAATAACTAGCACGCTTAAAAACTATGTATCGCTGACATCCGACGAAGACAAAAATATGGAGAATGCAGGATGGGGCTTGAAACGACGCGATGGACTAATATTGAAAAATCATTTTAATTTTTGCGTCCCACTCAAATATTTGCTGGGATTTTGCGAGGACTACAAATGCATGATTATTAATGCTCGTCACGAAGTGATTTTAATACGATCACGCAACGATAACAATTCTCTAATAGGATCGCCGATGTTGGAACCAGAAAT
The DNA here is from genome assembly GCA_963971345.1 of Andrena flavipes. Taxonomy (NCBI): domain Eukaryota; kingdom Metazoa; phylum Arthropoda; class Insecta; order Hymenoptera; family Andrenidae; genus Andrena; species Andrena flavipes. The sequence continues at coordinate 58,518,649 of OZ020479.1, forward strand.
CGAATTACTTAAAGTGCAATGGCGGATGCCTCATGTAACGCTGAACGACGTTAATAAGCTATCGTTGCTACGTGCTTTGGAAAGTGGACAAAACCTGAGCATTTGTTTTCACTTGTGGGATTTGTACGAGTATCCTCTCTTACAGAGCACGACCAAACATTCGTGGGCTGTGAAGGCAGCTGCGCAGCTGGAGAAGCCGCGATACATTATCTTTGCTCTACAGACTGCTCGAAAGAATGTGATGAGCGAAGACGTTACTATGTTCAACAACTGTAAATTGACCAATGTAAAACTTTTTCTCAACTCGGAATTTTACCCATACGATGATCTGAACTTGGACTTTGACAAGAATAAGCACGCCATCTTGTTTAACATGTATACGCAATTCCATAAATCGTATTATGGACATAGTTGCAACGAGGCATTATTCACCGTGGCGGAATTTTTACAATTTGGCCCCCTCGTGGTGATTGATTGCTCGCGACAAAATGAGTCGATCAAGAATGGTACCGTGGACGTGCGCATAGAATTCGAGTGTAAAGAGAATGTACCTGCAAATACTACGGCATACTGTCTGATTCTGCACGATCGGGTGGTTGAATACAATCCGCTGACAAACGTGGTGCGCAAAATCAATTAAATTGCCACGCTACTTGCCCGCCCTCTCCTGTGCCAAATTCACACAAAATTTCATCGTGAAAATCGACATGCTTTACGAGAAAGGCTGCATTCTCCCGTCTGTCTTGGAAGCGAACGGACCTCCAAATTGTACCGATGATGGCTGTACCAACATTTGTTGACCTGCAAGGGTTCATCGTCGATGGAAGATTTGTCGTCAAGGAAGTGGCGGTCCTACGAAATGGATTAATTCTCTCGCATTATATTTTTGGGAGTTCGATGCCGCAATATCTTCTTACAAAATCCGACAAATCAAGCATTCGTTGGCTGGTGGCAAAGCATCATGGACTACGTTGGGACGATGAAGACGTTCCGTACAGTATGGCTAAACGGCTAATTACGAAAGCTGTAGCTGATGCGATCGACGAAGAAGATGACGCATCCCATATCATATACGTTAAAGGGCTGCAGAAACGCGACTGGCTCATGGATTTCCTCGACGAAAATACGATAGCGGACGTGGTCATCGAGACGCTGGACATTGACTACGAGGATATCAAATCACTAAATAAGCTAAATGTAGTTAATACACTGCGATGTGGCAGACATGCGAAACACTGTGCCATGCAAAATGTATTTAAAATATTCAACTGGTGGTCTAAACGCCAGAGAGAAGTGCTTAAATAAAATATAATCAATTTTAATGCATAAATGTTTTTTTCTTCACGATTAAGACGATAGTTGTAATTATTATGTGGGAAACTGTTCGACACCGTTCGATACCCGTTCAAAACCGTTCGATACCCGTTCAAAACCCGTTCGATACCCGTTCAAAACCGTTCGATACCCGTTCAATACCCGTTCAAAACCGTTCGATTCGCGTTCAGTACCCGTTGAATATACAATCAAAGAGGTTTGATACACGTTCGATACATGATCAAGTGATACAGTCTAGTCGAATGATGTGTCAAAGAAGAAGGGAAAGAAGATGCGTGTGAATAAGGAGAGGATGGTCAGCGAAGAAGATAAGTACAAGGAGGAATGGGGATAGTCAACGAAGACCAACATCTTACTTTTGCAAAGCTATGCACTTCTCGATTTCAAGATATGCGTTTAGATGCGTGAGCCTGGAGATGCAGCGAGACCAGTCGTCTTTAACGTTTGAAGACGGTCAGTTAGATTTTGTCCATCAAGTGTTTTGTGAAATAAAAATGGGATATTACACACGTTTCATAGCACAAGAGGAGCCTGGTTGGGATGATGTAGAGGTATGTACTTTAAAATATTTTAACATACAGCGTGTTTTTTAACCTTTGAATTCGAGTTAGATTAAAAATCAGACGGTCGTGTCAATATTATATCTTGGGTTCCTATATTCTAGGACTCGCCACCACCTTCGCCGGAATGGCTAGACGTCTAGGGCTCGCCGCCCCCATCGCCACCACCGCCACCATCACCTACGTGGTCGAGCGATTGGGGGCAGCAGCCCTCGCCGCCCCCATCACCCTCGTCGCCCCAGGGGTCCAGCGATTGGGACTCCGCGCCGCCATCACCGCGGAACCCGTCGCCACCACCTCCGCAAGTGTGTAGTACACTACATTGTTTTGCACGTTTGATATTTATTATGTTTAATGTATCGTTATTATATCACCGTTTGTATCTGTGTTCTAGGATATACCATACATGGATGTGGATGATGACGGCGATGCTGCAACTCGGCATCCTAGGGTGATGGCGGCGATGGCCGCGCGACGGCGGCGACGGCCTGCGCCATATGGACGGCGTCCGTTACTGTGGAACCCGTCGCCGCCGTCGTAATTTTTTTCTTTTTTCTATATTTTTTTATTTTATTATTATTATATATTTTTTCTTTTCTATTTTTTTATTTTATTATTATATATTTACTATTTCTTTTTTCTTTTATTTTTTTTATGTAACAATATATTATTAAACACATATTATTTCTCAAATTTATTTACCCGTCTTCCTCCTCGCCGCCTAATATTAAGATTCGACGTTTCGTAATTATTATTTCTCTGCGCTGTGGAAAAACATTCTGCTGACGCTGTATTATTCTACTTCTAAACGTATATTCTGTCCCCCATTTTATTTACCCGTCATCCTCCTCGCCGCATAATTTTAAGATTCTACGTTTAAATAATTATTACTTCTCTCTCTGCGTTGGGGGGAAACATTTCTGCTGACGTCGCATAATTCTACTTCGTTCTTCGCGCCGTGAAAATGACGTCACCCTGCCCGGCCGCTCCAGAGGATTCGAGTTACGCGCGACCGCGCGAGACGCTTTAAAAAATTGTTATCTATAGAATGCATGCTCTCTCTCTCTCCTCTGAATTAAAAAATGCTCTGTCTCTTTCCCTCCTCCGAAGACGCGGTTTATAAAATGCCGACATCGTCCGATAAAAAATAAATTATTTCTCTGGATTGGAAATAAATGCCGCGTAATGGTTTGGAAAAAAATTTCGGGGGTTCATTCACTTCCTCCGGTTAGGTATACAAAATTTTCAAAAAATTGTTATCTATAGAATGCATGCTCTCTCTCCTCCGAATTTAGCTTTAAAGTAATGCTTATATACCATTCGGGAAAGACTAATGTCGAAGAGTCGACGTTGGGGGAGTTGGTTGGGCGGCTGACTCGTACCGCGGAGGTCTTGGGTCCGAGCCTCGTCGCCCGAGATTCAGTTTTTTCATTTGTATTAATATCATAAATTAATGTTTCCTTCCTTACCAACAGGTTGGAGTCCAGGGTAGCACTTCTCACCCGCGGATTCCTCCTCCTCGATACGGTTCGGCATCGATATTCAGATCTCGCGCCCACTACTCCGCCATCTCAATGACGTCATCCACCGCGGTCTGCTTATACCCCCACCACCACTCCGCCGCGGTCCGCTTATACCCCCCACCACTCCGCCGCCGCCGCCCGCCCGCCCGCTGCGATGGATTTTTTTCCTGTGACCTTGAGACTCAAATTTGGATTTCAAGATCGGGGGAGGAGTGGGGGAAATGGCCTTCAAACTCAAATTTGGGTTGGAAACCCCATTGCCTTACTACTTGTCAATAATGATACTTTCAAAAATCTTTGCCATGACGTTCAAAACGGAGATAGGCCTATAATTGGTTACATCGGAACCGTTCCCGGATTTGTAAATCGGCGTTAATAAACTGCATTTCCAAAGCAACGGAAAATAACCGGCAGATAGCGATTTGTTAAATATTATCCAAAATGGTCGAGATATAGCATAGGGGCAATCTTTTAGGAAAACCGACGGAATGCCATCTTCGCCTGGCCCCTTGTTTATATTTAAGCTATTGATTTTGTCAAGTACCTCGCTAATTTTTATCGAGATTGAATTGATGTCAACGGAACCGCATTGCTGAGCGGAAGAATAAGAAGCAACTGGAGTAGTGTAAACCGATTTAAAATAACCGGCAAAAAAATTTGCGATGTACTCATTAGAGTTTGCAGATTCATTACCGTACATCAGGCATGGAACTAAAGTGAACGCAGCGGCCGTTTTTCAGAGGCAACGCCTCCTTTCTCCCGCCGCGCGTCTTGACCCCCGCAGCGGGCCTAGGAGCTTCGAGCGCCTCAGACCCGTACCATATGAACCGCCCGTGGCGCGTTGGGACGACACCCGTATCATTAGATTTCCACATCACCCATGGGGTACTATTATCGATGCGTTTTTTTTTGTCAGTGGTATCCCCTGTAGGCCTATTCCACTGTGTCACGCGATAAAAATGGATAGGAAAAACGCATTTTACTATCAAAATTTTAAATACGTTTGGGAAAACTTAATTTTCGCGGACGTTTACACGTGCTGGGCATATCTAAAACATCAACGGGGAGGCTGGTCGACGTTGTACGTATTAAAGTTGATATTTTAGATATGCCCAGCACGTCTAAACGTGCGCGAAAATTAAGTTTTCTCAAAAGTATTTAAAATTTTGATAGTAAAACGCGTTTTTCCTATCCATTTTTATCGCGTGACACAGTGATACACTTTTTACAGATTTAGGCACGAAAGTATCGATAGTGGTATAAAACTGGTGATAGAGAAACTCAACGAAGTCATCAACAGGTAGATCTCGCAAATTAACACAACCCAGAAAGTAGTTTATCGAGACATAGTCGTTTAATTTGTAGTTGTATCTAAAACCACCGAAGGTTGGCTCCGGAATTAAGACATGCGGAACAATTTGAGTGTGTAAAGCAGGATGATAAGGGTCAACCGGAAGAAACGCGTCTACAGACTTAATAATATACAAGTTTTTTATGTTGCTGAAGCACAAGTCCAGCCGAGCATTTAAAGCTTGGAAGTTCCCGGAAGGCAACTAAAAAGTCGATGATTGCTGTCAATTTTTCAATTGGTGTCTTATGCAAAAAGAACTATATGTAACTAATTCTTTGTTATTACTTAGCAGAATCGATATTACTCATTTGGGGCCCCAAAAATTTTGTTTCTTTTATATCACCAAAAATTAAAAGACACGATTTAAAATTCTGCACGAAAAATACATACAAACTTACATTAGACACATGTTTACACACAGATCAGAAGCAGGCGTAATGATATTTTTACCTCTTTTAGGAGCTCATATTAGTAGCTTACAAGAAATATTCGGGTCAGGCATAATAACAGCAACGCTGAGCCGCGCCCGTTCTGCACTTTCCGTTTCTAACCGCACTGTGTTGTATCAAATATTATAAAAGAATAAACACGATGTATTATCACAACTTTTGAAATCTGACTCGTTTACTTCTTTCTTGGGATTCTGCCCCACTGTGGCAATTGACTTGATCGCAGGCAAGGAGATTCAGCCTAGGGCCAATCGCTGGATCGAATCGTTGCGACCAATCGCAGGTAGGAGATCCCACCTTTATGAGCTTGAAGACCGATTATATTTAATGCTCGACTGCACTATGAGCGGTGAGAATTAACAAGTTGATAGAGAAGGGAACATCACACAAGATACTTCTGAACAAGCACAGAGAAAATTTGAAACACACTTGTGTTACACTGAACGATAATGCTGGGGCAGAGTTGTAAATTCTGCCCCTAAGTGAAAAGAGATTGATCACCTCGTGCAACGAGCCACACGGCGTCCACACGAATTGTACCAATACGCGAGGCTTGATCACTTTGGATTCAGTTCTGAGAATGATCAATGCACGGAGATGCACTTGAGAGTGAACGATGATAAAATAACTACACGAGGTACTCGCGATCACACGAGTTTGATTTGATACGTAATAATTGAGCAACACATGCTGTTCCGTGCACTGATACAACAAGAAGAATGCAAGATGGACGAACAGCCTATAGAGCATCGTGTGGAAGGATCTGGAAGCCGGTTGAAGAAGCGCTCTGATTGGTTCATTGAGTATCGATGATTGGTGGTTGATCGACCATCCGTGTCGCTGATTGGCTGATCGATCGTCGATCCGCGGCTCTATTGTGTGTCCGCGAGGTGCTGCAGTGAGAATGAGTGAAATGGCTTTGGGAACTAATGCATTCCCAAACACATTTTCATTATTCAATGACCAATTGCTGCCTTTGCCTTTATGTGCTTTGTAGAGCTGTACGAGTACTTGAATATTCGGGTAGCTTGAAATCCGAACCAATCCGGGACTCGGTTTCCAAGCCGAGCCAGGTACCCGAAAGAACCGAGCGGCTCGGATAGAACCAAGTACTTGAATTTTTTTCAAGCGGCCCGAAAGAACCGGGCGGATTGGATGGAACCGAGCGGCTCGGATGGAACCGAGTACTTGAATTTTTTTCAAGCGGCCCGAAAGAACCGGGCGGATTGGATGGAACCGAGCGGATTGAATTTTTTCCAAGCGGCCCGAAAGAAACCGAGTGGCCCGAAAGAAACCGGGCGGCTTGGAAAGAAACGAGCGGTCCGAAAGAAGTTCGAGCAGATCGAAAACTATGTGTCCGATTTATTTCAAACTTGGTACACATATTCTTAATATGTGTTTCTGGTATTATCTAAACTGTATGATATCATTTTTTATGCGATAACCCGCATTCGTGTATAATAAATGTTTTAAGTTTGCCTCGTTAGGTAAAAAATGAATAGTGATATTTACCTTGCTCTCATTTGTACAATACCTTTTTTCTTCTCAAATCCGTATGCTACCTTGTAGATATTTGATTAATGAACACTAGAATCGTGGTATTTCTGATGTTAGATAAACCTGGACATCATAATTTGATACATTGCTCGCGCGCGTAATATTTATGCAACATATGCCTTAATACATGCTCTGTACATAAGAATTAGCGAAATAATTTCCAACCTCAGTGTATCTGTAAAAAGAATTCGTCTAACCCCTTAATAAAGGGTGTTGCCTGTTAATGGCTAAATAAGTATAAATGAATAAATGAAGAAATAGGTATAATATAGACTGCGGAAATTAGTGTAAATGCATGTTTTTGTAGTAATGGATTAAATAAACAAGTGGAACTTTGACCGATCTATATTTCATCTTTAAGAGGATTTAAAAAATATATTTGTAATTTTGCATATTTTGGGCAGTTTTCATGGTTCTTGTATATACGGAATTTGTTTACAAATTAGCTCTAGTAATTGTTAGAAGTTGCTGAACCTCGACTTTAAAATTTAATAGCTTCATATCTATGTTAAAAAGTTTATGTAAGTGTAATAGTTATATTATATTCAAAAGTTTAGTAATTTAATAGCAGGTACCGTGATACTTGTAATAGTTTTTATAATGCACATATCATGCGAATGTACTGTATGTACTTTATTTTGTTCCCCCTTAGGGTTTACAATCCATTCTTACTCTCTCTTACATCTAATTCTTACATCTACTTCTTACATCTACTTCTTATTGCTATCCGCCTTTCTCCTACTTTCGCCACTCGCCGCTCGCTCGCTCGCCACCGCTCGCTCGCCACCGCACGCACGCCTCTATCTCTCTCCTCCCTTCCCTACCATCCGAACCCCGCTTCCACTCGCTTCCTCTCACTCTCAATCCTTAGACCCCCATTCTTCCACTCCACCTCCTCTCCTTATCTTCACTTTCCTCATCCACCCCTCTCCATCCCCCTCGTCACTCAAGACCTCCCTCACCACATCCTGCCATCCCCTCTCCTCTCCCCATCCCGTACACACCTCCCACACGTGCTCCCATGTCTCCACTCCCCCACCACATATCCTACACATTCTGTCCTCTTCCTCTTCCCAATATCTCCCTCCTTTCATCTCGCTCCCCAGCCTAAACCGTGCTACTCTCCTCCATCTGCTTTCCCCCCAACCCCTCTTCAAATATCACGGAACCCCCACCCCTTTTACCACTCCATACCACCTATTATATTTTGAATCCCTAATCCTTTCCCATCTTTCTACTACCTCTACCCTCCTTCCCCTACTTACCAACTCCTCCCCCCTCATCTCCCCCCTTCCCCTCACCACTTCTATCTCATCTATTGCCCATCCCCTCTCCTCAAAGAACCCTTTCCTTTCCTCCTCCCATCCCCCCAATACCTTTCCCCTTCTCGCCCTACCTTTTACCTCTTCCCAACACTCCCTTGCCAGTTCCCCTCCTTGTCCCTCCTCCAGCCTCCTCTCATACGTCCACGCCCTCATCCCCGCCCTTCCCTTCATCATGTCCCGCTGCATCTCCTCTCTGACTAAGTACCCCGGAGTGCACCATTCCACCCCCAACACCCATCTCAAATACCTCTCCTGTAAAGCCTCCACCCTCTCCCTTCCTTTCCACCCCCATATTTCCGCTCCATACCCCACCATTGCCCACACCAACCTATCATAGAGCCATACCCTTCTCCCCCAGTCCTTCCCAAACCTCCTCTTTCCAATCCCCCAAACCTGCCCCATCACCGCCGCCGCTTTTTTAACCCTGTCCTCCACATGAGCCTCCTGTTCCCCGTTCGCCATCAGCGTATATCCCAAGTATTTAAACACCTCCTCCACCTTCTTTCCCTTCCATCTCCATACCACGTTCTTCCACCTTCCACCCCCCTTCCTACACCTCATTATTTTAGATTTGTCCACGTTTAGCTGTAGCCCCTTCCCGTCCAGATATCTTTCCAGCTTCGACATCATGCCCCTCATCTCCTCCTCTTCCGCCACTACCGCCACATCATCCGCATAGTCTAATGTGTATACCTTCTTTCCCCCCAGCCTCACCCCTCCCCATCCACCCTTTTCCATCACCTCATCTAAGTCCGCCAACAGCAGGGTGAATAGACTTGGGCTCAGTGGACATCCCTGCCTTACTCCCCTAGCCGTCCAGAATTCCCTCCCTACCTCATCCCCCACTCTGACCCTACATATCGTTTCCTTTAATACCTCCTCACATCTCTTCACCAGTCCCTCTCTCACTCCCCTCTTCCTCATTTCCTTCACCAGCACCTCCATATCCACTGAATCAAAGGCCGCCTTTAGATCTATGAAAAATATAACCATCCTTCTCTCCTTCCTGGTTATCTGCCTGTTTATAAGGTAATTCAGGACATACACGTTGTCCACGCAACCCATCCCTTTCCTAAAGCCAGCCTGACTCGCTGGCAACAACCACTTACCCTCCACCTCCTCTCTCAATCTCTCCGCCAACACCGACGCGTATACTTTGTATGCCGTCTGTGTCAGCGGCATACAACCCCCTGTATTCCTCCACCCTTTTCCCGATCCCTTTTTTTCATGCGAATGTACTGATAGATTGTATATTGATGAAACAAGATTGTATGAATTTTCTAATCCCCACGGAAGTGCGTCGGTATATTTGCTGTATTCATTCTGCATATATATGTGTCCAGAAACTCAGAGAAAGAAACGAAGTAAAGTTTTATTTTCACTGAACTGTTTGGCTTGTATTGATAGGATTGTTGTGCACTGGAACGCGGCATATCAGACTTGCATTAACTTTCGCAGTCTAGGTATAAATAAATAAACGAATAATTTTTAAACAATAAAGAACTTGAATAAACGTACAATTTTTTTTATTTAATTAATGCAAGAACGCAGTACCAATCCGTTTGAATGAGGATGGGGAATACTTCTGCAAGAGCGTATGAAATTACAAGAAATAAAATAATTTTATTTAAATAACATTTGCACAGTTTAATTATACGTTGTAGCATATTTCGTACATTGGATTACATACATACTTCATACATGATGCACGCATACTATGTACATACTACATACAAACTATATTCATGCTATACATATACATTACTTATTATATACATGGAACATACAGTATAGGCATACAATGTACTGTTGGCCCTACGCACGTACTAGATGCTACTATATACTATTACGTTATATTACATGAGGGGGACATATAGTATTGGTATTTGTTTGACCTCGAAACGTCCTGCGAAGGTCACGTGCCGCCGGCATTAGCGTTACCCGATGTACACCGCGGGGAGGTTGCTCGGTCGGACTTTGTACATCATGGTGGCTCTAAAAAATGCCGATTTTGCGCCAGTGTGAATCACGTAGACTTGCTGCAACAAAATGAACACAAATGCAGGGACTGTTAGATAGTTAAAACTCAATGGAGATCGTAGATCGCACATTAGTAAATTAATAAGGTTTCTTTGCTCTTACCATTGTTGTTTGGGCCTATTCGCCGACAAAAAGCACAATTGCTCCACCCTGTGGCACAGGAGGCATGTCCGCTTCTCCGTCACTATACGGAAATAGCCTTTCGCTATAAGCTTGCGATGCCGGCACGCCCAAAATGTTTTGTGCCGCCCGGGCCAATTTCGGAAATCGTGTTTTATTGTCTCTCCACCATTTCAGGATACACGAATCGGCCTCTATAATTTTGTCGTCCATATAGGTTTTTATTTCCGCTTGGAGCGTATCTTCCGGAGTCCCCAGCTCCTGTCTCCCAACATCGGCATAGTAGTCTTGTAACGTCCCTAACGCTGATTCTGTCATAGAAACAAAATATATAACATACAACATGGAACATAGTATCACATAATCTTAGCATTGTTTCACACTTACCTGACGACGTTTCGCTCGACGATGCGCGTTCCTCACTCACGACATTCGCGTTGCCTTCCCCCAGGTACTTATCCGCAAATGCATACAGGGTCGTGTGAGCGGAGTCTTTGGCGTCTGCCGACAATAGCCGGTCTTTGACGCGAGGGTCCAGAATCATCGCAACTGTCATTGTTTCGGACGTGTCGATGAATTGAAATCTGTTCTCCAACTCCTCTAATAAATATCGTCTGAATTCAAGACAGTAGTTTGACATTGATGTCTCATCCATACGGCAAGATAACCACTTCCGTAGGTATTTTACGGACGAAACATAACGACATAGCGTTGGCGAAGCGTTGCTTCTTTAAATAACTTCAAGAAACCGCAATATTTCTCGATTCTGGACCACTCGCTACTTGTTATAATGTCCGGCATTCCTCGCTGACACAACACTGCATTAAGTGCGTGTTGTACCTGGAGTAAGCGACACAGCATGTCGTACTGTGAGTTCCATCGCGTCTCCACGTCGCCGATCAGCGTTAGGGGCTTCAGGGTTGGATTGTGCAGCTTTTGGACCGCACTTCTTCAATATTTCAAGCAGGTCCGCTGACTTTTTAATTGCGTCCTTTACCACTAACTGAAAAAAACTCGTTGCATTAAATATGTAATGTTAACGATTTATTATTCATTTTGGCATTCAACTGTTTATTTACCTGCAGAGTATGGGCGTAACATGGGATACGCTCCCACTCATTGCTCAATGTTATTGCTCTGGTAATGTTGGCCGCGTTGTCTGTGGTAAAAAAAATTGTGAAATCCTCTTTGAGCAAGTCCCAATCTGTTAGGCATTTACGTAAATAAGCATTTAAATTTTCGCTCGTGTGCGACTCTGTGATGCACTCTATCTGCAATGTGCAATTATTCATCACAAAGTCTGCATTTAAATAATGCACGGTAAGGGAGATGTAACGCTCCTTCGAGCGTGACGTCCAGCCGTCCGTAGTAAACGCGAATGTCCGTGTCTAATCAAAAACAGTTAAAAGATGTGTAGGTGTATATCATTAATATGACATAAAAGATGGTGATAAATGGCATGAACGTTGGAGAAGTTATACTTACAGTTTTCGCATCCTCGTTGATCATGTCCTGCAGTTTCCGCCTTTCCAATTCATAGAACTGCGGCATGATATCGTCGGCGAACGTGGCCCGGCCGGGGATCTCGTATCGGGGCTCCAGAACGTTTATTAATTGCTTAAACCCTTCGTCAGATACCATAGAGAAGGGTTGGCAATCCAAAATCACCATGCGGGCAATCGCATCGGTGATCTGTTTTGCTCGCGGTGACGATGCTTGGGCACTTGCGCAATTGCTGTGGGCGAATTTCGCGGAATGAGTCATGGGGTATTGGGAAATTGTGTAATTGTTCAAAATAAAGTTCCATGTATGAGTAGAAGCATAAATAGTTAATTTTTTACATACCGTTTGCATTAGTCGTGACTTGAACCTCACCGGTTCTCATCCCTCTCCGTATCTCGGAATGCATCGGTGTGTTGCATTTCCATATGCTGGCGAAGCGACGTAGTGCCTCCTGCTTTCGTTTTATATTTTTTCCCACAAGTCTTGCACAGACTCTTCTCTCTATTTAGTTTGGTAAACCACATCCAAACAGAACTCTGGTTCCTACGCGGTGGTCGGTTATCCACGAGAGCGTTGGGGGAGGACTGATCCTCGCTCGGTCCGCTTTCTGCCACATCCATGGCCTCAGTTCGACGGATAATGTCCATAACAAATATCACGCACTAAATGCAAAAGCACAAGATTCAAGAGAGCTGTGGGTGAGTGTTGGCTCACCGACCGATACTTTGCGAATGCTTCTTGTCGTGGAAAGAATTATCAAAGTTGGCGCGGATGGTGTGTATTCTTGGAAGGGGAAACCAGTGTCAAAATGCAGTGATTGGATGCTAATTACCAGAGTCGCTCATTATTGGTTGTCTTCCGCTTCAGTTCTGCTGGGTGGGGGTGCTTTCTGTACTGCAGGTACAGGTAAAAATCTTCAGTGATGCCAGATTCTGGACGGGTTCCCTCGAGACTTTCCCCCACCCCGCGCACACTACGCCGGAGCAGCGTATCCGTGAGCTCGACACTTCGGAGTCCAACTCACGGACACGCAGCTCCGGCGTAGTGTGCGCGAGGTGGGGGAAATTCTCGAGGGAACTCGTCCCGAATCTGGCATCACTGGGTGAGAAGGCCTGGCGCTCCTACGCACGCGGAGAACCGTTAACCTTTGGTACCATGATTTTTTTATTTGACCCAGAAAAATTATTATCGTTGCATTTTTCCCCACACTTCATCGTAAAAATAAGCAAAAAATCCTAGTGTACCAGTTCTTAAAAAAATGAAAAAAATGTGTGTATAACGCCACTGTTAAATCATGCATAAGGGTACCTATGTATTATAATGTTAAGCCAATGCTCTTTTCTGCGGAATGTTACACTAGTGTTACATACATTATTATGTTCGACATCAAATTTAATCAAAAAGAAAAATCGAAATAATTGAGAGAACAAATTAGCATATACTTGGTGCTTTCAGTGGCCCGGGCGAAATAATTTCGTGGTGTTTTCCCAATGAAGATGATATCAAATGTGATAAAGTTTTCTTAAGAAACATCCATATTCATATCGTAATTGGTATCATCGGAAAACACCAGGAAAGCATCGGTATCAATCATTTTCATGCAGATCTAATGAGAAATACAGAACTTGGTATTTCGATTAGTACATGATTAGCGCCCATCTCCTATTTTCGTTTTTATAATTGTGTTACCCTCCAATTGTCTTGTTTCTTACCGCGTCACCTTGTTCGCGTCACCTTGTCCGCGCGGATTTAGCTGCGGGTAGAGGTAAACTGGCCTTTCGCCCCTACGGCGTAGGACCTTTGCGGATATATGCAGTTACCAATAAAATAATAAAACGTTTCGTACTAACCGTAGCAAAGTTAAATTTGCCACGTTTATGAGTTAACGACCCCCCCTGAATTGTACGTCTTGTGCATTCTTTTCGCCGAAGCTATTAAACACGACCTTCCGTTGGAAAAAAATTTCAAACAACGAGACGCGTACTTTCGCCGAAATTGCCGCTGTATGAAATGCGACAAATTCATTTATATGAATTTTGCATGTTTAACTAATATTTTATGCTACCAGATTGAAATCTTTTGAAATATTTCGAATTTTTTAATTCGGAGCAAACTCGTATGCTGTGGCCATACTATCGAAAAAAGCTAATATTAGTTAAACATGTGCATTTTCAGTTGGTAATAAAGATGTTTCGTAGAAAGTTACATTATAAAAGAATGTCTTAAAAATAGCCTTTATTTTCGACCGCCCCAGTGACTTCCCCTCTTAATTGCCACATTGATGGTCCCTTTCTTACTTCTGGCACATTGAAATAAAAACTGAGGGGGCTGACTGGGGTACCATCCCTAGTCCCCAAAAATTAATCAGGCAGTCCGGCCAGAGTCGCCGTTTATGACCTTATTGCCTTGCGTGTCGGCGAACCGGTAGAGAACCAATATACGGATTAACTCAGGTCCAAGAATGACTAAAATTTTTAAAGACCGTACCTCGTTGTTGATTGCCCTTAGAATTTTCGTTTCATTCTGACTAAATAGAGAGGAGAGTCTGTGCAAGACTTGTGGGAAAAAATATAAAACGAAAGCAGGAGGCACTACGTCGCTTCGCCGGCATATGGAAATGCAACACACCGATGCATTCCGAGATACGGAGAGAGTTGAGAACCGTCAGGTTCAAGTCACGATCAATGCAAACGGTATGTAAAAAATTAACTATTTATGCTTCTACTCATACATGGAACTTTATTTTGAACAATTACACAATTTCCCAATACCCACGTGACTCATTCCGCGAAATTCGCCCACAGCAATTGCGCAAGTGCCCATGCTTGAAGCATCGTCACCGCGAGCAAAGTAGATCACCGATGCGATTGTTCGCATGGTGATTTTGGATTGCCAACCCTTCCCTATGGTATCTGACGAAGGGTTTAAGCAATTAATAAACGTTCTGGAGCCCCGCTCGCGTCAAAGACCGGCTATTGTCGGCAGACGCCAAAGACTCCGCTCACACGACCCTGTATGCATTTGCGGATAAGTACCTGGGGGAAAGCAACGCGAATGTCGTGAGTGAGGAACGCGCATCGTCGAGCGAAACGTCGCACAGTGGTTCGAGTATACTACATCCTAGTTGGACAAAATTATTTTTTGGCGGGTTTGGGTTCATATGGGGTCCAAATTGTTAGAAAACATACCTGATTTGTATTACAGTTTATTATTTAACTAAAAATAGCAATAATATAAAAATATGACTAATTCACTAAAGGAAAAAGGACAAAACGACAGTATTGTACATTAAATATAATTAACAATTATAACATTATGTCTATTCCTGTAATTTCTGAGTTTTTAAGTTATAAAACCTGGTTTTTGAACTCAGTTTTCTCTGCATCCCTATTAAAATAGTGTTTTACAATATGTTCCTCGTCGATTCACGCGACAAGGGTTGAATGTACGGAAAGTAGAGACTTTCTAGTTTATTTTAATCAATCGGTCGATCTGCAAAAATTTGTAAAACTATATTTTTTTAATTGTTTTCGAGCGCGACGATGGGTAGCACCACTCCGTGGATTAAAATAGTGTTTTAGTATATGTTCCACGTCGATCCTCGCGACAGGGGTTGAATGTACGGAAAGTAGAGACTTTCTAGTTTATTTTAATCAATTGGTCGATCTGCAAGAATTTGCAAAACTATATTTGTTTAATTGTTTTCGAGGGCGACGCTCGGCAGGAGAGATATCACAGTTGTTATATTCAAATTTTTAGAAATCAGACCTGATTCAAATCACATTTTATTTTGTCACTAATAATAATAATATTATTCTTATTATTTAATATTATTCTAATAATAATAATATTATTCTTATTATTTAATATTATTCTAATAATAATAATATTATTCTTATTATTATTAACGGGTATAACCCGCTAAATATATTATTGCAAACATAAGAAATCAGAAAAATTTACAACTAGGTTACAAGTCATTTATTATGTGGCGTTGATCGACATGGAACATATAGTAAAACACTATTTTAATCCACGGAGTGGTGCTACCCATCGCCGCGCTCGAAAACAATTAAAAAAATATAGTTTTGCAAATTTTTTCAGATCGACCGATTGATTAAAATAAACTATAAAGTCTCTACTTTCCGTACATTCAACCCTTGTTGCGTGGATCGACGTGGAACATATTGTAAAACACTGTTTTAATAGCGATGCAGAGAAAACTGAGTTCAAAAACCAGGTTTTATAACTTAAAAACTCAGAAATTACAGGAATAGACATAATGTTATAATTGTTAATTATATTTAATGTACAATACTGTCGTTTTGTCCTTTTTCCTTTAGTGAATTAGTCATATTTTTATATTATTGCTATTTTTAGTTAAATAATAAACTGTAATACAAATCAGGTATGTTTTCTAACAATTTGGACCCCATATGAACCCAAACCCGCCAAAAAATAATTTTGTCCAGCTAGTATGTAGTATACTCGAACCACTGTGCGTCGTCAGGTAAGTGTGAAACAATGCTAAGATTATGTGATACTATGTTCCATGTTGTATGTTATATATTTTGTTTCTATGACAGAATCAGCGTTAGGGACGTTACAAGACTACTATGCCGATGTTGGGAGACAGGAGCTGGGGACTCCGGAAGATACGCTCCAAGCGGAAATAAAAACCTATATGGACGACAAAATTATAGAGGCCGATTCGTGTATCCTGAAATGGTGGAGAGACAATAAAACACGATTTCCGAAATTGGCCCGGGCGGCACAAAACATTTTGGGCGTGCCGGCATCGCAAGCTTATAGCGAAAGGCTATTTCCGTATAGTGACGGAGAAGCGGACATGCCTCCTGTGCCACAGGGTGGAGCAATTGTGCTTTTTGTCGGCGAATAGGCCCAAACAACAATGGTAAGAGCAAAGAAACCTTATTAATTTACTAATGTGCGATCTACGATCTCCATTGAGTTTTAACTATCTAACAGTCCCTGCATTTGTGTTCATTTTGTTGCAGCAAGTCTACGTGATTCACACTGGCGCAAAATCGGCATTTTTTAGAGCCACCATGATGTACAAAGTCCGACCGAGCAACCTCCCCGCGGTGTACATCGGGTAACGCTAATGCCGGCGGCACGTGACCTTCGCAGGACGTTTCGAGGTCAAACAAATACCAATACTATATGTCCCCCTCATGTAATATAACGTAATAGTATATAGTAGCATCTAGTACGTGCGTAGGGCCAACAGTACATTGTATGCCTATACTGTATGTTCCATGTATATAATAAGTAATGTATATGTATAGCATGAATATAGTTTGTATGTAGTATGTACATAGTATGCGTGCATCATGTATGAAGTATGTATGTAATCCAATGTACGAAATATGCTACAACGTATAATTAAACTGTGCAAATGTTATTTAAATAAAATTATTTTATTTCTTGTAATTTCATACGCTCTTGCAGAAGTATTCCCCATCCTCATTCAAACGGATTGGTACTGCGTTCTTGCATTAATTAAATAAAAAAAATTGTACGTTTATTCAAGTTCTTTATTGTTTAAAAATTATTCGTTTATTTATTTATACTAGAGGTCGTGGCTTTTCACGTGTGTCTAAATACACGTGTACACGGGACACGTGTAACGTGTATTAAGGAATTAAAAATCCGTGTTCTTAATACACGTGTACATGGATTATAAGTACACGGATGTATGGTCGCCAAATACCGCCTCGTAAAATACAACTAAATAGAAATACATACTTTGTTGTCACGTCGGCATGGCAATGTTCACGTTGCCCGTGAACAGAACTATATTATTATTATTATTATTATTATTGAATAAACGGGAGAACCCTTTAGAATACAGATAATTAACGATAGGTACAAAGATTTGAAAAAAAAATAACATAAAATAAACTAGAATACAATATAACAGAAAACAGAAAATAGAAAGTAACAAAAACAAAACATAAACATAAACAACACAGCAGTCAAAATTGCGGCGACATCACCATAAGCAGTGATGCCCAAGATTAAGCAGGTGACAGTCGCCTGAGGAGCTGATCCCTGAATGAAGCGAAGGAGGCAAAGAATAAATCTGAGTCAGCGGGGCACTGGTTTAGCTCATCCATTGCTCGGTTTATGGGATCGGCAGTATAATGATGATAACTCGGGACGCACGGTACGAAGAGAGGTCTCGGACGTAGTGATCGTTGCGGAGCATGAAAACCAATCAACGATACAAGCTCTTGGCAGTTTATCTGACCGTGGAAAACTTTAAATAAGAATAATAAATCAGAACAGACACGACGGTCACCAAGAGTAGTGAGCCTCGTGTTCCGCAGGGCCGGACTGTAATCATGGTCATTAAACCGCATTGGGCAACCAGAAACCCTCATGGCTAGCCTAAGGAACTTGTGTTGGACCCTTTCGATAATACTGGCATACAGTTTGTGCTTAGGGCTCCAGATGGCCGACGCATATTCGACTTGCGGCCTTACAAGTGCGACGTATAACAATTTCAGTGTCCTGAGCCTTTTGAAGTGTTTCCCAAAACGGGCTATAAACCCAAGGGTTTTCATTGCCTTACAAGTGATGCTGCGATAATGATTCCGAAAATCTAGACCCATCGCAAACATAACACCGAGGTCTGAGACCTCCGCAACCGCAATTAAAGTGGTATCACATAGCATATAAGTCGAGGGAATACCATTAACCGCCCTATGGGACCTCATTAACAAACATTTTGCGGTATTTAGCTTCATCCCATTGACGGTACACCACTGCTCGAACCTACAGAGATCCTCCTGTAACAGATCTACATCGGACGCGAGACTAATAGTGCGGAAAATTTTCAAGTCATCGGCATACATTAGGAATTTACTATGCTGGAAAATCGCCTTGAGATCATTAATAAAGATAAGAAACAGGAGAGGACCTAAATGCGACCCCTGAGGTACACCAGAGGTCACATTGACAGGATTTGATAACCGATCCCTCACCCTAACAATCTGCACTCGGCCTTCAAGGTAGCTTAAAATCCAAGAAAGGAGCGGACCATTAATCCCGATAGCGGCTAATTTATGATGCAGGATACCATGGTCTACAGAATCAAATGCCTTACAGAAATCCGTGTACACAGTATCAACTTGAAGGCCTGCATCCAATGCAGAAGAGACGAAGCAGTGGTATACCGCCAAATTGGTTGTCGTCGACCGCCCAGGAACAAATCCATGTTGTTCGTCGCATATAACATTCGTGAGGCAGGGCGTTAGTTGCTCCGTAATGATTTCCTCAAAGATTTTAGGCATGACCGATAATTTGCATATCGGCCTATAATTTCTAACATCTGAGCGGTCGCCTGCCTTGAATACCGGGGAAACTAAAGTGGTCTTCCAAGCTGATGGGAACGTACCCCTAGATAATGAGGAGTTAAAAATATGCCATAGGGGCCTAGCAAGAATAAAGCGACACTCCTTTAACAATCTAGGGGGGATCCCGTCATAACCAGGGCCTTTTGACACATCAAGCGACTCGAGCTTGGTATAGATTTGACCAATAGTAATAGATAGTGAGTGAACATTTACATCATTATACGATACTGGAGCGGGATTCCAGGCAGGCGCCACACATGACAGAGGATTATAAACCGAGCCAAAGAACTCGGCAAAGAGATTAGCAGCTGACATGTGCGTCAGCGCAATATTACGGTCGAGGTGCACCCTCTCAGGAATTCCATGACCCACGCGGTTAGTATTTACAAATTTCCAGAAGCAGGATACATCATTCAATACCGAATTCTCAACTCCGTCGATATAAATACGGTGATCATGCGTAAGGGCGAGCTTACATTTCGAACGGAGACTGGAGAAATTTGTGTAGTCACTAAAGGCACCTGAACGTTTAAAGGCCCAATGCGCTCTTTTCTTTTGTTGAATCAGGACTCTTAAACTAGGGGAATACCACGACGGAAATGTGGATCGGACGACAGTCCTGACAGGAATATAGGTTTCAACTGCTCGATTGATATGACCATATAACCGCTCAAGGGCCAAACTTGGCTCAATGTCTCGAGTCTCATTATTCCAGTCAATTAAGTTGAGATAATCACACACGCTGGGGAAATCACCTCGCTTAAAGTCCCTGTATTCAAAGTTTTCGCCACAACAGTCAGGTCCTGATGCCAAACTTTTAAACATTGCATACAAAGGTGGGTAATACGCGTCAGGTTCAATAAGGGCATCAATGACTCGGTCAACCGTGACATTAGGACATGAGACAAAGATGAGATCAAGCATCCCGTCAGAATGATTAAAGACCGTGTTAACTTGGGTGAGATTACAGTACCCCGCACAACCAAGGAGGAGGTCAATTGCCGTCGATTCATTAGACGATATCCCCGGTCTTCTAAAGCACGCCTGAACCGAGTCATTATACCATACCGCATGAGGGAGATTAAAGTCGCCATACAAACAAATAGTGTCTTCACTATAATTATGAAATAATTCAGTGACTGTGTCTATATGGCTAGCATAGAGTGAAGGTTGGGAAGCCGGCGGAATATAAACGGCCCCCAATAGTATATGTTTGTTATTGTGAAGATGTGCTCTGACAAAAACTTGTTCGACCTCAGAGCAGCTGACGCTAACAGAGCACGACGGCATCGAGTTCTTAACAGCGATAAGGACACCGCCGCCTCTTGTACAACCGCTAGTACGCTGGGATCGATCGCACCTATAAACCGTATAATTACGCAAACCTAGTTCATTTGAAGATATCGCAGACGTAAGCCAGGTTTCGACAAAAATGATAACATCGTAATTTACTGCCGATGTAAATACAGAGTTGATGAGAGTATCCAACTTAGTTCTCAGACCACGGACATTCTGAAAATACACTAAAGGGTTCAGTTTCAGTTTTTTTGAGAGGAGTCTTTACGTGATTTACCCGGCACGATCTTAGGAGTACCGCGAATATAACGAATGGTCATGTGGGTCTGTCCCTGCTCGTGGAGATCCTGGAGCTTAGTCCTGAGCTGCGAAAGCTTCCCTCTTTGTTGCATGGTCTTATCGTCGGAAATTTTATATGGGCCTTTGTAGAGATGTTTGCCTTGGAGAATCCTTTTCACATCAGCTGCGGAGTTGAGTCGAACACAGAGAGGCCTACAGGGTGACTTGCCCGATTTTCCGAGACGATGAACGACCAGAGCCTGGGTTACAAGGGGGCAAATCACACTCAGAACAGCGCGAGCAGCTTCCAGTTCTGCAGGTCTAATTAGTTCAGGCGATGATTCCTGAGGCTTAGGAATCCCAAAAATAATAATGTTCTTGGACCTGAATTCCCTGTCATTCAGCTCCTCAATGACGTCATCGGTTGAGGACGAGGGCAGCTGTTCGGCAGAAATGGTAGGGTTATCTTCAAGCACCTTGACGCGCTCGGACAGTGAGTCAATATCCGCCCTCATAACTCCCAGATCAGCTTTGATGCTTGTTAAAATGTCCTCTCTAAAAGCAGCTAATTTCAAATCCATAAGATCACCCACTATGTCCCTGATCATGTCCGCAGTGGGTAAGGCAGAGAGCGACTGGAGTGTGTCAGTCGGTATAGCGGCTAGTGACTGTGCCGGCGAAGCCATAGGCTGACTAATGGCGGTTTGAGTCGTTGGGGAGCTGGCACAACAATTCAAAAGGCTCTTATCGAACCTAGGATGCCCCGAACGACTTAGACATGTGGGTCCAGGATGACAGATAATCTTACACCCTGGACAGGTGACTGGGCTGGCAACAAAGGTCGAACAACCCTTACATTTCTTAACTCCAGCAGGCATTTCAAACCTTGACAGACACTTCGACTACAGCACAGAAGCAGTCACGTAAACCGATTCAGCTCAATACTCAACACAGTACTTGTCTAATAAGACTTGGATAGTTCTAATCCAGAATTATGCGTTAGGGCTTAACGATGATTATAAAACAAGCACGCCACAGGGTTCTGAAACTGCACCAGTTATAACGGTCCCACTAGCTTAAGACAACACACACAGTCAGGCACGTGTCAAGGCTCACGTAAACAAAACAGACAACCTGTCACCTCGGCAGCTGATCGATGACTGGGGATATATACACGGATATCCGTGAACAGAACTACACGGGTATCCGTGTATTAAAAATTACACGGATTCAAGTTCGGATACGTTTACTACACGTATACACGTGTATGTAAATACACGTGAAATAAGGACCTCTAATTTATACCTAAAAATGACCGTACGAAGGTGGGCACCTTCGTGGTCATTCCCCCCCCCCCCCCAAGTCCAAGCCGGCGCAGGTGGCCAATGCGGAGTCCCCCCCGGCGAAGGTGGCGAGACTCCTAGCCAAAGTGGCGGACCTTGTGAAGACTCTCACCACCGTCTGTGGTGAGCTCACCCTGGCCGGTGGGACGGCCAACACCGATCTGGAGCGGGCTGCCAGTGAGGCGGCGAAAAGCTGCGAGGAAGCGGCCTCGGTGGTTGCGGAAGCAATCGCCACCCAGGCGATCGAGAGGTGGCGGCGCTCCGAGGACCCGAGGCCGCCCGCGCAGTTCGCGCAGCCCGGGCAGCTCTCGAAGCAGCCTGGGAAGGGGAAGAAGGGGAGGGTTAGCCCCCCCCCCCCCCCCACCAAAGCCCGCGACGAGGGACATGGGCAACCAGACCGAGGGTACCCTTCGGATGGGCGCTGCCCAGGGATCCGCCCCTCAGCCTCAGGAGAAGAAGCCTCAGCCTCAGCCGCAGGCGAACCAGGCGAAGAGGCCCGAAAACCGTGGGGGGAACAACGAAGAAGAGGCTGTTCGCCGAGGCCGTTGCGGGCCCGAGCCGGGGCCCCCTCCACAGAAATCCCCACAACAGCCTTCCGTGGGAGCGCCAGGACGCCTGAGGATGGTTCCAGGACCGTGGCTTCGGGGAAGAGGGAGAAGAGGAAGGCGAATAGGCCCCCTCAGACCCCTCTCTAGCCCCGGCCTGAGCCTACCCCCCGGAACCGTTGGGCCTCACCACCGAGTACAGGTGGGGCCGCACGAGGCATTCCGCCCCGAGTTACCTTCACTTCACCGACAATCATTTCACCGACACGATTTCATCGACACCGCATTTCGCCGACAGTATTTTCTCACCGACACGTTTAGATCACCGACAATCATTTCATCGACAAACATTTCACCGACAAGGGCCGTATTAACAAATTTGGGCGCCCTGGGCTAAGAAATTATAACAATATGGTGTTTTCCTTGATTAATACATCATAATAAATAACATAAATTATTACATAAATTAACTTGTATATAACTTCAATGAAAACATAAACATTAATAATTGTATTATTACAAATACAAGTTATGTGCTAATGCACTCACAAAATCTATTTTTGTGTACGTTTCCCGATTCTCTATGATCCGTTGCACTCTTTCTTCTCTAAGTTTATCTTTCTTTTTCTTTTTTGCTGGGGGTTCACCACGTAATACTCGCTCAAGTGTATTTTCTACCATGACCTGTTCTTTTTGTATTTCAATTATAATTTTAAATAATGAAATTTTATGGCGATCAACTACACATTGCCAACGACGCTGCCATGATTCAATACAGTTTTGTGTTCGTTGAAAACCATTGATTTCATTATCATATACCGACCGCATATCGGGTGGAAAAAGTGGGAGCTGCATTACTACTCTCCCATTAGGTCTTTCTTTCAAACTACTATTTACAGGCGAGTGTGAACTGCTCCATTACAAAGGAAGGATACTATATTTTTTATCACCAACAGTGACGGCGCGGAAATGACGTGTATGACTGTTATAAGCAAAATTTTAAAAGTTATGGTGTAATAGTTAATATCTTTAATTAAGGGGTCATTCCTGTAATCACGCTGCAAAATTCGGCAACACTAAGGTTTTTTTCTCAATGAATGCAATGAATAACAATGTCAAACTTTTTTTTTCATTTATTAAGTTATGTATAATGTATACGGAACAATTTTTTAAATACATTTTTAATTGTTTTTGCAACGTTATCTGGAAGTCAAAAACCGCGTCATTGAAAAGAAATACCTCCCGGGAGGTATCACTACCTGGCGGGAGTGATTTCTGCTCATTAATCATTATGAGTACCACAATCACAGGTGCCAGAATTAGCCACATAAGTCAAAATTTTACAAAATTACGCGCATTTACATTTCAAGTAAGAATGGAACATTTCGAGACTTGACGTTCACGGAGACAGTGTTTGGTCTGTTACAACCTCCATGCGCGATAGCTTGCTTAGAATTTATTTTAACTCTTAAAGTAATATATATATATATATATATATATATTCAGCAAAAAAAGTACAAAATACACACACACATATATATATATATTGGCATTAGAATATACATATCTTGAAGAAAATATTTCCCAAAATATCGTCTAAACATATTTATTACACTGTCCGACAAGGTTTTCTAACGTTAATGAAATATATTGTTTTTTATGAAGTTTTGCTGGCCGGTAACGAATTTAGCATTATAAATGGCATAGCACGTCCAGATATTGAGAAAAGTAAAGTTGAACATGCCGAAAAAGCCTCTTTTGGCTATATTCAAACCAATATTTAAAAAGAACGGTAGATCCTAGCCAAAATCCGACTAAATTGTGGAATTCAGTAAAAAAAGTACAAAATACACACATATATACATATATGTATGTAAAAAAAGTACAAAATACAGGCCGAAAAAGCCTCTTTTGGCTATATTCAAACCAATATTTAAAAAGAACGGTAGATCCTAGCCAAAATCCGACTAAATTGTGGAATTCAGTAAAAAAAGTACAAAATACACACATATATACATATATGTATGTAAAAAAAGTACAAAATACACATATATATATATATGTGTGTGTATTTTGTACTTTTTTTACTGAATTCCACAATTTAGTCGGATTTTGGCTAGGATCTACCGTTCTTTTTAAATATTGGTTTGAATATAGCCAAAAGAGGCTTTTTCGGCATGTTCAACTTTACTTTTCTCAATATCTGGACGTGCTATGCCATTTATAATGCTAAATTCGTTACCGGCCAGCAAAACTTCATAAAAAACAATATATTTCATTAACGTTAGAAAACCTTGTCGGACAGTGTAATAAATATGTTTATACGATATTTTGGGAAATATTTTCTTCAAGATATGTATATTCTAATGCCAATAAAGATATTTTATAAAACAATTTAATTTATCAAAAACAGAGCCCCGACATTAGATTTTTTCCGACTGGCACCCTAGTTTCCCTGCTTAAAGCTATTTTTTATACAAATGGCTAGCCGTTCGCGGCTAATACTAATCTGAGATTTGTATGTGCACATTGGCCTCAATATTTTCTGCCCGGTTCCGTTAAAAAATCGCTCGTCCCGATCGCGGCCGCCCCTCGTAAAGTAGATACATTTTAAAAGAACATAAAATTTACGGTAAAGGGGCAAATTATATTAATTAAATTTCATTTAAATTCGGAGAAGAAATTAATTATTTTTGTATTTCATTTCTAGAATGTCGAATGGCTGGAACCGCAAACGACTATATAGGAACATTATCTGAAACGCGTGCAGGATATAAGTGTAGCAATTGGCAAACTGAGTACGAGACGAGTTCAGTGACGAAGTCTACAGTATTTTCAACTTCAAAGCGCACCCCCAGACCTACTCGCGTAAGACCTTTTCAACAGAAGAGGCCATATAATCCCCAGGAATTGCTTTTTGCGATTATGACAACGCCGACCATTCAACCAACAGTTACACATGCATCAGTTGGAAAATTGACTTCTAAACATAGTCAGAAATACTTTAATGATCTCCTCTACCCGGACGGTAGTGCTACAAATGCTAGCAATTATTGCAGAAATCCGTCACGTAATATTGCTGGTACCTGGTGTTACACTACAGACATTTCGATACCACAGGATCTTTGCAATGTTAGAGATTGTGAAAAAGCAGGTAAAGCATCAGAAGCAAATATTCTCATTCAATGCAGTAGGTATCTATTTCTGGCCAAGTATTCATATACAGGGTGAAAATATTGTCCGAAGCTTCGTTAAGGAGATATTAACATAAAACCCCGACCAATCAGAGCGCGCGCCTTCCGTCCGTGCTGCCGCGGTAGCGTTGGCTACTTGGTAGGCGACTGCGCTTGTACGAACGTACGAACAAGCAAGTCGGCATGCATCGCAGGAATCCGCGTTACATATTTGTTTTTTAAAGCAGAATCTTAAATAAGAATTATTTGAAGTGAAAGGATAAGAAGTACGTAAAATTCGTTTTTAAATAAGGAATAAACGAAAAGGTAATGTAGCAGAAAATGTACGACATGTAATCGTAATTCGTTACTGAGGTAAAAATCCGTAGTTTATTAACGGCCAACACAACTAAATTTAAACAATATTAGGTGTATGAATAAATTTTTCCATATGTGAAGGTCATCGAAATCGGCGAGGTCCCAATTCACAGCCAAGTTTGCCGTGCTATCCTGTTGCACGCTAAATAAAATGTGCGTCAAACTGCATTTGTTCTAAATCGCATGTGTCCTCAATTGTATATGCACTTATAAAACGCATGTGTTCTAAATCGCATGTGTCCTAAATTGTGTGTGTCCTAAATTGTATGTGCACTTATAAAACGCATGTGTTCTAAATCGCATGTGGCCTAAATTGTTTGTGTCCTAAATCGCATATATCCTAAATTTTATGTGCACTATAAATTTCATGTGTTCAAAATTGTATGTGCACTACTTTCTGTGCACGATTATGATGTGTCCAAAATTGCATGTGTGATTTTGTACTGTGTTGTTTTGATATGGTGCCGACTATACTTGAGCACATTTAAGAAGGAACTTGCCGACTGACGAGTTTAGATCGGTTCTGCACATGTTGGCGACGAAACAAGTTACTATTGGCTATACCACAAACAAACGCTCCCTCGGAGCCAATGAGCGCATTCTACATGCTCGAATTAAGTTCCTTCTTAAATGAGCTCGAGTATAGAACCGACAAAAACGTTCGCGAACACTGTTTTTGTTCGTGTTCGCTTTGGTGTAAACCCGGCATTAGTTTTGGAAATAAATTGAAAGATATCTGCAAAAATGAGTGCATTTCGGGTAGCCTTTTCCCTTTGATCGTTGTTTAAACATAATTAAATGTTCATAATACAATAATAACTTATATCGTTGTATTCGGAAGGGTTCGTAGAATAATTTGACGTAACGAGCAACCGAATTGCGGCCTTTACACGCGCGTGCCGGAACGTTGGAAGGAGCGCGCTCCTTCTCGCAGGCCAGAAGATCGTACCCGTCACTACTTTGAGACAGCGAGTTCGGGCTCCTATTTCTACGTCGACTCTATATTATTTTTCTAGGAACCAGCGCAGTCGTGTATTGTGTACTACCGTTCCATGTATATTATCGATCTGCGAAACGATCGGCAAGACACGATCGCGATATACGTAGGTTCGCGAAAAGTATGCGAATTCCTGGATATACCTGGCTTATAGAGGATATCATAAATGCTGTTACAGTAGGGCACACTGAAACATCTGTTTTTACGAAGCTACATTTGGTTTACCTGAAGGTGCTATAAATTATGGAAATGGTTTATTACTCAGTTATAACGACTGTATTGCGATCTGCATTCTACTTGCAGACGAAAAGTTTCCACCTAATCGGACGTTCTTGCTAGCATCTTGTGCACGGTTAGAAGTGTGGCGCGTCGGAATTCCACGTTCTTGAATGCGAGTAGAACCGTTGTCAGGCGTGTCGCGTCCAAAAGTGTGGCGCACAAAACATCGACTTCAGAAAAGTTTACATACGAGACAGAAAAGGTAGTTAGAAAAGGAAAGCGGCTCTTGAAGCCAAGGATTGGGCGTGGCGCGTGGACTTTCCGACAGTGCGGAAAATTCTGAAGCGCGCGGCGCGCCTGGCAGCTAACACTCTGCGAGCCGCTACAAGCGGTAGGAAGTAAACGAAAATTTTTTTAAACCAAAAAATTAAATATATTTACTTCCAGCTTTGTGGCTTCATTTGTCAATCTTTAGGGAATACGAAAAAAATTGTATGCAAAAATAGTGGTTATATCTGGAGTTACAGTGCTTCAAATAGAGCAGGCATGGAACTAAAGTGAACGCAGCGGCCGTTTTTCGGAGGCAACGCCTCCTTTCTCCCGCCGCGCGTCTTGGCCCCCGCGTCGGGCCGAGGAGTTTCGAGCGCCTCAGAACCGTACCATATGAACCGCGCGTGGCGCATTGGGGCGACACCCGTATCAATAGATTTCCGCATCACCCATGGGGTACTATTATCGATGCGGTTTTTTTTTGTCAGTGGTATCCCCTGTAGGCCTATTCCACTGTGTCACGCGATAAAAATGGATAGGAAAAACGCGTTTTACTATCAAAATTTTAAATACGTTTGGGAAAACTTAATTTTCGAGCATGTTTAGACGCGCTGGGCATATCTAAAATATCAGCTTTAATACGTACAACGTCGACCAGCCTCCCCGTTGATATTTTAAATATGCCCAGCACGTCTAAACGTGCGCAAAAATTAAGTTTTCCCAAACGTATTTAAAATTTTGATAGTGGAATAGGCCTACAGGGGATACCACTGACAAAAAAAACGCATCGTTAATAATACTCCATGGGTGATGCGGAAATCTATTGATACGGGTGTCGCCCCAATGCGCCACACGCGGTTCATATGGTACGGGTCTGAGGCGCTCGATGCTCCTCGGCCCGCCGCGGGGGCCAAGACGCGCGGCGGGAGAAAGGAGGCGTTGCCTCCGAAAAACGGCCGCTGCGTTCACTTTAGTTCCATGCCTGAAATAGAGCGTTGTAGAGCGTAGTTGTCTGAAATAGATTAATATACGATTAATAGATTAAACTCTATTAACCAAAATCATGATTCATCTGTAACCTAGTAAATTATGTCTGTACCTACCTATCGCAAATTATTTGCGTAAAATTTAAACATTTGGATAGTTAAAAAATTAAATATGGATATCTCAATACACGTGAAACCGTATATTTCGATACACGTGTACACATGTATCTTCAATATACACGTTCTAAGAAGTGAACGCGATTTAAGAAAGGGTCAAAACTGATTTGACTGGCAACTATGCGGGTGGTTAATTTGAGCAGATTTAAAAAACAAAACTTGACCATCGTATCTTTTAAAATAATAATGTAAGAAAAAAATCACTTTCTGCTGTTTCTTCTTCCATCTACATACATACCTAGTTTCAAGGGTTTGTATAGGCCTGGTAATCGTCAGAAACATTTGGCGAACAGGCGATTACGAACCGAAGGACACTTTCCTTATCCCACGCTTTTTCTTTACCCTGTCTATGTTTTTCTCTGTTTTGCCCTTTCATCCCCGTTTTTGGCCTGTCACTATCTCTCTTGTTCACTATCTTTAACTCTATCTAGTCGTTCTTTTTTAACCAACGAAAATTTACGAAGCAGTCACTTGTTCTCGAACCGGCTTTCAGACTTCACGTATCGCGCACGCATTATTTCTTTTTTACTGTTATTTGTTATTATTAATTGTTACTGTTAAGTGTTACTATTTTTTTTTAAATTGGGCGTTTTCCGGGCGCTCAGTCCTATTGGACCAGTGTGCCCGAGCCCTTGCGGGCAGTCCTAGTTCAGAGGGCTTGCCGCTAGTCCGGCCTCTCGTGCGAACTCGAGAAGCCCGCTCACAGTCCAATCCTCCAGGTTCGCCGTGCGGGGGAAGGCAGCTCCCAGTAATAACTGTCTTTGGGCTGCCATGCCCTCGCACTGCGTCATAAGGTGAAGCGGCGTTTTGTCGTCCACCCCGCACCACGGGCACCCTGGTTCCTGCACGATCTCAAGGCGCCCCAGGTGCTTCCTCGTGTGCCAGTGTCCTGTGACCATCCCCACGAGCAGTCGCAACTGCGACCTGTCCAGGCGGCTGAGTACCGCCCCTATCTTTTTCGAAGGCCGCTTCAGCAAGGCCTTCGCGTGTCCCATCTGTTGGGTCCCCTCCCAGAGTTGTTCGAGTTGCTGTCTGATCCAGCACCTCGTCCACTCCTTCACGGTCCCCATGGAGACACCTAAGGTGCAGGACAGGTCCCGATTTCGTTTACGTGCCCCTTCTCGGGCTCTGTCGTTTGCCCCTTCGTTTCCCTTGATTCCGGCGTGTCCCGGAACCCATAGTAGACTGACGCGGTTGCTATTTGCCAATTGCGTCAGTGTGTCCACGCAGTCTAGCACCAGACTGGATCTCACCACTGTGTTGTGTAGGGATCCGAGTGCGGCCCGACTGTCGCTACAGATATAGATGTGCTTGCCCTCATAGCCCCTGTCCAGATTCAATCTGGCACAGGTCCTGATAGCCTGCACCTCCGCCTGAAAAAACGATACGTGTGGGCCCAGGGCGATGGATCTTTCCACCCTGGGTCTCTCCCCCCATATCCCGGCTCCGGTTCCGGTTTTGGTTTTGGAGCTATCTGTGTACCAGGTGAGCCCCCCCGCAGAGAGTAACTCCTTCTCGCTCTCTTCCCAGTCCCTCCTGCTTGGGAATCGAACGACGAAGTTATGTTTGAAGCGGTAGGCTGGGTCACATTGGTCTCACCCGCAGTCCAGGGCCTCATGCAAGTCCCTTACGTCCTGCAGGATCGCCGCGTGACCGTTCCTCGCGCCTTTCCATCATCCCGCGAAGTGTATCCTCAGGGCAGCCTTCCTAGCCCCGGCCTCCGCAGCCAAGTGCGGTGGCGCCAGGTCCAGCAAGACCCCCATCGCCAGGGTAGGCGTGGTGGGGAACGCACCCGTCATCCCCAGCAGTGCCAAGCGATACACCTTGCTCAATGTCCTCCTGTGGGTGTCCCTCCTCATGGAGGTCCACCATACCACTGAGGCGTATGTCAGTTGGGGTTCCAGGATGGCTGTGTAGATCCATTTGACCACCAGTGGTTTTAACCCCCATGTGCTGCCGAACATCCTTCTGCAGGCCCAGTAGGTGACGAGCGCCTTCTGGGTCTGTTTCGTGATGTGGCTTTTCCACGTGAGCTTCTTATCCAGGGTCATTCCCAGATATTTCACCTCCGAGGAGGTGTGTAGTTCCGCTCCGAAGATTGAGGGGCCTTAAACTTTAGGTTCCGCTTCCTCGTGAACAGTACCATCTCCGTCTTGCACGGATTCACCCTTAGGGTTTGGTTGTGGCACTATTCCTGAACCAGTGTGAGCGCCTTCTGCATTCTCCTGCCCATACACGTCGGGCTCGTGCCTCTGACTGCAATCACTATGTCGTCAGCATAGCCCTGTACTATTACACTCTCTTCTCCGAGCCCACGCAGTAGCTCGTCCACCACCAGGGTCCACAGCAGTGGGGAGAGAACTCCCCCCTGCGGGCAGCCCCTGTCGGCCCGAGCCCTTATCGTGGTCCCTTCCCAGCTGGCCATCACGGCTGTAGTCCCCAGCATGTTGCGGATCCACCTTCTGATCGAGTCTTCGACCTTGAAGCTGTCTAGGGCCCTGCTTATGGCATCTAAGGATGTGTTGTCGAATGCTCCTTCGATGTCCAGGAATACGCTCAGGACCAACTGTTTCCGCTCCAGGGCCCCTTCTACCACCCCTACCAGGTGGTGGAGCGCCGTCTCCACGGATCTGCCGGCCTGATACGCGTGTTGGGAGATTTGTACTGGTCTTTCCACCAGCGCATGTTCCCTGATGTGCCTATCCACCAGTCTTTCCAGCGTCTTCAGCAGGAAGGACGTTAAGCAGATAGGCCTGAAGGATTTGGCAGAGTCGTAGTCCTTCTTCCCTGGTTTGGGTATGAATACGACTCTAGCCGTTCTCCATGTTTTGGGTGTATACCCCAAAGCAAGGCAGGATTTAAAGATAAGGTCCAGTCGTTTTATCAGGTCCTCCCTCCCTTCCTGTAGAAGGGCGGGGAAGATCCCGTCCACCCCCGGACTCTTAAATCTCTTAAATGAGTTTATGGCCCATTTGATTCTGTCTCGGTTGACCACTCTAGAGGTCATCTCCCAGTCCTTCGGTCCCTCTTTCTCAGGTTCCAGCTCTTCTGTTGGCTGCCCCTGCTGAAAGAGCCCCGAACCTGGGAAGTGGACCTCTGTTAGGTGCTCCAAAATTTGTTGCCGGTCCTCTAGATACCTCCTGTCCTGGAGTCTGAGTCCGTTCAGTTTTTCAGAAGGCCCGGATGCGAAGACCCTTCGAAGCCTGGCCACTAGTGGTAGGGCCTCGGCTTCTTGGCAGAATTCCCTCCAGGTCTTCCTTTTTGCTGCTCTAATAAGCTTCTTATAGGATCTATGGGCTCCCCTGTAGTTTTCCCATTCGATCCTCGTATCGAGCCTCATGGCTCTGTTTAGCAGCTTCCGGGCTCTGGTCCTGTGCCTACTCAGCTCCTGGTTCCACCAGGGTACCCGTCTGCTGCTCTTCCTTTGCTTGGCCGGGCACGACGTTTCGTACGTTTGGGTGATCGCAGCCTGCAGTTCCTCAACCGCCTGCTCGATCCCCCCACCCGTTCTCGGGCGTCTGCAGTACCCCCCGAGCCTTCCTTCTAGCTCCTCTTTGTAGAGTTGCCAGTCGGTGGCCCTGGGGTTCCTGTAGACCCCCGTGGGTTCGTGGTTCGCGTCCCCCGCCAGTCTGAATTCGATTAGCCTGTGGTCTGAAAGAGTTACCTCCTCCGCCACTTGCCAATTCTTAATAGCCTGAGCCACCTTCTTGGAGCCCAGCGTGATGTCGATTACCTCCTGCCTTCTGGTGGTAACGAAAGTGGGCTTGGAGCCTCGATTGAGTATCTCCAGTTCCGTGGTCGAGAGGTATTCAAGTAAGCTCGTCCCTCTCTTGTTGATATCGGTGCTGCCCCATATGATGTGCGCATTGGCGTCGCATCTCACCACCAGTTGCAGCCCCCTATTTTTACATGCCTCCACCAGTACTCTGAGTTCCCTCGTTGGGGGGGACTCCTCAGAGTCGTATGGTAGGTATGCTGAGCAAACCACGATCTTTTCCGTATTCCCACCCATTTTCGGCTCTATTAGGACAGCTGTTAGGTCCCTAGTGCAGAAATCTCCCAGCCTCAAGGCGTTTAGTCTTTTACTCGCGTAGACGCATACTCTTGGGCCGGGATCACCGGGCCCGTGTATTACCGTGCCCAGTTTCGTGTTCAGTCCTCCTACTCGACCCCTGATCAGCCAGGGTTCCTGTATGAGTACTAAATCTGTTTGCTGCCCCACTATGCGGCGGTCGAGTAAGTCCGTCGCCGCTTTGCAGTGCTGCAGATTGATCTGCGAGATGCTGATGCATCCTGCAGCCATTTTGACTGCAGTATTGCCCGCTCTCGCACGTGCTCCGGGGGAGATAGTGTGTCCCGTGTTGCGGTCCACTTTCCTATTTCCCCCCTCGCTTTACCGTGGTGGTCTCACTCGCCACCCCGGCAGTCTTGAGGAACTGGTGCCTCAGTGACCCAGGACCGGTGGTCCTCTGGACTCCTCCCCGGGTCCCCGAGGGCCCAGCCCTCCCTAGCCCCTCGGCCTTCGTTGGTCTCCCCCTCTTCCCGCGGGTTGGCATGGTTGTCTTTTTCGTGGGGGGTCGGTTCCCCCCCGTGGGTGCGCCCGGGGTCTCTCTCCCGGTCGCCACCATCGTGGGTCTGTCCCTTCCCTCCACTGCCCCTCTTTGGGGTTGGTCCTGAGGTGCCGGATCGACGCCGGCGCTCGAGGCCTCCCCCGCTCCCTCCGGCCCGTCCCCTACCCTGACCCGGGGTGCCGCTCCCGGTTTCCCGTGTTCCACGCTGGTCCGGGCCGGGAACTCCCTAAAGAGCGCCCTGCCCAGCCCCACGTGGACAACGAAACCCCGTTTGCTGAGCGCCTCGTGCGACTCCGCGTCCACCCCCAGAATCAGATGCACGGATCGTTCCGCCTCCCTTCTGCCCCACACCCTCCATAGTTGGGTGCGGAGGTCCGGGTTTTGCCGACCGATCCGTTGCATTATGACTTCCGTCTTCTCCGGGGGTCCAGGGATGACGGTCGCCATCTTCCGAAGCCTGGGTAGGCACTCTCTCTCCATTACCTGAAGAGATGCGCTCTCCCTGGGCTTCAGGTTGGTTGCCGCTTCTTTAACCCATTGTTTGGCAAAGGCGTCCGTGCAGGTTACCCAGAGGATGACCTGCACGAACCTGCACTCTTCGAAGCGGGGGACCGCCATCCCCTTCGGGATGGCGTCCATCGGTTCTCCGAGCCCTCTCATCACCAGATCCCCCTGCTCCGGTGTTAGCGTGGACTCGGGGTAGTCAGATGGCGCTATCGCCATCTTCCTACTCCCCACCAGCGCCTCTTTGAAGCTAGAGGGCTCTGGGAAGATCTTCCCCTTTCTTTTTGCAGGGTGTTCGGGGGGCTAACCGTCGGTCTCCCCTTCCTTCCCACCCTGCTGTGCGGAGGGATCTGTTTGCCCGTCATGCGGGCCCTCCTCCCCCTGCACTGCCTTCTCAGAGGTTGGCGCTTCCGCTTGGGTCGCCTCCCAGGTGGTCCCGAGTAAAGCCAATTTGGCTTTCCGGGCCCTCCTTTTCGCCGCACCGCTGCGGGTCGCCTTCCTCTTCTTTGTCGGAGTGTCGGGCGCTGCTTCGGCGTTGTCGCCGTTGCCCTCGCCCGTCCTCCGTGTAATAGCTTCCGTCACAGAGAGCCCGGTTTCGATCGCCGCGGCTAGCGCCGCTTCGGTCTCCGCCGGTCCCATGGTGGCTTCCGCCGCGTGTACGGGAGATGTTCCCTCTTTCGAGGGCCCTTCTCCCGCCGGTAGTTGGGGTTTTTCTTTTTTTAAATCCATAAAATTCCCACGAGTGTGCAGGAAATATACGGTCCACACCCACAGAGCCTGCTATGGGGGGGTCAGGATGATACAATGGGGGGTCGCCTGGTACCCCAAGGGCATCGTTCGAGGCACCGTACCCCGGTACCATTCATCCCTCGGCACGATGGTTTCCACCTTGGATTGGGGAGTTGGTCCACGACAGGGCCTTCGCTTCCCACGCGGGGTTGTTAGGCCCCGGGGTTCGCTTATAGCACCCGCTAACCGTCACGTTCCCCGACCTCCCCTTTCGCTCGGCCCGGTCACCGTGCGGTGATCCAGTCCGCGGCGATCGGAGGAGCCGCTTCACGTTCCGGCCGTTCTCCTATCCGCCACCCGGAGACGCGCTCGCTTGGTGCTCAACCTCGATCGACACGGGTCGATCTAGTCCCCCGCTCCCCTTTACGGGGGTTGAGGGACCGCCGAAAAGTGTTACTATTACTTGTTACTATTAATTTTGGTAATGGTATAGATAGAGGGCAACCTCACGGATTTTGACGCCCTTGAAATATGTTGTCAAGGACGTCATTCTGAACAACTTTTTCCTCTAAACTTTTTGGCGGTCGACCTTGGTTTTCGAGATATTTGCGAAAAACTTCTATTCATTTATTCCGACGCAACGGACACAGCGATCAACTTGAGGTGGTTGGTCATCTGGGGGATGTATTTATCCCCGTCTCTAGACGGGGATAGCACATGTAAGTGTGATTGAAAAAAAGAAAATAATTTTTTACAATCACATTACTACGTGCTATCCAATATGTGTCTAGAGGTGTCTAGAGACGGAGATAAACACATCCCCCAGATGACCAACCACCTCAAGTTGATCGCTGTGTCCGTTGCGTCGGAATAAATCAAACGAAAGGTCGATATTGTATTCTACCTATACGTACGTGTTCGTAGCAGCACAGCGTTCGGCGATGTTCTGTGCGAATATCTCGGAAACTACTGCCGTGCGACGGTAACATATATAGGAAAAAGTTGTTCAGAATCTTGATCTTGATAACATATCCAAAAATCATTGAAATCGGTGAGGGTGGAAAACTTCTAAATAATTACCAAAGATTTTTTCAATTATTTCGGAAACTAAGGTCGACCGTCAAAAAGTTTAGAGGAAAAAGTTGTTCAGAATGACGTCCTTGACAACATATTTCAAGGACGTCAAAATCCGTGAGGTTGCCCTCTAGCTATACCATTACCTTAATTTTTACCGTTAATTCTTACCGTTAAGTGGTACTGTTAATTGTTCTTGTTAATTGTTGCTTTTAATTGTTAATTAATAAGTTGGGTTGGCCTACGTGTGTTCGTTACACCGAGCCACCTGAAGAATCAGTGACGTGCGTGGAAAAAAAGCATTATTACCTACAGTGTAGTAACCTTATTTTTTTATATGCGTTCACAAGAAGAAAGTGGACAGTTTAGAATTTTTTTTAGAATGACATCAGAAGATTTTGACTATCTCTTATCTTTAATTAGCAAACAAATTAGTAAGAGAAATACAAATTATAGAGAGTCTATATCTCCAGAGCAAAGACTTGCTATAGTTTTACAGTTTTTGACAACGGGGGACTGTTATCCAAGCCTTATGTATGTACTTTATTTTGTTCCCCCTTAGGGTTTACAATCCATTCCTACACTCTCTTACATCTAATTCTTACAACTATTTCTTATCTCTACTTCTTATTCTATCCGCCTTCCTCCTTTTTTTACGTGGTGGAAATCCCTAACGGATACCCCTCACCCCCGGGGGAGGGCGAGGGGTTATGTGGGGCTTGCACCCACTAAAACCACCACGGTGATCTTCCTCGCACGCGGAGTTGCGCGCCTGAGAGGGAGGACTTACGCGAGAGCAAACTAGCGATACATTTGCTTGCCCCCCCTCCTGCGCATGAGTGAAACTCCGCGCAAGAGCCTGCAGGGTCTTCCCTGGGGGAGTATTATATACCTCCCCCAGCTATATTCACCTCGACTGGCGGCACGCGACGAACCACACGTCCGTGCCGCCTCATCCGGGGTCGCTATTTCGGAGCGGTGGCGTCCCCCGACGCCCCGCTCAGCGACCCCGCGATCGAACTCATACCCGCCGCAACAAAGATGTTAGGAGTCGCGGACGGGCCGGGGCGTTGACGGCCTTGAGAGCCGCCCTTGAACCGCCCGATGCCATGAGAGGCCCTAACGTGGGCACCCTCGCAATCCGCCTTCCTCCTATCCTAAATGGACCGCTCGCCGCTCTATCTCTCACCTCCCTTCCCTACCATCCGACCCCCGCTTCCACTCGCTTCCTTTCTCTCTCAATCCTTAGACTCCCATCCTTCCACTCCACCTCCTCTCCTTACTTCCACTTTCCTCATCCACCCCTCTCCACCCCCTCGTCACTCAAAACCTCCCTCACCACCTCCTGCCATCCCCTCTCCTCTCCCCATCCTGTACACACCTCCCACACGTGCTCTCACGTCTCCACTCCCCCACCACATATCCTGCACATTCTATCCTCCTCCTCTTCCCAATATCTCCCTCCTTTCATCTCGCTCCCCAGTCTAAATCGTGCCACTCTCCTCCATCTGCTTTCACCCCACTCCCTGTTCAAATATCCCGGAACCCCACCCCTTTTACCTCTCCATACCACCTATTATATTTAGAATCCCTAATCTTTTCCCATCTTTCTACTTCCTCTACCCTCCTTCTCCTACTTACCAACTCCTCCCCCCTCATCTCCCCCTTCCCCTCACCACTTCTACCTCCTCTATTGTCCATCCCCTCTCCTCAAAGAACATTTTCCTTTCCTCCCCCCCCCCCCCAATACCTTTCCCCTTCTCGCCCTACCTTTTACCTCTTCCCAACACTCCCTTGCCAATTCTCCTCCTTGCCCCTCCTCTAGCTTCCTCTCATATGCCCATGCCCTCATTCCCACCCTTCTCTTTATCATGTCCCGCTGCATCTCCTCTCTGACCATATAACCCGGAGTGCACCAATCTACCCCTAACACCCATCTTAAATATCTTTCCTGTATAGCCTCCACCATCTCCCTTCCCTTCCACCCCCATATTTCCGCTCCATACCCTACCATTGCCCACACCAACCTATCATAGAGCCATACCCTTCTCCCCCAGTCCTTCCCAAACCTCCTCTTTCCAATCCCCCAAATCTGCCCCATCACCGCCGCCGCTCTTTTAACCCTGTCCTCCACATGAGCCTCCTGTTCCCCGTTCGCCATTAGCGTATAACCTAGGTATTTAAAACACTTCACCTCCTCCACCTTCTTTCCCTTCTATCTCCATACCACGTTCTTCCACCTCCCACCCCTTCCTACACCTCATTATTTTCGATTTTTCCACATTTAGCTGTAGACCCTTTGCGGCCAAATACCTTTCCAGCCTCGCCATCATGCCCCTCATCTCTTCCTCCTCTTCCGCCACTACCGCCACATCATCTGCATAGGCTAGTGTGTACACTTTCTTTCCCCCCAACCTCACCCCTTCCCATCCACCCCTTTCCATGTCCTCATCTAAATCCGCCATCAACAGGGTAAATAAACTCGGGCTGAATGGGCATCCCTGTCTCACTCCCCTAGCCGTCCAGAACTCCCTCCCTACCTCCTCCCCTACTCTCACCCTACATATCGTTTCCTTTAATACCTCCTCACATCTCTTCACCTGCCCCTCTCTCACTCCCCTCTTCCTCATCTCCTTCACCAAAACCTCCCTATCCACCGAATCGAAAGCTGCCTTTAGGTCTATGAAGAATATAACCATCCTTCTCTCCTTCCTGGTAATCTGCCCATTTATCAGGTAATTCAAGACATATACGTTGTCCACGCAACCCATCCCTTTCCTGAAACCAGCCTGACTCGTCGGCAACAACCTCTTAACCTCCACCTCCTCTCTCAATCTCTCTGCCAACACAGACGCGTACACGTTGTATGCCGTCTGTGTCAGCGTAACCCCCCTGTATTCCTCCACCCTTTTCCCGATCCCTTCTTTAACCACCGGCACCACTATTCCTTCCCTCCAATCTTCCACCCATCCCTCCCCCTTCCACACCCTGTTACAGATCTCCCACAACCAGTCCTCCACCTCTCTCCCCCCATATTTCCACGCCTCATTCGGTATGCCCCCCCTCCCAACTTACCCTCCTTCAAATTCCTCATTACCCTTCTAATCTCCTCCTTACTTAACTCCCCCTCTCCGTCCTCACTCCTCCTTCTTTCCCCTCCCCTTCTCACCCTCCACTCTACTCCTCCTAATAGCCCCTTAAAGTATGCATCCCACTCCTCCATTTTTATCCCCTCCTCTATCCTCCTCCTTCTCTTCCTCTCTCTATTTACCACCTTCCACACCTGACCCTCGGTCTTCACCCCTTCCACCTCTTTCTCCCACTTTTCTACCTCCCCCCTCTTCTTCTCTTCGCACATTATCCTGTACTCCTTCTTCCTCTCCTTATACTCCTTCCCATCTCCACCCTCCCACCTCCAACGTCTCAACATCCCTCTTACCTTACCTTTCTCCTCCCTACACTCACTCCTTATCCCCCCCCCTTTCCTCCCCTCCTTCCTCCTTGCCCCACCTTTCCTATCGCCCGTTTTATCCTATCCCTCAGCTCCCTCCAATCTTCCTGGATTCCACTATCCCCTCTTTCTCTATTACCAAAATTCTTTACAAACTCCTCCCTCCCCTCTACTGTCCAATTCCCCCTCCCTGTCCCTCTTCCCTCCCCCTTTTTTCCCCTTCCAATCCCCTCTCTTCATTTCCTCCGTATCCATACTACCACCGGATGATGATCCGAATCTACCCTATCACCCACTTCCATCCTCTCCACTCTCTCCCTTGTATCCTCATTCCCCAAAACATAGTCTATGACCGAATTCCCTCTCCCTCCTATGTATGTCCACTCCCCCTCCTCGTCTCCTTCCACATTTCCGTTTATTATCGCCCACCTCCTTTCCCCCAAATATTTGCATAACCTCCTCCCCTCCTCTTTCACCTCTCTGTCCCTCGATCTCCTACTATCCATTCCCCTCTCCTCTTCCTCATCCCCCCCACATCTCCCCCCCTTCCCCTCCTGTCCTCGCGTTAATATCTCCCCCTATCACCACCCTTACTCCCTCCTCTCTCCCTTCCATCCACCAGAGTTCTGCAACGGGCGGATACATCGCGGGTTTACCCGTCCGTTACCCGTCCGTTTTTCGATTCACCCGACCCGCCCGGACCCGCCGGCGGGTAAGCGGGTCAGCGTCGATTTCTATCCGCCCATACCCGCCCGGAGCTGACGGAACTTTTATCTGACTCGCCCTTATCCGCGCTATATCCGCTAATACTCGCGCTACGCTATACACGCTAATACCCCCGCGTTCAAACCAAGTTAATTTTTTGTTTATATTATAATTATTAACAAAGCGAAAGTAACAAAAATTCCAATACTGCAGAAAAAATAAAAGCTTTTAATATAGGACTGATAGCATAAAATTAATATTGCACTATATACATACTATTACAAAATAATAAACACAAAACATTGTAATTAAACATAAATAAAGTGACATTTAAAAATGATATTTCCACTTCTTCATAAGACAAGAAATACTCAATGGCTGCATTACATATTGCACTCGCAATCTGCGTTCCTTTAATAGCATAAGCCATAAGCGGTCCAGAATTTAAATTACATTTTTGCATGTATCCATAATTTCTTGAATTTGATACAATGCATTCCATACTGTTCATTCGTAGAATAAAATAAATCCGCGTCTTGATATAACAACTGCCGAATAAAGTACCAGTAAATTCGGAATTGAAGTGCAGCTAAAGGCACGGGTACGACCGGATAACAGTGCGACTACGGGTGAGTCAAGTACGCGTCGCGACAGCTTCGGGCGGATAGAAATCGACGCTGACCCGCTAACCCGCCAGCGGGTCCGGGCGGGTATGTGTAGCTTGGTAACGGGTATCGCCGGGTGAGTGCAGATACGGTTACGGGCGGGCGGGTGAATCGACGTCACGGCCGGGTGACGGGCGGTTCAAACCCGCCCTTTGCAGAACTCTGCCATCCACTCCTTTAGCTCTTCCAACTTCCTCTGTAAATCCTTATTCACGTACACGCCCACCACCCTCCACCCCCCCCCCACGTTCAATTCCTGTCTTGCACAGGTGGACTGGTCTCCTGTTTATGCGCCATCTCAATTGGATCAACAAGTCTCGGTATTCAAATCGATAATTTTGGAGTTATTTGATCGTTTTGCGCCTTTGGAGCAGATTCGCGTTACTAAGTCACCTGCTCCGTGGCTAACTCATAATATAAAGTGCCTCATGCGCGCACGTAATCGTGCTCTTGCAAAATTTAAAAAGACACGCAGGTCGTCGCAATGGTATTTGTACAAAACATTGCGTAACCTATGTACTGCTGCCATTCGTATCGAGAAGAAAACCTTCTTCCGTGGACTATCTTGCTCCCGCTTTTCCAACAAACAGCTATGGCAGCACCTATCTACTTGCGGTTTGCATCATCCTAGGAAAAACTCGTCTGCTCCCAATATGGTCCACGATCCCTCTGTTATAAATAATCACTTTATTGACTCAGTGCCCTCTGCAAACATTTCAAGCAGTCTCATACAAGATTACTTCTCCAAATCTCCCATTCCTCCTTATACATTCTCCTTTACTCCCTTCAATCACTCTGATCTTTATAACGCGTTCAAAAATACAAAATCTACCGCTGCTGGACCATACGATATATCTGGACATATGCTAACCTACTGCCTCCCCTACTGTCTTGATCCCATCCTACATATTTTCAATAGCTCTATATCTTCTAATACCTTTCCTTCGTCCTGGAAACACAGTATTGTGGTCCCAATTCCTAAAACAAGTACCTCCCCCTCACTCAAAAACCTGCGACCTATCTCGCAAATTCCCTTCCTCTCCAAACTTCTCGAAAGACTCTGTTTCGTACAGCTCCAACGTTATTTTAATGAGAATAACTTCCTGCCTGACTTTCAATCGGGTTTTAGAAAGGGCTATAGTACCACTACCGCATTGCTTCACATATCAGACACGGTGTTGCGTTCAATTGATACACGTCGACTCACATTTATTACGTCGCTTGATTTCTCGAAAGCCTTTGATACCATCGATCATGATTTGCTGGTGGCCAAACTGCATTATGCAGGGTTATCTCCAGCTGTCTTACAGTGGATGTCCTCTTATCTGTCTGGACGTACACAGCAGGTCATGATAAACGGATGGAGGCCGCAATTCTCTAATATGCGAACGGTTTCGCGAGGCGTACCTCAAGGATCCATACTGGGGCCATTACTCTTTAATGTGTATGTTGCCGATCTTATTCGAGTGTGTGACTTTTCGTTTGCGTATATGTATGCTGATGACATGCAGATAATCTATAGTTTCTACCCCGACAAGCTCTCCTGTGCCATCACTGAATTAGAACTTGACTTAGCGAAAATCCAGAACTGGTCTTCCGCACATGGTCTAACTTTAAATCCCTCTAAGACGACACTCTTAACAGTCGGTTCGGGTCCTCTTTTGGACAAGCTCCCGCCTGTTCGTGTTTCCTTTGCCTCCTCGTTTATCTCTCCTGTTAATACTATTAAAAACCTTGGTCTTACCCTGGATCCCAACTGGAGCTTTGAGCAGCATGCTATAAAAGTTTGCAATATTGCATACTCTCGACTTCGTGTGCTGTACCCTTCCCGTCGCTACCTTTCTTCCTCACAGAAGCTTATTATCACTCAGTCACTCGTGATTTCACTGTTCGATTACTGCTCAACGGTCTACGGACCATGTCTTACAAATCGGATCGAACAGTGTATCCAACGCGTACAAAACTCCTGCCTCCGTTACTCTTTCTGCGCTCGCAAATTTGACCATGTGACACCACTATTTCAACGGTCTGGATGGTTATCAATGAGGCAGAGATGGATACTACATATTTGCTGTATTACGTTTAAGTTAATGACCTCTCACTCTCCGCCCTATCTTTATTCTTTAATTCGCACAAATTCTTCCTTACATTCCAGCAACGCTCCTACTACACGCTCTCAGTCGCTCCTTTCTATTCCCTTACATCGCACGTCGAAGTTCCAAGCCTCCTTCTCATATCTTTCTGCTCACTACTATAACTCTCTTCCTCTCGAGATTCGTGCCCTTCCTACTATTTCCTTGTTCAAACGCGCCGCTGCTTCCTATATAAGCACTTATCATGCGTAAATCTAATTCTAGATGGCAACAATCTTTTAAATCCTTTTCTTTTTTATCTCTTCTGTTTAACTTTTATTATTTTTGTTATGTTTGTGTTTGTGTTTATATTGCTGTATTTCTTTGTATTTCTTGGTTTCTTTTTCTTGCTGTTTATGTGTAAGGTCAGGCATAGTAACAGCATATTAGCTGCGCCTCGCCTTTTACTCGAGTAATAAAGTCGTTTAATAATAATAATAATAATCTTCACCTTCCTCATTATTATCCCCTCCTTCTCCCCCTCCTCCTCTCCTCTTGTTTCCATCCCCTTTCTTACTCCCATTATCATACCCCCTATTGCCCTCCCTTTCTTACTCTCCCTCTTCGCCCCTTGCTTCTATCACACATACCCCTTTGGCAACGTATTCCTCACCCTATCCCATTCTCTTTCCTTTACCCATGTTTCACACAACACTTCTACATCCCATTCCTCCAACCCCTTTCAGAAACCTCCATCTTTATTTTTAACCCCCGTCACATTCCAGAACGCCACCTTATATCTTCCTACCTCTGCACACCCCTCTATCCTCTCTTCCCTCCACCCTTCCACCCCTTTTCGTTTCCCTGCTCCTCCAACCATTTCTCCCCTACCTCGTCCCACCTCCTCAACTTCCCATTCACCCACATCTTCATGTAGCCTGTTTGCACATTTTTCCCCCTCTCCCTTTCTCTTTCTGCCTCTCTCTCTAGTTTCCACCCCCCTCTTCTCTCCTCCTTCGTGAGATCATCCTCTATCCTCACCTTCCCGTCCCTGAGCTTTCTCCTCGCCTCCATTACCTTCCTTTTTTCTTCCCTTCCCGCCAATTTCACCAGAGCCATTCCGCGTCCCACCCCTCCCGCTCTTCCTATCTTTTTCATCTCTTTTATATCCCCCCTCTCCAATCCCATCCTCCCCCAGAGCGTCCTGACCCCCTCCTCCACTTCTCCTCCTTCCACCCCCAGGCCCCTTATCACCACGTTGCACCTTCTACCCTCCCTCTCCTTTTTGTCCTGCATTACCTCCAACCTTCTCAGCCTCATTCTCCATTCCTCCACCTGACCCTCCTCCACTACTTCCTTTCCATTTCTTCCTTCCTTTTCCCAACTCTCTAACTTCCCCATCACCTCCTCCATCCTCCTATCCCTTTCTTCCAATCTCTCCAACTTTTCCCCTATTCCCTCTCTCCTTGCCTACTCCTCCTTCATCCACTCTTCCCACTTCCTTCTTTCCCCTCTCCATTCCTCCTCTAACCTTCTTCTCTCTTCCCTTTCGCTCCTCATCTCCTTCTTCACTTCCTTTATCTCCCTTATTAATTCCCTCGTCATTCCTGCCATCCCTACCATTCCCCCTCCCCCTTGCTCGCCTCCCTCTTTACTCTTTCTTTCCGGCGACCTCGCCGTTTTTCCACTCCTCTTAAATACCCCCCTCCCCATCTCTTCATTCGTCTCTGCACCCTCCACCTCCCTCTCTCTCTTTTTTCCCCAGTAATTTCCTAAACTACCCACACTGCTCCCCACGCTACTGCCACTGTCCTTTCTACATCTGTCTTTTATACTTACGCTCCCCTTCCATTTCTCACCCCCTTCCCTTTTCCATCACCACCCCCACTTGCCCTTCTCCCCCACTGCCTCCCGTCTCCATCTCATCACCTTTCCCTTTATCCATGCTCCTAATCACTTTTCCCCGTTCAAAATTCCCGCCTTACTGCCTGCCTGTCTGCACCTCTAACTCTTCCACTCCTCAACAGGTGTCTCCTCGCTCCGCTCCGCTCTCTACCTGTTATTCCCGACAAATTTTGCCTGCCTCTAACACCTAATCTCCAACCTTCCCTTAACACTCCTATTTCCCTGCCATCCACACTCCTATCCCTTTCCCCCTTATCTCTTTCTTTCCCCACTTCTCCTCAAACCCTCCACACTCACACTCTATCCTCCCTTTCGCCTCTTCACCACACTTTCCTTTA
Source organism: Andrena flavipes (assembly GCA_963971345.1). Lineage (NCBI taxonomy): Eukaryota > Metazoa > Arthropoda > Insecta > Hymenoptera > Andrenidae > Andrena > Andrena flavipes. Next base: position 58,563,471 of record OZ020479.1, read on the forward strand.
CACTTATATACACCGCTCACTTTCGCACACCTGCCGTACACCGCGACCGGAAACGGAAGTGTATCCAAGCCTTATGTATTTTTTTAAAATATCAAAATCTTCAATATGCAATATTATTCAAGAGATGTGTTCGGCTTTAATCGAAGAACTAAAAGACTTTGTTAAAGTAATATTTTTTGTGTAAAAGGCAAAATCAGTATTATACATATACAGTACTGTCTCTCAAATAGCGCGCGTTTTCGGATTCTCTATACACGCGTAGCTATCCCCACTACTTCGTTTGTAGTCGCCGCACCGCGGCATCGGGTATCGGATGTCGAAGAGAAAGCCGAAGAAAGGTTCATAACCAATACGAAACTGCTCTCGCTGCCCCATAAAATTAATTCGCATTTAACTTATTTGTGATATTCTTTTTTGTATTAGACACCATCTACGGAAGAAGAATGGGTAAATATAGTACATACATTTGAAGAAAAGTGGAATTTCTCTAATTGCATTGGTGCTATTGATGGGAAGCACTGCGTTCTACAAGCACCAATAAAAAATGGTAGCGATTTCTACAACTATAAGTCTAATTTTAGTATTGTTTTGATGGCTGTCGTTGATGCAAATTATAACTTTATTTTTGTTGATATTGGGTGCCAGGGAAGAATATCAGATGGTGGAGTGTTAAAAAATTCAGTGTTCTACCAGAAACTCCAAAATAACGACTTAAAAATTCCACCCGATACTAATCTTCCTAGAACGCAACAAAAAGTACCTTATGTATTTGTAGCGGACGATGCCTTTCCATTACAAAATCATATTATGAAACCTTATCGTGGTGTTCATGCTAACGGATCAGATAAAAGAATTTATAATTATCGTTTATCTAGAGCACGTCGTGTTGTGGAGAACGCTTTTGGTATTCTTTCATCTGTCTTCCGAGTGTTAAGAAAACCCATGTTATTACAACCAAGAAAGGCATCAATTGTTGTAATGGCATGTGTTTATTTGCATAATTTCTTCGTGCAAAAAAACATATATGAGACCACCTTATATGTTCAATAGCGAAGAGAGTAACTTGAGAAATGATAACAACACATCGTTTTTACCACTTCGAAGAGTAGGACGTCTGAAGGAAAGACATTGCGAAACCATAAGAAATAATTTCGTGCACTATTTTTACAATATAGATTGTTTACCTTGGCAAAATAATATATCATAAATGTATGAAAATAAAATATAACTATCAATTGGTTTTTTATTACACTATTAATAAATTATATAAACTGAATGATACTTATAATACTTATGGTAATTATAGCGTTTCTATAGAAATTATGGATGGTGACGGAGATGGCTGGTCCCGTGATGTTGACGATTTTGAGTCACATTTTTCTTCGAATTTACCCATGTCAGCATCATAAAGAGTATTATTAATCAGGTGTTCCACGGAATTTCTTGTATGGTTGCTATATTTTCGGAGTTTCATTGCTACATGTTCTCCGAAAACTGAACATTCATCCCGTGGAACCTTGTTAGCAATTGTGTCCTTCAAAATGGAGTACACTTCTCCTGTTCTTGATTCTGCCACTTCCCTTTTACAAGACTGTTTTTTAGGCGGGGATTTAAAATCTTCTATGATACAATCTCCACAACGTCTTCTATCTATAAATGCATAACAATTGTTTGAAATTTGTTGTGATTCAATTTTAATCTGAATGTAAATATAACAAAAATGAACATAAATGTATTTTTAATGAATTAAGTATAATTACTGTATTTGAAATGGTGCTGCTTATAGTCGACCTCGGCCTATATTTTTTATCTTGCAAAAATTGTATAGCCGTGTAGGTGAACCATTTCGATTTATACATGTCCTTTGTTCCACTTCCACTTTTGCAAACCAAACTTTTATTCCTTTCTCGCCGATATGATGCGAGGAGTGAATCAATTTTATTTCATACATCAGTTACTTCATAATTTATCACTTTCGCTATGTCATTCCAAGCGTCCTCTTTTTTTTTTTTTTTAATTTTTTTTTATAATCAACGTAAGTAGGATCCCACAGACACCTATATTCTCTATATAATTCTATTAATTGCAACGATAACGTATTGCCCCACTCCATGTTTAATAGATATGACCTGAACATTTCCCAAACGTTCAGCATTTGTTCAAATGAAACGAGCATTCTTCGAGCACTCTGAAAACGTTCGGCGAAATATTTACCGAGCGTAAACGAATGCCCTTTCAGACTTGAATTTGGTCGAAGTGGGGAGCGAATGCTCATTCGCTCGGTTGGTATAAATGCAGCTAGAGAGGATAACCCAGATGATTACAAAAATTATTTGAGGATGGATTCTCAAGCTTTTGATGAACTCTTGAAATTAGTTAAAAACAGAATCACGAAACAGGACACAATCATGAGACGGAGCATCACTGCAGAACAACGTCTTATCGCCACTTTACGATTTTTGGCAACTGGACGTTCATACGAAGATTTACAATTGACTACGGGGATATCAGCTCCTTCATTATCCAAGATAATTCCCGAAACTTGCAAAGCACTGTATCAGGTCCTACGAACAGAGTTTTTAAGGGTAAGGGTTACAAATTAATAATACGTACACATAGAATAACAATAACGCTTTATTAGAGGCGCTCCGTTGGAAAAGTTTCTGTGTGTGCCCTATTTATTACAAAAGGCTTGTTTATTATAATGTAATAAACCACCACTAATTTAACTTAGAATAAACTATGTACACAAGAAAAAGAATAAGTAAAATATATATGTTACAAAGTGATAGACGCCATATACATTGGCGGACGAAAGAAAGTTTACAACTATTAAAATCGCATAACTTTTTTAGAATTGGTCCAAACGGCATGAGTTTTTTTTTTTGAGAATATAGAAGGCTTAGTTAGCTAAGTGGTGTGTTTCGTCGTTTTAAAAAATGTAATTAGTCGGAATAGCAAATAAAAATAGTAAAGGTTGTTTTTCAAAAAAAATTTTTTGCGCCTGTAATGAAAATTCAAAAAACCCGTTTGTAGATTGAATCAGTTGTATACATACTGAAAATTTCATTAAAATCGGTTAACGTTGCTCTGAGCTATAAACGCTTAAAGATCACAGAATAAGGTGGGAAATCACTGATTTCGGGAAATATTTGATTATAATTGAAAAAAAAATTTAAAAATAACTTTTACTATTCCGACTAATTGCATTTTTTTATCGACGAAACACACCACTTAGCAAACTAAGCCTTCTAGATTTAAAAAAAAATCATATCATTTGGACTAATTCTAAAAAAGTTGTGATTTTACAAGTTTTAACCTTCTTTTCGTCCGCCACTTTAGTCACGTGATTACTCCGTACCTTATAAATAATTAAATTATACTTATTTTTAACATTTTAAAGTTATTCCTTACAGCAGGCCTTCCTAAGTAGGGGAAATGTACTCCTGAAACACATGTTTCGGTTCTCCTTCCAACGTTGCGCCTTCAGCTAAGGTAGGATGATTTCTACTACCCTCTCTCCGAGGAGACAGTAATGTCGCTGGGAAGTATGTTGGGCGCTTTAGGGCGAAGTACCAAATGTGTCTAATTTTTATAGGAAATTTTATAATGACTTAAAATTTTGAAATGCTAGTTTAAATTTTAATTTTTCCTACTATTTTAATGGTGGGAGATTGTTAGAACAATGCAGTACAGATGCATAATTTGCAACCCGCCATTCCCAGAAATATCAACAACTCTGCCAAACAAGATAGGGACCGGTACAAAAAATATTTTGTAGGAGAAGGAAGTATTCCGTGGCAGGAAGATATGTTGAATGCAGGTAGAGCGTAAGTGTTTGTTTTATTAAGGGGACCTTTCGGTCTAGAGCCCAAAAAATTGGTGATCTTTAGGAATTAATTGAAGGAAAACTACTATATATAATTTAATGGGACTTTTTGCATTGTAGGGTAAAGGTACCAGTAATCGACCATGTATCAGTAGTCGACCACTTTCAGAAAAACATGAAAAATAAGGTGTTTAGAAGTAACGATCTTTTGAATAAAGTGCAGTTTTCTAACTGCACTCTAACTGCACTCTGTTCAAAAGATCGTTACTGCTAAACACCTTATTTTTCATGTTTTTCTGAAAGTGGTCGACTACTGATGATACATGATCGACTACTGGTGCCTTTACCCTATTAAGGATTTAAAACAATTAACATTAACATTTGAAAAATTAAATTAAACAAAGTCGACTTTTAAAACGGAAGGTCCTCTTAAGGGTTCACGTCTATCTGTCAGGTCTAAAAACACAAGAATGTTTTTTTGCAAAGATTTGAAGACTTTTTTTAAATAAATGGTTGTGTATTCGGAAATATATATTTTAGAGTTCTTGTATTATTATTTGTATATATATATATACCAATAATAATACAAGAACTATATATAAATAAATAAAGGAATATATATAAATAAAGGAATTATCGGGGATCTTTCGACAGCTTTTTTTATTTAAGCACTTTAGGGTGATCGTGTCTGTAGGTTTGATCTGGTTCACCAGAAATAAAAAATTTTACCAAATTTAGTTAGCATATTAAATTATCTAGTGCTCAAGCGTGGCTTTTTAAATTTCGTTGCGTAGTTTTTATTTTACAGATGGAAACTGATTTAATATGATAAAAAATGAGAGCGATTCTGTGACGAAAGTCGATGCTTTTACTATGAAACAGCCGCGATTTTGTAGCATATTAATTTTTCGGGATAATGAAGGTTTAAGCACTAGATAATTTACTAGAAAAATACTTGTGCTTTCAGACGTCACAGGTGGGCACGATCTCTTCCTTGATAGACTGTGCCATAACAGGATATTATGTGTAGCGTGTATCTAAGAAGAAGATGTTTCTAGGTTGTACGCCTCCTTTTCTTTTATGTACCTTTCTTTATATATAATAATCATTTGTGTACACTGTACAGACTGTTAAAAAAGTAATATGTGCTGGTTTGGTGGGTGAATGTACACCTGTGGACTGGTAGAGATTTGTAAACAAATTTTGCTACGAAATTGTCTATTACATTGGAAATTAATGTTTCAACGATTCGATTGTGTAGAGTTATACGTAGAGTATAGTACGTACCCCTAAACGTAAACAAACACAATACGACGTTTAAAGGGACAGAAGATATTGCAAAGTGCATTGACCTTGTTAGGCCCACTAGGCCACTTTTTTTTGTATCCTCGTCGTCCGAGTCGCAGCTGATGCACCGCGACTCCTCCTCCCGCCCTATGCGACGCAGATAGGTGCCGAAGCAACCGACATCCGTTATCATCTGCGTCAGGCGGAAGGTAAGCCTGCCATACCTGCACCCCACCCACTCGTCCATGACGGACAGAAGCGTCCCGACAACGCGACCCTCCCGATGTTCAGGGAGGGCCATCCATTCGAGCCATTTGGCCTCCCATGCGTTGCCGGGCCTGGCCCCGCGCCACTTCTTGTCCGTCGGCCAACGGGCCCCCAGCTTCGCGGAGATCTCGGACGGCGGAATAGACTTCCGCCTCCATCTCCGCGAGCAGATGGAAGGGGGAGACCCGGCCAGAGCGGACAGTTCGGCGTGTGACACCGTGCGATAAGCTCGCACGGATTGGAGGACCGCTCGGCGATGAACTCTAGCTAAGAGTTCGCGCCCGATGCGGCAGTCCTCCAGGTCACCGGCCCAAATAGGCGCGCCGTACAGCGCCATGGACCGGATGACCGTCACGTATAATCGCCGAACACCTTCGTGTGGACCTCCCAGATTGGGCATGATTCGTCGAAAGGCGAATACCTGCTTCTCCAACCTGGGGGCGAGGGTCTTGAAGTGGCGCGTGAATCGCCAGTAGGTGTCCAGGGTCAGACCGAGATACTTCATCGATCGGCCGACCCTGATGCAGGCATCCCCGATCCTCAGGGACGCTCCGTTGGGGACACCGTTTTTTTTTACGTGCAGGAAATCCGGAACGGATACCCTGGACCTCGGGGGAGGCCCGGGGTTATGTTGGACTCCAACCAACTAAAAACCTGCACGGTAACCGCCTAGGGCGAAGATGTTAGCCAAGGAAAGTGGCCGTTCTTGCGCGAGATCAAACTAGCGATACGTTCGCTAGGCCACCCTCCAAGAGCCCCGACATCTTCGCCTCATTGCCAGAGTTGGCACTTTTCCAAAGGGAGAGAAGCTCCCCGGAAGTAATCCGTCTAACACCGGGGCGGCATTGCGGGTTACACGCCAATGCCGCCCCCCTTCTCTGGCTGCTGCTTCTAGGTTCGGCGAACCCCCCGCTTGCCTCCCCCACAGCCCACCGGCGCCGCTAGCCGCTCTGAGGCGCACTGTTCGGGGCAGCGCGGGTCCGAGAGAATAACTTCTCCCGGCTCACCGCACCACCCCACGGACACCACTCACGCCGAAGTAGGAGGGAGGCGCCGGTGGCGAGCGCCCGGCGGGAGGAAAGGGCTCGGGACGAACCCGACCCACATGCCCCCCCGCCGACACCCCCCGCCGATAACCCCCATCGCGGCCCGATATTGTGCGTGGGTGGGGCCCGGGAGGGGAGAAGTCTCCTTCCGGAGAAATTTCCATCCTCCCCTGTCCCTCGAATCCCCACGCACCTCCCCTCCCCCCTCGCCGACGCTATAAGACCCCGGGGCCTCGCCTCAGAAGAGCCTAACGCCCTTCCTCAGGAAACTGACCCCGGTGTCGCGTCTCGCCGAACGCCTTCCCTCGAGAATACACTTCTCCTTCTCGAAGGCGCTCGTTGCGAATCGTGTGTATTTGACACACATATCCTTCCAATGCCCGCTGTCCACCACGCCCTTCCTGATGGCTGGGTCACGTAGGTCCGTTCTCATCTTCGGGGGAATAGGCCCCGCCTCCGAAACGACTACACCCTTTCCCTTAAAATGTTTTTCCAGGGCTGCGGAGAGCTGTCTGGATCTTCTCAGTCCGCCAGGGGTAGGGCACCGGAGCACGGCGCACCGGGTCCAGGTGCCCGCATACTCCACACGGCCATCCCAGTACTTATCCCCCTCCAGGTGGAGATCATACCACATGCGGTCGATAATCCCCGTGAAGGCCCTATCGCCGCCTGAACCATCCCCTCCTTCTTCACCTCGCATGACCCAGACCTGGCCTGAGTCAGCGGTATATTCCTCATCGGGGAAAACCCGATCATCGTCCTCAAATGGACGCCCATCGGGGTCCAAATCCTCCGGACCAATGACCCCACAGGGGTCTTCTCCGGAGATCTTTTCTCCAAGGTCTGCCTCGCCACCCTCCTCGTCGTCGTCTGACGAAACCTCCACGATGGAGGTAGCAGCAGCAGCCTCTCCCATCCCACTAGAGGAACCCGCAGTGTCCTCAGGGTGTCCCTCGTTGGCAGGGGCGCTCCCCTGCGTCGTCACCTCCTTAACCTTCACAGAGGTATTCTTCTCTGGCACTTCTTTCAGGGCCGAGTCAGCCGACAGGGGCGCTACTGATCGCTCCCGTGTCTCCTCTTGAGTGTCCGCCTTCGACTCCCTGGGAGCGGCAGACACCTCGCCTTCTTCCTCTCTCGTAGGGGGGAGAGGAGACGCCGGGACGGCGTATATCTTGTCCATCAGGGGCATCAAGGACATCGCCCCCGACAATGAGCCCGGTGACATATCCCGTGCCTCCTCCCTCTCCTTCGCCGGCATCTCGTCGTCGTCAGTGTCCATATCAGAAAGATCCGATATAACAGGACCCTGCCTGCCCGCCGTCTTGGATCTCTTGCGGGGGGCCCTAACCGGAGAACCGGAGGAGGTTCTCTCCTCACCGGTTTCGCTAGTCAGGCGTCTTCGAATGCCCTGGGCGGCGGTCGCATCCATCGCCAACCCAGGTTCCGCAACAGGGGCGGTCGTCTTAGTCCCCGATGTAGACGGCGCGACATCTTGGTCGGCCAAAGGGGGGGGGGGGGGCACCGGTTTCTCCCTCGGTGGATCCATTCCTCCGCCTCTCGTCGTCTTACGCGAACGGTTCTTCACCCGTCCTGACGCGGTCAATGACGACGCAGTAGGCTTCCGGCAAGCAGAGCAGAGTTCTGCAAAGGGCGGGTTTGACCCGCCCGTCACCCGGCCGTGACGTCGATTCACCCGCCCGCCCGTAACCGTATCTGCACTCACCCGGCGATACCCGTTACCAAGCTACACATACCCGCCCGGACCCGCTGGCGGGTTAGCGGGTCAGCGTCGATTTCTATCCGCCCGAAGCTGTCGCGACGCGTACTTGACTCACCCGTAGTCGCACTGTTATCCGGTCGTACCCGTGCCTTTAGCTGCACTTCAATTCCGAATTTACTGGTACTTTATTCGGCAGTTGTTATATCAAGACGCGGATTTATTTTATTCTACGAATGAACAGTATGGAATGCATTGTATCAAATTCAAGAAATTATGGATACATGCAAAAATGTAATTTAAATTCTGGACCGCTTATGGCTTATGCTATTAAAGGAACGCAGATTGCGAGTGCAATATGTAATGCAGCCATTGAGTATTTCTTGTCTTATGAAGAAGTGGAAATATCATTTTTAAATGTCACTTTATTTATGTTTAATTACAATGTTTTGTGTTTATTATTTTGTAATAGTATGTATATAGTGCAATATTAATTTTATGCTATCAGTCCTATATTAAAAGCTTTTATTTTTTCTGCAGTATTGGAATTTTTGTTACTTTCGCTTTGTTAATAATTATAATATAAACAAAAAATTAACTTGGTTTGAACGCGGGGGTATTAGCGGGTATAGCGTAGCGCGAGTATTAGCGGATATAGCGCGGATACGGGCGAGTCAGATAAAAGTTCCGTCAGCTCCGGGCGGGTATGGGCGGATAGAAATCGACGCTGACCCGCTTACCCGCCGGCGGGTCCGGGCGGGTCGGGTGAATCGAAAAACGGACGGGTAACGGACGGGTAAACCCGCGATGTATCCGCCCGTTGCAGAACTCTGGTGGATGGAAGGGAGAGAGGAGGGAGTAAGGGTGGTGATAGGGGGAGATTTTAACGCGAGGACAGGAGGGGAAGGGGGGGGGGAGATGTGGGGGGATGAGGAAGAGGAGAGGGGAATGGATAGTAGGAGATCGAGGGACAGAGAGGTGAACGAGGAGGGGAGGAGGTTATGCAAATATTTGGGGGAAAGGAGGTGGGCGATAATAAACGGAAATGTGGAAGGAGACGAGGAGGGGGAGTGGACATACACAGGAGGGAGAGGGAATTCGGTCATAGACTATGTTTTGGGGAATGAGGATACAAGGGAGAGAGTGGAGAGGATGGAAGTGGGTGATAGGGTAGATTCGGATCATCATCCGGTGGTAGTATCGATACGGAGGAAATGAAGAGAGGGGATTGGAAGGGGAAAAAAGGGGGAGGGAAGAGGGACAGGGAGGGGGAATTGGACAGTAGAGGGGAGGGAGGAGTTTGTAAAGAATTTTGGTAATAGAGAAAGAGGGGATAGTGGAATCCAGGAAGATTGGAGGGAGCTGAGGGATAGGATAAAACGGGCGATAGGAAAGGTGGGGCAAGGAGGAAGGAGGGGAGGAAAGGGGGGGGATAAGGAGTGAGTGTAGGGTGGAGAAAGGTAAGGTAAGAGGGATGTTGAGACGTTGGAGGTGGGAGGATGGAGATGGGAAGGAGTATAAGGAGAGGAAGAAGGAGTACAGGATAATGTGCGAAGAGAAGAAGAGGGGGGAGGTAGAAAAGTGGGAGAAAGAGGTGGAAGGGGTGAAGACCGAGGGTCAAGTGTGGAAGGTGGTAAATAGAGAGAGGAAGAGAAGGAGGAGGATAGAGGAGGGGATAAAAATGGAGGAGTGGGATGCATACTTTAAGGGGCTATTAGGAGGAGTAGAGTGGAGGGTGAGAAGGGAGGGGAAAGAAGGAGGAGTGAGGACGGAGAGGGGGAGTTAAGTAAGGAGGAGATTAGAAGGGTAATGAGGAATTTGAAGAAGGGTAAGTTGGGAGGGGAGGCATACCGAATGAGGCGTGGAAATATGGGGGGGAGAGGTGGAGGACTGGTTGTGGGAGATCTGTAACAGGGTGTGGAAGGGGGAGGGATGGGTGGAAGATTGGAGGGAAGGAATAGTGGTGCCGGTGGTTAAAAAAGGGATCGGGAAAAGGGTGGAGGAATACAGGGGGGTTACGCTGACACAGACGGCATACAACGTGTATGCGTCTGTGTTGGCAGAGAGATTGAGAGAGGAGGTGGAGGTTAAGAGGTTGTTGCCGACGAGTCAGGCTGGTTTCAGGAAAGGGATGGGTTGCGTGGACAACGTATATGTCTTGAATTATCCGCGATATATCCGCCCGTTGCAGAACTCTGAAGCAGAGTCTCCCATACGATGCCCCGAAGGGAGTCCCATTGCCGCACAAATGGGGCAGCTGGCCGCCGCCACACACCCCTGGGCCCTATGACCCTCAGCCCCACATCGGTAGCACAACGTGCCTCTGTCCTCCTTGGACGGACATGCACGACGCACATGCCGAAACAACAGGCAGCGGTGGCACTGTAGTGTGCGCCGCAGTGGTTCAAAAATGGGAAATTTTGGGAAAAAATTGGGTTTTCTATGTATTCTTATAGAAAATTTTGCGCTGATTCCGAATATACCCCATGTTCCTATACCTAAAATAAACGATTCATGTGTTTTTTGGCCAAAACCATGAAAAATCACGTTTTTTCACATATTTTGCGATATTGAGCAGTTTTCTTCTGCCTCCATGTAATTTTATCCAATAGAAAAGTTGTATAGAATTAAAATATGCGTTTTTTTAATTTTTTAAATTTATTTTTAACTGTCAATATCCGTTTTTTGAACGGATTTTGTACTTGTACAATGTTTAGACAATTTTGTCGAAACAAAGTACATAAAATGATCACTGATGCTAACCTTGATCGTTTTAATTCTGCAATATATAAAACTTCTGAAGTATTTGTACTCTTTGTTCCGCGCTTCCTGGGCTTCCTCCGATAAGGTTCCAATTGGAAAAACCGCTTGTTCGATTATTTCCTGGCCATGTAATAAAATTTTGTGCACCGAAGCTGGCATACAGTACTAGGGGTACAATTTTATAGCCAACTGTGCGGTTTCGCGAGCATATGCACCAAATTTAACTGAATCAACTGCATAATTGCTCGTGATTAACTCCAATATTATTCTAAATCTTTTAATAAGATTTTCATCAATTTTAGTTATTTCTGAAGTTATCGCGTAATTTTCAAAAAATCGCCTTGATGCATTTCCGGTGTTAGTTGTTCCTGTCCCTTCCTTAACGATATCTAGAAGTAATCCAAGTTTTTCTCGACACTGATTTTGAATTTCAATTTTATTTTCTTTTTTGAATCCCCATTTAGTGTGCAGCACCAGGTCATAAGTATCGGTGCCTGTCATGCTCGGACAACTTTCGATGATCCTTTTAGTGGTGTGATCAAACAAATCCTGAAGCGGAACACTAGCTGAATGTTCAGTCAACGATATATTTTCTGGATAACATTTTTTTTCGCCTCAAGAATCTTATTATACGATGGGAAAATGTTATGGCTGATCTTGTCACGTCCCGGGTGGAGGTCTTTGGGGGACAATGACACTGTGGGGGTTTTTGAACACAGGCGAGGATCTGAAATCCTGCACACTGAGAGTTGAGGGAGGTTAGGCGAGGATCTGGAATCCTGCACACTGGGGTACAGGGAATTTAGGTGAGGATCTTGAATCCTACACACTGGGGTAGAAGGAATTTAGGGGAGGATCTTAAATCCTGCACACTGGGGTCGAAGGAGGCTAGGCGAGGATCTTGAATCCTGCACACTGGGGTAAAAGGAGGCTAGGCGAGGATCTTGAATCCTGCACACTGGGGTAAAAGGAGGTTAGGCGAGGATCTTGAATCCTGCACACTGGGGTAAAAGGAGGCTAGGCGAGGATCTTGAATCCTGCACACTGGGGTAAAAGGAGGCTAGGCGAGGATCTTGAATCCTGCACACTGGGGTAAAAGGAGGTTAGGCGAGGATCTTGAATCCTACACACTGGGGTAAAAGGAGGTTAGGCGAGGATCTTGAATCCTACACACTGAGGTCGAGGGAATCTAGGCGAGGATCTTGAATCCTACACACTGAGCGACCAAGGAGGGTTTAAATGATGAAATTGTACCCGATGAACACCCGTTAAACCCTTGTGGGTTTTTGTACCGGTTCGATAATAGGATTTACCGCTGCATATACATAAGAAGTCACTCGCAATGGTTCCGCGAAATCCGTCTAGGCATACGTCGGTACGCGGCCCGTGCAGAAGAACGTTTGTAAACACTGTAAGAACACTCGCTCGCGAACCGAGATCAGCTGTTGCAGCGGTTCGTTACGTTTGGGATCTTCGTTGCCGAAGGATTAACACAGTAACTTCACGATTGATTTAAATGGTTGTTTATTCAGGTTAAACATGAACGTTATCATGCACTGCGTTAATGGTGCAGTAGCGATGATCGTTAGCGTATGACATTTATAAATGTATATAAAATAAAACGTTTATGGATGGACATGCGATACAATAAAAGATCATAATATAGTATGAAATAAGCAAGTAAGAATAATAATATGAATTTCAATAAGCGTTAATAATGCAAAGTGTTATAAGATGCTAAGCGTTAGCAGAAATAATAATACAAAGCAATGAAAATTAGTATGAAATAAGCAACAAGAATAATAATATGAAATGTCATTAAATGAGGATGATATGCCTTTAAACAATATGGTAATTGAAATAGCTTACAAGAGTCGTTGTAGAAAGAGTTGTTATTCACTTTCACTATATATATATATATATATATATACGTTCTTCACTAGGTTTCCGTAGAGGAGTTTCCGTATAAGAGAGTTTCCGTAGAAGAGTTTCCGTATAAGAGTTTCCGTATAAGAGAAGGATTCGCCTTATGGGTCCTTGTGTTTATACATTTTAAAAGATTGTTAGGGGTGAAGGGCGGTTGCGGTATGCAACCTTGACCTATTTCGGCACGTGTCGCAGTACAGGTTATTAATAGATTTGGTCTTCCGGGGTTTTTATATGGCCTTGTAATGAATATTTGTCATTAAGACTTCCGGGGTTCTTTTGCATAGAGTTTTGAAAGGGGATACTCAACCCATTGGATGGACTGTGGATGGTTTGATTAGAAAGAGGGAAAAGGGGTAATGACTTCTTTGGTCATGGAGAGGTTGTGAGACGTGGTCTCGATTTAAGAGGGGTTTTTTAGGGACGAGGGACTTGTATTTATTAGATTTGGAGCTTTGTGGTCGTGCCACGTAAGGTTAAGAGGGGATTTGGGGGTCGTCGTTGACCATCTTGAGATGGGGACCGCTAAGGTACATCGCCAAGGTGATCAGTGGTTTGGGGAAAGGGTAAGACTTGAGTTAGGAAGACTTTGTTGAAGTGAGTTTATGAAAGACTTGTACTGTTACCGCGCGAAAAATAGTGGGACGTCACAATGTCTTTCACCATTTTTCTAATGACTTCATATTGATATTTATATACTTTAGCCTGAGCCTACTAGACTTGAGGCGCAATGTACGCCCGCACTTGCCTTCGGTTGACTTTCGCGCGGAAAAACAAATGCATGTGACCATGCACTGGTGTCCAACATTGCGTCTAGCACGGCCATTGTGCCCATTCAGATGAGCTATTTAACAGCTACCTGATTAGTATTATTTATACAGTTAAATAGCGAACATTGAGAAATTACTTCCTGTTTAGTATTATGTGTACAGTTAAATAGTGAACGTTGAGAAATTACTTCCTGTGCAGTATTATTTGTACAGTTGAATAGTGAACGTTGAGAAATTACTTCCTGTGCAGTATTATTTGTACAGTTGAATAGTGAACATGGAGAAATTTGCAATTAAGCACAAAGTTTTGTGCGAAATAATTTTTAAACGCGACGTTTTTGACAATTTTTGACAAGTTAATTACCATTACTTAAGTGATGAGCAGTGCGCGTATATTATTCAGTAATACCAGAAGATATTCCTACCCCATTTCAATAAAAAATTCAAAGCAGTCTATGAAAACAGAGAGAAATTTCTTTCAAAGTTTCAAGTCTGGCTACAAGGTTATTTCGAGGTATCATTATCTCATCTACCTGGCACGTCTGACAATTCAGCATCTGAATCATTAAACATTATAAAACGTGGGAGGCCATGTAAATCGTTTGACAAATGTTCCGATCGTGCCAAAAAGTACAAAGTTCAGTTACACCGAGAAATATTTTCACAAGGTTTAATTGATGCCGCTTCTTCCAAACCAGCCGATGCACATTCTTTTCAGAGTAGCTCTGATTCGAAAATGGATCCCGATTTGGCACTAGCCATGATGGCTCAGGCTAAACTTTCTAAATATCAGTATGAAGTCATTAGAAAAATAGTGAAAGACATCGGCCATAACATTTTCCCCTCGTATAATAAGATTCTCGAGGCGAAAAAAAAATGTTATCCAGAAAATATATCGTTGACTGAACATTCAGCCAGTGTTCCGCTTCAGGATTTATTTGATCACACCACTAAAAGGATCGTCGAAAGTTGTCCGAGCATGACAGGCACCGATACTTATGACCTGGTGCTGCACACCAAATGGGGATTTGATGGTGCTTCTGGACAGGGTCAGTTTTCACATAAACTCAAAGAAGAATCTGCCAGTGTTTCAGATGCCCATGTTTTTTCCACTTCTATCGTACCATTGAAGTTAACGTGTATAGGAAACGAACAGGTTGAGTTATGGAAGAACTCTAGACCTTCGTCCACGAGGTTTTGTCGACTCGTAAGATTTGCCTACACGAAAGAGACTCCAGATATTGTTATAGGAGAAAAAAATCGAATGGAGAATGAAATTCAATGTTTACGAGATTCTCTAATCCCGTCGGATGGGCACACTATACGTGTAAAACATCAATTATATTTTACAATGTTTGACGGGAAAATAGCTCAAATTGTGACCGAAACAAGTTCTGCAAGCAACTGTGTGATTTGCGGGGCCAAGCCTTCGGAAATGAACAAATGGCCAAAACTTATGAAAAAAGAATTAAATGTTGAAGCCCTTAAACTCGGAATGTCGACAATGCATGCCAGAATCAAATTTATGGAGTATGTTCTCCATCTGAGTTATAATTTGCCGTTTAAATGTTGGAGGGTCAATGAATCAATAAAAAGCATAAAAAAAGAAAATAAAATTGAAATTCAAAATCAGTTTCGAGAAAAACTTGGATTACTTCTAGATATCGTTAAGGAAGGGACAGGAACAACTAACACCGCAAATGCATCAAGGCGATTTTTTGAAAATTACGCGATAACTTCAGAAATAACTAAAATTGATAAAAATCTTATTAAAAGATATAGAATAATATTGGAGTTAATCACGAGCAATTATGCAGTTGATTTAGTTAAATTTGGTGCATATGCTCGCGAAACCGCACAGTTGGCTATAAAATTGTACCCCTAGTACTGTATGCCAGCTTCGGTGCACAAAATTTTATTACATGGCCAGGAAATAATCGAACAAGCGGTTTTTCCAATTGGAACCTTATCGGAGGAAGCTCAGAAAGCGCGGAACAAAGAGTACAAACACTTCAGAACTTTTAATACCAGGAAATCATCTCGAGAAGCAACAAATGAGGACATAATGCATACGTTACTAATTTCTTCTGATCCATTTATATCGAAATTACGACCGGAGTTAAAAATAAGGAAACTTCCTTTGAGTGAAGAGGCAAAATGTTTATTGCAGAATTAAAACGATCAAGGTTAGTATCAGTGATCATTTTACGTACTTTGTTTCGACAAAATTGTCTAAACATTGTACAAGTACAAAATCCGTTCAAAAAACGGATATTGACAGTTAAAAATAAATTTAAAAATTAAAAAAACGCATATTTTAATTCTATACAACTTTTCTGTTGGATAAAATTACATGGAGGCAGAAGAAAACTGCTCAATATCGCAAAATATTTGAAAAACGTGATTTTTCATGGTTTTTGGCCTAAAACACATGAATCGTTTATTTCAGGTATAGGAACATGGGTTATATTCGGAATCAGAACAAAATTTTCTATTGAAAGTCGACACCCGCAAGAGCGATCAACAGTAGCAATTAGGTATTAATCTTTTTTTACGAAAAAAAACTTACAACAACGTTTGCATACGTTACAGACGGTGATTGACGGTGAAATTTTTTTATGGGAATTGTACCTCAAAATATGTACTTTCAAACCTTTCCAGTGTCGTTGTGGAGGTAGGTGGAGGTACCTGAAAAAAAGGTGATTACTAAAACACCTCGGTATTCTGTGAGATATTGTTATATTCTGATAACAGTTGCAATTCTACTTCTTCTTGTTCTACACTATGTAAAAATGAGTAATAAAACTACTCCGGAAAAAACATGTCCACTTAGTGATATGTAGAAATTTTGACCATACTTCTTTAGTGCGAATTTTTCCGCACTTGTAATCGGTTTTAGAGGCTAAGTGACAGGAAATGATTAATACATAACCGATGAAAAAACATACCTAAAAAAGCAATACGAAATTGTGACATGATTTTTTGAGTTTTTTTCCGCCTTTCAACCACTGTGCGCCGCTCCAACAACTCAACCTTTGGGGCGAAGATGCCAGCTCGGATTTCTCCGGTCTTCAGCACCCTCGCAACCGCACCCAACGGGAACCGCGCATACGCAGAAAACAGTCCCGCGCTGTCCCTGCGGAACTCGCCGACTCGAACGTCGCTAATCGCGCATTCTCCAGACGCCGCCAGAGCTTCCCGCACCGTAGCAGGGGACGCCAGCTCGGTTAAGCCCCTGATCCTAACTTCGCCCCATCGCTGGGGGCGAGTGACCCGCACTCCTTTACCCTGGGTCGCCTCCCTCACGGCTCCCGCCAGGGCGTCCGCCTTGTCCTGGGCATCAGGCCCGGAGACCGCAATCAGGAGGGCCCCACTAGCAGCCCGCTTAGGGCGCAACGCCGAAATCCCCAAAGGCTCCAAGGGGACCGTCCTCATTGCCTCAGCGACAGCCGTGGCAAAGTCCACCTCCCGGCCTTCTTCAGCCACAATACTTACTGCCGCCCCACGCGACAGTCGCAGTAGGCGAGGCTTAGCTCCCCTTCCTCCTCTAGACGGCCGCGGCACGCCATCACCTTTCCTTGCTTGGCCTCGACGGCCAACCACCTTCGCCCAGGATATTGGGGCGGTGGTTTCTGTTCCGTCCTCCGCAGTCGCACCCGCAGTGGAGTAAGCGCCGGTACTTCCCCGGTTTCCTCGTCTCCTCTTCTTTCTCCCTTGTTTGGGGACATCCCTCGGGAGAGGATCCATCTCCTCACCCGACGTCGCCGGACCCGAGGGTCGCATGGCGGTAGCCTCCGTTGTTGTGGGGGGGGGGGCTGGAACCTCTTTTCAAGGGCAGTCAGCCTCTCAGCCAGGACCATCATCGCCTCGCCAAGCCGGTCGATCATGTTCATGACCGGGTTCGCGAAAGTCACAAGGTCTTCCTGACTAGGCCCAACCACCGGGCCCGTGGTCTCCCGTGCGCCAGCGTCGCACGCTCGCGCCTCGGCGAGTGCGGGGGCAGCGAGTCTCGTCCTCTCGCTTATGCTCTTGAGCCTGTCCTGCAGGCTCTGCTCCCTCCGCTGGCTGTTCGCCGCCTCTTGCCTCTGCTTGTCCACTTCCTGGAGAAGCCGGTTAATCTGGCCCTCAAGGCGGCCTATGAGCTGTTTCTGCTCATCGAGCACACGGTCCTTGGATCGAATGACCGCAGCCCATCTCCCAGCCGTGCTCTCTCGCGAATCATCCCTCTCCGAATGGATCGGGGATCGCGATATGTCGCGGGATCGCGATACCGCACCATCACTTCTCAACCGGAGTCTTTCACTCCTCCTAGGAGAAGGGTCCAGAGTCCGGTCCGTATCCAAAGTAGCTTGTACTGGGTGGGGTGGCAACATACCCTCCCCACTTCCAGCGACGCCGGCCCGAGACAGCAGCTCGGCGTCGTCAGTCTGAGTCCTTACTTCAACCTGATTGCTGACAAGGCCAGGTTGAGTCGGGCGACCCCCCGATAGCGGCGTTTGTTCCGAGGCTATTCCTCTTTTCTCCATTCCATGAAATTGTCTTTAAGGGCGACGACCCCATCGCCCAGCGGTCTCCTAGACCTTCCCCACTAAGGCGGGGGGGGGGGGGGCACCCGGTGTGCGTTTTACTTCCCTGCCGAAGAGAAAGTCCCCCTCATTGAGGAGGACAGGTACCCCTGCGGCGAAATGCACCGCAGGGGAGCGCAACTGCCATGTCCACGTTCGCGTCCCTACCCGACTATGTCGTGCAGGGACCCCAGGAGCCCCACGTGGAGGTGTGGTACATGGTCTTGCCCCGGTCGGGCCTCCAACTTCGTCCAAGTTCTCCGCTCCGGGCTGCCTAAGGATCCTCCCACCGCGACCCTAAGGTCCGGGGGTACCACCAGAGGCGACGACCCAGTTGAGAGAACATGGAACCCATCGCAGTTCTCCATCGACAAAAGCCGGCAAGCCGACGGCCGATGGAGACCCTTCCAGAACCTTCTGCTCCCGCCCACTAGACCACTGTGCCAGACCCCACCATTCGGATAGATACTATCAAAGCGACAGAGTAGTGATAGACCCATGCCTCTAGGTGCAACTGTACATAATTTTGTTTACAAATCTGTACCAGTCCACAGGTGTACATTCACCCACCAAACCAATGAACATTACTTTTTTAACACCTTGCACATTAAATCGATCTGCGCATGCGTTAATATTACTGTTTCAATATGGTATAATTTAACTACTTTGTAATTATAATTTATGGAGTAATCAATTTTAATTCTGCACAACTCAGTACAATTTTAACACAGTCAATCTAAGAGTGTGAAAATGGCATAATCGAAAATAAACTATAACTTCATAAATGTTTACATTCCTTTTCTTGTGCCCATTGCAAAATTCTCAATAAAATATTATTCTTTAGAAATTCTGTTTCTTCTTTACTTTCAGCCCTACATTCAAATGATTTTTCTACGTAGTTAGTACTTTTGGCCCGTATTAGTAATAATAATAAAATAAACAAATAAACTTACTCGATCATCAGACTGGGTTTCATTTTCAGCGGGGTCCTTTTCAATTATCGATGCGTCTGTATCTTCAAAATTAGGTGTTAATATGTTATTTGCGTCCACCTCGGAAGATTCCTCCTGGAAAGATGATCTTGGATCTTCGTCCATATTCGAGACACTTGTGCTTGGGGTCTCCTGGTCTAACGTAAATAACATTTTGTCGTAGTGCCGTAAGGTAGGCACGTATATATCTTCCGTCCCCTTGCCAGAACGTTTGGACTCCGCCACCTTATGCATCTCCTTCCGGAAACCTCTACGAAGACTTTGTATTCTCTTCCGAATGAAATCCTTATCGGCTTCCGGGAAGTGTGGTTTCACCAAGTCGATGAGCCTTTTGTATGAACGAGTTTTTAAATCCCTATTGAAATACGGGTTCGTTTTCAATTTCCACAGGCAACTTATTTGCCTGTATAAATCAATAAATTCGCCTGTCAATTTCTTGCTCCAGGAGTCTGCTATTTTCCTATGTGTGCCGATTTGTATTTTTAAAATGGCAAGGTACACTCACAAGTCACTATCTGATGTCACTTTGACTCTTCGTTTGATTCTGCCTTTGTTCCGTGTTTTCCCTTAAAACGTAAATATTAGTTTCTCCCTCCGTAGCTGAAATTTCCGGTGGAGGTGGTTATGCCAAAATCTAATTGGTCATGGTGTGACAGAAGGTGCTGGTGACCATTCTCCTGGAATGGGTAAGGTCTAGGCCAGCAATAAAAATTAAAAGCCCCATCAGTGAAGGCATCGCGGAGAGTCCCAGGATTATGGCAATTGGAATTGCCGACCCAGGTGTTCGCCAGGCGCAGGGAATAAACTTAAATATCCAAAGTCTCAACAGTCATGGTTAAAGGAGATAAATATGTAGTCGTGGGAGGAGGGTAAATAGAATTTTTTCAGCCATTGATAAACTACATTAAGTTTCATTATAAGTATGTGGAAATACGCATGGTTACACTGCACAGCTTGCAATCAATCTGCCGGGTTCATCAGCAATCCACTGCTAATATATTTTTATAAACAATTGATCTACATATACAGCTCCACCCCCCTCCCCCGCTGCTGTACTAAAAAATCACACGCGATTACTCGCGATGAACGTCAAAACACTTCGCGGAAGGACCCGAGTCCAGAAAGGGTAGTCTCCGCGTGGTCTCGCCTACGCCATCCTCTTTTCAAATTACACGTGGATCCCTTATCGCTCGAGTATATATATACATGCGCTCGCATATAAAAAAAACTACCCGGGGCGTATTGGGTACAGGAAAAGATGGGGCATATGGAGGACACATTACTATGACGATGTGTAAACTTTGCGTCTGCAAGGAATGCAGGTCCGATTGGGCCTAATTCTAATATAATCTCCTTCCTACGAGTTACCTTCCCTCGCAGCGCATATGTCGAGCGAGCTTTTGTTATGATATTCTAACGCGGGCTTGTACACGAGAGATAAGGGAGCCGTCTTCAGTTTTAGGGGTGGACGATGCAAGCGGAACTACGCGCGGACAACAGATTACCACTTTTCTTCCTATGACCTGTCTCCGCGAGGAGTATTGATTAGTGATGGGGTGATACGAGTCTATTCTCATGAGTTTTAAGCAGTTCGATACCCAAAGTACTCGCTAGCATCGTTAAAAAGGCGCTTTGTAAGGCGCTCTATTTGAAGTACTGTAACTCCAGATATAACCACTATTTTTGCATACAATTTTTTTCGTATTCCCTAAAGATTGACAAATGAAGCCACAAAGCTGGAAGTAAATATATTTAATTTTTTGGTTTAAAAAAATTTTCGTTTACTTCCTACCGCTTGTAGCGGCTCGCAGAGTGTTGGCTGCCAGGCGCGCCGCGCGCTTCAGAATTTTCCGCACTGTCGGAAAGTCCACGCGCCACGCCCAATCCTTGGCTTCAAGAGCCGCTTTCCTTTTCTAACTACCTTTTCTGTCTCGTACGTAAACTTTTCTGAAGTCGAGGTTTTGTGCGCCACACTTTTGGACGCGACACGCCTGACAACGGTTCTACTCGCACGCAAGAACGTGGAATTCCGACGCGCCACACTTCTAACCGTGCACAAGATGCTAGCAAGAACGTCCGATTAGGTGGAAACTTTTCGTCTGCAAGTAGAATGCAGATCGCAATACAGTCGTTATAACTGAGTAATAAACCATTTCCATAATTTATAGCACCTTCAGGTAAACCAAATGTAGCTTCGTAAAAACAGATGTTTCAGTGTGCCCTACTGTAACAGCATTTATGATATCCTCTATAAGCCAGGTATATCCAGGAATTCGCATACTTTTCGCGAACCTACGTATATCGCGATCGTGTCTTGCCGATCGTTTCGCAGATCGATAATATACATGGAACAGGTAGTACACAATACAAGACTGCGCTGGTTCCTGGAAAAATCATGTAGAGTCGACGTAGAAATAGGAGCCCGAACTCGCTGTCTCTAAGTAGTGACGCATACGATCTTCTGGCCTGCGAGAAGGAGCGCGCTCCTTCCGACGTTCCGGCACGCCACGGCAAATGCGTGCCGCGCTGGCGTGTGGCGCGCAAAAGTGCCACGCAAGAACGTCCGTGTAAAAAAACTGCAAATTTTCAATTTTGAACATCTTTTAGGTACCAAATAACTATTACCATTTTGGCATAAAAGATGTCGAAATCGAAAATTTGCAGTTTTTTCAAAATCGAATTTCTAAAAAAGGGAGGGTAATGGCGACAAACGGTTTCCGGATTCGTTTTCAGCGCATGAAAACCTATAAGAAACGGCTATTGAATGTTATAAGTCCAGATGGCTGTCGAACTGTGTTAGTGAAACCTTATTGCTTTTTTGTTGACATGTGGCAATTCTGTCTGTGCCATGACAAACATCAGTTTGAAACATACGCCGAAATGCAAATATTTCTGACTCTATTTGTTACAACAATGTGAACCCAACATCCTTTTCGGAAGAGCACAATCTACACTGCAATATTGTATAACTGTAACTCTGCGTATCAAACTTTAAACCCAATTTCTAAGACGAAAAATTGCAATTAAAACGTTTATGGCTTTATAAATATATTTTATCTCTTGAAGCTATTAATGCTCAGTTTACACCTGACGAGTGACTCGGCCGAGTCATCGGTCTGCTACTCGGCCAAATCAAAATCTTGACCGAGTGACCGTTTGCATGCATCTAGTGGTTTGAACGAGTCAATCCATTTTTACGCCTTTGAAAAGTATAAATTTTCAATTTTTTATAATTTTTTCTAGCCCCCCCCCCCAGCCAGAAGTATATTCTTCAAAATAAAAAAAGTTTCAGTCGAATCGGATAATAACTTTTGGAGATACAGGTCCCACTGTTTTGAAAACACTGTTTTGAGAAAAACGCGTTTAAAGTTTTACGTGAGCGCCGAGTGGCCGGTTGTTGCCCATGCTTTTGCCGCTACTCAAATGCCTATAACTTCGGGAATTTTACGAATTTCAACAAATCCTTTCAAACACGTATTTCTAAAAGATTGAACATTCGAAAAATGAAATAAAAAAAAATCTATATTTAGACCGGAACCTCCCCTTAAGGCATTATTTCATTATAGCACATATAATTTACGGGTCTGGCATTTCATTAGTTTCTACCTTGATCCTTCAAATAGTCGTACATGCCATCTAGCACGTCAAGAACAAATGAAGAGATGGTTGGTCTAAACCACAGTCTAAACACTCGAAAAAGATATTGTAGAGAACAAAAACTTTTTCTTGTTGCCAAAAATGAAAATAATTTTCTGGCTGCTATGGCATTTCTCAAAATAGTGTCTGACTTTTGAATCGTGTCAGCTACATTTTGCAATAAACTTTAATCGCATGCCGCTTTGTTTTATGTTTATTCTTATAAATAATCTGTATTCCGTTGCATCTTCGGTTTCTAAAAATCCAATTATGTATACGACAAACGTGCATTTCGAGCACGCATTTCCCACTCACGCGTAACAATCAATTCATTTATTTACAACAATCTAATTTTTATATCCAATTCTGAAGGGAGGGGATACTCGGCCTAGAGAATAGAAGCCGCTTCTATTCACTCGCTCACCGATTTGCTCGCTGAAATCCTCGGTTAAAGGCTACAATATGCGTTCAGACGGAGTCCGTACTCGGCCCAGTATACTCATTCGCCGATTTGCTCGCCGAATTCCCCGGCCGAGTGCTAGAATATGCGTTGAAATTAGACGAGTTTTCGGCCTAGGAGGCTCACTCGGCCGAGTCACTCGTCAGGTGTAAACCCACCTTAAGGGGGGAGACCACTGTAACGGTCCGAAATATAAGGGAGTTTTCGGGAATTTATTTCAAACCAACAACGCAAGTAAATCAATGTATTGCTCAGTATAGTTAATAGTGTACATATCGAAGGGTAAGAAATTTTTTTCTCAATCAAATTCATAAATCAGTTCCCTGTATACTCTTCGTCAAAATTTGCGCTGTGGTAAAAACATGCTAGTCGCGTTGACAATGCCCAGACCATATGGTTAATCCGAATTCAAAAACAATAATATTTAGAAACTAGAAGCCTGCCTCTATTACGTGACGGTCAAAAAAAAATAAAAATTGTAAAAAATTACAAAGTGGCGGACCACTGAAAAAAAATCATGTTTTCGAGGTACAAAATTGGGGAAATGTTAATAAAAAAAATAGAAGTAGATCGAAAATTGAAAAAAAAAACTGATAGTCACGTAATAGCCACGGGTTTTCCGTACAATAAATGTCCTTGATCATGTTAATTGGACGTATAGTTTTCTCTGTACACTGTCAACGCGGTTGAAAAATGTCATTCTGAGGAAAACGCGATCAATATTCCGCGCGGCTCAGTCGCGCGTTTGACCCCGCTTCACAGAAAATACTATATCTCCGTCAGTTTTGTCGAATGTCTTATATAAAATTTGAAGAAAGCATTCTTGAAGTGTACGTCTTTCAGAAAATATAACAAAGAAAAAATCGATTTTTCAGATTTTTTATAGTGGTCTCCCCCCTTAAATAAAATCATCTTATTTTTTTCATATACCTGTGTTAGGGTGTTTCAATTTTCCAAAGGTGCTATTTTCATATAACTTTGCTTGCCCCCTTGGTTCTATTTATCTAAGTGATCTGTGTGCCAAGTTTTAGACAAATTTAATAATATTTAGGGGTTGCACAGTTTTATCCAGGGAGTCGAGACCGATAGAAATTCGGTTTCGGTCGCGGTCGCGGTCAGTGAGACCGACCAATATGGCACTTACAGTTCTCTCGACCGAACTAGAGACCGACCGAACGGTCAGGGTTTTTCTCTCGACCGAAGTAGAGAGCGACGAGCGGTCAGGAGTTTTCTCTCGACCAAAACTCGAGAGAGAATTTCTCTCAGACTTTCGGTCCTGACCGGTCGCAAACGGTCGCAAACGGTCGAGTTAATTTATGGAGAGATTTCTGTTCCTCTCCATATATTACGAGTCGGAGCGGTTCGGAGCGGTTCGGATCGGTTCAACCTAGCTGAATAAGCCGGGAAGGTATGGATGCTATTCCTGCCGCTCATACTGTTTGTCACTCTGGTGACGGGTTTGTTGATAGCAGACTTTTGCAGTTATTTGTTACTGTAACACTGTCCATATATCTGCCGAGATATTATTCTATATCAAACACTAGTTATGTATTATTTTAATAGAAGTAGTTAATATAAATAAATTAATGTTAATATACAAATAACAAGAAAATGGTTGAAAATATAATTCTTCATGTGGTTATTTTAAAAGTATGTCCAAGTGTGGAAAAAACAGAAGATAGGAATGTAATAAAATGTAAATATATTTAAAAATAGCATAAATAACAAATTTCACAGCAAAATTTATTTCATTGTTTCAATTTTTATCTCTCACAATAACATGTGAAAATATTATTTAACATCTTATGAATCAGTTGTATAAACGTTACTGCTTCAATTTTTAATACGATATACATGTATAAGAAAAGAGAGTGGTACATCGGAAAATACTCCTGTGATGCGAGTAGTACATCTAACGTAAGACAAGGATGGCCCCGTCATGATTATACGTTGCCATTCTTTAGTACCTGTAAAAGAATCAAAATTAGTTTCTTATCAAAACAATTTGTGGGGAAAGTAAATTGAAGGATCGGATGTAATAAGGGGACTAGTGCTCGAAAATGCGAAAAATTGTTGTTCAAACGCTAAGAAAGATTGGAAAATTAAATGTTGTTAAATTGTACTTTAAAAAACATAGTGTTGTAAAGCTCGTCACGACACACATTTTTTTCTATTTACAGTTTGTTTATCCAATGATTACAATTCGAGTTAAAAATTATGAACAAAAAATTTTTCACCGTCCACAATCATTATTTCTTTAAAACATAAATTGCGATAACTTGAATAAATATTAACGGATCGTTATGAAATTTAAAACATAACTTCAGAAAACTCTAGCGAAGCCGTAAAATGTATGCACAAAACCCTTATGTTAAAAAATGTAATAATATTTAATTAAAAAGTAATACTGGACATAACTCGTGTTTTTCAACGTTCGCCGTTAAAAAGTATCGGGGGAATTTTGAGGTATATATAACATGCTGCGACAAAGTTTTTCCTTAATATACAAGGAAGATTTTCACCAATTTTCACACTGATTAATACATAATTGTAGAAGATATGACGATATATATAAATTCCGCGCGGTACCAACAGTCAACGCGAGTGCTAAAACTGCTAAGTAGTGCATTATATACGTGGCTGCTGACTGTTGGTGGCGTGCGAGATTTATATATAAAGTCATATCTTCTACAATTATTTATTAATCAGTGTGAAAATTGGTGAAAATCTTCCTTGTATATTAAGGAAAAACTTTGTCGCAGCATGTTATATATACCTCAAAATTCCCCCGATACTTTTTAACGGCGAACGTTGCAAAACATGAGTTATGTCCAGTATTACTTTTTAATTAAATATTATTACATTTTTTAACATAAGGGTTTTGTGCATACATTTTACGGCTTCGCTAGAGTTTTCTGAAGTTATGTTTTAAATTTCATAACGATCCGTTAATATTTATTCAAGTTATCGCAATTTATGTTTTAAAGAAATAATGATTTTGGACGTTGAAAAATTTTTTGTTCATAATTTTTAACTCGAATAGTAATCATTGGATAAACAAACTGTAAATGGAAAAAAATGTGTGTCGTGACGAGCTTTACAACACTATGTTTTTTAAAGTACAATTTAACAACATTTAATTTTCCAATCTTTCTTAGCGTTTGAACAACAATTATTCCCATTTTCGAGGGCTAGTTCTTTAATTGCACCCGAGACTTCAATTGTGCTGAATAAACATGAAACTTATCTTTTAATGAGTGGTGAAGAAGCCATAATGCCCATATTATGGTCGTCGCTTGTAATCCTTCACGTGCCAGGCCGCTGTCCCTCGTCCGTTTCGATGCAATGGGAGGTGATTGCCATTCTGCATTACCTGTAAAAGATTCAATAGTAGTGTCCTAGCAAAACAATTTGTGGCGAAAGTAGATTGTGCTTAATAAAAATGGAACTTATCTTTTGATGAATGGTGAAGAAGTCATCATGCCCATATTATGGTCGTCGCTTGTAATCCTTCACGTGCCAGGCCGCTGTCCCTCGTCCGTTTCGATCCAATGGGAGGTGATTGCCATTCTGCATTACCTGTAAAAGATTCAATAGTAGTGTCCTAACAAAACAATTTGTGGCGAAAGTAGATTGTGCTTAATAAAAATGGAACTTATCTTTTGATGAGTGATGAAGAAGCCATAATGCCCATATCACGGTCGTCGTTTGAAATCCTTCACGTGCCAGGCCGCTGTTCCTCTTCCGTTTCGATCCAATGGGGAGGTGATTGCTGTTGGCCGTAGTCGATACCCGCGTCAAAGTCCCTCGATGACGATGTTGTTCCTTGATATTATGATTGCAGTTATTATATTCACTACACTACACCGCACCACACTACACTACACGGCACTGCACTGCACTACACAGCCACTCACGCTTACACTAATTAATAATATTAGGACTTAAATAATGTATTACATCTAACAACCATTATATCATCGATGACATGCATTTGTAAATTATATCGCAGATTCGAAACTACATGCTTTACACCGGAAAACAATCTCTCCACGCTGACTTGTGTAGCAGGCGCACTCTGAACTACACACGCTAATTTGTATAATACTGGTTCCGCGGTTTTCATTGACTCCCAATATAATAATAAATCTTTATCTTTGGAAACACGCTTCCACGAAAGATATGAGCATAAAATATTGTTTATATTTATCGCGGTTTGGGCGGGGGATGAATTTATTTCTGTTTCGGATTTCAACAACAATTGCTCGATATCGTCACATTCATTCTCGCACTCATTCACACTACTCGCTGCCACATTCTCGCCATTCTCTACTGTAAGATCATGCCATCTTTTCCATAGTGAAACTAATTGTTCTTTCGCCGCTGTTTTATCTGATTCGCTCAATAATACATTATATCGTGGATCCATAAAAATCGCGGCACGAAACACATCATTCTTAAATAAATCACGCTCGCGGTTTTCCATGCTGACTATCAATGATTTTGACGCGACGGTATCGAGCTTCTTAATACTAATTTTGCACGTCAGCCATGCTCTGAAAAAATCGCCCATTACGAGTTGCTCCTCCTGCAACTGTTTCGTCGCAATTTTCGCGGGTCCTAACGCGTCTACAATCTCTTCTAATTGCTTCCAGGTCGCTTCGGTGAATTCGTCGGAATTGGAAGCAATTTCGCGGCACACATCTCGCTTATCGTACACGTACTTACACATATCGTAGGTCGAATTCCAACGCGTCGGGCAGTCGATTGGCGGTCTTAGTAGACCTAGGGCCTTTAGGGTTACCGACATTGAGGGTAGGCGCAATTGTTTACTAAGTTCCCTAACTTTCTCGATGATCCCTACGTATGGATCCTTCTTAATTACAGCACACACTGCGAGTTGCAGTGTGTGCGCAGCGCATCTCACACCTTTTATTTCTAAATTCTCTTCCAAATCCCATAACGACAAGTCCTCCGTGGTATCCTCTTCGCCGCAGTCCTCTTCCAATTCACTGGGTTGTTCCTCTTGAATTTCCTCGGCCATAAGTTGCACGCACTTCACCATGTTACTCGCATTGTCTGTTGTAACTGAATATACATTACGCAAAGTTAGTCCGTACATCGTTAATACACACTTAATTTCTAATTTCAAATTCATCGCTGTGTGAGACCCGAGTATCTCTTTAGCGCATAATGTTCGCAACACTACTTTACCGTCCTTAATATACTGCATATTCAATCCGAGAAACGATCGTCCAAGACGCGACGCGGTGTCAACTTTTAAGCATACCAACCGGCCTATAATTTCGTTCTGAGTAATGCGCCGAATACACTGTGCCCGCACCGTTATTTCAGATCTAATGTTCTCCGCGTTTATAACAGTTCCATTTCCCAATCCTACGAGGATTGGATTTAATAACTTTTTAAAACCACTGTCTTCCATTAAGGTAAATGGACGAGCGTTTACAGTTACTAACTCCACACAAGCATCAAGCACGTCACTATCACTTAACTGCACTACACACACACTTTGTTTTTTATTTTTTTTTTTTGCGCCGCAGTTCACCGTGTCACTGTTGATCCTTTTTCTTTTTTCACACACTTTTAAACTACTTAGTTCGCAATATTCATTTGGATGCTTCAATGACATATGCCGCTCCAAGTTTGTAGCATGGTCGCCCTTACACTTATATCCGCAAATCTGATTACCGACTTTGATAATACATTCCGATGTATTATCTTCCTCGATATACGAAAAATACGCGCGAACCGGATGGCATTGCTTTCTAGCACTAAATGCCATATTGCAATCACAATTAAAAAAATTACGAAACTTACGAAATATAACGAAATTATTCTAAACTCCGAGTTCTAAAATAATTTAAATTAAGTTGGGCTTGAAAAAGTCCGATTGAATGTTGAAACACGACACGAATGTATCAAAGAGAATTTGGGTGTTCACTTCAGCGTTGCCAAAATGACTCTGCCTTGTCGCACGAATTTCCTTAATATATAGGTAAACTCAGAACGTTTCTTATTGGTTATTGAAAAGTTGGGGAGGAAAAGGAAGGGTATTCCACTCTTTGGAAAAAGGAAGTAGGGGGGGTGATAGTTTTATGACATGCACTTAGGATCATATAACTGGTCATCGTTTGAACTTCGACAGGGAAAGCCATAGCGAGAGAAATGTTAATTATAAAGTGCACTTTCTTCCCTCGTTTTGGTAGAGGGAATTCCACGCCAACTTGATCACTTTTTGAACTTGATGTCAGGGATTTTTTTTAAGGGATCACATACACCAAGAGCTGTGAAAAGAGAGGACATTTTATGAATTTTTTTACGAGTTTAGCAGTTTCATTAGTTTTTCAGTTATTAAAACCCAACTGTGGCTATTGCAAAAAAATCCATTTAAGGACTAGATATTGATGTGATAAATAATCGTGCCAAGTTTCATTCCAATCGGTTCAGTAGTTATTTATATATCATTGGCACCGATTTGAAGTACATAGTTTCGAGAAAAAAGCATTTTTTCAACATCTACGTGATAATGGGTGTTTTTTTACGCCTGCCGAGCGGGAGCAAAATGGCCAATTTCAGCCGTGTCGCATTTTCAACTTTTCTCGCAAGGGAAAAAACTTTGCACGAATGCGTATTCACATTTTTTACTTTACTCCCAAGGAAACTTGGGTTTGCGAGCTGAGTGAACATGGCGTTAACCTGTGGTATGAAGAAGCAATTGGTCGACTAATCGCTATCGATCATGTGTGTTTATGTTTACATTATAACTGTCACATCACCTCTTTTCATTAAAAGATAAAATTAGTGATAATCTGAGTGATAATGATACGGGATACCACACGCCCCTCGATACACAGTGATCCGAGTCGCCGAAAACGTGATAAAAAATCCTTACGTTTACATTTCACCATTTATCATTATGAAGATGATCATTCAAAACTGTTATTATATTAAAAGTAAGCACTGTAGGGATGGGGGTGCGGGGTAATATCGACAAATTAATGTTATGTTTGGTTTAACAGTACTGTTTGATTTGATTACGTTATTTCGACGTGCGTTACGAAAAGTAGTACGTTTCAAAATATTTTTTAATAAAAGTAGCACGTTTGTCTTCGTTCTCATGAAAACTATCACGTTTCGGTTTTCGCTGCGTAAACTATCACGTCTGAGCGGTTTGCCACGTGATTAAAATTTTCATATGTATTGTCTTTTGGAGATTACATGGAATTATTATTTATTAAACACTATTTACAACAGTTGAATTTTTTTAAACAGATCACGCGCTGAAACGTGATAGTTTCAATTTAAAAAAATATTAATAAACGGGCCAAACCTTCTAAATGACAATAAGAGAAGAATAAACTCAATACGATAGATCAGTTTCGAAGATGTAAATGCTTAAGCACAACTCGGGCTCACGAAAAGATGTAAAAATTGCAAACTTTGACGGCCGATACTTTATAAATAAATTCGAAAACAGCAAAATGGTGATCTACTCCCGCGCACCTCCCATGATTTCATGTGGACTGCATCTTTAAAAAAAATGCCTGGCATCGGGTGTAAAAAGTAATCGAGTTGCCGTGAAATTGCCTACCCATAGAAAAGAATCCCTGTCCAAGTTAGAAATTTTTTGTAACTCAGGAACCAATTTCACTTTTATGAAGAGACTACACGGTGCGTTTATGGTTTTTATTCGACGATGCTTGAGCTGTCTGGGGGAGGAAAAGCTCTGCTGTCGAGAACGGTCAATCCTACAATAAAAGCAACTCTTCGTAGTTTACCACACCATTCTTAACATGGAAAATGTAGTCCCACCTTATTAAAGGTTTCAAATTGTTTTTAGTAATTGCTATTTTACTCAGGGCTTCATAGTCGTGATTTAGCCACTCGTAAACAGCACTTTATTGTTATACCTATAGACCCTCATTCGCTCACGAAAGGACGCATCGCGAGATTTTGTCCATGGATCATTTCAAGGCTTAAGTTTCTCGAAGGAGAGGGCAAAACACCCTGTCTTTGCGTTGAACCATAACATTATATGGAACAGGGACTTTTCGGTATAATCCCAACTGCGATTCAAACAAAAGCAATTAAAGAAACTCTTTCGCTGGCATAAATGACACCATTTAGGCAGATGCGGGACCAGTCGATTTTATGTTTCGTCCTGATTGAAGTAATACGGGGTGCGAGTGGTATTGTAAATCTTCCGCAGTAGTGCAGCGTGCCCCTCGCTTACTTGACACGGGGCATGCCAGAACCTTGGATTTTCGCCCACGGACCCTACCACCACTCCAGGACCAAGCGTACCCCCTTCTGGCGCCTGTACCGCATCACACAAGCATACCCGTCCCTCCACCCGTGTGCCATATGCGCTGCCTGGCCGGCGCTCTCCGGCGAGAATTCGTTTTCCCGACATCGAAACGCTTGTGTCGCAAGCAAAAAGTCATGAGTTCAAATCCCGGTGGGGATATTCTACATTTTTTCTTTATTTATTCTCTAATTTCTCTTCCTATATTCTCAGAAGACTAAAGTCTTGAAAACTGTTAATTTATAAAACATTTTCGAAGCTTGATTTGTTGCTAAAGATGCGATCCCGTGTAGTTTCCGAGTTACAGAAAACTTCTAACTTCGAGTTGAATTTTTTAACGTTGTTCAAGAAAATATGCATTCTTGCGCCATCTGCCAAAACTGTCAACAATTAGGTGATTCGTGGCCCGGCCCGCTGACTCATGTGGAGCAGCGATCAGCCCCTTCCCTCGATTCGCGATCGATGGAAGGGGAAGGCTCTTCCTTCCAGGAAATCGACCGCGGTTTCCTGGATCCTTTTTAATCTGTTCGCAGCTTCGCTACGCTACACTCGCTTTTCGCAACGCTGATTTTTCTCGCACCGCTCGCTTCTCTTCGTTACTATTTGCTTGTAACGAAAGCTATTGCTTTACATACGCGCGCCTGCTTGCGCTAAACCGCTATAAACAGTTCGCGATCATTATTGTATAAAGTGTATTGTTTATTTATCGTATTGTACATAGTTAAATATAAAGTGTGATAGTGAACTTTCTGTAACGTCCTCGTGCTTAAAAATAGACTAAGACTTTCTTCGTGACTAAATTAACTTTCCAACGTTCCTTGCGCCGATCCCTTAGCACGCTTTAGTACAAACGTCTTACGTTAATTTTAAAAAATCCCGTTTTAGAATCTGCTTATTTTGTAGGTAGAATTACAAGGTATTTGGTAATATTTTCTCCAAGTTTAAGATTCCTTCGAAGAGACTTTTGCAAAATAAAAATTTGTTTTGTAATTTACTATCTTACAAAAATATTTTTTTCAGTTTGAAAAAATATTAATCAAATGGGCCAAACCTTCTATGCTCCCAAAAATGGTAGGATAACTGTGATGGTGATTTTAAAGAAATTCATGAACTTTGTTGAAAATGTAACATAAGGTTCTTATGATATGTACAAAGGACATCAAAACACATTTTTTTTCAACACCTGCATGCAAAGGGGTGTTTTTTTACGCCTTCTGGGCGGTAGCAAAATGACCAATTTCAAACCTATTCGCGTTTTCTACTTTTCTCCCAAGGGAAAAAGACTACGCGCATACGTATTCGCACTTTTTTACTTTGCTCTCAAGGAAACTGGAGTTTGACGTTACCCTGTGATATGAAGATGCAGTTATTCGACTAATCGTTATGGGTCATGTGTGTTTTATCTTGATATTACAACTGTCACAGCACCCCTTTTTATTAAAAGATAGAATTAAAAGATAAAGTGAGTAATAATGAGAGTGATAGCGATGCGGGATACCACACGCCCCCCGAAGTTGCAGAAGCTGCAAAAGCGATTGAAGAAAAGCTGCCATCAAAATCAAAAGAAAAGTACTAGACAATATACAAAAAATAAAATATATGAAATGGCGCGATAATCCTAAATTAGAATCGTTATCGGAATCAATAATTTTAGTAATACACGTATTTACTAATTTCGACAGAATAAAAAAGCAATCGAACATCCAGATTTTTTTGCTCACACTCAGCAAGCGTAAAAAACACCCATTTTCATGTAGGTGTTGAAAAAAAATATATTTACATTTTATTACATTCCTATCTTCGGTTTTTTCCACACTTGGACATACTTTTAAAATAACCACATGAAGAATTATATTTTCAACCATTTTCTTGTTATTTGTATATTAACAATAATTTATTTATATTAACTACTTCTATTAATATAATACATAACTAGTGTTTGAAATACAATAATATCTCGGCAGATCGACATAGTTTGGAATGGACAGTGTTACAGTAACAAATAACTGCAAAAGTCTGCTATCAACAAACCCGTTACGAGAGTGATAAACAGTGTGAGCGGCAGGAATAGCATCCATACCTTCCCGGCTTATTCAGCTAGGTTGAACCGATTCGAACCGCTCCGAACCATTCCGAACCGCTCCGAACCGCTCCGACTCGTAATTTATGGAGAGGAACAGAAATCTCTCCATAAATTAACTCGACCGTTTGCGACCGGTCAACCGACCAGTCGGCGGACTGGTCATGCCTTCGGTTTGGTTTCGATTGGTCTCGTTAAAAGTACGGTCTGAGATTCCCGGTCGAGAGGCAATCGGTCTCGAGTTCGGTTTCCCTCCACAACCTCTCACTGTTACGGTCGCAACAGCGGTCCCTTTTCGCCTCGGTTACTGGTCGCTAGACCGGTCGCGACCGGTCGGATATTCGGTTTCTGTTTCGGTCTCGACTCCCTGGTTTTATCACTAGGGTAGGCCTAAGGCGGTAGTAACACTTTGGCTTGGGAATACGATTACGCAGAAACTATTACATTTACAACAAAAACTCTTATACGGAAATGTTACTTACTTATTTGACATTATTGAGTCACAACAGCTTCACTGTATGTCAAGTAATATCCAAGTTATTAATAAAAAATGAAAAGCGGAGTGTTATGGCCCTAACGATTCAGTGTAAAGTGTTGAAACCGTATCTGAGTCACTTGTAATCCTACATGGTTTTTATGCAAACAAGGCAATATTATTCGCTTTCTTTGACAACATTCGGTTCTGTTGCGGTACAACCAACCCCGACTGCCGATGCTTGTGAACTTCAATTATAAATTGTGACTAACAAGACACTTAAGTGCTGAATAACGATCAGTATTGGTAATAATAGAATGTAAATTTATCTAAGTGTAAGTCTTCTTTGAAGTTTAGTTTCTGTTTTAAGGACTTGAGAATAAAAATAATTATCATTGGAAATCGTGTTTCCTTAGTCTACTAGGTACATATTATTTAGCGTGCAAAGTGTGCAACCTTTAAATATTATTCAATCTTCCTAAAATTTGTCACATATTCTTTTTATATTAATAGGAATCATTACATGCGCAAAGTAAAATAAAAATATAGTATTTTAATTTTAACCCTATAATATGAAACACCCAAACCTGTGTGTGGTATAAAACAGGCATGGAACTAAAGTGAACGCAGTGGCCGTTTTTCGGAGGCAACGCCTCCTTTCTTCCGCCGCGCGTCTTGGCCCCCGCGGCGGGCCAAGGAGCTTCGAGCGCCTCAGACCCGTACCATATGAACCGCGCGTGGCGCATTGGGGCGACACCCGTATCAATAGATTTCCGCATCACCCATGGGGTACTATTATCGATACGTTTTTTTTTGTCAGTGGTATCCCCTGTAGGCCTATTCCATTGTGTCACGCGATAAAAATGGATAGGAAAAACGCGTTTTACTATCAAAATTTTAAATACGTTTGGGAAAACTCAATTTTCGCGCACGTTTAGACGTGTTGGGCATATCTAAAATATCAACTTTAATACGTACAACGTCGACCAGCCTCCCCGTTGATATTTTAAATATGCCCAGCACGTCTAAACGTGAGCGAAAATTAAGTTTTCCCAAACGTATTTAAAATTTTGATATCGATAATAGTACCCCATGGGTGATGCGGAAATCTATTGATACGGGTGTCGCCCCAATGCGCCACGCGCGGTTCATATGGTACGGGTCTGAGGCGCTCGAAGCTCCTAGGCCCGCCGCAGGGGCCAAGACGCGCGGCGGGAGAAAGGAGGCGTTGCCTCCGAAAAACGGCCGCTGCGTTCACTTTAGTTCCATGCCTGGTATAAAACATGAAGATATCACTTGCAAATGTTATATTTATAGAATGTAAGTGTTACTCAATATTGTCTAATAATTAATTGTAATTTGCAGAAGCATATACATTTTTAATTAAAGGAGATGGAGCAGGTAGACGTTTATATATTTTGCCCGAATATCGTGTTGAAGGTATACGCTTTGCTTTGAAAACTTGGGAACCAGATGAACCAGATTCTATTTCATTCGTCTTTATAGTCGATGAGGATTCAACAAAATCACGTTATATTCTTAAAATTGGGGCTTTGGATAACGAAAAAGTACTTCTGTATTATGAATCGGAAAGTGAAGGTAACTGGCGGAAACGCATTTTATAAGATACAGTTTGAAAATCACAGTGCTTGGATTGTTTTCAACTCACCCTTTATTTCAAATTGATCTTCGATTGAGAAAACAATAAAAATATACAACATTTCAATATTATATAGTCGAAATTTATCATTTTAATCAGGTATTGAGATACACATTTACTACACAGAGTATTCCCGAATTTGTGATGCAACCAGAAAGGATATGATTCGTTATGCAAAAGTAAGTTGAATACAGTATTGTCTCCGTATTTGCTCGCTGCTCGGGACCGGTGGTGAGCATATATTCTGTACAGAGTCCTAATTCCGAGTGTTCGTTCGTCGCGCACGCAACGCGTTCCATCTCGCTCTGGCCTTCGCCGGACAAGAGTGAGACAAAAGTGGTGGGGATAGCGACAAGCTTGTATCGCGTGCATAAAATCGAGCATATACGGAGACAATACTGTATATAGAATTAAATATTTTCATTCAGAGGCTTTGTTTTCAAGAAAATTGATTTTAAAATTTGTTTGATACACGTACACCTGACTAATGATCAGTAGAATTGATCAGTAAATACATATGCTACAACTGTAAATAAAATTGCTGGAAAAGTATAGGTCTTACTCGCTTTGTTGGGTGTCTATTTTATGGCGGTTTTGGCATTCCCTCACAAGGGAAGATCCCGAACCCGGAAATTCAAAGAAGTCTGAAACTTTGTAAATATGTAGGGAACTTCCTTTCTGATTGCAACGCAATTTTTGTATGCTGCTCAAATTCATTCGAAGCGGGTGGAATTAGCCGTTGAAAATTCGACTATTTTCTGATTTTATTTTGTAACTCACAAACTATAAGAGATAGAAAAAAGTTTCAAGGCAAAAGTTACTTCCTTTAATTAGGACTTTCATTTGATAACTTAAGTACAGTTTGTTACGTCCTGAAGGGACTTTTGTGAATCACGCCGAGCAGTTGAGATAATTCACCGGATTCTTACTCTGTTATGGTGCTTTTTTTTTTTTTTTTTT
Organism: Andrena flavipes; assembly: GCA_963971345.1. Taxonomy (NCBI): domain Eukaryota; kingdom Metazoa; phylum Arthropoda; class Insecta; order Hymenoptera; family Andrenidae; genus Andrena; species Andrena flavipes. The sequence goes on from OZ020479.1 coordinate 58,600,230, forward strand.
TTTGAAGAGGGGGAAAATGCATTACGCATTCCCCGACATTTGATGTCGGGGTTATGTGGGACTCCCCGCCTATAACATAGGCGGGATACCCACTAAAAACCCCCTCTGGTGGTCTCCACGGTGGGCCTCATGGCGGCGCCCGGTACTTCTGGTGTAGTCCGTCGGGCGCCGCTATTGTTACCAATGAGGCCCCGCTAACATCCCCCCACTCCCAAATTAAGCTTTGGGAGGGGGGGAAACCACCGACTCGGTGTCCACTCAATCTGAGTGGACTCCCCGGTCTCCAGACGCTGCGCTTAGGGTGCGTGCATCTCGCGCAAAAACTTAGGACTAACTTAAGCCTAGCTTAAAAGCTAACTTAAATCTACCACCACCATAAAAATAAAAACCACCACCATAAAAAACCCGGATAAAAACGCGAAGAAAAACGCGGTAAATAACCCGGATAAAAACAAAAACCGATAAAAACGCGGTAAAAAACGGCTCCCCGCGTAGGGACACCGTCAGGGGGGGATGTCACCCCCCCCCCCCCTCGCGATCATCGGGGGCCGACCCTCTTTCTCTTTTTAGCGAGCCTGGTGCGCGCGCGGGCCCTCTCGGCCGCAGCCTCCTGGGCCAGCCGCACACGCTCCGCTCGGAAGAGGCGGTCGGCCTCTCGTTCCGCCTCCTGACGGGCCCCCATGACGGAGGCCGCAAACTCGCGGAACGCTGCCCATCTCTCCGAGGAGGAAGTGGCAAGGGGCACCAACGTGGAGACTTCCATCGGTGCCCCGAGGCAGGCGGTCAGCACTTCGCGCTGGGGGGCGTACTCCGGGCATGCAATGGGCACGTGCTCTGCGTCATCCCGGGCCGCCCCGCAGACCAGACACGCCTCGGAGGGTACTTTCCCAATTCTATGTAAGAATTTCTGGAAAGACCCGTGCCCCGTCAGCAATTGCATGGACCAATAGTCCGACATTGGTGGGGGGCCCGAGGCGTCGACGAAGGTACCGACCGCCGGGACCAGGCGTCTCACCCACCCAGTGGGTGGGGACCTGTCCCATTCCGCCTGCCACTCCTCCATAGCCGCTGTTAACGCAGCGGCTTTGTGGAGATGGGCGCGTGCCTTTAAAATGGCCGGGTCGCCGCCAAGGGTGGGGTTCTCCCTGTCCAACGCTTTGGCACAAAAAATTGCGCGCCCCATTTTGGCCTTAATGTACAGCGGCATACGCCCTGCTAAAACGCATAGCGAAGCAAAGGACACAGTCCTGTATGCCGCTGTACATCGGATCAAGGCCGTGCGCTGAGCACGGCGGAGAATTGCTCGTGCATTCTTATTGGCCAGCGCAACAGCCCAGACCGGCGACCCGTATAAAATGATGGACTCCCGCACCGAGATGTAGAGTCTCCGGGCATGGGCGGATGGGCCTCGGGTGTTGGGCAGGATCGCTGATAGCGCTCCTGAGACCCTATCCGCCCTTAATGAAACCTCCCCCAGATGGGCCCGATAATTGCGGAGGCAATCAAAGATCACCCCCAAATACCGGACCCTGGCCGCCGTGGTGACAATGGCGTTCAGGATCGGAAGACGTACTGTCTTCTCGACCCTGTGGCCAGTCAGGAGGATGGCCTCCGTTTTTTCTGCTGCCAAGGAAAGGCCGGTTTTCTGGAACCAGGCTCCAATCCTCGGCAGCACGGAAGCCACCTGCAACCTGACCTGAGGGAGGTCCCTACCCGAAAACAAAAGGGCGAGGTCGTCGGCGTACGCTATCGCACGCCCCGCCCCGCCCATATCCAACTCGGTGAGGAGTCCATCATACACGGCGTTCCACAGAAAGGGTCCTAAAACGGACCCCTGTGGAACGCCCGCATAAATATTACGGACCACGGTGCCCTCATAGGAGTGCACCGTGATCCCGCGATTATTAAAATAATCCCGAAGGAGCGCCCGAACATAACGGTCGACACCCCTCCTATCCAACTCGTCCAGAACCACCTCCCAACGGAGGGTGTTGAACGCGTTCTGAACGTCGAAGGACAGAAGAAGGCAGATGTTATTATGGGCCCTGGAGAGTTCGACAAACCGAGCAACCTCGGTGGCCGCCTCCATGGTGCCAACACCGCGGCGAAAACCATATTGATTTTTATGGAATGGATCCCTGCCGAGCTGGGATTCCAGGATCTCCTTCATAACGTACTCCCATACCTTGGATAAGGATGGGAGTACGGAGATCGGCCTATAGGTCCTCGGGCTTAGGGGATCCCTACCCGGCTTCGGGATCAAGATGACTCTTGCCATCTTCCACGAAGCCGGGATTCCACCGCGCTGTAAAGTGTCGGCAACCATCTCGCGTATCAGATGTTTATGTGCCCTGGCCACGCAGGCCACGACCCCCGATGGGACTCTATCGAGTCCGGGGGCCTTGTTGGGCTTGATACGCGAGAGGGCCCTGTCGACCTGCTCGGGTGTAACCTCCGGGGTTCCCCTCCAAAAAAAGGAGAGGGGTCGCATGGGGAGGGGACACGACACGAGGAGGGCGTGCGTACGCGCAGGCCCAACCGCTGGTGCGGGGGAAGGGAGGGGAGGGAGCGGGGCAGTGGCAAAAAGGGTATCAAGTACCCCGCCAACCTGCTCCTGCGTCATAACCATGTTAGGTTTTCTCCCCCCCAGTCTAGCCATAACTATCTTGTATGGCTCCCCCCACGGATCGCCATCGACCGTGCCGTACAGCTCCCTCCAGAGCTTCTCCTTGGAGCGCCAGATCAAAACTTGGACTGAACGCCTCGCCAAGGAGAAGTCCCGCCTCAGTTGTTCGAGGCGGGGGGAGGAGGGATCTAATCTCCTCCTACTTCTCTGGAGGAGCCTACGGGCACGATGCATCGCTGACCTAGCAGCGGCGATATCCGCGTTCCACCACCGGTTGGGCTTCCGGGTCCCCCTTGGAAGACATCTCTTCCTGAGGACCCGGGCACTGACTCCCTCTAAAAGGCGCTGCAAACCCTCCGCCCTCGGAACCTCGTCCGTAAAACCAGGCGGTTCCGGCGGAGGGGGAGGGGCAGACACGCCCACAGGCGTGGCCAGCGAGGAGGGCGGAGTCGGGAGGGCGTTCCGCAGAACGCGGAAACCCTCCAAGATCGACTCCGGGACAACGTCCTTCATTGAGTATGGAGTCCAGCCGTCGCCAGGTGGACGGCGAGCCACACCCGGTTTTGCCAGGATGTGGCGGACGTAAAGGTGGTCGGAGGCGGTAAAGTGCCGAAGCACTTCGCTCTTCCGGACCAACCCGGCCAGACTCCTGTCAACGGACAAAACATCAATAAAGGACGAGCCCCTGCCCGTCCGGAACGTACAACGTCCCCGGACTCTAATAGGCACCAGGCCCAACCTCGCCAGCAGAGCCATGCACGCGTGGCCCCTCCTATCTGCGACCCTTCCCCCCCATGCAGGGGATTTAGAGTTGAAATCCCCCGCAAGGATTACCCCTCTCCCCGGGGTTAAAAGTCCTAACACTAAAACTTCGAGCTCCTGAAGGAAGCTCAGGAAGGCGGGGCCGTTTCTGCTCGGCCGGCAGTAACAGCTCACCACGACCGTGTTATCCACGATCGCGGTGGCTATGCCTTTGGCAGCAACAGGGGGGGTAAGGGAGGCAAGCCTTCCCTTGAACCCGGTCACCCAGATCGCCGCATCCCCCGTGGCATCCCCTATCCACTCAGGTAACATCCTGAATGGTTCGGAGATGACCACGAGGTCAACCCCAAGCAGGCAGGCATTTTGGATCATAAGATCCTGTGCGAGCCTGCACCTGCCGAGATTGATCTGCAGGATCTGGATCATTGACCGGGTCTACCTGGTCTTGGCCCCCCCGCAGCCGAATTTGCCCTAATGGCCGGGCAGGCCAGCGACGCTGTAATATGCGCCGCCTTAGGGCCCGTTACCCCCACCGCCGAACAAATCAAGCATTTGGCCACGCCCTTGCAGGCCGCAATGGCGTGGTCCAAGGCCCCGCACCTCCTGCAGAGCTCCTTCCCCTTGGGGACCGTGGGGCATGCGGCGGCCAGATGCCCCAGCTGGTGGCACGCGAAGCATCGCGTGCTCTTCACCAGGGGTCTGGCTCGCACCACGGTCAAACCCGTCCTAAAACGGACGGGTTCCGCGCCCTTCGGGAGGGCGGTGGTGGGGACCTCCACCACCGCGGTCTGGGTCCCATTGAGAGTGCTTCTCAAAGAACGGACCGCCAGACCGGCCACCTCCACCTTAAGGGCCGCGCCCAAGTCCTCCAGGAGGGCCGGGGCATCGACCATAGGGTCGATGTCCCTAACCTCGAGGGCCGTCCTGTCCTGGAGGGGGGTACAGACCACCTTCCCGGACGAGAGGTTCGCGAGCTCCTTAGCCACCAAGGCCGAACTGGCCTTGGGACCAAGCTCTAGAAGCACGTGCCCCAGGCGCGTGCGTTTCGCGGCCCTGACATCGGTCAAGGCCGCACGCCCCAAGGTCACGGTCGTCCGGTAGGTGTCGATAAACTGACCCCCCTCCGGAACCCTCACTAAGACCGCCGCCGGGCGGGTTCTCGCCGGCCTCGCCCTTTTCTTGGGCGGAGCGGCCTGAGCCCGAGGCTTCGCCGCGGATGTAGGGAGGGAAGCCCCCGTCTTCCCCATACCAGGGCGGGGTGTACCCGCCTTCCCACTAATTGGGATAGACCCCGGCTTTTTGCCACTCGGGGGGGGGGGGGGGGGGTTGGCGGGGAGTACTCCCCTTCGGCCCCACCTTCAGGAGCGCCCCCGGTACCCGAGTACCCTGAGCCCCACTCTGGGGGGCAGGCGGCTCCTTAATCCTTTTCTTCTTCTTTTTCTTCCTCGAGACCTTCTCAAAAGGAAGGTCACGAGGAGGGCCGCCCTCACTTGGCTCACCATCCACGCCTTCAATGGGGGGGGGGGTGGAAGACCACCTCCAACCTTCCCGGAAGGCCCCGCCTCTTCCCCAACAGGGGGGGGGGGGAGCGTGGGTTAGCCCAGGGCCCGAGGATTTAAGGGTAGCGACGGGGGCCGAGGACACAGCCTCAGAGAAGAGCCTCTTCTTAGTACCCGCCGTCGCCACCTCATTGGGGGAGGACCTCAGCCTCTTCCCCATCCCCTTAGATTGTGGGGTCTTCGACACACCCCCCTTCTTAGAGGGAGGGGTCTTATCGCCCACCACAACCCTGGGGCTAGCACCCTGAGCCTCCCCGGGGACCGAGATATCCGGTCCCCGAGGGTCCACCACCTCCACCGTCTGGGTGGCCATGTCCGCGGTCATGGGCCTTCGGATGACCGGCAACCTTGACTGAACCAGCCCCTTCGGCTGGTTCTTTGCCGGCTTCCCCTTGGCCTTAGCCTTCGAGACCACCGCGTCGTGGTAGGCCTGGGCCTCTACCACGGCCGTCGACGCCACCTCGCAGCGGCCGATGATACCGTCGGTCAGGGTAGCTACCCTGGCCTTCGTCACCCCGCCCGCTGCGACGGTGACCTCGAGGTCCCGGCATTGTGCAACCAATTGTCTGAGGATTGCTCCCACCTCCTCAAGCCGGGCCTCAAGCTTTTCCTCCGATGTCATGCGCTTGGCACGAGGCAGCGCCTCGGACATCGGAGTCGTCGTGGACGGGGGGGGGAGTTCGGGGGCATTGGGCCCTGATACAGGGCCCCCCCATCATCCCCCACCCTACCCAGGACTTCCACACTCCTGATGGTGGGGCCACCCGCTGGCACCCCCAGTGGCCCTGAAAAGGGCCGATTGTCGGGGTCCTTAGGACCCCCACTCCTGCTAGGGCGCCTAAGGACGCCCCCAGTGGCCCTGAGAAGGGTCGATTATAGGGGATTCCCCCCTCAATCCCACCCATAGGGTGGATACTACTGGGCTCCTGCTGCAGCCTCGGTGCTGCAACCGCCCCACTCCTGACGAGGCCCGCCGATTGCGAGCGACGCTCCGGAGGGGTCCTCGCCAGGGTCCACCCCCTCACAATGCCGGTATCCGCCGGCGTAGTGGGGGTCTCCGGGATAACTGTATCCCGGATCGCTTTATTCGTGGGGGGGGGGTGAGAGTCACCCCCGCCGCCTCGAGCAGCGCGACCCTACTCCTCCACTCGGTCCCGCTGCCCGGCTCCACCTCCACCTCCACCCCATGAGCAACCTCCGGGGAGTCTTCCCCCAGAATAACGAGGGGGGAGACCCCTCCGAATGCTCATGGGTCCGTTCCATGCTCAACTCATTGTCAGTGAGAATGCCAGGTCTTACCGCTGTAACTTTTTCCCCGGGGTGCAATGGCGGTAATAAATCACCGCCACCCGGGGTGGCACTGGCCCGCCGCATCAGCGCAGTGCCATCGGGCTTACTCATACCCTGCGAACTGCCGACAACATCCACAGGGGCTGATCTTATATCAGCACTCGCCGCATAGTCATCCGAGGCGCGGCTCATATAAGACATAAAATCATTAAGTATCTTAAAGGGCGACGACCCCACCGCCCAGCGGATTTCCACCCGACTCGTGGCCCCGATGAAATGGCCACAGCGGCACAACCGGCTAATGCCGGGGGGACCCCGACGCCGCTGGTCCTGTCTCCGTTTATCCGGAGAACGAGACCCCCCATGGGAAGGTGTTAGGCCCATGGGGGGCCCCCAATCCCTCCCTTGAAAACAAAGTGCCCCCCCAAGACCCGCCCGCCCCCACCCCAAGCACCGATGTGGTGAAAACCCCACCGCCCGGGGCCTGTTAGGGCTCCCCAGCCCCATACCGGTACCCCGTGCTTCTACCGGCAACCCCCCTTTTCTTTTCAGGGCTGCGGCAGACGAGCGGAACAGAAGGGCGGACGGGCCCCGGGACACCAGCCCAGGAGACCCCAGGACAGGTAGGTATGGGCCCAGAAAAAACCGGCCCACCATCTGAAAGCATGCCCCCCTCCTGATCTTTTAGCCACGGGGCCCAGGTAACCCTGCTGAAGGCCACCCGGGAACCCCGCCGCGGCGGAGGCCGCACCGCCCACCCACCATCCCTTCCCGGAGGAACGGATGTTTTTTTTTTTTTTTTTTTTAAATGTACTCCTTTAACAGGACCGCAAGGAGAGTGGTCAACCCTTAGCCAGGAAGGTAGCATCCCCCGTCCGGCCCCTAGGTGGGGTAAATCCCCCACCCAGGACCCGAAGGGGAACATAGCCACCTTCCCAGAGCTCCCCCACCACGCTCAAGGTGGTTGACCCTGGAGGGAGACTCTGTTATGGTGCTAAAGCACGCCTTGACCATACTTACCATGAAAGGATAGGGAGGAAAAGGGGTTGAATCAATACTTGTCACAGAATTTAAGGGAAAAACAGTAAGAAGTACATATATTCTGATAGAAATGTGAATTACAAATTATATACCCTAGAGACGGCGCTCCGTCTCTGCTGACGGTTGCGGGTCGCTTAACCTGTCGTAGGTCGCGAGCGCTCGCGTTACTCTCGAGTGACACTCGGAAGTCGCTTGATCTGGCGCTCGTCGCTTCGCTCGCTCGCTCTTTTCTGCTCTTAGCGGTCGCTGTGGCTCGTATCGGCGCGTAAATGCTCTCCTGGCGAGGCCATTTCTCGGTATATCGAAGCGGAGTTACACTTAGGCTACCTTAATCGGCCGAGCGCGGTTCTTGTGATAGACTATAAGGCGGAGACGTGATCTAGATGGCGCAATTCGCCGACGATACTTCTTAACCCAAGCTCTGAATCAAACTAACTCTGGCAACGTCCTCCGGTTGAGGCTCGTGCCTCGCACTCTCGAAATCCACGGGAGGAGAAATCGCCCCATCGGCACCTAACGATTCCTACTTCTTACAAAATATTGCGCCTATGTCGTAACGGAATGCGACGCGTGGACAGCAAGCACGGAATGAACCCCATTTAGACACGAAACGGTCTCGTGAGGCCGTTATGTCGTCAACCCGTGCGTAGCTGTCGGCGCGTACGCTTTCCTTCACTGGAAAATTCATTCTAAAATGATCCCAAAAATTGCAATGACGTTGAACTAACAAGAAAAACGCGCAAAAATCGTTCAAAAGCCGCGAAATCAAAAGAAAGGGTTTTACAGAGAAACATAACGCGAAACAGGTGATCCTCCAATTTTTCAGACCATATCGCATGTTTGATGATCAAAGACATACGGAAAAAAAATCTGATTGTTCTGACCTGTTGCACAGTGTTTAAGGGGTAGTTTCACCTCAGAAAAAACGTGGACACTTGAATGATTCCATGATTTTTCTTAAAGTGGCATCATGTTTTCTAGAAAATGGTAAATATGCAATTTTTGGGATCATTTTAAAATGAATTTAATACGGTTAAAAAAAATCTCATTGATTTGACAACTAAAGGTTCTGAAAGGAAACTGTCTTAGCTTTCCAAAACACTCATGAACAATGTTCTACGATCATGCGTTCGTAAGTTATAGTTGTTCAAAGTGAAAAGTTCCTTTTTTGCTTTGATGGTGGATAACTCAGTCAATAAAAATCATAAAACATAGCGAAAAATACGAAATTACAGAGAAATGTTTGCTCTATAAGAGCCCTCCATTGGATTTATCTGAAAAAAAAAATTTTGGCCCGTGCATACGTCCAAACTTGGCAAAAATTTCTGAAACTTTGTTTCCTGCGCTGCATCTTGATAAAACAGTATCATAATGGACGAAGAAAAAATATTGAGTGATGGTTTCAAAAACTAGAGTCTTCAAGCGTTAAAATGCTTTTTTAAAATATTTTATGCGACCATTTTTCGCGGAGAAATAGCCATTTGAAAACGACCAAAATTTTCGGGAAATTATAGTGTTCCTTTAATTTTTTCCAGGAGTGTATATAGTGCTATAGTGGTACGTGGTTTACATCATGCAGCATAGACTGTAATCCTAACGCCAACAATTCACAATCAATCAAAGAATGTTGCTCAAAGTGTTCGCTTTCGGAAATTAATTTCACATAATTCGTTGATACGGGAGCGGTACGCAGCAGTTCTACGAAGGTTGCATATTTACTACTGACAGAGTACATATTTTCAGTTAGCCAGGTATACATATGTTCAATACAATGTTCATACGCGAACAGTTTACGCATTGTGGCTTCAGTCATATATATGACAGCGCGATTATCTGTGATTTTGACGAGTTGATCATTGTGTATACGCGTGAATTCGATTCGCAAATGATCAATTTCGATGTGGGTCTGGGATGTTGTTACGTTGTCGCGTAATTTTTTAAGAATGTTAGCCCCATTTTGCAGTAGGAGTTCCATGTAGACAACGAGAAGCTCAATTCGCTGCCTTTATTGTCGGCTATGGTGATCTCAACGTGGCACGAATCCATACCAATGCGAATTCCAATAGTTAGCCTTTTATATGCTGTTGCAGTCAACGGGTAATCACGTCCCAAGATTAGTACGATTGTTGGTTTTGGTGTTGTGGATCCAGAACTGTAAGAAACATGCACACGAAATTAATACTCGGTTCGCTTGCGTTTACAGTGAAAGAAGTAAGTGAAAGTGAAAAGTGTATAATAACGCGTACATACCTCGTATTGAACTGTTGATGAAGATGTTCCTGTTGCTGGCGTTTATTGGGGTAATCACCATTGATGGCGGATGCATAGGATGAATCGTTGAAGCTACGTTTGTACATCTTGATATGCGCTATGTACGATTATACTGATCGGTGGAGAAGTTAACGCAAACGACAATCTTTAGCACTCGAGCGAACGTGGTGTAATGAAGTTCACAGGTCTGACCAACGTCGCTTTTATACAAATTCACGTACACGTACACATCAATGTGCAAGAATATATTGTATCAGCATTCGAGGGAGGGGATACGCCAAAGAGTAAGACAGAGATAGCAAATTATGCATAAAAGTCTCGACACGTGTCGAATATAATATGATACTTTTGCATTCGAGGGAGGGGATACGCCACAGAGTAAGACAGAGATAGCAAATCATGCATAAAAGTCTCGACACGTGTCGAATGTAATATGATACTTTTGGGAACGTTGAATCTTAGAATTATGCAGAATCAGCAGAAATGGCTTCGGATGATCTCGGGAATGATCGGTTTTTTTACATGCAATCTGTTGGAGGAAGGAGGTACACCGAAAGAGTTAGACAGAGATACCAAATCATGCATAAAAGCGCGCTGTAAACTGCACAAAGCCTCAAATCGTTGCAACGTGTTGCGGGGGGAAAAAAGACATACTGCATTTACGACCATGGAAAAATTCGCGCAAGTAGAAAGCCAATTGTTGGATCAATCCACACGATTGATTTCGCGGGAAGAATACTTCGCGTAGGAAGAACGGTGCAACGAGTGTATCGAATCGTTGGAAGAACAGAGCCGTGTGAAACGCCCGCGATTATCAATCGGTGTTCGGCAATCGTTGGTTGCTCGAATGGCGCAGCTCGAAGGGCTGAAACATTCATTGCGCAGCCGTTTCGTGCGCGAAGGTGCCGGACATTCTAGCATAGGACTTTTGTGGCGCGAAATAGACGCTGCGTTCGATAACCGCGTATTAACTGGTGCCGTGCTAAATTCAAACTATATCGAGCCGCGCAACTTCCTCCAAGATGCGGGGACCATTGTGCTGGAGCATGTGCGGGGTGCTTTGGAACAGCGGAACCTCAAAGTGAACACGATGTTCAACGGTGAATTTGTGGCGGGTAACAAGCGTGCTTGTAAAAGCATCAACACCCGAAACTGCGAACTCTTCCGCACATCCGATCTACAGGAGTGGTACCAGCGATGCGTTATCGAACCCACCCTGGCATCGTTGGAAGAGTTCCAGGAACATGATAGCGGATGGGTATTGACGAGAATCCTCAACCTGAATGTCAATGTTAATAAGTACAATTCGTTGCGCGCGGGATGCCGCTACAAGTTGCCGCGGGATTTATTGCTGAAGAAAGCTACGATCAGTACACAATCCGAGGACAACGCGTGTTTCGCGTGGGCAGTGGTCGCAGCTCTCCACCCTGCGGAACGAGACACCGCACGCCCAAGCTCATATCCGCACTATACATTGGTGCTAAATCTGCATGGCATTGAGTTTCCAATGTCCCTAGCACAGATTGGAAAATTTGAACGGCTCAACAACATCTCCGTCAACGTCTACACCTTCGAAGAGGAGAAACGGTCGACGGTCTTTCCGTTGCGTCTCACCAGCCACAAGATGGATCGACACGTCAATATGCTCTACACACCGAATTAAGAGCACGGCGATGTAGGGCACTTTGTACTGATCAAGGATTTATCCCGGCTGGTGGGCATGCAGCTGAGCAAGGAGAAGATAAAGAAATTCATCTGCGATCAGTACGTATAGAAACGTATGAAATGTTGAAATGTCTGACGAAAAAAAATTAAATAAAATTTGTTGTGTTTTTACAGATGCATGCACTACTTCAGATCTGTTAAGAAGTTGGAGGCGCATGCAGTGGACTGTGGCAAGATGAACGACTGTGCCATCGTGCTGCCCAGCGAAGGCAAAAATTTCCTCAGCTTCGAGAACCACTGCAGGAAGGAGTGGCTTCCCTTCGTGATGTACGCTGATCTGGAGTGCATCATCGAGAAAACAGAGGACAGTCACCGAGTGGGTGATACAGACAATAAATTGCGCGCGTACCAGCACCATAAAGTGCACAGTATTGCCTGTTATATACATTGTTCGTACGATACATCACTGTCGACGTATCGATGTCGCCGCGACGCGGATTGCGTTTCATGGTTCGTAGACGAACTAAAAAATTTTGCAAACTTCACCAAACCCATCTTGACCAGTAATGTTCCCATGCTGGATTTAACTCCCGAACAGTTGACGACATTTCACAATGCAACATACTGTCATATTTGCGAAAAACCATTCGAGGCTGACGATAAACGAGTCCGCGATCATTGCCATCTCTTCGGACGGTTCAGAGACTCGACACATTCGGAGTGCAATTTAAATTATAAAAATGCGTTTTTCATCCCCGTAGTTTTCCATAATTTATCCGGCTACGATTCACATTTCATTATCAAGGAAATAGCTACCGCTTTCGACGGTCACGTTGACGTATTGCCTATAACTAAAGAAAACTATATTTCATTCACAAAAAATGTCGAAGATACGGCTGCTTCAGACTCGCGAAATTGTATTAAATTGCGATTCATCGATTCGTACAAATTTCTCAATACCCGTCTCGACAAATTAGCGTCTTTTCTTAGCACAGATCAATTAAAAATTTTACGATCCCAATTTGAAACATTATCCACCGAGGATTTCAATTTACTAACGCGAAAGGGTGTCTTTCCGTATGAATACCTCGATTGCGCGAACAAGCTGCAGGATCCATGCTTACCGCCGAGCGAGTCATTCTACAGTTTGTTAACGGGTGAGACTGTATCCGAGACCGATTACGCGCACGCCGAGACTGTCTAGCAGCGTTTCGGGATTAGAACCTTGGGCGAATACAGCGATTTGTATTTGAAAACAGATGTCTTGTTATTGGCAGATATTTTTGAAAATTTTCGCGACAGTTGCATCAAGAGTTACGGATTAGATTCAGCGCATTATTATATTTTACCTGGTTTCACCTGGGATGCAATGCTAAAACATACCAAAATTACATTCGAATTGCTCACAGATGTCGACATGGTCATGTTTATCGAACGCGGTATACGTGGAGGTTTAAGGGGTCATGCCTAGTTGGCAAGCGAAAAAGAACGCGATTTTCGGGAATTTTTTGTGGAAAATTGAATTTATATTTTTTACAACTATTTGCTTATTTTAAAAGTACATATATTGAGCAATTCTCAGTAATTTTCTTATTGGAAAATATTAAAAAATGAAAGAATAACAGCCACTCTCGCGGAAGCCGTTTTTATAAATGCGCTGCGCGATGAGCACGATTTCTCCGAGCCGGGTCATCTAAAATCAGAAAGCCAAGAAAATTCTGTTAATATATGAGTTTATCTAGTTCGTGGACGAAGGATTTTTTAAAAAAATAATTTCAGACAAAATGGCGGCCGTTTAACGCAAAATCATGATTTTTCGAGGTCTGAATTGTTCGTTTTTCGTGAATTAAAAATAGAGTTTTCATCAAAAACAAAAATCCTTCGTTCACGAACTGCTCCTTGGTATGCAAAAGAAGCCTGAAAAAGTTTTAGGTCGATTGGTGTGAACGGTTCCCGCGATATCTTGCTCACCGTTCGTGACTTTTCTAAGAAATGTGATATCGAGTAAAACGTGTTTAAAGTTGAGGTCAAGTTTACACCAAAAGAAAGTGATAATTTTTCAACTTACACAGAATCATCGATTCCAGGCCCATATAGCAAGTCTTCTGCTGCAGAAGCTGCCTCCAAAAGATGAATTTGCTCTTGTCTACGACGCATTCTGGCCTCTCGTGTATTCTCTTGCGCGCGGTGCTCGGCAGTGGTGATCCGGACCTTGTCTTCTGTCGTCATAAATTCATGGGCATTTTTGCCACTATGGACTCCCATAACTTCCATTATTTTTAAAAGAGTTATTGAACCTTCATTAAAAACACAGGCTGCTATATATGCTGCCATTTCGACGGTTATCAAACCACTGGGAATAATTTTTGGGCTAATCTTCCATATAAGTTGATTATAACTCTCGTTATTACTCTGCGTAAATCCGCCAACACATCGACCTAATAATTCGTTCTTACTTAAATCCTCGTATATTGGCTTGATAGCCGTCAAAACATCATCCGGTAAAGCATTGTAGTTATGTTTGTAACTTTTTATTTTCCTCTTCTGTTTCTTGGCCAACTTGGCATACGCTCGCTGCCACTCACACCACGAGTCCGCTCCAGCCGGGCAAATTTGATGTTTCGGATTTTTATTAGTTGAACTATAGTGATGGTATGTTGCCCAAATAGCACTTTTCATATTTTCCGCTGAATCGCAGTGTCTACGTATAGCCAGGCCGTAGTAAACTGTTAATTTATCTATCATTTTGCTCGTTAGTTTGCCTTTTCCGCCGATCCCTTTATTTTTGGTTTTAAACTGGCGTAATCGAGTACCCATTCTTTTTTTAACGTGACCGATGCATTCTTTTTTTATTACAGCAGTATTTTCATATGGAGCAGCATTTACAATACCGGTATACGTTTTCGAATCACCGTCCCCGATGTAATTAACGTACTTCACACCATGCAGAGTTTCTGAACGCTTGAACATTTCTACGATAGCGTCGACTTCCATTTTGCCTGAAGATCCTTTATGATTCAATGTGCAACTGGCTTCATGTGTTTCCAACCATTCTTGAAACTCAGCGGTTCCTTCTTTTTTGCTCCAAGTCTCGCACATTTTACAATAAGCACTTTTTACCATGACATCAAGTACTTTGCCACTATAGTAGCCAATTATGGAAGCGACACCATATAGAGACGTAAAACCTCGCTTTTTCCACGTCCCGTCCCCTGAAGCAGTTAGTTTTCTTTTATCCTCTCCAGAAGTCTCTTTCATCTCTTCATTTACAGCTTTTTTAAAAACCAAATCACGAACAATTTTGACACATGCATGAATGTGTTGTACAATTTGATCATACGTGCTGTGATATAAAAACTGTGGCATGTCCATTAGTCCGCAAAACTTTTGGCAATCTTTCAACCCTAAACCGAGTACTCTCATTGTGAATATAAAGCGCCTATTTATTTCGAATGAGTGACCAGCATAAGAGCATGAAGGAATTTCCTGCGGCGCGCACTCACCACATAACACTGCAATCTTGAAACCGAGTCCACGAGTATTTGCAGGTTGAAATTTAACATCACTGTTACATTCTTTGCACTTGACAAACGTTGAAATTGCCGAAAATACGGTGATGAAATTTAAAATTCTATATTCTATAGAATTATCTTGCTGCACTATAATTTCGTCCTGCCTCCTTATTTTTTTTCTAGATGCACTGAAACTCTGTTCGTCGGTCTGTGATGCTTTCGGGTTGAACTGTTGTTTTCTTTTTTCGGCCTTGATTTTTGCATTCTTTTCGATGATCTCGTAACTCGCAAGACTTTCTGATTTATATTCATTTTGTGAAAAAACGCGCGAAAATAGAGTCAAAATCAAAGCAAGCAAAACGCACCGCACAGTTCGACGCCAACTGCTATACTGCTACGTTGTCCTTTGGTATTTAGAAAAATTACAAACTACAGCCGTTTAGAACCTTTCCAGTACAGTAATAAACGTAGGTATGTATCCCTACAATAAAAATACCTATCATATAACTCTACGTAGTAAGCCGAAAAGGACGGGCCTTGCTGGGCGCTGCTGCCGTGCGCTACCTGTTTTCGCAGCGTACTCTTCAAACTGGTATAGCTTCGTCAATTTTACATCAATTCACTTGAAACTTTCAGGAAATATTTTGTACGCTACATATTTAAAAAAAATGCAAAAACCCAAAAATCGAATTTTTCGACTTTTACAAATAGGCATGACCCCTTAAGTCAATGTTCCGGAAGATACGCATATGCCAATAACAAGTACATGCCATCTTACGACGCATCGGAACAGTCATCGTACTTGATGTACTTTGACGTAAACAATTTGTATGGATGGGCAATGTGTCAGCCCCTACTATACGCCAAATTTCAATGGGTCGAAGATGTTGCGAGTTTAAACGTGTTTTCGATCCCGGTCGATTTACCCACGGGATACATTCTCGAGGTAGATCTGGAATATCCGCAAAGTCTGCACGACGCTCACGCCGATCTACCGTTCTGTCCGACGCGTGCCAAACCACCGGGCAGCAGGCAGGATAAGTTATTCGCGACGGTATACGATAAGCAGCGTTATGTTATCCACTATCGCAATCTGCAGCAATGCACGCGTCACGGTCTTGTTATTACAAAGATACACCGCGTGCTTTAATTCGCTCAATCCCCCTGGCTCCGCGATTACATCGAACTCAATACACGGTTTAGAACAGGCGCGACAAACGACTTTGAAAACAATTTGTACAAATTGATGAACAACGCGGTATTCGGTAAGACTATAGAAAATGTATGAAACCACGTGGACGTAAAACTTTTGACACAATGGGGAGGGCGATATGGTGCGGAGGCAATGATCGCGAAACGGAATTTCCACAGCAGAAGTGTTTTTTCGGAAAATGTAATAGCTGTTGAATTGCGTAAACTCGAGGTGAAATTCAACAAACCGATATACGTGGGTATGTGTATTCTAGACATATCAAAACTTTTTTTGTACGAATTTCACCACGAGTACATGTCTCCCAAGCACGGATCAAAATGTAAAATTCTATACACAGACACAGACAGCCTCATTTACCATATTCGATGCGATGATATCTACGAGACCACGAAACACAATATCGATAGATTCGACACGAGCGATTATCCTATGGACAATCCATATAATATGCTACGCTTAAATAAGAAGGTTCCGGGGCTGATGAAAGACGAAAATAACGGTGCGATAATGACCGAATTCGTAGGTCTTAGAGCGAAAATGTATGCGCTTCGCGTAGACGGCAAAAAAGATACGAAAAAGGCGAAAGGCGTCAAGATCAACGTTATAGCCAGAACGATAACTTTCGACGACAACGCGAAGTCTTTGCATGGGGAGATCGAAATGGTTTTTTGGAGCCCCAAAGTAAGTAGTGTCGATTCTGTTAAGTAATAGCAAATAATTAGTTATATACAGTTTTCTTCCATCAGAAACCGATTGAAAAATTGTCAGCAATCATCCCTTTTTTAGTTCCATAGTAACAACAATATACAGAAAGACGAATATTTTATTATTTCAAATTAACGTGTAAGAAACATCATTTTTCTATGTTCTCGGGTAATAATTTTGATCTATTATTACTGGTAACGATATCGTCCGATTGCGTCCGAGTTTTACCGAGCCGACCTGAAATCATATTGCCCGCTCATGGCGGCTATGCTTGTAGCCCGGATCGAGTCTCGGGACCCCGCCCGATCTCGCCCGAAAGTTTCCGGCCCGTCCCGAGCACACCCCTGGTCGCAGGCAAGGAGATTCAGCTTAAGGCCAGTCGTTGGGTCAAAACGCTGCGACCAATCGCGGGTAGGACATCCCACCTTAAAATCGCTCTAAGTCTGTACGACGACAAGCGGCATATCGTACCCGATTCGACCGACACTCTGCCCTGGGGACATTATAATATACCGTTGTAAAATAGAAATTGTATTTATTGTAAAATAGAAATTGTATTCCCATGTATAGAAATTATTATAAATAGTAGAATTATTGCATGAAAATTATTCATACATGTATAGAAATTATAAATGGTGGAATTAACGTCTTATAATAAAGAATTGTTCATGCATACTTGCTCAACACATCGATGACGGCGAGTATGTAGTGGTGACCCTGGTTGAATCGCGAGTATGGTCGCATTTCTACAATGTCAGCTTGCCACAGATCGTCGTATCCACGCACTATGACGCGTCTCCGCAGGAAATGTCTTCGAGCTGGAGCATGCAATTCGTCAACGAGTCGTCGCTTCTCGTGGCCATGGTTTTCTTCTTTACTCTTGGATTTCGGTAATGACTGCATGTTTGACGCGAATGATGTGATAATTATCGTGTACGTGCATTATGTGCTCCCCGTCGGCCCGAGAACAAGTTCAACCGTCTCGCATGATTCTCCTTCGCATTGTTGCTGCGGATTCAACGCCTCCGATATCTTTTGAACGCTGTTTTGCAACGTCAGCATATCTCTTTGAAGCACGACCAGCTTCCTCTCTAATTCTTCCTGCTGCTCTCGCAAAAGTTTAATGTTCTTTTCCACGTATAGTTTATTGACAGCATCGGTGTCGGTCACCGGCTGAGCTACACGTCGTATCTTGCGTGATTTTGCATCAAAGTCGGCACCGGTCACGCAAAGAGCGTTACCTCGCATGTAATTTCGAAGCAGACCGGTTCATTTGTAATAGTCCATTGTAGCTGCTCCACTTTTCTCGAGCGATACCCCAAATTTGTTGATCGGCATCTCGACGTATACAGTGCAAATCATTGGCGTGCGGTTTAATTTATAATGAGGCCTACCTCGCGGAGTTCCTCGATAATCGATAGAATTTCGGGATCGTGAGAGTTGTTACCCGCCTGACGCGACGCTTCAAGCAAACGCAACCGATTCACCAACTCGTTGGGCTCGTCCCAGTGCACGTAATCGATCTTGTTATCGTTTACCACCATGGCTCGTGGCACCGTTAAACCTTTCCCCGCCCTACTAGTCGACACACGGGGAAGTAGAGGTGCAATTACATGCTTGTATTTGTATTCCTTGTTGCTTAATATGGGGTATTTAGCATTATGATCGCGTCTGTGGGCATTCGTCGCCAGCAGTATACTTTTGTATTTTTGTTCATCGGCATCGGTGTACACAGCATCGTCGGGAATTCTTTTGAAAATCAGTTCGTAAAGACCGGGTGTTCCTCCATATCTTACACCATCTATGATTATATTATCGCCCCTGTCTATATCGAAAGCCTTATCTCCAAGCATCGTTCCACTATTACCAAAGTACACGCTGTACACATAGTCCATTGTTGTATCCCTATCGCCACTTAGGATTGCGCTCATGTATTTTTGCCCCAGCGGACCGAAATGACTGCGAAACGTTTCTTGCCCCTCGGGTGTTTGGAGTTGATGTCTAATAGATGTTGCAAACGACTCGTCTGGTGTAGTTTCGAAAACGTCATCATTATCAATGACTGAGAGCGATTGTACGCGAGGAATTGTATTTATTGGCGCTGGTGGAACGGGAGACTCGTTTGATGTGGCATTCCGCCGTTTATGCTTCGATTAAACTGGTGTGGAGGTTACGAGTGAATATTCCGATGACATGCGTCGTATCTTCTTTTTCTTACGCGATGTGTTCCCTTTCGACACGATTTTTGTTGTAGGCGTTAATGTTTCATTCTCTTCAACGTCTGTGCTCATCGGCGGTGATGTGTCAGCTTCTGTCGTTGCAGTATTTTCCACAATATGTTTTAAGGGTTCCACAATAGGTTTGAAGTATTTCTCCAACGCGATATCTTCCTCCATCTTGCCGGTCTTCAAAGCCTGATGTTTCCGGCGAATGGCTTCGCTGGTTTTTGCAATTTCCTCCGCTATTCTCTCGCGATCCTTAATCTCCAGACTATCGATATCAATCATCGTCGTTGTACCGCAGACGTTGCGTTCCCACCGACGTTTTGACGACAATTGACCATCTCACGGTACGGCAAACTCGTTAAATCCCTTTCTATAACGTCCATTGGACATCGCGCTATCCTTGTCTATCATCACGAAACCATACTCCCGTTGTCAACAATTACGACACAAAGCGCAGAAATCCTCGTAAGACATGTCTGTGTTTACGTGATCGTTGTACACATGCTTCAAGTTGGTACCATCCTGCTTAAACAGAATCAACAGATTGGCATTGTCGCGTATAAGATGTTTGGGAATCTTTGCATACGTCTGACAGAGATAGAAACAGTCAACGTTCGAGTGGCGCCCCATCGCAAAGTATTCCTTTATCGTATCCTGCTTGTCGCATGCCACGTCATCAAAGATAAAAATGGAATTCGGAAGCGATTCGCTCGGTGGGATGACGTCACTGTTATTCGAAAACGTAAAGTAGCCAATTTCATCTATAGGAGTCAATAAATTATCCAAATACTGATATTTCGGCTGTTGCAACGACTTGGAGTACATGTACACGTTCTCGAAGCGGACGCCGTGAGGACATTCCAACAAGCTCACTGGCACGTTGGTCTTTCCACAATTTGATGGACCGCAAATGAGGCAGCGGATAGTGTTTGGCAGCATGCTACCATGTCTGCGCATTGTTTTCGGGGACATCAGCTGCGATTTATCGTCAAAATTTGTCACGCGTATTGCCACTAGTTGCCGTACGAATCGCATCCTGTCCGTGAACCATGAAGAAATGATTTTTGATACGTCGAAGCGGTCTATTTATAGGTCTGCGCCGAAGCAAACAGCTCAGTATGCAACATGCTTCTGGTCCTGTTGGATAATTTCAATATTCGAGCCCTAACCTCTGAGCAGTTGAAATATATACCAAAGATTATTCTACTGCGAAAGTTTGGCAGACACATTGATCAGTTGAGGAACAGGCTCCCCGAGCATATAAAAGCCGATTCTGAGGTTCAGCAGCATCGCCGGTGTCTGGAGCATTATAATCGCCCTTGGCAGCGAACGCATATCGACGGTCCGGCACCACTGATTAAAAACTGCAGCGAATGTCACAGACGAGAGTAAAGAAAGATCGTGGTTTGTTAAATCGGGCGATAAACGCGCTACCTATCGAATTACATATCCCGGGATATCAATTTTGCGGTCCAGGAACTCATCTGGCAAAACGATTGGCCAGAGGTGATCGAGGCATCAATCCGTTGGACGCAGCGTGTCGCGAACACGATATTGCGTATTCGCGTAGCAACGACCTCGACGAAAGGCACGCGGCAGATAAGGTACTCGCTGATAAAGCGCGAAAACGCATCGTTGCGCGAGACTCGACTCTGGGTGAAAGAGGTGCTGCTACAGCTGTTTGGGCAGCTATGAAGGCCAAGACGAAAATCGGAATGGGGATGAAAACAAAAACCTGCAAAAGAACTCCAAAGAAAGCATCGAAAAAACGGATTCTTCCAGTAGCAAAACGGGGTGGTATATTACCGCTTCTCCCGCTGCTAGGTGTCCTCGGATCGTTAGCTGGTGGAGCGGCGGGGATCGCCAAGGCGGTCAACGATAATAAGGCGGCGCAACATCAGCTGCTGGAAATGCAACGCCATAATCGCTCCATGGAAGGTCGCGGACTTTATCTCGCACCGTACAAGATCGGACAGGGAATATCGAAACGAAAAAAAAAACGTCGAGAAGAAAATATAAATGCCTGCGGGCGTAACTACCGATTTGCAATTGGAGGAGTTGGCAAAACGTATGCGTATCCCATTCTTTAGAGGTGTTTTTATGCGAAACGCGTTACCAGCCGGAGGAGTATACCGAAACGAGAGCGGTATCGTAAATTTGGCCAATGCTGCGGGATCAGGGACTCATTGGGTAGCATATGCGAAGAGAGGGTGTCGAGCTATATATTTCGACAGCTTTGGGAATCTTCGGCCGCCCAAGGAATTGGTAAAATATCTGGATAAAGATGCTGTGGTAATTGAATACAATCGTTCGTCTTACCAGAAGTACAATCAGAGCAATTGTGGACAACTATGTCTACGCTTTCTACAAACGATCGGCACCAAATTTAAGGATTGACTTCCCACCACTCTGAGTCATTACCAGTCCAGTCGTACAGCTCGGAATATGTCGTTAACATTCACTCTAACCGGCAAGAGTAGCACCCTCGCGATGAGCTACTTTCCACCCATAGATTTGAGCGACGATGAATACGAGCTTGGTCTAACAACCTTTGAAACATATCATACAATACCGAACATCGACTCGAGCAACGATAAATTCTACTTCGTCGTGAATTATGACACCGAAAACAACACCATCGCCGACACCACTGTTGAATACATTACGATTCCCCACGGCTCCTACGAACTAGACGCCATCGCCAAGTATCTGAAGCAGCGATTACTCGAACGGTATCCTCAAAATCTCGGTCGCACCGGCGATAACAGTGACAATGATGTGTATCCTATAGTGTTGCGTCCCAACAACAACACCATGAAAAGCGAACTGTACTGCCGGTTCGCCGTAGACTTTACAAAGCCCAATAACATTGGATCGCTACTGGGATTCTCGACGAATCGGGTATTAGAACCTGGACGGTGGCACGAATCGGACGATCCGGCGCGTACAGCAATGGGAGGCGTGTACATACGATACATGAATTTTCTCCAAGAGTCCCACCAGGATATAAGATATCGGAAACGCCTGCACAGATCATTTACCTTCCAATCACCGCACAGGTCATTTCGGATCTGACGATACGCGTTGCGGATCAAGACGGACGGTTGCTTGATTTTCGAGGTGAAGAGATTACCATCAGACTGCACGTACGACGGCGACGACGATAATACATGTGGTGCGAACGAAAGAGATGCTTGTATTGAACGACTCCAGAAACCCGTTTCTTCCAAGTGAAATTGTTTACAACAACAGCAACAACTGCAACAATTCTAATCACGCTAAAAAGAAGAAGCTCAGTGCTGCGAACATTACATTTTTGAAATCATTGGGATTCATTGTGCGCATTTAAGTTGAAAAAATAGCTGACATTCTAAGCATTGGAGGGAAGCCGACGTTTGATGACCGCATCGTCAAGCTCGAGACTCACACGTACAACCCATACGTCAACACGACGTTTGGATACAGCGATGAGATAAGAATACCTATACAGCAGCAGGATTTATACACATTGCCGTGTGAAAGTTTCCTCTACGTGGAGGGGAAATTGAAGATAAATAAGCCAAATGATGCGTTAACTGTGACGTTGGGAAATAATTGCATGGCGTTCTTATTCGATGAGATTCGATACGAGTTGAATGGTGTGGAGATTGACCGCAACAGAAACGTCGGAATAACTAGCACGCTTAAAAACTATGTATCGCTGACATCCGACGAAGACAAAAATATGGAGAATGCAGGATGGGGCTTTAAACGACGCGATAGACTAATATTGAAAAATCATTTTAATTTTTGCATCCCACTCAAATATTTGCTGGGATTTTGCGAGGACTACAAACGCATTATTATTAATGCTCGTCACGAAGTGATTTTAATACGATCACGCAACGATAACAATTCTCTAGTAGGATCGCCGATGTTGGAACCAGAAATCGAATTACTTAAAGTGCAATGGCGGATGCCTCATGTGACGCTGAACGACGTTAATAAGCTATCGTTGCTACGTGCTTTGGAAAGTGGACAAAACCTGAGCACTTGTTTTCACTCGTGGGATTTGTATGAGTATCCTCTCTTACAGAGCACGACCAAACATTCGTGGGCTGTGAAGGCAGCTGCACAGCTGGAGAAGCCGCGATACATTATCTTTGCTCTACAGACTGCTCGAAAGAATATTATGAGCGAAGACGTTACTATGTTCAACAACTGAAAATTAACCAATGTAAAACTTTTTCTCAACTCGGAATTTTACCCATACGATGATCTGAACTTGGACTTTGACAAGAATAAGCACGCCATCTTGTTTAACATGTATACGCAATTCCATAAATCGTATTATGGATTGAATTTTTACAATTTGGCCCCCTCGTGGTGATTGATTGCTCGCGACAAAATGAGTCGATCAAGAATGGCACCGTGGACGTGCGCATAGAATTCGAGTGTAAAGAGAATGTACCTGCAAATACTACGGCATACTGTCTAATTCTGCACGATCGGGTGGTTGAATACAATCCGCTGACAAACGTGGTGCGCAAAATCAATTAAATTGCCGCGCTACTTGCCCACCCCCTCCTGTGCCAAATTCATATAAAATTTCTTCGTGAAAATCGAGATGCTTTACAAGAAAGGCTGGAAGATTTGTCGTCAAGAAAGTGGCGATCCTACGAAATGGATTAATTCTCTCGCACTATATTTTTGGGAGTTCAATGCCGCAATATCTTCTTACGAAATCCGACAAATCAAGCATTCGGTGGCTGGTGGCAAAACATCATGGATTACGTTGGGACGATGGAGACGTTCCGTACAGTATGGCTAAACGGCTAATTACGAAAGCTGTAGCTGATGCGATCGACGAAGAAGATGACGCATCCCATATCGTATACGTTAAAGGGCTGCAGAAACGCGACTGTCTCATGGATTTCCTCGACGAAAATACGATAGCGGACGCGGTCATCGAGATCCTGGACATTGACTACGAGGATATCAAATCACTAAATAAGCTAAATGTAGTTGATACACTGCGATGTGGCAGACACGCGAAACACTGTGCCATGCAAAATGAATTTAAAAAATTCAACTGGTGGTCTAAACGCCAGAGAGAAATGCTTAAATAAAATATAATCAATTTTAATGCATAAATGTTTTTTTCTTCACCCTCCCCAGCTTCCTACATGTACGCTAGATTAAGACGATAGTTGTAATTATTATGTGGGAAACCGTTCAAAACCGTTTGATACCGTTCGGATCGCGTTCGATACCGTTCGATTCGCGTTCAATACCCGTTCGATTCACGTTCGAAGTGGTATGTTAGGCGTTGAAAATGATACGATAGACGTTTCATATACATTAAAAGTAGTGTGATCTAGTCAAATGATGCGTCAAAGAAGAAGGAGAAAACGGTTCAACGAAATGATATGTGCAAAGAAAAAAAAATGTAATGGTCAGCGGAAATGAATCTAGAGAACAACAGCACCTCACTTTTGCAAAGCTATGCACTTCTCGATTTCACGATATGAGTTTAGATGCATGAGCCTGGAGATGTAGCGAGACCAGTTCTCTGTCAAATGTTAAAGAGGCTACAGCAATAATACCACAAGTATAAAGACAAAACTTGTATAAACAAAATGGGGCACTACTACATATGTGCTACTGAACAAGAGGAGCCTGGTTGGGATGACGCAGAGGTATGTATTTTAAAATATTTTAACATACAGCGTGTTTTAACCTTTGAATTCGAGTTGGATTAAAATCAGATGGTCGTGTCAATATTATATCTTGGGTTCCTATATTCTAGGGCTCGCCACCACCTTCACCAGAATGGTTGAGCGTCTGGGGCTCGCCGCCCCCATCACCCCAGGGGTCCACCAGTGATTAGGGCTCCGCGCCGCCGTCACCGCGGAGTACACAACATTGTTTTGTACGTTTTGATATTTATTATGTTTAATGTATCGTTATTATATCACCGTTTGTATCTGTGTTCTAGGATATACACATGGACGTAGAAGGTGACGGCGATGCTGCTCCTCGACATCCTAGGGTGATGGGGGCGATGGCCGCGCGACATGGGCGGCGCCTATCACTGTGGAACCCGTCGCCGCCGTCGTAATTTTTTATTTTTTTATATATTTTTTTATTTTTATTATATATTTATTATTTCTTTTTCTTTTTACTTTTTTATTTTATTTTTTAAATTATGTAACAATATATTCTTAAACGTATATTATGTCCCCATTTTATTATACCCATCATACTCCTCGTCATACATTATTTTTAAGATTTGGCGTTTTTTTATTTCATTCGAACGTTCTTCGCGCTGTGAAAATGACGTCACCCTGCACGGCCGCTCCAGAGGATTCGAGTTACGCGCGATCGCGCGAGACGCTGCGATGCTATGTAGTGCTCTCTCTCTCTCCTCCGAATTTAGCTTTAAAGTAATGCTTTGTCTCTTTCCCTCCTCCGAAGACGCGGTGTGTAAAAAGCCGACATCGTCCGATAAAAAACGAACGCGTGTGACGCTCGGCTTATATACCATTCGGGAAAGACTAATGTCGGAGAGTCGACGTTGGGGGAGTTGGTTAGGCGGCTGACTCGTACCGCGGAGGTCTTGGGTTCGAGCCCCGTCGCCCGAGATTCAGTTTTTTCATTTATATTAATATTATAAATTAATGTTTCCTTCCTTACCAACAGGTTGGAGTCCACGGTAGTACTTCTCACTCGCGGTTCCTCCTCCTCCTCGATACGGTTCGGTATCGGTTGATTCGATATTCATATCTCGCGCTTATACCTCCACAACTACTCCACCATCTCTATACGGTTCGGTATCGGTTCGGCATCGATATTCAGATCTCGCGCTTATACCCCCACTACTCCCCCATCTCTATACGGTTTGGTATCGGTTCGGCATCGATATTCAGATCTCGCGCTTATACCCCCCACTACTCCGCCATCTCTAAAGGTCGAGTTTCCTAGCAGCGGATGGCGGCGGCGGCCGGCAGACGCAACCGCTGACCCACCTCGGCGGCCAGACTCCGGCCAGTGGCCCGCCGCGGCGGCTAGGCTCGAGCCGCGCAGTGTTCAGGGTCCCACTTTGGGTCGAGGAACGCACTTGAAAAGGTCTACGGTCAAGGATTCATACCTGCTTCGGAAATAAAATAATTTTTTATTCTCTATCGTGTCTATATGGAAGTGACACCAATGAATTCCTTATGTTTTTTTCCGGTGAAAAATCATACGAAATTTCATGTAAATCGGACTAATATTAACGAAGACAACTTGAAATGATATAAATGAATTTTTCATGGGATTTCCTTCACATGGTCCGAATTACGTCGTTCGTGGTGTCAGTTTAATCCGCGAAATATAAGGAATCCATTGACGTTGTTTTTGCAAAGATCTGATGGGAAATGCAGAAATATTGCACATTTCTGACTTTTTAATGATATTTGAACCCTTTCGAGGGTCGAATGCCATAAAATTCGGTGAAGCACTGCGACGGGTTGTCCTCAAAGGACAGGCGCCGCTGGAGAATTACCCTGTATGTAGTAGTAGAGTAAAATACAACCTGCCATAACATTCAACTAAAAAAATTCTACACCAAGAAGGCTCGAAGCTATTATAAAATCAAAAGGCAATCCTACAAATTATTAAAACAGTAAATATTTAGTTTATTTCCATAGTTTATTGATCTTTTATTTAACTGTACGAATACTTACTGCGCGTCTACTTCTGCAAGTTTATCTCCTTTTATTCATATTTTTGTTAATGTTAAGGGGAATAAAAATTTGTTTATACAAGATCTATTGTATAAACATTTAAGAATATCTCAGACTGATAGACCAAAGCGTCAGGCCAGAGTGTCCATATTGTCCCACGAGTCGGTGCGGCGGTTAATAGTAGTACCTACGACCGGGTCCGAACCCATCGTACGTACGAAAGCACCGACAGAGCAATATACGGATTAACTCATTGTCAGACTGAAGAATGTCTAAAATTAAAAACGGTACTACGTCCTTAACTGTTCTTTAGAAATGCTGGCAAACAGATGTTGTCGAAACGTTCTTGGGTAAATATGAAATTATTGGTTGAAAACAACGCATTAATTCTCGCTTGGCTCTGATCCCGGTTTTGTCCAAACGCCCAATGGGCGTCAATATCAAGAATAGAAAAAAAATTCAACATGCCACTTTTTCCAATCAACATGTCGAATCTTATGAAGCTACTTTACAAAACATCAGTAGTGTATCTGAAGAAATCGATAAGAAGTTTAGAAAATCTTCGTTTGAATCACAATAAGAATATTTTGAGCGTACAATCTTTTCTTTACTTTTTAAAACCTTTATTTCTAGCATCTTTGATCCCTTCATTCAATTAGCCGATTGGACGGTTGCCCAAATATTGTATAATTTCGTAGGAATGTATTAACCCTTTCTGAACAGAATTTGGTACCTATATAGGATAGCATGCATACAGGTTTGCAAATATTTCTTCACTTACCACAGTATGCAGGTATATTTATCAAATTGTACTAGTTTTATTGGAAGTATTGACATTATTTTTTTAAATAACGCTAATCCACCGTATGAGTGGTAGATTAATACTTTTTTTATGAACTTCCTTAATTATATTCGGCAGTTTCAGTACGAAAAATGTGATGTTATTGAATTTTCCCCCATTTCTTGGCATTCAGCCTCACTGTGCGTGATAGAATACAGGTGATTACTCCATTATTGGTAAATATTGCCAAATCTTCTTTTCGTAGTTGCAAACCCAAATATATGTTGATTATAAAACAAAAAAAAATGCGTTCGGAAGTTCCCGGAGGGTAACTAAAAAGCCGATAATTGCTGCTATTTCTTCAATGGGCTTGTTATGGAAAATAACTGTATGTAACTAATTATTTGCTATTGCTTACCAAAAAAGATACTACTCATTTCGGTTCCCAAAATATTTGTGTATCTTTTATATTATCAAAATTCGAAAGACTCAATTCAAAATTTTCCACAAGAAAAATACATATACAAACTTTGACACGTGTTTACATACAGATCAGAATTAACCGCCACGATATTTTTCCCTTTTTTAGGAACTCATATTATTAGTTTACAAGAAATATATTAAAAAAATATAATCCCATAACTTTTGAATTCTGACTTGTTTCCTTATTTTTGGGATTCTGTTCCACTGTGGCGCTGGATCGCCGCAGCGCGGACGCGGCTACGACTCAGTTTGGAAGAGTCGAGTTAAAATCCGCCGCGGCTGGCCGCGCGGCTAGTAGATCCCGCCATCGTGGCGGAAAACAGACACTCATCGCATTGTGTTGCGTCTTGAGTAGCCTAGGTTGCTGCTGTAGCAGACGGGCGGCCGCCGCCGCTCGAAAACGCGGCTAGGAAAACGGTTACATGCTTCTCCATAAGAGCAGTGCTTAGGATTTGGCCGCCAGCCGCGTCCACCGGCCGCCTCCGCCGGCCGCCGCCGCCGTCCGCTGCTAGGAAACTCGACCTGAAGACGTCATCCGCCGCCCGCCCCGTCCCGCTGCGATGGATTTCCTGCGACCTTGAGACTCAAAATTGGATTTCAAGGTCGGGGGAGGAGTGGAGGAAATGGCCTTCAAACTCAAATTTGCATTAGAATCCCTGTTACTATACTACTGGTAGCAACCGACTTTTATGGGCTTTCCGCGTCATATGCTTCTGCATATCATTCGGTCAAAACCCCCAACCTAGCTGATGCTTCCCCTATATCTGGAATACGCAGACGGTCTTGATCCGGGGCGTCAGGTCAGTTGGTAAAACTGACTCAAGACGCAAGGCCTGGCTCCTGTGGCATTCCGGTGCAGCAACAAGCTTCGGCGAAGTAGGCGGGCTCATAATGGTCAAACCCACTTACCTCACCTCCGCGCGGTGCTATCGGGACCATGCACGGCTTGTTTCATCAAAGTGCATGGTGCGAAAGAGAAGTGGTAACAATCCCAAGGGCCACGGGAAATCGGGACGGGGGCTGCAACCCTGGGGACACCTTAGCAAGAGCAGGGAGCTGACTGCTTTAAATTAAACACTCCCACGTGTTGGCCGTGCGTGGCAACCCTTGTCGTCGGAAAGGAGGATCCTGGCATCTGAGGGAGCCCCCTGCCTGCGGGAGGGACGCTCCCAACACGCACCTTTGGCCTTTGCTTCGGCTAGACAGGCGGCTAGGCGACAAAAGTAGCCCTGGGCCTAGCCAATCGGCTTGGATGACATTTGCTTAAGTAAGGGGATTCTGCTGGGCGAGGAAACAGACCGAGGAGGCAGGCCCGGGGAATTTATTCCCTGGGAGACACCCTGTCGGCCGCGGTAGGTGGACTATATCCTGGGTGATGTCCTAACCCGGTGGATACCGGGTTCCATTTGAGGGTCCGAGGAGGCTGGGACACGCAGCAGGATGAATCGAACAACCATTTTATGGATACCAATACGTGCGCTCCCAAAACGTTGAAAACAACGACAGCCACCCAGGGTACATCCGTGAGGATCAATCCTCTAAGTGTCACCCACGGGAATGTGGGTGGAACGACGAAAGCTGTGTCAGCTACTAGTCGGACCACCCTCCACAGGGGAAAGACGGCATCGCCGGAGGCCCCTAAAAAGCCAACTACCAGTCCTCGAATTTCCCCAGATGCGGTGATGCCTCCACGAAATATCGTGCGCATATTCCCGTTGAAGGGCAAGGAGAAAAACAGCGAAGCTACTAAGTCAGCTGTACTCTCCTTGGTGAAACCCATGAAGTCGAAGATCCGCGTAAAGTCGATACGACGCATCCACTCCGGTGGCATAGCCGTCGAGACCGAGCGCAAAGAGGATCTCACTGCTTTCACGGGGAATAAAGGTCCGGTTCCAAACCGGAACCAAAGGCAAGGACTCTGCCAACTGGGTCATCGAGGTCAGTCCGCAGGTCCGCCTGCGGCTGATCTCGAAATCCGAAGGCCGTGTTTACGTGGGATGGGCGTCCTGTAGGGTCCAGGACTACATCACCGTGACACGGTGCTTCAAGTGTCAGGCGTTTGGCCACATGGCCAAACACTGCCGATCAGACGAGGTCTGCGGTTACTGCTCCGAAAAGGGGCATATCTTTTCCACCTGCAAGCAGAAGAACAGGCCTCCGGTCTGCTCCAATTGCAAAGCGGGCGGGAAGAAGCACGACCATAAGTCGAGAGACAGGGCTTGTGCGTCCTACCAGGACGCCGTAAAGCAAGTGGTTTCCCGTACTACTTATGGTTAGACGAGAGAAGAATTCGCCTTCCCAGAGCATCCGGGTGCTGCAGCATAA
Organism: Andrena flavipes; assembly: GCA_963971345.1. Lineage (NCBI taxonomy): Eukaryota > Metazoa > Arthropoda > Insecta > Hymenoptera > Andrenidae > Andrena > Andrena flavipes. The sequence goes on from OZ020479.1 coordinate 58,630,394, forward strand.
TATGCGGCGCGCCCATGGAGTGCTTGACGAGGTGAATGCCCTTATGCGCGACAAAGGCTTTGACGTGTTACTCGCGCAGGAGCCCTACTCGGCCGACGGTCAAATCCGCGGACTGGGGCTGGCGACCAAGATCATCTCAGGTGGCAACCCGGTGATGGCAGCAATTGCTGTCAGAAATCCAGGGATAACGGTCACTAAGGTCGCGCACCTCTGCGATACACACATAGCGTACGTACACATAAGCGGGCAGTTCAAAAGCTTCTACCTCGTAAGCCAGTACTTCCAATGCTCCGAAAAGATTGGACCAAGTCTGGCGCGATTGGAGAAGACACTTCGCGCGCTACAACACACTCGAGTCGTGATCGCAGCGGACGTCAACGCGAAGTCCCCTATGTGGGGCGGACCAAAGACGGACGCGAGAGGCGAGAAACTTGAAGAGTTTATTGCCCGGCACGGCTTGAGTATCTTGAACGAGGCAGGCAGTATTCCCACATACTCCAGCCCTAGCGGTGAATCCTGGATCGATATCACACTTGCGACTAAAGACATTGCGAAACAAGTGAGAAACTGGAAAGTTCGGTTCGACTGGACTACCAGTGATCACAGAGTAATCGACTTCAGCATCGTGTCCGCAGGCGGTGATGAAAACCGAGTTAATCCTTCTGAAAATCGGTTTCACACCCGCAAAGCGGACTGGCCGAAATTCGATAGAAAATTGCTTAGGCAATTGGACCCGACGTCCGCTGCTTGCTCTAGCAGGCGGGACGTTGAAGCCGAAGCACAGGATACCGAGAAATCGGTCATCCACGCGTGCGAGCAGTCCATGCGCCGAAAGCAATGGCACAATAAATCAGTCCTCTGGTGAACGCCAGAATTGACCGAACGGAAGAAATACGTCTACAACCTTAGACGGATCTTCCAGCTAGAGAAACGATACGAGGAGAGAGCAGCCAAGAGGGCGATGTATCTCTCAGAGAACAACACCTATCGGGCTCAAGTGCGCGCTGTGAAGTCAAAAAGTTGGCAAAACTTTGTGACCGAGCAGGGGAACAAAGACCCGTGGGGTATTGTGTACAGGATTGCCAGGAGTAAGCTCTGCACTGAGACAGCCGTCTCGAACATTAGAACGCCCAATGGCTCTACAATGACTTGGCACTCCACGGCTTCCACGCTCCTTGACGCGTTGATCCCGGACGATTCGCCCGCGGACGACACTCAGGAGCAAGCGAGAGTAAGGCTAGAAATTGCTACCGACCCACCGACGGAAGACGATCCTGTCTTCACTAGGGAGGAGGTTGACGCGGCAGTGAAAGGCCTGAAAAGCGGAAAATGCCCTGGACTCGACCGGATAGAGGTCGACGTAGCGAAGCGCGTGTCGAGAATTTCTCCGCGCGCCCTACTGAAACTCTATAACGGGTGTCTGGAGCAAGGGGTGTTTCCCTCTCGTTGGAAAGTCGGACTAATCAGAACTATTCTGAAAAGTCCTGACAAACCTCCAGAAGAGGCAAAGTCATATAGACCAATCTGTCTACTATCAGTGCTCGGTAAAGCTCTCGAAAGACTGATCGCAAGCAGACTCACGTCTGTGTTCCTAAACCAGGACTTTTGCTCCGATCGACAATACGGATTCAGGCCTGGGCGATCCACGGAAGACGCGTTGGTAAAGCTCAGGGAATTGACATCTGGCCGAGAGGAAAAATACGTCCTGGCGCTCTCCTTCGACATTTCCGGAGCATTCGACAATGTCTGGTGGCCGAGCATACTCAAGAAATTAAAAGTGCGAAGCTGCCCCCGAAATCTTTATAGGCTTATGGCTGACTATTTCGCCGATCGGCAAGTTGTTATGGTTAGCAGCTCCGATAGCGTGCGGAAGAAAGTCACCAAAGGCTGCCCGCAGGGGTCAACCCTCGGTCCAAGTTGCTGGAACTTAATCTTTGATGAAGTTCTGCGACTCCTCTCGAACGCCGGGCTCTGCGAGCCCATCGCCTATGCGGACGACCTGCTCGTGATTGTCCACGGCAATTCGCGACGGGTACTGGAACAGAAAGGCAAAGGAGTTGCGCTCGTTATATCTGAGTGGTGCGCCACACAGAAACTAACGTTGTCAGCGGCTAAGACCGAGATGATTTTATTGAAAGGTTCTCTGGATATGGAAAGACCTCCTGTGATAAAGATCTATGGGAAGAATGTGGCACTCAAGCCCACCATCAAGTGGCTGGGTGTCCACATGGACCAAGGATTGGGTATTAATTCCCATATCAATAATATTTGTGCCAAAGCCGAACTTACGTTTTATACGTTAGCGAGGCTCGCTCGCGCCGATTGGGAATTGAGACATCCGACCCTGCGCGCCCTGTACACGGGTCTGTTTGTCCCAATCATAGCATACGCCGCCGCAGGCTGGGCAGATCTCCTCGATGTGAAGAAAAGTTCTCGACTTCTCGGATCGCAGAGGTGGATTCTGATCAGCATCACTAAGGCCTACCGTACGGTGTCGACCCACGCGATCACTGTGATCGCGGGAGAGATACCGGTGGACCTTGTGTTAGCGGAGCGGGCGTCGAGCTATAAAGCCCGAAAAGCAATAAGCATCGAACTTGGAGAATGTCGAATAAGTCACGCCGAGTTGGCGTCTGGAGATGTCTCCGTAGCCACAGCGAAAGCGATGGTGCGGAGAGAGATCCTTGCAAAGTGGCAATCGAGATGGTCGTCATCAACGAAGGGAAGGATTACCTTCCGATTCTTCGAAGATGTTCGGAACCGTCTGGAAACCCGCTGGTTGATAATTGACCACTACACAACGCAATTCCTAAGTGGACACGGAGATTTCCGTGCGAAACTGCTGAAATTCAACTTGGTGGAGGACGGAATATGTGCATGTGGAAAAGTCGAAACTTCGACCCACGTCCTATTCCACTGTCCTACGCACGTTGAGGCGAGAGAACTCCTGAAGCAAGCGGCGGAAGCCAGCGGCCAGCAATGGCCGGTGGTGGAAGCTGGCCTTGTATCGAACGCTAACCTATCACGGGAGTTCCGGAACATCGCCAAAACGGTGATAACCACCAAGCATCGAACGCAAAACGCTGTGTACTAGACATGACTCAGCAAAGACAACTTGAACGCCGAAAGACCGAAGCATAGATGCTTGTGACTCTGCCTTCGTGTGGCCCCCACTGTTAAGTTCTAGACGGATTTTGAGTGATCCCCGTCTGGAACGAACTAAAGGAGTCATTACCTCGTAACGAGGACGGTCAACCCTTCTACCCCTGTTGTCGGGAAGAGGAAGGGAGTTTTTCCGAGCCCCCCTTGAAAGTGGTTAGCTAATCTGGAACACCTGGAGGTATAAGCAGAAAAATCTGCTCTAGGAACTCCAAAGCTGTGGCCTTGTGCCCCATGTGCTTGCACAGACTAAATGTTACTATACTACTTACCTGCCCCGCAGGAACTCGAGCTCCCTCTCCCTGGTATGCAGGCTCTCTCCAAGGGAGTGCGCCTGATCTGTCAGGGCCCGCACCTGCGTCGACAGCTTGTGGGACCTCCGTTCCCACGCCCCCTGCCGGAACACCACCTCCCTCGCCGGCTTGTCTGGGTTCTCGCCCCGCTCGGCTCTCCCAGTCAGCTCGACCGCCACGGCGGACGCGCGCCGGATCGCGATCCGAATCGCGCGAACGTCTGTCGATTTAACGTGGCGGGCCGCGGCAATAACCGCCGCGACCGTGTCGAGCTCGCGCTGCGCTTACCCAGCAAGCGCATTGACCGACATGGTCTCAGCCCAATTGCGGAGCTCGGCACGCCCTGGGAGGGCCTTCATACCCGGACCCAGCGCGTCCACACGCTGGGCTTCCGGCCCCTTTTGCCGGGTACAAAGCCCGGCTTCCGCCCCGTGACGGTCCCGCTATCGGAGACAACTCCACCGTTGTCGTCACTCCCGAAAACCGGGGTGTCGGCCTCCAAGCTGCAGCTAGGGCAATTCTGGGCCGTGCGCCGCCCCTGTTCGGGACGCCCGCCTCCTCCTCGTCGAAGGAGATGATGATGGCGGGCCCGTGCTCGCCATGCGCGGCGAGCGCATCGCATCGCTCTAAAACGATGCGGAGCTCGGGCGTCCCTGCGACGTGCAGCACCGGAGTCACCGACGGGATAGACCCCGCGGGCGAATGGCACCGAGGCGACGCACATATGGTGACGGCTGACGGATCCAGCCGTTCCATTAACTCCGCCGCCTCTTTGTGGAGGTCGAGAAGACCTCGTACCTCCTGTGTGGCCACCGGCTCCACACTCCGCACGTACGGCACACCTTTTGTACGACGCGGCGCCACCCGCGGAGCCTCCCCGACTCGTGGGTGCGGGACTACGAACATCCCGCTCGGGGTGTCATCCCCCCTGGCTTCCAGGGCTTGCACCAAGGATGAGTCAGTCCTCGGTGCATCGTCCAGGCATAGGGCCTGTTCATCCCCAACAGCGGCGCAATCGCCGCTTGCGCCCCCCCCCCCCCCCGTGGACGACCGTCACGGGAAGTGGCTGGTTTGCCACCCCCGCTCGTGCCGATCCACACCTCCTCCTGCCACTCGTCCAGGCCGGCCACCCGCGAGACCGCGATCGAAAGCCGGTCCTGGGATGAAGCCGGTGACCCGCACGAAGCGATCGTACACCGGTCCTCATAAGGCGCCAGCGACATAACTCGGTCGCTGGTCGGGGACGTTGTTATCCGGTCGTCGCCCAGAGATGGTAGGGCACCGCCCTTAACGGACCTCTGCATGTTAAGTCCCACGAGAAGCCGCTTTGGGAAGGTCGCACAGCGGTAGAGGCGGCCTGCCGCTGTGAGGTCTTATACCCGGACCCCTAAGGGCGCGGGCTACGTCTGGGGGGCGACTGGTCCCCAGCCGGATCATGGTTAGGCGGAGCGTGCCCGCTCCGTCCACGTGACCCTCAATGGGAGGGGAACACGTGCCCTGGCAGCACGATTGGGGCTCAGGGTTGGGGGTTTTATTATAGAGGTTTTTTCTTACCTCGCGGCCCAGCCGGTTAAGGCAAGACCTTCGGCCCGTGTTGGTTTCGCATACCCTCGGGAGATACCTCTCCGAGGGGTCGTCGTTCCGCCAACACGAGTTACGAGACCCCGGAAGCGATACGCTTCTAGGCTTCCCCAATCAGGCGGGGGGGGGGCACCTGTAGCCTCGGAACTATCCCGCAACTACTGTCCAACCCTGTAGACGGAAGACTTCCGCCAGGGAGGACGCCCCTACGGACGAGTCCGATTATAGGGGAGCGCAAGTGCCATGTCCGCGTTCGCGCCCCTACCCGACTATGTCGTGTAGGAGCCCCAGCGGCACCACGAGGATGTGCGGTACACGGACTTACCCCGGTCGAGCCTCCAACTTCGTCCAAATTCTCCGCCCTGGGCTGCCTCTGGATCCTCCACCCGCGACCCTAAGGTCCGGGGGTACCACCAGAGGCAACGACCCAATTGAGAGAATATGGAACCCATCGGAGTTCCCCACCAACCATGCGCCGGCAAGCCGACAGCTCGTGGAGTGCTCAACCAGAGTTTCGGGATATTAACTGACCGGTCGGGGACCACCCGTATCGGCAAATACCGCAAGTACGGACCGACCGACCAATCCCGAATGCCACCTGTAAGGGGTAACTAATGCGGGCATGTCTTTGATTGTAGCGGTGTTTGAATTTTTTTTTCTAGAATTTTTGTGTTTGAATGTTTTAGCTACTCAACGCCACGCCTATACCGGCTTCCGTTAATGTCATTTTTTGGAATCATGTGCCATTATTGTGGCTTTTACAAGCAGGTGATGAAAAATCTCTACATACAAGGGTATTGCGCCGCAGTCAATCCTGTCGTAGCTAAAATTTTTGAAATTGAGACGGGTAAGAGATCAGTTGGCATTATTTTCAAAACCTCATTACACTAATCTAGGGTGCGAGTGGTATATCGATCATAAAAGCGGAGCGCGTGGCTCAATTACCTGGACTGTGAAATTCCCAATACCTAGCTTTTTGCGACGCTAACACTCTTGTCTAGCGGTCGCTGGCAGCTCTCCGCTGGGCCGGTGCATGGTTGTAGTGGAATGCGTCCGTGAGGCGGTGTTGTCATTTAACAAGTTCGCGCGCGCGCGGGTTGCAGGATTAAACGATGACCCTGTATGCGGCATCCTCTACGAGTCTACGAGATTAGTTGAGGAAGCCACATGCTTAAGGGGGTAGACACGGGTAATGCAGCGCGCTGTATACCGACACGATCTGGCCCGAAACAGGGGGTTGGGATTTTTCATCATTCGTCCTTATATGAACAGATTTTGGGCTGGGCGAGGTCTCATTCGAAAGATGAAGGTTCAGTGCAGCGCGCTCTTCTCATGGTTCAACGAGATTGTGTTGATATCTAATAATATGAGTGTTCAAAGTAGAGCAAAAGTCGACAAAATACACCCGCAGAATCCAAGTATTTTTAGGTCACTAAAAGAGCTTTGTGACTGAAACAGTGAGAAGAGCGCGCTGCATTGAACCTTCCTCTTTCGAATGAGTCCTAACCCAGCCCCAAATTTGCTCATATAAGGACGAATAATGAAAAATCGTGACTTCAGTCCCAAATACGAGTTCCGCCATATTGGCGATAATACAGAGCAAGTCACGTGACAAATTTAGTTCAGCTAGTGGACACGAAATGGCGCCTACTCGGTAGGACTGCCGACGTGGAATCATAGCAAAACTGAAGCGTCAGCACGTAGCTGGATACATGTCGCTCACAGTAAAAGCGTGATGCAGTCAATATATGCATTGACGTACGATTGTAGGTTAGCTTATATGCAGTCAGAGTAGGGGAAAATGTAATCTAATTACAAATTACAATTAAAATGTAATTGTGTAATTGATTACATTATTTTCTGTAATCGTTAATATTTGAGTACTTGAGAAAATTGTGGTCAACTACCTAAATTAATGATTACAGAAAATAATGTGCCTAATCAATTACACAATTACATTTTAATCGTAATTTGTAATTAGATTACATTTTGCCAAACTTTGTATACAGTTTAGGCACACATTGACTAGGAACTGCTAGGAACTGTATACATTTACTAACGCTTTTACCGTGACATGTATGTACATACATCTCTTGAAATCGCTGTTGAATTTAGGTTATAATTGAGGCAATGAGAGCAACAACGGACTAATCCATATTAAAAAAATTTTCCTATTTTATATGATTAGTAGAGCCTATGGGAATACGTTATCGCTACTAACTCAATTTCGAAAAAAATGTGCTTTAGTCCGTTGTTGAACTCACTGCCTCAATGATATGGCAAAATACCACAGATGAACATTATAGCCCGAGCCCAATTTTTATTTGAAATGTGGGGAATTCAATTGTCGGTGTTCCGTGTGTACATAGTGTAAATATTGTTTTATTACCTAGCTGTAAGAATTTTATCATGGTGTCTCCATCTGGCGTGTCATGCCAATTCAGGTGCTTCGCTCTCTCCCCACTCCTATCGGATCGTCGCGGTTCTTCGCGAGAATCGCGGTCTCGTCAGTCGATTCCAAACTAATAATCAGGACACTCGCCTCTATTATTGCGCCGAGAGAGAGATAGAGAGAGAGGGAAGTAGTGAAAGGAAAGTAAGTGTTTGTTCTGTTAACGCGCTCTGTGCTGGTGTTAACCACTTCTTTACGAAACTGTTAACGTGCTTTCGGTGCTGGTGTTCTGCACATTCACTAAAACTTGAACTCTTTATTATAATTTTCATATACTGGAAGGAAAGCTCTCCTTGTTACTTGAATACAACACTTACAAATCAATCCTAAAACTAATTACTACTAAATCTTAAGCCTACTTATTCCTACTTAAATCTATATGTGCTAACGCATTAAAACTCCAATTCTTGAATCGAACAGTCGGCCATGAATAATTTTCTCGTATTTATTCGCACATTCTCGACTAAATATAAGTACGAATAAATATGAGGCTCCGTCTTCGCGACGAAGTCCGGCTTCGACTCCGCGGCGAGGACGGAGTCCAGCTACTTGTTGGACTCCGCCTTGGGGACGGAGGCTGTCTACTTGGACTCCGTCCCCGAGACGGAGTCACTTCATTTCTTCCCCTCTGCTGGCAAACTTCATTTCCAGACATCTAAAAAAGAGTCAAAGAAACAGTGAAAGTATTGAACGTAAATAAATTTGAAAGTGTAGTACAAACATGTACCCCTCTCTGAGTTGCGCAAAATATAATCTAATTATAAATTACAAATTACGATTAAAATGTAATTGTGCAATTGATTACACTTTATTTTCTGTAATTGTTAATTTAGGTAGTTGACCACAATTTTGTCAACTATCTAAATTAATGATTGCAGAAAATAATGTGTAATCAAATACACACTTACATTTTCATCGTAATTTATAATTTATAATTAGATAACATTTTGCGCAACTCAGAGAGGAGTACACGTTTATCAAGTTGGTACATTTGGGTACAATATAGGCTTCTTTAACCAAGATTTAGCGCAGCAAGAGAATCTTCAGATTTCTAAATGCTGGAATTTCCAAGTTGGAAAGCATTGAGATTCAAAGATTTCCAAAATTTGTAATTGTGAGGTTATCAAGTTTCAAAATATTTGTATTTTTAAATGTCCAACATTTGTGATTTTAAAATTTCCAATTTTTCCACTTCTGATGTTTAGAAACTGTTTAATTTTCATCACTTGTCTTCAGTTTCAACTAAAGGAAGCCTATGTTGCACCCGAATGTATATACCTTTTCTAGACATTTCGCGGGTAAATTATACTTTCTTAAATTATAACTTTCTTTTTTTACGTGAGAATGAATACATGAATCTCTGAGCGTGAAGCTGCGTCTCGACATTTGCATTGCGAGGATGCCGCGCGAGGCATGCTTCGCGACGTGGAGAGTCTGGAGACTACCTCGATCATGATCACTTAGCGAGGCAGACTCGTGCGGCGGTCTCGCGCCACCTCCAGCATGATATTTGCGTCGCCAGAGCCATGCGATTCTTGATCTTGGGGCCGCAAGGCACCTTTGAGCACGTCAAAAAATCGACGGCTGATGCCTCGTAAAGTAATGATGGTCGAGGTAGTCTGCAGACTCTCCACTCCGCGAGGTGTGCCACGCGAGGCAACCTCGCAATGGTGATACGCTGCTTGAGAAACACGCGGACACTCAAACAATCACAGCTCGCACGATAGATTTTGCACAAAAAATTACAACAATACTAATGAAACTTCACACGAAATATGTCTAAATACTAGTGATGGGATCAAGTATATTGGAAGTAGGTTCAAATCTGACTGTATAGTTTCGAACAGTTCACGAATACATCGGAAAAAAACACTACTTTCAAGTAGACTCGAACCTTGACGGGAAAGGTTTGAACTCTCTATAAGTACTTTGAGAAACGTCAGCGGTACTTGCAAGTATAATCGAACCCTGATCATTTATAGATTCGGATCCTTTATGATTACCTACTTTAACCAGGAGTTTTCTATTCGGTGCGAGTGTGTGATTTGTTTTCGGTGAAAATTACCTACCTATGTACAAGTATTCCACATTACATTTAGTTAACTTTATTATCATTAACAATTAATTTATTTGGCAAATACACAAAATATTCTTAACATTTGTAACTATTCAGGAATAATATTTGATTTACAATTTTTGGCTTCAATCTGTTTCGTTTTTTACTAAGGACATTTCCTGCCTTCGAAAATAGTCTTTCTGATGGGACGGATGTCCCCATGGTGCATAAGTAATCACGAGCTAGTTTCGTTAAAATGGGGTACAGAATACTATTTACAGACCAATATAATAAAGGATCTTCTTTACGATTCACGTACTGTGATTTTAAATAATTGTTTATCTCTATAGTAATAGCGGATGAACTAGACACGTGCTCGTTTATATTGGCAATTTCGGTATCAAAGGATGACCATAATGAAATATGGGCGTCATTTTTGTTCGAATCATTTAAATCTTGGGAAATATCCGTACTTGTTGATACATCGTCATTCAAAACGCACTTAGCTGCTTCTTCGATTAAAGCATCGCGTGCACAAGCAATGTTTTCATTTGTAGAAAAACATGTAGTTTTGAAACGAGGATCTAATAAAGTAGCTATTGCATAAAAATTATTATTTTCAACATCACTTAGATAATATTCCATATAATAAATCAACTTTTGACGCAAAATGTGATCTAAACCAATATCATCGGTACTATCGATAGTAACGTATAAAAGAGTACTTAGTTACTTTTTTAGTGGTATTATTTTGGATAAATTTATATTTTTTTCGCTACTAATTTCTTTTGTAACTAAAAAAAATATATGCAATATGGGCAGTATTAAACCCAGAGTCTTCCATTCATGATCAGTTAATAATTCAAAATGATGTGTTAATGTGGCTAACGCTAACACTACAGCACGTTTTTGCTCTCATAATCTAGCAAACATTTCATATGTTGAATTCCAACGGGTTTCAACTTCAATTATTAATTTGTGATTTGGGATCTTAATCAGATTTTGCGTTTCCGCTAATTTATCTTTTGCTAGGCTGCTGTGTTTAAAACACGTAATTAGTCGACGACATTTCCCGCGAATCCGGACTATTATTTATGTACGTACCGAGATTATTTATGACGTTATTCTGCAAAATTAGGCAACTGCTAGGGCGTAAGGTTGACAAGAGGCGCAAAATGGTATTTTCATTGTTGGCATTGTTGAAAGTAAATTTTTAAATGAAATACTACAAATTGTATTGCAACGGTTTTAAACTACGAGTAAGAATTAAGAGTAAGGATATGAAGAAGCTCAATTAAATGTATTATAATAAATGGCGGAATTTGGCCAGCTCGCCTAGGTCGCAAAAAAGACTCGTGCACGTGCCTGACTATCTGACCGTCGCGCACACAAAGCATTCCATCTCGCTCCCCCCTTCGGCCAGACAGAAGCGAGAAACGAACACTCGGAATTAGAGCACATATGGAGACAATACTGTATTTGTATTGCTTCAGGTTATAACTTATTAGATACCTATGTGGTCCTGTGTGTCGTATACAATGTTGTACCATTTCAGTTATATTATTACCAACTCTCGCTCAACAGTATTTTTAACTTTCAAGCAGGGTCATTCCACGCGAAATCGGATACTTACTACTACTAGTAGGGAACTATTTACACATTTGAAAAAACGAGGATATAGCCCTACTTGTGCTCTTTGCGGACTCGGTTTCAGAAACGCGAACACTTTAAAATTGGTCGCATGAAAATTAATTAAACGTGACGCTGCGTCGCCCAGCACCGGCTCGACTGGCTGAGCCGTGCGTGCTACAACATGGAATTATTTATGTCTTTCATTCCTAATCTTGCGTGACCTTGAAATTTATAGTATACCATATGGTTGATTAATAAATAATTGTAGAAGATACGACGATATATATAAAAATCTCGCTCGCCACCAACAGTCAACAACCGCGTATAATGCGCTATTTAGCAGTTTTAACACTCGCGTTGACAGTTGGCGCCGTGCGAGAATTATATATATCGTCATATCTTCTACAATTATTTATTGGTCAGTGTGAAAATTGGTGAAAATTTTCCTTGTATATTAAGGAAAAACTTTGTCGCTGCAAGTTACGTGTACCTCAAAATTGCCTTGATACTTTTCAACGGCGAACGTTGAAAAACATGGGTTATGTCCAGTATTACTTTTTAATTAAATATTAATATTTTTTTAACATAAGGGTTTTGTGCATACAGTTTACGGCTTCGCTAGAATTTTCTGAGTTTCATGTTTCAAGTCTCATAACGATCCGTTAATATTTACTCAAGTTATCGCAATTTATGTTTAAAAAGATATTGACTGGTCGAAGAAATTTTTTTGTTTATAATTTTTATTTCGAATATTAATGATTCGATAGTAAAACTGCAAAGAGAAAAAATGTGTGCCGTGATGAGCTTTATAACACTATATTTTTTAAAATCCAGTTTAACTAAATGTAACTTTCCAATTTATCTTAGCGTTTAGACAACACTTTTTCACATTTTCGAGAGCTAAGTACCTAGTCCTTTTCTTGCATCCGAACCCTCAATTTGTCTTGACAGTCACTTTCATATCGAGTAATCAAATATGTAGCATTCCAAAACTGATGCTCACCTTCGGTTCACGGAAAATATCGCGAACACCAAAAGTTGACATACCGTATTATGTTGGGTATTGTTGCGGCCGCTTAGAGCGCGCCGCAGCGCGTGTTTGAATATTCACCGGCTAACTCACACGAACAGCTGATGAGTCAGCTGAGGGCGATGACATTTCTTTGTTTTCCGTAACGTCTTTTCGACGCGCTCGCCCGGCGACCGTTAGTCGTCAGAGATCTGAGTCGTGACACGCACGCACGCACGCACCTTTTACGATCTTCTTCGCGCCCATTGCGCCATTATCAGTTTTCTTGATCTGCGACCCAAGTCGCTAAACGCCCACGCGTTAACTGTATTATAGTGTGTTGTCTAAGTGTATTTATGTGTACGACGTCTAATGATCAAGTGGATCATTAGAGAAATAAAGTGTGCCAGTACAAAGAATCCTCAAGTCGCTGAATCACCTTCCCTTCGAATCGCCCCGACGCCGGCAACGTTAAATTCGCACCTGGCGAAAACAGGTATAAAACATAGTAAAAGTTTTCCTGTTTCAGTTTTTTTCAAATACTTACCATTTGCGAGAACCTTATATAACAATATCAGGTATAGCCGCTTGGCCGCTGCTAGTACCGCACGGCTTACAATTAGTCAGTCCAGTCGGTATTTGGCGACGCAGCGTCACATTCAATTAATTTTCATTAAGCCAAATTTAAAAGTGTCTGTATTTCTAAAAACGGGCCTATCTGTCTCTTGGTTCAACAGTTATAATTTAATGGAAAAAGTCAATTTTCACGATCTTGAAAGTTTTGAAAAATCCTTTGAAATACGTTTATGTATCACTAAAGACTACAACATATGCAAGTTTTACAAAAATCTCAAATGGTACTCCGAAAAGTGTCCGATTTCGCGTTGAATGACCCACGATTGAAATGCGAAAGGTATTCTTTTCACACGCGGTCAAGTGCACGCGTGCCTGCATACACATACAGCCGCGTATCACACCGCAGACATGTTTGCTTGCGGCTGCCTTCGCTTGCGAGTAGCGGAGATGGTTGTGCAGATGTGTGCGTGTGAAAAGAAAACGGGCCAAAAGTGCGTGTCCTTCGGTTTGCGTAGCGAAGGAATCGCGTTGTCTAATGCCGCGTTTACACCAAGACGAATACGAGCAAATACATTGTTCGCAAACGTTTTCGTCTGATCTTGCCGTGTCCACACCGCCACAAACATGAACAAAACTCAGCGTACGAATCGTATGTGAACGGTTTGTTCTATTTACGGCGGTGTGAACACGGCGACAACAGACGAAAACGTTCCGGAACAATGTTTTTGTATCACGCTACGTCCCTCTTCGTATCGCGAAGATAAATTAAAATGATATTCACAGTAATGCAATAATAATAATATCTTCATAAATAAAGCATCGTAACACTCGCTCTCTTTTCCTACGTTCCGAGGCTTTCGCTTACATCGAGACTTTACTGTACTATATCTTCTTTTACTATGCCTGCTTTTCTTTTCTATTGTATGTTTTTCTTATTTCTATGTATGTACCACGTGTTACTGATTACTGACTCTTTACGTGTAGGCAACGATTAAATAGAGCAGCGTGCCTCGCGGTAAGTGAGGGCACCGTGGCGGAAGTAGGTACGCGTGCAGGTACCTCCTACGAAACACTTCCAAGCACATCTGCTGCGGATGATTGTCCTATGGGCAGAATACATGAAGAAGACGGAGGAAATTTTGAAGATTTTCAAATTATGGAAGGAATTGTAGAAGAAGTGCATTTCGATACGGACGCAGAAGATAATGAAGAAGAAATACATTTCAACGCGGACGAAGAGGAAATTGTAGAAGAAATGCATTTTGAGTCGAACGAAGAAGAAATTGTACAAGAAATAGATTTCGACGCAGACTGCGATGAGATACATTCCGTGGCAGACATAAACGAAGAAACGAATGAAGATATTGAAAGTGATGCCGATTACTGGGTGGTGGAGAAGGCAGAACCAGAACAGCCGGAAAATCCAATTGCAGAAGGAAGAGACTTCGTCGATTTTCCGTATATTTTCGAACAAATAAAAAATCTTCGAAAACATTCGACCATTGGCTGTGGCATCGAACATTTTGATATAATTAGATGTCAACGGAATGGACTAGAACAGGCATGGAACTAAAGTGAACGCAGTGGCCGTTTTTCGGAGGCAACGCCTCCTTTCTTCCGCCGCGCGTCTTGGCCCCCGCGGCGGGCCTAGGAGCTTCGAGCGCCTCAGACCCGTACCATATGAACCGCGCGTGGCACATTGGGGCGACACCCGTATCAATAGATTTCCGCATCACCCATGGGGTACTATTATCGATACGTTTTTTTTTTGTCAGTGATATCCCCTGTAGGCCTATTCCATTGTGTCACGCGATAAAAATGGATAGGAAAAACGCGTTTTACTATCAAAATTTTAAATACGTTTGGGAAAACTTAATTTTCGCGCACGTTTAGACGTGCTGGGCATATCTAAAATATCAACTTTAATACGTACAATGTCGACCAGCCTCCCCGTTGATATTTTAGATATGCCCAGCACGTCTAAACGTGCGCGAAAATTAAGTTTTCCCAAACGTAATTAAAATTTTGATATCGATAATAGTACCCCATGGGTGATGCGGAAATCTATTGATACGGGTGTCGCCCAATGCGCCACGCGCGGTTCATATGGTACGGGTCTGAGGCGCTCGAAGCTCCTAGGCCCGCCGCGGGGGCCAAGACGTGCGGCGGGAGAAAGGAGGCGTTGCCTCCGAAAAACGGCCGCTGCGTTCACTTTAGTTCCATGCCTGGACTAGAAAATGTGTATTATGTAGAGTGCAAAATGTGCAAATACACAAAGTGCATATTCTGTCTTCGGAAGAGTGATTCCATTATAGATATCAACAGCGCCGCTGTTTCCGCAGCAATGATGACGGGCGGCGGATATAATCAACTGGAGGACATACTGACTGCCGTGAACGTGTCCTGTATGACGAAAAGGATCTACGTGAAATGTCAGATTGAGCTAATCGATGCCCTCGAAGTGGCCGCACAACGCGAAATGGAAGATGCTGGAGAAGAGGAGAAAGCATTAGCTATAGAAAGAGGCGACGTACATGCAGAATCCAATCTACCGTTTATCCCAGTTGTCGCGGATGGCAGCTGGATGAAAAAGTCCTATCGCGGAGGAGATTACAATTCTCTGTCTGGCGTAGGAGCCATCGTGGGATATCACACGAAGAAAGTCCTGTACATCAGCGTGAAGAATAAATTCTGCATGACTTGCCAAATAGCAGGTACGAGGAAGGAAGAACCGCGCGAGCATCGCTGTTTCAAGAACTGGGGTCGTTATCATAGTTCAACTGGTCGAAGGATTCAATTGCAGCATAGATATGCACGGCCTAATATATCATATATTAGTTGCCGATGGCGATGGCAGTGTGTACAAAAAGATATTGGACAGTAATCCATATGAAAGTTACATGGTGCAGGTACAAAAAATCAAATGCACCAATCACCTGTTACGCAATTTCAGCAAAAGAATAAACGAAATCGGAACAAAAGGCCGCAATAAAGATCTAAGAGCTGTCGTACAGAATAAAGCTCTCCGCCTGCGTACTGGTATTAAAAAAGCTGCGGAATACCGGTTGCGAGAAGAAATACCACTCGAGGAACGAATTCAAAATTTGAAGCAAGATTTGAAAAATGTACCGAGTCACGTTTTCGGTGAACACAAGGAGTGTCAGAAGTTAGAATACTTCTGTAAGAAATACTCTGATCCCAACAGAGTAGACTACGTTCCACGACTGAGAGAAGCTGGGATTTATGAAAATATCGAAGAAGCGATGCAGCAACTTTTCGTTAAAGCCGACAGTTTGCTGCGCGGTCTAAACAACAATGCTGTTGAAGGTTTTAATAACATCATTGCTAAATTCATCGGAGGCAAAAGGATAAACTTTGGACGAGGGGGCTCTTATCAGGGTGGAGTCTCCACTGCAGTCGTCCAATATAACACAAAAGAGGCGTTCAGCAAATTGAGTACAGCAATGAATAAAAAGCCGCCAACCATATTAGGAAAGCTGGAAGGACGTCGGAAGCGCGCAGCAGAAAAAGCAAGGGAGTATAAAAAAGAAGCGAAAACATCCTCCTTTCGAAATCGAAAACAAACGTGTGACCAGGATTACGGCCCCAACGCAGCAAAACCAGATATGGAAGAGGCAGTATACTCTTCCGAGTGTAAAAGGCACGCGGATATACTCCTTCACTGGCAAACGAGGCGAGACGAGATCCAAGTGGAAACTCGCGATCAGGCGAACAGCGAAAAGTGGATCGGTTATAGGAAGATATTATTAACTGCATCGAATTTCGGCAAGGTATGCCGATTACGAAAGACTACACCACGGGCAAATACTGTGAAGAGTATAATGTATCCGCAACTCCACAATTTACATTCTCTCCAATACGGAAGAGAAAATGAGGCAAACGCCTTGAAACAAATGCAAAAAGAATTAGGAATGCATATTCTGCCGTATGGCCTCTTCATCGATGACACTGTGCCTCACTTAGGTGCAACTCCTGACGGCCTCGTGGACCATGATAAAATCGTCGAAGTAAAGTGTCATGAATCAGCCAAGGATTTAACACCTGCTGAAGCAATAAAGCAACTTGATAATATTGTGACGTCCCAATATTTTTCGCGCGGTCTTATTCTAAAATTCTATCATAAATCACGAAATCACTCCACCAAAGTCCTTCAAACTCAACTCTTACCTCTTTTCCCCAATCGCTGATCACCTTGACGATGTACCTTAGCGGTTCCCATCTCAAGATGGTCGGTACGAAACCTCCTTCGCTTAATTCGCCCAACGAGACGCAAATTCCCTCCTCAAACTAAATCTAAACAAGTCCCTCGCCCCCAAACTCTTCTTAAATCGAGACCACGTCTCACCCCTTCTCTACGACCCTCCAAATCAAAACCACAAATACCCCTTTCCTGTTAAAACAATCAAGATCCATTCGATGGGTTGAGTATCTCCTTTCGCAGTCATAAAACCCCAAAAATCTAACTGCGACACATATTTGGCGTACGTGACATAAATATGTCTATTAATAGCCATACCGTTTATAAAAACCCCGGAAATCCTACCGTGACCCACTTATTAAATGTGTCAAGGCCGCTACCGCGCGTACCCCTGCAACATTCTTATAAATACGAGGGGACCGAGACAGAAGTCCTCTTTCGACGAAAATCATCGAGAGAACGATCTCGATTAGCCACAAAAGTCTATTTTTAAATAGTGTGATCAATTCATCTCACAAATCATTGTAAGCATTTAAACTTACCATTTACATTGCATATCATCATCATCTTACTATTTTGTATTATTATTATATTTCGTGTTCCAAAGCTTATTGCTATTCATTCGTATTCGGTTGTATTGATATCGCTTATTGCATTCAATATTATATAGATTACATATTATTTACTTTATTATTGCTTATTGCATTGTCTTGTCTACGCTTATTGCGATTTCATATTATTTACTTTATTATTGCTTATTGCATTGTCTCGTCTACGTTTATTGCGATTTCATGTATTACTTTCAATAACAATTGCTTATTACTTATTCATATGTAACTCATGTTCATATTCATACGCTTTCAATAACCATTGTATATTATAAATGTCATGTGCTAATGCTAAATGCCTAACGCATAATTATAACGCAAAAATCATACTAAACAGTGCATCAAATTGAATAAACAATTCCTATTTAAATCACATTACGAGTTATTGTGTCTAGTCTTCTGTTTGCGAAGATTCTCAAACCAAAACAAACTGCAACAACAGCTGATCTCGATTCTTGAACGCTAAAGTGCCAGTTGTGTTTACAAACGTTCTTTTGTATAGACCTATATCTAGACAAGTTTAACGGAAGCATTACACGTAATTTCTTATGTGAATGCAA
Source organism: Andrena flavipes (assembly GCA_963971345.1). Lineage (NCBI taxonomy): Eukaryota > Metazoa > Arthropoda > Insecta > Hymenoptera > Andrenidae > Andrena > Andrena flavipes. The sequence continues at coordinate 58,648,539 of OZ020479.1, forward strand.
CGGTGGATGCAACTTTCAAAACGAAAATAAATACAAAGTAGTATAACGGGTGTTCTCCGGGTGTGTATTTACCTGTTAAACCTTCCCTGGTCGATTAGAGTGACGGATTTGACATTCGCGTCTGATTCCCCTTAAACGATCAGAGTGACGGATTATAGATTCGCGCCTAAATTTCCTACCAGAACCTCAGTGTGACGGATTATAGATTCGCGCCTAAATTTCCTACCAAAACCTCAGTGTGACGGATTATAGATTCGCGCCTGATTTTCATCCAAACCTCAGAGTGACGGATTATAGATTCGCGCCTAAATTCCTACCAAAAACCTCAGTGTGACGGATTACAGATTCGCGCCTGACTCTCCTCCAAAACCTCAGAGTGACGGATTACAGATTCGCGCCTGAATTCCATCCAAACCTGAGAGTGACGGATTACAAATTCGCGCCTAAATTTCCTACCAAAACCTCAGTGTGACGGATTATAGATTCGCGTCTAAATTCCTACCAAAACCTCAGTGTGACGAATTTCAGATTCGCGCCTGACATTCATTCCTTCCCCCAATTGTCATCGTTCCCAAAGACCTCACCCGGGACGTGACAATATAAAGCGTATTTTCAAGGGTAATGAAATGAATAAGAATCATCATTACTATTATCAAGTGCAAGGACAATTGCACATAACGAAAAGGCAACGGGTCTATTTTTGTTTATGGACGCCGAAAGGAATGAATGTTACAACTGTATCGAGAGATGATCGATTCTGGGCAACAGAGATGGAGGAAAAACTGAACAAGTTCTATGAGGACTGCATGTTGCCAGAAATTATAGATAGTCGATACAATCGATAACAGCCGATTAGAGAACCTCCATACATAAAAACAGGAGGAGCATGTACCAGTACACAAGAAAGTGCACAAAACGATGGATGAAAACATCGCAATGGCACCGGCGATTGCATCCAGCGCATATGAAGAGCTGTAGAATAAGTAATTGCAATCCAAAGTCACTATTGCACCGGCGAGTGCATCCAGCACATATGAAGAGCTGTCGAATAAGTAGGGGAGACCGGGGCTAGTTGACTAATTCCCTATAACTATTATATTATAGAATAGATGGTTATTTGACTATTAGTCAAATAACCCCGGAAATTATTTTTTTCCCTTTTTTTTATCCAGTTTTGCACTTATTAACGTTTTAATTACCTACATCCTGAGCAGGTAAGGCCATTTCCAAAAGCAGTTCCGCGACAGAACACTAGAAAGGCGAGAAAAAAACGATACACAGCTATTTTAACGGGCACACCTATAAAAGAAGCATTACAGCAAGAAAAAGAAAACATTCAAAATAAGAAACGTCCACCTAAAACTAAAATCATTGAGAAGAAAGATAGGAAAAAGAATAAAGCCAAAAATGGTCGAAAATTTCTTTTCCGAGAAGAATGTCCTGCACCATCCACGTCATTCAAGAAAAATTTATCGTTTTCAGAGTCAGAAGATGATGCCAAATGCTTAGTATGCAATGAACCTTATACAGATAGCATTCGTGGTGAGAACTGGGTGCAGTGCACACGCTGCAGCAGATGGGCTCACGAAAAATGCAGTAGCTCTAATATAGACTATTATGTGTACATTAACTGTGACTCAGATGATGATTTGTAGGCCCAATTTAACGTAATTTTGAGCAAATAAATGTTTAATTTCTATTAATACCGCTATGTTTTCTTACAAACGTCATTATAAATGTCAAGTCAACTAGCCTCATCATATGTGTCAACTAGCCCCGCAACCGGGGTTTGTTGACTTACTGGACTCACTCTTGTAAATATAATAAAAACTATAACTTAGGTTCAATTAAATCGAATTTAAAAATTAAGCCTGTATACCCAAGTAAATTTGTGAACTTTTGGTATACCGTAAGTCAACAAAATGCCAACAAAATGTTGATTTATAAAAAGTAGATATGTAAAAAATTAGCCAACTAGTCCCGGTCTCCCCTAATGTTCCAAAATGTAAGTAAGAAAGTATGTAGAAGATACATACGGAGAGTGAATAGGACCGTCTATGACGGGGGTGGTGGTGGGCATTTTCACACTCTTCTAATAATAAATACCTATAGCTATTCTTTCATATCAAGTGGAAATGACATGTATAAAAGCGTAAGTATGACAAATACTTTTGTCATGCAAATAATTGGATTAATTGGAAATCATCATTAATGTTTCTCCCATATATGAATTTGTTTTAGATATTTCCACCAACCAATATCAACGTTGAAAAGCATGCTCTATGAAGTGAGGAAAGGAAGGCTGTCTTCTCCGCAAGCATAAAGATAAGTAAATAACATACATACATTTATATTTTTACTGCATTCAGATTACAACTCGTTCTAACTTTTTATCACAGGTTCTATGATAACTAACTGGAATTGAAAGGGGTCAGTGCCATCCCAAGAAAATATTTATGAGAAATAGGACACGATAGTAATGGTTTCTTCAGTAAGTGTAAGTATCAGTTTTTACATTCAAGTGGTATAAACACAAAAATAATTTTTATTATATTTATTTCTTTTTGCAGATCAAATCAGGGTGTACATATGTACACTGGGCTGAGGAATATTGTTGCAACTATCACAAATGCAAGGTGGAAGAGGTACCCCTTCCATGACGCCAACCGGGCTAGAGAAAATGTGCAGCAGCAGATTTTCTGTCAGCTGGAGGGTTTTCTGTCCTCGAAGTGACAGAAAATATAATCTATATGCTATACCCGATTTCCTAAAGATACTGTTGCAGCGTAATAATAATGTTTCGGAAGGATGATGAAAAGTTCACAAATGTAGCGTAATAAAACGAAATAGCCGCTAAACATTTATTGTCATATAGCATATTTATAGGTTATATTTTCTGTCACTTCGAGGAGGGACCACATAATAATCACACGTTGGATTCAACGTCAAACACAATTTTATATATGTTTGTTCATAACTGGCTTTCTGCATAGGATGTGTATTTCATATTCTGTGTCAGTGTTTTGCTAATTAAAAAATGTCTATCCTAACAAACTTCATTTTCTGGGGACATGCCCTCGTGTATTTTTCCTTCTCACATATAATTCCTTACTGCCAACGTAGAATATTCTAGCATAAGCACATTTCAAGCAAATGTACAATGAATTTTCTACGTCGGCAGTACCAGCAGACTTTCCGTTTAAAGTTTCACAAGTTCAACGCAACAGCTGACAATTTCTTTCCACATTCAAAATAAAATATGGAAATAGCAAACAGCTCCCTCTCGCGTGCACAGGCAGCCGCGTATCTATGGGTATTACCATTTCTGTGCAGAAAAAATCTGCTGTAATACCGATCTGCCAAATCGGCCAGGTCACGTGACGTGTCTACCCCCTTAAGACGATCTTAAGAATAAGCAACGACTGAGAATACTGCCCTTACACTTGTGTCGATCTCGCCACCTCGTCGCAGGCGACTTCTCGCGAAAGGCGCAAGCAGAAACTCCAACTGCTCGTGATCTTCGGCACGAAAGCGCGATCGTCAATCCGTCATCTTGCAAGACTCGTACCTGTACCTACGCGGTCCAGAATCGTATTCCGATTTCATTGTACTTGTTATACATTGTCTTCGTGTGAAGTGTAGGAAAAATATACACATTGTTCCTTAATTCCTGAATGTCTTTCTTTATAACATTCGGACAATTATCCTCCTCGCGCGTACGCAAACCGTGATTATCATAGATCCGAATACATACACTGTTTTCAACATAAGTGGCGTTGAACCGTGGACGTACCAGCGGTACCATCTTTTAGCACTATTGGTAACTTATTTATAAAGGGAAATTGTATTAAAATTCTATATTATAATATTACCATTGGCACGTAGAACTTTTTCGGATTAAATTTTTTTATTAATTTTGGCACTTAGTGATTTCTACAAGAACACTTCAAGTGCCTCAGCTTTGTATTCGTTTTTGTTTTTTTTTTTTCTAAAAATGATTAAATTTATCTAAAGTTATCATTAAAATACGATGGTGATACTTTATCTTGCGGATCTAAAGTAGTCAACCAAAATAATATTAGACAGATATTATATTATACCAGGCATGGAACTAAAGTGAACGCAGCGGCCGTTTTTCGGAGGCAACGTTTTTCGGTATCAATAGATTTCCGCATCACCCATGGGGTACTATTATCGATGCGTTTTTTTTGTCAGTGGTATCCCCTGTAGGCCTATTCCACTGTGTCACGCAATAAAAATGGATAGGAAAAACGCGTTTTACTATCCAAATTTTACATACGTTTGGGAAAACTTAATTTTCGCGCACGTTTAGACGTGCTGGGCATATCTAAAATATCAACGGGGAGGCTGGTCGACGTTGTACGTATTAAAGTTGATATTTTAGATATGCCCAGCACGTCTAAACATGCGCGAAAATTAGGTTTTCCCAAACGTATTTAAAATTTTGATAGTATTACGCGTTTTTCCTATCCATTTTCATCGCGTGACACAGTGGAATAGGCCTACAGGGGATACCACTGACAAAAAAAAAACGCATCGATAATAGTACCCCATGGGTGATGCGGAAATCTATTGATAGGGATGTCGCCCCAATGCGCCACGCGCGGTTCATATGGTACGGGTCTGAGGCGCTCGAAGCTCCTAGGCCCGCCGCGGGGGCCAAGACGCGCGGCGGGAGAAAGGAGACGTTGCCCCCGAAAAACGGCCGCTGCGTTCACTTTAGTTCCATGCCTGTATTATACAATACAATAATATTAGAATAATATTAGAGTTTTTCTATAATATGAATTACCGTAATAACCTATCTTTCATACTGTTGCGAGCACCCTATGGATAGGAATCCATGGCCTGCTGGTGCTCGCGAGTAAGACAAGAGGACAGCGAGAAGAAGACGATCGATCCGATGTCAAGCTGTCCTTCGGGAGTCAGCCGCCATTACTAGTAGACGTACCGATACCCACATTCCCCTGCCTAACAGATTGTATTCCGTTACCTGTTCTTATATTATTCCTGGTTGATGTTCTGTTACTCTTACTGTACATTAAAGTCGTATTATGACGAGCGCGAAACGTAACAATACCAATAAATGATTATAAGTATGAATGCCGTTAATTTTGTCCGCATTTTAGAGATTGACTATTCATTATGTAGACATTAGTTTTAAATTTTATCCAGTTCAATTATTTCACAACTGCATAGAACAGCTAAGTGCACAAAAGTTTTATTTTCTTGCAGCCATTGCGTTAGTAAAAAAGAAAACGCTACCACATTTATTGTTTTTGGGGAAATGGAGTACCTTCATACTTCGCATTCCTCGAGGACAAATGTTATTATATTATGAAGACGACCCTGTACCGATATTTGAATGGAGCCATTCTAATCCGATGAATACTTTCCTTCCTACATACTATTACTGTAGTAGTGAAAGAGGACGGACTGTTGGCATTGCTTTTGATCGCGAAACAGGTAAGTTCATTATTTATTGCCTAGAAATTCAGTAACATATCCAACAAATTAGCAGTTCTAACAATGTTATTTTTAAAAGGCGTTCCTCTTTCAGAGGTCGGAAAATATGAGTATTTTCAGGAATTTATAGAGGATGAACTACTGTTCTTACGTACATGTTAATAAGCCAGGAGCAATAAACTAAAAAATGGGAACTGTGTAAAAAAAAAACTAAGAATTGATAGGTCCTTTCATGAATCGCTTGTTTTAGTGATGTTATGAAAAATGGTGTTCGCCACCGTTAAAAAAAGCTCGCTTTGCAGAGTGATAACTCCCTGTGCGGTCTGCTTGCTCATGTGGAGCGTAGATCATCGACCCCCTCACATCGATCGCGGATCGATAGAAAGGGCCACACTCGCTTCCCGGAAATCTGCACTTGCTTCATGCCATGCGGAAATATGTAGTTGTTGTTGGAGAGGACGTTGATTTAATTGTTCATAACCCAGCGCTGCTTAATTTTAACATAGCAATATCTTTGCTATAACCAGAGAGAGAGAGGAAGAACGCAGAGACTGTCGTTTTCCGCGTTTAGCGGCTGTGATACGAAATCAGCATTTTTTGGGCAAGGGAAAAGCAACACTGTGGAAACTCTTGCAGACGACACCAGATTTGAGAGAGGGTGCTGTAATTTTTAATATAATCAATGCTTCACAGGAGAAAATCGCAGAATCTGGAGATCGCTTTGGCTTTATACACAGTATCTCACTCTAAGAAATTTATCAGTGAGCATAGGTTTTTGTGCTACATGCGCTCCCTACGAAGAAATAAGACATGTAACTTGCTTCAATTACCATGAACAGCAGCAGCGATTTGAAGGAATTCGTACCCAGTATACCACCAGATACAATCATGGCATGGTAACGATTTATGTGGCAAAATATGAGGATTACGATTGCAAAATAACGAGTTTATGCCAATTCCTACATCGCAGCAGCCAGCACCAGACGTGGTCCTCAATCTTATTTCCTGTAATTGCCACAAGAGGTGTGGAGTGACATGTGGTTGCCGGAAGAGTGAATTGAAATGCACCAACATTTGTTAAAACTGCCATGAACAATTTTGTCCTAATGCTACGCAAATCGAAATAATAGATGAAGAAGACAACGATATAATCGATATAGTAACATCGGAGGAATATTACGGAGTCATAGAGAACACAAATACACCCACCGATATTGAAAAGTGGAATGAAGGAAACAGTAAGAGCAACTTCGCCAGTTCCCCCGCCAAAAAGGAAAAAATATAAATTTCTAGGTAATGTAGATTAGGTCTACAGGGTGTCCCAAAAATGTTGCGGGTCCTTGAAGGGGATGATTCAGGGGGTGATTGCAAACAACTTTTTCCTTTGCGAAAATTCTTTCCGAGGTTTCGTTAACGAGATATTAACAAAAAGCACCGACCAATCAGAGCGCGAGTCTGACGGCCGAATTCCTGCGCTAGCGTGGCTACGCGCCGCGCTACGACTGCGAACAAGCAACTCGGCATACATCGAAGAAAATTTCGTAGAATGGCAAATGAAAAAGACATAACAAATAAAATCGAACATGTTGTCATGGTTTGTTTGTTATTTAAAGTGAATAATGAATACAGGATAAATGGATGAAAATCACTTGTAACGTAAAAAGACGAATACACAGCTTTTTTTTAAAAGATTCGAAAGTAATAATTATTTGAAGTGGGAGGATAAGGAATACGTAAATTTCCTTGTGTTAATAACTTAGCCACGAAAAGGTTATGTAACAGGAAATTAACGAAAAGTGATCGTAGTTCGTTATTGTAATAAAAATCCGTAATTCAATAATGGCCAGCACTGTTGCTGATAACAAATAAGTCTGCTTAAAAAGCCCGAATAAATATTGCCGTACGGGAATTTTGAGAATTATCGCCGGAAATAAGTCATAGCTTGCGTTTAATTTAAAAATGAATAATCACCAATAAAGTAACTAAAACTCACTCTTGTCGGAAATTCACCTGCAGCTTGAAAACATGGGTCACTGGGTCACTGAACCGATCCTGGTCATCAATGGACGAGCCACGTGCACAGCTAGTTCCAGGTATACGGCAGTATCCAAAGTTAAGGGTCGCAATATCAGGTACGTCCAGGTTAATGTACCGAATATTCACTTCACTACACAGCTACTAACATTGGTCCCTTAATTTATTTTTCATGGAACGTGTTGTTCCTACGTTATAAAAATTGGTGGAAATGAATTTTTACTTGGCGTTCGGAGCCGTGGGTATTTCCTCGCAAATTCTCACGCTGTAGCACTTACGTCTCCGTTGTTCAGGGGGTACACCCAGAACATCGCGTAATACTCTTCAGCAGAGAACATTTCTGCGACGTGATTGCTTGTTGACTGATAAGACTTTTTCCAAGCGACTTCTTCTACCCCCAAGTAGTTTCTCTCGTTCCATTATGAGTTAACTCCCACCAGGACAAGAGGTTTTAGGTAAAAAGAAGCGAGCACATTTTCGAAACACACGTGCTTTGCAGAGGTGCAACGAACGAACCATCGTACATTTTCAGAAAAACCCGCTCTCCGTCCTTTTACTGCCAAGACACCCATTGCTTAGAGATAGACAGCAGACAGCACGTGTTTCGGTTCGAAAGGGTCCAAAGAGACGAGAAACAGAAAGTCTTCGAACTGCTATAATGAAGAAAAGGCATGCAATTACTGTTTTCGTTTTCCGATGCCCTGATTTCATATCTGCTACAAGGCGGAACCAATTAAATCATAAATTATCCAAAACTGTAAGAAACCGTTCTCTACCGCCGACTAGCGGGACAATACGGTCATAAAGCGTGACCCTGGCGAAATGCTCTAGCCGATCAGCCTGATTAATTTTGGGGAACTAGAATTTAAAAAGTATTATTCAACATCAATACGCCTCGCGGAGAGACACAGGAAGAAAAGGGGTAGTCCGCTGACTGCGTGTAGTCCCGCCTGCGTTGTTCTCCCTTATCTCTCGAGTATAAACACGCGCTCGAATTTCAAAACAAAAGCACGCGTCGACGTATTTCGTGCGAGAAACGATGGGCTCGAAGTCTGATTGGCCCTAATCTAACCAATCTGCCCTGCATCCCTCCCAAACGGCCTTTATCCCGAAGAGGCCCTCTTCACAGCAATATCTCCTCCCCAAGGCCCACCTTCTCTCGCACGGGATACGTCGACGCGTGCTTTTGTTTTGAAATTCGAATGCGTATTTAGACACGAGAGATAAGCAGGCTCAATTGGCTAGTTTGGGACCAATCGAACCTCAAGCCCTTCTTCTCTCGCACGGAATACGTCGACGCGTGCTTTTGGTTTGAAATTCGTGCGCGTGTTTAAGCACGAGAGATAAGCAGGCCCGATTGGCTAATTTGGGACCAATCGAACTTCAAGACCACCTTCTCTCGCATGGAATACGTCAATGACATCGAAAAATCCTGCTGCCTGTCTCAGGTAAAGCAACCGCGCGCGATTACAGTCAGCTGACGGTACCGCTATAACCGCATATTTCTTCAGTGAGGTCAAATAACAGGTCGACAGAAGAATTGCAGGAGAATTTTACTAACCGACTCTTGGCCAATGACACTGTTTTTATAATAATCAGATTTGTAAGTTCCAGCTTGTCCTTATCTTGATTATTTGTTGAAAAAGTGCCATTGCTCAATAGAAAGCACGAGAAGGTGACCGTGGCACACTGGGGAACAATACGGTCATAAACCGCGACCTTCTTTAGACTACGTTTAAGATCAACGCAGTTAGTTTTTACGATTGATCAGAAACAATGTCGAAGAAGTAATACGAAACGTGGGAAGTCTGGCAATCGAAAGAATTAAGGTACATGGCCGATTACGGGTGTTTAAAATTTATGACTGGGCCTTCTTACTTCGATCCTCCTGACCCTTCCGTAACCTCTCCTCATGGAAAAAGCCCACCACCCTCTCGTGGTTTCCATTGAGCAATGGCACTTTTTCAACAAATAATCAAGATAAGGACAAGCTGGAAGTTACAAATCTGATTATTATAAAAACAGTGTCATTGGCCAAGAGTGGGTTAGTAAAATGGGGAATACAAATAGCTTGTGTCAAAGTAGTCCGATTTGGACTTCCGTTTCCGGACGCGAGAGTGGACAAAGTGTCGGTGTGTGGTTGTGAGTGGAAGTGGAAAGAGCGAGTGAAGTAGGGTGCGAGAGGATAGGGAGTGAGTGGAGAAGGTACGAGGAGGGGTAGGAAGGGTGGAGTAGCAAGAGGAAAGGGCGGGGACAGTGGGCTACGAGGTGTTAAGCGGGTGAAGGGAACGGTTTTGAGGTTAGGTTGAGAGACAGGTGGTGTGGAGCGGGAAAGTAAAGACGGAGGAGCAGGCAGAGTAGTCTAGCGGACAGGAGTGGAAGCAGGAAGAGCTGGTAGGAAGGCGGGAAATTTGAAAGGAGATAAAGGAAAGGTGAGAGGTGGTGGTTAAAAAGAGTAAGGGTAACAGAGTGAAGGAGGTGGAGGGAAAGTAAGGAGCGTGAGGTCAAATGGAGGGTAGAAAGGGGGAGGGGGGGCGGGGAGGGGAAGAGGGGACAACAGGAGAGGAAAAGGGAAGACAGAAAAAGCAGGAAAGGTGCAGGAATGATAGCCAGAGCAGTGTGGGAAGCAATGCGGGAAGCATTGATAGTTGCGGGGGGAAAAAAAGGAAGGAAAGGGAGGAAGGAGGTGGGAGTGGGGGGGAGCGGGAAAGAGCAGGGTTTAAAAGGAGTACGAGGACGGTGAGGTCACCTGATGGCAGAGGAGAAGAGGGAAGAAGGGGGGAGGAAGAGGAGACGGGAAAGGTGGAGAGGATGTTAAGGGAGATGATGAAGGAATTAAGGGAGGAGAAAGAGGAAATGAGGAAGGAGATGAGGGAGATGAAACAGGAGTTGAGGAAGGAGAGGGAGGAGAGAAGAAAGGAGTTAGAGGAGTGGAGAGAGGAGAGGAGGAGATGGGAGGAGGACAGAGCGGAGGAAAAAAAGAAGAGGGAAAAGATAGAAGAAAGGTTAGAGAGGGTGGAAGAGAGGGGAGGGAGGGTGGAGGAAATGATAGGGAAGATGGAAAAATGGGAAAAGGAAAAGGAAGGGAGAGATAGTATGGAGAAGGGGGAGGGGGAGGATGTGGAGGAATGTCGGTTGAGAATAAGAAAGATGGAGCTAAGGCAGGACAGGAGGGAGAGGGAGGAGAGAAGGAATAATGTGGTGATAAGGGGGTTGAGGGCGGAGGGAGGGGAGGAGGAGAAGGAGGTGAAGAAGTTGTGGACAACGATGGGATTGGGGGAGGGGGGGGTAAGGGAGGTGAGAAGGGTTGGGGGAAGGGGAAAGGAAGGGGGAGGGGTGATTCTGGTGAAGCTTACGGGGAGGGAGGAGAAGATAAAGGTGTTAGAGGCGAGGAAAAGACTGAGAGGCAGGAGGGAAAGGATTGATGATGATATGACGGAGGAAGAAAGGAAGACGAGGTGGAAGGTAGAAAGAGAGGCGGAGAGGGAGAGGGAAGGAGGAAAGAAGGTTCAGGTGGGATATATGAAGCTCTGGGTAAATGGGCGGATGAGAAAATGGGATGAAGTAAGAGAAAGATGGGTTGAGGAGCAGGGAAACGAAAGATAAGGGAAAGGGGGGAGAAAAGGGAAAAAGGGGGGAGGGGGGGGAGGCAAGTGGGTACAAGGTAGCATTCTGGAATGAGGCGGGATTGAGGAGCAAGGACGGGGAGTTCTGGAAAGGTTTGGAGGAGTGGGACGTGGTGGTGATGTCGGAGACATGGATGGAGGAGGGGGGGTGGAGGAAGGTGGAAGGAAGACTGCCGAGAGGGTATGTGTGGGACAGGCAATGGGCGCGGAGGGAGAAGAAGAGGGGTAGAGCGATGGGAGGGATGTTAATGGGGGTGAGGAAAGGGATGGAGGTGGAGGTGGGGGAGGAAGGAGGGAAAGAGGGGATTTTGATGAAAAAAATTAGGATGGGGGGGGGGGAATGGTGGAGGATAGTGGGGGTTTACGTGAATGGAGATTTGCAGAAGAAGCTGGAGGACATAGGGGAATGGATGGAGGAGAGGGAGAGGGGAGTGAGGGTGATGATAGGAGGTGACTTTAACGCGAGGACCGGGGAGGAGGGAGGATGGGTGATGGGAGGGGTTGAGGAAGAGGGAGGGGGGTGCGGAAGTAGGAGGTCGAAGGATAAGGAGGTGAATGGTGACGGGAGGAGGTTATGCGGGTTCATAGAGGAAAGGGGATGGAGTATTTTAAATGGAGGGATTGAGGGGGATGAACAGGGGGAGTGGACATTTACAGGAGGAAAGACAAGTACGGTGATTGATTATGTCATTGGGAACGAAGATACTTGGGAGAAAGTGGAAAGGTTAAAAGTAGAAGAGAGAGTGGATTCGGATCACCAACCACTGGTTGTCTGGGTGAGGGGAGAGATGGGGGGCAACGTAGATAGGAGGAAAAGTGGGGAGAGGGGAAGGAGAGGAGGAAGAGGGAATGGGACGGAAGAGGGGAGAAGGGAGTTTGTGAGGAACTTTGGGAAGAGAGTGGGGGGAGACTGGAGTGTGGATGAGGAGTGGGGAGAGCTGAAGGAAAGAATAAAGTGTAGAGAGGAGAAGAGTAAGGTGAGGAAGGAGTTGAGAAAGTGGAGAAGAGAGGGGGGGGATGGGATGGTATACAGGGAAAGGAAAAGGGGTTATGGAAGGTTATGCGAGGAAAAGAGAAAGAAGGAGGTGGAACGTTGGGAAAGGGAACTGGAGGGGGTTAGAACAGAAGCGCAAGTATGGAAGGTGGTAAATAGAGAGAGAGGGGGGAGAAGTAGGGTAAATGAGAGAATAAAGATAGAGGAATGGAACGAGTATTTTAGGGGGCTGTTGGGGGGAGTGGAGTGGAGGGTGAAGTGGGGAGGGGGAAGGAGAGAAGGGAGGGACGAGGAGAGGGAGATAGGGAGGGACGAAATAGGAAGGGTGGTGAGGGGGTTAAAGGACGGGAAGGCGGGAGGAAGCGATGGGATACAAAATGAGGTTTGGAAATATGGGGGGGAGGAAGTGGAAAAATGGTTATGGGTGGTGTGTAATAGGGTATGGAGGGGGGAAGGGTGGCCAGAGGGGTGGAAGGAAGGGATTGTGGTGCCAGTGTTGAAGAAAGGGGCTGGGGAAAGGGTGGAGGACTATCGGGGGATTACCCTGACCCAGACGGCATATAAGATATATGCGTCGGTGCTGGCGGAGAGATTGAGGCTGGAGGTGGAGGAGAAGATGATACTGCCACCGAGTCAGGCGGGATTTAGGAGGGGGGTGGGGTGTGTAGATCACATCTACACGCTCAACTACCTCATAAACAGGCAGGTGGGGAGGAAGGAAAGGAAATTAATAATCCTTTTCGTAGATATGAAGGCAGCTTTCGACTCGGTGGACAGAGAGGTTCTGATCAAGGCGATGAGAGAGAGGGGGGTGAGGGAAGGGCTGGTGGCAAGATGTGAGGAGGTGTTGAGGGAAACAACAGGAAGGGTCAGGGTGGGAGAAGAGGAGGGGGATAGGTTTTGGACCGCCAGGGGGGTAAGACAGGGGTGCCCGCTTAGCCCAATCCTGTTCACAATTCTGATTGCGAACATGGACGAGGAATTGGGAAGGGGAGGGTGGGGGGGAGTGAAGCTGGGGGAGAGGAGGGTATATACGCTGGCATACGCGGATGACGTGGCGGTGCTGGCAGAGGATGTGGATGGGATGAAGGGGATAATAGGGAAGCTGGAAAAGTATGTGGACGGGAAGGGGTTACAGGTGAACGTTGGAAAAATTAAGGTAATGAGGTGTAGAAGGGGAGGGGGGAGATGGGGTAAGGTGATATGGAGGTGGAAGGGAAAACAGATAGAGGAGGTGCATAGGTTCAAGTACTTAGGATATACAATGATGGGGAGTGGAGGACAGGAAGAACATGTAAAGGAGAGGGTAAGGAAGGGGGCTGCGTTGTTGGGACAGGTTTGGGGGATAGGGAAAAGGAAGTGTGGGAAAGATTGGGGGAGAAGACTTTGGCTGTTTGACAAGCTGGTGTGGGCGGTGATTAGTTACGGGGTGGAGGTATGGGGATGGAAGTGCAGGGAAAAGGTAGAGGGGCTGCACGAAAGATATATGAAGTGGGTGTTGGGAGTGGATTATTGTACCCCGGGGTACTTGGTAAGGGAGGAATTGCAGAGGGGGATGATGAAAGGAGGGGCAGGGATGAGGGCATGGGGATATGAGAGAAAGTTGGAGGAGGGAAAAGGGGGGGAGTTGGCGAGAGAATGTTGGGAGGAGATGAAGAGGAGGATGAGGAGGGGAAAGGTGCTGGAGGGGTGGGAGGAAGAGAGGGAGCAGTATTATAAGGACAAAGGGTGGACGGTGGAGGAGGTGGAAAGGTTGAGGGATAAAGGGGAATTAAGAGGGGAGGAGTTGGTGGAGAGGGAGAGAAGGACGCAGGAAGAGGAGAGGTGGAGGAAAATAGGGGAGGGGAAATATAATAAATGGTATGGGAGGGTGAAAGGAGTGGGGGTTCCGGGGTACTTGAAGAAAGGGTGGGGGGAAGATAGGTGGAGGAGGATAGCAAGATTTAGGTTAGGGAATGAGATGAGGGGGGGGGAGATATTGGGAGGAGGAGGAGAAAAGAAGTTGTAGGGTATGTGGTCAAGGAGAGGAAACTTGGGGACATGTGTGGGAGGTTTGTACAGGTTGGGGGGTGGAGAGGGGGTGGCAGAATGCGATGGTAGAGGTGCTGGGGGATGATGGGGAGGGGGAGGAGTGGATGAAGAGGTTGGAGGAAAGAAGAGATTTATGTGGGGGGGAGTGTTGGGGTGAATGAAGGAATGTGAGTGGATGGGGAAGTGTGCGGAAGCGGAGGTCCGAGGAGCGGAGGAGGGGGAGCGTGCGAGCGAGCGGGAATAGATTTAAGACGTAGGATAAGTTAGGCTAAGTAAAATAAGATAGATTAAGGAAAGTGTACAGAGGTGTAGGAATGGGGAGATTGTAACCCTCAGGGGAACGATAATAAATATTACTACAGTTAAAAAAAGTAGTCCGATTTGCGTGAGGTTTGGTATGAATTTCATCAGAAAAACATTAGGAATTCATTGGCGTCGCTTCCCTTTCGATACGACTAAGAAAATAATTTCTTAATACGCTGTAATGAATATTCCACCTCGATTGCGGGGACTCGACCCCAATTCGCTACGTTCAGCCCAGGATTCATACCTTTTTCCGAAAAAAGCCATAAAAATCGAGTGAGGCCCTGCGAAGTGTTGCCCCTCGCCACGGGGTGCCAGGCCGCATCCTTCGACGGACGTACCTCCAGAATTACCATGTATCATTTATGCAGTGTATGACCCGACTACCCTCCGTGTAATCGGTCTGCGCGAAGTGGAGGGCAAGTTCGATCATTGCCAGTACTACTGCCCGAGAGGAATACGATTTATTTTAATTATAGTACATGTGTGTCTTGTAATAAAGTGTTTCTATCGTTTCCTGAATTCAATAACTGGCATCCAGACATCTACGCTCCTACAATTCACCGACAATACGCCTTGTGGAGAGACACAGGAAGAAAAGGGGTAGCCCACTGTCCAAAAGCATGCGTTGACGTATTCCGTGCGAGAGAAGGGGCATTGGGGAGGAGGTATTGCTGTGAAGAGGACCTCTTCAAGGCAGCAGCCGTTTGGCAAGGATGCAAATCCGATTAGTCCTAATACAATCTGCTCCCTATGGTTGTAATTTGGTCTAGCAACTTTCACACCTCCTAACTTAACCAATCGAACTTGCATCCCTCCGAGTGAATGTTATGATGTTTTGAAACATTAACATACCTAACATACCTAATTAACATACCTAAGCAGGATTTTTCACCGTAAAGTATTGTCCAGCCTTTGGGCCTACCATTCCCGACGTAGACCTTCGGCAGGTAGGTATTGGTTTCAACGGGCACTGCCACCCGTAGCGTCAGTAAAACCGACCCCGGTTCTTGCCATTTCAGAAGGTTTCATTCCAGTGAAAATCAGCAATTTTGCAAGCGCAATATCTCAATAACCAGTGGAAATCAAGTGTATACATTAAAGCTTATTGAATTTGTCTTGGAACGCACTATAAACTCAGGTGTTCAGAAAACGTAGTCCTATTTATAAAACGAAACTTGACCATCGTATCTTTCAAAATAACAATTGAAGAAAAATATTCGTTCGAACTAATTTGGTAGCCCCATCGAACCAATTTACATATTTTTTTTCAAATTTTTATCTCCGATAGTTTAGGAGATATCGGACTGTCCAGTCTCAGATGGAACACCCTGTATATTATTCGCTTGTAAAAATATATATTTCTTAAAAACATTTGATTGTACCATTTTATTTATCTTCCTTCTCTCCTCGCTACCTAACTTTAAGATTCAGCGTTTATTTCATTCGGGTCTTCTTTACACCGCCAAATGACGGCTGCTCCAGAAGACTCAAATTACACATAATCGCGCGATACGCTGCGATGTTAAATCTGAACGTTTTGTAAACTTGCTAGATTTAGAACGAAAGTGATTGTAGCCCTAAGTAGTGCTGTCTCTTTCCCTCCCCCAAATTTAGCTTTAAAATAATGCTCTCTCTTTCCCTCCCTGAAGTCGCGTTGTGTAAAAACACCGATCTTTCCCGTCATCATCCGATAATTATTATGCGTTGACGTTTTAGCAACGGTGTGTGTACGCGCGTGCGACGCCCGGTATATGTACCATTCGGAAAAGACTAATGTCTGAGAGCCGGTGTCGGGGGAGTTGGTTAGGCGGCTGACTCGTAACGCGGTGGTCTTGGATTCGAGCCCCGTCGCCTGAGATTCTGATTTTTTCATTTATATTAATATCTTAAAATGAATATTTCCTTCCTTACCGACAGTTGTTACCACGCCCGAGAGTAGCAATTCACCCGCGGTTCCCTTCCATGCACTTCGGTATCGGTTCGGTATCGCTTGATTATCGGTATCTGCTCTCGCGCTATATGACTCAACCATCGCTATGACGTCATCTGTCGCCGCCGCGTTGGATTTCTGTGGCCTTCAAACTCAAATTTGTGTTTCTGGCTGGGGGGGGGGACTCAAAGTTGGGATGGAATCCCCTTTGCTTTACTACTTAATACGTTCATGTGGTATGCGCCTGAGGTGGCGCGAGCATTATGGCCGTTGCGGGGGCCAAGATGCGCAGCGGGAGAAAGAGGGCGTTGCCCCGAGAATCTGCCCAAAAGAGCAGTTAATTCCCAAGCCTGGCTAGACCGATTTCACTAACGCCGACCCTTCCGAGTCTCTTATATTCCGGAATTCCTCTTATGTGTATGGGAGTTCCTTGTTGTTACCGAACCGACACCCAAGCGTGACGACACCGCGCGTATTCTGATTACCACAATCGAATGGCCGAAATGCGGCACAACCGACTAAAAGGGATCTCGGAAATGCATCAAGAACCGTCAAGGCCAAGGGCGGAGACCCCGATTGTCTCCGCTTCACCCCGATTAGTCTTTAAGAACGATCTACGAGCAATACGAGCTCAGATTCTATACGAGACTCACGCGTGATTGTCACAGTGTCCGTATAACCCAGATCGAAACACAATAAACCTTGTTTAACCCTACGGTGAGTTCTAACTCTTTAACCGGCCACGAATCCTACTACCCTCGGTTCCCAACCGAGTATACCTGTCCGGCACCTTCACCCGTATATTCGGAGCCTGTTGGACAACAGCGAAGGACGACCAAGGAACACTGCGAGATTCTCAGAAAAATTCTCGACCCAGACACCTTCCACAAGATTGGTGGCAGCGGTTGGATCCAGCTAACATAGGGAACTCCGTACTGCTGACATCCGTCTACAGAGGACGCCTGATAGACATTCCACGGTCGACATCGATACGGCCATGCATCGCCTGCTCTACGTCCTGTAAGTGCGAAATACTACATTCAGCAATGCTAACCGAACACCGCCGTTGTCATGCGCCGAGCATAGTCCGTAGACGCGAATATCAAGCGAAATCTAGAATTAACTGAACGGAACGAGCCTCCCTCACCTAGAGCACTCAGCCGGAACAACCCGCGTAGATTCCGACGACCACGTCCGCGAACGTCAGAGGACGATGCTCTCCTTTTCGTACCCGAAACCCTCCGCCAATCTGGAGCCCGTACGCGACTTGCTCTCGAGCAGACCTCTAGCGACGACCATTTCCCTCTGGAAGCGATACAGACAATTTCCGTTCAGCGAACTAGATTTTAGCTTACTGTCATGTGCGGTACTGACGACCGAAAATCAATCAACAGATCTAGGGAGCTCAGGTAATCCAAGGCAAACCACCCTATTAGACATGACCGACCTACAAGACATAGACATATCAGTCGCCGAGACGGTGCCCGCGCGCTATATGGTCGCAGAAAGCGTCGCGATCCTGATAGAAAAGATAGGGGCAATGGATCGGTTCCTCGTCCAGTTAAAAGCGACACAGGCCTCCGTTGAAGGGAGAGTAACACCGACTGACGAGAAACTGGCAACGCTGAAAGAAATAGTAGAAACAGCCCGCGTTAGAGCCGCATCACGATACAGTAGCGCAGTAGGTAGATCAAGGACAAGCGGCAGGGACTCCGTTCCCCGTCGTTGACCCTCAAATAGCGACAGGAACCGCGGTTCGATTCAGGGACGACACCGTACCTAGACGTTCGAGTCTGTTCGTTCCTCCTGTATCAGATAGAAACCCTTACCGACGTGCCCCATCACTCAAGGCAACCGCTGACATCTCGAGAGCCCTAAAGCCAGTTCCGAAATTCGACGGAACCAAACCCGACAAATTAATCTCCTTTCTCAACCATTGCCATTACGCGATAACATCGTACGGCGAACCCGAAGACAAACTCGCCATAGTACACGGTGTCACCTTGACGCGATTCACGGGCGTCACGTCTGCTTCAGCCCTTGTAGAAGTATCCATACAGAAGATACAGATGTACGAGGAATTAGAAGATTTGCTAACCGCTTCATACAAACCGGTGAGGATGAGCAAGAACATCCTGTCGAAATTACTCGATTGTAGTCAAGGGACTCACGACGACGCACACATATACGAGAACCGCGTAGCCGCTTTAGTCAACGAGCAAGCGGCAGTAACCACGGCAGGCGGAGCTGATCCGATAGGTGTTATCGAAGCGATCAAGCAACAAGGTCACCATGTTTTTCAAGACGGCCTTCGCGATGAAAGGTTTTAGTCAAATCGCGAAGGGCCGCCGACCTCCCAGCGGCGACTGCGATAACAGTAGAGGAAGAACGGACCACTCGAAAACGAGCCATCACCTAATCTGAAGCACGTGCTGCAAGTAGCACGGTGACTTCGAGTATCGCGACTAGTAAATATTGCAACAATTGCAAACAATCAGGGTATTATACCAGGGACTGCTGAAATTGCCAGTCTCGAAATAATCCGCGAAGAAGCTTTCGTGCACCTGCAAATAATCGGAGAATACAACCCATAGCGGCCAACACACGACGAGTACAGCCGTGTCGAGAAACGGAGAGTCACCGACCGACATCCGAGGCTAGGACGTCGCCGCGATATGGAAACGCTGATCGAGCACATTCCGCAGCGCGAAACAGCTACAAGTTGTCTTATACTGCCGACAAGAAATTCACCTGCCCGAGAGAAGACGCGAACAATTTAAATGATTAGAATAGGCTCACTCGCAAACAAGAGATTCGTGTCTGTTTAAGCGAATGCCTTAGGAAGGCGGGTGGATTGCCACTGGTATGGCCAGAGAAGGTATGCGCTCCACGGGTGATGAATAAGTCCACCAATTGATGGGACGACACATTTATTAGGTCGTCTGTGGGCGTCGTTACAACACCGACCAGCACTCCACAGAACCAAAGGACGGACACGCACGACTGACAAAACACGCAGTTACACTGAACACGGATATGTACGAAGTATGTACAAGTGCGCTGGGCTCGAAGGCCCGTTTTGAAATGTCCGTTAAACGTGACTCGTGGATCGCGGGGCGACAAAGCTGTTAAAATCTGTGCATGCGGGATCGTATTGTTGTCGAATGTGTACTTGGAAGCGACTAACGGATTCCTCGAACCGCGCAACGCTCGAATCCATGCAAAAAAGGCGTGAAGTATGTCACCGTCTTATCGGACGGTGTGTCACCGTGTTTACACGCTCTCGCACGCACGTTTAGATCCGCGCGACAGCTGATCGGCGGATTTCGGCTGCAACAGTGTCAGATAGAATAGTAGTCGAAATAAAGGAAGCAAGACAAGGCAAAGCAACCATGATAATAAATGACGGAGCAGAAGTATCGCTGGTCGCGAAGAAAGCCCTACCAACAAATGTAATAATGGAACTCAGCGAAGTGCTACTCACTTCGTTTACAAGAGACAAGGCTGAAACACTGAGGAAAATAGAAGCCACATTCTACGTGAATGGGAAGGAAGTAAGATACCCATTACACGTAGTCGAAACCAACACGCTAGGCGACGCGGACGGAATCTTAGGGATAGATTTCCTCAAGACCAATAGAGTCACAGTAAAGTACGACACTCAGGAAGTACTAATAAAAGGAGAACTGTAGAAAGCGTCAAGGGGGGAGACCACTGTAACGGTCCGAAATGCAAGGGCGTTTTCGGGGATTTATTTCAACCGAACAACGCAAGTAAATCAATGTACTGCTCAGTATAGTTAATAGTGTACATATCGAAGGGTAAGAAAAAATTTTCTCGATCAAATTCATAAATCGGTTTCCTGTATACTCTTCGTCAAAATTTGCGCTACGGCAAAAACATGCTAGTCGCATTGACAGTGTCCAGGCCATATGGTTAAACTGAATTCAAAAATACAATAATATTTAGAAACTAGAAGCCTGCCTCTATTACGTGACGATCAAAAAAAGTCAAAATTGTAAAAAATTAAAAAATGGCGGGCCACTGAAGAAAAATCATGTTTTCGGGGTACAAAATTGGGGAAATGTTAATAGAGGTAAAAAAGAAGTAAAAAATAGAAGTAAAAAGAAGAAATCGATTTTTTTCAGATTTTTTACAGTGGTCTCCCCCCTTGAACCACATTGCGGAAGTAACTATACCCGCGCGCACACAGAAAATATGTTTGATACATATAAATAGCCTCCGAGAAAGAATTCTAGAAAAACGACAGTTACTAGAAAGAGTATATCTATGAGATGGGCTAACGAAACCAAAAACGGGATGATGTATAGCCTGTGTCATGAACACGACAAACGAAACAAAGAAAGTAGTCATACCGCGAATTACGTTAACCGACGTACCGAGTCGCGAAATCGTCCATGATAACAATAGTGCTGCGGCCGTCAAAGTCAGAACTATTGTAATATTACAAGATCACACACCGCGATGAAAAAATTTTGCCAGGGCCTCAAGTGGGGCATATCGCTATGCCCCAGTTTCGCAAATGGAGACAAAAGGTCCCCATTATCTCCTAACTCCACCAGTATACATGCACAAAACAACCGATGGAGTAACATCCGAGAAACTTCCCCCCGCCAGCACATGCATACGCCATACAAACAAGTTAAAACCTCACCATATGTGCTGTAACGCACCTATCGATATGGGCCTGCCTGGCAATCTCAAATAATTCTACGTTTCTTGGTTAGTTTTTACCACAGACGTCACGAATTCGGCCAAAACCACCATATTCATGCTACAACACATAAATCGAGAAGTTCAGCACAGGATCCTCAATACACTAGCGTTATCGCATCTCACTCGAAAAGCCGCGCGATGCCCTCCAGAGGATCCCCCATAACAACTTCACTTCTCACTAAGGCCCTTTCATGCCTTTGTTTTGCCCGTATGACCGTATTGCAAAAACACGTAAAATTGCAAATACACGCAAGGGACTTCGTGGTAGAGGCCAACGCCCTATCCATCAGGGTTTGCGGGGTTTCATGCTGGCTTGTCCTTTTTTCTTTTTTTTTTACTTGGTGGAAATCCCCACGGATTATGTAGGACTCGAACCGACTAAAACCACCAAGGTGATCTACCTCGCGCGCGGGGTTGCGCGCCTGAAGGGAGGGATTTGCATGCGAGATCAAACTAGCGATACGTTCGCTACCCTCCCCCCTGCTCTATATACAGCACCGCGCGAGGTCCCCTCAACGGGTCGTCCCTGGGGGAGTATCACGACCTCCCCCAGCAATGGTCTCCGGGACCGGCGACGCGCGACGGATCACGCGCCTGCGTCGCCTCTTCCGGGGTCGCTGCTACTAGGGCGGGTGGTGCCCCCCGACACCCTCGCACCGCGAACCCGCGATCGAACTCCTACCCGGCCGTTTCGTAATTACGGTCGTGGCCGGACCGGGGCGCTGACGGCCTTCAGGGCCGCCCAAGCCGCCCGAACCGAGAGGGCTTTTCGGCGGCCGGGTGTTCGAAAAAAGCAAAACACCCGGGGACACCTCGGCCGGGCGGCTGGCTAAAACGTCTACAGGGCGGCCCGCTATCGGCCGCCCGTCATGCCCTGAGAGAGCTCGATCGCTCTGCAGGAAGCGGTTGCAACGACCGCTCCCCAAGGGGGGGCCCTTATCATGGACCCACCCCCCGTCAACCACTCCCTGAAACGCCGCCGTGGCCTTGACGCGTTCAGTGCCACAACGCGCCAGCCACGACGGCCACTCGTCGCACTGTCCGCGGCGGCCCCTGTCCCCCAATATCGGGGGAGTGGCACAACACGACCCGGGGCTTAGCAACAACAACCGGAGGAGCGGGGCGAATTACGCAACTAAGGCGCCGCACGACCTCCCCCGACCCCGGGTCATCTGCGCCTCGCGCGCCAACGCGGAGGCCCGATGCGATCGGGATGACCCTGCCGCACCCGATCCCGCTCCGCCTCCTCCTTCTCCAGCATCACTTGCTCCGAGAAAAAGGAGATGGCCTCCCAACAGTCCCGATCCTCCGCCATGCGACGCACGACCGTCGCTAGCAAGAGGTCAGAACCCAACTGCAACCGCAGGGTTCGGCGATCGTCTTGCCACTCGGGACAGTCCAGTAACGTGTGATCCGCCGAGTCCTGAATGCCCCGGTCGCAGCTGTGGCACTGCGACGTTGCCTCCCGCCCTATTCGGCACAGGTAATCCCCGAAGCATCCTACTCCGGTAATCACCTACGTCAGGCGGAAGGTGAGCCTGCCGTACCTGCGCCCCACCCATTCAGCGGGAATGGGCAGGAGCGCCCCGACGACGCGACCCTCCCGATGTTGGGGGAGGGAGAGCTACTCGATCCATTTGGCTCCCATGCGTCGCCGGGCCTGGCCCCGCGCGTCCGGTCCCACAGGCGCCTGGGGGTCCCTCGCTCCGCTGAGGTCGTGGGAGGCGAAGTATACCTCCGCCTCTATCTCAGCGAGCAGGTGGAATGGAGGGGACCCACCCAGCGCCGACAGTTCGGCGTGCGATACTGTGCGGTACGCCCACACGGCACGGAGGACCGCGCGGCGATGATCCTTCGCGAGAAGATCTCGCCCAACGCGACAGCCCCCCAGGTCGCCAGTCCAGATGCGCCCGAAGGCGAACACCTGTCGCTCCAACCTGGGGCCCAGGACCCGAAAGTGACGCGCGAACCGCCAATAGGCCCCTTTACACGGTCCGGCCCGCAGGCCGGATAACGAGCCGCAGTGCCATCTCCGCGAGGTCCAGCGCTGCCAGCCACTTCCGCCCGGAGGCCACCACCAGCGTGTCGTCAGCGTAACACACGAGTGACACGTCTGGCAACGGCATCTCCGCCCGCAACACCGCGTCGTACGCCAGGTTCCATAGCAGGGGCCCTAAAACGGACCCCTGTGGCACGTCGCGGTGCACGTGAGCCACCCCGCCCTCGTCTCGTACGAGACCACCCGGCCGCGAAGGTAATCCCAGATCAGGCGGCGAAGGTAGAGCGGGATGCGATGAAACACCAGCGCCCGCTTGATCGCCGCCTAGGAGATGGTGTTGAACGGCGTTGGCGATGTCGAGAGACACCGCCACGCTGACACCGCCCGGCGCGACAGCGACCTGACCAGCAGAATGGCGTCTACCGTCGATCGCTGCCGTCTGAAGCCGAATTGGCGGTCGGACAGATCTGGGAACTCCGCAGTGTCGAGGTGGTCCAAGAGACAGGCAGCTATAACGCGCTGCAAGAGCTTGCCCGCCTCGTCCAGTAGACAGATCGGCCGACAGGCCGAGGGTGACTCTGCGGGCTTTCCGGGCTTCCGCAGCGGCACTAGCTTCGGCTCCTTCCACATGCGGGGAAACCTCCCGGTCCTCAAGGCCGCGTCAAACACGCGCCTGAGGTCGCTCCCAAGGGCGCTCATAGCGCAGGCCCAGACTCGCCCGGGCACCCCGTCCGGTCCGGTCGCAGCGGAGGAGCTACAGAGTTCGATCGGTTTGGTCGGTGCGACGATTCACGGCGGCGGCGACTTTCGGCGAGCGGACGGGAATCAGGATTCGGAGTTTGTGTAACGTTCTGCCCTAGACGGCCGTACAAGCGCGTCCATTCGAGAGTCGTATAATATCGGTTCAGAGTGCAATAGGGATCTGGCCTAACGGCCGCGGAGACACCTCCCTGACGTAGGAGGGGCAAGATTACTCTTGGCCTATTTCGGACAGAGGCTGGTAATGGTACAGTAATGGCGATGGCCGACAACTGACACACCTCAAGGAGTACAAAAAGCGAGAGTCTTGTTTGTTTTGCTTGAAGTGGTATAGCGAAATGCACAAGAGCTCCTGATTCCGCTCGCCGCGGCCTTTATACTGGGAGTCGTACATTTCCGTTCGCGAGCACACTCACGGTTCCGCGGTCGTCTGATGGTCGCGGATCGAACTACACCCATTGTCTCGCCGCTGCGTACTCGCACGTCTCGTGACTTCGTCACACGTATACCTGGAACCAGCTGTGCACTGAACTCGTTCATCGATGGTCAGGATCGGTTCAGTGACCCAGTGACACAGGTTTCCAAGCTGCAGGTGAATTTCCGACACGGGTGAGTTTTAGTTACGTTATTGGTGATCATTCATTTTTAAATTTAACGCAAGCTATTTCCCGTGCAAAAATATATGTTCGGGCTTTTTAAACAGATTTATTCGTTATAACTACGATCACTTTTCGTTAATTTCCTGTTACATTGCCTTTTCGTGGCTGCGTTAATAACACAAGGAAATTTCCGCAGTCCTTATCCTCCAACTTCAAATAATTATTACTTTCGAATTTTCTAAACAAAAACTGTGTATTCATCTTTTTATGTCACACGCAATTTTCATCCATTTATCCTGTATTCATTATTCACTTTAATTGACAAACAAACCATGACAACATGTTCGATTTTATTTGTTATGTCTTTTTCATTTGCCATTCTACGCAATTTTCTTCGATGCATGCCGAGTTGCTTGTTCGCAGTCGCAACACGGCGCGTAGCCACGCTAGCACAGGAACTCGGCCGTCAACTTGCGCTCTGATTGGTCGGTGCTTTTTGTTAATATTTCGTTAACGAAACCTCAGGGAACATTTTCGCAAAGGAAAAAGTTGTTTGCAATCGCCCCCCGAATCACTCCCTTCAAGGAACCGCAGCAATTTTGGAACACCCTGTACGTTGATATCAGTAATAACTGTCCCATTAATCTCTTCACAAGCCTTCACAGTTATCGAGGCAACTCCAGCTCCGATCCACATCCACGACAACACGTACGCGTTGTTAGTCGTAAAGACACCGATACTCGTCATTGACGCAAAAGGCTATCAATATGTGCTCACCGATCACGACGGACTGAAAGGATGTAAACATACTTGTTACTACCGCGCAATATTATTGCAAACGACCAATGATCGCGCACAACATAAACAACGACCTTGAGTGCGAAGCGAGCCTGTAGATCCAACCCTCAGTCGAATTCCTAAAAATTGCGAAATAAAACACATCGTGACAAGCCACACAATGTGGATAAGTACCTCGTGCGCGGACACATGGATTTTTGCGGCACATCAACCCGAGACGTTGACTATCCAATGCAATGAACGACAACCCGATCGCGTCGACATAGATAGGTCAGGAATTTTACGAATTACGGGAAATTGTAACGTCCGAAGTAAGGACGTAATACTACAAAAACGAAAAACAGTGAATAGTCAGGAAATTGAACTGCCGATGGTACCGCGATGCAATATAATGGCAGCGATAAACAAGACACAACGGGACGAACCAACGCAAAACCTCACGCGTTTTCAGTTAAATAAACTTCTAAAGAATCCATCGGAATTCTCCGCATTGTACAGTCAACTCATCCAAATAGAGACGGATCTAGCCAACAACGCAAATAACTATCAACCAGAATTAGCGACCAGGAAAATTGTACACACGACAAAGACGACTATCGGACAAATGATAACTATCATAGTCGTCATGTATTTGTTAAGACGCGACTATTAACTGCGCCGAAAGTTACAAATACCCAGCCAGCGAAAACACAGAAGCCGAGAAGATCAGCATCCACCCCTAACACAGCGACGACCAGCGAGGTTGCCGTGGACAGCGAGTATGCCGAGATTACGACAATTTAGGGTACCGGGAAATTTTGTAAACTCTCTTGTGAAAAATTCCCCTAAGTACCCTTTCCCCAAGGAGCGGGGGGGGGGGGGGCACCGACACCTAAGCGTAATGACACCGCGCGTATTTCGATTGTGGAACACCCAAAAGCAAGCCTTCACCCCGATTAGGATATAAGAACGATGTACGAGTAATGCGAGCTCGACTTAATACGAGACTGACAAATGATTGTCACAGTGTCCGTGTAACCCAGATCGGGACTGAATAAATCTTGTTTAACCCTACGGTGAGTTCGAATTCTTTAACCGGCCAAGAATGCTCCTACCCTTGATTTCCAACCAAGTATACCCGCCCTGGCACCTTCACCCGAATATACGGAGCCCGTCGGACGACAACGGTGAAGGACGACCAAGGAACACCGTGAGATTCTCAGAGAGAATCTCGACTCAGGCACTTTCCACAACATTCTGCTCACACAATAGTTCGATGAAATGTGATTAAATCGGTTCTACGGAGAAGGATTATTGTAAAATCTATATATCATTCAATTAAAATAGTATTAATATGGTTTAAAAGGTACACTTTAGCTCTTGTGTGTTGCTTAATTTAAAGTATAAACCTAATAATTATTAAACGGTTTACGGCTGTTGTTGAAAATAAAACATTATTTATTTTTATTCTAATCACCCTAACTTTTAATAAAAATAGGTTGCCATATAGAAAACACAAAGACCGATCGACAGTCTAGAATTTTACCGTTATCAGCGTGGAGTCCAAGAGAAGTAGTACGTCCAGATCAAGTAACGATTCATCTGCGAGGAAAAGGTGCCATTTCGATACCGTTACTTTTGTTTCCTGCAACTCCAGGGTAAATATTAACAGTCTTAAAAATGTAAAACAGAAGGTACCATGATTTATGTGTTGTCTTTATTTAGGTGTTATCTGTTGCACAGTGTGTCCGCGAGAGCACTGAACAGCTAGATATCTCCTAATGTTTTACAGATAAAAAAAATATTTATATGGAATTGCATGGTGCGAGGGGGCAAAGAGTCTAGCAGGGTAAGTATGGGCAAACGGCCCCCACGCCGATTCTTGGAGTTGTTATTTTTTAAACAATTCTCCTAGCTTGAAACACCATTATATAAAGATTTAGATCGCTACCACCCCGTTTAATACGGTAATATAGGGGTATAGACCCTTATAGTTATTTTTTTTCTCGGTTTCTACTTAAGATATTTAAATGAAACAAAAGGGACAATATTTTTCCGGATTGGAAATGAATTATTATGGTTAGAAAAATATAATTTATATTTTGGGAGTGGTTTTTGCAAACAACCCTATGAATGACAACCCCTTGTCATGATAATCGCTTATTTGTTTGAACCTCTCCAAGGTATAATCCGTACTTACCCAGGCGTATATTGCTGTCTTTTTGATTATATAAACGCTGATAACTTATAATCTATTAAAGAAAGATTACAATTAATGCATTTATCACTACTGCTTTCAGACATGTTTCAAAATAATACGGGTGCTAAATAAACTCGCGAGGATTAGTACAGGGAGATAAGAAAGTAATGCAACTTATTGTTAGCTTAATTATTCGAGAGCAGTCTAGAAACAGTATTTATCATTTTGCGGTCCGTTGACGGCATAATGCCGCCGCTGCATTATCGACAGCGTGATCCACCGATAGCTCCGAACCGTCGCTATTTTATCGACATTTTATTTGCTTGCGAGTTTACTAATAGAGAAAATCATGAAAAGTACGATAAAAATTGTTTGAGTGCTTTATTTAGCACCCATATTATTTAGAAAAATGTCGGAAAGCAGTAGTGATAAATGCATTAAGTGTAATCTTTCTTTAATAGATTATAAGTTATCAGCATTTATATAATCAGAAAGAGAGCAATATACGCCTGGGTAAGTACGGATTATACCTTGGATAGGTTCAAACAAATAAGCGATTATCATGACAAGGGTTTGTCATCCATAGGGTTGTTTGCAAAAACCACCCCCAAAATATAAATTATATTTTTC
Organism: Andrena flavipes; assembly: GCA_963971345.1. Classification (NCBI taxonomy): domain Eukaryota; kingdom Metazoa; phylum Arthropoda; class Insecta; order Hymenoptera; family Andrenidae; genus Andrena; species Andrena flavipes. The sequence goes on from OZ020479.1 coordinate 58,676,648, forward strand.
TAACCATAATAATTCATTTCCAATCCGGAGAAATATTGTCGCTTTTGTTTCATTTAAATATATTAAGTAGAAACCGAGAAAAAAAATAACTATAAGGGTCTTTACCCCCGTATTACCGTATTAAACGGGGTGGTAGCGATCTAAATCTTTATATAATGGTGTTTCAGGCTAGGAGCATTGTTTAAAAAATAATAACTCCAAGAATCGGCGTCGGGGCCCTTTGCCCATACTTACCCTGCTAGAAACACTATTAATATCTGTGAAATATTCGTATTAAGCCCATGCGCGTTGTTCCGCAACTACTTTCACCTTCACACTTCGATCTCCTAAACGAACCGCAATCGTTTCTTCCATTCGCATTTAAATGACACGTAATCAGGCTCGCAACAAATACTTTTTCTTGTCACAAACCCCACATATTTATAATATAATGATCTTCTTTAAATTATTGAACTATGTTCCACCAATTCAACCATGTTTCAGATTTTTTTATATAATACTACATTATTAGTCCCTTTATTAGCGCAGACGAATTTTTTCTTCAATTATTATTGTCACGTCCCGGGTGAGGTCTTTGGGAACGATGACAATTGGGGAAGGAATGGGTGTCAGGCGCGAATATTAAATCCGTCACGCTGTGGGGTTTTGTGGGAACGCCAGGCGCGAATATTAAATCCGTCACTCTGTGGGGTTTTGAGGGAATGCCAGGCGCGAATATTAAATCCGTCACTCTGTGGGGTTTGAGGGAAGTCCAGGCGCGAATCTTAAATCCGTCACTCTGTGGGGTTTGAGGGAAGTCCAGGCGCGAATCTTAAATCCGTCACTCTGTGGGGTTTGGGGTAGGAATTTAGGCGCGAATCTGTAATCCGTCACTCTAAACGTTAAAGGGGAATCTGGCGCGAATGTCAAATCCGTCACACTTAGAATTTCTGGAGGCGATCAGGCGCGAATATTGAATCCGTCACTCTAATCGTTAAAGGAAGGTAAATATACACTTGGAGAGCACCCGTTATATTACTTGTTTTGTTTTGGTTTCGGTAACTGGATTTACCGTTGCAGTTATATATATAAGAAACCACGTTTAGTTTTTCGTGGATTGCACGGCTCATGCAACAGTATGTTTGTAAACACTAGAGCCTTTCTCGCGTTCACGAACGGGAATCAGCTGTTGTGACAGCTTGATTCCGTTTGGGAATTTTCGCAAACAGATGACTAGACACAATAAATCGTAACGTGATTTAAATGGAATTTGTTTATTCAATTCGATGCACTGTTGGTGATTTTTACGTTATAATTATGCTCCAGGGATTTATCATTAGTACATGGCATTCATTATATACAATGGTTATTGAAACGTAAGAGTATGAATATGAGTTACATATGAATAAGTAATAATCAATTGTTATTGAAAGAAACAATATGAAATCGCAATAAGCGTAAACAAGACAATGCAATAAGCAGTAAATAAAGTAAATGATATGAAATAGCTATAAGCATTGACAAGAAAATGCAATAAACAGTAAATAAGGTAAATAATATGAAATAGCTATAAGCATTGACAAGAAAATGCAATAAACAGTAAATAAAGTAAATAATATGAAATAGCAATAAGCATAGACACGAAAATGCAATAAACAGTAAATAAAGTAAATGATATGAAATAGCAATAATATGAAATAGCAATAATAATACAAAATTATGGTATGAAGATGATATGCAATGAAAAATGGTATGGTTATTAATGCTTACAATGAGTTTCGAGATGATTATAACACTAAATATAATAAACTTTCTTGTTTTAACAATGTTTCGTCTTCGAATTGTTATCGTTGAAAGAGGACTTCTGTCTCTGTCCCCTCGTATTTATAAGGACGTTGCGGGGGTACGCGCGGTAGTGGCCTTGACACATTTCGGGATAAGGCGCAGTAGGACTTCCGGGTTTTTTGTAAACGGTATAACTATTAATAGACATATTTATGTCACGTACGCCAAATATGTGTCGCAGTTAGATTTTTGGGGTTTTATGACTGTGAAAGGAGATACTCAACTCATCGAATGAATTTTTGGGTGTTTAATAGGAAAGGGGTTAAAGTGGCTTGGACTTCATGAGTCGTAAAGAGGGGATTGAGACTTGGTCTCGATTTAAGAGGGATTTGTAACGAAGGATTTGTTTGAATTCATATAAGAGGGGATGATTCGTGCCTTGTAGGACGAATAGGCGAAGAGGGTTTTGTAACGATTATCTCGCGATGGGGATCTCTAAGATACATCAGCGAGGTGGAGTTTGTATCGATCATCTTGTGTTGGTGACCGCTAAGGTATAACATCAAGGTGATCGACGATTGAGGAGAATGAGGTAGGAGTTGAGTTTGCTAGAGTTTGATGGAGTGATACTGAGGTTTACGAATAGAATTTGGTATAGAACCGCGCGAAAAATCGTGGGACGTTACAATTATTTTAAAAGATACGATGATCCAGTTCGGTTTTTTAAATGGATCTATTTTTTTTAGAGATCACTTGATAGTACGTTCTGAAACAAATTTAATAACCTATAATGTATACACCTTATTTCCACTGGTTTTCGAGATACAGTATTGTCTCCGTATATGCTTGATTTTATGCACGCGATACAAGCTTGTTGCTATCCCCACCACTTTTGTCTCACTCTTGTCCGGCGAAGGCCAGAAAGAAGCGAGAAACGAACACTCGGAATTAGGACTCTGTACAGAATATATACTCACCGCCGGTCCCGAGCAGCGAGCAAATACGGAGACAATACTGTATTGCATTTGCAAATTTATTGATTTTCATTGAAAGAAAACCGGCTAGAATAGCAAGCACGGGAGGTAGTCTTGTTCGCGCCACGGGTGGTACGCGTTGGGCATTGTCTGTTGAAACATATACCTACCTACCAAAAGGGCCCTTTACACGGACGTTCTTGCGCGCGGTCCGGCGCACCACATGCAGCGCGGCACGACAAAAGTACCTGAACGCCGGAGCGCTGCGCGCCCTCTTGCATGTCAAAGGGTTATACTCGCCACTACTTAGGGTGCGTTTATGTTGGAGCTAGGAAAGAAACTATAAGAGCGACGATAAGAGCGGCGATAAAAGCTGCTCGAAAATATCTTTCCTTGATGCGTTTATAGTAGAACTGTCATAATAGTACTGCTTCAGTCGTTTGAGGTTTCGGGAAGATGAATCATTTTAGACATGAGCGATTCTGAAGAAGAATTATTATTGTATTCAAGTGCCGTAAAGTGGTACATAGGAAGTCTACGCAGTAAACGTAAACATTGTGTGCATCCTATTAATACTAATAGACAGAATTTGGAGAGTTTCATCATTTATATATCTACTTAAGAAAATATCTTCAGAAATTTGTTGAATATATGCGAATAAAAATAAAAACCATTAAGTAGGTACATTTTGTCCAAGATATCGGATAGGATTTAAACAAACTGGTGCAATTGCCATGTTAAGCCAATTCTTTATGAAGAAAGGTTAATGACTACAATAAGGTTTTCGTCAAGAAACATTTCAGAAATATTTATTTTCTCAAACACAAAACATATTCATTAAATAATAAATTTATTAATAAACTAAATGCAAAAGCTCAGAGAAGAGTATGGAAAAACGATTCTGCGTTGTTCTCCACTTGCATACAAATATTATAATATTCTTTTCTGGTATTGTTACGTCCCGGGTGGAGGTCTTTTGGGGACAATGACATGCGAGGGAAATTTCAGGCGCGAATCTGTAATCCTGCACACTGAAGGTTTGGAGGAATCAAGCGCGAATATTAAATCCGTCACGCTGAGGGTTTTGAGGGAAGACCAGGCGCGAATCTATAATCCGTCACTCTGAGGTTTGGATGGAATTCAGGCGCGAATCTGTAATCCGTCACTCTGAGGGTGTCACGTCCCGGGTGGAGGTCTTTGGGGGACAATGACACTGTGGGGGTTTTTGGACACAGGCGAGGATCTGAAATCCTGCACACTGAGAGTTGAGGGAGTTTAGGCGAGGATCTTGAATCCTGCACACTGGGGTAGAGGGAATTTAGGCGAGGATCTTGAATCCTACACACTGAGGTCGAGGGAATTTAGGCGAGGATCTTGAATCCTACACACTGAGGTCGAGGGAATCTAGGCGAGGATCTTGAATCCTACACACTGAGCGACCAAGGAGGGTTTAAATGATGAAGTTATACCCGATGGACACCCGTTAGACCCTTATGGGTTTTTGTACCGGTTCGATAATTGGATTTACCGCTGCATATATATAAGAAATCACTCGCAATGGTTCCGCGAAATCCGTCTAGACATACGTCGGTACGCGGCCCGTGCAGAAGAACGTTTCGTAAACACTATAAGAACACTCGCTCGCGAACCGAGATCAGCTGTTGCAGCGGTCCGTTATGTTTGGGATCTTCGTTGCCGAAGGATTAACACAGTAACTTCACGGTTGATTTAAATGGTTGTTTATTCAGGTTAAACATGAACGTTTACCGTGCACTGCGTTAATGGTGCAGTAAGCGATGATCGTTAGCGTATGACATTTATAAATGTATATAAAATATAATGTTTATGGATGGACATAGTATGAAATAAGCAAGTAAGAATAATAATATGAATTGCAATAAGCGTTAATAATACAGGATGTTATAAGGTGCTAAGCGTTAGCAAAAATAATAATACAAAGCAATGAGTAATAGTATGAAATAAGCAAATAAGAATAATAATATGAAATGTTATAAATGAAGATGATATGCCGTTAAACAATATGGTAATAGTAATAGTTTACAGGAGTTGTTGTAGAAGGATTCGTTAATCACATTCACTGTTTAAGTATACTTATTCTTCAATGGTCTTTCTCCTTTGAAGAGTTCCGTAGAAGAGAGGATTCGCCTTATGGGTCCTTGTATTTATACATATTAAAAGATTGTTAGGGGTGAAGGGCGGTTGCGGTATGCAACCTTGACCTATTTCGGCACGTGTCGCAGTACAGGTTATTAATAGATTTGGTCTTCCGGGGTTTTTATATGGCCTTGTAATGAATATTTGTCGTTAAGACTTCCGGGGTTCTTTTGCATAGAGTTTTGAAAGGGGATACTCAACCCATTGGATGGACTGTGGGTGGTTTGATTAGAAAGAGGGAAAAGGGGTAATGACTTCTTTGGTCATGGAGAGGTTGTGAGACGTGGTCTCGATTTAAGAGGGGTTTTTTAGGGGCGAGGGACTTGACCATCTTGAGATGGGGACCGCTAAGGTACATCGCCAAGGTGATCAGTGGTTTGGGGAAAGGGTAAGACTTGAGTTAGGAAGACTTTGGTGGAGTGAGTTTGTGAAAGACTTGTACTGTTACCGCGCGAAAAATAGTGGGACGTCACAAGGGTTGGATGGAATTTAGGCACGAATCTATAATCCGTCACTCTGAGGTTTGGATGGAATTCAAGCGCGAATCTATAATCCGTCACTCTGAGGTTTGGATGGAATTCAGGCGCGAATCTGTAATCCGTCACTCTGAGGGTTGGATGGAAATTTAGGCGCGAATATTAAATCCGTCACGCTGAGGGTTTTGAGGGAAGACCAGGCGCGAATTTTAAATCCGTCACACTGAGGGTTTTGAGGGAAGACCAGGCGCGAATCTGTAATCCGTCACTCTAATCGTTAAAGGGGAATCAGGCGCGAATGTCAAATCCGTCACACTTAGAATTTCTGGAGGCGATCAGGCGCGAATATTGAATCCGTCACACTAATCGACCAGGGAAGGTAAATGTACACTTGGAGAGCACCTGTTATATTACTTTGTATTTGTTTTGGTTTCGGTAATAGGATTTACTGTTGCAGTTACATATAAGAAACCACGTTTAGTATTTTCGTGGATTGCACGGCTCATGCAATAATATGTTAGTAAACCCCTTGAACCGTTCTCACGTTCACGAGCGCGAATCAGCTGTTGCGACAGCTTGGTTTCGTTCGGACTGTTTATGACTCGAGGATACACAATAATTCGAAACGTGATAGAAAACGAATACGTTTATTAACTTTATCTAAACGTTTGATAATAATAATGCTTGGGATTATTAGCATTAACAGATAACATTTATATAAATGGTTGTTATTAGCAATATGAGAATATGAACATGAAATACATGAGAATAATTCGATGGTGATATATGAAATGCAATAAGCGTTAGCACAAGAAAATAATATAAGTAATAAGCGATTATAAACAAATATAAACAAAATAAGCATTAAAGTGATAATGCAAAATAATAGAAATGTTGGTAATACAAAATAATAAATGAACAGCAATAAGCTTTAAAATGCGATAAACGTTATTAATATAAGGTAATATGAGAATAGTATAATATATGAAATGCAACAAGCGTTATTTATGCAGAGAAATATGAATGAGGGTGATATTCCTTAATAATAGTAATTATAATGGCTTACGGTAGTTGTCGTAGCACTGATTTTAATCTTTTACACCGGTTTAACACTTTTGAATAATAACTCGACAAAAGAGCAGCGATGAAAGAGGTCGAGGCCTCTCAGGACCTCATATTTATATATCCTTACAGGAGTATTGCGGGGGTACGCGCGGTAGCGGCCTTGACACATTTCGGAATAAGACGCAGTAGGACTTCCGGGGTTTTTATAAACGGTGTGGCTATTAGTAGCCATATTTATGTCACGTACGCCAAATATGTGTCGCAGTTAGATTTTTGGGGTTTTATGACTGTGAATGGAGATACTCAACTCATCGAATGGATTTTTGGGTGTTTAATAGGAAAGGGGTTAGAGTGGCTTGGACTTCATGAGTCGTAAAGAGGGGATTGAGACTTGGTCTCGATTTAAGAGGGATTTGTAACGAAGGATTTGTTTGAATTCGTTTTAGAGGGAATGATTCGTGCCTTGTAGGACGAATAGGCGAAGAGGGTTTTGTAACGATTATCTCGTGATGGGGATCTCTAAGATACATCAGCGAGATGGAGTTTGTATCGATCATCTTGTGTTGGTGACCGCTAAGGTATAACATCAAGGTGATCGACGATTGAGGAGATGGGGTAGGAGTTGAGTTTGATAGAGTTTCATGGAGTGATTTTGAGGTTTACGAATGGAATTTGGAATAGAAACGCGCGAAATATCGTGGGACGTTACAGTATTGTGGGTATTTGTATATTATGTATTTGTTTTTGTATTTATATTTGTATTTGTACACTGTATCATAAATTCTTGACTTTTAATATTTGCATTCTGTATGACATTTTATCATATGGTGATAAATTTTAAATACTTAGTAACAAACTTATCTAGTACATATCGATTATCGTGATTTATATCTTTCTGATCCCATAACGGGGATCTAATAAATACTTCTCCAATTAATTTTTTAATATCCATCGTTAACAAGATTATTATTCGTCGATGAGATTGGCGATATTAGCAAAGAAAAAGAAATATTTGTTTCTCGATGCTTTAATCGTTGATCATCTAGTAAGCGTTGTTCTGCTTGCTGCTCCAATATAAACACTTCCATTATAAAACAGTATAATGTATTTCGACGCTTTGCTCTTATCGTCGCTCTGATCGTTTATCGCTGCTCCAACATAAACGTACCTTTAAGTGGGCCCTACACGAAGAGACTTGTCTTGAGACATGTCTCGAGACAGGTCTCTCTGTCTCTTACTGGCAAAGGTGGAGAGAAGAAGACAGAGAGACCTGTGTCGAGACACGTCTCAAGACAAATCTAATCGTGTAGAGCCCGCTTTAGAGACAGCGGGTTCGGCCTCATATTTCTACGTCGACTCCATCCACATGTTTTTTCCACGACCCACCGCCGTGGTGTATTGTGTACTACCTGTTCGATGTACAGGGTCATCGTTTAATCCTGCAACCTACGCGCGCGCGAACTTGTAAAATGGCAACACCGCCTCACGGACGCATTCCAACACAACCATGCACCGTCCCGGCGTTCGGAGAGCTACTAGCGACCGCTGGCCAGCAGTGATGCCCGAGCTTCGAGAGTTTTGGGCTGCTCTCTTTCGAATTAAGGTTGCAAAGAACTATTCAGAATTTCCCGGTCCGGGTTGAAAAATTTTGGGCCTTTTTCGTATAACTTTTGAACTATAAGAGATATCGGAATGCAATTTGCGACGAAAAATGAGGAAAAATTATTCCCCCTTAATGATGGATAATTTAACATATTTTACGTTTACTTAATTTTTCTTTTATCAATTTTTTAACAATAATTGTTTAAAAAGCTTTTGCAAACAGTTTATTTGATAATGTATTTAACGTTGTTTTTAAACTTCGTGTTATTGATAAACAATAGGCTAGTTGTTTCTGTATCATTACTTTCATAAATTGAGAAATTAAATTTTTATTCAATTATATGTTAGTCCTGCAGACCTCAGAATCTTTTGTTTTGGTTGCCTTTTTTATGATTTTATCCTTAACGCAGTGCATACCTAGATCAGGTGTAAGGGGTAACTAATGTGGGCATGTCTTTGATGGTAGCGGTGTTTGAATTTTTTTTTCTAGAATTTTTGTGTTTGAATGTTTTAGTTACTCAACGCCACGCCTATACCGGCTTCCGTTACCCATACAGCACACTTCGTGGCAGGAAGGTTCCAGGAAAGTTCCAGGAAGGTTGCGGCCCGACAACGGAACGTTCCGGGAACATTGCTGGAATGTTCCAGGAAGGTTCCTATGTCCGCCCTTGTGGAACATTGCCCGGCAACGTTCCGGGAATTTTCTAGCCATGGTCACGGAACGTTCCGGGAATTTTCTAGCCATGGTCACGGAACGTTCGGGGAATTTTCTAGCCATGGTCACGGAACGTTCCGGGAATTTTCTAGCCATGGTCACGGAACGTTCCGGGAATTTTCTAGCCATGGTCACGGAATGTTCGGGGAATTTTCTAACCATGGTCGCGGAACGTTCCGGGAATTTTCAAACAATGGTCCCGTAACTGTTCGAAGATTTTACAGCAATGTTGTTTCGGCAAAATTTGTGTGACATTACAGAAAGGATAGGAAATATAAGGGAAATTAATTAAATTACAATAAATATTCACAATTAAATATTCATATATTTTTTTGAACATGTCGACAACAGCAACAGCAACAATAATAATAACAATACAAAAAATAATAGTATCGACACGGTATCAGTTCCATCTTATACAAAAAACATCTAAATAAAACTAATCTGAACATAAAATATGAAATGACACAACACAAAATAGATATATATATATTTGTAGGGTAAGTCCGGTATAGTTCGACCACCGGGACAGTCCGGCCAGTGTTGATGTTTTAAGATTAACGCAACAGAGGACACTGTGTGTCTTTGATACAAAAGAAATGGATGTTGTTGATCTTGCATTGACCATTCTCGCAAATCCATATTTAAATTATAAGAAACACTTAAGACTTTATGTAAGTCTGAAAGTTTTTGGACCAAGTTACAGTGCTGATGATATTTGAAAAACAGGTAATATAATATGCATAAAACTACACCACAACAATACGTATGTATTAGTTTTTAGTTTATTTTGACAAGGTGGACGATCACTACCTTCGTTGTGGGATAGTGCGACTACATTAATGCGGGACATTATATGTTAATTCTTTCGTGTATTATACTAGTCCCATCACAAGGGAAAGCCGCGATATATGTGCTACGGATTTTGATGAATCTCATAAATATATATGTCGCAATGTAGGTATACTGCACCAACATATGAGGCAGTCAGAACAACAACGGACTAACCCACATTTTTTTTTCGAAATTTAATTACTACTAATAATATATTTCAGTAGGCTCTACTAATCATATAAAATAGAAAAAAATAAGGTAATGGTGTAGATAGAGGGTAACCTCACGGATTTTGACGTCCTTGAAATATGTTGCCAAGGACGTCATTCTGAACAACTTTTTCCTCTAAACTTTTTGGCGGTCGACCTTAGTTTCCGAAATAATTGCAAAAATCTTTGGTAATTATTTAGAAGTTTTCCACCCTCACCGATTTCAATGATTTTTGGATATGTTATCAAGATCAAGATTCTGAACAACTTTTTCCTATATATGTTACCGTCGCACGGCAGTAGTTTCCGAGATATTCGCACAGAACATCGCCGAACGCTGTGCTGCTACGAACACGTACGTATAGGTAGAATACAATTTCGACCTTTCGGTTGATTTATTCCGACGCAACGGACACAGCGATCAACTTGAGGTGGTTGGTCATCTGGGGGATGTGTTTATCTCCGTCTCTAGACACCTCTAGACACATATTGGATAGCACGTAGTGATGTGATTGTAAAAAATTACATTCTTTTTGAAAAAAATTATTTTCTTTTTTTCAATCACACTTCCAAGTGCTATCCATGTGTCTAGAGACGGGGATAAACACATCCCCCAGATGACCAACCACCTCAAGTTGATCGCTGTGTCCGTTGCGTCGGAATAAATGAATAGAAGTTTTTCGCAAATATCTCGGAAACCAAGGTCGACCGCCAAAAAGTTTAGAGGAAAAAGTTGTTCAGAATGACGTCCTTGATAACATATTTCAAGGGCGTCAAAATCCGTGAGGTTGCCCTCTATCTATACCATTACCAAAAATAATTTTTCAATGTGCGTTGTTGCTCTCACTGCCTCATATATCTCAATGTTGCATCCAACATTCAACACTTTCCGAAATATTAATAAAAAAACATATTTTGGCATTGAACGCGATAGTGGAAAAATCCGTAGCACAAATATCGCTGCATCCCCCTGTCAGTTCGGGCCTCGGCCTCACTCCCCTCCCACCCCCGTGCTTCTTCGACTATTAAACCGCCGAGTCCACAGCGGCAGATTGCGTACACTCGGCTCAAACGATTGTGGCCGATCGAGTTTCGATTGCATTCGAGCTCACTAGGGCTGGCTTTTTTACATCGCTACGATTCTACAGTATTTCGTGAATATGGTGGAGGCACTGCCAAGCCACAGGTTCCCGTTGGCAGTGCCCCCACCATATTCACGAAATACTGTAGAATCGTAGCGATGTAAAAAAGCCAGCCCTAGTGAGCTCGAATGCAATCGAAACTCGATCGGCCACAATCGTTTGAGCCGAGTGTACCAGATTGTGTGCATGCGCCAAGCTCGCGGACACGCAGCCCCGGCGTAGTGTGCATGCGAGGTGGGGGAAAATCTCGAGCGCTCCCGTCTCGAATCTGACATCACTGCACAGCGGTGGTTCGGTCCTGGTCATTTCTTTCTTTCAGTTCTGCCCGCATGATCCGCTTCTTGCTTTGGGCCAGCCATTTTCCCGACGCGTTTATTATATCAAGGTCTGTTGCCTTCAAACCGCTACCGCTGCATGCAGCGTGTACTGAAGCTGGAAGAATAGGTAATACATGCATTTATTTTACAATTTTAATTGCTGAAATGAGATAAAAAATAAATTTACTTACCCAATACTAATTTAACTATATATTTGTAGTTTTTGAAAGTTTTTTTTTTGTTTCTGCCGCACCAACTGTATGTTGCCGCCACACAATCGTTCATAATTTTCTGCAGCACTGATGCTGTTGTTATCGCCACGTTGCTCCCACCGGCTCTCTTCAATACATCAACCTATAAAAAGTCATTAATAAATTATTTCAGTCATGAAACATGGGTTCAATAAAAGCAGCATTCGTGTAACGCCAAACACTGGGTGCACTGAAGCAATGAGAAATAACAATCACCATTAGTTTAAATAATTATTATAAAAAGGTGAATGCATGTTTACAAGGAAACTGTATGAAAAGTAAAAGCTCGTCGCGCAGCCAGCAACAAAATACAAGGTGTCCCATAAAATTGCGGGACTTCTCGGCACATGAAATATCCTGTCTGTTTGCATCGGGACGTCACATGTTCCAAAAAGTCAATATTCATGTTCCGCAATTTTATGGGACACCCTGTACATGCAAGAAAATCCCCTCGTCGTGCAATAGTATAAGAAGTGCAGTGTTGCTACTATTTATAATAAATAACAATACTCAGGTAATTATCCTTTGTATGACTGCAATGCAGCAAGATAAAGTAGCTGTTGAATATAAAAGTAATTAGAATATAAAGTTAATTTATATTTTTTACTCTTTATTACTCTTACGCCACTTACCATATTATTGAATACAGCCGTATGCAGTAATTTATTATTTAAACTCTGCAACCCCTCGTCATCATTGATGGGCAGATTGTGGATGGTGGTAAGTTCCGTTTCAATATTAATCAAAGGTGCCGTAATGTTGTGGTTGTCAGGATTTATTGACTCCCTTCTCTCAATTCGGTTCAATTGTTTCTGCATGTCGTCTAATCTCAGATTGATTGCTGCAATGCTCTTTCGCATAAATATTTCAAACTCTGAATAAAGATAAGAGAAGTTAATTTAACATATATATTTTTTTTAACAAAAATCACATTTAGGGTTATCAATGTGTGGAAACCCATTGGATTTGATATTAGTTTGTAGCTGCGGAAACGTACTTGATGATAATGATGATGATGATGAATTCCCTGTTGGTAGTGGTCGTGGTAATACTATTGATGATGGTCCCGGTGATGAAGTTGTTGGTGATGGTGATGCTGCTATTCGCGTTGGCCCTGCTGATGCTGCTGTTGGTGGTGCTGAGATTTCTATTCCCTCGGCGTGTATCATTACGTCCATTGTACTGGGCATTGCTTCAAAATATTCTTCCGTTGGCGTGTTCGTAAAATCTGCATTGAAACCCGCAATTCATTATGTAACACAGTCCAACAAAATGAAACTTTTTTTCTGTCCCGCAATATCCACCGGTTAATTCTTGTAGAGTTTTTCGCCCTGAACATGAATCCGCAAGCAAAATTACTGTATCACCCTCAGTTTTTGAAAAACATGAGTTTTTTTAAAAACATACGATTTTGAGCAAAAGTGAGGTATTACGTGAAAACTATAAAGTTCGACTTACACTGAAAAGATAGAGGAGAGTTGTTCGAATATATAGGTGTATATAGTTATTAAATTTGAATGTCTTGAATGGTTGTAGTAAATGACCATCGAAGTTTGAAAAACTGTCGTTGCGCATGGTTTTTTCCACGCAATATTTTGGCATTTTTACGGAAAAATTTTTACCTAGCCCGAAAACGCTACCCAGAATCGGATTCTGTAGACATTTCTGAAGACGAAACCACACAGGGAAAGTGTCGGAACGGTTTTTAACTCGAACTGATAGAGAAAACATCCATCGGCAACACGTTCACGGTGTTTTGCCGCCTGGCGGCCATTGCTCGCCTGGCGCGACTCGTCAGGGCCGTCGCTACGCGTAATCGACGCCGATGGTACCGTTCAGTGGACACCGACTTTCTATATGTATCATCCTTATTTCTTTTGCATATATTCGTGCATACACTGTGATTCTCAGCTTGTCGCAGCACACGTTTCGTTCGATGCAAAGAAAGACTTTCTGAACTGCTTAGCACGACTGACTCGAATGATTTTGAAGACAAAACTGAGTTCTGACTAAGACGATGTATAGGAAATCAGAACATATCAAGATATTTACTATTTCTCTGATTGTATCGCGCGTTAGGGAGAGATGCCAAGCAATGTTTATACCTATGTATATCGAAAGAGTTCCTGCGATATCTACGAACTCTTACTTCTCCGTCTTCACTAAACCTCAGGAATTTGTATTACTTTCGTATCGCATACTGTGTTTCAGAAATATTGAATAATGAATTTATTCAAAAAAGATGCCTAAATGATACTTAAATAGGCTTCGCGTTGACTTCGAATACTGTTTAATGAGTTTCAACTATTACCATATTTGGAAAAGTGTTCTAAATCTGGTCAAACCATAATAATAAAAATATTGTAAATTCATAAAGAATTTAGTTTGTTTCTATACGGTTCCATATTAACAAGTCATACGTAGGTACTCATGCATTGAAGATCGAAATTGTTTAAAACAGAGACTGATCGGGAAAAGTTTGTTTAAATCCGAGAATATGATCTACGAATACATGAAAAAAAAAAAAAATACGGATGATCCGTATAGAATGTCTGTGCCCACTGAACGATACCATCGGCGTCGATTACGCGTAGCGACGGCCCTGACGAGTCGCGCCAGGCGAGCAATGGCCGCCAGGCGGCAAAACACCGTGAACGCGTTGCCGATGGATATTTTCTCTATCAGTTCGAGTTAAACACCGTTCCGACACTTTTCCTTGATGGTTTCTTCTTCAGAAATGTCTACAGAATACGATGGTGGATAGCGTTTTCGGGCTAGATAAAATTGTTTTCGTAAAAAGGAAAAAATATTGCGTGGAAACCTTGCGCATCGACACTTTTTCAAACTTTGATGCTCATTTACAACCATTCAAAACATTCAAATTTAATAACTATATACACTGATATATTCGGGCAACTCTCCTCCATCTTTGCAGAGTAAGTCGAACTTTCTAGCGTTCTTAGTTTTCACGTAATATCTCATTTTTTCCCAAAATCGTGTGTTTTTATAAAAACTCATGTTTTTCAAAAACTGCGGGTGATACAGCAATTCTGCTTACGGATTCGTGTTCAAGGCGAAAAACTCTACAAGAATCACCCTGCAGATATTGCGGACCAAAAATCGTGGTGCACAGTGATAATTGTCACCATCCTCCGATCAATGTTCATGCGGGAGTCCCAAAATGGTGAGACTTTTCGGATGATGCAATATACCGATGAAAAAGACATCGAAATCGTTTTCGAATGCGAGGCTTCCGAGCCACGCGGTTTAAGGCCGTGTGAAGTAAACGCGCAGCAGCGTACGGTAAAAGACTTTTCGATGTGTTTTTACATCGGGATATTATATGCTCCGCGAAGTCACGCAATTTTGAGACGCACTGTACATTACTTTACATGCATTTTCATAATAAGTAATGAATGATTAATATAAAAATACCTTGCTGCAATAACTCCCGCACAGGTGGGACAGGTAATCCAGTTTTGGCTTCTTTATTAGCCTTTTTACTGGGGGGTTCGTAACAATTTTCGTCTTCCTCGCTGGAAAGTGCAACACGTGTGTTGCTTCTTTTCCGCTCTTGTAATGGTCTTCTGATATAATATTGGCCCTCGTTCCTCCCATCGGACTCCTCTACGTTTGACGTGTCCATTGCCTCGGTCCTCAACTCAACGGCTCGAGTATATTTATCTGACACAGATAATTCATTAATACGTAACACATTAAGTTATATGTGTATCGAGGAAGAATTTATATAAATAAGGATTTCATTGAAAAAACATACCAGTTGAGCAAAACCACTTAATAATATCGCAGGTGTCCCAATTATCATCTTCGCGTGGAGGGTCTCCCTTCATAATTGTTTTATTTAATGTGTAATCATTTCTGATGTGGCTCGGCCATGCGCTCTTAGTTTTCGCCGCATTCATCCAGCACGATGGTATTATCTGAACGCCATCAGAAAATTCAACAATGCTGTACATTTTCAACATTGTTGAGGGTTATGCTAAAAAATAATTATGAGAATTTATTACAAAATTGACACTGCATTATATTATAATATTTATAAAATATTGCAGTATGATATAGTACAGTACTTACCGAAGATGACTGAAGCCTTTCTAAAAGGTGTTCGAAGATTGTTTTCGAAAAACAAACAACGAAAAAATTAAAAAAAAAATAACACGCACGCGGACTATAAAACGAATAAACTAACTGAAATATAATAAAATAGAAACTAAACACACTATGATTATAAAAAGAATAAGTAAAAGGGAATTATATATAATATTAAAAAACACACTTAACACACTATATAGAAGGAATGAAAAAATTGAATACGTAATTTTAAAAAATACACTAAGACACTATATAAATATATAAAACGAATTAGAAATATTGAATATATAATTTAAAAAAAAACACTAACACACGATAAGTACTAAAATAAGAAAAAAAGGGAATATAATATATTATAACAAAAACTACGAAATATAAGAATGTTTAAAAGCTGTTTGATCTTCGAGGGTTAACTTCGATCTGGCTAAGTCTATCGATGGGTGAAATGCAGAGCTCGGAGCGATGGGGCCTCAGTGATGGAAGGGGAAACACCTACAGGTGCGTGGTTATGTGTGCGTGACTGACGCAGGCGCATAACACATAACCACGCTCCTGTAGGTGTTTCCCCCTTCCATCACTGAAGGCCCATCGCTCCGAGCTCTGGTGAAATGGGACCCACGCAGGGTTGGCAAGCGCGGCTCAGCGAGGCGACAAAGAAGTTTTTTGTTTGGTGCACGAGCCGAGCCGAGCCGAGCCGAGCCGAGCCGAGCCGAGCCGAACCGAGCCTTCATGCGAACTGAGCCATGCGCCGTTGCAATTCACTCTCGCGAGGGGTGGACGAGCGATTTTTTAACGAAATCGGCCAGAAAATGTTGAGGCCGATGTGTATAACAAATTTCAGAATACATATTAGCTGTGAATGGCCGGCCATTTTGATAAAAAAAATGGGTTTAAAAATTAAAATTACGAAATCGTCTGATCGATTTTGTTCTTTGTTATTTGTAATGATGTGTAATTAATAAACACAGTATAATACCTGCGATATAGGATAAATATGAGGGAGTTACAATTGTACTTACACTATATACAGGTAATTACACTATATTATAATTACATTCGAGATGAGATGAGGTCGATCGAGATGAGGTTTGTGGAGAGGTAGTGTGAATTTTAGATTTAGGGTTCACACCCCCTCTCCATCCCTCCCCCAAACATCATCTCGATCGGCCACCGCTCACTTTCGGAAGTATACATATTCATACGCAGTGTCAGTTTTCACGGGCAGCGGAGCTCTTGCTGTAATACCTGTAGTAATGGCTACATTGTATACATATCTCCGTTTAGAACGGTGTTCGCGTAGAAAGAATACTTAGTTAAGACGTGGTCGCCGCCCGCGTAGAGAAATAATGAGATCTAAAGACGGGATTTCTTAAGGCGGGATTTCCTAGCCGCGATCGGCCGCGGCGGTCCCACTAGTGCAACGGAGACTCAGATACATACTTCTCTATTGCACTAGTGGGACCGCCGCGGCCGATCGCGGCTAGGAAATCCCGCCTTTAGCCGCGATCGGCCGCGGCGGTCCCATTAGCGCAACGGAGACACAGATGCATACTTCTCCATTGCACTGGTGGGATCGCCGCGGTCGATCGCTGCTAGGAAATCACGCCTTAACGCCGTCGTTGAAGGCTTAAGCCACATACACGTTGAGATCTATAACCAATATATGTGTCAATACAGATCGCGCGATATATACAGTGGCGGACGAAAGAAAGTTTATAACTTTCAAAATCGCATGACTTCTTTAGAATTGGTTCAAACGACATGAGTTTTTTTTAGAATCTACAAGGATGAGTTTGCTAAGTCACGTGTTTCGTCGTTTTGAAAAAAAATGCAATTAGTCAGAATAGCAACAAAAATAGTAAAGGTTTTTTTTTTTAACTTTTTTTGTGAGCCCGTAATGAAAATTCAAAAAACCCGTTTGTAGATTGAAGTAAGTTGTATACGTATCTAAAATTTCATGAAAATCGGTTAACGTTGCTCTGAGCTATAAACGCTTAAAGATCGCAGAATAAGGTCGAGAATCGCGGAAATTCCCTAAATCAGCAATTTTCGACCTTAATCTGCGATCATTAAAGGTTTGTAGCTCAGAGCAACGTTAACCGATTTTCATGAAATTTTAGATACGTATACAACTTACTTCAATCTACAAACGGGTTTTTTGAATTTTCATTACGGGCTCACAAAAAAAGTTAAAAAAAAACCTTTACTATTTTTGTTGCTATTCTGACTAATTGCACTTTTTTTTTTAAAAAGACGAAACACGTGACTTAGCAAGCTCTTCCTTCTAGATTCTAAAAAAAAACTCGTGTCGTTTGGACCAATTCTAAAAAAGTTATGCGATTTTGAAAGTTGTAAACTTTCTTTCGTCCGCCACTGTATGTGCCTCATATTTCGGTTGTGTATGAAACGACATATACACGGTCAGACGAAATCATGATACATCAGCTCACAAGTGTAAGAAAAAGCTGAGAGTCAATAAATAAAAAATTACTTAAGGTAGTTCCTGAATAATCTACTAAATTACAGAATTCTTTCAAATTTCGTACAAAACTAATTTGGAATACAAGAAACTATTGTACAAAGTTTAAAATCGATTTACCGCATAGTTATCGAGAAATTGTTAATTAAAGTTTATGCATTTTAACACAGTGGCATATGGGGAAATCAAATAAAGAGGGTTATAGTTTCAGTTTTTCTTCTAAAACAGGAAAACCATATTTAAGAAATGTACCAAAATTAGCACAAAAGTACAACGAAATGTCAGGAAATGAATTTATTAATTTCTGCAAAACTGACCACATAGTTTCTTCGTAAATGCCCATAGAAAAATAGGTTTACGTGCAAATTTTTGAGAAACTACGTAGAGCAGTGAACGTGGCAACGTCGCACAATCGATATGTTTAGACATTTAAATAGCAGACGAAGATTCAGATTCATATGAACATTTTTTCTGACATTTTGGTTATAAAAGACGCTCCGAATGAATGCGGCGTTGTCAAATCTGCTGCTCCAATTCACTACGCTAACCAATTTAATATTCCATTTTCGTATTACAATTATTTATATTAACATTGAACTTTTTAAAATATATATACATGATGTTAAAAATTATTATTATTATTTCCATAGTATCATACTACTTTATATTTATCGTTTATTATCCAGCTCTAATTTGATTAGCATAGTTGGTTAGGAACTACCTTAAATGACGTATCAAATAAAAGAGATTTTAGTCTTATTCGTCATGAATAAGACTAACCAGAGTCAATTTTTAATCGAAGCGCCCATGATTGAAATGATGGGGATTCAATCTTTTTTATTGCCTATGCCTATGTTGTGAGGAAGTTTTGACGGAGGAAGGAAGTAGGCGACCGTAGGTAATGGGTAGAAAAGTGAAAGTAGGAAAGGTCGTGGACAGGAATAACCTAAGGGTTGATGCGTAGCAGTGGGTCCAATGCTTTATGGGTCTGTTTTCGCTACAACGTTTATGATGGAGAACATTTGGCAGGCAGATGCGTAGTTTAGCCGCTTCAGGTAGTAATTGAGAGTTTTTCTCGCTAGGCACGTAAAGGTAGTTAAAAGATTGGCGTTTCACAACAATTTTAAGAAAATGTTTGTCGGTTACTGAACGGTGGGGTGCAATAACGGGACTAGCGCTGAAAAATGTGAAAAAGTATTGTCGAAACGCTAAGAAAGATTGAAAAACTAAATGTTGCTAAAGCGGATACTGTGTATGTAATTACTGCTTGGCACAATCGGTAAATTCCTTTGCCGATTCTCCTCGTCCTCTCTCTCTCTCTCTCTCTCTCTCTCTCTCTCTCTCTCTCTCTCTCTCTCTCTCTCTCTCTCTCTCTCTCTCTCTCTCTCTCTCTCTCTCTCTCCCTCTCTCTGTCTCTGTCTCTGTCTACCCCCATACGGGCAAATTACACAACCAATCTCATTTGACCCTATCATGCGCGACCGCGAATTTCGTGTTACAAATCAAAAAGTATTATTTTAATTACAATTAGTAATTCAGTTTGTAAGTGCAATTGAATTAGGCGTCAATAAAATCATGCACAATTCATTAATTGTAAATTGTAAAAAAAAATTGACCAATAAATTGACCAATAAATTTATTTTTTAATTGATTGGTGCGAAACTCTGGTTAAGACCATCGCAAGGCAGAGCTAATATTGTTTTTTATTTGAAATAAATTTTTGCCCATCTCTGCCCATCGCGCACCGTCTTTTAATCCAATGAAGGGCAAGCGACGTTAAAATTCGCTCTCACTCTAGCCACTGAGTAAGCCATGCGAGCGGGAGAGTCAGACCGTCGGCGTTCTTTCAATTCGATCAGAAAAACATAATATCGCACACGGATGAATATCATACAAAGCAACAGGCGATCGTATGGGTTTTGAGATTGAATCGAATTAAAAGAACGCTGACGGTCGGACTCTCTCGCACGTACGACCCAGAGTTAGGTAAAATGTAATTTAATTACAAATTACGTTTAAAATGTAATTGTGTAATTAATTACACATTATTTTTTGTAACCGTAAATTTAGGTAGTTGACAACAATTTTGTCAACTACCTAAATTTACGATTACAAAAAATAATATCAATAATATAATAACACAATTATATTTTGAAATTACGTGAAATTTGCATCTGTACTCCAGACGTCCGTTCGTTTGGAAAACTCTGCAGGGACTGCCCGCGTGCCGAAGTCACGGGCCCAGTTGGGTTTTCCACACCCCTTGACCCTTGAAACACTTTATGATCGGCAAAGGCGTCCTTGCATCGGGGTCATCGCAAAGCTGCCGTTCCAATGCGCCGCCGGCGACAACGGCTGTCGACGGTCCCACTAGTGCAAGGGAGAAGTATGCATCTGTTTCTCCTTTGCACTAGTGGGACCGTCGCCGGCCGCACATTGGAACGGCCGCTTGCACTCGTCGCCGTAGCCGTTGCACCGTAAATAAACACTAAACAGACCCACGATGCAACGACCTGCCTTCTCCGCACAGCGTCGAATTGTCTTACATAAGGCAAGATATCGAAAATTAAAGAAGTTATGAAACTTTGGGCGTACGTATTAATACATACCTACACAGGGTATTACTTTATAATACGGAAGTTTGCTTCCGGTTAAAAAATCGTTTTCACAATAATGACAATTATAAAGAAAGATTGATGTAACGAATTTAGGCTGAAGGCCGCGATTTTAAAAATCCGAAAATATACTACCACATTCGGTGAAGAATTTTGTATAAAATAAGCCTATCTCTTGTTGGTAATTTACATATTGAACGTCGTAGGAACTTAGGAAGCTGTTAAGGACAGCGGCGCGCCCCATTTCAGGTAAGCGTGCCGTGCTCTCCACTATTACGGTCGGTTGACCGCAATACTCGCACCCTCTATTACATCAATCAGGTCTAACAACGGTAGAAACAATAACAACAGCTCACGTACCCATCACAAGGGTGTCAGTTATACCTGCAGAAGAATTTTACTAACCCACTCTTGGCGACCTTCAGCATGAATATGCAAAATAAAACTTTGTATATGATTTTCATTATTGTAAATACCATTTTTTAACCGGAAACAAAATTATTCCGGAAGGCCGATCCCGCTAGATTGAAATAATGCGAGAATCAACTAAATCCCACAAAAAAAAACTGCAAACGGAAAAAAATACACTACTGGTAAAAATTCAGGGAACATT
Source organism: Andrena flavipes (assembly GCA_963971345.1). NCBI lineage: Eukaryota > Metazoa > Arthropoda > Insecta > Hymenoptera > Andrenidae > Andrena > Andrena flavipes. Next base: position 58,697,992 of record OZ020479.1, read on the forward strand.
ATAATTTCCAGGATAATTTGACCATTTTCAAGGTGCCATTTCCAATGCGCGGCTCGCCGCGGCGGCGAGCGGCACGGCTCCGCCTCAGCACGCCGCGGTACATTGGTACAATGGAAAAGCATTCATCTGTTCTCCTATCTGCGACTTCGACCGCGCGCGGCTGCGGCAGGTTGCTACAGTGTATGCAAGTCTGCTCCAGGATTCCGCCATTATGGCAGAATCTACTAGCCGCCCCGCGGCCCATCGCCACAATGGGACAGAATCCCCAGAAATAAGGAAACAAGTCAGAATTTAAAAGTTATGGAATTATGTTTTTATATATTTTTTGCAACCTAATAATATGAGGTCTTAAAAACGTAAAAATATCATGGCAGCTACTTCTGCTGTATGTGTAAACATGTGTCAAAGTTTGTATGTTTTTTGTGCAGAATTTTAAAATATACTCATTGCAATACACACGAAGATGTTTTAAACTTTTTTATCGACTTCTTCAGATCTAGTACTAGATAGTTTTCTAGGCATCTTTGCAAAAAATAAAAAAAACTTTATGTTATAAAGTAGCTCGATACGATTCGACACCTTGATTGAAAAAAATAGCATGATGAATTTTTTCTCTATTCTTGGGATTGATGGCCATTGTGCGTTTGGTCTTTGCAAGAGGCGTGTTGATAATGGATAATACTTTGTAGTGGCTATACTGGTGGTATTTTGCTTACGTGCGTCGAAATAAAAGCGGGCTCAGAGCAAAGCGAAAATTCATTCATTCTATACGATGGGTAATTTATTATTTTTCCAAGAACGTTTCGACAACATCTGTTTGCCACATTTCTAAAGGGCAATCAATTTTATGAGGTCTTTAACAATTTTAGACATTCTTCAGACCGTGCTAATCCGTATATTGCTCTATCGCCGGGTAGTACGTGCGATGGCTTCGGACCCGTACGTAGGTACAGTTGTTAATCGTCACGCCGACTCGCGGGACAATACGGCCATAAACCGCGACCTTTGCGAAACGGTCCGGCCGATCACCCCTGGTAAGTTTTTGGCCACCAGATATGACATTTTTCTCATGTTCGTTAAGGGTGGTTAAGAGGGTTCCTCCTTTACGAACGAATTCACTCAGGGAAGGTCCCCCTCAGTGATGCCAGAACCGTGGGTTTACGCCCACGGACCCTACTACCACTCCACGACCAAGCGTACCCCCCCCCCCCTAGCGCCTGTACTGCACCACACAAGCATACTCCTTTTGTTTTCATATTGTAGCGCGTGTTTATACTGAAGAGATAAGTGATCCATCTCCAATTCGAAGGGAAGACGTCAAGTCAGTGGACTACCCCTTTTCTTCCTGTGTCTCTCAGAGCCAGGCAAGAATTAATTCGTTCTATACGATCGATAATTTATTATTTTTCCGAGAACGTTTCGAGAACATCTGTTTGTCAAATTTCTAAAGGCCAGTAAAAAACGTGGTAACATTTTAACATAAATTAACTTTTCATCTAATTTCCTTCATTATGTTCCGAAATATGTCGTTCTTGGTGTTAGTTTCATCGACGAAACATACAGAATCGATTGGCGTCGTTTTCACAAAGATCTGATGCGAAATGCGAAAATCCTGGACATTTATCACTTCTTCTTGATGGTATACAAACCCCTTCGAGGGTCGAAACACATATTCGGTGTCGAAGACGGTCCTCGAGACCTCATACAACAATAGACCCTGGTCAAGTGCTCGAAAAGGGCCAGCGCGGCGCGTCGTGGGGCCCTGGCGGCGACACTTATGTATAGGAAATGCCGTCTGCGGCCGGCCACACGACGAATCCTGCGGCGTGCTGAGGCGGCGCCGCGCCGCTCGCCGCCGTGGCGAGCCGCGCGTTGGAAATGGCACCTTCAAATGGCTGTTTTATGAAGATGAAGCGCAAAAGACAAAATTTCAATATTTTGTGCCTAACTTGAATGTATGCACGGTTTCGTATTTCCATTAGTACATGACTCACACCAATCTCACATTTTCGCTTTAATAATTGGGTTGTCCTCTAATTGTCTTGTTACTTTCCGCGGCACCTTGTCCGCGCGGATTTAACTGCAGGTTAAAGGTTCACCCAGGCCAACCCGGAACTTTTCCGCTGCGGTTCCATATATATCGCGTTGGTCTGTGGAACCCTTTAATCGGCTTTCGTCCCCTACGGCTTAGGCCTATGCGGATATACCTGTGCTATTACCAATAAAGTAATAAAACGTTTCGAACCGATCATAGCAAAGTTAAATGACTTGCCAGGATTATTTCTCAAGGACCTCCGCTGAATTGTACGTGTCTTGTATTTTTTTCGCCGAAGCTATTAAACATGACCTTTCGTTGGAAAAAGAATTTCAACCAACGAGACGCGTACTTTCGTCGTAATATTTCTGTCAATTCTCTTCTCCCAATACTCGAAATGCGTTTCTTTTAACTGGCTAAAGATTTTACAGTCTGGCTGGTAGCAAAATGCATTCAAGATACCTCGTGGAGGTACAGAGGAGCGAAAGGGGAAGTCCGCTGACTGCGCGTGGAAATTTGCTCTCCTGCACTTAATCTTCATAAAACTCGAATATTCTTTAAACTGTATCGGCCAACGGCACGTAGGGTTGTCACCTTTTTAAAAAAAAAAACGTACATTTACTTTCGTGAGGTATACCAAAAAGTAGGCTCATCAAATGAAAAGTACATTTTAATTTTATTAGTTTTTATTTCTTCCAAACATATTTTCTATTGCTTTTAGCATTACAAAGTAAATTTTTATTATTTTGAAATGTCTCAGTGGCATCATTGCACTCAATATTCATATTGAAATATATAAATAAGTCGTATTTTATTAGATTGAGAGAGGCCTTGTTTCTTTCATAGCGCCACTTCACATTTATGACAGAGAAAACTTTCTCAGTAAATGCTGAAGTGGCGGGAACAGATATAATATACATAATAATATTGCGTTGCGTTTCACATAATATCATTAATTGTGAAATAAAGTATTTTCGCCTACTTTATTGTTATTCAAAAGTATAGAGTATTTTTACCTATAATAATGTAAGATACTTTATTTTAAATTACGGGTGGCAACCCTAACGGCACGACCAAATACGAACATTTGGCGTGTAAGTGTTCAGCACAATTTATGACACGCGCGGCAGAGAAGCTATTTTTGAAAAAGGCGCTTTCCGTTCGCTTCCTATTTGAATTTTGAACAAAGCATGTTTTTACCCTTCGAAACTTTCGTTTACGGCCTCACTGGCAATTACGGGTATCATAAACACTGAGTTTTCGAAGGGCCCACGCTGGGATGCCTGGCGGCCTGCGACCAGCCTCGTCACGCGCTTCGAGCGCGGAAGAAATTCAGCTGCGTTGCCAAATTTTCACTAGGAGTGTCTCCAAGTGAGTGGAGATACGCTTTCGAGTGTATATGTACATACTTAGGTCTATGTGACATCATGTTATCTCAACGCGAAGAGATCGTGTCAACCCTGTGGTCCCTGCCTTCGGCCAACCCTGCGTGCGATCGCTCGTTAAATCGAAGTAAACTCTGAAGGAACAAGCATCTCTGATTTTGAACAGCGCTTGTAGTTCGAGTTAGTTTCTTTTTTACATTATATTATACTTACTTTTTTTATCCCTTTTATATATTTCGTATTAGTGTTTTGTTATATATATATATATTTGAAAATCGTGGTATCACGGCGCGAACCACGTTTCAATTCTGGACGTGCATTGTCCACAATTGCCAATTACATTGTCTCGCAGAAAATATAACTAATTTGCGTTTCAACATCTGGTAAGTACCACTGCTGATAGATCATCTCAAGTATATAGTTGGATATACTACGGTATGACCCAACCAACGGAATGAACTGATATTTTGAGAGGTTGGGCGGGAGGGGGAGAGAACCTCTAATATAAAATTTCAGCTGCGGGTATTTGTTAGTTGCTGAGATATTAATAAAAAACTTACTATATAATACATTGAAATCTACCTACAGTGACTTTTGAAAATATTCTGACACTTTTTAAAATCGCATAACTTTTTCAAAATTAATCCAAACGACTTGAGTTTTTATTTTGTGAGAAGCTAGAGGGTCATTTCACGCGAAGTCGGACAGTTTTCGGAATAACATTTCGGATTTTGGTGCAACTTGGATATGTTGTAGTCTTTAGGGGCATATAAACATATCTCAAAGGATTTTTCGAAATGTCAAAAATTGTGGATGTTACAGCTCTTTGAAATATAGTGTTTACTATTTTTCCGAAAATTATAACTCTGGAACTAATATACTGATAAAAATGACCTTTTGGGTGCTTACAGTGGAGATATAAGAGTACCTAATAAAAATTATTTCACTTAATATAAACGAATATTTGACCATTTATTTAGCAATTGTTCTTAACAAATGTAATTTTATAGGTGAAGGCACGTTTTTAAAATTTTTGAAAAAATATGAGGATAAAGCCCTGCTTTTCCTCTTTACGGACAGGTTTCGAAATGCGTGGACGTTTTAAAATTGGCCAAATGAAAATTAATCGAATGTAACGCTGCGTCAAATCACACCGGCTCGGCCAAGCGGCTATACCTGACATTTTTATATACTGTATTAATTAATGAGGACCGCTGCAAGGTTTAATACCGTTAATAGTTACTGGAAACTCACTCTCTGTCGATGGCACTTATTGTTTGAAACATTTAAATTGCCATTGTTCAATGGAAACCACGAGAAGGTGGTGAGTATTCTTCCATCGGGAGAGGATGGGATGTGATGGGATTATGTTAAAGGATAAATATTTTATCGTATCTTTGAGCGTCTTTTGTAGTTTTAGACTTTAGCTTTTAAATGAGAGACTGTATTCGTTGGTATAAATGAATGAAAGTTTCGCGTTCCAGAAATTGTTTTTGCAAGTCCACGTCTCTCTAGTAATAATCGTGAATATTTTTGATATTATTCTATTGCTCAATAGATTGCAAAAACAATTTCTGGAACGCGAAACTTTCATTCATTTATACCAACGAATACAGTGTCTCATTTAAAAGCTAAAGTCTAAAACTACAATAGACGCTCAAAGATACGATAAAATATTTATCCTTTAACATAATCCCATCACATCCCATCCTCTCCCGATGGAAGAATATTCACCACCCTCTCGTGGTTTCCATTGAACAATGGCAATTTAAATGTTTCAAACAATAAGTGCCATCGACAGAGAGTGAGTTTCCAGTAACTATTAACGGTATTAAACCTTGCAGCGGTCCTCATTAATTAATACAGTATATAAAAATGTCAGGTATAGCCGCTTGGCCGCTGCGGGTACCGCACGGCCCGAGCGACCAGTCGAGCCGGTGTGATTTGACGCAGCGTTGCATTCGATTAATTTTCATTTGGCCAATTTTAAAACGTCCACGCATTTCGAAACCTGTCCGTAAAGAGGAAAAGCAGGGCTTTATCCTCATATTTTTTCAAAAATTTTAAAACCGTGCCTTCACCTATAAAATTTCATTTGTTAAGAACAATTGCTAAATAAATGGTCAAATATTCGTTTATATTAAGTGAAATAATTTTTATTAGGTACTCTTATATCTCCACTGTAAGCACCCAAAAGGTCATTTTTATCAGTATATTAGTTCCAGAGTTATAATTTTCGGAAAAATAGTAAACACTGTATTTCAAAGAGCTGTAACATCCACAATTTTTGACATTTCGAAAAATCCTTTGAGATATGTTTATATGCCCCTAAAGACTACAACATATCCAAGTTGCACCAAAATCCGAAATGTTATTCCGAAAACTGTCCGACTTCGCGTGAAATGACCCTCTAGCTTCTCAAAAAAACTCAAGTCGTTTGGATTAATTTTAAGAAAGTTATGCGATTTTAAAGTGTCCGAATATTTTCAAATGTCACTGTATACAGACGTTACTAACACAACCATCTTCTTCGTTTCACAGTCGACGATACAATGTACGATATTGACCTCATCGTGCGATGGTTGTAACTGCATCAGTTTTTATTCACAATAGTAATACTAGAGTATTCCCAAAGTCACATCGGTTCGGTGCCATGCTTTACGCGCCCGCAAGCGCCCCCCCCCCCCTTTCTTACCCAAACCAATACTAATACCCAAGAGACATTGGAAAGTCGAATGCGTTGTCTCGGAATAAGTCAACAGCAATACTGTACGAGTTCGTACGCAAAACCTAACTGAAAAGTAAATCTGACAGATTTTGGAAATGATCGACACGTTTTGATTAACATACATTTATTTATATACTTGGCTTGCGTCCAGTTTATGTTACCGTATCCCTATACATTATACCTGTCGTCGACTGCGAAACAATCGACGGCGACGAGAAGATGGTTGTGTTAGTAACGTCTGTATAGGTGAATTTCAATGTATTTTGCGTAGGTTTTTTTATTAATATCTCAGAAAGTAACAAATACCCGCAGCTGAAATTTTATATTAGAGGTTCTCTCCCCCTCCCGCCCAACCCCTCAAAATTTCAGTTCATTCCGTTGATTGGGTCATACCGTAGTACAGCCATATAGTTTTTAACAAATTGTTATAATTAACTTCTGTTTTTTATATGAAATATGTTCAGGTTATTATGGCGGACAACAAACGTATTAGGAAAGACTATAGTCTATGTTCTGATAGACATCAAAGGAGGAGAATTCAGGAATATTTGAAGGATATTGAAAGCCAAGGAAATCAATCTGATGCGGAATTGGCAATTGAAGAGCTTCCTCCCCCTTCACGGTACTTAGAATATAAAAATTCTGAAGTAAATAGTTCGCAGGAAGTCTACGAGTCTTGCGATGAAGTACCGTGCACCGACAATGACCATTTGCGGAATATACACAATGATATTTGTGAAAATGATGAAGAAGAAGACAGTCATTTATTATTCGATGATAATAATGACTACTATCATTGCATACTGGATTCTGACACATCCGATGATGAATCAGCGAATTATATTGTTGATTACAATGAACCGGAGAGCCCTGCGACATTAAGACAGGATTTGTCCAACTGGGCACTACGAAATAATATTACGCATAAAGCCATCAACGAACTGTTGAGCATTTTTTTATCGTACGTGCCCAAATGCTTATTACCGAAAGATGCCAGGACATTGTTACATACACCCCGTACAAGTAATTGTACCAAAATACAAGGGGGAGATTACTTACATCTTGGTGTAGAACAGATGTTAAAATGTTATGCTCAAATGTACGTTGAGGCAAATATTAGCGTACAATATATAGATCTGTGTTTAAATATTGATGGCTTGCCGTTGTCACGGTCCTCCTCCAACAGTTTCTGGCCCATATTAGTAGCGGATACAATTTTTAAACGAATACAGATTGTTGGAATCTATTATGGGTATAAGAAACCAGAATCATCCAACGAGCTGTTGGACAAATTCATTAATGAAATAACATATTTCATAAACAATGGATTTATATATGATACTAATAAATTTTCTATTAGGTTAACGAAAATTATCTGCGATGCTCCAGCAAAATCGTTTGTATTATATACAAAAGGTCATACAGGCTTTTCGAGCTGTTCGAAATGCACAATCGTTGGGAAATCAGTTAACAAAACTACGTGTTTCCCTTACAACGAAGTGCCTGATACACTGAGGACAGACGAAGATTTTCTACGGCAAACCGACGACGATTACCATAAAGGTACAAGTAGTTTGTTAAACGTGCCAAATATTGGGTTAGTATCGAATGTGCCCCTAGACTATATGCACTTAATTTGTTTGGGAGTTATGAAGAAGCTCTTGCTATTGTGGATTAAGGGACCTTTAAACGTAAGGATTGGTGGACAAGCTAAGAATTTGATATCTGAACATTTGATATTGGCTGGAATTTCTGTACCGCGTGAGTTTTCGCGAAAACCGAGAAGTTTGACGGACCTCAATTACTGGAAAGCAACGGAATTTCGCCAATTTTTACTGTACACAGGTCCTATTGTACTCAAGCGTGTACTCGCGAAAGATATATACGAACATTTTTTAACACTGCACGTGGCTGTCAGTGTGTTAATTAGCCCTATGTTAATTAATAGTGAGGAGAATATTAAATATGCTGAGAAATTATTGGAATATTTCGTTGAACATTTCGAGATATTGTATGGGAAACAATATATTTCTCACAATGTCCATAACTTACTCCATTTGTGCAATGACGTTCGAAAATTTGGAGTGTTGGATAATTTTAGTGCATTTCCTTTTGAAAACTTTTTAGGTAGTTTGAAGAAGTTAATTAGAAAATCAGATAAACCATTGCAGCAATTGGCAAGACGTTATGGAGAACTGCAGCGGGGATCGATTCTAAAATCATCAGCAATACCGGGAAAATATATTTGTAAACGTTCCCATCACAAAGGACCACTATTACCCATTTTCTCAAACAAAACTGTGACGCAGTACAAAAAATTGGAAAGTGATGGGTATTATATACATTGCGATGACAATCGAAATAATTGTTTCTTGCTGAAGGATGGAACGATCATTCGCATTGTAAATATAGTGCAAGTACGGACGGAACAGGTGTACAACGTAATAGGTCACAAACGGAAAGTAGCTGCCGATAATTTGTTTGAGAAACCCTGCTCATCTTCAGTTTTAAATGTTTCTATTGTTTCCGAAGGGACGCGATTATATTATTGGCCGGTTTCACAAATAAAATGTAAAATGTGGACTATAAAAAGAAACAAAACCCAGAATTACGTTATGCCCTTGCGACATAAGCATGACTAAATTTGAAGAGAGGGGCTATGATAGATTTTATCGGTCATGTGTCGCTCCGCATTGTAAAGTGCGGTACCACTGATTCTGTCAGTGGTCACATGTGCCTGCAATGGCACTTGTACTCGCGGAACGTAGAATCACGCGAATCGATCCACGCAAGCATAAGTATACCAAAAAGGTGTCAAAGGAAATGATAGATTTTATCGGTCATGTGTCGCTCCGCATTGTAAAGTGCGGTACCACTGATTCTGTCAGTGGTCACATGTGCCTGCAATGGCACTTGTACTCGCGGTACGTAGAATCACGCGAATCGATCCACGCAAGCATAAGTATACCAAAAAGGTGTCAAAGGAAATGATAGATTTTATCGGTCATGTGTCGCTCCGCATTGTAAAGTGCGGTACCACTGATTCTGTCAGTGGTCACATGTACCTGCAATGGCACTTGTACTCGCGGAACGTAGAATCACGCGAGTCGATCTACGCAAGCATAAGTATACCAAATAGGTGTCAAAGGAAATGATAGATTTTATCGGTCATGTGTCGCTCCGCATTGTAAAGTGCGGTACCACTGATTCTGTCAGTGGTCACATGTGCCTGCAATGGCACTTGTACTCGCGGAACGTAGAATCACGCAAGTCGATCCACACCCTTTAAATCATTCATACTTACTATTTCGTACTTTGGTATATTATAACCACCTCAAATAATTTATCAATATAATGCATAGCCGAAAAGGCATTATAATCGAAACTCGCGATAAGAAGAAACCAAGTCAAGAATCAACGAACGGCAACAGTGAGCAGGAGGACCAGCACGAAGGAGGTAGCCGCACACCAAGGGGACCAGTAGACGCCAGCTGATGGGTCAGAAGCCCTTTCCGCCAGCGGAGTCGACACCTTCACGAAGCTGCCCCCCCCCCCCCCCTTATATCCCATAAATCGAGCTCCAATACGGAACCGATGTACATTAACTTCAATCCCTAGTATGTGGGCTGTACGAAACCAATCGTACAGAGCACATCGAAAACCCAATAGCGTAAACATGTAAAAAATGAATTAAAATAAGAATTTAACTATCGACGCTGCTGAGGGTTTCGTATAACGGCAGCAATACGTCTTAAGTAAGTCAGAAGATACCGAAATAGGTGCGCAATATTAATATTATAGTTAACAGTTAGCAACCGTTTTTGCACAATATTTTCTTAAAAGATTTATAAAGTGTTAAAATCACCGCAAGAAAAATAAAGGTGAATTTTTATTATTATATCAGTGAGTGAAGTGTTTCCACCCCATTACCCCATCGTTTAAATCTGAGTGTTCGTCTTTTGGTAAAATGAAATCAATTACGAAAATGTGCACTGATAGTTCACGGGTTGCGCTGATTGATGGTACTAGGGTAAGTGTGGGTATTACTGCGGATGCCCCGATTACTGCGGATATTCTAAAACAGATCGTATTTAATGTTGGAAATTACATAATCTCTTGAAAATTTTTGATAAAATTATTTCAAACTCTATTACAGATAATTATTAATAAATATGTGCAGCAAAGTTATTATTAATTCTTTTATCGTAGTTTGAATTTCGTCAAGGCGAAACTTCGGTCGAATCCCGATATGACGGTCATGAACAACTACTTGAAAAACGTTTATATTTTTGTTGTTAACAGTAATACGTGTAATGTAGCGTTATTGCTCGATAGAGTAAGAGTTATTTTTTCAGAAAAACAGTAAATCAGTCGTCTAAATTTTAGTTTTAATTTTTATTTCTCACCGCAGTATTAAGTGCAGTACTTTACACCATGTGCATGTAGGTATTACTGCGCACCGACGACTGCGCAACCTAACCTTTCTTCCGACCGTATTCACTTACCTACTATGTATGTACTACTACTAACTAAGATTTAAATTATTACTCATTCCTGCTGATTTGAGTAAATAAAGAAAGTTAAGGGGAGGTTCCGGTCTAAATGTCGATTTTTTTTTTAATTTCATTTTTCGAATGTTCAATCCTTTAGGAATACGTGTTTAAAAGGATTTGTTGAAATTCGTAAAATTCCCGAAGTTATAGGCATTTAAGTAGCGGCAAATGTATGGATCACTCGGCGCTCGCGTGAAACTTTAAACGCATTTTTCTCCAAACAGTGTTCTCAAAACGGTGGGACCTGAATCTCCAAAAGTTATTATCCGATTCGACTGAAACTTTTTTTATTTTGAAGAATATTCTTCTGGCTAGGGGGGGGGGGGAAGTAGAAAAATTAAAAAAAATTGAAAATTTATAATTTTCAAAGGCGTTGAAAGGACAAAAAATACAGGGAAAAGTGATTTCAAACTTGAAGTGTCGTTATTTTCTAAAAAAAATGTCATTTTTGTAAATTTTTCTAGTTCCCCCCCTAGCCAGAAGAATAATCTTCAAATAAAAAAGGTTTCATTCGATTCGAATAATAACTTTTGGAGATACAGGTCCCACCGATTTGGATCAATTTTTTGACGCCTTGACATTAACGACTCCCCAGGGCCGTCTGCAATGATTAATTATAAAACGAAAAATATATTTCTATAATTTAAGACATCCTTAATACAATGCAAAAAGTTCCATTAAATTATATATAGTGGTTTTCCTTTAATTAATTCCTAAATATCACCTATTTTGGGGGGCTCTAGACCGGAACCTCCCCTTAAATAATTTTTCTATTTACAAGTGATATCTGTACTAAGGTTATGTTTCGCCTGACATCAGATCGCAGTAATACACGCGCAGCAACTGGTATTTCGTTAGTAACTGGCACGCAGTAATGCATGCATGTCCGCAGTAACTCTTGCAATGACATTGATCGACAAATCTATGTGTTTTTAATGAACTGTGCTTATTACTCCGTCATCATATCTTTTTTTATACAATTATTAAGGTCCCACCTTTCGTTTAAAAAAAGAAGGAGGATCTTCTATTCATTTGAACGCCGTGTCGAGGGCTCTAAAGTTAACCTACCTTAAAAATTCGCAGTAATACCCACACTTACCCTACCTATCAGCAGAACGTTGCCCGCGGTTTTACCAGAAAATAGGCGTAAACCGTGATCGACGCGATTTGTTTAAATATTAATGAAATTCCAACTAAATATTTGCAAATGTGGAGAAATCAAGCTTGCCTTCCCCGATGGTGCTGCTGAAGAGCAGATCGTTGCCCGCGGTAGCGCCTGATACGGAGGGTGAAGATTGATTTATCGGTCATTTAATAAATGTTATAGAAAATGCCAAGAGATAAATGCCGAGAAATCATCGTGCGGGACGGGAAGTAGGGACGTAACAAGACATACATTTATAACAAAATTATTTTTTATTTTTTAATGTGTCATAAAATTTTGACAGAGGAAGAAATTTCCCCCTCCGCCACTTACTCCTTGGCCCCGCCCACCCCCCCCCCGGCCTCTTCCACCTTCTGCCCACCCCCCCGGCCTCTGGGATCTTGATCCCACCCCCCCCCCAGCCTCTGGGATCTTGATCCCAACCCCCCCAGCCTCTGGGATCTTGATCCCAACCACCCCCCCAGCCTCTGGGATCTTGATCCCAACCCCCCCAGCCTCTGGGATCTTGTCCCCACCCCCCCCCCGGCCGCTTCCACCTTGGCTTAACCCACCCCGGCCTCTTCTCCCGTCGTGCCACCCTCCTCGGCCTCTTCTCCCGTCGTGCCATCCTCCTCGGCCTCTTCCTCGCTGGTCGTAGCCAGGTCCACCCCAGCTTCTTCTCCCTCTGTCGCCACCGCGCCAGGCACGTCCACTGCCACTGTCCTTTGCCTTGATGTGCCGGTAAGCTAGGCACTTCATAAGCTTATACATCTGAAATAGTACCATAAAAATTACATTTTTTACTTCTACCCGTACACTATACAGTGAATCCCCAAAATATTCAGTCAGAACCGGAATAACATAGGGTCAAGTCAATTTCATTAAATGCAATGCTATATTATTTTATTCGGTAATTATTTAGAAGTTTTCCATCCTCACCGATTTCAATGATTTTTGGATATGCTGTCGGGGACACGATTCTGATCAACTTTTTCCTATACATATTACCGTCGCTCGACCTTCGTTTCCGAGATATTCGCGAAAAACTGCTGCTACTATACAATGTATTCTGCCGTATAGCTACCTACAGTACGCGTCCGTGGCAGCGTACGCTAGCGTGGGACAAAACAAATGACGAAGCTGAACATTGTTTCCGACATATTTGCGAAAAGCTTCTTTTGATTTATTCCGACGCAACGCATTCCACTTTCTAACTTGTCCCGGATATTAGTATGTATTGGTTTGGCTAGATCAGTGCGGGGGGCGCGCGCCCGCTCGCGGGCGCGTAAGGCATGGTAGCGAACCGATATGAGTCGGGGTGTCGACGGGCATCCGCAAGTTTCTGGTTCAAATCTCCAAACTCACATCGATTCGCCACCACGCTTTACGCGCCCCCCGCACTGATCTAGCCAAACCAATACTAATACCTGGGACCAGTTAGAAAGTGGAATGCGTTGCGTCGGAATAAATCGAAAGAAGTTATTTCGCAAATATGTCGGAAACAAAGGTTAGCTTCGTCATTTGTTTTGTCCCATGCTGACGCATACGCTGCCACGGACGCGTACTGTAGGTAGGTATACGGCAGAATACATTGTATAGTAGCAACAGTTTTTCGCGAATATCTCGGAAACGAACGTCGAGCGACGGTAACATGTATAGGAAAAAGTTGATCAGAATCGTGTCCCCGACAGCATATCCAAAAATCATTGAAATCGGTAAGGATGGAAAACTTCTAAATAATTACCCAAATTGTGAAATATTGATAAACCGTAGACCTCACGTGAAATCGAATATTATCGTATATCACATTGTTCAATTCGTCTTCGACAGAGGTACTATTGCCCGGTTGAAAGAAGATTCCTAGCAGGCGGTCTGGAGAAGCGATGCAGTCCGTCGCTGTGACGATTGGTCGCGAGTCACCTATTTGGGCACACTTTTAAAGACGGGGCACACGTATTTTGGTTATTGTCTGCAGTAGGCACATACGTTGTCGGACCGCGCGACGAAGAGACCGAACAAAACACATCGAGATCGAGTGGGATAGAGCGATCTGACCGACGAACGCCAAAGAAATAGCGTAGGCATCTCAGACGGTCAACCATTAATATATAATAACATACAAATTTCCTTATTTTTCACAATCTGTTTAGGAAAGTAATATCCTGATACCAAACCAAAGATAATAGTATTATCCTGTTACCAAACCAATGATAATACTTTCCTGAACATATTGTGAAAAATAAGGAAATTTGTATGTTATTATATATTAATAGTTGACCGTCTGAGATGCCTACGCTATTTCTTTGGCGTTCGTCGGTCAGATCGCTCTATCCCACTCGATCTCGATGTGTTTTGTTCGGTCTCTTCGTCGCGCGGTGCGACAACGTATGTGCCTACTGCAGACAATAACCAAAATACGTGCGCCACGTCTTTAAAAGTGTGCCCAAATAGGTGACTCGCGACCAATCGTCACAGCGACGGACTGCAACGCCCGAGACCGCCTGCTAGGGATCTTCTTTCGACCGGGCAAAAGTACATTATTACGAACAAAAGAATATAGTATTTAGTATTGCGCATAATGTACTTACTTTTTTCCATTTTGTATCGTCGTCTCCTTCCTGCTTCTTCTCTTCCTCCTCCTCCTTCCGGGGTTTTTCGTCCAGCGCGCTGGACGGTCCCGCATGCACAAGTGCGTCCTGTAACTGGAAATGATATAATGAATGTATTATTTTATTGAAAATAGTAAGATTCTATGAACATACAGGGTGATTCTCTCGCTGAAGTCCTCAACGGCGATGCCGTCAATAATAAGCTGCGCCTCGCTAATAAGGAACGTTCGGCAACCCGGAAATTCAAAAAATTATGAAACGTGGTGTGCGAATAGAGATAATTCATCCGTAACGTAACCCTATTTTTCAACTGACCTAATTTTGAACATGTAGGGTAGACGCACCGTATGTGGCCACCTTAAGGATTTCAGTGACTTTCATCGTAATTATCTTTAAAATTGTACTTAAAATCAAGAAATTGTAAGCTATACCAAATTTTACACTATCTTTACTATCAATATCTAAGTATTCATTAACTAGAGAAATCGTTAAATAATTAATAAAGTTACAAATATATAAGAAATACATTTTTCACCGTTTGTGGCCACTTGCACACTAGTTTTGGGCATGTTTGGTACTAGTTTTGGCCACTTTCAAATCTTTTCAGGTTTTAGTGCATTTTTAATAGAATCGTTTAACATAATTTTTTTTTATATATTTTTTATTTTCTACTTTTTATTGTTTATGGATTTATATTTTGCAGCTCTGACTTGTTTAGAAATATTTTTTATTTAATTTCAAATCACGATGCAACTAGCGACCCAAACGCAGCGGTTGTTTGTCGTTTTCGTAAAGCAAGCGAGTAGCTGATTTCAAGTCGTTTGGATTTGTTGTTATGGGTTATATTTATTGATGACTGGCTAATTTTCTCACCCGCTCGGGGTTAATTTTATTTTTTAAACAGAGGATCAAGATGAATAAAATCGTTTAAAAAACATAGATGGCAGAAAATAGAACAATATTTTGATAAAGTTTCCAATTCTGGCTTAGGGTGGCCAGAACTGGATACTCTATTGTATCAGTTTTGGCCACCGGATGGCCAGAAATGGAAAAGTTATTAAAATACTGTACCATTTCTTGCGACATAATTTTTTCGTAATACTGAATTGAATTTGATAATTTTATACTTTCAGAATTTTGAAACTACATTTAACCTATATCTGCCATAATTTATATATTAACATACTTTGATTAGTAAATATGGGAACTTTATTTACCGTATATCCTTCACGATTGTTACAAGAACAGCGAACCGTTTACACACTTCTTAAAAAATATAATATTTTTTCGCGTAAGCAATAACTGTAACCATATATTTCTGGTGGTATACTAAACAAAATATGTACGGTGCGAAATTCTACACATAATTGTGGCTGCAAGCAATTTCGAGCTAAGAAAACCGCGATAATTATGGACATGGGCAAAAACAGTACAGTGGCCACAAACGGTGCGTCTACCCTATATATTATATTTATCCGCGAATAATATAGGCGGGAGAATCACCCCGTTTAATAGTATAAAATTTTAATACTTACATTGGACATATCATCCATTTGTCACTTCTCACGCTTTTATAAAATTTTACACTTATTCGTTGCGAGCTCCGCAACGAGTGGAGGTAATTCGAAGACTGACTTTCTTCGGTCAGGAAAGTCCCTTCGTCGTCGTCGTCGTCGTTTCCGAAAATTCCGCAAGGGGCCTGTATAGACTAATCCGTCAGGGCCGACGGAACCCATTATGGAAGTTATGTGCTGCATAAGGGCCCCATCCGAAGGGGGCGGTAAGAAATTATACCGGACGCTTAATAATAAAGGCTCACACATAAACAAAATGTTAATGTAATTTTCCTTTTGTACTCTGTAAAGGTAAAACGCATATTAAATGGAAAGCAGGGGCAAAAAATTTTGGGGCGCCAAACATTTTCTTGCATGAAGGCGCCAACTATCCTCGCACCGGCCCTGTTTATGACCGGGCCTGGTGTCCGTGCCCGTCGTCGCCGCACAGTGGGGCAAATCGGGTCAAAACGCGGCACAAAACATTTTCTGACTGAAATCATATATTTCTTCATTATTTTTTCATTTCATTCAGTTAGGACGTATATTTGTGATGTTGTTGTCACTGAATAATTAATGAAACTTGTTTGTCTAACTGTATTTGTAAATCAATTTTTTGAGAATATTTTAAATCCTATAAAAGGCTATAGCCGGTTAAGATGGTCAAATGTGCCCCTAAACTGAATTCAAATCACGAACAGCTATTCCAAAGCTTATAAAAAAAGAACGATTTATGCGAAGTTTCAACTTTGTATCTCGACCCAGGGGGTAGTAAAGAGTAAAAATAGAAAATCAGGTTTTTCCCGAATTTTGCAGGTTCTATACCAGCAGATGAAAAATTTTGAAAAAATTCAGAGGCGTATCTGTTATCGGGGCACATGTTACGGAATCGTTTCAGATTTTTAAATTGAAAAACCAAGCTGTGAAAAATGAAAACGCCAAAAAATTATGAAAAATGCCGGTTGTGTATCGAAGCAGTCTTAGTACTATAATTATATTTTTACTGTAAGTTCGTGTCATTGTTACTATTATCGTGAATTTTTTCCAGATTTTTCAAATTTGTGCGCCGCAATTAAAAAAATTAAAAACCGATTTTTTCGCCGTTTTTTCCGTGTCAGAGTAACTAATAGGTCGAACTTAAGTATATACTTTATGGAATAAGCCTTTCGTGCAATCTTCAATGTCTTCACATGCAGCAAAACAGCGTAGGAGTCAAACGAACTAAACATGCTGTACCGTTACAGTCTAAAATGTCTATTATGTTTTCAATGGCGTCAATGGCGCAGCGGTAAGGTGTCCGACTGTTGAATCGTTACGAACTTTTTGAACGTAGATTCGAGCCTCGGAACTTTAAATCCCCCCACCCCCGATAGGTTTATATTTTTTTTCACATTAATTATGTATTTTATCGATTTCTAGCTATATGGCAATGATCAATATTTATATACAAATGTTTTAAAAACATATTACAAATATTTTAATACTTGAAATATACATAAAAAGACTTGAGAAGATATTGATGCCACCGTTTCTCTGGTCAAGTATGCCGTCAATTACAGTATTGTTGTAACATTTCCTGCACTAAATTAATCTTATATTAAATTGGTTTTCTAATCTCTTATCTTTAACAATGGTGGATGGATTGCAGCAACAATCGTGTGTTGTTTTGTAATTATTTCGCCTCTTATTGTAGATCATACAACTCTCTCTTGTTTCCAAAATTCATAAGCTAAATAATGCTGTAATTGGCAGGATACCTAACAAGACTTGTCAAGTATTAAAATATTTTTAATATGTTTTAAAACATTTATATATAAATATTGATCATTGTCATATAGCTAGAAATCGAAAAAATACATATACATGTATCGTCTCCCCGAGGGCTCGCTGGTCGGCACCGGCGTTGTGCCTTCAGACTGCTCGACGCATGCGCGCGACGGTCAGATAGCCAGGCACGGCACGAGTATTTTTTGCGTCCTCGCAGAACTTATCCAATTGAGCCCTTTATTGTAATGCATTTATTTGAGTTTATTGATGACCTTACTCTGAATTGTTATTTGTAGTTTAAAACAGTTGCAGTACAATTTGTAATATTTTATTTTAAAGTTTATTTTCAACAATAGCAGCAATGAAAATATTATTTTGCACCTCTTGTCAACCTTACGCCCTAGCAGTTGCCTAAGTTTACAGAGTAAACTCATAAATAATCTCTAATAAATGTATTATAATAAAGGGCGGAATTTGACAAGTTCGCCTAGGGCGCAAAAAAGACTTGAGTCGGGTCTGCGTCAAGATTTTGCGAAATGGTTCTTATGCTCACCGCAAGCGCTTCGGTTCAGGGGCACATTTGACCATCTTAACCGGCTATACCCTTTAATAGTTATAAAATCTTTATTTATGTTACATCGAAACTATTTCACACATATATATATTTTAATTAATTTTATTAAATATTACAAGCCGCCTTCGTCGAATTCATTTTTATTTTTTGTTTCTTCTTCGTTGTTTTTATGAAAATGAAATTTGGTACATTTCCAATACGCACCTCAACACATAATCCCACCAAAAATTAGTTGAATGACAAGAAAGCTTTAAATAACAATCATAATTGTGAAGAATTTCGAGGTTGCCCTCTTCGAAAGCACGTAGTCGCGTTAAAAAAATTTTAATGTGAAAAATAATCATGCTACATGATTACAAATGTTCAATCAACTACCCGTAAAAAAGAATTCCAGTATGGCAATATTTTTGTAAAAGGACTTAGTGCCGCGTTTCGACCCGATCTGCCCCACTGTGCGCCGTGCTCGCCTTCACGGAAACATCAGCTTGGCACGTGGCACCAGTAAAGTAGATTCTGACTATTTGATGACACTTCTAAAGCGGCCTGTAGACGTTCAATATTATTGTACGATCTTCAATATCGCCTAAAATGGTTGCATTCTCTGACATATATTTTATAATTCATTTCATTATACAGGATGTCCACGGGAACAGTAAACAGCTGGATATTTCCTAACGTATTGGAGATATAAAAGAAATTGTTTATATGCAATTACATCGTTCGAGGGGGCAAATTTATTTAGGCAGGCGAATTCTTTCTTTCATTATTATTTTAACGGATACGATGGTCAAGTTCGGTTTCTTGAATGAATTTTTTTTAGAGATCACTTGATAGTGCGTTTCAAGACAAATTCAATAAGCTTTAATGTATACACTTTATTTCAGCCGGTTTTCCAAATATTGCGATTGGAAATTTGCTGATTTTCCGTGGAAGAAAACCCACTGGAATAGGAAGCACCGGGGGTAGTCTTGTTCGCGCTACGAACATGAGTCCCACCAATTATATCACACGGAATACGTCAACGCGTGCTTTTGTGATCTTATACTTTCAGTCTATATTATTATTATTATTATTGCTGTTGTTGTTGTTGTTGTTGTTGTTGTTGTTGTTGTTGTTGTTGTTGTTGTTGTTGTTGTTGTTGTTGTTGTTGTTGTTGTTGTTGTTGTTGTTGTTGTTGTTGTTGTTGTTGTTGTTGTTGTTGTTGTTGTTGTTGTTGTTGTTGTTGTTGTTGTTGTTGTTGTTGTTGTTGTTGTTGTTGTTGTTGTTGTTGTAATAAACGGGAATAGTCCCATAGTTTACATAAAGCATACAACAATTGAGCTTACATCGTCTACACAAAGCGTAACCTAATATACAGAAAAAACTTTTAACTTCCTACTCTGAATAATATAGTGTGTGTGAATGTAAAAAATGTGTTGGTGATTTATTTAAGAAATCAATGGTGTGTATAAATGTTTCTCCTTTATCCATAAGGATTTTGTAGAAAATATGCACATATACAGTAATGTGCACCTATAATAATTATTATTGATATCAATTAGGGAAAAGTCGATACAAGAATCGATTCTGGAACATTTGTTGTAAAATGTCCGAAAAGTTGCGTGACCATAGCCAGAGAATGTCTAGAACGCTCCGCGACCATTGCCAGAAAATTCCCGGAACGTTCCGTGACCATGGCTAGAAAATTCCCGGAACGTTCCGTGACCATGGCTAGAAAATTCCCGGAACGTTCCGTGACCATGGCTAGAAAATTCCCGGAACGTTCCGTGACCATGGCTAGAAAATTCCCGGAACGTTCCGTGACCATGGCTAGAAAATTCCCGGAACGTTCCATGAAGGTGGCAGGAAGGTTCCATGTGGAATGTTCCACCGCAACATTGCTGGAATGTTCCAGGAAGGTTCCTATGTCCGCCCCTGTGGAACATTCCACGGCAACCCCCACGGAACGTTCCTGCCACCTTCAGGCAACGGAGTGTGCTGTATGGGTAATGTCATTTTTTGGAATCATGTGCCATTATTGTGGCTTTTACAAGCAGGTAATGAAAAATCTCTCCATACAAGGGTATAGCGCCGCAGTCAATCCTGTCGTAGCTAAAATTTTTTAAATTGAGACGGGTAAGAGATCAGTTGTGTTACGTCCTGAAGGGACTTTTCAATAAATCATCCCGAGCGGCTGGAATGATTTATCGGGTTCTTACTCTGTTTAAGTGCTAAAGCACACCTTGACTATACTTACCAGGGAAGGATAAGGAGTAGAAGGGGTTCAATCAATGTTTGAGTCGGGAATTGAGGTTAAAACATAAGAGTAAAATATATCCCCTCAAAAACTTCAATGAAGTAAAAAAATTACGCCAAGTACATGAAATCACAAAAATAGAAGATAATAATAATTACAAAATTAAAAAAAGATGTGAAATCAGAATGAACTGCCAGTACATAAAGATGCTTTCCAACTGCGCTTTAGCTGACACAACTACATATGCACAGCTAAAATTCCATTACTCATAATGGCTATTTATACAAAGAAAACATGTAAATCACAAAACATAGAAGATAATAATAATTACAAAATTAAGAAAAGATGTGAAATCAAAATGAGCTGCCAGTACATAAAGATGCAGTCCAACTACGCTTTAGATGACACAACTACATATGTACAGCTAAGATTCCATTACTCATAATGGCTATTTATACAAAGAAAAAATGTATTAAATAATATTAAGCAAATATATTTTTACACAAATAAATATTTTAATACGAATAAATATTTGATTCAAAATACTTGGCGCTGCGCAACCGAAAAAATGTTAATTGCCTTAGTATTAATTAATAATTTACAACAACTCCATTACAATATAAAATACATATACATAGACATATTAGAAACGCTGTCATATTTATTCTACATATATGTAATTCTAATACCATACGTAGCATATGCACACGCACACGCGCGCACACACACACACACACACACACACACACACACACACACACACACACACACACACACACACACACACACATGCACGTACAAGAAAGAAAGAAAAGATAATCCAATTTATACATATTTATTGAGTTTAGCAACACCAATTCGGGGCGCAGCGCCAAGTATTTTGAATCAAATATTAATTCGTATTAAAATATTTATTTGTGTAAAAATATATTTGCTTAATATTATTTAATACATTTTTTCTTGGTATAAATAGCCATTATGAGTAATGGAATTTTAGCTGTGCATATGTAGTTGTGTCAGCTAAAGCGCAGTTGGAAAGCATCTTTATGTACTGGCAGTTCATTCTGATTTCACATCTTTTTTTAATTTTGTAATTATTATTATCTTCTATTTTTGTGATTTCATGTACTTGGCGTAATTTTTTTACTTCATTGAAGTTTTTGAGGGGATCTCACTTCTTTTTTCAAAGATTAATTGTACTATTATATGTAAATTCATATTCATACACACGTATTAATTGTTTATTTATCCTGAATGCATGGAAAATCTTCCAGACGATTAGATCGAAACATTTGGGTCAAATGTTTACGCATTAATATTTACTTACTTATTTATAATAATTTTTAAACAATTTGGTTATACACGGTAGTATATAGTTGTAATATGTTGCCATTTCATTTTCTATAAAATTCTGTACAATCGTTACAAGAATCGGTTCTGTAACCGCTTTGGAACTTATATTGAACCTAAAAAATAAAAATTATTGAATCGGTTCTATAACCGGTTGGAACTTATATTGAACCTAAAAAATAAAAATTATTGAATCGGTTCTATAACCGGTTGGAACTTATATAGAACCTAAAAAATAAAAGTTATAGAGCTATATAGGAACCGTAACTAATACTTACATAGTCTGATATTTAGGTTCTTTATAACGGTTATTCAGAATAATGGTTCTTCATAACTCTTTCAAGAACCTAAATCTTTATAATAACGGTTTCAAGCCCTGCTCAACAGTGAAATATAAAAATATATAAGGGTAAAGGGTGCAAGGGTAAAGGGTGCAAGGGTAAAGGGTGCAAGGGTAAAGGGTGCAAGGGTAAAGGGTGCAAGGGTAAAGGGTGCAAGGGTAAAGGGTGCAAGGGTAAAGGGTGCAAGGGTAAAGGGTGCAAGGGTAAAGGGTGCAAGGGTAAAGGGTGCAAGGGTAAAGGGTGCAAGGGTAAAGGGTGCAAGGGTAAAGGGTGCAAGGGTAAAGGGTGCAAGGGTAAAGGGTGCAAGGGTAAAGGGTGCAAGGGTAAAGGGTGCAAGGGTAAATGGTGATAGGTGTAACGGTATATAAGGGTATATAAAGGTATAAGGGTATAAGGGTATATGGGTATACGGGTATATAAGGGTGTAAGGGTATATATAAGAGTATAAGGGTATAAGGGTATAAGGGTATATATATATGGGTATACGGGTATATAAGGGTGTAAGGGTATATATAAGAGTATAAGGGTATAAGGGTAGGTACATGAGAGTATAGGGGTATATAAGGGTATATACTCTGCGGAATGATCCCGAGAGTCGACGAACGAAACATGTGTGCGAATCTGATAGGTGTGTGTGTAACGCGTAGTATACGTATTTGGTTGACGAAACTTATTTGGTTGACGAAATTTTCGACTGGAGAAGAAAAATTTTTCTTACCAAAAATGACATTTCCATGAGACGATATTACGATATCTCTAGCATGCGTGGACCGATTTTATTGAAATTTGTCTTATTCGAAAGCTGATATGCGGTTTACATAAGAAAAATGCCTTTAAATTTAGAAAATATTGCAGGCGTAATAAGATATAATGAAATAAGTGTCAGAATGCCTCCGCGACGAGTAAAGATACACGGTAGCGGCAGGGACAGTTCGATCGACATATACAGGGTGTTTTTTTTTTTCATGTACTTGGCGTCGAGACGCTACCGCGTCTCTAGATTCTTTGTAAAGTAGGATTTGCTTACATACCGTAGGGATGACGCTCCGTCCCTGCTGTCGCTCGCTGTGCTCTCGGGTAGCACGTGGCACGCTTGCCGTCTATGGTTTCGCTCGCTGTCGGGGTCTCTGGCCCGAGCGTAGGTCGTGGTCGCTCGCTGTGCTCTCGGGTAGCACTCGGAAGACGGTGACTAGCGCCTGTCGTACCGCACTGTCTCTATTCGTCGGATAATAACGCGGTCCTACGTCGGTTACGATTAACGGAAAGGGCTCTCCCGGCTAGGCCGTTCTCGGTGTGTCGGATGGAGATACCCTTATCACGAATTACTTTCGGCCGATCGTGCTTCGCGGAATCTATCCGGAGACGTGGTCGCGGTTTCTAGACGGTCCTTTAGTCCGTCGCGACTTCCTAGTTCGAGCTCCCGAATTCGAATCTGCCATGCCTCCTCATCGATCCCCGGTTCTGGGCCGTGCCTTGATCAATCCTCGCGTATGGGGGAAATTGCCCCGTCGGCAGTTGTCGCTCGCTGTATGCATCGGAAATATCCGGGCCCGGGCCGCCGAGGGTCACGTTGTCCCTACGGCTGTCGCTACGCGGCTCAGCGCAACGTGACTGGCACGCGCGAGGCGATTCCGCTGAATCGCCGTTTACGGAATAAAGCGACGCGCGGACAGCAAGCACGGAAAGGGCCAGAAGGGCCCATGTAACAGTTGACATTATTTTCAAACCTCATTACACTAATCTGGGGTGCGAGTGGTATACCGATCATAAAAGCGGAGCGCGCGGCTCGATTACCTGGGCTGTGAAATTCCCAATACCTAGCTTTTTGCGACGCTAAAATTTTCGAAGCTCGGGCATCACTCTTGTCTAGCGGTCGCTGGCAGCTCTCCGCTGAGCCGTTGCATGGTTGTAGTGGAATGCGTCCGTGAGGCGGTGTTGCCATTTTACAAGTTCGCGCGCGCGCGCGGGTTTCAGGATTAAACAATGACCCTGTATATTATTGATCTGCGAAACGATCGGCAAGACACGATCGCGATATACGTTCGCGAAAAGTATACGAATTCCTCTATGTACCTGGCTAATAGAGGATATCATAAATGCAGTTACTGTAGGGCACACTGTAACATCTATTTTTACGAAGCTACATTTGGTTAACCTGAAGGTGCTACAAATTATGGAAATGGTTTATGACTCAATTATAACGACTGTAAAATTTTACAAGGGTACATTAAAAAATGTCGAAATGGTTACCCGGCAATGCGATTACAAATGAAATTGCAGTTAACACATTCATTGTTGTGACGATCATAATTATTACTATTGAAGGCAATAATTACCATGTCATTGCTTGTTTTAATGTAAAAACTAATATTGATAGACAATAAATACACATAGGTATACAAGTGATATTATATGTAAGATAAATGATGAAGAGGTGTAATATGCGAGATTTGAAGAAAGGGGGTAGTCTTCTGATTGTTCGTGACGCAAGGTCAAATTTTTCACCCACGCTCTTGCGTGGCGCACAAGAAAGCACCACAATCCTGCCCGCGCCCAAACCTCGGCCCCAGAAGAGTTTACATAAGACACAGAAAAGGTAGTTAGAAAAGGAAAACGGCACTTGAAACCAAGGGTTCGGCATGGCGCGTGGATTACCGACAGTGCGGAAATCCTGAAGTGCGCGCCGCGCCTGGCAGCCAAAACTCCAGAGGCAACGCCGCCGATAAGCCATGCCTCGATGGATTTCGATGACTTCAACCCTCGAGACCAGGGGGCGTGCAATGTTAGCCCCTAACCCCGGGTCTCCATCAAGGCGAACACGAACAAAAACGTTGCTTGCGAACGTTTTCGGCTGTTTTCGTCGTGTCCGTACCGTCGCGAACACGAACAGAACTCCGCGTACGAACGTTCTGGAGGATGTTCACGACGGGAGGAACGCAATGAACGAACATTTCTGACAATGCCTGACGATCCGCGCATCCCTTTCCATTGTGGGACTGCTCGTAAACAGGCGACCCTCTACTACCATCCACCGGCAGGTACTCCAGAGAAATAGTATGCGTGACAAGCTCGAATAAAATTTTGGGAATAATGAGAATAATGTGAATATTTCCAACGTATGCATAAGATATTTCTATTAATAATGAAACCAAAAACGACGCAATTCGAATAAATTTGAGTTCCGCTGATAATATATAATTGTTTTATAATATCAACATCTTTTTATACTAGTCAATATAGCTATGCCGATTCCAACTCAAATTTGAGTTTCAAGGTCACTATAAGGATTTTCCCCTGACCTTGAAATTAAAATTTGAGTTCGACGGGGCGGCGGCGGGCGCGGGCGGGCCGCGGCGGATGATGTCATAGAGATGGCGGAGTGGTGGGGGTATAGCGCGAGAGCAGATATCGGAATCAATCGATACCGAGAATCAATACCGAACCGCATCGAGGAGGATGCCGCGGGTGAATTGCTACTTTGGAGCGTGGTACCGAGACTACAGTCGGTAACGGAGGAAATATTAATTTTAAGATATTAATATAAATGAAAAACAGAATCTCGGGCGACGGGGCTCGACCCAAGACCTTCGCGGTACGAGTCAACCGCCTTTTTTTTTTACTTGGTGGAAATCCCCACGGGACTCGAACCCACAAAAACCACCAAGGTGATCTACCTCGCGCGCGGGGCTGCGCGCCTGAGGGGAGGGATTTGCATGCGAGATCAAACTAGCGATACGTTCGCTACCCTCCCCCCTGCGCTATATGCAGCACCGCGCGAGGTCCCCTCAACGGGGTCGTCCCTGGGGGAGTATCACGACCTCCCCAGCAATGGTCTCCGGGACCGGCGACGCGCGACGGATCACGAGCCCGCGTCGCCTCTTCCGGGGTCGCTGCTGCTAGGGCGGGTGGTGCCCCCCGACATCCCCGCCCCGCGACCCCGCGATCGAACTCCTACCCGGCCGTTTCGTAATTACGGTCGTGGCCGGACCGGGGCGCTGACGGACTTCAGGGCCGCCCAAGCCGCCCGAACCGAGAGGGCCTTTCGGCGGCCGTGTGTTCGAAAAAACAAAACACGTGGGGACACCTCGGTCGGGCGGGTGGCTAAAACGTCTACAGGGCGACCCGCTATCGGCCGCCCGTCATGCCCCGAGAGAGCTCGATCGCTCTGCAGGGAGCGGTTTCAACGACCGCTCCCCAAGGGGGAGACCTTATCATGGACCCACCCCCCGTCCACCACTCCCTGCAACGCCGCCGCGGCCTTGACGCGTTCAGTGCCACAACGCGCCGGCCACGACGGCCACTTGTCGCACCGTCCGCGGCGGCCCCTGTTAACGAGGGCCACCGCACCTCCGACATCGCCCCATCGCCCACTAGTACGCGCGCCCCTCTCTCACAGAGAGGGCGCACCGGGCACAACAGCCGCGCCCGATGCGCGGCGCGGCCCCTTCCCATTCCCCCAATATCGGGGGGAGTGGCACGACACGACCCGGGGCCTAGCAACAACAACCGGGGGAGCGGGGCGACTTACGCAACTAAGTCGCCGCACGACCTCCCCTGACCCCGGGTCATCTGCGCCTCGCGCGCCGACGTGGAGGCCCGATGCGACCGGGATGACCCTGTCGCACCCGATCCCGCTCCGCCTCCTCCTTCTCGAGCATCACTTGCTTCGAGAAGAAGGAGATGGCCTCCCAATAGTCCCCCAGTCAACCGCCTCACCAACTCCCCCAACGTCGGCTCCCCTACATTATTCTTTCCTGAATCGTATATATGCCGAGCGTAATAATTTATTTTTAAAAGCTACATTCGGATGAGGGAGAGAGACGGCACTACTTGGTGGTACAATAGCATGCATTCTATAGATAACAATTTTTTAAAGCGTTCCGATTTAGCGTCACGCGTAATGTGACTCCTCTGTGACAGCCGTACAGGGTGACGTCATTTGGCAGCGCGAAGAACGAAATATAATTATGCGGCGTCAGCAGAATTTTTTTTCCCAACGCAGAGAAATAATAATTTTTAATCAATGATCTAGCGAACTATTATGTAGCAGAAATTGTTTAATAATTTATTTTTATCAGATATTGTTTCGGATGATTTCGGGAAAAATCGACGTTTTACAAACCGCATATTCTGGGTGGGAAAGAGAGAGCAGTATTGTAAAACTAAATTCTGGGGAGGGAAAGGAATAGCACTACATAGTGGCACAATCACATATAATTTGAGCCCCACCTTCAAGGATAAAAGTCTCGATACGTGTTGAACGTAATATAATACTGAGTAATATATACAGTCTGAGCTTGTCCTCTGGTAACAGCACACGTGTTTTGTTTTGCTCTGAGTCCGTTTTAACCTAGTCGGCTGATTAATCTTTTAGCTAATTTTGGTGCATTCTGGGTGTATCTTCTGCATTTCTGCTCGCTGTTTCTGTGATTTGTTGACCCATTGTCGAAGTTACCTTCACTTCACCGGCAATCATTTCATCGAAAATCATTTCACCGACACGATTTCATCGACACCGCATTTCGTCGACAGTATTTTCTAACCGACACGTTTAGATCACCGACAATCATTTCATCGACAAACATTTCACCGACAAGGGCCGTATTAACAAATTTGGGCGCCCTGGGCTAAGAAATTATAACAATATGGTGTTTTCCTTGATTAATACATCATAATAAATAACATAAATTATTACATAAATTAACTTGTATATAACTTCAATGAAAACATAAACATTAATAATTGTATTATTACAAATACAAATTATGTGCTAATGCACTCACAAAATCTATTTTTGTGTACGTTTCCCGATTCTCTATGATCCGTTGCACTCTTTCTTCTGTAAGTTTATCTTTCTTTTTCTTTTTTGCTGGGGGTTCACCACGTAATACTCGCTCAAGTGTATTTTCTACCATGACCTGTTCTTTTTGTATTTCAATTATAATTTTAAATAATGAAATTTTATGGCGATCAACTACACATTGCCAACGACGATGCCATGATTCAATACAGTTTTGTGTTCGTTAAAAACCATTGATTTCATTATCATATACCGACGACATGTCGGGTGGAAAAAGTGGGAGCTGCATTACTACTCTCCCATTAGGTCATTCTTTCAAACTACTATTTACATAATATTTATTAAACCAATTAAGGATAATTTCTGCTTCGGGAGGGAATAAAGTTTTTAAATTATTAAATGTAATAGAAATTTCTGTATCTGGTAAGAATGCAAGGCATGGAATGCATCGTATGAGTGTACTGAATGATTCTTCTGTTCCGTACTTTGCTACTAACCCGTTCTTCTATATTTTCCTACATACATTTTGACATAGATGAAAGAAACACCCTTTTATTTTAGTGGATGGAAAAATGGATTTGACTGCATTTATCATTGCAATTTCGAAATCTATGAGGATAAATTCAGGGCGCAATGCTATGCCTAATTTTGAAGCTAAATTTGAAATTTCCTGCAATAATAACTTATAGATTTCCTGCTTTTTTGATGATAATAGTGCGTAAATTAAAGGAACAGTTGGGCCTTTCTTATTATTGATATTGCCATGTATTGTGTACAATTGTTTAAAGAGAGTAGGAACCATTTTAAAAGTTCTATCCATGAACCATGTCTTCATTTTTGCCAATGTTTTAATATTGTCGTCTGTAGTAAATAATGTTATACATTCTGATTCTTCTTTTATTATTTTAACAAATGGTTTTCCATCTAAAGTTTTAGACAGATCGTCGGGCAAATTAATTTCTTCTATACTTTGAGGCTCGGTAGGCTTATTAATTTTTCGTGTTACGTAGAATTTGCTGTTTTAGGTCATTGTTGGAAGGAAGATGTGGCTGAATGGATCTTTCTGTATCTACGATTACATTTCTAACTATTTTACATGGCTTCTCCTCCGTAAGTTCAGCTAATTCTTTCACCGTATAAAGGTCCGTTTATACAGCCACCGAGCCGAGCCTTCCGAGCCGTCCGAGCCTCTATAGTATGCTTATGGACAGCGTGCAGGCGCCGAGGTCGGCGCGGCACGGAAGGCACGGACGGTTCGGTGGCTCCCCGCTGTGCCCGGGCTATGTGTTGGGAGCATAACATCCAGCAGCGTTGCATTTCGGCAGGGCACGGACTCGGCCCGTCCGTATAGTCGTCTCAACGAGTAGCCACCGAGCCCGGGCACAGCGGGGAGCCACCGAGCCGTCCGTGCCTTCCGTGCCTTCCGTGACCGAACCTTGCGCCGAAATCATAGTAATTTAATCTATACGGTCGATATTAAAATTAAATTAAAATTTTTTATAACTGAAGCATTTGATGGAAAAAGGGCACATACGCCAAAATGCCATTTCGAGTAAATCGACTTCAAAGTTTTCATTATAGTATAACTTAGTGAAAAGTAATGCAATTAAATCCAATTTTTTTTAAGGATGTAGTACCATATCCTTGAAACGTTTCGTAAACAGAAGTCATGATTTGAAAATGGTATGTGTCTTTATTTAATAGTTTTATGCAAGTGGTTTATGTGCCCTTTATCCATAAAAGTGGTAAATTCGTAGAAAATTGCTTCTTTGTTTATTTATTTAAATATAATTTTGTTTACTTACTTAGTTACACATGTTTTATACTTTGTTTAAATAAAAATACAAAATGAATCACAAAAATAAACAAAAAATGTAATGTTTTAAGTAAGTATTTTTATAGAAGTTAAATATGTAATTTTTGTTAAATTTTTCCAAAACTATTACTTTCCTTGCGGATTCGATACTCACCTCAGTTTCCATAGTTCATCTCTTACACAAAATAAAACGTATTGCACGACTCGACAATAGACAGCGCGGTAGCGCGACCGCTCAGCGACCATGTAGCTGCATGTCGATCACGCTACATAACAAAACGTAACAAAACTAGCTAATTTAAACGCGGGAGAAGAAATGTCCTGGATATATTATAAATATATAACATATATCTGAGTCGATTTAAACGATTTACGGAAAAAGGGCACATAAGCCTATGTGCCCTTTTTCCATCAAATGCCTCAACTTAATTACCTGAGAAATAAGAAATCAGCTATGGAAGATAACCTTTTTCGTCCGAAACACCAGCGTAAACGATATGTGATTAGAAACTCTGGTTGCTACGGGGTCTAGAATTTATTTATTTCTCCAGCTAGTGTCGATTCTGTTGCCATACATTGAAGCTAAAATTCGTTGCCCACGATATCTTGGCCTTTTCACTGACGTTGTCTTGAAATCGCTTGAATGGAACCTTTTTTATGACCCTGATGGGTTCTCGGGTCGAAGCTTTCGAACTACGCACTTCAAGGGTCCTAAACCCTCGATTTTCATGATGAAATTTTTTTGTACGAATTTGGCACAGAAGAGACCGGGCAAGTGACGTGGCAATTTAATTCATTTTGCGCACCATGTTTGTCAGCGGATTGTATTCAACCACCCGATCGTGCAGAATCAGAGAGTAGGTCGTAATATTTGCAGGCACATTCTCTTTACAAGCTGCCTTCACGGCCCACGAATGCTTGGTCGTGCTCTGTAAGAGAGGATACTCCTACAGATCCCACGAGAAACTAATGCTCAGGATTTGGCCACTTTGCAATGCATATAGCAATGACAGCTTATTAATGTCGTTCAGAGTCACATCAGGCTTCCGCCATTGCACTTTAAGTAATTCAATTTCTGGTTCCAACATCAGCGATCCTATTAGCAAATTGTTATCGTTGCGCGATCAAAGCACTAGAGCTGTTCAAGTATCCGGATAAAGCAAGCCGAGTCTAACTCGGCTCGAAAAACCGAGTCGAGCCAGGTACCCGAAAGAACCGAGCGGCTCGGATAGAACCAAGTACTTGAATTTTTTTCAAGCGGCCCGAAAGAACCGGGCGGATTGGATGGAACCGAGGGGCTCGGATGGAACCGAGTACTTGAATTTTTCCAAGCGGCCCGAAAGAAACCGGGCGGATTGAATAGAACCAAGCGGATTGAATTTTTTCCAAGCGGCCCGAAAGAAACCGGGCGGCTTGGAAAGAAACCGGGCGGCTTGGAAAGAAACCGGACGGCTTGGAAAGAAACGAGCGGTCCGAAAGAAGTTCGAGCAGATCGAAAACTATGTGTCCGATTTATTTCAAACTTGGTACACATATTCTTAATATGTGTTTCTGGTATTATCTAAACTGTATGATATCATTTTTTTATGCGGTAGCCCGCATTCGTGTATAATAAATGTTTTAAGTTTGCCTCGTTAGGTAAAAAATGAATAGTGATATTTACCTTGCTCTCATTTGTACAATACCTTTTTTCTTCTCAAATCCGTATGTTACCTTGTAGATATTTGATTAATGAACACTAGAATCGTGGTATTTCTGATGTTAGATAAACCCGGACATCATAATTTGATACATTGCTCGCGCGCGTAATATTTATGCAACATATGCCTTAATACATGCTCTGTACATAAGAATTAGCGAAATAATTTCCAACCTCATTGTATCTGTAAAAAGAATTCGTCTAACCCCTTAATAAAGGGTGTTGCTTGTTAATGGCTAAATAAGTATAAATGAATAAATAAAGAAATAGGTATAATATAGACTGCGGAATTTAGTGTAAATGCATGTTTTTGTAGTAATGGATTAAATAAACAAGTGGAACTTTGACCGATCTATATTTCATCTTTAAGAGGATTTAAAAAATATATTTGTAACTTTGCATATTTTGGGCATTTTTCATGGTTCTTGCATATACGGAATTTGTTTACAAATTAGCTCTAGTAATTGTTAGAAGTTGCTGAACCTCGACTTTAAAATTTAATAGCTTCATATCTATGTTAAAAAGTTTATGTAAGTGTAATAGTTATATTATATGCAAAAGTTTAGTAATTTAATAGCAGGTACCGTGATACTTGTAATAGTTTTTATAATGCACATATCATGCGAATGTACTGATAGATTGTATATTGATAAAACAAGATTGTATGAATTTTCTAATCTCCACGGAAGTGCGTCGGTATATTTGCTGTATTCATTCTGCATATATATGTGTCCAGAAACTCAGAGAAAGAAACGAAGTAAAGTTTTATTTTCACTGAACTGTTTGGCTTGTATTGATGGGATTGTTGTGCACTGGAACGCGGCATATCAGACTTGCATTCCTCCCGCCTCACCTTCCTAAGCTCCTCGGCCCTCGTGGAGGAGTTGACCCTCACTCTGGGCCTGGCCTTTTCCCTGGGAACCGTGGTTATTATCATTTGAGGGTTCCTGGCCATTAATTCCTTCACCCGGGCCTCCCTACTCTTTTTGTCATCCCCACGGGGGAGGGATACCTCCGGAGGGGGGGGGGGGTACTCCGGAGCGTCCTACCCCTGGGGATGGACGCGGATGGAGGTGTCTCCGGGATGACGGCGACCTCCTCCAGATCAATGAGTACCTGCTCTCGGCTCGCAGTACCCTCATTTTTGGACGGCGCAGCCGAGACCTTCTTTTTCTGAAGGAACTCGCCAATCGTCCTCCCCCTTCAGGTTTGGTGTCCCCTCAGAGGGGAGTCCACCTCCATCCGCGTGGGGTTGGTCTGCTCGGCAGGAACTCCACGTCCTGCGAAGGAGCAGCCCAACCCCTCTAAAACCTTCTCGTTGCCATACGAACTGCCTAGTCGAACAGCTGTGGCTTCTTCTGAGGCGTGCAATGGCGTACCATGTACGCCTGCCCCAGTGACGCCGGCCCGCTGCTTCAGCACGGCGTCATCGGTCTTACCTCCCATTTCTGTCTCGCTGCCGACTGGGCGAGAGAGGGCTGGTCTTATACCAGATTTTGCGGTAGGGACATCCGAGACACCGCTACTATCCGACATAAGTTCCATTAATGTCTTAAAGGGCGACGGCCCCACCGTCCGGCGGATTTCTCCCAGACTCGGCCCGGTGATATGGCCCTGCAGCTTGATCTATGACCCCGAACCTGCAACGACTAGATCCCCCCCTGGTGGATCCCCCTACCCCTCAAGCCCTGCACATATACGCGCCTATGCGCTTATGCGCCTTCCCCGAAACCAAAAGAAACACAAAGTACACAGAAAACACGCAAAAACACTCATACACCACGCACACACACCCACACAAATCACTATACCACTCCCACCATCTTAAGGAGCATCCCCCATCCCCGAAGGGCCTCACCCGTCCCACCGCAAAAAGCGGTGGGGGGAGGGGGAGTTTCTCTCACACTCCTCACTTCAGATTTAATTCATCTCTTTTTCTTTTTCAGTTCGCATGGGGAAGGAAAGGAAGGATCTAATGGGAGGGGGGGGGGGGGACACGAGGAGGGAATCGGCTATTACAATGGGGGGATCGCCAGGCCCCCCCAAGGGCATCGTTAAGGTACCATACCCCGGTACCATTCATCCTTCGGCACGATAGCTTACACCTTAGATTGGGGAGCTGGTCCGCGGTGGGGGCTTCGGTTGCCACACGGGGTTCTTAGGCCCCGAGGCTTCCTTATAGCACCCACTAACCGTCACGCTCCACCGACACTCTCCCCCGCGGTCCGGACACCGCTAAGTGCCCGGCCCCCGGGTGCGGGCGCCCGCTTCGCAGTTCGGCCGTTCTCCTATCCGCCACCCGGAGACGCGCTCGGTTGGTGCTCAACCTAGATCGACAGCAGTCGATCCAGTCCCTCGCTCCCCTTTGCGAGGGTTGAGGGACAGCCGAGAAGGGGTGGTGGTACCTGTGCTGAAGAAAGGGGCGGAGGAAAAAGTGGAGGATTATAGGGGAATCACGCTAACGCAGACGGCGTACAAAGTCTACGCCTCTGTGTTGGCGGAGAGATTAAGGGAGGAGGTGGAAGAGGAGGGCTTGCAGCTACCGAGTCAAACGGGATTCAGGAGAGGGGTCGGATATATGGACAACGTGTATGTCAGGCCTGCACAGCAAGGCTGTGGCGGGCAAGAGCGCTCTCGATTGCTCGTGAGCAAAGCGAAGAGCGGCGCCGTGAGCAGTTCCCCCACCCTGTGGCCAATAGCTGTCGTAGTATGCGTGTAAACTGTAATGTGTGTTGCTGATGTTCCGCGGCACACTTCACTCACGAACACTCCCCACCACGGCCCTCACGGCACTGTCGCTCATAAAGGCGTGGCCTAGTGCTTTACGATGCTCTTTCCACACGCATCCGAAAATTTTTGCCCGGCGAGCATTCAGCTGTGCACGCCTGGTGTATGTGCTGAACTATCTCGTAAATAGGCAGGCGGTATGGAAGGAAAGGAAGATGCTGGTGTTGTTTATAGATCTGAAGGCTGCGTTTGACTCGGTGGACAAGGGGGTAGTGATAAGAGGTGCTGCAGGAGACAGTGTGCAGGGTATGGGTGGGGGAGGAGGAAGGGGAGTTGTTTTGGACAGCAAGGGGAGTGAGGCAAAGATGCCCACTAAGCCCTAGCCTTTTCACACTGCTTATAGCAGACATGGACGAGGAGCTAGAGAAGGGAGGGTGGGGGGAGTAAAACTAGGGGGGAGGAAAATATACACGCTAGTATACGCTGACCACGTGGCTGTGCTAACGGAGGATGAGGAGGGGATGAGGGGAATGATTGGAAAGTTGGAGAAATATATGGATGGGACGGGATTACAGGTAAACGTTGAAAAGACGAAGATAATGAGGTGCAGAACGGGGGAGGAAGGTGGAAAAAGATGAAATGGAGATGGAAGGGGAAAGAGCTGGAGGAAGTGAGGAGCTTTAAATATTTAGGGTACACGATAATGGGGAGTGGGGGGCAGGAAGAGCATGTGGAGGAGAGAGTGAGGAAGGGAGCGGCGGTGATGGGGAAGGTCTGGGGGTTGGGGAAAAGATTGTTTGGGAAGGATTGGGGCAGAAGGATATGGTTGTTCGACAGGTTGGTATGGGCGGTGGTGGGATGTGGGGTGGAGGTGTTGGGTTGGAGGGAGAGGGGGAAAGTGGAGGCGTTACAGGAAAGATTACTGAAGTGGGTGCTGGGGGTGAATAGAGAGACACCGGGGTACAGTATTGTCTCCGTATTTGCTCGCTGCTCGGGACCGGTGGTGAGCATATATTCTGTACAGAGTCCTAATTCCGAGTGTTCGTTTCTCGCTTCTTTCTGGCTGAAGGGGGGAGCGAGATGAAACGCTTTGCGTGCGCGATGATGCTCGACGCATGTGCGTGACCATCGCGCACGCAAAGTGTTCCATCTCGCTCTGGCCTTTGCCGGACAAGAGTGAGACAAAAGTGGTGGGGATAGTGACAAGCTTGTATCGCGTGCATAAAATTGAGCATATGCGGAGAGAATACTGTATATGGTCAGGGAGGAACTTCAAAGGAGGCTGTTGAGGGGTAGGGCAGGGATGAGGGCGTAGGGATTTGAGAAAAAATTGGAAGAGGGAGAAGGAGGGGAGCTGGCGAGGTTGTGTTGGGAGGAGATGAAGGGAAGGTTTAAGAGGGGAAAGGTGTTGGAGGGATGGGAAAAGGAAAGGGAGCAGTTCTTTGGGGAAAGAGGATGGACAGTAGAGGAGGTAGAAAGGGGCAGGGAAAGGGGGAGATAAGAGGGGGAGGAGATAGTGGACAGGGAAAGGAAGATGCAGGAGGAGGAGAGGTGGGAGAAGATTGAAGAGTCGAAGTATAACAGGTGGTATGGGAGGGTAAAGGGTCCGGGGGCGCCGAGGTATTTAAAAAAGGGTTGGGGGGAGAGTAGATGGCAAAATGTAGCTAAGTTTAGATTGGGGAATGGTATGTGAGGGGGGAGGTATTGGGAGGAGGGGGGAAAAAGGAGGTACAGGGTATGTGGTTGGGGGGAAGAGTCTTGGGAGCACGTGTGGGAGGTATGTATGGGGTGGGGAGTGGAGAGAGGTTTGCAGGAGATGGTGGGGGAGGTATTGGGGGAGGAGTGGTTAAGGAATATAGAGGAAAAAAGGGAGGGGTGTGGATGAAAAGAGGGTTGAATGGAGGAATGAGTGAGGAGATGGGAGTGAAAGGGCGGCGAGTGGAAGCGGGGGTCCAGGAGGGGGAGAGGACGAGCGAGCGAGCGATAGATGTAAGAATATGGGGTTAAGAGTAGGTTAAGGTAGGATTAAGGAGAAGGAGAAGAGGTAGGCGAGGGTAGAATTAAGTGGATTTTGTATGGGCAGATTATAACCCTGAGGGGATTAATAAAGTTTATATATATATGTTACACAGTGTCGCCATTGCACGCTGTGGGAAAGCACCTTTATGTACTTGCTGCTCATTTTGATTTCACATCTTTTTTTACTTTGTAATTATTATTACTATCTATTTTTTATGTCGTTTTTTATTTCATGTACTAGGCGTAATTTTTTTACTTTTTAAAGTTTTTTATGGGATTCATCTGTTCGCGCGCGCGAGTTGCAAAATAAATGGATGACCCTATATAAGGTGCCAACAGTATTGGCATTTTGCTTTTATAATATACACCCTTACTCTAATGTGTTACTGTTTTTAACAGTGTTGAATATTTATTGTTTATACAGGTTTTATGTGATTACACTGAGCGAAACGGACCACAGGGTATTGTTCACCAAAAATACATATCCTAAGGTAACGATATTCCACATACAAAAGACAGCAACGCCTTTATTTACAACACATTCGTGGACTAATATTACAATAAGGTAAATATCTGCATTATAACAAACTCATGTAAAATATAACAATTCATTTTCTATTGCATAAATAAGATTTTGTTATTAATGAAGTACCAAACGTGATAAAAATTCTAATGAAATTTCAAGTCAATATACTCGAATCTAGATTAATAACAAGGAACATCACCTAGATCGAACGCTTCGATTTTAATCAAACATTGCACAGAAATGGAACGTTTCGGCAATATTCGATACTTTAGCTGACGCAATTGCTTATAACGGGGTGAAAGCAGCTCTCAAAGATGTAAACGAAAAATCTCTTTTATTGAAACTATTGGAATGTACTGAAAATAGAAAAAAAAATTAGGTGGCCCCAGTATTAGCAATAATTACTTAATTTTCATTTATATTTTTGTAACTGTAATACTGTACGATTAATAGCTTCGATGAAAGAAATTCGTTTACATAGACAGCACCTCGAATGTAGTCGAAAATTAATGGATTTGATTTCATAAATCTGCAAAAATATTAAAAATCGGGGTTTACTTAGAAACCATTTATAAGAATTGTTGTTGTTGTGGCATTTAGGGAACGGTCTATGGTTCGAGTGTCAGGCACATAGGTGGCACCCCGACATTGTTGTACGTAGCGATCCTCCAGGGAGTGATTGGTATAACCGCAGCCATTTGCGGCAAAACCGAAATAACATAACCTAAACATACATTAAATAATCTGTTTTCCAAGCAAATTATTTATCTATCTCTTTCTATCCGTATTTCTGTTCCTTTCTTCTTTATAATTTCTTTCTCTGGCTACTTCCGCTTTTGCCACAAATGGCGGTAACGATCACACCCTCGAGGATCACTAGTGGTGCGTTATGTTGCGACGGAGTATAAGGGACCTCGGAGAGTCGGCGTTGGGCATAGTGACTAAGGCGACTGATCAGTGCGCAACGAATCTGGAGATTTCGGGTTCGATTCCTAACGCCTGAGGACTTTTCTCTTCGCTTCCACATTTTTTACTCAAAATAACGTTCCTCATTGTCTATTTATGTTTTTTACATTGTCATGAAGTATAATCGCATAACTACGCGAGCCATGGTCTCGGTACTTGTTCCCACTATCATGCAATATGTTTATTTTTTCAGTTTGATGTTTATAATGTGTCAATTTTCAACAAAAGCTATTATATGGAACCATACAAATACTTTGCTTGGGTGGTTTTTTCTTCAGAAATGTCTACACAATCTATTTTCGTAATAACGCAAAAAGATTGCAGCACATCGGCACTTTTTTAAACTCTGATGTCCATTTACAACAATTCAAAATCCCCAAATTTAATATCTGTTTGCGCTCGCATATTTTATGAACACTTCCCTATGATTTAAGGACAAATAGGACTTTCTAGCACTCTTAGTTTTCCCGTAATTCTTGCCCAAAATCGTGCGTATTTATAAAAACACGTGTTTTTATAAAACTGAGAGTGATAGATCAATTCTGCTTGCGGATTCGTGTTTGGGATAAGAAACTCTATAAGGATCACTCAGTGGATATTGCAATCAAAATTCGTGATGGACAGCGTCACCACAACGATAGCAGTTGGTCCAATCTCGCTACAGTTTTGGGCACTGCGGCTTCATGGGTCTTATCTTGTTGCAGTTAACCCAACAAACACCTCTCTGCTACAGCGGTTGGCTCTCTTTCACAGGATGTCTCCTCAGCGTTCCCTTATTAGCTCGAGCACGGCCCCCATCACTTCGTGGGTTGTCAGTTAGCAAAAAAATTTTAAACTGCTTCAATATGTGATCACACTTATTAAAGTAGTTAATCTTCGCTTGATCCTTTAAGCGAACTTCGGGGATTCCGTCGAGGATGAAATCCACAATTTCTTCTTAAGGTGGGATCTCCTAGCTGCGACAGGTCGCTAGACTGCTCCCGAAAGGAGTCTAGCGACCAGTCGCACAATGGGACGAAACGTAGACATCTCTGGACAAGGCCGTATCTTTGTTAAAAAACATCCTATTTTGATGAGGTTTAACTTATTTGAAAGGCAAATGATCATACTCTTCGACAGTGAACATAAAAATTGCAATAAATATTGTTAGCACTCTCTAGTATTTGACAAGAACATCAACAAATTTTTGCAGTTTGGCACTGTTCGATTCAAGAATTCGAATTTTAATGCGTTAGCACAT
The DNA here is from genome assembly GCA_963971345.1 of Andrena flavipes. Taxonomy (NCBI): domain Eukaryota; kingdom Metazoa; phylum Arthropoda; class Insecta; order Hymenoptera; family Andrenidae; genus Andrena; species Andrena flavipes. The sequence goes on from OZ020479.1 coordinate 58,737,060, forward strand.
TTAGATTTAAGTAGGAATAAGTAGGCTTAAGATTTAGTAGTAATTAGTTTTAGGATTGATTTGTAAGTGTTGTATTCCAGTAACAAGGAGAGCTCTCCTTCCAGTGTATGAAAATTATAATAAAGAGTTCAAGTTTTAGTGAATGTGCAGAACACTAGCACCGAACGCACGTTAACAGTTTCGTAAAGAAGTGGTTAACACCAGAACAGAGCGCGTTAACAGAACTAACACCTTACTTTTATTTCACTACTTCCCTTTCTCTCTCTCTCTCCCTCTCCCTCTCCCTCTCCCTCTCCCTCTCCCTCTCCCTCTCCCTCTTCCTCTTCCTCTCTCTCCCTCTCCCTCTCTCTCTCTCTCTCTCTCTCTCTCTCTCTCTCTCTCTCTCTCTCTCTCTCTCTCTCTCTCTCTCTCTCTCTCTCGGCGCAATAATAGAGGCGAGTGTCCTGATTATTCGTCTGGAACCGACTGACGAGAGCGCGATTCTCGCGAAGAACCGCGACGATCCGATAGGAGTGGGGAGAGAGCGAAGCACACTCTTCTTTGAGGGTGGATTTTATCCCCTGGACACCCATTTCGATAAATGTGATTCAATGAGTCGAAAAGTAGGAAGTTCGAACTTTAAATGATTTTTGTTTCATCACCTTTGAATGAATTTTAGCAAAGTTATGAGACTTTGAAAATTTAGCAAAGGGTATAGCCGGATAAGGTGGTCAAATGTGCCTCTGAACCGAATTCAAATCACGATGGGTGTTTGGGATTGGTCGCAGAGATGCGACCAATCTGCGCTTGCGCGCTGACGTACGAAACCGCGGTAGATTTAACGTCTCATTGCTGTCGGCAGGACAATAGAGTGGTCGCGGAGACGGTATAACTAGGCCATCTTTTGATTAATAGTGAGACTAATTGCTCCCACCTCATTTGCATAGCAACGTTGCTTTACGTGGTCGTCGCTAATTGGCCAGGTGTCGGCTCTCCCGAATCGGTGCCTTGGCCCGTACCGTCTCCGCGATCGCTCTCTTCCGTTTCGTCCGTGATACCGTAAACACGTCTTTGAGTGTTAAACACGAAATCCAAGCCTCGTGGCCTTGCCGTATCTTAAACGCGAAGAGCAATCGGCGCTCCGATAATTCTACTTCTAGAATTCTAGAACTCTCTCGCTAAATAGTCTCACTCGCTATTGTTCAGTTAATCAAAAAATAAGATTAATGCGAGTGTATTAAATCCACATTGTAAATAGTTGCCAACACGTGCTTGTTTATTTGACGCCATTAAAATATCGTGCGCTTTTCAAACCGGTACACTTAAATACTAAACCGTCGCGATCGACTTGATGGTGCGGTCAAGCAAGACATAGGTGCTCCTCTCTTGTTTCAAACAATGGGTCATTCGAAAGCTTATAAAAAAAGAATGATTTCTGCCAAGTTTCAACTTTGTATCTTGACCCGGGGGGTAGTAAAGGGTAAAAATAGAAAATCAGGTTTTTGCCGAATTTCTCCTATACCAGCGAATGAAAAATTTTGAAAAAATTCAGAGGCATGTCTGTTATCAGTGCACATATTAGGGAATCGTGTCAGATTTTTAAATTGAAAAACCAAGCTGTGATAAATGAAAAACGCCAAAAAATGCTGAAAAATGCCGGTTTTGTATCGAAGCAGTCTTGATACTATAATTATATTTTTACTCTAAGTACGTATCATTGTTACTATTGTCCTGAATTTTTTTCAGATTTTTCAATTTGGTGCGCTGCAGTTAAAAAAATTAAAAACCGATTTTTTCGTCGTTTTTTCCGTGTCAGAGTAACTTATATGAACTTTATTGTGCCCCCTTGGGGATTACAATTCTCTAAACACCTCCTCTCTCCTCTCGCTTACTAAACTACCGCAGCCTTATTTCTAATCCTTAATCACTACTTCTTACAATTACTCCTTATAACTATTCCCCCGCTCGTTCGCTCGCCATCGCCGCGCCCGCTCCTCCCGCTCCTCCCGCTCCTCCTTCCCCCTTCCGGACCCCCGCTTCCGCACGCATCCTCTCACTCCCATTCCTTACTCATTCATTTCTCCATCTTGTACCCCCCTCCACTCTTCCACCTTCCTCAACCACCTTTCCCCCTCACCATCATCTCCCAACACCTCCCCCACCATCTCCTGCCAACCCCTTCCCTCTCCCCACCCTGTGCATTCCTCCCAAACATGTTCCCATGTTTCCTCCCCCACCCACAAACCCTACATCTCCTTTTATCCTCATCCTCCCAATATCTCCCCTCCCTCATCTCACTCCCCAACCTGAACCTAGCCATCCTCCTCCATCTGCTCTCCCCCCACCCCTTCTTTAGGTAACCCGGAACCCCTTCCCCCTTTACCGCCCCATACCATCTATTATACCTCGCTTCCCTAATCCTTTCCCACCTATCCCCCTCCTGCAACCTCTTCTCCACACTTATCAGCTCTTCCCCCCTCATTTCTCCCCCACCCCTACTCCTTTCCACTCCCTCCACTGTCCATCCCCTCTCCTCATAGAACCCCTCCCTTTCCTTTTCCCATCCCCCCAAAACTACCCCTCTTCTTGCCCGCCCCTTAATCTCCTCCCAGCACATCCTTGTTATCTCCCCCCCCTTGGTGTCAGAGTAACTTATAGGTGGAATTTTCGTACATACTTTATGTGTTTGGGAATGCATTAGTTCCCAAAGCCGCCACACTCACTCGCGGCGCAGCACCTACTGGGCGTCAGGCGCGCGGCTGATCGACGATCGATTTCGGATCGATACTCACCGTCAGGCGGTGAGCCAATCGACGCTCACCACGTCCGTTCGATCAGCCAAACGACGCTCGCCACGTCCGTTCGATCAGCCAACCGACGCTCTTCTTCACCGTTTAATCAGCCAATGAGCGTCCACCTCATCGCCGTTGCTTTTTGGGCTTTTCAAAAATCGACGCTACCGGTTCATTCTTTGTTCACATCGAGTAGAGTAGAGACGTGCTTGATATATCTGAAATCTCTAACTTTGTGCGCTTTTCACAGTATTGTTCAACTTATGTGCTCACCACCCTGTTTTCTTGCTCACGGTTCGTAATAAAAGCAGTGTGGATCAACAAGACGTGTTGGGGGCTCATTGGCAAGATTCGCGTACCGCGTGTTGTATCGTGAGAGAATTGTTCATTGATTGTACGAGGGCTCAAGCTCAATACTTTAATGTGCACCACTCAAACATCTTGCGGTGGTTTTTAAAATAAAGACACGAAACTCTGTTGTGTTTCTAAAATCAGTGTTCTTCCTGTTTCACCTTTCTCACCGTCCATAACCTCAAAACCACCAGCGTACTCACCCGCAACTTTCGCGAACATTATGAAATAAATCTTTTATGCGATCTTCAATGTCTTCACATACAGTAAAACAGAGTAGGAATTAAACGAACTACACATGCTGTGATTACAGTCTAAAATGTGTAAGATATTTTCAACGGCGTCGATGGCGCAGCTGTAAAGGTGGGATCTCCTACCCGCGATTGGTCGCTGCGATTGGTCGCAGCGATTTGACCCAACGACTGGCCCTAAGCTGAATCTCCTTGCCTGCGATCAGGGGTGTGCTCGGGACGGGCCGGAAACTTTCGGGCGAGATCGGGCGGGATCCCAAGACTCGATTCGGGCTACAAGCATAGCCGCCATGAGCGGGCAATATGATTTCAGGTCGGCTCGGTAAAACTCGGACGTAATCGGACGATATCGTTACCAGTAATAATAGATCAAAATTATTACCTGAGAACATAGAAAAATTATGTTTCTTACACGTTAATTTGAAATAATAAAATATTCGCCTTCCTGTATATTGTTGTTACTATGAAACATCCAGGAAATATTCCTTTCTGTATGCTTATAGTTGTTCGTACATTTTCTATTTTAAATCTGAACCTATCCCGAAGAAGATAATACCCCATATATCCCCTTTACATAAAGTACTAAGTATGCAGTATATTTTATTAAGATTTTAAAATATTGTCGATATAAAAATAGTCTTCTTCCCAAGTTCTGAACATGGTATTTATTTATGTCCATATACGTACTTAAATAAATACCATGTTCAGAACTTGGGAAGAAGATTATTTTTATATCGACAATATTTTAAAATCTTAATAAAATATACTTCATACTTAGTACTTTATGTAATGGGGATATATAGGGTATTATCTTTTTCGGGATAGGTTCAGATTTAAAATAGAAAACGTACGAACAACTATAAGCATACAAAAAGGAATATTTCCTGGATGTTTCATAGTAACAACAATATACAGGACGGCGAATATTTAAAAAATGAGCGGAACCTTTGAAGTCTTTACTTGACCTTGTCATTTAAACTGGTTGTCTATTCTTTGCTTGTAGCCCGAATCGAGTCTCGGGATCCCGGAACTGTCGGGATCTCGAACAATACGAAAGTATCGGGACTCCGCCCGAAATTTTCCGACCGTCCCTCGGGGCCTGGAACCCGAGCCTCGGGACGATCCGCACACTCCTACCTGCGACCAAGTCCACTGCCACAGTGGGGCAGAATTCCAAGAAACAAGGAAACGAATCAGAATTCAAAAGTTGTGGGAGGATTATGTATTTTTATATATTTATAATAATAATAATAATAATAAATCGTGTTTATTCTTTTATAATATTTGATACAACGCAGTGGAGGTAGAAACGCAAAGTACAGAATGGGCGAGGCTCAGCGTCGCTGTTATTCATGCCTGACCCGAATATTTCTCGTAAGCTAATAATATGAGCTCTTAAAAAAGGTAAAAACCCAAAAAGAAGCCAAAAATAAAGATTTTAAAAATTATAGAAAAAATTGTAGCTCAAAATATTCTATCCTCCCAATGGCCCACCATCTCTCACATCTTAATACGTCAGCGCGTGCGTTTGTTTTAATATTCCAACGCGTGTTTATATTCGAGAGATACGAGATCGGTCTCGAATTTGTCCTGAGGACGAAGCAGGCCTCATCACGCGCAGTCAGTGGACCACCCCTTTTCTTCCTGTGGCTCTCCGCGAGGCGTACTGTCGCTGCTACATCATGGAACTTCGCGCGTGTGTCGATAGGAACACTGCACTTTCCATGGCATATTTATCAAATTCTTGTAGTTTTATTGGAAGTATTGAAGCTAATTAATGACGATTTTCTGAAATAACGTCAAACTTATATATTAACACTTTTAGTACCAATTTCCTTAATAATATTCAGCATTTTTAAATTGCAAAATACAGGATGTTGCATTTTTTCCCATTTTTGGGGATTTACCCCCACTGTGCGGCATAGAATACACGTATTTAATCCATAACTGAAAAATATTCGCGAATACTTTTTCCGCAGTAGCAAGCTCTAGATTATGTTGATTAGAAAACAAACAAAAAATTTGTTCAGAAGTTCCCGGAAGTGGAACTAAAAAAGGGATGATTGCTGACAATTTTTCAATCGGTTTCTTATGGAAGAAAACTGTATGTAACTAATTATTTGCTATTACTTAACAGAATCGACACTACTTATTTTGGGGCTCCAAAAATTGTTTTCTTTTATATTACCAAAAATTAAAAGACTCGATTTAAAATTCTGCACGAAAAATACATACAATCACAGACACGTGTTTACACACAGATCAGAAGTAGGCGTCATGATATTTTAACCGTTTTTAGGTGCTCATTTTACTAGTCTACAGGTAGCATAAAAATACATATCTTTTGAATTCTGACTTCTTTCCTTATTTCTCGGGATTCTGTCACACTGTGGCAATGGGTCGCAGTGCTACTGGTCGCTAGACTCCCTCCGGGAGGAGTATAGCGACTGGTGGTCGCAGTGCCTAGCCTGCGACTAGGTATAATGGGAAACAGACCTCCTCGCATTGTGTTGCCTCTCGAGTAGCCTAGGCTGGTACTCAAACAGACTCGCGTCAGGCTCCTACGTCTGGCGCATACCCGACGATCGCAGTCGCATGTAGGAGAACGGATACATGTTTTCCCATTGCACCAGTATACTGCGACCAGTCGCTGCGACCAATCGCAGCGACCAATCGCGGGTAGGAGATCCCACCTTAAAGTGTCGGACTGCTAAACCGCTGCGAACTTTTTGGACGTTGGTTCGAGCCTCGGAACTTCTAAGTCCCACATAGGGTCATATTTTTTTCACACTAATTATGTATTTTTCGGTTTCTAACTATATGACAATGTTCAATATTTATTTACAAATGTTTTAATCGTATGTTAAAAATATTTCAACCTGAAATATACGTAAAAATGACTTGAGAGCAGTTTTTATGCCACCGTTTCTATGGTCTAGTATTCCGTCAATTACAGTATTGTTTAACTTCTGAATTTTGGAAACACGAGAGAATTGTATGACAATTGTTAAAGGTGAGAGATTAGAAAACCAATTATATATAATAATAATTTAGTGTAGGAACGTTACAATAATACTGTAATTGACGGAATACTATCGGAATAAATCGGTTTTTAATTTTTTTAACTGTGGCGCACCAAATTGAAAAATCTGAAAAAAATTCAGGACAATAGTAATAATGATACGTACTTACAGTAAAAATATAATTGTAGTATCAAGACTGCTTCGATACAAAACCGGCATTTTTCAGCATTTTTTGGCGTTTTTTATTTTTCACAGCTTGGTTTTTCAATTTAGAAATCTGACACTATTCCCTAATATGTGCACCTATAACAGACATGCCTCTGAATTTTTTCAAAATTTTTCATCCGCTGGTATTGGAGAAATTCGGCAAAAACCTGATTTTCTATTTTTACCCTTTACTACCCCCCGGTTCGAGATACAAAGTTCAAACTTGGCAGAAATCATTCTTTTTTTATAAGCTTTCGAATGACCCATCGTGATTTGAATTCGGTTCAGGGGCACATTTGACCACCTTATCCGGCTATACCCTTTAAAAATAGTTTTGTCTGGTTTTCGGAGCAAATATAAAGGGCTTCAGGAGATGACCTATTATTTTCTGCAAAAATGAATATGAGAAAGGAAGATAAACAGACAATAGGACGAATCGTATAAATTGCTGGACATTCAAATTTCTTGTATGTGACCTATCATATTTTTATCAAAAGTGGCATAAATATTACACACATAAACTATTTTGTTGCGGCGTGTAAGATCAAATCGAATCTGATTGACGATTGGTCTTATTTTGCCACACTCTTGTGATGGGTTAAAGTCACAAAAGCTCATTGGATTTTTAGTAATAGTAACTGACACGTAAAATATATATTTTTAACGGGTAACAAGTTTACATTGAATGCTATTGAAACGTACAATTGTTAATATTCATTGAGTTGTAATGTAATGTGACTGATTATAAAGTATTGAGTTCTTTGAGTACTATGAATCTACTGAAGTGCTATTGATTTCAAAAGTATTGAGTTTTCGCTGAGTTCTAGAGTCCTGTGGAAAGTTAAAAATTCCCTCTCCAAGGAATTTGCCGAAATAGTGAGGGTTGCAGGACAAGGGTTGAAGACAACTGATTGGTGTGTAAGCGTGTCAAATTTTCATGAAATTTCCTTTATTATGCTCCGAATTACATCGTTTTTGGTATTAGTTTCATCGGCGAAACATAAGGATTCGATTGGCGTGGTTTTCGCAAGGATCTGATGAGAAATGCGGAATTCCTGGTCATTTCGCAGTTCTTAATGATATTCAAACGCATTCGAGGGTCGAAGGTGTAAAATACAGTGAGACACCACGGGGAGGCGGGGGGGGGGGGGGGGGGGACTTCGCCACAGGGCGCCAGGCGGCATCTCTTTGAGTCCAGTAGCTCCTCCAGGGTTATCCTGTAGTAGCCAGCACCCTGTCGCAGGCAAGGAGATTCAGCCTAGGGCTAGTCGCTAGGTCAAGTCGCAGCGACCTGTCGCAGCTGCGAGATCCCACGTTTAACCAGCCGTGAACTTATTAGGCAGCATAATTTTCCCGTGATAAGTAATAATCAAAGAATGACTGATTCTTCTGCCGAATAAGTTTCTCAAGTTTCCTTCACATAGTTAATGGGCGTGGACAATGGTCAAGTAAACGTTTCATGTCAGCCAGCAGAGAAGTGACCAGCATCTTCTGTTTGTTCGTAATAATTCCTTTTCCCGATTTCAACTTTCAAGTTCCCTTTGAGCATAAATTCTATTTATCCCACTATATGTTATGGGTTCCTGCTGCGGTCAACACAATGATTCAGGGAGTAGCTACCTCATCAGGCAATATCGTTTCGCTGAAAGATGGCTTTGTGACGGTACAGCAACCTGCCGTCGGAACCTCTAATCGTAAATGTTCCTCAACATGCGACTCCACATCAAGTAACCAAGCAACAAGTTCGCTCTTATTGTAACATTTCTATCAGTTTAATCTGAATATATAAAGCAGAAAGTGTTTGTGTATCGCCTAAAAACTTTTGGGCGCTGAACTCTGGGGTTACGAAATGTGTCCCAGCTGATTATGGGCGGTATTCACAGTCGCGTCTTGAACAAATGCTTGAGATCATCTTCTCGAAGACGATCTTGTTTGCCTGAAGCACATAAGGTATTCATAGTCGTTGCTCAAAATGATCTTAAGCATTTGCTTGGAATAAACGATTGCTTATATGATGTATCCATTTACTTTATAAAGCATTTACTCAAGCATTAGCTCATTCACGTTCGGAAACTTTCGGAATAATTCTGTTAGAACAACCAATGATAAAGGATATTCCGTTCGCTCCTTGGTGGACGACGGAATAGGATACTCGAACGTGAGTGAGTGATGCGTATGACTACGTATGACCGTCGAGGTTATATTATAGCGATGCAGGGGGACAGTTTATCGAAGAGTCTCCGGAATGGCGCGGATAACTCCTCCCGGTGCTTTATAATGATTTCAGGAACATCGTAATTCGGAGAATAATGAAGGAAATTAGATGTAAAATTGCTTTATATTTATTTATATAATGAACTAATATAAAATCCGGCAATACGTCCTTGCAGATCACAGACATGTTGTGTAGTACTGCGCATGCTACAACTGCGGTGGAGCAAACGAGCTTTGTCTAATTTCTCTTTGATATCTACGTTTCCAAATGCCGATACATGGGTGATGGAATCATCACGCACACATACGGCCACTGCCGTAGATGTTCCCCCTCTACTCCGGACATTCTTCTGGTGGAACCTCAAGACGGTCTCAAGACATGTAAAACGTCGTCTTGAAAATATAACCTCGCTTTACCGTCTATTTTGACACATGTGACATCATACAAGGATTTACTTATTTGAAAAAGATTTTCCTCAAGCAAATGCTCAAGACACGACCTCAAGACGCAACTATGAATCTAGGCGGCGCTGCTGCTAGGGTGGGTGGTGTCCCCAGACACCCCTACCCCGCGACCCCGTGATCGAGCTACTACCCGGCCCTTGCGTAGCAGATGGGCCAGGCGGGGGCGTTGGCTGGCCCGAGGGCCGCCCCCAACCGCGCATCCCGAGGGGGCCTTTCGGCAGCCGGGTCACTTCGGGAGGTGGGTGGCACAAGTGCCTACGGGTCGGCCCGGCTAATGACATAGTCAAAGTCGCCCCACGTGCTCGATCGTGCTTCAACCGGGGGGGGGGGGGGGGGGAGGGGCAGCGATGGTGTTATTGCTGCCCCCCATTGGGGTGCCCTGACAAGGGCGCCCCCTCCTTCTTCACGGCCACCGCGGTGTCGCGTCGTGCCACGACACGACCCGGGTAGCTACTACTGCGGCGGTGGCCTTCAACTGGGGCCACCGCTTTTTTTTTTTTTTTTTTTTGACTAGGAGGAAATCCCCACGGATACCCTCTGCCCTCGGGGCGGGCCGGGGGTTATGTGGGACTCGAACCCACTAAAACCTCCTAGGTGATCTACCTCAGGGGACGGAGTTGCGCGCCTGAAGGGGAGGACTTTTGCGAGAACATGCTAGTGATTACATTCGCTTGCCTCCCCTTCCTGCGCATTTGCAACTCCGCCCCTAACAACCCCGACATAGCTTGTCAGGGTCTTCCCTGGGGGAGATAACTCCTCCCCCAGATCTTCTCCGGCGACGCGCGACGGTCCCCGACACCCCCCACCCCACGGCCCCGCGATCGAGGCTGAACCCGACCCCGCTTTGCGACAGTCAAGGGGCCGGGCGGGGGCACTGGCTGGCCCAGGGGGCCGCTCTAGAGCGAGCCCAACCATGGCGGGCCGCCTATTCGTCCCCCAAGCCTCGATCGCAATACGGAGCGGCTGTACGCGCCGCTCCTGCGGGGAGGGCCCGCTGTTTGTACTTCGGGGCCCTCCCATTTCCGCCCCAACACCGCAACCACGGAACACACACGCTGCCACCGCGCGGCCGCAGTGGCTCAAAACGGACGAAGGGGCGGCCCACATACAAGGGGGGGGGGGCCACCCTGCTCCCTTCCACTAGCACGCCCCCCACTCTCACGGGGGGGCGGCGGCCGAGGATTGGTGTACGTCCTCGGCCTGTCTACCCCTCCCCCGCGTTTCGGGGGAGGTGAGGCGACGGCGCGGCCGGAGCCTAAGCGGGGGAGTGGGGCGACGCTATGAACTACGTCGCCGCTCTGCCTCCCCCGGCTCCAGGTCATCCGCGTCGCGCTCGTCGCCTCCTGGGGGCCCCGAGGCGGGACGGGTGTTGTTCCCGCTCTCTGTCCCTCTCCGCCTCTTCCTTCTCGAGCATAATTTGCTCGGCGAAGAGGGACATGGCCTCCCAGCAGCCCCGATCTCTCGCCATCCGACGCACGACAGTCGGAAGGTCGAGGTCGGGGCCCAGTTGCGCCTCGAGGACTCGGCGATCGTCCAGCCACTCTTGGCATCTGGCCAAAGTGTGATCGGCCGAGTCCTCGTCGCCCCAGCCGCAGCTGTGGCACTGCGACGTGGCCTCCCGCCCGATACAACACAGGTAATCCCCAAAACAACCTACACCGGTGATCACCTGTGTCAGGCGGAAGGTAAGCCTGCCATACCCACGCCCCGCCCATTCATCGCTAATGGGCAGAAGCGCCCCGACAACGCGCCGCTCCCGATGTTCAGCGACCTTCCGAATAACCATTGGAGCCATTTGGCCTCCATGCGTTGCCGAGCCTGGCCTCGAGCCACTACGTGTCCGTTGACCGCTGGGTCCCCCGCGTCGCGGAGCTCGCGAACGACGGAGTACACCTCCGCCTCCATCTCTGCGAGCAGATGGAATGGGGGGGGGGGGCGCGGCCAGAGCGGACAATTAGGCGTACGCCACCTTGCGATACGCTCGCACGGCTTGGAGGAGTGCTCTGCGGTGAACTTTCGCGAGGAGCTCCCGCCCCACGCGACACTCCTCCAGGTCACTGGCCCATATAGGCGCGCCGTACAGCGCCATGGACCGGATGACCGTGACGTATAGAACTGGGGCCACCGCTCCCCAACCCTTCCTGTCCGGCGGGAGAGGGGGGGGGGGGAGAGTTGCCCCGTCGGAACAATATCGCGGAGCCGACAGGGAGCGGGGCGGTGCACGAAGATTACGCCGCCGGACGACCTCCTCCGGCTCCGCGTCACCCGATCCCCGTGCTGCGGCGCCGCCGTCTCGGCGCCCCTAAACGGCACGGGTGCCCCGTCCTCTCCCTCTCCCTCTCCGCCTCCTCCTCGAGCATTATAACCTCGCAGAAGGAGGAGACGGCCGCCTAACACGCCCCGTGTCTCGCCATCCGACACATGACAGTCGGTAACGAGAGATCGGGGAGATCTCGGACGCCGGAATATACCTCCGCCTCCATTTCCGCGAGCAGATGAAACGGAGGAGACCCACCCAGCGCGGACAATTCGACGTGTGACACCGTGCGGTAGGCCCGCACGGCTCGGAAGATAGCGCGGCGATGAACTCTTGCGAGGAGTTCCCGCCCAACGCGACAGTCCTCCAGGTCGCCGGCCCATACAGGGGCGCCATACAGCGCCATGGACCGAACGACCGTCACGTAAAGTCGCCGAACACCCTCGTGAGGGCCCCCTAGGTTGAGCATGATTCGCCCAAAGGCGAATACTTGCCGCTCCAACCGGGAGCCGAGGGTCCTGAAGTGACGCGTGAACCGCCAGTAGGTATCCAGGGTCAGGTCGAGATACTTCATGGATCGGCCGACCCTAATGCAGGCGTCCCCGATCCTCAGGGACGCTCTGTTGGAAATACCACTCCCAACCCTGTCTGTGAGCCACATGGCCTCCGTTTTTTTCGAAGGCCACTCGCAGAGCGAGCGTCCCGATCGAGGCAATGACACGTCGCAGTGCCTCCTCCGCGAGGCTGATAGCTGCCCCCTAACGCTGCCCGGAAGCCACCACCAGGGTGTCGTCGGCATAACATACCAACGAAACACCCGGTGACGGCATTTCTACCCGGAGCACCGCGTCGTATGCCACGTTCCAGAGCAGGGGTCCTACAGCGGACCTCTGTGGCACGCCGCAGTGCACTGGGGTCGCCCCCATCCCCGTCCCGGCCGACGAAGGCGACCACCTGGTCGCGGAGATAGTCCCGGATCAGGCGGGGAAGGAAGAGCGGGACGTGGTGATACAATAATCCCCGCTCAATCGCCGCCCAGGAGACGGTGTTAAACGCGTTGGCGATGTCTAAGGACACCGCCACGCCGACACTGCTCCCCTCGACCGCTCGGCGCGACAGCGACCGAACCAATTGAATCGCATCAATGGTCGATCGCTGCCGTCTAAAGCCGAACTGGCGGTCGGACAGATCCGGGCCCACGGTCTCAAGGTGGTCGCAGAGGCGGGCAGCTACGATACGCTCGAGCAGCTTGCCCGCCTCGTCCAGCAAACAAATCGGCCGGTATGCCGAGGGCGACTCTGCGGGCTTTCCGGGCTTGTGAAGGAGCACCAGCCTCGCCTCCTTCCTCGCAGGGGGGAACCTCCCGGATCTCAGAACAGCTGTGAACAGCCGTCTGAGTCCGTCTCCTAGGGCGCCGATCGCGCAGGCCCAAACTCGCCCGGGCACTCCATCGGGACCCGGAGCCGCGCTCTTGGCACGCATACGCGTCACCGAAGAGACGAGCTACTCATCGCTAACCTCCGGCGCGTCGGATGTATCGACGCCCCGGGTCAACCACGGACCCCCGGATTCATCAGCGCCTCCCTCCCCAGGAACGGGGGGAGGGGGGAATAGCGCCGAGAGTACCTCGGTGAGGAACCGGGGAAGGCTATATTTTTTTTTTTTTTTTTTTTTTGACTAGTGGGTATATTTGCCGTATAAATTGGGTTAACTGTTAAGGGGTTAGGACACAGTAACGGGCCAAGAAAGCAGACGACTTTTAGACGACGATAATAAGAAAAGTAAACAATCAATCAATATAAGGTTTCGTGTTTTAGTTCACTATATTTCGAACTATAAGAAAAACATATAATATTTACAAAATAGCATTTGTACGCCATGCAATGCCTCCATTTAAAATATCCTTTTTTTCGGATGGCCAACTGGTGGGCCGGATTTCGCGAAATCGGATGGACTGAATTAAAAACCCCAAAAATGTCATAAACTATAATATATTTCCTAGGCATTGACAATCCAAAATTTTAAATTTTTTAATTATTGTACAAAATATAGGCAAAAAGATTCACACACTTCTGTCGAAATTTGATCATTATTTTTCAAACATCGGCCATCTGCAAAACCATAACCATCGCTTACTTCGATACGATTAATTTTGCAAAGGTCTGTGACTGGGGTGTCCAGCCTGCTGTCTTTCGAATAACGTCAATGCTAATACCGGCTCTCTTCGCCGACGATGTCGATGCGTGACAGGTACGCATCCCCTCGTAACTCTTTCATCCTTAGTATGTATGCCTCTACTGCCGAGGCTACACAAAGCGCAGGGTCCTTCTTATACCTGGGGAACTTCAGGTTAGGTTGCGATCTTTAACGTAAGCTGCTCCAACGTTATTGCTTTGTTCGGGTGCCATTTAATCAAATCAGAATGAGTTTGAGAATCAATTATATTGACGTCACAACCAAATTGTATATTGAAAAATGATTTTTGAATTTCCATTCGTAATTATTCAATTGCAAAATTACTATTCGTTTATTTTAATTAATTTCTGCTTATTTTAAATAATGTTTTAGATTCTGTCCACTATTGTCTTTCGAGCAATAATGTCTAAATTTAATAATGAAAAATGAGGAAAAAATGAACCGACTTGTATGAAAAAGTGAAATATTCCGAAATGTGTTGACGCAGTGGATGGCAAACACGTATATATATTTGCTCCCAAAAACTCTGGATCGGCATATTACAATTATATAGAAACATTTTTCATTATTTTGATGGCAGTTGTACATGCTAGTCACAACCATATTACAATAAATGGTTGTTCCTATGGAGGGAATAGTGATGGAACAGTATTTGCCAATTGTACATTTGGTAAAGCTTCGCTTACTGGTGATCCGAGCTTGCACGTGCCACCTGCTAAATCTCTCCCATGCACCGACATTTTGATGCTAAATATTTTAGTAGCAGATGAAGCATTCGCGTTGAAAACAAATAAGACAAGACGCTATGCAAGTCTGAATAAACAAACTATGCACATTCGTGATGCTTTCGCAGACTGGTTCATTTCACTTGCTGGAGAAGTTTCTTGGCAATATGAATCCATAACAAAATAATATTTTATTTTATTATTGTAATACAGGCATGGAACTAAAGTGAACGCAGCGGCCGTTTTTCGGAGGCGACGCCTCCTTTCTTCCGCCGCGCGTCTTGGCCCCCGCGGCGGGCCTAGGAGCTTCGAGCGCCTCAGACCCGTACCATATGAACCACGCGTAGCGCATTGGGGCGCCCCGTATGGCTACGCGCGATTCATATGGTACGGGCCTGAGGCGCTCGAAGCTCCTAGGCTCGCCGCGGGGGCCAAGACGCGCGGCGGAAGAAAGGAGGCGTCGCCTCCGAAAAACGGCCGCTGCGTTCACTTTAGTTCCATGCCTGTTGTAATATATATTTATAATACTTTTTGATTTTATATTGCTGCTTATTGATTTCCACGCACTTTGGAGTACATTTCGACATTTGTAACAGGGTAATTTTTTGTCGTAGGTATATAATAGAATGATTTTGAACGGCACAAATCAATTATTTTTTTAAATACATTTTATGGATTATATATACGCAGAAACGTGCCGTATCTGTTTTGCCGTAACGTAACGTATTTGTTGGTAGGAGATGCATTAGAAATAATGCAAGTTAAATTTTTGTAATACACTGCTCCGTGATGCGTTTATTATGAATACCAGTATTAATTTAAGATATTATTAAAACTGTATTGAGTTTATTGTAACTCAACAGATTCAGAGAAATTCTTCTTACTAATATTCGTATTCTCGTTACTAATGGTAATTGGTGTTTATACCGAAGCGTATAAGATAATAAAGTGCATTATTTCTAAAGCACTTGCATACCTGTTTCGGCCAAGGACGAAATTAAATGCCGGAACTGGGAGAGCTCGATGGGAAAGAATACACTGCAGCGCGCGACACGTATCTGGACGAACACTCTTTATTTCTCGTGGTCACCACTAACCACGGACGTCACACAATACTACACTGAATTACGAATTTCTTGCGAATGCCAGTGGGCGCAAAGGGGCGTAAAGAAAGAAGATTTAGTAGGCTTGCGGAGCGATTATGTCACGGCGATGTTGTTCTCGGAACTAACCGTCACCGGGCGAGCGCTTCGAAAAGATCGTTGGCGTCAATAAACCCATGTCAACAGGCCTCAGTTGATGGGTCATGCAATCATAAAGGACACAATAATTAATTGGATATATCCTCTATCAATGTTTTGCCCTCCGCAGACAAAAACTGTAACTTCTTCGACATTTCAGACACTCGTCACTAACACATACGCAAAATGTGACGTCCCTATGACCCACCTTTCCTTGCACCCAATACGTTGCGGGTCCTTCTGTTTTGATATTCGAGCGCGTGTACCTATATATTAATTTGAAATGAGGACGACGTAGGCGTGACCACGCGTAGTCAGTGGACTGTTACCCCTTTTTTCCCTGTGTCTTTCCGCGAGACATATTGATGGTGGACTTGGTGGATAATACTTCTTAATTGGTAATTAAAAACTAAATTGGCTGATTTAAGGTCGAGTTTCCTAGCAGCGGCCGGCGGACGCGGCCGCTGGCCCACCTCGGCGGCCAGACACCAGCCACTGGCCCGCCGCGGCGGCTAGGCTCCAGCCGCGCAGTGTTCAGGGTCCCACTTTTTGTCGAGGAACGCACTTGAAAAGGTCTACGGTCAAGGAATCATACCTGCTTCGGAAATAAAATAATTTTTTATTCTCTATCGTATCGATATGGAAGTGACACCAATGAATTCCTTATGTTTTTTCCGGTGAAAATCATACGAAATTTCATGTAAATCGGACTATTATTAACGAAGACAACTTGAAATGATATAAATGAATTTTTCATGGAATTTCCTTCACATGGTCCGAATTACGTCGTTCGTGGTGTCAATTTAATCCGCGAAATATAAGGAATCCATTGACGTTGTTTTTGCAAAGATCTGATGGGAAATGCGGAAATCT
Source organism: Andrena flavipes (assembly GCA_963971345.1). Lineage (NCBI taxonomy): Eukaryota > Metazoa > Arthropoda > Insecta > Hymenoptera > Andrenidae > Andrena > Andrena flavipes. The sequence continues at coordinate 58,753,634 of OZ020479.1, forward strand.
TGCACATTTCTGACTTTTTAATGATATTCGAACTCTTTCGAGGGTCGAATGCCATAAAATTCGGTGAAGCAGTGCGACGGGTTGTCCTCAAAGGACAGGCGCCGCTGGAGAATCACCCTGTATGTAGTAGTAGAGTAAAATACAACTTGCCATAACATCCAACTAAAAAAATTCTATACCAAGAAGGCTCGAAGCTATTATAAAATCAAAAGGCAATCCCACACATTATTAAAACAGTAAATATTTAGTTTATTTCCATAGTTTATTGATCTTTTATTTAACTGTACGAATACTTACTGCGCGTCTACTTCTGCACGTTTATCTCCTTTTATTCATATTTTTGTTAATGTTAAGGGGAATAAAAATTTGTTTATACAAGATCTATTGTACAAACATTTAAGAATACCTCAGGCTGATAGACCAAAGCGTCAGGCCAGAGTCGTGGTTTATGACCATATTGTCCCACGAGTCGGCGCGGCGGTTAATAGTAGTACCTATGACCGGGTCAGAACCCATCGTACGTACGAAAGCACCGACAGAGCAATATATGGATTAACTCATTGTCAGACTGAAGAATTTCTAAAATTAAAGACGGTACTACGTCCTTAACTTCCCTTTAGATATGCTGGCAAACAAATGTTGTCGAAACGTTCTTGGGTAAATATGAAATTATCGGTCGAAAACAACGAATTAATTCTCGCTTGGCTCTGATCCCGGTTTTGTCCAAACGCCCAATGGGCGCCAATCTCAAGAATAGAGAAAAAAATTCAACATGCCACTTTTTCCAATCAACATGTCGAATCTTATGAAGCTACTTTACAAAACATCAGTAGTGTATCTGAAGAAATCGATAAGAAGTTTAGAAAATCTTCGTTTGAATCACAATGAGAATATTTTGAGCGTACAATCTTTTCTTTACTTTTTAAAACCTTTATTTCTAGCATCTTTGATCCCTTCATCCAATTAGCCGATTGAACGGTTGCCCAAATATTGTATAATTTCGTAGGAATATATTAACCCTTTCTGAACAGTATTTGTTACCTATATATGATAACATGCATACAGGTTTACAAATATTTCTTCACTTACCACAGTATGCAGGTATATTTATCAAATTGTACTAGTTTTATTGGAAGTATTGACATTATTTTTTTAAATAACGCTAATCCACCGTATGAGTGGTATATTAATACTTTTTTTGTGAACTTCCTTAATTATATTCGGCAGTTTCAGTGCAAAAAATGTGATGTTATTGAATTTTCTCCCATTTCTTGGCATTCAGCCTCACCGTGTGTGATAGAATACAGGTGATTACTCCATTATTGGTAAATATTGCCAAATCTTCTTTTCGCAGTGGCAAAGCCATATATATGTTGATTATAAAACAAAAAAGAAATGCGCTCGGAAGTTCCCGGAGGGTAACTAAAAAGCCGATAATTGCTAATATTTCTTCAATGAGCTTGTTATAGAAACTAACTGTATGTAACTAATTATTTGCTATTGCTTACCAAAAAAGGTACTACTCATTTCGGTTCCCAAAATATTTGTGTATCTTTTATATTATCAAAATTCGAAAGACTCAATTCATAATTTTTCACAAGAAAAATACATGTACAAACTTTGACACGTGTTTACACACAGATCAGAATTAACCGCCACGATATTTTTCCCTTTTTTAGGAACTCATATTATTAGTTTACAAGAAATATATTAAAAAAATATAATCCCATAACTTTTGAATTCTGACTTGTTTCCTTATTTTTGGGATTCTGTTCCACTGTGGCGCTGGATCGCCGCAGCGCGGCCGCGGCTACGACTCAGTTTGGAGGAGTCGAGCTAAAATCCGCCGCGGCTGGCCGCGCGGCTAGTAGATTCCGCCATCATGGCGACAAACAGACACTCATCGCATTGTGTTGCGTCTTGAGTAGCCTAGGTTGCTGCTGTAGCAGACGGGCGGCCGCCGCAGCTCGAAAACGCGGCTAGGAAAACGGTTACATGCTTCTCCATAAGAGTAGTGCTTAGGATTTGGCCGTCAGCCGCGTCCACCGGCCGCCTCCGCCGGCCGCTGCTAGAAAACTTGACCTTTATGTCCATAGCACGGCGGAATTGGGTCCCACTCAACGACCACCGTTATTTGTTGTTTACCTAACTCGTTCGATGCCTCGGTATTTATATGTATACAGTCAATGTAAAAAGTAATCGTGCAGCGGCTAATTTAAAGTGAAAATTTGTATATCCACGTGTTCGGGAATCTCCTCGTCGAAAGATTTACCCCGAGCCCAAGATAAAATTTACCTGTTCTCGATAAGCGAAGCTCCACATAAAAGCGATATTCGCCTGTGAATTTACACTCAACGGATTGAAACTCAAATAACGTACGCACTTTGAAAACTCAATGATCGGAGCACTCGAAAGACAAGGTATACCGAGTCGTCGCTAATGAGACAATAACAGGCTCGCCTGATATCGGCGGTAATGAGGGGGCCAACTGCTCTTCTCCCGCGGCTCCCGCGAGAACCGAGCTACTTGGCCCACCCGGGGTCCCGGGACGCGGGGGGCAGACAGCCGCCGATGCCTCGATTCCGCCGTGCGAGCGCTCCTGTTTATTATAAAATGTCTGTACAGTACAAGTATAGTATAAGATAGAATAAGCATAGTGTAAGAATAGCATAAGATAGCATAAGATAGGACAAGAATAAAGAAACAAAGAGACAAGAACGCCTCTCGCGACTCGAAACAATCTTTTAAAACTCCCGCTACTAACCGTTTCCGAAACACCATGTCGGTACTAGATGTTAACAGAAAAAGATGATTAATAAATATTGTTAAATGTTTGTACAATAGATCTTGTATAAACAAATTTTTATTCCCCTTAACATTTACAAAAATATGAATAAAAGGAGATAAACGTGCAGAAATAGACGCGCAATAAGTATTCGTACAGTAAAATAAAGGATCAATAAACTATGGAAATAAATTAAATATTTACTGTTTTAATAATTTGTGGGATTGCCTTTTGATTTTATAATGGCTTCGAGCCTTCTTGGTGTGGAATTTATTTAGTTGGATGTTATAACAGTTCGTATTTTACTCTACTACTACATACAGGGTGATTCACCAGCAGCGTCTGTGCTTTGACACATCTCTTTTGATGCCGCATGGTACCCCGTGACGGGGGCAACCCTTCGCAGTGCCTCACCGAATTCTATGGCTTTCAACCCTCGAAAGGGTTCGAATATCATTAAAAAGTCACAAATGTCCAGAATTATCGCATTTCCCATCAGATCTTTGTGAAAATGACGTCAATGAATCCCTTATGTTTCGCCGATGAAACTGACACCACGAACGACACAATTCGGACTGCCTGAAGGAAATTTCATGAAAAATTAATTTATATTATTTCAAGTTGTCTTTGTTAATAATAGTCCGATTTACATTAAATTTCATATAATTTTCATCGCAAAAACATAAGGAATCCATTGGTGTCACTTCCATATCGAAACGATAAAGAATAAAAAATTATTTTATTTCTAAAGCAGGTATGATTCCTTAACCGTAGACCCTTTCAAGTGCGCTTGAACCAAAGTGGGACCCTGAACGCTGCGCGGCCGGAGTTTGGCCGCCGCCACAGACCAGCGGCCGCCGCCGCCGGATCGCGGCTAGGAAACTCGACCTTTAATCGGTCGAGCGCGATTCTCGTGATACACTATAAGGCGGAGACGCGATCTAGACGGCGCGATTCGCCGACGATACTTCCTAACCCGAGCTCTGAATCTAACTGCTTCTCGCACGTCCTCCGGTCGAGGGCCGTGTCTCACACCCTTGCAATCGGCGGGGGAAATCGCCCCGTCAGCACCAATCGATTGCTCCCCTATTTCGAAATATCGGATTCCGGGCCATCAACGGTCACGTTGTGCCTAACGATGGATTCCGTGGTTCGGCGAACTACCTGTCGCACGCGAGGCGATTCCGCTGAATCGCCGATGTCGAAATGGAAAGCGACGCGACGACAGCAAGCACGAAATTGACCTGAAGGGCCCGTGTAACAAGTCACTGAGGCTACTGAGCGATAGATAGAATAGCGTCCGGTAGCTGGCGTAAATAGAGGTGCAATCGCATCACCCACCACCGCATTTATTCTAAAGCTACCAATTTTTCATAATGTTTTCCAATCTAATCGTCGCAGCATATCGCATGAACGCATATTATTTGAACCCACTCTCAAGTATAAAATTCTCGACTCGTTTTGAATGTAATATAATACTTTTGGAAACGTTATACGTGTGAAGCATGGAAAGAATTATGCGGTGTCAGCAAAAACTGTGTCGTATGATTTTTCGTGCTAATTCGTCATATGCGTGAATCATAGAAAGAATTATGCTGTGTCAACAGAAACTGCATAGAACCATGTTGAGACGGATCGTCGTTTTTTGCATGCAATGCATTTGAGGGAGGGGTAACACCGAAAGAGTTAGACGGACATACCAAATCGTGGTGAGGATATAAAAACGCGCTCCAAACTGCACAAAGCCTCAAATCGTTGTAACGTATTGCGTGGAAACAAAGACAATATATTTACATTGCATTTACAACCATGGAAGAATTCGCGCACCTAAACCGCGAATTGTTGGATCAATCTACACGATTGATTTCACGGAAAGAATACCTCGCATGGCAAGAACGGTGCAACGAGTGTATCGAATTGTTGGAATAACTTCCTCCAGGATGCTGAGACCGTTGTGCTGGGACATGTACCGGACCTCAAAATGAACACTTTGTTTAACGGGGAATTTGTGCATGTGACAAGCATGCGAATAAAAAAGCATCAACACTTGCAACTGCGAACTCTTCGATACATCCGGTCTACAGGAGTGGTACTAGCGATGTATCATCGAACCCACCCTGGTATCGTTGGAAGAGTTCCAGTTCTTAATTTCACCGTCAATGTCAACAAGTACAATCCACTGCGCGCTGAAGAGAGAGCGACTATTTGTGTACAATCCAGAGAAAATGCGTGTTTCGCGTGGGCAGTGGTCACCGCGCTACATCCAGCCGAACGAAATGCCGATCGCCCAAGTTCATACCCCGACTATGCTTCCGTGCTAAATCTCAAAGGCATCGAGTTTCGAATGTCCCTGGAGCCGATTGGCAAGTTTGAACGACAGAGTAGCAACTCGGTGAACATCTACAGCTTTGAGGCGGAGATGAAGAAAGGATCAACAATTTTTCCACTGCGTCTCACCAGCTGAAAAAGGGTTCGACACGTCAACCTGCTCTACACGCCGAATCAAGAGCACGGCGATGTATCCTGGCTGGTGAGCAGGTAGCTGAGCAGGCATGGGAGAAACATATTTATCTGTGAGCGGTACGTATATAAACTTTATGAAATGTTGAAATGTCTCACGAAACAAATTAAATAAAAAAAATTTTGGTTTTTTACAAATATATGCATTACTTCGGATCCCCTGAGAAGTTGGGTGACCACACCGTGGACTGTGGGAATATGAATGACTGTGTCATTCTGCTGCATATCCAGGACAACAATCTGCTCAGTTCGGGCAACCACTGCAGGAAGGAGCGACTTCCTTTCGTGGTATATGCCGATGTTGAGTGGGTCCTGGAGAAAACGGGGGACAGCCGTGTGCGTAAAGTCAACAAATTGCGCACGTACCAACACCATAAACTGTACAGCATTGCATATTATATACATTGTTCGTACGATACATCGCTATTGATATATCGATGTCGCCGCGACGCGGATTGTGTTTCATGGTTCGTCGACGAATTGCAAAATTTAGCAGAGATTTCCAAACACATCCTGACGAATAATACTCAAATGCTAAATGTAACTCGCGAACAGTGGATGATATTTCGCAATGCAACACATTGTCATATTTGCGAAGAATCATTCAAGGCTAGCGATAGACGAGTTCCCGATCATTGCTATCTATCCGGATGGTTTAGAGGCCCAGCACATTCGGAGTGCAATTTAAACTATAAAAATGCGTTTTACATCCCAATAGTTTTCCATAATTTATCCGACTACGATCCGCATTTTATTATCGAGGAAATAGCTACCGCGTTCGAAGGTCATAATGATGGATTGCCTATAACTAAAGAAAAGTACATTTCTTTCACAAAAAATGTCGAAGATACGGCTGAATCAGACTCGCGAAATTGTATTAAATTGCGATTCATCGATTCATACGAATTTCTAAATACCAGTCTCGACAAATTAGCATCTTTTCTTAGCGCAAATAAATTAAAAATTTTACAGTCCCAATTTGAAACATTATCCATAGAGGATTTCAATGTATTGACGCGAAAGGGTGTCTTTCCATATGAATACCTTGATTGCGAGAACAAGCTGCAGGATCCATGCTTACCCCCGCGCGAGTCATTCTACAGTTCGTTAACGAGTGAGTACGCGCATGCCGAAACTGTGTGCCGGCGTTTCGGTATTAGAACCTTGGGCGAATACAGCGATTTGTATTTGAAAACAGATATCTTGTCATTGGCAGATATTTTTGAAAATTTTCGTGAAAGTTATATCAAAAGTTATGGAGTGGATTCTGCACATTATTATACTTTAACTGATTGTTTAACCGATTTTGGTGTATTTTAGCATGTCATCCCACGTAATAGTACATTGCGTGACAAGGGAGAGACGCGATTTCGCCTCGCGTGAATTACTGCCCTCGCTGCGCTCGGGCGGCAAACTTCACTCTCGTCGAAATCACTGTCTTCTCTCCCTTGTCACGTAATGTACTATTACGTGGGATGACATGATAAAACACACCAAAATTACATTTGAATTACTCACAGCATTGATATGGTCATGTTAATCGAACGCGGTATACATGGGGGTTTAAGTCAATGTTGCGGAAGATACGCACATGCCAATAACAAGTGCATGTCATCTTACGACGCATCGGAACAGTCATCATATTTGATGTACTTTGACGTAAACAATTTGTATGGATGGGCAATGTGTCAGCCTCTGCGATATGCTAAATTTCAATGGGAAGAAGGTTGCAAAGTTTGACGTGTCTTCAATCGCTGTCGATTCGCCCACGGGATACATTCTAGAGGTTGATCTGGAATATGCGCAACGTCTGCACGGCGCTCATGCTGATCTGCCGTTCTATGCGACCCGTGCCTATCCACCAGGCAGCAAACCGGAGAAGTTGCTCCCGACGGTATACGATAAGCAGGGTTATATTATCCAGTGTCGTAACCTGCAGCCGTGCACGCGTCTCGGTCTTCGTTGCTACGTACCGGTTATTTTTTCAAATTCATTTCTAAATTCTCATTGTATAGTCGATTCGCAGATGTCGACGATTGATTCAACCATCACGTGTTATGGGAATTTTCCTCAGAGAGAGAGAGAGAGGGGGGGGGGTGAGGGGGGAGGGAGGGAGGGAGACATTCGATATCTAAATCTCTTTATGCTGAATCGGTGAGTGCACACAATTATTTCTTTGTATGGAGGCAGCAGTTGATCCAACCGCCTAACGTGTTATGGAATTCTCCCTCGGTTGACTGCTAACTTCCCTTCAGTGAGTAACGCACCTTCTTCTCAAAATTATTGAATGTGTAAAGCCGAAAACGCACGCGATAATTGATCCAACCACCTAGGGTGTGTTATGGGTTTCCTTCGGTGAGTTACCGTCCGGACAGTGTAAAAACATTCGAAACCGAACCAATATTGTTCATTTCCAAACCTCCGAAACCGTTCTATATTCCTGAATCATCTACGACTCTTTTGAAAACCATGTAAATTCCCATTTATGTATCACATTTTGATTTTCCTTTTCACATATTTTTGTAATACGTGGTAATATTTTATTTAAATTTTGTCTCATTTTGTTCGACCCGGTCTCACCAAAGTACTACATCCTGATTGGACAACCTGTATAGGTTGTAGACGAACGCCTTACCCTAAACAATCCCGAATCTTTGCATAATAATTTAATTATGCCAAAGTTACAATAATAACTTTAATTCGTTAAGCGTTGCGTGAAAAAAATTAGACTCAACCGCTGGGTCATTTAAAAATTAACGCCCGCACGTAACATGGTATTACAAAAATACACCGCGTGCTTCAATTCGCTCAATCTCCCTGGCTCCGCGATTACATCGAACTCAACACAAGGTTTAGAACAAACGCGACAACGACTTTGAAAAAAATTTGTACAAATTGATGAAGAACGCGGTATTCGGGAAAACTATGGAAAATATACGAAAATACGTGGATGTAAAACTTCTGACACATTGGGAAGGGCGATATGGCGCGGAGGAAATGATCGCGAAACCGAATTTCCACAGCAGAAGGTTTTTTTTCTCGGAAAGCTATTGAACTTCGAGGTGAAATTCAACAAAACGATATATGTGGGTATATGCATTCTGGACGTATGAAAAATTTGTTTGTATGAATTTCATCACGAGCATGATTGATCGCAGAGCTGTCTTTTACATGAATGATGCTCATGATTCTCGTTCAGGAGATATCCTTCTCATATCTTTTGAACGCTGTTTTGCAACGTCAGCATATCTCTCTAAAACACGATCTGCTTAGTCTCTGTTTCTTCCCGCAGCTCTCTCAAAAGTTTAATTCTTTTCCACGTATAGTTTATTGACGGTATCGCTGTCGGCCACTCGCTGAGCTACGCGTCGTATCCTGCGTGACTTTGCATCAAATTCGGCCCGGCCACTCAAAGAGCCTCATCTCGCATGTAATTTCGAAGCAAACCGCTCCATTTGTAATAGTCCATTCTAGCTGCTCCACTCTTCTCGAGCGAAACCCCAAATTTGATGATCGGCATCTCAATGCATACAATGCACATCATCAGCGCGCGGTTTTATTTATAATGTGGCCTACTTCGTGGAGTTCTTCGACAATCAATAGAATTTCGGGATCACGAGAGTTGTTACCCGCCTGACGTAACGCTTCAAGCAAACGCAACCGATCCACCAACTCGTTGAGATCGTCCCAGTGCACGTAATCAAACTTGTTATCGTTTACCACCATGGCTCCTGGTGTCCTTAGACCTTTCCCCGTAAATCGTTAATTGCATCCGCAATTCCGTAAATCGTATTATAGACATAGTTACAACGAGGCATTATTCACCGTGGCTGAATTTTTACAATTTGGTCCCCTCGTGGTGATTGATTGCTCGCTACAAATTGAGTCGATCAAGAATGGCAACGTGGATGTGCGCATAGAATTCGAGTGTAAAGAGAATGTGCCTGCAAATACTACGTCCTACTCTCTGATTCTGTACGATCCGGTGATTGTATACAATCCGCTGACAAACGTAGTGCGCAAAATCAATTAAATTGCCACGCTACTTGTCCCGCCCTCTCCTGTGCCAAATTCATACAAAATTTCATCGTGAAAATCGAAATGCTTTACGAGAAAAACTGCATTCTCTCGTCTGTCTTGGAAGCGAGTGGACCTCCAAATTGTACCGATAATGGCTGTACCAACATTCGTTGACCTGCAAGGGTTCATCGTCGATGGAAGATTTATCGCGAAGGAAGTGGCTGTCCTACGACAGGGGACAATTCTCGCCCATTATATTTTTGAGAGTCCGATGCCTCAATTTCTTCTTATGAAATCTGACAAATCATGCATCCGATGGTTGGTTGCAAAACATCATGGACTACGGTGGGACGATGGAGACTTTCCATACAGTATGGCTAAACGGCTAATTACGAAAGCTGTAGCTGATGCAACCGATGAAGAAGAAGATGACGTATCCAATATTGTATGCGTTAAAGAACTGCAGAAACGCGACTGGCTTGCGGATTTCCTCGAAGAAAATAGGAGAGCTGACGTGATCATTGAGACACTGGACATTGAATATGAGGATATCAAATCTCTAAATAAGCTAAATGTAGGGAATACTCTACGATGTGACAGACACGCAAAGCATTGTGCCTTGCAAAATATATTTAAAATATTCAATTGGTGGTCTAAACGCCAGAGGGAAATTCATAAACAAAATATAATCAATTTTTAATGCATATAAAAATGTTTTTCTTCACCCTCCCCAGCCCAACCTCCTGCATGTAATGTACGCTGGATTATGCTGATGGTTACAATTATTATTATGTAGAAGTGGTTCAATACACATTCGATACACGTTCGAAGTGGTTCGATACACATTCAATACACGTTCGGAGTGGTTCGATAGGCGTTTGATACGCAATCAAAGTGGTAGCATCGATGTTTAATAAACATTCAAGTGACATGTTCTAGTCGATGTGCTATCGACATGTTCTAGATGTGTCCAAAGAAGAAGGGGAAGAAGATGCGCACCAAGAAGGAGAGGATGGACATCGAAAATGAAGGTGAAGAACAACAGCATCTTACTTTGCAAAGCTACGCACTTCTCGGTTTCAAGATAAGCCCGGAGATGCGGCGCGACCATTTGTCTTCAAATCTTGGAAGATGAACAGTCGTAACAGGTGACACCTTTTGAAGTGAAACATTTTGTTGCAAATAATGGTGATACATCGCATTGCGCCGGAGCATGACCAGTCGTCGTGCCGAGACAACACGGAGGTATGTACACAACAATATTTTTGACATTTTTATCGTGTTTAACAGTTGAAATCGAGTTCGATCCAATGGTCGTAAATATTATATCGCGGGTTTCTATGTTCTAGGACTCGCCATCACCGCCCCCCCCCCCCCCCCCGCTACCTTATTGGCCGTCGCCGCCGCAGGTAGGTAATACTTTAAGTTGCACTTGATGTGATAATATTATTTCAACGTTTGTGTATATGTTCGCGCTATTGGCGCGGATCCTGGCGGAGGACGTGCCGCAGCCAGCACCCCTGGAGTTGCGGACGCGGCGGTCAGGACCACTGATTGGCCCTGTGATGGCTGCGCGACGCCGACACCCATGGGTCCCCCGACTGCAACGGCTGCGATCTACATCGCCACCATCGCCACGGTGGATGAATATGAGCAGGCCGATGCCGTTGCTCCCGTGGCCCCCATCACCACGGTCGCCATTGTCACCGCAGACATCCCCATCGTTGCCATCACCCCCCCCCCCCCCGAGCGACATAGGGGGATCTTGACGCCAACATCGCCCCCCCCCCCGAGTGGCTCGAAGGGCTCCTGCCGCCGCCGGATTGATTTCAATTTTTTCTATTTTTTATTATTTTTCTTTTATTTTTATGTATTTTTCCTTTATTTTATATTTCTTTATTTATTATTATTATTATTATTATTATTATTATTATTATTATTATTATTATTGTTATTATTATTATTATTTCCCTTTTTTCTCAAACTTGTGTCTGGTCGATAATAGAGAGCACGTGAACCTCGGTCAAGCGTGCTTTCTTTATATCTATAATTGTGTTATGGTGCATTTAAAAATTTCCGGGCGATTGTACATGTATCGATAATTATTCATTTTTGTAACTATATGTATGTGTTTGCAGGGATTGTGATGCGCGGATGTATTGGTGAATGTTGTATGGTAGGTCTTCTGTACTTGACAGTATTATTGGTACTATTTCTACTTTATCTTGATACCACACGTCTTTAACTTCCTCAGCTAAGTTAATGTATTTTTTAATTTTCTTTCCTGTTTTTTTTGTATGTTTGTTGTGTTGGGTATGGATATTTCGATTAATTGTGTTTTGTTTTGTTTGTGGTTAATTGTGATGCCTGGCTTATTGTGTGGTATGGTTTTGTCCGTTGTGATGCTTCTATTCCAATATGGATTGTGCTTATCGTTCTCTAATACACTCTGTGGTATGTATTCATATGTGTTGCTGTTGCTGCTGCTCCATTTTTCTTTGTAACAATATATTTCTGAAACACATTTTTTCTACATTTTATTTACCCATCTTCCTCCTTCTCTCGTCGCCCCCTAATTTAAGATTTGACGTTTCCGAAATAAGTATATTTCGTTCGTGCGTTCTTCGCGTCATGCAAATGTTATCATCTCACGCAGCTGTCCCAGGGGATTTAAATTACGCATAATCGTGCGATTTAAAAATTTGTTAGCTTCAGAATGCCTGCTGCATATTTGTTTGAAAAAAGTATGTCTGTTTGCTACATAATGGTTCGCTAGATCGTTGATTAAAAAATTATTATTACTCTGCGTTCGGGGAAAAAGTTCTGTTTGCTATGTATTAGTTCGGTACATCGGTGCGATTTAGGGAAGACCCCGCCGTCATCGCGCGGGGTTGTTGAGCGCGGAGTTCGCCGTTGCGCTGAGGGGGGGGGGGGGAGGGGACGAATTGCTCCCGCACAAGTCCCTCCCCTCGAGCGCGCGACTCCGCGCCCGAGGCAGACCACCGTGGAGTTTTAGTAGGTGCGAACCCCACATAACCCCGTCCCTCCTCCGGGGAGCGGGGTATCAGTCAGGGATTTCTCCACATAAAAAAAAGAGGTACATCGGTGCGGGGAAGGGGGAACAAATTTCTGCTCATGCCGCATATAGATTTGGAAACATTCCATTAGAAAAACATACAATAAAATATCCGAAACATTTATCATACTCGATCTGTACGAAAGATGTACATACATTGTACACTGTACGCCGGACCTGCTTGCGTGCTCGGATCGTTACAGCCACCCAATTGTTTCCAGCCGCTCGCTTCTTTCGAGCTGTTCGGTTTAATCGAGCCACTGGCTTCAATCGAGCCGCTCAGTTCGGCTCGGAAACCAAGTCCCTGCTCGACCCAAACTTCAAGCTACTCGAATATTCGAGTACTCGAGCAGCTCTAGTATGGATCACGGCATGCGGTGTGTCTCTCGTGTCAATCGTGTGTCTCTCCAACGTCTGCATTGAACTGAAAAATTCGAAAATTTTCTTAAAATACATTACAATAGCTACAGTTAAATTTACAGGTTTAAAATTTTTTTTTAAGAAATGGCTGACTTTGAAATAAAAGGTAGCTAATATCAACATGTTTTTTCAATGTCAAGATCAAATGAATTATTCGATCAAAAAACTGGTATTCTTATCTGAAGATAATTGTATTACGAATATTTCCAGAAAATTTCAAGTGAATCCAATAAAAATTGACTGAGTTATTAATGCACCCGTTTTGAAAAATGCCGTTTCGAGATACTCGCGTTTAAAGTTTCAACAGAAGTTATTTTTTGCAGCTCAAATATCGCAGCTGTGTACGGTCTTGTCGTGGCCAGTGATTCTCTACCTTGTTCTAAACAATATATAAGATCATAATCCCTCTTATTAGATACAATTGGACTCTTGCACATAATCTTTTCATGCGATTGACACTATGTTACCTATGCCTGCACTCGATTCTGGGTTAGGTTGCAAAACGGCATATATGCTGAACCTCGCCTATTTATCACATAAGTTTTTTTTCTCTTTTGTTGTTTGTAAATATGATAAATAAAGACGAATTATTATTATTATTATTATTATTATTTTTCTGAGCGTTTCGCTACCTACATGAAACTTTCCGTCGCTGCCTGAATTTTTCGAGATCCATTTTGAAATTGTGCAGGTATATTTCTTCATAAAAAGAAAAATCGGGAAAAAGAATTTTCGCAGTGGCTTTCCCCTTAAACCAATTAATCGGTGTGTATTAATGGGTATTATGAGTCATGAACAGTTTCTGTAAATAAATACGTTAAAATACTAAACATTTTACGTATTTAATTACCCAATGCCTTATAAATCTAATGTAATTGATTTTTTTTTTAGTGCGCAAATTTATATTTTTGAACCTGCAACATATTTATAGACGAATTAATGAAAAAAGGCAAATGGGCGACCCGTAGGCCGGCGCACGTGGCTCAGGAGGGACCCAATGCCTGCTCCGTACTTCGTGCGGCATTGTCACGTTGTTTAGCAGATCCGACGTCTCTTTCTATCTTGAAGCGCAACTGTGTCTTTCTCACTCACCTAATAAAACAGATTCCTTCATCTACAAGTCACTTTACGCCAAATCAATCACATTTTTAGAAACTTTGATCACAATGCAATATGTATTTTGTGAATCACGTGAAATTATGGAAAGGTTTGAGTCATTATTTAACGGGTTTTGAACTTGGTTACAAAATATAGGACTTTGAATTGTGCAATTTCAGCCTATGTTCGTGAAAAGATAGTGTTCTTACGAATTTCTATCTCGAAAAATATCAACAGCATTGCGTTGATTTTCTTTTATTCTAATTCAGAAGAATTAATTATTCAGAATAAACTGCGGAAATTGTAAAACTATTTTTCGTTTCATTTCCGACAGGAATTCGTCCCTCAAAATTACATGCTCGAAAACAGAATATTTCGTACGTGAAACTTGCAAAATAAAACTTCGGTTATAATTTTCAAAATTACAAAATTAATTTTTCAATATAAAAAAGAGTATTAGAATAGCCCGCACTTTCTGGATTAAAATGAAAAAAGAATGAATTCAATACGATAATGAGTATCCGAGATAAAAATTCGTAAGTACAGCTCGGTTTCAGGAAAATAAGCAAAAATTGAACAAATTCAAAACCTGCAAAGTGATGACTGAAATCTTTTCCTAATATTTCAGTTTGAACAAAATCCCTGACATCGAGTGTAAAAAGAGATCGATTTGCCGTGGAATGACGCTCATTAGAATAAGAATCCTATGAGCCTGTATTCCTCAACTTAGCCGCCATTCATTCTGCATGGCGCATGCCGCAATAACCAATTAGATTCGACACTCTGTCAAATCTCTATGAGAAGGGCACGTTGTGTTCGCCCTCTGGAAGAGGATAGCAATATACAACGACTACTCTAGGCCCACAGCAAAGTAGTCGAAAGTCATTGGCTAAGGCGTAGGGAGCCGTGTAGCGGAAGCACCAATCACGAGCCTAGAGTAACGGCAACGTCGCAAATTCTAAGCCCTGTCCCAAGGTGCCTTCTTTCGTTAATTTGCCTATAATTCATTTTAGCAAATTAAACATTGAGAATATGCCAACTGTATAGGTCAAATATATACAGGGTGTTCGTGGGAAATTGAACAGCAGGAAATCTCCTAAAGTATTGGAGATAAAAATCTTTTATTTACATGGAATTGCATGGTTCGAGGGGGCCAATTTATTAGCGCAAACGATTTTTTTCGATTTTTATTTTAAAAGATACGATAGTCAAGTCCAGTTTTATAAATGGAACATTTTTTATGAAGAGATCACTTGATAGTGCGTTCCAAGACAAATTCAATTAACTTTAATGTATACACTTGATTTCCACTTGTTTTTGATATATTGCGCTTGCAAATTAACTGATTTCTCCTGGAAGAAAACCCGCTGGAATAGCAAGTTTATCGGGGGCGGTTTTGCTAAAAAAAACAGTTAACTACCTGCCAAAAATCTACGCCAGGAATGGCAGGCCCCAAGGTTGGACAATTCTTTTCCATCAGAAATGCTTCTTAGGTAGGTACATCTGCGGTATCAAGAAGCGCATCGTTAATGTTCCAAAATGTCATAACATTTACTTAGGGTTTGTGCGCAAGGATACTTTGTTTGTGCAGTTTAACCGTTTGTGCAGTTATTTTGGGAAGGATGCAAGTTGGATTGGTTAGAGTTAGGAGGTGTGAAAGTTACTAGACTAAATTTCAACTATAGAAAGCAGATTGTATTAGGATGAATGGGATTTGCATCTCTCCCAAACGGCTGCTATCTTGAAGGCCCTCTTCACATCAATACCGTCCTCTCCAATGTCCACCTTCTCTCGCACGAAATACGTCAACGCATGCTTTTGTTATGATAATGGAGCTCGTGTTTATACTCGAGAGATAAGGGATCTGTTCGAATTTTTAGGAACGACCACGCGTCGGCAGCGGGCTACCCCTTTTCTTCCTATGTCTCTCCACGCGGCGTATGGACGGTGGATTGTAGGAGCGTGGATGTCTTGATGCCAGTTATTGA